>LR990343.1:10572500-11822500 GCA_905147345.3 Mythimna impura | reverse complement strand
CGACCTCGCCCCATCGGGTCTAAGGACCGTCACTGATAAAGATACCCGTATGATCTAGCAGACAGATGCATTATCCAATACAAGATTGGATGCTGGATGCGCCAGGATGTCCTATTTCTCATGGGTGAACGGTAGTTGGTAGTTTGACACTCCGTCATCAGGACCTACCGGGACAGTCTAGCACAAATTGCAAGCGCAAACACTAAACAGTGGATAGATGCATAGCTACAACTATTATTGGGCGACGTTGGGAAATTGAACTCCGAGTATTTTCAATTACTTAATAGAAAACAGTATCCGGCGTTTACGACACCTGTTAGTTAAACTTACGCAATTTTACTTAACCGTTGAATGGAAATTTCAAAGTTTTTTTTTATTGTAAGTTCACATGAATATCATAGCATAATATTATTAAGATTTATAATGTCCTCACTGTTACGATACAGGCCTACTTCCTAAGAGAATGGACCGTAACCACCACGCGGACCCAGTGTGGGTTGGTGGATGTCAAATATCTTCAAATTTTGGTTGCACGACTTCATGCCGGTTACCTCGCGATGTTTTTTCACCCTTTATAGAGATTATGAAATAAATTACACATCGTAAAACGCCTAGGTTTGAATTTGAACTCACGACTTACCTACTCAGTAAGTCAGGTCACCGCACATCAATACGTTGTTGTAATTATCTAAACGACTCTTTTTATACCCCCTATCATAAAGATTCTATCTATCTACGAGTGTTTTATTTGGAAACAACATTTAGTCTATATATTTCTGATAAACTATTGCAAACGGGTGTGAACGAAAAAGTCGATCAAAGAGGTACTCGCTTTCTTAATTCTTTTGTAGTGGGTACCCTTTGAGGACGCAACACTCCTAACTCAAGTACTGACGTTTTTAGCTGCCTGAAAATTCTTTTAAAAATACACTTGGACGCTATGGAGACAGTGGATTTTTGCCTTTATAGCATCAGTTCAGTATTTTTTACAGCTTTGTAACAAAATTACGTTTTTTGTATCGCATAAAGAATTTAGGAAGTACAGGATATACCCAATATAAAATTACTGATATTTCGAGTGGGCGGAATATTTGACATCATACATGTTTATTATATAGACGAATATACATATTAATGGTAGGTACAAGCACATAGGTATAGACGCCTAAGTATGTAGGTAATAATCGTAAAATATTGAATTTAGGTAAGTGCTAAACACGTTGAATATAATAATTTGGTCTTCACTTCCTTATGTTCACTTTTATTCTTAGAAAAACGTCTAGGCTGGTAGAGCAGGCTATATTATCCGTCGATAAGCGGACTGAGAGAGCTACTATCGATCTGCGAGACGTATGCGGAGGTACACGGCCTTAAATACAACTCAAAAAAGAGTGAGCTCTTAGTGTTCAAAGCACCTAAACAACAGCCTCGCCGTGTGCCTCCAGTATATCTTAACGGCGTGGTACTCAATGTGGTTGATAGTTTTAAGTACCTGGGTCATGTTGTCACTAGTGACCTACGTGATGATGGCGACATAGAGCGCGAGCGCAGGGCGTTGGCAGTGCGGGGTAATATGCTCGCCCGTAGGTTCGCTCGCTGCACGGCAGACGTCAAAATTAGTTTATTTAGGGCGTTCTGTCAGTCTTTCTACTCGAGCGGCCTGTGGGTGTCATATACAAACCGGGCTTACAACGTCCTGCGCGTACAATATAACAACGCTTTCAGGATGCTGTTGCGGTTACCGCGGCGTTGTAGTGCGTCGGGAATGTTTGCCGCGGCTCACACGGATGGCTTTCACGCCATCATGCGTAAGAAAGCGGCTTCCTTACTGCAACGCTTGCGCAACACTCGTAACAGCATCCTGAAAATGATTGCTGACAGGCCGGATTGCCCCATCCAGAGACACTGGGTGGAATTAGCTATAGGTTACTAATAACACTAATATAGTATTTAAGCACTTTCTGTTATTAACACACTAACAATTTATGGACTATTGGGTCTGAAATAAAGAAATTTTAATTTTAATTTTTTTTTTAATTTTAATATATAAAAAAAAATGTTGAAGTTTTGTACAAAAATAATTTCGAGTGTTAATAATTCATTCTTGCATCACTTCAATTTATGTTAACATCTAAAGCTGACTGTCATACAAAACTGAATGTTCAAGTCATTTTTCATAGCGCTTCCGTCCCCCTAACCGCGTATGATATATGGCCCATGGGCGCTATTTGACATCCGGCAAAAGGCACGAACATTCTTCGTAGAGAATTATTTCCAAGGGTCGCCTCTCCTCTTTACGCACCGTTTACTGTTCTTCAATTATGTGATTTTCTTAAAGTGGTCAGGACCCTTTTTTCTCGCCCTTCCGAAACGTTTGTCACGGTTCAATTTATTGATAAGTTACAGTAGAATATTGATTTGATTTGAATGAGGCTCTGACAGTGAAATGTGGGAACTTAGGTTGCTTTTATTGATTGATAGTGTTTGTATTTTATGTTTTTTCTACAATAAGTTTGTAGCTGATAGCTACAACATACGGGTCTTTAAGTCTAAGAGTGACTTGTATACTTCTAGGCAAGCGTGCTCCATCGTCGGCCACATCATCGCTTACCATCAGGTGAGATAGTGGTAGAGATACTATCAATTGATAAAAAAAAGTTGGACAAGAACAGCAGATTAACTTTCTTCACAACAACAAAGTCCTTCATCGCGTCTGTCTGTCTGTTCACGATAAACTGAAAAACTACGAAACGGATTTTCATACGGTTTTCACTAATAGACAGAGTAACTCATGAAGAAGGTTCAGGTGTATAATCTAACAATAATTCACAATAATTCATTTATTTTCAAAAAAGTGTCACTGTTACTGTTAATCTTGGTTTCAGTATACGCGAACGTGACTAATTTATGTAAAGAATCGATGTACAAAATTTCACTACTGTATTATGAAAAATCGCAAAGTTATAAGCTTGTTATGCTACCTGGTTGTTCGCACAAATACATGGTCTCCGGGCCATCTGGGCGGCTGAGGGGTTATTTTACTTCCGCACCCAGCTGTGCGCTGGCGCCTAATGCCCGCTATGACCCGCCGTGACCTGTGTTGTATTTAGTGACGGTGCTGTCCAACTTGTGACCTTTTTTAAATATTTTTGGGAAAAAGTATAACACGGTGTAAAAATGATTGGAATCGATTCAGTTACTGATTCTGAACAAACTATATTCAGGTTTCGCATATACTAAAAATATTGTTGTATAAAAGGAGAAACTGACTGACTGACATATCAACGCACAGCCGAAACTACGGTGACTAGGAGTGTGAAATTTTACACTAGGCTTCCTTTTGTGACGTAGAGCTCTAAGAGAGGATTTTCCAAAATTTACTCCCTAAGGGATGAAACGGGTGTCCAAAGTTTGTATGCGGAAACCTATTCAGGCTGTAGCTGCTGGCAGAAGCTAGAACATCCACATTATAGTAGAGCCAATCCGAGAATTTCAAAGACTTGTAACTGGCTTGCCGAGCTGAGGAGAGTTGCTAATTTAAAATAAACTTTTTTATAGGTAACAAAGGGCAACAGAATCAAACATTAATAAAACTTCAACACTAATCTATTCTAGGATTAGCAGCCGACAAGGTCGGCTTAGACTCCTAACTTCGACTCCACTTAAGGGACTTGTAATGGATAAGGGTCACCGCACATGGGCCGCCGGCCACAACCACAAAACGCCGCCACCGGTATATTATATTATTTATATTTCCTTTAGTTTTCATATATTTTATATTGACTCGTCGCACACGGTTGACGCTGGTGGCCGTCACAAATCATCGCTGCTCTCTTCTTGTGGCCCGTTTCGGTCACTAAACGTCGACACAAAACGCCGCGCCGCCGCACGCGCATTCGCGCATTTAAACCTTCTTCGACAGTCCATTATGATACTGCGCGCATAGGTTAAAAAAAGTAGCATCCACCGGCCACAAGTGAGTGTCGCGCGCTTCAGCTTCTTTTGCTTCAGCTTGTTTACTACTCGTGGCGGCGCGCGGCGTTTGTGGCTGTCACGTGAGATCCGTGTGCGGCGACCCTAAATGTTTTATTTACACACGACTTTCAGCACTTTCAGCCTTCGCTTATAAATCTCCTTGTTCACTTTTGTCGACAACTTTCTGATTATTTATATTGCTAACTAGATGACTTCAATTGATAATGTTTGTTAGCTAGTTTTAAGATTGCGTCATTTCGCGCGAATAAACAGTTTTTCTTTCTTTCTTTCATGACTTGATAAACCTGAGGGTTTTCAGGAAAATTCACACCACTAGCTGGCACCACTTAGACGAGAGGTCTTCTACGTTTGAAAACGTGTACATGACGTTTGACGACTCAGTGCTGCCACGTCGTTTTAGAAAACCCTCATTAACAACTAACCCTAATATTGACAGCTAGGAACAGTCTGAAAGAAACGTGTTTTTACGGGTTTTCCGTTAATCTTTTCTTCATAACATCCTTTCTAAGGCTTAAACATATAGTTTTAAAATAAGTTCATTAAAATTAGTTGTTGTTTTGAGTTCAGGAACACATTTAATCATTCATTTTTATTTATATAAATAGTGAAAATTTATACAGTTGTTTAGGTACGTAATTAATGTCTTTTTTTTTCTTTGAAGTGAGAAATCATCAAATAACTTTTCCTACTCTGGGTAGAGCGAGAGGGCGTGTCAGACTTTTACTGACTAAAACCCACCCCAGTTCCTTCAGTTGCCTTTTACGTTCAAAGGCCGCTGTAACTGTTTCTAACAATTTCGCAGCCCAGTCTAGGTCTTTTATGGCGGTAAGTCTCCTCTTTGAGGCGTGGTTGGAAAGACCTCACGGCGTCCTCACCTTCTGCATGACGCAGGTTCTCACCGAACACGGTAAGTTCCGGAAGTTCCTGCACCGGATTCGTGCGGAAGCGACGCCCGGGTGTCGCCACTGTGTGGACCGCCCGGAGGACACGGTGGAGCACACGGTGGAGGTGTGCCCCGCTTGGGCAGAGCAACGCCGTGTCCTCGTGGGGGCGATCGGCGGCGGCGATCTCTCGCGCCGGGGCCTTGGTACAGGCCATGGTCCGGAGCGAGGAGGAGTGACAGGCGGTCGCCTCCTTCTGCGAAGCAGTAATGCTAGCAAAGGAGGCGGCCGATCGCGTGAGGCAACGGTCCTCACGCCCCAACCGCCGCCGGGATTCCGATCCCGATTTCCGGGCACCGTAGGCGAGGGCTTGCGGACGGCGAGCAATGGGTGGCTCGCCGTCCGATCGTCCGGTAACCATCCGGACCGAGCCCAAGTCGTCGACGGCGCGTATTGTTCCACGAGCGCCTCAGGGAGATGTCAGCAAATCGTAGGGGCCCAACAGGGTCGAAGCCTACTGGGGCCACGGGTAGTGTGAAAGTGAAACCCGGGGCCCTGGGACGAAGGCAAAGAAGGAACAGGAGTGGGTTTTTAGTCAGTAAAAGTCTGACACTATTTTCCGCTCCGCCCAAGAGCGAGATTTGTCATAAGATGATTTTCCCACCTAAAAAAAAAAAAATCCCAGTCTAGGTCTTGAGCTAAATATAGGTATTATATTTAGAAAAACTCCTCTAAAGTACAAAATAAAACCTTATTTTGAAATGCATGCCATCAAAAAGGCAGATTTTATACAGAAAAAAGCACAAGGTTATTAACTAGTCCTTACTGTCCTGGGCAAAGGCCTCCCCAAGTCCTACCAAAGTTTCTTCTCCCGCGCCTCCGTCTCTAACCAGTCCTCGCGGTACGCGTCCAAATCATCCCGCCACCTCTTTCCAGGTCGGCCTCGACGGCGCTTTCCTTCTGTAGGAACCCACAGTGTGGCGACGCTTGCCCAGCGGTCCCTGTGCATGATGACCCGCCCAATCCCATTTGAGCCTGGCAGCCTTTTTGCCCACGTCTATTTTGCCCGTAATGTAAGAGGATTAAATAAAATATTGAAGCTATTAGAAACTCTGCCAAAGCTACCCTTATTAAAACCTCTCCAGTAAACTAAGTTAAATTACTAAACCCTTAATTGCCAAAAACAACGAAAAAAGAATTAAACATTTAAGCCTATATTCAAAACCAATACATAATATTACAATACTGAACAGGACAGATATCGAGACCGGAGAATATTGCTACCATATTTGAGAATACCGATATCGCGACACGGAACGGATGTGACGGTCTTAGTATCTCAATAATACGTGATCAATTGAACAATGTCTTCCCTCTCGGCATTCCCTCTACCCTCCTTTACCTCTGTGACGTAGGTATTTTGTTACAACTTGGCCTGATTCCTACTCTGTATTGTGTTATCTTTCAGTCTGTAAACCGATATCTTAATGCGATTTGAAAGTAAACAGATAATTACGCTGTTAACTAAATAATAAACAAGAAACTGGAAAGTAATAGAGCGTATCCTGGGTAACTGGGAGCTCAAAGGATCTAGGATTTTCTATCATTTATAGAGGCTGATGGCCGATGGGCCGAAAAGTTCTGCGTACCGGAAGACGCAGCGTTGGAAGGCCTCCTCACAAAGTAGATCGATGACCTAGTGAGGGTCGCGAGAATCCGATGGATGCGAGACGCACAGGATCGATCGTCGTGGCGACACTTGGGGAATGCCTGTCTAACAGTGGACGTCTTTCGGCTGAAGTGATGGTAATAATAGAGGCTTTTCATTAACGTAACGCTCAGGATTAGCTCAGGATGAAAGAAAAGAAGATAGGTCACTGGAATAACTTGCTATCTACAAGTTAAAGAGTAAAACATACAAGTCCGTGATTAGACCTCTAATACTGTGTGAGAGAGTGTTAAACTGTGAAATAGTATAGCATAGTCGGCCTTATAATGTTCCCACTGTTGGGACTCAGGCCTCCTCTCTAGGAGAGGGAATGGGCCGTAATCCACCACGCGGGCCCAGTGCGGGTAGGTGGGTGTCACATGTCTTTGAATTTTTGGTTCTAGGACATGCCGGTTTCCTCACGATGTTTTCCTTCACCGTTTTGAGAGCAGTGCTGATGAAATAAATTACACAAAGTAATGCGCCTGGCTGGGTTTGAACCCGCAACCTACAACTCGTAAGTCGGGGTCGTTACCACTCGGCCACCCCTGCTCCAAGCAGCTAAAAAAAAACAGCAAAAAAAAAACTGTGAAAACGATGGATTAAAAAAGATTGCACGTAGCGGAGATGAGAATATTGAGATGGATGTGTAAAGTGACGAGCAAGGATCAAGTGATAAAGTTGCACCAAAGACTGAAAAGTTGAAAGGGAATCGTTTGTCTTGGTATGGTCATGTGAAGAGGAGATATGAAATACATATGTTACTAAAAGAGTTATGAGTATACATACATGTGAATGGATGGAGAGGGAGGCCAAAGAAAAGATGGATTTTATGGAGAGTGATATGAAAAAAAGGGAGTCAGTGATAGCGTGACGGTTGATAGGACCGAATGGAAGAAAAAAACGTGTTGAGCTACCCCAAATAACATGGAACATGGGCAGGAAACTGACAAGGAAGGGGGCTTTTCATTATCACAGTTTCCTGAATGGCCAGGCTTAAAGTGAAATTATCTCATTTAGAGAGCCTAGCGAAAAAATTCGAATGCTTACAATGCATTCCAAATAAGAATAGGATCGATTGCCATGTTGTGACGTCACGTCATACTGTCAAATCGCAAGAAATTAGGCAAAATTTAAGAACTCCGAGATAAGCAATATTGAAGAACTGGATTCTGATTAAACTTTTTTCGTTCACAGTTCGTAAATAAATTAAAATTTATTGTTTTGCTCACCCTATTAATTCTTCGATTTGACAGTATGACGTGACGTCACAACATGGCAACCGATCCTATTCTTATTTGGAACGCATTGTACACACGAACGTGTCACAACCTGCCCGGAGCATTTTCATCTGCATGAACGGATTATGCGGATGCCATTGATATTTCCATTGATTGTCCAAACAAATCATGTTTTAAAATCCAATGACCTGAATAACTACAACAAGAATGATTCTAAATGACCCATTTGTTTACAAAAGGCTGTCCCAAATCTCATTGTTAGATCCCTTTCAATAGAATAATACCGGTCTCATCACACGGTAACTTTTCAAACTAAACTTGTTCACGTCACAAAACACAGATAAATCCCTCCCCTTCAAAGGTTTCAAAAGACACGTCATTAAGCATCAAGTCTGTAAGGGTTTTATAAACCTCCATAAATTCAATTCAGACAAGCTTATTACGGTTTTAACATCAAAGATAGTTGCGAATGAGCCACAAAGCGAGATAATGGGAAGGGCCAGTCATTAGACGACGGAACCCTAAACAGAGCAATGGTCCGCGATATGAAGAATGTGGATACTGGCCATCCACACAAACTCTCCTCATTACAAGGTTACAACTACCCTCGCTAATGACGACGGCTAACCTTTTTGCGCGATACTTGGTCATTCGTCTTCTGGCCAGCGACATGTGCAGACGATTCTACGAGTACATGCCGCCCGCCGTCAGACCGCGAGATAAATGAATGGACTTTTCATTACCTCCCACCTCTAAATAAGGTCCGCAAGGTCAGTTTTACGTTCAAACATTAAAATAACGAAGCTGGAAATATTTTATTTATACTAGAGAGTTAATAGTTTTAGAACATTGAGGAAATACTATAGGAAACCTGTCAAAACAAATTATTGACCTTTCGATTACGTCGCTATTTGGCCCGCCATTCGCGAGCTTTCCTACACAATCAAAAATTTAAATGAGTTTCCTCGTTCTCGAGAAAAGCGTATTTTTTTCTACTAATGCCATTTTGGGATGGTATTACTCTTAAATGAATATTCATTCGGTGCGAAATCGTTTAAGAGATAATAGATTGAGGTTCATATTAGGTTCGCAATGAGTTATGGCTTTTCGTTTTGTATGCGATAATTCTGTCTGGATTCATCTACTAAAGTGAATAAATTAGTACGGCCCATGTGCACCACATGACTGTTTACACAAAAGATTCTATTTTTGAAAATTCGAACACCTGATTATTTATTTAAAATATAAAGCACGCACTGGCACATCACGATTACTTACTTATTTCGAAATATGAAGCTATAGTAGCTACTGCATGGTGACTAGTTACCTGAAAAATAAAAAAAAGCATGAGTAAAATGGACGTGTAGAGTTTCAATAAAAATAATCTGTGTTATCAGAGTAGCTGGATTAATGCCACTAACTTTGCAGATAAAGTCTAATTACGATTTCGCGCAGCTTATTTGGGTTATCGCATAAAGAGTTAAATATTCATGTGCTCACGCTACCAGCAATAATACATGTGGAAACCTCCATTTATTTAACCAGGCGTCTAAGCAACACTGACAAATAGTCTCCATCAAAATAACCGAATGAAATTGCGAGAAAAATCCCGGATTGAAGTTGCACAATGAACTCCACAGTATCCGAAATTCTTACGTAATTTCCCGAGAGGACACAGAAAAATGTAGCTTATTACCAAGCTGGAGAAGGTAACTACAGACGAAACTAACTTGCCATTGTTGAAAGTTACAGTTTTCAATCTTGAACAAGTTACTTCATAATTCAGGCTCCTGGGACGAAACTGAAGCCGCAACTTTTACCGGTGGGAATTTGGTAGTTCACAGTAAGAAGTTATTATACAAAGTCAAACAAACCGAATGACCAGGCGCGCTCGGTCAAGCATGGGCCTCCAGCACGCGATTCCCCCGCGAGCCATTCACGTAGAAACTGTTTATCTACTAAATATAATTTTTAAGGCCTAAACGAAAACATGTTTAACTCTATAAATTAATTTAGTTTTATCAGTATCCTCCATCAACGTCAGTGCTCTCGTTATGGGCCCTCCTCAGGCACGATGAGTGACGTTTTAATTACCTACTTGATATTTTGCGTCCCGTGAATATTGTTTTTATTTGAAAGTTTATTATCACTTATCTTTTAATAACTAACTTTTGTTGGCAAACAACGTCAGACGATGTTTTAGCTTTTGCAACGGTTGAGTTTAGCGTTCTCATTCTAAATTCGAAATGTTTGGAACGTTGAATAAAACGTGTAGTGTGATGAGCCAGTGCGTGCTTTATATTTTGAATAATCAGGTGTTCGTATTTTCAAAAATAGAACGTCTGCTAAACTTTTGTGAATAGTGATGTGGTGCACATGGGCCTGTACTGTTCGAGGGTTAATTTGCAAGAAGTACTAAAAGCATTAGATACCACAGCAGAACAATGTTGTTACAATATTATTCACTTATCAAAATTAATTAAGCAGCATAATTATAATGAATATGACACTAGTTTCATAACAAATAACATAATATATTATGTTATTTGATTTTTTTATATAACAATCATGCTTTATAATTTAACGAAGAAAATGATTACTTTATCTTAAAAGGACAGAATATTTTCCGTCGGAAATCGGAATGGCCCACATGACATACAGTTAATTAAGAATAACAATGTTTTATTTAGTTGTCATTGAATAGCAGTGCTATAGCAAGACGTATATTGTGGTCAGCATAATAGGCGCGCATCTCCGCGTCAAATCCTCTGGCGGCCGCGTGTCGCCGGTTGATAAGCAGTCGATGGGCTAGAACGGAGCGATGCAAGTTATTAGCGATAGCGGGGAACATTGCTGATGTATGGAAAGACAGGCAAATCAAAAAGGGTTTATTTGCAACAAGTATGACGCTTTTTTCATTTCCAAATGGAGTCTCGAAGATTATTCCGAATCGCAAAAAAAGTTTTTTTTTTGTGACGTAACAACAAATTTACTGTTTTCAGATTTATTCCTATACCTGTGCTATAAGACCTTGCTCTATGCCAAATTTAAGGATTCTGGGTCAACAGGAAGTACCCTATGAACTTTGATGCCCTTGACAGTGTTGAAATATACGTTTTTTGCGACATACGGCCATATCTGTTTTTTTCGTTAACTTAGAAATTTGATTTTTTCAGAGATTCAAGGGACCGCAGACTTGAGTATTTGATTTTAATTTCAACTCGATACCTCCACGCGTTCCTGAGATAAAGGATCTGGACAAACAGACAGACAGACGGACGGCCAACAAAGTAATCCTATAAGGGTTCCATTTTTTCCTTTTGAGGTACGGAACCCCTAAAAAACGCTAAAGCTCTAACATCATTTCTACGAGATTTACCTATCAAACAATGATCAGAGGCCCTACCACGAGCTTTACGCGATCCATTTTACGACCTAAACTGAACTGTTAAAGGGATGGAGCTATATACGGTGTATTGCTCCATCCCTCTTTCTCGTTCGCAAGCTTGACATTTCAACACGTCATGGATTACCCCTGGGGATCTTTATATCAATGTCGTGGCCAGATCTTAAAAATTGATCACTTCATGAAATGGCCAAGTAAAACTGGCCAGATCGTTTTAAACGTTAAAGTTTGATGATATTTCAGTCCTCGTTTGGCCTACTTTCTTTAGACCTTTTATTATGATAGAAATCCTACATCAATGATATGGCCAAACGAGGATTGACATGTCATCAAATGTTAACGTTTAAACGATCTGGCCAGTTTTAGTTGGCCATATCATGAAATTATCAATTTTAAGATCTGGCCACGGCATCAATATTATTAGAACACAGCGGTACGTATTTTATTTATGTCCAACTTATTGATACTGGTTGTTATAAATTTAGTGAGTAGCAATTGAAGTCCCCTCAAAAAGTATCAATCATCAAGCTCAGTAGCGCGCACCCCCTTAAATAAATTAAACCAATTGAGTGAAGTATGTTCATCGCGGCCACCAAACTGTGTAGTCGAGTTCAATGACAGAACTATAACTAATCTGAAAGCTTCAAATAAGAACTGCTAACAGCAGTGCTATTCTTCAAACCTCTCACCGTTCCGTAGGTACGCAAAATAAGCTGCACGTGGAGTAACAGACACCAGCTTGCCATACATACAAACAACTCACCGTGAAGACATAAGTAAAATGAACTGTCATTCCACCTTGACAGAATGGATTGACAGCCTACGTCATAATACTTCACTAAGTTCTTTTTGTGGGTGAAAAAAAGAACTTCTCCCGTTCTGGGTGTAACGAGAGGGACTTTTACTGACTAAAACCCACCCATATTCCTTGCGTTGCCATTTGCAAGCCAGGAAGGCGGTGACACTTTAGCAAGGACTGCAGAAATATCAACGTGAAGGCTTGGTGAAAGCGCCAAGTCTTCACGGTGAGATTTCTAGAAAATAAGACTACAGTTTATAAATTAAACCGAATATAGCCTGCGACGCTACGCGATGATAGCAACACCCTGTTAACTAACCGTTGACCAACGATAGTTACGCTTTGCCCCTCACTATTACTAGCTCAAGTAACATTTTAAGTGGAATGTCAAGTTCCTTCGTCTCATCTCTTTACACAAAGTACTCCAAGAGAAGCAAATAAAACTTAACGTTGTTGCGTTTAGTTTTGCATGAGCTTTTATAATATGACCTTAATTTGTATCGATTTCACTAACAGTTGTTGTACATCACACTATAAGTAAGTATAAAGTTATGCTATTGTTTCACAAGCAAAATAGCTTTTAACGAACCGTATCGTCGACCACGAAAATGACTAGCGAAATTTCACATTTCGTGGACATTTATTTACAAGACAATAGGCCGCGATATGACGAAAATTTTCAATTAAACAAAACAAAACGTCGACGCCTTGGAGGGTATTGTATGGTGCGACAGTTGGCATTGGCGGGGAATGGCGTGGAATGGCGTGGCGTGGCGGATGTCCGGCGCGGCTCGGCGCGGGGATACTAAAGCTGGCGACGCGACGTGAGAATGGCGCGCGACTCACTCGCGCCATTACGGGCGGAATGGCGCAGATTACGCGAAGTGATAGTGATATCATACGGAGGCAACGAAGGTGACGATTAGGAATTTATAAGCAGAATTGGAGCAGCCAATGTAATTGGGCCGAGAATTGTTATGACCACATGCTCCAAGCGTATGGAGTACTTCAAGTCTTTGGCAATGATCAACGTTAATATATCTGTTGTTTAGTTAAAAATAGTTGTTAGGTGTCGTTTACACTAACTCGCACCCTATAGTTTTAAAAATAAAAAAGTGCGTTTTGAACCCACACGCGTGATTTTTACTTACCCGGACTCGTATAAACACGCGCGTGGGTGGGCGCGAGTCTGTCGCGTGGCGCTGGGCTGTATGCAAGACGCCTTATTTGTGTGAATAATTGTATCATAAGAACGTGACAACAGCTACAGTATTCTAATCCATTTGACCTTTTACTAATGTAGCAGTAATTGATACTAAATGAATAAGAAAAAAACAAAGTTCATAAAACCATTTTCCCACACTAATTTGACCTCCACCCGTCAGAGTTAAGAAGCATCACTTTATCTTAACATTTAAAGGCCTTATTCAATCACGCACATCATAAGACGTGACATCATCTTGGTATTCAGTGCTCGCCAACAAATGTACAATACGATACAAATCTGGAGGCAGACACTCGGCAAACATACAGTAGTATCTCCCCTCGTTTCCTGCATCGTAAGTAACACACGTCCCGCGTAAGTCTACCAACATATTTTTGTAGTACACATTTCGCAACATTAGATTTTGTGTACAGAACAATAGAGTAAAAATTTGCATGGCAAAACGGCAGAGAAATCGGGTGGTAGTTCTGTGAGCGTCAATCTACCGAGAGGGAACGCTATTTCGGTCTGCATGGCATACACAAGCGGTCTTTGAAATTTTAATCGTTACATTCACCCTGGCCCGATGGCACACTGGAGACCGGGAGTTACCATGTTCATCAAGCCACCACAAAAAAGATAAAAAATGATAAAGTGTGACAAGCGTTTGCGGTGAACCCTTTATTTTGGACGTGTCAACCTAAATTGAGCCTTTTACATTTTGATCGATGTGTCTGTCCACATCTTTCATTATTGCAAAACTTTCAAAAAAGATTGCTGGGAACTTGTAGTACTTACTCTACCGCAACCTTTTTAACTTTATGAGATAAACTAGCTGTTGCCAGTGGCTTTGCTCGCATGAAAGTAAAAAAAATCTCAAGGGAACATAATAATAATAATAGATATAATATTCCACAATTATCCCACAACGCCGTCTAGTCTCAAGCTAAGCAGAGCTTGTGTTATGAGTACTAGACAACTGATAAACAAACTTATAGATTTCTAAATACATATCTACATAGCATAAGCATAATCAGCCTTTTAATGTTCCCACTGCTGGGACTCAAGCCTCCTCTCTCTAGGAGAAGGAATGGGCCGCATATCTACATATTATAGATAAATTACACCCAGACACAGAACAAATGATCGTGCTCATCACACAAACATTTGATAGCAGTCAGAGTCACTAACCACTAGATCAACACGCCAGTCTCAACATACTCCCGGGCTAAAAAAATATCCTCTGTGCTATGCCAGGGCATGGTCTACCCGTATGCCAAATCATCCAAATCCGTTCAACTATTCGAGTGTGAAGAAGTAACAAACATACACACTTACAAACTTTCTCTTTTATAATATTAGTGTAGGGCAACGCTGTTCTGCGAGCAATGTGCCCTGCCCATTGCCACTTTAGTTTGGCGATTCTTCGTGCTATGTCGGCGACCTTGGTTCTCCTGCGGATATCCTCATTCCTGATTCGATCACGCAAGGAAACTCCGAGCATAGCCCTCTCCATTGCCCGTTGGGTGACTTTAAGCCTTCTAATGAGGCCCATTGTAAGCGACCACGTTTCGGAGCCATATGTCATCACTGGCAACACGCACTGGTCATAGACTTTCGTCTTGAGACACTGTGGTATATTGGACGAGAAGACACCGCGCAGCTTCCCGAACGCTGCCCAGCCGAGTCGGATTCGACGATTGATCTCTTTCTCGAAGTTTGATCAGATGGCCGTTGGGGCCGAAAGGTTCTGGAATGGCGACCACGTACCGGAAGACGTAGCGTTGGAAGGCCTCCTACAAGGTGGACCGATGACTTGGTAACGGTTGCGGGAGTCCGATGGATGCGAGACGCACAGGACCGTTCGCTGTGGCGACGCTTGGGGGAGGCCTATGTCCAGCAGTGGACGTCTTTCGGCTGAAATGATGATGATGATGAGGGCAACGCTTCAGTTATTGGACACTATACAATTATTGGCCATTTTAACTTTCATCATTCATCATCATTTCAGCCGAAAGACGTCCACTGTTGGACATAGGCCTCGCCCAAGCGTCTCCACAACGACCGATCCTGTGCGTCTCGCATCCACCGCATTCCCGCGACTTTCACCAGGTCGTCGGTCCACCTTGTAGGAGGCCTTCCAACGCTGCGTTTTCCGGTGCGCGGTCGCCACTCTAGAACCTTTCGGCCCCATCGACCATTAGTTCTACGAGCAATGTGCCCTGCCCACTGCCACTTTAAGTTTGGCGATTCTTCGGGCTATGTCAGCGACCTTGGTTCTCCTGCGGATATCTTCATTCTTTATGCGATCACACAATTTAACTTTGTTAAAAAAAAAATAACTTTGGTGGACTAAAATAAGTAATAACCTAGCAGATAGTAGATTCAAACTGCATTAATCAGTAAGCAG
Source organism: Mythimna impura (assembly GCA_905147345.3). Taxonomy (NCBI): domain Eukaryota; kingdom Metazoa; phylum Arthropoda; class Insecta; order Lepidoptera; family Noctuidae; genus Mythimna; species Mythimna impura. The sequence goes on along the minus strand of LR990343.1, from coordinate 11,806,855 downwards.
TTTTGAATGTACTATTCTGGTAGGTAATTACTTATTTTTGGCCGTCAAAGTTGAAATAACCAATAGCTGTAGGTATAGAGGCCAATAACTGTAGCGTTTACCTAATTTATCGCCAAAAAGCTATTGTTGAACTTGCAAGCAAGTTTGTTCCTCACTTTTGTTAGATTTATGGTCTTAAACATACATATCCTAACTAAAACTTTTAATTTATTCAATTGAATAAGCTCTTTGAGAGCTGGGTTCATAATATACTTTGTAATAATTGTACTGTTCTTTACTCTACCGTTTCCGTGGCCCATCTACAGAGATTCAAATGTACAGTCAGGGATCAAAACTGCAGAGGCTCTTTACTAATGCTAAATTGTCTGAAATTTCTTTGTAGTAGAAATTGAATGGTTCAGAACTAGTTTATTTAATACTTTAGATTTTATTCTACGAATTAAATCAGTTATGAAGCATTGATCCCCTTCTACAAGAAAATTTTAGCATTGGTAGAGTGCAACAGCACTTTTGACCCCTGACTGTACAAAGGCTTATTTGCTAGCCCATGACCGGTTCCTACACAAAAAACATTTTACATTTATAACTAATTTTTATATACAACTAGCTTCTGACAGCGGCTTCGCCCACGTAAAAGTCGATTTCTCCATACAAACTTCCAACCCCCGTTTTACCCTTTTTTTGTGGGAAAATCATCTAATGACAAATCCCGCTCTTGGGTGGAGCAGGAGATAGTGTCAGACTTTTACTGACTAAAAACCCACTCCTGTTCCTTCGTTGCTTTCGTCCCAAGGCCCCAGGATTCGTTTTCACACTACCCATGGCCCCAGTAGGCTTCGACCCTGCTGGGCCCCTACGATTTGCTGACATCTTCCTGAGGCGCGCGTGGAACAATACGCGCCGTCGACGACTTGGGCTCGGTCCGGACGGTTACCGGACGAAAATCCGTTTTTAGCAGATGTCTACACCCTATAAGGAACCTACCTGCCAAATTTTAAGTTTGTAGGTGTTATAGTTTCTGAGATTTCGTGATTAATCAGTGAGTGGTATTTCACTTTTATATAGGTATGCCGCTGTCCCGCGGTTTGACCCGCGTCTTTGGTTACTGCTCCACTCCTATTGGTCCTTGAGTGATATTATACAGTCCATAGCCTTCTTCGACAAATGGGCTATCCAACACTAAAAGAATTTGTCATTTCGAACCAGCAGTTCCTGAGATAAACAAAGAAACTCTTCAGCTTTATAATATTAGTGTGGATAGATCGACGCGTAAATCGTAACACATTTTTTGAGTATTAGTGTATTATAAAAAAAATATTATTATTTCTGATAACTGACTATTGAATACATAATGCAAAAAACATCATAAATGTGTAACAACACAAATTACTAATTACAAAAACAGCTGCCTTGAAAAAATGCACTTTTTGCCTTACGACCTATGCGCGCAAAAAGTAAAGTCCGAAAGGGAACCCCGGGGTCCCAGAACGCAAGGCAAAGAAGGAACATAGGTGTGGTTTTAGTCTGACACACCCTCTCGCTCCGCCCTAGAGTGATTCATTCAGTGAAGTCATTGGATGCTTTCCCACCTTAAAAAAAATGTGTGGTAAATGTCAATACCTATATCTACACCATGGGTAGTGTGAAAACGAAACCCTGGGACGAAGGCAACGAAGGAACAGGAGTGGGTTTTTAGTCAGTAAAAGTCTGACACTATCTCGCGCTCCACCCAAGCGATTTGTCATTAGATGATTTTCCCACCTAAAAATTTTTAAAGAGGTCAGAAGTAGAATTGTTGTGGTTACTGGAAATACGAAATGTCCTATTTAAATGGTCGGGTCGTATCGTAGCACGAGTGGTGTTGGGTATTTCAATAGTGCATTTAAGTTGTTCACTTATCGAGACCTACCAGCAGAGAAATAAACGATTTCCCGTATTGAAGTTTCAGTTGTACATTTACAACTGAAATTTATCGATTTGCTCATTTTGTTTACGTGTTAAATAAAATAATAGATAGTGCTTTTGTGACTTTCGAAATTCGGCGAAAATTGTCTGTAATAAACTATAATTATGTTGAAACTAGTTCTAGACAAATTGGTATTATATGGATTCGCTCTTAGATCTCAAAATTTTAGTAACTCTAGAATAACCGAATTAAATTAATTAAAATTCATCGAAATCTATAATCTCGTCTAGCGACAGGCTTATTTAATAACAATGTAAGTATAGTAACAGTATTTAAAAAAAAAAATTAACAACTTTCTGACCTTATTCTCCATCCTCGAAATTATAAAACCCCTGATATTGAAAAAAAAAATAGATACTTTTTTGGCCTAATCTAAGTCATCATCATCATTTCAGCCGATAGACGTTCACTGCTGGACATAGGCCTCCCCCAAATGTCGCCACAACTAACGGTCCTGTGCGTCTCGCATCCATCGGATTCCCGCGACCCTCACCAGGTCATCGGCCCACCTTGTGAGAGGCCTACCAACGCTGCGTCTTCCGGAAATAAAGTAAAGTCTTATACATAACTGTAATGGTTACCAGAAAAAAAAAATATGTGTACTTACGTAAGAAATATTTGATATATGGCTTACGACATCATTATTATCATGCTGGTAGGTACATACACCCTATTAAGAGTATGCGTCAAGTGTATGTATGTTATATGCGCCCTATTATCCAGAACCGTTGATCCGATTTTGATGAGATCTCGCACTCCGGAAATATGGGCTCCCATTCATGGAATGCAAGGGGAGTTTCGAGTTACCTACGATATTATACGGTGTTGTGAACCGAACTGAAAAGTTATATAGTGCAAAAAACAAACCATAAGTTTGTAGAATTGGAATTTTTTACGTAATTATATAGTGATTATTTTTAATCCTGGATAAGGACATATTCATTGTGCGTACAGCTAAGGACTGAAATTCCCTGTGGAAGTCTGTTTTTCCTGATAGCTACAACCTGGAGGTACCTATTTGGGGTATTTAAGCCAACAGTGAATAGATTACTTCTAAGCTAGGCAAATGTGCGCCATCATCGACTACATCTTTGCTAACCATCAAGTGATGAGTTGAAAAACCATTTTAAAATAAACTAGCTTTTGCCCTCGGCTTTGCCCGCGCACATAAAATATAACCCATGTCACTCAGGAATAAAGCAGCTTTCTATCGGTGAAAAATTTTTATCAATTTGACCAGTAGGTACTTTCAAAGATTACCTCCTACAATAAAAAAAATAAATAAAAAAACATAAGTACTTTACCTCTTTATAATATTAAGTGTAGATAAAGAAAGAATTCGAGTGAGGTGAGTGAGATCATTTTTGTGCAAATAATTCAGCGCACAAAAATAAAATCAATCACTATTCAGTACTCAAGCTATGAAATCAGTTCCAATTGAACATATAATTCTGTGGCTCAGTCAAACACATTTTTTGTCCATCTTACAAATACAAAAGAAACTATAAGAACAAAAAACGCGCAAAAATAAAACACGAAACACACAGCGGCGAATTCAAGGAGTCGACGATTAAAATGAGCGTCTAAACTCGACGAACATTTTAACGAATGTTAACCTCACATGACTCCAGGACAAAGGCACAAGTTACGCCACAAAAAAAGTTCAAACATCACGTATAAACATTCCTCGCTACATTAAAAACTCTAAAAAGCGGCGGCATTATATCATTTAGGACAAAAAATGTGAAGTAACACGCGACTTTACTCAAGGCTCTTGCCTATGAGTGCCCAGCGCTAATACACGACGCGTGTCCAACCTACTTTAAAATTCAAATCTTATTTACATTCACCCCCTGGCTTGGTGTCTCCGAAAATGGGTCTTAATTAACACTGAAAACACTCCGCTTGGGGACTATTTTTGGCGCCCCTTTAGGACTGTTAAAATAGAATATTCGAGACCCTGAATATAGTTTCAATAAGTATTACTTGACTTTTACGGTTAACCTATATTCAATACTAGCAACCCGCCCCAGTTTTAGTAATATTTTTAATTCTCGGCTTTACTATAATATGCACTTATTTGTACACCTTAACCTTGATTAAAATTGTATAAAAATCAATTCAGTAGTTTTTTTAGTTTATCGTGCACAGACAGACGCTGTGGATTTTTCCGAATCGCAAAAAAGATTTAAACGGCCGTATCTTTTTTTTTCGTTAACTCAAAAGTTTGATTTTTTCACAGTTTCAAGGGACCGCAGGCCTGAGTATATGGTTTTTATTTCAACTCGATACCTCCACGAATTCTTGAGATAAAGGATCTTGACAGATAGACAGACAGACGGACAAAGTGGTCCTATAAGGGTTCCATTTTTTTCCTTCTGAGGTAGGTACGGTACCCTAAAAACCAGGGTAGCACCATTTTTTGTGGCAAGTCAAACAAATTAATAAATATCCTCTCGTCATAATATCATAGCTTTGAAGATAGAAGAGAGTCATATTTCCTGTTACATTAGCATCGGCAATGTAGCCGGGTGCCATTTAATCTCCTTAGCTGTTCAGTCCGTAGAGTTGACAGTTGGCAATGCGATTGGACTAATAAATCATACTCGTAATACGGCGGAATCGAGTCCTCCAGTAACTCGCAATTTTGCGATGTACACGGCACTGTATGTCAATCAACCTGAATTGGATAGCTTTACTGGTAACGTGGAAAAAAGGCTGCTGATATTTTGTGGTTTGTTGTCATTTAGGTTTTAAAAAAAGATTAAGGTTTTGCTTTTAAATTGTGTATTTGGACTTAAAAATCAAATCCTACTTATAACCTAGAGTGCTCACGCAGTGAGCATTTTGCCGCCTTCAAAAAACATTGTCAAAAATAAAGGTTTCAAGGTAAAAAACAAGTACCTTGCCCACCATTCATCTACCTGTATTGCAAGAACAATCAGTTCACAGATGACCGCGATATGAAAGAATTACTAACCCCCGGATCGCGTACGGCGGCAAATTGCTCGCGCGCGAGCACTAATGTTAATTTCTACTTTTGACATGTTTACAGGTTAAAGTAGAGTTTGGCAAATACTCAATTTCTAATTATTAATTTGAAAATTTTAAAACCTCAAAGCCGTAACTCCACTCTGTCAATTTCAGATGACTTAATAATTCTTTCAGGCGTAAAACTTACTTTCCAATAAAGTAGGCATAGATATAAATAAATTTAATATTTTATTCGTAAAATGAAAGCTTTAAAAACGTTGCGCAATACTTCATTAAAGTTGTACTAACAAGTTATTATGCTATGTTCGCGCAACAAACTTCAAGGTCGTGTGATCGCCTTTGACCTCAGCCACCTCGCTTTTATTTTATATTCAAATATATTATAGATAAACTTGTACCTCGGCAATAATCGTTAATATTTAAGACGGTTATATTACAAACGGTCAAATCTACATGTGCTGATAAAGCTAGAACTACATTAGACCGACGCACACGTGTAACACGCCCGATTTGTACGTAGAACGACGTCGCGTGGCGTCTCGTGGCGTCTCGTGGCGTGTATTAAGCGTAGCTCTACAAGTTTAGTTTCCATATAAAATGTATGGAGACCGACGCGCCCAGATCGGCATGTGTTTCACACGTGTGAGCAGTGTAGTTCTACCTTAAGTGATCAAAGCTGTTTTTAACCCTTTGCCTGTAAAACATACAATGTTGTTGTATTTCTATTCTAAATGCGATATTAAGTAAATAGCTAACGAGTGAAAGAACTTAAATTTTTATCACATTGATAAAATAATTGACATTGTAGATTGGTCCAAAACATCAAAAATAATTATTAGCTAGACTAATATAATAAGAAGCAAAATTTGTAAGTTTGTACGTAGAGGGTAATCTTTGAAACTACAGAACTGATTTTGAAAATTCTTTCACCAATAGAATGCTACATTATCTCCATTATCTCTGAATGACATAGGTTAAATCACGCAGCGCAGGCGAAGTCGTTAGGAAAAGCTAGTGTATAGCGATATCTAATAAAAAGTAAAAAAAAACTAAAACCCGACTACGACAAATAAAAACGATGCTGAAAAAGTATGAAACAAGATTTTCAGGATGCTGAAAAAAAAAAACAAGGTTACTGGAGAAACAAGAACAGAACAAAAAGAAAAGCCTGTAGTCACACGTTCTTACAAGTGTTACGGACCTATATAGCGCGTGAAAGTAAAAAATATATAGGGTGACTAGTAATTAGTGTACGATACTTAAGCACGTGATTGTGCTCATGATAACCAACAACTTTTACTATGGGAACAAACCTGAAATCGCGAAAAAAAAATCTGCTGTTAGTACATTTATGTTTGCCTAATGTACTGAACAGCTGATTTTTTTTTTCGCGATTTCGGCTTTGCTCCCATAATAAAAATTGTTTGTTATCATGAGCACAATCACATGTTTAAGTATCGTACACTAATTGCCAGTCACCCTATATAGTCTATGTCACTCAGCAACAAAGTAGCATTCTGGTGGTGAAAGAATTTTTAAAATCAGTTCAGTAGTTTTCGACAAACAAAAACATAAAACGCACATCCTGAAGGTAATATGTTCAAATAGGGTACGAAATCAATTTTAGCTATTTTCAAAATAGGTAATTTTTCTATCCTAAAATAATTCTTGATTATTTTAAGTTATAGAATTACTAATATATTCTTAATGAATTTTGATTGCTTCACTAGAGTGCTTACGTAGTGATATCTACGCACGTACACACAAGCATTCTCGCGCAGTCGCGCATCGTTATTTGTATACCAATGAGCTAAGTGTAGGACGTCGATTCCCATATTATTTGTCAACAATTAGGGTATTTAATTTATTAAAAAACTGGGCAAGTGCGAGTCGGAATCGCGCACTGAGGGTTCCGTACAAAATTACCTATGAAAACAGTTCAATTCCCGAATGAAGTCTCGGAAGATTTTTCCGAATCACAAATTTTTGACAACAAATTTACAGTTTTCAGATTTATTCCTTTAACTGTGCTATAATACCTTGCGTTATGCAAAATTTCAGGAATCTGGGTCAACGGGAAGTACCCTATGAATTTTGATTCCCTCGAGTGTCGAAATATACGTTTTTTGCGACATACGACCGTATCCTTTTTTTTTCACTAACTCAGAAGTTTGATTTTCTCATAGCTTCAAGGGACCGCAGACCTGAGTATATGGTTTTAATTTCAACTCGATACCTCCACGCGTTCCCGAGATAAAGGGTCTGACAGAGAGACAGACAGACAGACGGACAACAAAGTAATCCTATAAGGATTCCGTTTTTTCCTTTTGAGGTACGGAACCCTAAAAACAGTATCAAGTGCATTTAAGTAAAATATCAGTGCTTGAATTATGATTGTAACTTAATTTTATAATCGGGGCGTGTGAGAGTGAGCATTATTTCAGTTACATATTGTATACCAGGTATACCTACATAAAGATTAATTACCAAACAAATCGTATTATTTCAAGTAACGGCAAGTCGTGCCAAATATAAGCATATATAGCATAATCATCATCATCATTTCAGCCGAAAGACGTCCACTGTTGGACATAGACCTCCCCAAAGCGTCGCCACAACGAGCGATCCTGTGCGTGTTGCATACACTGCATTCCCGCGACTCTCACCAGGTCGTCGGTCCACCTTGTGGGAGGCCTTCCAACGCTGCGTTTTCCGGTGCGCGGTCGCCACTCTAGAACCTTTCAGCCACATCGACCATCCGTTCTACGAGCAATGTGCCCTGCCCACTGCCACTTTAGTTTGGCGATTCTTCGGGCTATGTCGGCGACCTTGGTTCTCCTGCGGATATATAGCATAATCAGCCTTTCATTGTTCCCACTGCTGGAACTCAAGCCTTCTCTCTAATAGATGGAAAAAAATATAAGATGCAAGCCTATAAATTCCAGAAAATAGACTATTAATCAAATTTAATTGAATGAACAGCCATTAAAGGATGTAACACGTAAACTAGTGATGTAACTTAGAAGCATTTTATTTGTATAATTATATCCATGAAGATAAGTGTATAAGCGGTTAACCTTGAAGCTCCGTCATGAGATCCTCCTTTGTTTATATATGCTTAACACCTAATGGAACGATTAACGGAACTATTGGTAAGGACTTTCAGGCCCTATCTTTAACATAAAACGTTTAATAATAGACTTTAAAGTGACGTAACGCCTTTGTCTTTAACCGTTTCACAAATGGAGGCACAAAACGAATTATTAGTTTAATGAGACTAGCCTTGACAGAGACTATTTTTCATGAAGACAGTTAAGGTCTGGTCTTATTAGTTAAACATTTGTTTGGAATTGGTCAAAGTACAATAGAGAAATGTACTTATTCAATGCGACTACTTCTTTCATCATCGCACCACCAGACGCACGGCGATGCGCTACCAGTACATGATGTACATTCCACTTATACGCATAAATTTTTTTGGGAACACATTCATCGAGCTTGCAGCTAAGGAGTGGAATTCCTGATACCTACATCCTAAGGGTCTGTAAGTCAAGAGTGAATAGGTTACTTCTAGGCAAGCGTGCTCCATCGTCGACCACTTGGACGGCGAGTAATGGGTAGCTCCCCGTCCGATTGTCCGGTAACCGTCCGGACCGAGCCCAAGTCGTCGACAGCGCGTACTGTTCCACGCGCGCCTCAAGGAGATGTCAGCAAACCGTAGGGGCCTAGCAGGGTCGAAGCCTACTGGGGTTTGCTTCTGAAAGGAAGAATCTGCCCGAGAAAGGGGGATGTCATTGGATGATTTTACCAAGTACAAAAAAAAAAAACGCCGACCACATCATCGCTTACCATCAGGTGAGATAGTTGTCAATACGAGTCTATACATTAAAAAAAAATACTCTCACAAAACAATAGGGTATGAAGAAAGAGTGGATGAAAGACAAGATCGTGAAAGATTTTAATAGTACAGACAAAATAAACCGTGATATATTTAAATCTTTCAATTAGCCTCTCAGAACGTGTAGACAGCGCTGTCGTCGAATCAAAGCGCGTATTATTTTTTTTATCTCTGCCTAAAATTGTTTCTTCTTTTACACAGATAACTGACAATTAATCATCGTATCTTGAAAATTGCTCTTAATCGTTTCTGGTATACGTTTTAGCAAACGGATGCCTCATCTCTTCGTTTAATCTCACTTCGCCGGCCGGGCCAGTCAATCAAGCAGTAATTAATGACTAAATATAGTTCCGTATTCGCTGATTCGTCCAGAAATAGTACTGTGACTTAAGTTGGCTCCTATTTAGTAGCCGTCGGCGCTTTCCAGATGAGTGGCAGCTGTCACCATGCGACTTACTTGCTTCACACCCAATCTACAAACATCAGAACACAGTCTGTAATATTTTAACACGTTTTTTTTTTTTGTGATTCGTTAATGTTGGGTGACGTTTTGTGAAGTGTTGCCACCTTACAAGTTTGTAAAATTATTGTTGTTTTTTATCTGGTGCTAGTGTTGATTTAATTTTGAATAAAATAAGACACTACATGTCACGTTCTTCAACGGAATTCGATGAAGAATTTGTTGAAATTTAGCTCATAAATTATGTAATTAAGCATACATAATAAAGTAAATAGCTTCAAGTTACTAGAAAACCTTGAAAAAGAACGCGATAAATCTGTAATTATTACTTTACTGAATGACAACTGACTAGAACAATAAGAAATCCTTATCGGGATCTTTGCTGTCATGAAAAACCAGCGGCGTGGAAAAAAACATGCAATAATTGAGACACAACGAATGTCTGTCAAATGTCTACTGACGAAGTCGATTGGTGTTCTGCAGTGTATCCAAACGCGATTAATGTCGACTGTAGAGATATTGGACTAAGTCAATATTAACCCAAATAAAGTAACCGAGGGACTGCGGTATCTAGAGTATACAGACCAAGCACGTGCTGTAAAGAAAGATAGCATTGAATTCTCTTTAGTATGTTTTGAAAATGTGAATAAAAAATATGATCCAGCTATTTGTATTAATGAGAAGTAGTTGAAATTGCCTTCAAGCTCGGCAAAAAGTAACCACCGCAACTACAAACGCATGTGACAAATGTGAGCAATTAACACATGTGGGAACGAATTAAATTCATGATTTATATTAATTATAATATTAGAGCCGGCGGGACATCAGCGGAACATCAACGAAACGCGTCGACGCGCCCGAGATATTACCGGTGGGGGCAAGAAACGTGCGGGGCAATCGTGGTGGCGAACGGCACCAATAGTATACCAACGCGACCAGTCGCTCGGCCACTGTTCCTCGTCGCTCGCTGGTTTCACGGCCGCAGCCTACCGGTGCGTTCCAAGCGCGTTCACCTGCGATCGAGGTGAAGGTCATGCGCGTCATGAACCGAACGCGCCCGAACGCAAATGTCAATGTAAATATTGTAGGTATTCCCGCCAAGCGGCCATCTTGAATTTCGGCTTGACCGGTTTTGGGATGAGACTCAGAGCTAAACAGCGACGGAATGTCGACTTTACTGGATTTTTCTTTGCTTTTCTCATCACAGACGTTTGTGATTGCTAAATGTTCCATTGTATTTCTAAGTCTGTTGCATCAACGACGAGTTGTTAACTAACCTAATGTTAGCAAATCGTTAAGAAGTTATAACAAAGTTTGCGCTAATACTACGTTATTTTAAGCGCAGAGTTAATAGTTTCAAACAATAATTTTAAAGGCAATAAATATTAACACCTCTACCGTACCCAGCACAATACAAATCATACTTAGTTAAATAGTTTTCATTATTCCTCAAAACCGATTCATTTTAAAGTCCACTTGAACTACTTTACGCAGTTAACGTAAACTCGTAAGTCAACGTAAGACGTAACTAGAACAAATAAAATATTTCACCCAAATTCGAAGGTCGCGTGAACGAACCCGCAGTTTAAAGCAAGTTATGATAACATTGTCAACGGCGTAAATTATGTTTTTTTGTAAAAACACGCTGATTTAAATTAGCTGAATATGAATAACAGGTACCTCATAAAACTAACGACGGTATACATACGTCATAAACTACATATATAATGAGTTTGTGAGGAGTTTCTTTGAAATCCATTCATGTTTATCTTAAAATTTTATTTCTGCTAAACCACAAGACAGATATAATATTCAAATAGCTAAGGAACTAAAAGCGATATTTCAAACAGAAAACCTACGTAAATAACCCAGACGTTGATTAAGAAACCGGTTGAACGCCATCCAAAGTGGTATTTTAAAACTTAAATCCCTTTCCGCCCTTGTGAACCAGAACAAAGGTACCAATTAAGCTTCATAATCGCCGGCACCCTTATAATTAATACTACAGAAATTAAAACCCCAGCAATAAACGTACAGTACTGTACAGACTATACAAAAAATACACAATCGTAGCTTTGTGCTCTACCGAACATTAATTAAGAAGAAAAGAATTTCATATTAAAAGGTCTTGTAGGTGTTGATCTGAAATGAACTTTATGTGTATGATTTTCAAAGTTTAAATTGCCTACTCCATAGGCCAGTATTGAACAAGCAGAGATGGATTATAATAGACCGTAGTAAAAATTAAATTTTTCTAAGATTCCAGAAATTTGTTAATCCTTTAATAATCAAATATCTTGTCTGGTCAGAAGCATCTCTAGTAGTCCATAAGAATTCTAATGAATTGTTAATAAACTACTAGTAACTACATGCAGTTTAGTTAGATGAGAAATATTTATTATTGATAGATAATTTAACGATAAAAGTCTTGTCAATAGCCAATATCCATATACATAGTTTTAATAGACTTTGGCATCAGAAAACCGGCTAGCGGACGGCGAGCAATGGGTAGCTCGCTGTCCGCCCGTCCAGTAAGGACCAAACCCAAGTCGAAGGCTTGTTGAATTCCACGCGCACCTCAAAGAGAAGTCGGCAAATGGACAGGGTCCAATGATGCCTGTTAGGACTGTGGGAATGTTCAAAATAGTTACTGTGGCCCTGGAACGCAAAGGAACACAGGTGTGTTTGAGGCGTGGCTGGAAAGACCTCACGGCGTCCTCACCTTCTGCATGACGCAGGTCTTCACCGGACATGGTAAGTTTGGGAGGATTTCCGGCCACCGTAGGCGCTGGCTTGCGGACAGCGAGCAATGGGTAGCTCGCCGTCCGACCGTCCGGATCGAGCCGTATTGTTCCACGCGCGCCTCAAGATGTCAGCAACTGTAGGGGCCCAGCAGGGTCGAAGCCTACTGGGGCCAAGGGTCTGATTCTGAAAGGAAGACTCAGCCCTGGCACGAAAGGCAACGAAGGAACAGGAGTGGGTTTTTAGTCAGTAAAAGTCTGACACTCTCCCGCTCCGCCCAAAAGCGGGGGATGACATTAGATGATTTTTCCACCGAAAAAAAAGGTGTGTTTTAGTCAAGTTAAAGTCTGACACGTATTGACACGGTACGCTACACCTATAGCCAGAGAAATTATTTAACGATTTCCTACATCAAAAAAAGGCATCAGAAAACCAATACCAATAAACGTAAAGCCTCATAAAAAAGTATCGTTAATTGAAGAGCACACATACGATAGTCCAGTATAAATGTAGTTTGATAGTAGAGGGGACAGCGACGCGCTACTAACTAGGGGAAAAGTGACTATTTCCGAGGCGTAATGACGTCGTGTCAGCCAGTCTTCGAGCCCAAACACCTACCCAGCCTGAATAGAATTCTAGATAATATTTAGACAACCTCTATAACACAATACTTCAGCAAAACGATCGTTTAGGTTAGTGACCTACTAACAAAGTAAGGGCCTAGCCATATTGTATTATATAAAAAGAAACCGCAAAATCTGCGACTCCTAAGATACAGGTCTTTTTTTTTTGTTTTCGGGGAAAACCTTCAAAAGGCGCCTGGACTTTTGGGGAAAAGACCAGGAAGTATGGGATTTTTACCTCACTAAAACCACCCCGGTGATCATGGAAGAGGGCCCCGTGACCTCTTAAAAGACCACCACGGAACCACCTCTGTACAACGCCTGTTAGGGCACATCCCTGAGGAGACTGTGAGAGGTCTCCCCTCAGCCTCGTTGTGCACGGTAGCACGTGATCACTCTGTGCCACCGTCTTTCCTGAAGTCACTTGGCGGGCGGACAGAGTCCCCACTCTTAGAGCCCGTGACCTCGGAGTCCCGCCTACCTTAAATGTTGCAAGCGGGGTTTCAGCGTTTTAGGCGTCGAGGCGGTTGGCCTTCTGACGCCTCCTTCTACGAGTGGGATCGGTCCTCTTACGATACCGCTTAGCGGCCTCCTGGACCATCACGGTCTCACAGAAGGACGCCATTTCTCTCCAATTATCTGTCTCCGCCAGCATAGTGTTCACTACTGCTGGCAGTAGGAGCTCAGGAATTCGAGAGTAACTTTGACTGAACTGTACAACCTACTCGTTCTCTATGCTATATTCTGTATTGTTGCTTCATGTACAAATAAACTTATTACACTAAACTTACATATTGCATAACACGGTGCGGCGAAATTCGATTATTTTTTAAGTTTTTTTGCATTTTGCAGGTGAGTGTCAAGTTGTATACACCACTAATTTTTAATTAGTACAAATAATGAAAGGGGTTGTTAGAAAAGGTCTTGTTATTATTTAAGCTGTTGATCGGCATTAACGCCGGCGTTCACGCGCCATTGTCTTACTATTGTGTCTCTAATTACGCACTCAAAAGGTTAAGTAAAGTTATTAGCGTTTGTTTATATCCCAAAATGTCACTCAATTTATGGATATATTGTACAGGCTATTGATTATGAACGAATAAATGACGATCAAAATGGAAAAGAATAAGCGTAGTGTTTTCTAGTAGCAATTGTTATGAATGATTGATTCAATTATGAATTTACCAATTGTGACAAATTTTCGTGGTCAATTTTAGGATTTCGTTTTTTTTTTTAGTTTTGACTACACAAATATGATGAGTAACAGGTACGGACCGAGCCCCATTTATTTTTGTACTAATTAAAAAATAGGGGCGTATTGATTAGAATATGATCGGTGGCCATAATACGCATTTATTTACGGAATAATTATCATTAGAATCATCGGTTCAACCTACTATGACTTTTCTTAGCCATTCTGGGTAGACGAACTGAGACCACTTAACACAGACCTGCAAAATGCAAAAAAAACTTAAGAAAATTTGAATATCGCGGGCCACCTTGGAGTATCCCCCTTAAGAGGACTACAGGACCTAAAGCGCGTCACTACCTACTGGACTGCATACAAAAGACAGAAATGCTCAAGGACACAATGCTTGCAAAATATGAAAGCATTTTAGCGATTTACTAAAAATCTAAAAATTTGATTATAAAATTAAAACACTATAACGATATAACGTTGCTTGTAGAATAATTTAACAAATAACCAGAATGATTGGAAGTATATTAGTCCGATTTTTAACCGATAAAAAAAATTTGAGGCATCTTTGTGATTTTTTTCTATCGTACTAAATCAGCTACATTATGTTTTGAACACATTATCTACCTAGCATTTGCCCTGAAGAATAACATATATTTTCTGATTCTGTTTTCTGCAGTGGATTATAAACTTTTGCGCATTATAAAACTCGCGAATAGTTCCGGTAGTCCTCTTAACGTGAAAAAGCGTGGTGCCTGACTGCGCGTCACGTTGCCATGTCGTGTATTTACGCGGCAACGCATCTCCGTACCGTGCTGCTATTATGGCCCCAGGTCTTCACTTCTAACGTTCGACCGTGATTGCGATCTTCCGATTTCGAGAGGGGAAAATCGCAACTTGTAATGTTTTAAATGGAATTTCGTCAAAAGCGTTCTAAGAAGTTAATTATCCGATATAATAGGGGTCGATGACCCGCTTAGAGATAAAAAGCCTTTTCATATTGATAATATAATTTGTGTAAGGATGCTTTGAAAAGCAGAAGAAAGGTCCAGCGACAAAAAAGAGATTTATGGCTAAAAACAAGTTTTTATAAAGAGTCTAATTATTTGCTAATTCACACACAAAATAAGGAAGAATGTCAATTTCAGAAAAAGAAAAACGCTAAATGAAAAATTATTTTCATCCGAACGGTATTTTTAACCGACTTCAAAAAGGAGGAGGTTCTATGTTCGGCTGAATGTATTTTTTTTTTATATATGTTCACCGATTTCTCGGTCAATTGTGGACCGATATCGAAATATTTTTTTTATTGAAAGGTTATGCTTCCAATTTGGTCCCATAGAAATATTGTTATGATCTGATCATGAACTCAAGAATAGAACTCCTCATAGGATCACAGCAGAACCGTCGTAACAAGTAAAATTAATTTGTTTATACGTATAGTCGATGACGGACTGAAAGAAGAGGGGGAATATATCGAATTGATCTGACGATGAAGCCTGAAGTTGGGCACCTGAACTCTGTAATAAATTAATGTAATCTAACCGTGTTTAGGATTATTAGAATTGTCATGAGATGCACTATGGCTATAAGGTATTTAAGTTTGACTGAGGGGTACTTTTTAGTGATGGTACCATAACTAAAAAGTGTAAAATAAAAAACTTTTTACAAAAAAAAATATACAACCAACTGCAATGTAAAAAAAAAAACACTGAAAAGTGCAAAATAACTTTAATTTCGGAAGTCGGTGTTAAATAACTATGAGACAAAACTATTATAGAAACACCGACTTCCAGTTTTTTCAGTTCAGTTTTTGATTCATACTTTCAAGTTCGGTTTTATTTAAAAAAAATGTAATATGCTAGAAAAAAGTTTTCACTCATTTAAATTCGTAACAATGAAACCAGCGGAAATAAACATTCGAGAAACAACGAATTGGTCGGACCCTTGTCCGTATCCTGCGATTTATTTAAAAAGTTAGTGAACCGTAGCGTGTTTTTTAATCTGTGTCTCCCGAGTGTGTACATCTACAGATAACAAATTACTACGGTAACAATGTTTGCCACTGGCAATTTTTTTAAGCTGGTACCTAAATCACCCAATGACTTCTCTTGGTCTAAGGCGGAGCGGATGTCAGACTTTTACTGACTAAAAACACACGACTGTTCCTTCTCGCGCCGCCGACGACTCGGGCTCAGTCCGGACGGTTACCGGACGGCCGGACGGCGAGGTACCTATTGCTCGTCGTCTGCAAGCCCACGCCTACAGTGACTGGAAATCTACAGGGTAATTGTTTTTAGCTTATTTTTACATTGGACCATGCTGGCCATATTCTTTCTTGAAGTTTGAACACTTGATTTTAAACTGGAAACTTTTTTAGGCCCGCAGATTCACTTCACGCTCGTTCGGGTAAGGTCGACTCGCGTCCTGTAAGGGAGTGACCTAAAAAACAATTCAAGATTCAAAGCATTTATTTCAAATCAACGCACTTTTGTAATGTCAAGCAGTCAGTCAGTCAGAAAAATGATGCTAATTGCACATTCCAAAGCGGAAATCTTTATGGAGAAGAATATGCAAAAAACTCCATGGTCACTCTTCAATCATGTTAAGTAATTGTTATTATTACAAATATCTCGGTTACAATAATAATATGTTTCTTGTCGCTACTATTATGTAAATACAATGTAAATAACGTAAAAAACAAACAAATTCTAAATATAGAAATTAAAACAAGGCACTGGCAACTAAGAAATGGTCAGTCAAACTGACAGCGCGAGTTCACGGACATGACGCGTAGGTATGTCAGCCAAAGTATGAATAGTGTGAACAATAACATTTCTAGAAAGGAGGTGACTACAGAGAAGGCGACTGCGAGAGTCGAATGGAAGAATTAAATTGGTAATTCATCATTGTTCTGTCTGAGTCCATTGCTCTATACTTTTTGATCGGTGACCTCAAAACCAAACAAAAACAAAATTTCAATACCCAATAATTTATTACATTAACAAATTGTAAAATGTTAAAGACGTGTTCTTCTTGACATTTGAAGGCAGGTATCTAATTAATATCAAGCAATATATGAAGTTATTCCGCTAGCTCCTAAATTACCTTTTATTGTTTGTCGAAATAACTAATTTACACGTATCAAGTATAAAAACAATAAACGAACAAAGGTCAAAATACAGTGACAAAATAATAAATGGCTCTTACCCAACGGTCAAGCTTGATTTCGTAATATTTAGGTGTTTGTTAACTTATATTATTATTCTTTACTATTGAGGCGATATATAGGTAGGTAGAACAGAACTTGCGCAAGCGATGCTGCACCGCGCAGAAGTATTAAAGGTGTAGTATGGCTGAAATATCTTCAACGCGCTGAACTTCGAACAAATGGCTGCGCAATAATTCTTTTCAAGAATCACACGGCGAATGCGTATTTTTTCGAGTATCCGCAATAGTTCTTAACGCCAACTTCAGAGTGGCCGCGCCGGTTTCTGTTACAGGCCATGGAGCGAGTAGGAATGGCAGGCGCGTGCCTACTTCTGCGAAGCAGTAATGCTAGCGAAGGAGGCGGCCACACGCGTGAGGGAACGGACTTGCTCACGCTCCAGCCGCTTGGACCTCGATCCCAATTTCCAGCCACCGTAGGCTTGGGCTTGCGGACGACAAGCAATAGGTAGCTCGCCTTCGGCCGTCCGGTAACCATCCGAACCAAACAAAGAGATGTCAGCAAAACTGAAGGGGACCAGCAGGGCCGAAGCCTACTAGCGCCAAGGGTTGTCGAAAGGGAACACCGGGGTCCTGGGACGCAAGGCAAAGAAGGAACATAGGAGTAGGCTTTAATCAGTAAAAGTCTGACACACCCTCGCGCCGCCGTAGAGCGGGAGAAGACATTAAATGATTGCCCACATATTTGGACCATACAGTAAGTACCTTCAACCAGCACATGAGTGACAACAATGCCTGATTGAAAGCGATGGAAGCATGTTTACTTTTGCTTTGAAGGCTAACCGGTTTATAGGTGGTAGAGAAGCCGCAGAGTTTCGCATTATACCTCGCTTATAGTTAATTAAAGAAGAAAGAATAAAAGAAAAAAAAAGAAAAAGAGTGAGTAATAAAAGTGTAAAGCTGAGAACGAAGTGTGAATAATACGATCTCGCCTGACAAAAAGCAATAGATGAAGTCTACGATGTAATAAACAAGTCCAGAAGAAGAATAAACTCTTAAACTTTAAATGCTAACAGGTTATAGGGTAGAAAACACATTTCCAGACTTTTGCTGGACGCATAATTTGGAGGCGAAGCGCAATTTTGCATCTACAGCTTTCGTATGTTCGGTAGCAGTAGCAAGGGCGATTTTTATAGTGATTCAATTGAATTCATCATTTATTTCCGGTAACTAGGCCCATAGAAGTTTGACAAATATTACACATAATATAAAATTATAAAACAAAATAATAATACTAATACAATAAAATTCATAATAAATGTCAAAAATTAAAAATACAATAAGTTCTCATTAAAATTATAAAATTACAACACATTAAATAAATACTGCAATGCAACTATACAATGGTCCACATAGGACTAAGTGAGGAAACCATACCTAAATAGAATAGAATAAATACTGCAAATACATTATTAACGCCTGCTTTGAGGATTAATAACGCTTGCACAACGGCCTTGCCTAAACATGACTGCAACAGCATGTAGACGCAGCATGTAGACAGTGATCATCGCCAGGACTGTGTTGGAGCTGGCTCGTAATCTCCGCACAAAAGCGGATGCTCCGCCTGCGCATAGTCGCATGAAAACAGGCGGTGAGCTCCTCTACGAACATGCCCGAGATGCTGCAGAACCGAGGCAGTCCCACCACAATCCTAAACGCATTGTTGTAGAGAACGCAGAGGTCGCTATAGCACTTCTTGATGGTGTGACCTAAGGAACACAGGAAGCAAACCTACAGGACATAGAAAATGAGAGGGCAATTTATTTTTTTAATCGTTTGAAGGTACGTAACTATAAAATAATTTACCCTCTTCCTTTCTCATATTCTTTGATTTAGTTGAACTTTAAACGTCTGGTTTGTGTACACAATAAATTCACATAACGCTAATACTGGTATCTACGTAACCAAATAAAGATCCTTCAAAAATGCCTCTTAGACAGGTGTCAATTTTGCGTCCTATTCACAAAGTAAATATTTCACACTTTCCTGTGTAAAATACATTTTATATGCAGTGGTCGTCGGTTCGTCGGAAATGTCGTAGGAAACAACACCAACTTTACTGGAATGTTTTGAGAAAGGTCCTTGACCCGTAAACTTTCTCTAACTTTGGATACCGAGACCGGAGTAATAAATATGGATAAACTTTTTTTAGCTTTTTCATATTCAAAAGCTTGGATGCACTCGAGTGTCGACGATTTAATCTTGTAATGTCTATGGTTATAAATTGTCTATGCTTATGACGTTTATGAAATGTCAGATGATTTTCACGATTTTGGATGATCGGAACGCACCCGTAACCAATAAGTTGTGCCCTCAGTGATTTGATCTCAGAAAAATACTTATCAGCTGTAAAATCTATATTTTTTACATTGAACATAAGTGCAGTAAAGGGTTAATCGGCCAATAATTGTTTGCAGTGTAAACTAAATAGTATTATATGAAATTAAAACACTCGAAAAAGTGCCGGTCATAGTGGGTCATATTGACTAATTTCGCATACGCGCGGAATCCTCGCAGTTATGTGAACTAGTGAAAGGCGAAAGTCCTGTGCACGCGCAGTCAGTGCTACCAACATTGCGACGACGCAGAAGCGCGTTCCAGCGGCGAATCAGTGCGTCCGAGTTACATCTGTGAGCATTTGTGAGTACAAACACGACGTTTTGTGTTCATAATAACACAATAACACACAAACATCTACCGCAAACAAGGAGAAAAATGACTTCACCCAACGATAATGTCACCTATCGTAAACTATATCGATCAAGTTCATTAACTAACTTGTCCAACACAACAAATAGTAGCGAGAAAGCGATATTTGATACCACGATGATGAGTATTCCAGATAGCTTACACGATAACAGCGACAACAACAAAACATCAAATAATAAACTTGAAAGCAACAGTTTTAGTAACCATGATCTTTTTCGTATTTAATCATATATTTGTAATGCACCAAAATATCAATGGTCTAATCAATAAATCGGATCTATTAGGTATACATCTAAATGAACTCTCAGAAGAAGGTAGGTCAGTAGATATCCTCTGTATAACAGAACACAACATGAAACATGGTGACAGTCAACATCTACATTTAAACAATTATTCACTTGCGACATTCTATGCTAGACATGATAGAAACGGGGGTTCATGCATTCTAATAAAGAATACACATAAATTTGAAGTCATTGATGTCAAAAAATGGGCCATACCACATCAAATAGAATGTTGTGCAATAAAACTTTCTTCGCACCCAATCACCATTGTCTGTATGTATAGACCACCAAATAATAACCAAGATAAGCTATCGTCATTTTTTGAGAATTTAGACATGATGTTAAGAGAAATCTGTCTAAAACATAATAACAGGATCATACTATGTGGGGATTTTAATATAGATATATGCAAAAATAGCAAAACCTCGATCACTTTTCAAAATATATTACGCAGTTATAATCTGATTCTGGGTACTCGGTCACCGACACGTCTATGCAGAGGGACCTGCATTGACAACATAGTTCATAATATTAGAGGCAGCAAGTGTGAGGTTAAAGAATTAGCATTGTCTGACCATACAGCGCAACTGCTAAAATGTCGTGTCAAAAAAACGTGTACGCTTTCTCACTGGTTCATACATAAACGTGATTATAGTGACGAAAATATAAAAAAATTTAGAGAATGCCTTCAAAATTTAACATTTCATGATGTCTTTATGTGCTATATCCTAATAATGCATTTAATGAATTCCATGACCTTTATAAACTATTTTATGACCTATGTTTTCCGATTAATAAAATAAAGGTTTCGCTAATTAAAAAACCTAAGTGGATAACACCGGGACTAAAAAAATGTTCCAAACGGAAAAGGGACATGCTATGGGAATATCGAAAGTCGCCTAGCTCAGAAAATAAAAACAAACTAAAAACCTACACTAATAGATTAAAACACATAGTCAAGCAAACACAAAAAGCGCAAAACAGTCATTTTATAGATACGTCTGAAAACAAGAGCAAAGCTACGTGGAGTATCATTAACACGTTCGTTGCATTACGAGATCTATCAGATCTCTTGCAGGACTTTTGTATTGTGCGTTGAATATAATCGTGTTGTTTCACTCCTTGCGGGAGGATCTAACGTGTAAAATTCTTTAAGTATGAGTAGGACAAATAAACATATTTGCTTACTACTTAAAGCTGAATTCAAGGACATTAAAAAAGCCATTAGAGATGGATTAGGTCCCTAACGCACAGTACTGTAATTATTTTGATTCCTTGCGTTAGGAGATATGTCGGTACTCGTGGAATCGTACGCCTCGTAGACGCAAGAGAGGGAGGGTGTGCGGCGCGGGCGCTGCGTGACTCGTTTTAGTGTTGTCCTAGCATCGACGTGGAAGGTCGCACGCGTTTTGGAAATAACACTCGCGTATTTACCTACGTGTTGATTATTTTTGATAAACAATGAGTGCTTTTAAGAGAAAAAAGTGTAAAAAATCTATTTATTTTGGTGAGATTTCTAACAAAAAATCAACACCGGATTATACTGCTGCATCGTCCAGTATAATAAATTTTTTGGAAAATGTTCAAATTTGCCCCCCATTGGCAAACAATGGCAAAAAAATAATGCAAATTGGCAATGGCAAATTGACATTGGAATGACAGTGATCCTGATGATGAAATATTTGACGTACTTATAAAGAAAACAATCGACAACTGAGATATTATTTTATTCCCATCACTACTTACTACACATATTGAACTATCTTCGGTTGCGGTACGAGATACAATCGATATCAAATTTTTTTTTGGTATTTGTAGTTTATTCAAATGTCATAGCTGCGTGCGAACCTAGCAAAATATAAAGCAATAGGCTATCTTTCACCCACAAAAACTTCAAAATATATGACATTGTTTTTTGGAACATATAAATTATTTTCAAAACTGTATCTTTAGGAGACTGATTAGGTCTCAAACGCACCAAAGGGTAGGTTAGTTTCGAGATCTTTTAGATCTCCAAAGCACCAGCTGAAAGTTCTTTGAAAATGATGGCGCAGGGAACGTGTTAATAAACAGAAAATAAATTACCCAAAAGAAGGAATTTGCAGCATAAAGATTAACAATAAAGTTGAAAATTCTCCAGAACAAATAACGGAATTATTTAATGAATATTTTATAAATTTTAATCAATCTCAGAATGACATTAACTATAATAATACACTGACATTTGACACAAATCCTAATTCAATTTTCATGACACCTACGATACCCTTTGACATTATTAAAATAATCCAATCATTGAAGAATACTAATAGTGCTGGATATGACGATATTACCACTAAAGTGATTAAAGCTACGTCTCAAATTATTGCACCAATACTCAGTCACATTATAAACAACTGCATTGAGAAAGGCGTATTCCCAGAAAGGCTGAAAATTTCAGTAATCAAACCTTTGTTTAAAAAAGGTGACAGGCAAGATCCAGGTAACTACAGACCTATTGCACTTATTCCGGTCTTCTCTAAAATTTTCGAAAAAGTAATGCATAATAGTATATATTCTTTCTTAGAAACAAACAAAATCTTAATCAGCGAACAGTACGGTTTCAGGAAAAATAAAAGTATTAACTCCGCAATATATGCGCTTGTAGAGCATGTCTTGACTAATATGGACAATAGAACTCCTGTAGTTGCATTGTTTATGGATATGTCAAAGGCATTCGACCATGTTAGCCATAAAATACTCCTAAACAAATTGGAAAAATATGGTATCAGAGGCAAGATCCTTGAACTTGTTGAATCATACCTTACCAATCGGCAACAATTTACATGTATCAATAAAATCAACCCCCGTACAAAAACAGAAATTACATATCAATCCAAACATCGGGAATGTTTATGCGGGGTACCACAGGGAGGTGTACTTGCTCCATTGTTTTTCATCATATATATTAACGACATGCCTAAACTCATTAACAATCCTATGATCTTGTTCGCAGACGATAGCACAATATTATTTAAAAGCAAAAATGATGACACACTTGAAAAAGAAATTAATGACAACCTTAATGACATAATATCCTGGCTAACAGAAAATAACTTAAAAATTAATCTAAATAAGACTAACTACATCTCATTTGAACAAAAAACAAATAATAAAAAACCAGACGTTCGATATGGTAATACAAGTATTCAGGATACTGATCACACAAAATTCTTGGGCATGTGGATAGATAAAGGCATGAACTGGAAAATGCATGTTGAGGGCGTGTGTAAAAGACTTAGCCAGTGCTCCTATGCCCTTTATAACCTAAGGAAAATATCAAGTCAGGCCACCCTTTTAATGGCATACCATGGTTATGTGTCATCAACATTACGCTACGGACTTATGTTTTGGGGAAACTCGCCCGACAGAGAAGTGGCGTTTAGGGCACAGAAGAAATGCATAAGGGCAATATGTGGCATACAAAATACAGAGAGCTGTAAGCCATATTTTCAAAAGCTTAAGTTACTTACACTCCCGTGTCTTTATATATATGAAGTAGCTACTTTTGTCAAATCAAATCTACATTTATATAATCGCCCGAAGAGCATACGCTATAAAAATACAATATGCATGACAAGACACAAAAAAGCTATATTCAGCAAAAACCTTTTAGGCATGGCACCCAAAATCTACAATAAATTACCCAAACATATCATAGAAGCTAGTAATACAGATCTGTTAAAAAAATGGTTAAATGATTTCTTGATTGAAAAATGTTACTACACTATTAATGACTATCTTAATGAAACTTGCTAGAACTACTATATCCGATTTATGACATTAGTAAAAACTTGACATTGCACTGAATTAAATTATTGAAATAATTGTTACAATTATTACCTCTATGTTTATGTGACAATTAGTTTGTTTGTATGTGTAAAATTTTTGACCGTAATTAATAATCTAAAATATTGTTATTTTCTGATCATTCTGACATTAATGTTATTTTTGTAATTTGAATTTTGATAAAAACTGATTATAATCATCAATTTAATTTGTACGCTTAAACGCAAAACGTAGACGGGACTCTTATATTTAATTGTAACACCATTTAAAAACCTATGTTTACAAATAAAGATTTCATTTTCATTTTCATTTTCATTTTCACAAGTTTAAAATTGGAATGTCGTAAGAATGTCTTGCAATACCGTTTTAATGTACAACTTTAACGATACTATTATTTCTGAGAACTTTAATGGCCTGCAAGTAATTTCTAGCAATCATAGTAATTAAAAGATAAAATACAGAAAGATGACAGGAGCAAAATTACTTTTAGAATTAATACCAACGATTATAAAATTATACAGCACGTAAAAAATGTTATAAAGCTTTATAAAATATGATTAAAACCGTTTAACAAAATCCGTAGAATATTAACGAAGATACAAATAGCGTTAAACGTTATTTTACGTTGCGATAGAAGGGTATCGTAGAGAGCGCTAACAAATGAATTTTCAGCGGAGTTCGCTTAAAATTCACAAATTGTGAGACAGCTCCGAAACTATTAAGTAGTGCAGGTAACGCAGTGAACAGTTTCGTGAAACGCTTTTAATAATCTTTGAATTTTACTACGTGTTAATTTAACTACATTATCTGAACTCAACGAATAAAATTTGTGTTATTTCAAAGAACATCGACAAAATGAATGAAATATTTTTAGAAGCAAACATCTGAATGACCAAAAATGAAAATAAAAATGTTTTTACGTTCCGTCTTGTAGTAATATTTCAAAGACAGGCCACGATAAATCGAAATAATGCCCGTAGTGAAGAAGATCGCCGCAATATCGAATGAATAAAGGAGAGTTGATTTTTTGCGACTTACCTAAAAGGGGATCTTAAGTACGGAATCCCGCAAACATTATCGTGAAGGCACGGACCCTTCCCTTAAGGTGAGCACTTTTATATGCCCATCAAACCTTACGAGTACAATAAAACACGATTGTTTTCCATTAACATCGGCGTCCACCGCCCCCTAAACTAAAAAAATGTACGAACCATTTATTTAGAAGCCACGATCATATTAAACAATTGTTGTGCACACGCCGTAATCGAAAATCAATGAAACGAGCGAAACAGATAGGTGTGACTAATAAATTATTTGAACAGTGTCGGATTGAATAAAAAATTAAGAGAAAAAGTGGAGAAGGAACTGCATCCTGGCAGCTTTTGTATTAGAGACTGTGTGAAGGAAGGCATAAGGCTTCCCAATAAATATGAAAACCTGCATCGCATGACAGCGAAAATATTTTAAAGGCACTAAGGCTTATAAATACATATACATAGATACATAAGTAGGGTGTTCACTGAGGAAAATAAAATTTATTTACATTTAAAAAGCGTAGCGGAATCTTTGTCAATTCACTCCCGTCCATCGGAGGGTCGAGCGAACAAATAAAATGAGATCACAACAGTGCCCTGCTTGCGACAACAATGAACTTGGAAAGATCTGCTTTGCTTTAATTAAAAGTAAATTGTTCGTACAAGCATTAAGCATTTAGATGAGAGCTGTGAACAGCAGTAATAATTACTGTTGTATCGTCAATGGCACACGATAAAAACCGATGGAGAATGGACTGTTCTTGTGCGGATCTGGCGCAGTGGGACGCTATGAAAATCTTTACTTATGAGCAATGACTAGTTAGTGACTGGAAAGGAGGACAAGTGTGCACCTGAGCTCAAACAGTCATCGGTACCATTAGAATTACTGTCACAGATCTAGAAAGGAAGGCGTTTCCGTCGCGTGGAGCTATCTATCGATATCTGGTTACCAATCTACGGGCCAACTCGTTGAGTCTTTTGACAGTGACTCATACGCACCAACAAAAAATCATACAACGCTGTTTAAGTGTTACTCAAAAGTTTTCCATAATCGTTTTTACATATTCATCGCGATGTCAGGGTGCGTTTGAGTCGAGACGTCTGTACGAATTTGAATAACAAATGGCTGACATCTGCATGTTCCTAGCGGAGATTCCACTACCTCCCTCAAATCCTGATTCAGGGAAACAATACTGGTCCCTTATGAAACCTGACAAGAGGTCATAACTTGAGCTTATGGCATTTATCATGCTGGGAAACAAATAATAAAGACGTTGGGTGTGTTTGTTACGACAGACAATGCTGCCAGTATAAATCGCAAAGTAATTTTCTTTTGTAATACGAAATAATAATGGGTGCATTAGGAAGCATTATCATCGCGTGTAAAAAGTTACTCGTGACACAGAGGCCAGCTAATCAAGGCTACTGGCTAGCAGATAAGTAAAAAAGAAAATACTTATTAAGAAACAAAGTAAAAGGAAACATCTTAATGTGGCATTGAAGCTTGAATTTGTTAACTTTGCTAGTCAAATTGTCGGGAGGTCATCGGTCTATACCAATAAATACTTAGCTCTTACGTCACCACCCGCCAGACATACGCCTCTTGAATAACAACGATAGGAGACCAATACCAAGAACGATAATTAAATTTTCCACACGCGCCGCATAAGTCCAAACGAAACGAATACAGAAGCCTCTCAAACACTTTAGCGGCTTTCATAAATTAATTTTACGAAAGAAATATTCAGTAGTTCTGTTCCCATCCCTACCATATTTCACTGGTAAGGTATCGAAGAGCTGGGAAATTGGGGTCCGCAATCCTCAAGACGCCGATTAATTTCGAGGTAGCCGTAGTACTTGGTTATAACCGGGAGAAAACCAGCGCCGGAACAAAATAGGAGATATTACCTTGTTGGAATAATTCTTCATACGAATTACGATCCCATATTGTCCCTCGTTAGTTGGTTCGGTTAGATAAAAATATTTTTAAGGTTTAAACTCTTCGCTCGTCAAGATTTCTTGTGTGGTTTGAAAGGCACGAGTTATGTCGTAAGAGGCCTGAGACGCCATTTTGCGACATTACGACTGTGATGAGACGGCAAATTGCTCATTTGTCTACCGCGACACTTGCAAAAGCGAGTCGAGATTGTGTGTACCTTTACCTAGTATTCGGTTTTGTAACGTTAAGGAAAATTATTTTTGCAACTAGATATAACAAGTTCAAGATATTATTAAGAATGCTTCAACTCTTAGTTTAGGAAAAAAATTATGTGGTTTTATTTAACCAAGTAAACATCATACATACAAACATAAATGTACAAAATCTCCAAGTCAATAACCGCATAAAACTAAAAATGTAGGAATAATGAAACCCAACCAAGTGAGTCGTCATCCAGGGAAAAATCCGACACTTAAAGATGTCTTTTAAGTATCAGGGGTTTCAGTACCTTTCAGCCATCTTATCCACGTGGAGAGCAACGTCACAATACCCTGAAGCGTTCGTCCTGAAAAACGTTAATTGCACGACACCGACCGTGGTGAGGCTACAGCCTCTATCTCGCATTGCAACCTACATTCCAACCAACCACACAGCAAAATGAACCTTAAAACTAAACCTATAAACCATAATTCAGATCACGTGGAGAAAGTATTTAATATACTTTAAAATGAACCTCGCTCAGCACCTGAAGGCATTAACGATTTAAAAATAAATAGTGAAAAATTTTGCAGGAAAATATTCGGTATGGCTCGAGTTCGAGATCAAGTCTCAACAGTGTTCTTCACTGAACGTAGAATAAGTGGCTATTAAACGGCTCGGATTTCATGCTTTTGAAAATTTAAACAATCGACTGAAAACCATAAATTTCAATACCATCATCTTCGTCTTTTATTTCGCTTTCGATGAAAATGTTAAACAGGTTTTAACGGTCATTGGATTTCTTTGAATTTTTGTTTGGTTTGGTCGAAGCATTGCAAGTCTTCAAGGCTAGTCGTTTTAAACAGTAATCTAAGTACAACTACGAGAAAAGATCTTAACGATACCTCTATAACAAGAAATGGGTTAGTACTTAAAGCGCTCAACAATAAACTTTTTGTGTCCACCGGAAATAATGTAGGAGTGAGACAAAGAAAAATAATGACGATGAACTCTGTAACAAAAGAATCGGTGAGTAAACTGTAGAAAAAGACTGCAGAATGAAAACCGACCTTATGTAGGTTAGTTGTCTCCGTTCGGAAAACTTTAAAAGACATAATGGAATAAAAAAATTGCGAGAAAAACAAAATGAGGGACATAGGAAGCGAAGAAAGTTTGGACGAGAATGAAGTTGCCATCAAGTAAGCCATTAAAAAGTTTCATAATTATTTTTTTTTCGTTTGTTAATTTTGTGACGACCTATTGACCTACGAGGCCCTACCACGAGCTCTTAACGTGATCCATTTTACGACTTAAACTGAACTGTTAAAGGGATAGAGCTATATCTAAGGATGTATAGAGACCTCCATCCCTCATTCTCGCTCGCATGCCTGACATGTTACCACGTCAAGGCCCCTGGAGTTGGACGGAACCATGATCGCGAAACTGAAAGTAGACGAATAACAGTCGGATGAAGTTACGGAAATCTCAAATTCACATAACAACGCACATGTTATGAAACTTGTACAATAACATGAAAGGTAAGAAAGTTTATTTTGAAACTGACAAATCAAATAAAAGTAATTACAGGAAACGAAACAACCCAAAAACATAACTTATGTTACAAAAGTAATATGTTACATTTTTGGATTGTTTGCGTGAGATATCTTAACACAATTCGAGTCGCAAAGCTTCCACGAATTCGTATTGTTAGTACACTCATTAGCTCGGTGTGTAACATGGTCCGGAGCAAGTTAATATCTCTACAAGACACCCACCGCCATCAACAAATAAGTTACATATAAAACGATCGGAAAATGCCTTTAAGAAAATCCCCACAATCATTGTCAAGTGAAATAGAACCTAAATACAATTAGGAATAAGATTCGTTCTCGACCAAGCATGTAACCAATAAAGGGAACGAACGACGCAACAGATCCCCACGAATATGTTCGCAGGCTCACTCCGAGTTACTAACACTCGCAATTCATTTTGTGAACTGAATATATTATACCCTGATAAAAGATAAAGCACCTTTCGCCCTCGGTGTAAGGGTGAATATCAAAAAGATGTGAAGTCGTAGAAATAAGCGGGTATTTTCTCGGGAGCTCCAAATGATTTTCACCCCTACATGTGTACTGAATAAGTCGAAATTCATCTGCAAGAGTAACATTTTTACAAATCCCAAATCGCGATCATATGGCAAGGCAGACGATAAATATGTTCGGTGTATTGAAATCTTACACTGTCATAAGAACTCGTAAATTGATCGCGAAGAAGTTAAGTAACTTTATTTGTTAAACTTGTATCACTTTGGAACACACTTTCAGGGTTGTCTGAGAATTGGCTGGGAAATACCCAAGAAAACATATACTGATTCTATTCATTCATCATAAAATAACTCGAAGACACAAACTGACTATATCTTTAAACATCATGTGAACAGGAAAAAGTAGTAAATAAAAGTCGACCACGAGACATAATACAGATAAAAGAATTCTTTCAGTGACCAGCAATACGTGTTTTATGTACCTATAACCATTACAGCAAAATTGATTTCAATTTTATGGTTTCTGCTCCCCTGAATCCAATCATTGTTATCGCTTTTGTATGCTGTTAAAATATAATGAGTATGTACGCAATTTAGATTGTGGCCCAAATATCTCTTCAATTTTAAAGACGTCTTTCAAGAAGTCACTTTGCCGTAACCTTTGGAATGCTTTCATATTTTATGTCCTATTCGGTGTGAGATAGCAATAAAATATGACATAGGTATATCTGTTTTATATTACCCTCTTCTAGGTATCTATAAAGGGCCTGCGTTCATTCATTTTGAGAAAATAATACTGGTCTAGATTCTAGAACAAAATATCTGCGCACTTTTAAAGTCACCTCTGTATTAAGTCCGTATTATCCTTCCATTTACTCTAGGAACTAATTAATATGCCATTAGATGTTTGCTGTCCAAACAAGTCAAGCCACACAAGCACTGTGTATTATCTATGGATATGAAATCATCATCGTTGACTTGGATCGTAGGAAAATTAACTATAAGCATAGACGAGATGATTACAAAATCTGCTTTGTTTTTAACTGCAGTTTTATCTTCCTGTTGATTGCTGTTGTGGAAACTAGATCATCAAGAATCTCGTAGTGGAACGAAGCATGCCATAATTTCCCATTTACCTTATTATAGGCAAAGGACTCTCTTCTTTCTATTCGCTCGTCTCATCATTACTCAAGTAAGTAAGCAAAGGTTCCATGACCAGGATCAAAGTGCCGTATGCTTGTTGAAAGATACTGCACAAGGATACTAATAATAGTATTACTACCGGCTCTATACGCCTGTGCGTTTTATGGAATGCAAGCAATAACAGATGCTCGAGCGAGCATTTTCTACGATATGTTTTCAGGGATCCCAGTCTTCCTGCTGCAAGATATTCTATTCTATTTTTTCGGAGTCTAGTTTCCACATTTAGTCCTGTTCCGCACAGGACTAAATGTGGAAACTATGACCTTCAATGATTCTATTACAAGATATTTCATCTTTATCATCATCATTTTAGCCGAAAGACGTCTCAAGTGTGGCTATAAGGACCCATAGAACCGGTCCTTATAGCCACACTTAAGAGTCTCGCATCCATCAGATATTTACAGGAACAAAATCATTATAAAGTGTCTTATGATGCCAATTTTGGGCAGAATCTTTAAGTAATATCTACCTCCTGAACAGCGATTCGATCAAGTTAAGACAAGAAGTATGTAAACCGATGTGTGCAATATCAATCTGAAAGCTGTAACACGTTCGCACAGGCTGACGCGCCGGCTGGCCCGACGCTTCGCTTACTCATGGATCCTTGCCAGACCGTACGTACTACGAGCAGTAACTACCTACGTATCGTAGTCGGTAGCACTACTTGACATCGACCGTTAATTACCGCAAATAGCTTTGGATATAAGGTTAAGATCATGTTGGGATATGTTTCGAAATATCGGCAGAAGATATTTGAAGCTGGTTGCATGGCAGAGGATTTCGAAACAGTGATATTTTACGATAGTCCAAAAGTTTGACCACATGACACTTTGGTAGCTCTTGTCAATATTGGATTGACAAGCGCTAGGCATTTAAGAGTTTTTGACAAACATTTTCGCTGAGAGTATATCACTATGTCTAAAGCCTCACGTCAAGATGATGGTACAGAAGAGAATCCAAAAACAAGAGTACAAAACTGTAACGTTTTAAATCAGCGAACCTGGTGTCTTTATTTAGAAGACTGTAGACTACTTAGCCTTTAGAAAACTGCTTCTTCACCAGGTGTAGAAACTGTAATTGTTTAAATTCTGCTGCATTTAAAATGCAAAAAGCTCTGCTTTTAAAGCTGGAGGTACCGAATAAATTAAGTTTTCATGTAATTAGCTTTACATGAAAAAATAATTTTGTCACAATCGGAA
Source organism: Mythimna impura (assembly GCA_905147345.3). NCBI lineage: Eukaryota > Metazoa > Arthropoda > Insecta > Lepidoptera > Noctuidae > Mythimna > Mythimna impura. The sequence goes on along the minus strand of LR990343.1, from coordinate 11,775,305 downwards.
ATATTTTATATACATATGTCAAAGGCTAGGACAACAAGGACGAGCTTTTAGTTCGGCGAATAGTATCTGATCGGTCGTTTAATATCATAAAAATCCAACACTCGAATGGCGATTCGATTAGGCAACGATGTTGCCGTCGGCACCGCTGCAATCTGCCAGCCAGCAAAAAAAAAAAACCTAACAAGATTTAAGATCAAGCAGTAAGTTAATCCTCAAATGAAACACCAAGGACCTCTAGAGACGAAAATACTTTCGCAACATACGGGCCTAGAATAGACGTGAGTAAATAAAAGTCTGAAGATACAAAGTTAACTAAGTTGATGATAGGATCGATCATACGGCGGCGTTGGCCTGCCGCATGCCCCTTGGGCATACATCATACATTCCATGTAACATAAGATACACCAATCTAGAAATACTGGCACATAAGGTAAGGTAGATAAGATAGTTCAGTTATTACATTTTAAGTTTTACGACAATTTCTTGAGGCCACAGTGAGTGCCTATCACTTCTTGCAGTCGTTTGTTTGACATAACAATGCGGAGTTAACAGTCAATAAATCATTGTGTTGTGAGTTTGTGACAGGTTGCCAACCCATCAGCACACTTCCCAGTAATAGCTTTGGAAAAGAGTTTCCCAATGTAAACTAAGAGTAATATTTAATACTAAACGAAAGATTTTGTGAACAATTTGAGAAATAATAGTTTCATTGTAGGGTAGTTTAGTATTCGTTCGAAAAATGGCGTGCGCGCAACTTGAACCCAAAGTACGATGTTTTATTTCATAAAAAAAAAATCTGCGATCGGTTTCGGCCGCGTGGATGTAAAATATGTATGCCTTTGTCACTCAGTGATAAAGTAGTATTCTACTAGTGAAAAAATGTTTTTATAAAGAAGAATTTGTATTTTAATTTTTTATGAACAAACTCAAAAATTACTAGACCGATATCTAGTAATTTTTGAGTTTGTTCATAAAAAATTAAAATACAAATTCTTCTTTATAATAGTAGTATAGATCGGTAGATGAGAACCTAAATAATTGCAAAAACACAACAGCAGCTTTTAAACACACTCAAACAAGTTCGCCGAAAATCCCCGACAAAAAACGAAATGAGAGCCGAACAAAAAGAAAGAACTAACACACTACACAAATCCTATTCGAGCATCTGAGGAGTAAGTAGCGAAGAAATATCGTACGGAGTAAAGGTAAAGAAAATAATTGAAGGACATTTGCTGCTTGCGGTGGCTGCTAGGGGTCATTCCCTTTGATTGCCATCTCGAGGGTCCCCGAGACCCCAATCGGGGCCACCCCAGGGAGCGTCACTCAAGTACATTTGATATTCGTTTCCGTCACTACAATTAGGGTGGATATGGACTAACTTTGTGTAATTGTTTTAGGTGAGACATTGTGATTAAATTATTGTTGCAAAGGCGAATTGGGTTAGTAGAACGACGTGCGATTTTGATAGGTAAGAAAAACTGTTGTTATTTTATTTATTTAATTTTATTACATATAAAATTGAGAAAAAAATAAGGACAGAGTAATAGGTACAAAAGTGATGCTTATTTCTAAAGAAATATCTTCCAGCTTATCTGTGAAACGAGAAATGGTAAAAAAAAGATAATGCTATAGTGTAGAAGAATTGAAGGAAAATGAGTCCAAGAACTTTCACACACAGTTTTTTTGTTTAATTGATATAAACCAGTGCTTGACTGCGATCCCATCTAATGGTAAGCAGCGATGCAATCATTGATGGTGAGGCGCACAAGTTTATTAAGAGCCTATTCACTCTAGCCTTGAAGACACCTAAATTATAGTTGGACGGGAAGACCGCAGCAGGCAAATTAACTTTGAAATAACATGACAATGTAAATATCATACAGTACATACATAATTGTAAAATAAATAGCACAATAATGCATACTAAATAATTTAACATACAGCATACAACTATGACAAAATGGAAAGATAGTGTCATTTCACTCTTTAGCCTCTCTGTCTGCTGTTCATAATGGTATTTGAAAACGTATTATGTATGTCTAATGCAAATTCACTAAATACCTATTTACAAGAAATCCACGTTATGATGACGAAATACATGACAGTAAACGGTCAAACGATCAGTTCTGAAGTGTACAGAAATTTATTATAATGATTTCAGTTTGTTCAACGGGTATGCGCGTGCGGTTCGACCACGATTCAGTACTTAGGTACATGCAATACAGTAGTACTTCTTACACTAACAGTGTTAAAATAAAATGCATGCATTTAAATTAATTTCACGATTTGAATTGCTTCAAAGAACAATAGTTCGTTTTCCACGGGCCTCACTGAATTTCGACACGTTCAACCGCCATGTGTATTAGTTTCACTTAACACCCAGACTAGCTAATTTTCTTCGATTTACTATAATCGACTTGTAATCTTTCAATAAACATAGCTCGAGAATCGCCTAGTCGCTTTTCATTCAATCAAAAGAACAAAATCAAATCAAAGAAATCAAAAAATCAAAGAAATAAAATCTGCAGTGATATACAATTGAAGTCAGCGTAGGTTGTACAAAACCATTGCATGGAAAACGAAAGATGGGAAAACATTAAATAACATTTCCCGCTCTGGGAGGAGAGAGAGTGAGTATTAAGATTTTTTTCTGGCTAAAACCCACCTGTATTCCTTCAGTTGCCATTTGCGTTCCAAGGCTACAGTAAGGCATTTGAACAACCCCCCAGCCTTGGCTGTGACAAGAATTTGCAGTGGGTTTTTACGTACAGGTATCAGAAAAGCCCAGCACAGAAAAAAAAAACAAAAATTATATACATTTTTACTTTGATAAGCACAACTATCTTTCTACAGGGTGAAAGTAGATAGAAAATGTTCTCAAAAGAGCATACGGCATCACGGGATAAAAAGTATCCTATGTACTATTTTATGCCAAATTTCATTCAAGTCCCTTCAGCAGTTTTAGCGTAAAGGAGTAACAAACTCACAAACTGTCACCTTTATAAAATTTGTGTGATGTAATATCAATTCTCGTACAACTTTCCATCAACCAAGATAATTATTCTCTATCTTGCGAATATATATGCCGCATTCACCTGTACCTATCTATCGACTCAAGTTAAAATGTCCTATCTACCATGAAATATCATACGGTAAAGCATTCAAAGTGACGTTGTATCGATTCAGTCATCACACACCGCTCGCAACCGAGTCTTGTCTCCCGTAGCCTCGTCCCATAGAGCTCGGAATCTCCGCGACTAGACAGCTTGTAAACATGAGCACAAGTTTTGACTGCCATAAACATAATCAGAACTAAAAACCCCGAAATTCTAACAACAAATCTTGCTAAGGATTATATTGATACTAAGTTACTCTCTGGTGCTCAGATAGAACGAAACTCAATGTAAAATTCTGGTATTCAGGTACATCTAGATATACTAGAAGCCGAGCCCAGTGTAGTTGACAAAAGTCTTGGCAGATTAATTACTTAAGTCTTATTAATTTCAGTGTGAGTTACTGTGGCCCTAGAACGCAAATGGGAACTGAACGAATACGGTTGGGTTTTCAGTAAAAGCCTGACACTCCGTCTCGCTCTACCTACAGCCAGAGAAGTTATTTGACGATTACCCATCACAAAACAGCTCACTACCAAATCATGACCCAGTTGGAATCTCCCAAGACCCCATACACCTGCACTATCGCGGAAATAATTAAGGCACCTGATGCTGCTATAGACGTGGTTACCAACTGGGTCCAATCTACATACACAAGAGTTAAGCATCGACTCGAAAAGAAGAAAACTGACATGCTTGTTTTGAATGGGAAGTTTTGAAAATACTATCTCTAGAAGTGACCACCAAGGCGTCTATGTACTCTGTGTCCTGTCCCATATCGACGAACAACAATATAACCACCGTGCGGTTGACATAACACCACACCATAATGGAGAAACGTAATCAAAAGAGGCTTAAATCAATTTGAGCGATTCTGTATCGAGATTTAAGGCCCAATAGGAGTATACTGTTATTAAGTTTTTGGGTCTAAAGCCATTTGGGTTTTGGTCTTAATATTGCGTTTGAGTGATTTCGTCAAATAGTGCGAAAAATTACTTTCTGTTCATTTTCAGAGTCAAAAGAAAGTCAGTACTCGGTGTCTAAAAACAATGAAGCTTGTTTATACAAGCTTCAAGTTGAGTTATCTCAGCAAGTGCTAATTGTATTCACAATCTAACACGTTACCTACGCATTAAACTAGCATCAAATAAGTCAGGTGTCCATCCTAATCAATCTGCATGTCAAAATATTTAGAAATCGACTGATTATTTATTGATGCATCACATCATCAGTCTCAGTAAAATGGAATGGAATGAACTAATGCGTAACTAATCGTGTAACTAACGTCCTAGGTCCAATGATCTCCTGGTAAATGCCAACCTACCGTCCTTAACACGATGACTCTCAAATCAACTAGAAATTAATCTTTGTTTTATCAGTACATCATCTCATCGCTCCTGTTTAGCCTCCAATGATTAAATCTCCCCCTCGCAAGGCAATCAGCAGACAGGAACGGTTTATTGTGGTGCAGGCACCTGTCACTAGTCATGCACAATTTTGATCCTTATCGATGAAGAGGGAAGTCTGTTTCTATAGTTTTAGCCTTGGCAAAAGCGTAGCGATAATTACATTGATTTTTTTCTTCTAAGAAATAGGACGCTTAGTTCAGACGTAATATAGATTTAATCAAATTGAGGTTGTCCCTCTGATAGCCAAAATTCAAAAGGTATTTCGGGATGCTTATTCAATGAGGATCATTTATCAATCAAACTCATAACTTTGTTTTCAATCTCATTCGTCTACTTCCGCATTGATTAAAATAGAGATTGGGCTCTAAATTAATTTTACCGAACAAACAAGAACATTAAATAAATTGATTTAAACTTTATCGTGTGGAGCTTAAACACAGATATATTGAATGTCATTGGATTTAGATTAGAAATAAATCGAATATGTAGAGATCTCACACGTTCATTTATCGATTTGTTCTCCAAGCACCCCAACTTAATTAAATAAGTAATAAGATCAAGTTCCTGCATAACTAATACGTATTTAATCCTCCGGAGACGCGACCTCCTTAATTCACTACCAGTGTTTTACCATACAGGCTAGAATAGTTCGTAACATCATTTGTTAGTGCAATTAACGTAAGCGTGGTTTAAATTCAAATATGAATGAATGCATTACTCCACGCGTGATGGAAAAATGACTCTTACTGCTAACGTTATAGGGTTAATTTAAATTAATGTCGGAACAAAGTCCCGCTGTGGAACGGACACAATACAGTGAACACATCAGAGCTAGTGGCTCTGTTACAGGAATATGTAAAACGTCCCTAGAGTGTCACCACACCGCTACATGCTACAATAACGTTTTTATACGTACACGCTCATAGTTCCATACAAAATCATGCTTTGTCTAGCCCCCCCCGTACCTACAGCAAGTCAAACAAAACAATTTCCAACATGAATACCCATTCACGCAACGCTATCAATGTTACTTTTCAAACATTTACTCACTACGTCATTATTAATTTGAGTCTTCGTGACAAAATCGGAATAAAACATGTATTTATTAGCAACAGCTGCTGTGTCCAACGATGCGACGATTAGTGGCTTGAAAATATTCGACCCTGAATTCTCCAAATGGTTTTTGCATTTGTATTCGTCCCAAGGCCAAGTTAATTAGGAATCAAGATACTCAGGTTTTTAACACCGACTTTAATTTTAATACACTGTATGTTGGTTTAAGTCACATGTACAAGGGCGGCAGTAATTAGTAAGTTAAGCCAATTATAGTAACTTATAGGTATTCCTTTTGGCAGGGTGTTGTGTTAAATTTCGTTAGGAGAATGTGAGAAAATACGTGTGAGCATCTTCCGTTTAAAATGTAGTAGCGGTTCACTTGTAACAGCAATTTATTGGACAATTTGTATTCATTAACAAAGTGAGAAAGGCTCAATAGGTGTTCGTAACCAGGATTTAACGTCTTAGTTCCCGATGGGAGTGACGGCGGCTCCTGTTCAGGGAATTTTCCGAAACATTCCTGGGACGAATTCCGGCTAAAGTTGGGCAGAGCATCGCTTAAATAGGATGGCGATTGTGTGCGGACTTTTGGGGGATTTCATTATACATACTTCTACACACATTCTCATCAATTGTGTTCAAGTGACACATGATACATACAGGTTTAACACAAACGATACATTCCCACACAGATATTTTGACTTACTAACATAATCGTATTATATTAAGTCTCCTAATTGAATTATTCGCTTATTCAAAGTTCAATGAACACTTGTAGACGGAGATATCCGAACCAGTCTGATCGCTACGATTTAGAGTATTACTGCTATTACATTAAGTAGGAATGCGACTTGTAAAGCCGTTAAATAATGTACCTGATTACCTTTGCAAAATGTAACCCAGTAACCATGGCCTCTCACAATGTCGTGAGAGCAAACACGACGGATGATATCACCAGAGTGTTTTACATAGCTGACCGACCATCGCATCATCTGTTATTTATTATCACAGCCATTCTTACTCTTGCCTAATGCCCTGACAATAAACCATTGTCAAATGCAATTTCAAAGCATGTAAATTGGTGGACTACGTGAACAACAGAAATAGCTTTACTTTATTAATTAGCGTATTGGCCCAATTCATTACATATCTTCTACAATCGTGTGAATAAGAACATTAGGAACGTCTTTTAATCTTTATTACTATAATAAATTCCTAAACCATTGTGTGTTCGACATTGAAGTAATTGCGACAGAATCTGTGGAGTGGTATTTAAAGTAGCTGTGTTGTAGAAATGCTTGTTTAAGTAGAAAATTTAATATCGCACCAAGCAAGGCATCGCACAGCAATGAATCGTGCCGGTCTCACGACCACTGCCGCTGCGCTGCTCGCCCGCATTCAGATTCATTAACAAGGCTAACCATTGTTTATGATTCACAATCCATACACACGTTCTCTTCGCTAACACTGTATTAAAAAGAAGGACTCTGTATGCATGTTTATCAGTATAAATCATAACCAAATGTCGCAGCTGTTCGTCTTTTCTAAGTTTTATATTTTCAAAAACATTGTTTGCCAATTTCTTCTTGCCTTCCCAGAAAAGAGTTATTCGAATCCCGACGGGACGCTTCTCGTTTTCAAATCATAGACAGGAAAAGCAGTTTTAAATGGAAAGTGATCGGAGTCACGGGAGATTTGCTCGCATCAAAGATCTCTCTAATTGGGAGGAAACCGCTGAGAACTTGAGACCTTATTTTTAGGTATTGATCTTTCAAGAGGGGCACATATATCATGATTACCGATATCCTGATAAATTTGTCATATCACCGACATATTGACAGATCCCAAATAGATAAATAATTCGGAGCGCCTCGAGCTGATACCTGATAAGTCAAGAGCTAAAATTGATAAGAGATCAGAGACGCAAACGTAAATTGGTATCAAATTTTACAGTTCGCGGTGTAGTTTCTCATGCAATAAACATTAACGTTTACATAAAAAATGTAAATGTATTTCGGATATCAAGAATAAACTACTAGCAGTAACTACCGAATGCAGCCCAGGGATATATGATCATTTCCTGTTAACGATGAAGTAAATGTAATCGATTTTTGGGAGACGTCCAAATTTTTTTTCTCTAACTATATTCTTGCGGCTGCCACTGCTTATAACTGAATGATATTTGATTCCTCGTACAAAATTAATTCTATTTTTAGGGCGTTACATTCGCTCTTTTGATGTAAAGACTGACATGAAAAATATTGTAACACATAAAAAACGTCGCCGTTGTTTCCAATGGCAGCGATGATGGCTGCGGCACGAATGTGAATTATTTTAAAGAAGACTGTAATGCACATCGAATAATAAATTTAATGTGTACGTTTAGAAACGCTGGTGAGGTCTCAAGACTCAATAGTTATAATACTAATCACGTTCTATATTTAGGTATTGAAAAATCTTGAGGCGGTAAGTGAAGGTCACAGTCGCGATCCGTCACGTGGGTCGGTCATTTGGAGCCATTAACCGATACGCTTCACGATTCACACACTCGGTCCCCTACGTTTACGAAAACGTCTTGTTACGAAACAGTATAGCCATTAGTATATCAAGATTCGTATAGTATGTTCAGACGATTTTTAAATTAACATTTTATGTAGGAAAGCACTCTGCCTGCATTACAGGGTACATGTTAATTTAGAAGAGACGTGAAAGAGTATTTCTGTGGAATTGGAGAGAAATGTTGTGAATGTAGGACGTTTGTGAGCACAAATATCTGTCGCCGCAGGAACGAAAACAAAAGAAAGTCAAGATAAATATTAAATAATGCCGCCATCTTCTACTTTTGTGAGTGCACTAACTAAAATAAATCGAACGGAAATAATTTGAGAGTAAAAGCAAACGACCAGAAACATTTTGTCTTTCATGAATCATGCTTATAATATCAAATGTACCATTAAATTGTGTTGGTTATTATACGTTTGTACGTTGGTGACATTTTTATTAGATACGCTGTTTGTTACAAACTTAGATCTGTTAGTAGGTATTTCTAAACAATTTCCGTCAAAGTTTTTCTCAAACCGGAAAATGAAAGATTCATTCGATGAGCAGACTATACTGTTAACGTAACTAGACATGTGCCATCGAAGTATCAGTTTAGTAGTTCCTAACTAATTTACGTCAAGCTCTGGCGCGGGGCGTGAACTTGTGATCGCTACTTATTCGCCAATTATAACTTCCACCGCATTACATTTACACCCTCATTATTAACGAACGCTTTTAATGACTCCCTAACAAATTAATACTCTACAAAGTTGGCAACTTTCAGAAAAATGGGGCGAAAAATTAACTGAAAACGGATATGTTGGCCATTGACGTGATTATCATGGCGTTTGGAAGGTTGCCCCTATTAAAATTAAAGTCGACTGGTAGAAAATGCCTAAGGCATTAATTCCGCCTTAGTACAGTGTTTCTTACTACTTAGTGCATAAAGTTTTAATAAATAAATAAAATTCAATTTTGCACGGTAGTTTTTTATTTATTTTTTGTCTCTGATCTTAACGGCGCCTAACAATTCTGTAAAAGAACAAAAACATATGACAGTATATTTCTGTTCGTGAATAACGATAGACGTAGTTAATTTAAATCACAATGTCTTTCTACAAGTAATGCTCTTACAGAAGTAAATCCTATTACAGACAGCGGTGAGCAAATATTGATCTTATTATAGCAAGTAGGGAAGGATTATGTTTAAGAGCTTGCTAATTAGAGAGATAACCTCCTTAACAATCTACCGATCCTATATAAACACACCCAAGACTTAATAAACAATCAGATCCATTCGACCTATCCACCCCTACCCGAAGATAAAACCGTATTACTAAATCCATTTACTAATCATAGTTGTGTACGTGAAATGGCTTTTAAATCCGTATTCGATAAACGAAATCGATTTTGAATCGATTCTGATTCCAAATTTGAATTACATACAATGGCTTTTTCTTGGGATTAAATTCTCGAATTAATAGAAAAACCAGTCAATGTACTGCAGCTTGATTAATGATTTTTCACGCTGATAACACTACTGGAGAAAATATTGTAGAACACAGTTCTTGGATTAGAAATCAACGAATGCTCATTTACGATTACAATTGTTACAAGTACTTGTGTTTGAGTTTTATCGATTGCACACATCTTGTTAGTGCTTGAGTCGTAATAAATTCTGGCTACGGTAGAGGGAAACATACAAGGTAATATTTCGAGTAGCCACGTTCTTTTAATATTGTTATGGTTCTACTTTTATTAACTTTTGCCGTTGGGTTTTTATGCATCGCCGGTTTTTACTCCGGTGAGTAAATTACAGAAACTAATACAGGTATATAAGTGGCCTTTGGTACATTAGGGTCTTGCTCTCTTGAAGCGTACCTATAAAGATTTTTATGAAGAAGTTGTAGATACAAAATGTATTTGGAAGGTTTAGTAAAGTCTGCAAAGATATCTTTAAACCTCTCACTTCTAACGTCTCCAAATTCATTCATCATCATCATTTCAGCCGAAAGACGTTCACTGCTGGACATAGGCCACACCTCCAAGTGGTATATTCAGGGTACTGTCTCATGTAGTTTTTGTTGTTCAAAGAAACTTTAATAAAAGACGAAAATATACATTTATAATTTTTATTAACCCTTTTTATTTTTGTACCCTGTGGAATTCACGGATTTTTGTGACACCGGTGGTCGACTCTCTGGTTATGCCTATCTTCCTGGCTGGGTTCTAAGTCAACAGCTACCTCTGGCTGTGAAAAGTTTGGAAGTTGACTTGATAGACCAAGACGTGGATGGCATTGGTTCATTGATCTGAAAATAAAGCTCGATTAAATACCTAATAAAATTATAAAACATTGAAATAAATAACGATTGAAGTAAATATGAATTAATTTAAAATTGTTTTTTAATTCATAAACATAAAAATACTATAAATTGGTAATAAAATCAATTTTTATTGTTGAAAACAAAATTTGAACACAACTAAGATTGTGAATAAAAGAATTTTAAGAATAACTACCTACGATCAAAAACCAATAAGATAATATTTACTTACAAAATTAAACCCAAAACAAAACTTATGGAGGTCGAAAATTTAGACTGAAACATCGACCGACGGTTCAATTTGAAAGTCTCTTGCAGAATGTGTATCACGATCACAAAGTATGTAAAAACGCACTTGACAACATGATGTATTAACACATTAATTGGGAAACAAACTCCAAACTTTTAAAAAATTCAACCAAAAAATCTTAGGTTGACAATACGGGTTGGCATGTTTTTTAATGCTTTGTTTTCTTCGCCCTAAAGGTCTTGGGTCTAAGGTCTTGGAATATCTTTTTTTGAGTTACATTTATATTCTATGCATTAGTATCACAAGAAATATTTAATAAAACAATTATTAAATGCAAAATTTTTAAAAAAGCTAAATTATTCATTAATTTTAAGGTTAAGTAAAAACCGTAATTTATTTTTAATGACATAAAATACTCACACAATATTGTTCGTTCTATTCGGTCACGAAAATTTTCTATGAATCAGAACTTTTTAATCTGTGCGTGTCCGAAAACCAAAATTAAATAGAGTAGACTAATTTGGACTAATTAGACTAATTACTATTATTGTCAAGTATTACAAAGACAGGAGCACGCCTGTGTATGCAGCCTTTCTTGATCTCTTCCAGGCTTTTGACCTGGTTAGGTATGATATTTTCTGGCGTAAATTGAAGTGTACAGGTGTGCCGGGTGAGCTAATAAAAAAAATATAATAATGAAAATGTAACTGATAATATATAGACCAAATATGTCTGAAATAAAAAGATTTTATTTTATTTTTCTATTAACGAAACTTCGTTTGATTTACGAAAATTTGGAGAACGACAGTAGACGTCCAGGACCGTCGGTAACTTCATTCGCCAAGGTTACCCATATAGCATTTATCCGTCTATCATGTTTGCCTGGCAGTAGGCGGACGGTTCCTCAAGTACCAGGGGACCATAAAAAGTCTATCCACACTAAAAAGCACTGAAGCAGATCTTTAATCAAGCAAGCGACTGTTTGTCGCGTCCGCTCCTTAGGGACAAATCCGCGACATAAGTTATAGCGCCATCAATGCCAATTGTTAAATTTATAGGCCATTATTTTATTGTTTAGTTAGCCAAGAGTATATTGACGTTACGCTTCATGCCCAGTCATGACGTCAAACAAAGCTAAGGCGTCATCCACATCCGACGGATCAAGTAATAATAGAACACAGGGAATGGATTACTGTGCTTGAGTTGATGTTTACAGTGTGTTTGTGATGTGGTAGGAACATGGTTAGGTTCATTTCCTGGCTCATTACTTCAGGATTATGTTTGTTTAGTTCTGGAATGATTTTATTGCCAAGGAGGAGGGTCTTTCAGCTTTAATGAACAGCTATTGCGACTACGCAAGCGCAGTTGTGACAAGTTTGAATTAAAAGTTTTACAGTCGGCTAGTCTCCAACTATTATGACCGTTCAGTGCAGCCTGACTAACGCTACACATTCATTGCACTACCGCCAAAGCAAAGTTCTGCATTTGAAATAGCGGTAGCGATATCGCCATTGACGTGGTCATCTATCTAAGGATATGGGTAGTGAGTTCGAAGTTACAAATCTGGTTTTACTGAGTAATCGACACTTTCGGACTAACCCCACCAAAATGAAGAACTGACTTCTTCATATATCGCTGATCGTAGAGTTCTCAACTTGGCAGAATTAAGTTTGTTATAACCAAAAAATATAAGCGTCATAATTTCCACCTTTATGACTGTTGACCAACCGATCTTTAACCGACACGAGAACTCTCTCCCACAGGTGCGAAAATTATGGTCTTCCTTCTGGTTCTGTGAACTACTCGGAAGTGCGTTACTCTCTTTTAAATAAACAAGCCAAGCCTTCCACACGCTCGCTGTAGGTGTTATCCCCACAAATCACATACACAAACATTCTTCTCAAACAGCCGCGGGCCATTCAAATATTTGTGTCCTATAACAAAAATCGAAAACGGCAAGGTTTGAGGGCCTTGAAGGGTGGGGGAGGGGGTTTCGCGGTAACACCATCCATTATCGAAAAGCCAGCGTATTATTGATGGACGCGGTTTGTGCATTCTACATAGGTACCAGCTTCCTATGCTAGCCTAGTACCACAGTACACAAACAATTGTAAATATTAATCAATTAGCAATAGTGACGTATGCGTTCTGGCTTCTGCACCAATATCCGTTTCAAAATACTTCTATGACTAATACATTATACATAGTCGTGTTTTAAATCTATGGTCGGTCCGCACGAGTAACTTAATAGCAAAATCAGATTCCTGTTTTTAAGAACACCTACAAGAGGTAGGTATTGTTTGAACTTAGGTAGGTATATTAAAGATTCTGCGAAAAAACTGTTCATCCGACCGAACTGCCTTCCGTGCCGTTTCAAGAAAATACGGTGACGTAAAACTTTGATATCACCCCAAATATAGAGATAAAGTAGGTAATAAAATATACTTCAAGCAAATTCATGATTTTGGGATTATGAACAATAAATAAAGTATGAGCGAAGAACTCCGACGAATAGGAAAAAACTGAGAATGAAATGGTCTTCAATAATAAGGTCATGCAGGTTACACATAAATATTTTAACAGGAACTCAAGAGTCTCTTGAAACGCCCGACACTGTGAATACTATATTTAAAAGCTTTACTTACGTTAACAATTCTTGCACGGCATACTGGAGTAAGTAGTTCTTTCAGTAGCGCATTGGTCCAGCAAAATTCTAATGTGCACCGGGATTTATGGCCGACCCGCAATGTATAATGTGAATACGGGCTTAAGAGCCCGTTCAGTATGCGTGGAGTATGGCTAAAAGCATAGCGCCATAATATTCCGTACGATCCCAGCAATAACCCGATTTCCAGACTATTAAAGATTACGGCGGGTAGGAAACATGGCCTTCATTCATGTTACTGTCTTTCTCTGCCGTCAACGTACAAAAATTGTCGTCAATGTACGAGACAACATACTTGTGCATATAGAGGTATAGAAATACCTTTTTGAGGCTGGGAACTAATCAAAAAACTTCTCCCGTTCAGGGTGGATAAAGAGTGCGACTTTTAGGTACTAACTAAATCCCACCCTTGTTTCTTCAATTGCCCTTGGCGTTCCAGAGTCGCAGTAGCCCTGGCAAGGTACAGACATACCAACCATTGTATTGTCATGCGGATGAAGTTATTTCAAATGCATATCGGATTTCCCGACCGTCTCAATATCTATATTTCGCGTAAAGATTTCTCATATTCACGCTGGAGTTCCTACAAAAGCGATTCAAAAAGTCTAGCCCACGGGGATTGTGTCTCTTGCACTAACAAAACCTTGTTTCAGTGCCTATGCTCTGCGAATAAATGCGATCTGAATATATTATCGGGCGCATTACGTACGATTCGCTTGAGGCGCGTTTCTACCCGCGGCTACAGAATTCAGTTGCACACTTTTCCAACTTCATCGTCGCCTTGTACAAAAGACATCTCTTTTATAGTGCACAAGTATTATCAGGCGCCGAAATATAATGCAAAATGTGAAGAACATTTTGTAGGAGAGGTTTAATGGCTTTGGAGCGTTCAAATAAAGTTGGTATTAAGATTGAAGCGCCGAGAGTTCGAGTCCGTTCGATTTGGTAATGGAAGATTTGGCGTGACTGTTCTACGGTAGCTATAGTTGGGTATCATCGAATGTCAAAACACTGCGAGCTGAGCTAACTACGCTTAGTTAACTTCAATCGGGTAGCGCCACCGCGGGGGGAGGCCGAACCGTAATTAATTACTGCTGTCGCTGACAAGCGAAGGCTGCTAAGTACCTATCGTTTCATAAATAAACTGTATAGCTTTACGTAGCTACAGGTATATTTAGTACCGGTATTAATAGCAAATTCTGATACGTGATTGCGTGAGTTTTTAAAAAGCTTTCAGGTTTTTTTTACATCCTTCTCACATGATGCGATCAAAAGGCATTTAAATAAGTTATGCAAAAGTTGTTAAGGGACAATATCCATTCATCCGTAGACGTGTCCCAAAAGAAATAAATCACATTTTCAATAAGCGTCCGAAGGTAAAATGCAAACATAGACGTTAGTCCTAACAAAATAAGGTTAGTAAATACATATAAATGTGGTCTCTCAAGGCTCTCGGCACTCAAATCTATCTTGTACTTTTTTCCCTCTAAATCGCGCCTTACTATAGGATGGCACCTATATTACAGGAATATTTTCTGAAATTATTTCACATTGCTCTAACAACAAAAAAGCTCAAGCAGTTAAACGAGACCGAAAGTGGACTAGTTAGTTTATTCATGAATTCGGCCCCAACCGAAATCGAACATCAAGTAGGCACTTATACATCGTCAGAGTTTTAAGCGACTAAGTACTTAAACTGAGCTTATCTATCCAAGTTTCAGTAAGCCAACAGTATCAGTATAATAACTGGATAGATTATTCGGATCCAATCGGTGGCCGTATTTACTTATTCATTGTCTATTTCGATTCGATTTGTTTCTAGTGAACGCTTCGTTCTGTTTCTTTCGTCCTTATTCGATTAATAACTAATAAGGAGCTATTCAATAAGAACTCTGTGGTTCTAACATGGGGGTAAAACTACCTGCGGTGCACGCGCCACCGCGACTTCACACCAAAAAAAATAAACTTTTTGTCCAACTAACAGGTTTTTGAAGCGACCAGTGGAGGTTTTTTGCAGTCAGTTTTTATGTTCTGACAATTTGACATTTCGGGTTGATTAATTCTAAGGGTTATTTTAAAGAAAACATTATGTGACGAATGTTAATTATTGCATAATGCACGTTTAAGAATTTAAAAAAAAAACCGGTATAAAGATGAACTTGGATCGATGACATCACTAAATAAATCTGTCGGTCTGCTGTCGAGGAATCGGATGGCGGGACTCGCCCGGATCCGGTTGTTAAGCCCAATCGAAACTACTATTTTTATTACGCTCGATGTTGGCGTAAAATAATTATTTTAAATCATTTTAAAATATTCCGTTGATGGCGCATCGAACGTTCTGTTAACACATAAAAACTAAAAACATTCGTAATTTCATCAGGATATTTTGGTAACACTCATTCCACTACACATAGATCACCATTAAGACGCTCGTATATCGGTGTTAGATCGCGTTCCTTTGTGAAGTCAACACTTTCTCGTATTAGACCATCAATTCATCCGGATTCTGGAGGAGCGGCCATCAATTCAGCTAACGCAGACATATTCTGTTTTATAGCACTCGGTCTCTAGTTTCAACAAGTGTCAGAATTATGTTCGGGAGACGTTCCAAAAATGTGGATGAGAATGGCCCCCACGTGTGACAAATAGCCGAAAGAGGGTGTCCCGTGCTCAAGTTATAGTCATAGTTCAACCTTACGTTATTCATTTCATTTTATCATCATACTTACTTTTCAACTGAAATTGTAAGTATTGGATTGTACTACCTATGTCGAACGTCAGATGATCGGGGGGCAAAATTGGCCGAAGGAGAAAAAGTGGCGCCAAGAAAGTCTCGAGAGTGCGAGACGTACTGGACAGCTTCATGAGGGATTAGACTACAAAGAAGCCCTTGCCCAGCAGTGAAGCAATAAGGGTCGACTATCATAATAATATACTTACCAAGATGTTCAGGTAGATACGTTAATACTAGGGGATGTGAAACTTGCTTGAATGCATGTCCTAAGTCCTCTAAGAGACGAAAGACAATTATTTAGTTATGTGGCAGATACAGATAACAAAACAACGATCCGTCTTTTAGTCTAGTTGGTAGACCTTGATACTTATTTGACGAAGCAAATTCCCTAATTAAAAAGTTCATAAAAACACTTGAAGCGGAGACCACGTTACATTTGGAAACACACTCTCATTTGAGTCTGTTTCCAAGGTGTGTTGTTAAGGTGGTATGAAGACGGGCAAATTTCACTACTGAGGGTTCTGATTATGACCGCCGCTAAGAAGAAGCCAACACCAAAGAAGGCCGCAACGCAGCGACGTGCAGCGCCGTGCGACCGAACCGCAGCGACGTGCAGCGCCGTGCGACCGAACGAGTTCTAAAAGCGCGCGAGCGTGCGCGCGTCTCCGCCTTAATGAAGTACTTCTCACGGGAATTTTCAGTTTCTTACTTAAAAAATCAAGAATATTCAAATCGCTTTATCCAGATCTTCAGCTAATAAAAATAGAAACTTTTGCTCCGTTTAAGTGGGTGCTTGAGGCGAACTTTAAGCAATATAACCCTCTGAACTTTGAGCCGTGAGGACTTGGTATAACATTTGTTTTGGTTATGCACTCTCTAATGCACACGTTTTAAGTTTGTACATAAATAACTTGACTCGACTCCCGCGGCTGACTTCTGACCTCGCCTGCAGAACTGGCATTCATTGCGATGTTGCTCGATGTTGAGTAATAATAATTGTTAACCCTACGATGCGCTGCGCAATCCGCGATGAGTCGTGTATAATTACGGTTGCAGTCAGCTAAAAGTAACCTTTGACGACAGAAATCAACAATAAGGAAATAACTGGAATGTATATAATGTTGGTTTAAACAGATAATATCTACTCATCCTGAATTAATAAATAAACAAAGTAACCTTTAAATTCAAGCATCCATAGTGAACTACAACAAATGCATAAGACCTACTAGCATGCTAATTACAGGCAATTGATTACACCACTACTACAACGCATAATAAACCTATTAAAGTAAACGATAAACTCAAATAATTACGATTGTAAATTGGTCTTACATCAGTCTGACCACCCAAGAGCCTACTGGCTTCACTACTTGAAAGATACTTGACTGAATAAGCATTAGGTAACGCTAACGATTAAGCAAGCGACTGGAAGTGTTCACGTCTCTCGTAGACTGGAATACTGTAGTGGAATGGAAGACTCTATTAACTGGTTTATTACTGGTTATGTTAATATGGGGTTGGTGATGCGTGGCAAAGGTCAGATTTCGTCAATAAAGAGGAAAAAATATTGGTATATCAAGCGGTCGTTGCTAGGAAGTTTACCTCCTACGTTTTTTTTTTTTTTATTTATATCGTAAGAGATTGTTAGGAGCTTCATCTCGCAAGTTATTTTTAGATATTGAAGTATGGTTCTTAGAACTTGATTATAATTAAATAAGGTAAGGTATCTACTATGAGTTAGGTCCGGTTCAGGAAAATTAAAATGAGTTCGTAACAATAATTCAGAGAGACCATAAAAGAAGAGTTGGTACACCATCAAGCAGATGACATGTCTCCTAGGCATGGATGAGCCTCGCAGAGACCAGGAGTGCATGGCCAACAAGAAAGAAGGCCTAAACTCAAAAGTGGCTTTCATTATGGACAATGAGGTAGTTGATGTTCTTTTTTTTTATTAATTTCAAAAAGTTATTTCAAAAAATTATTCATTTAAAATTGCAAACGGAAATAATTTTAACAAAATTAATTCATTAACGCTCAGGCGGTAGCCGGCGCCCGCAAGCCATTGTCTTACTATTGTGTCTCTAATTACGCACGTCAAAAGGTTAAGTAAGTTAAAACCTTTCAAATCTGGTGGAAGGAGATACTGTCAAATAACAGAAAAAGGATGCACCAACTGAAATATGACGTCACCGCCATTAGGTTACATGAACACAAAAGAGACAGCGAGATGTTCCCACCACGCCCCCACTCTTTCACATACCAATATTTGAAATGTGAATTTCTGCTTAATTTAATAACTAATTTTCCAAGCCGGTTTTAGAAAAATATTTTAGTGCTTTTGTTGTTTAATATAAAATATTGCACAAAAATAAAAACGGGGAAATTCCAAATGATGCACTAAGTTTCGATTTGGTTGGTTCTGATATTTGATTTTGAAGACAGACATTATCGATCGAGGATCTGCATATTTATATCAATGTCAGTATACATTATACCAGCTGTCAACAAATACAAGTGCATGGCCGATAGCACGTGTCAATCGACCAAATCTAGTTTTGTTCGCAACAATGTAATCGGAATCCGTTGCAGAAGTAATTCAATTGAAAGGATTTGAATTAAGACTGATCATTTGATCGCCGGTCAATGCCAACCGATGAGTATGCAGACACATATCTACCTAATAGGTAGTATTAGCAGGGTATAACTAGTTTTTTTATAGAGCATTATAAGTAATCTACTTTTTTTTTGAGGTGGCCTATAATCAAATAACTTCTCCCGCTCTAGGTGGAGCGGGAGTGCATACCAGGCTTGTGTTCCTTCATTAGCCATTTGCGTTCTAGGGCCACGGTAATTCTTTCGTACATTCCTGTAGCCCTGCTTAATAATCTACATATTATGTTTACCTTGCTTCTTCTTTTGGTTGGAAACCTTCATAAGGCGCTCGTAATCTAATCGGACCATTCAGTCTCACCCGGCAGCCTTCTTGACCATCACAGTTTCGTAGCAAAGGACTCCCCATTTCCCTCTAGTTTAGTCCTCAGCAGAAGAGCCTTCAATATTGATGGCAGAGACAGGTCTCGCCCCCGATCTTGCCGACTAGGACTCGCCATTCATTCAGAAGCCCACGCGTGTGTGCAGAATTCAAGCCACATTCACAATGGTGGCAATTTACTGTGATCCCTCGCCCCATCCTATTCAATTTCTCGCTGAAGCACTCACGTGTACCTACCCTATTAAAGAAATACATTACGTAACTCCACTTAAAAATACTTTGAAAATGTCAGAGATATTGTTTCAGCCATATTTAAAATTTCATCCTACGACTGTCTCAAAAATATAGAGTAAGGAAAAAAATGGGAATACCTACATGTGGAACATATGAAAATATTATTTTCGCGCACTCTAACGGATGGGGTGTCGCAATACCTTTAAAAATTCAAGAAACTTGCCGTACCTAAATTATTTTAGTGGAGGGCTTCTTTGCGATACTGCTGGAAATACGCCTTAGGTTCTTAAGAAGATACCTATTACCGGAATACTTGAGTTGAGAGTAAATCGACCAACAAAAATACTAGCAAGGGAAGTAAATACGAGTTATAAATAGAAGGTATTTCACGTTCAACGATATTCCTCAAAGCATTTTTGAACTTCAAACTAATCAATTCATCAACACCAACAAATTTATTTTGGTAATACAACATAATTCGATTCATTAATTTATAAATTATGTGTGCCGGGTCAAATATTAATCAATAAAATCAATTACAATTACTTACCATTTTTTTTTTAAGGGTGGATATCATCCAATGACTTCTCGCGCTCTGGGTGGAGCGGGAGAGCGTGTAAGAGTTTTACTGACTAAAACCACACCTGTATCCTTTAATGACCCTTTGTATTCTAGGAGTAGGGGTTTCCTTTTCAGAAATTCCCCACGGTCCTAGCTAGCGGGCATCAGCCCTGCTGGGCCCCTATGGTTTGCTGGCATTTCTTTGAGAAACGCATGGATCACTACGCACTGTTGACGACTGGGCTGGTTAATCACCGGACGGCCGGAAGGCGAGCTACCCATTGCTCGACGTCCGCAAGCCCGCGTTTACCGTGGCTGGTAGTCGGGGTCGGAATTACAGCGGCTGGGGCATGAGGACCTTCGTTCCCTTACGCGTGCCGCCTCTTCCTTCGCTAGCATTACTGCTTCGCAGAAGGAGGCGACCGCCTGCCATTCCTCCTCGCTCCGGACCTTAACCCGAACCAGGGCCCGACGCGAAAGGTCGCTGCCACCGATTGCCTCCACGAGGACACGGCGGTGCTCCGCCCAAGCGGGACACACAATGGTGACACCCGGGCGTTTCTTCCGCCTGAATCCGAAGCAGGAACCTCGCAAACTTGTCACGTCCGATGAGGACCTGCGTAATGCGGAAGGTGAGGACGCCGTGTTGCCGCTCCAGCCACTCCTCAAAGAGAGGGACTTACCGCCGCGCCGTGATACAATTATCGCACTAATATGATAAGGGTGAAAATTTGTGTGTATGATTATTACTTCTTCACGCTCGAACGGTTAAACGGATTCGGATGAAATTTAGCACACGGCTAGACCATATCCTGGAATAGTACATAGGCTTTTTTATCTCGGAAGTCTGTTCACTTAACCGCAGGCAGCAGCTGCAGCAGGTAGTTTCCATGCCAAAATAATTGACTGCGGGTGTTGGGGCACAGTATAGATATATGGAACAGTACGGAAACTACCTACAAATGTTCGAAACGGCTAACTCACACAAACATACGCATCGACGAGACTCCTAAGCGGCATTCGCTACTGACAGGACCGCGAGAAACGCTTAGGAGTCTCGTCGATGCGTATGTTTGTGTGAGTGTGCCGTTTCGAATATTTGTAGGTAGTTTCCGTACTGTTCCATATATTTATACTGTGGTTGGGGGCTAATCAAAGAAATGTTTGTATGACATTATAAAACTTAGTCTTTGTTTACACATAGTAAATATCTCTAAACAGATTTTATCTAGATGTATATTTGATCGCACTAATTCCTTTTGATACTCGGCAAGTAAATTGGCAAGCGTACCACACGTAACCAGCTAACCGCATTACAGCTAGTATGTTGTTTGCTTTCCAGCTTGCAACGACAGTGGATTAGGATAGCTTAAGTAATTACAGCCAAGTAAAACAACAAACAAGGGGCTTAACAAAAACTGCTTTAAACCAGTCAGAACTGGTTCCGAGCTTCTAAAACTTACGTAACATTATTCCGAGTTACAATATTTTTACTAAAATAAATCTGACATTAGCATAAAAATGCTTACTAAACTTTGTATTCTATCTGAAGTTCGTATCAGAAAAGTTTTTCAATTAATTTGTTTTTCGAAGATAAGACTTTTGTCTTGGACTGTACAGTGTACACTGGCAAGAAAACCAACAGAATATATTCGAGTGTATTTGGCAACAGACTACGAGCAAATATGGGAAGATGTCTTATGTAAATATTAGTTAGATGTTATATTTACGAGTATAGAGGTTCGTTTAACCCAATGATTGTAAAGTGTAAAGATTATGTTATAGGTATGATGTGTGAAGTAAAATATCGTAATTGACATAATTGCTGATAGTTTACTGCCTAATTTGTTAGGACATAACGTGTTTTTCTTGCATCTGTAAGTTAAGTATTTATTGTATGATTTGTGAGCTATAATACCAGTCTTCACGTGATATGTGTGCTAACTTAATTGGGTATAAATGTCAACGTTTCAGTAAATATTGGTTAATATTGACTCGTACTTATCCATTGTATTCAAAATATTGCGCAAAGTTCTAGAATGCGCGTGCGCATGTCTCTACATTTTGCTTGAAATAGAGCTAATGAATATTTACAATGGCTAGCGAAAAAAACGGGAATATAAATGAATTATGGTTTAAGTGATGATTGTAATTTAACCGTAGCAAACGATTTAGTTAATATTAAACATGTTCTGGCTCGGTCATCATTATCATCTTCTTTAAAAACAAAACAACAAAATAACAAAAAACAAAATTTAAAAAAATATATATATATAAAAAAACATAAAACAACAAAAGCAACTAAGTACGGCACTTATAAACTTAAAAAAAAACTTCCTTCTACATTTACTTAAAAGACAATTCTAATCTCTTCTAAACTAAATCCAAGTTTAGAAACGTTCACCCCTTAACTTTTTCGCGTCAATGACGTTGTCCGTCTGCCAACCGAAGAGACTTTTTTTTGTCTATCGAAGTTTTTTCTCACCAAATACAACCGAACATCGATTTGAACTTAGCACTCGATTCGGTTTCGAGTTCGCCATGCTGCCAGTGACTTTTAACAAGAGAAAAAAAAAGGATAGCAACGATTATAGTCGGCATATTACTTTGTCAAGATGGTGGTCTTTTGTTGTCATTTAAGATTGTATCAGATTCCAGGTAGGTCAATATTATTATTTCAAAGTTACGATGAATATGAGATGGCTGTCGTTCCGCGTAAAAATTACTAGAAAAAAATGACCTCTGACTACGTGAGAATACTTTACATTAGTCCAATACTACTTACTATAGTAGCGAACTGACAAGCTGCAATTCCAAGTTTCGCATATTTTTTGATAATATTTTTGGCTTGGATACTAAGTTCTTTAGGCCATGTCTTCGTATGCATAGTTAATTTGTTTGAAATTAGAAAATGGATATATACATTCTAATGTTTTTGTAGTAAGTATTTGGCAGCAAATGTATCCAGTCAACCTTCTCGGCAAACTTCGCTGAGGTAGTCAATACTACAATAAAATAATCAGCTCCATTTTACCGAGATCTGTTGCAATGATTCCACATATTGTTCAGTTGCGCTCACTTGAGATAGAAAAACTACAAATTTTTCATCACAATATCCACTAGGAATCAATTTTCGAATAATTAAAACAGCCACTGAACTTCACTCGAAGAAATTCCGCCAAAAAACCACAAAGTTTCGCATTAAATCTAGCTTAACCACAGAACATACCTATTATTTGGCTTACTGGCCATTAGGACCATAGAACAAAAATACTTGCAAAAATAAAAAATATAACTGCGATTGTTTTCTTGTAAAACAATACGTGTAGGATTTGTAACTTTCTTTTACCTGTGTTCACGGGGTTGAGTAAATAAATCTTGAAAAGTTTCTGAACTACAATATTGGCAAGGTCATCGTTGACAAGTCACTTTGAAACTCTATAGGTAGGTACCATAGACACAGTATGTTTTGGAATTGTCTGGAGTTTTTGGCGGGATTGTTTTGAGTGAAGTTCAGTGGCTGATACAATATTTGCAAATTGGTTTCTAGTGACTATTGTGATGTAAAATTGTTAGGTATAGTTTTGTATCTCAAGCGTCTAAACAAGTGGACAAATTTATGTGAAATCATTGAAACCGCGCCCGTTTCTCTTTCTTGGCAAAATGAAGCTTAAAATTTTATTGTATTATCGACTAGGTACCTACCTCAGCGACGCTTTCCAAGAAGGCTAACTCGATGCAATTGCTGCCAAATATAGCAAAAACATTAGAATGTGTTACATCCGTATCTTAATGGAAAACAAAGTGACTGTGTGCCGTATCAAAAACGAAATATTTTCTAAACTTGACACAGACTAAATCAGGAGGTCGTACGAAGGTAAAACAAAAAAAAAAATTGTCCAAAATCTATATACCTATATATAAAAGCGAAATAACACTCACTGATTAATCACGAAATCTCAAAAAAAATAAAAAAGTTTTCTTATAGGGTGTAGACATCCGATAAGAACGGATTTTACGAAACTCCACCCCTAAGGGGGTAAAACGGGGGTTGGAAGTTTGTATGGAGAAACCGACTTTCACGCGGGCGAGCCGCTGGCAGGAGCTAGTAGGATACTAATGCGATTGACCACGTGATATTTCGTCAGCACATGTCCATCCCGTACATTATTCCCAGTCATTTTGACAATCGTTTTCACTGATATAATGCCACTTTAGGTTCATCGTTATCATTTCAAGTAAAAGACGTCCATTGTTGGACATAAGTCTACAACCAAGTGTCGCCACAACGACTGGTCCTTTGCAGTTCGCATCAGCAGTTCATCGGTCCACCTTGTGGGCTACCAACACTGCGTCTTTCAGTAGGCGGTCGGCACTCTAGAACCTTACGACCCCATTGACCATCAGTTCTGCGACGACCATGAGTTCTGATGTTCTCCCTTGACGATGATAGGTACCTACAATTAAATTAGAACTACCTATGTAGGTTTTTTTTTTAAGGTGGGAAATCATCTAATGACTGCTCTCGCTCTTTTTTCAGACTTTTACTGACTAAATCGTCGTATGTTACTTCTTTCCTTTGCGTTCCAGGGCCCCGGGGTTCATTCCCTAATAGGTGTCGACCCTGCTGGGCCCGTACGATTTGCTGACATAGTACATGTAGGTTGATATCTAATTAATACCGATTACCATTGTAGGTATCTTATTGATAAGTGCCTCTGCTAGGTCTGCGGGATTGTTCGAAATAGTAATTGTAGCCCTGGAATGCAAGGGTCAACTGAAGGAACACAGGGGTGGTAGTGGTCCGGAAAAGTCAACACTCCCTGTCGTTCCATCCAGAGCAGGAAAAGATTTCTATTGATTTCCCATAAAAAAAAAAAGTATCGTGTTGATAAGTAGGTCAATCCCTAATTCTGACCTACTAGTCAAACATACTAGATAGGGTATAGCTTCTGATAGCGGCTTTGAACCCCTATTTCATCCCCTTAGGGGGTGAACTTTAGAAAATCCTCTCTTAGTGCTTGCCTGTGCGTTGACCTG
The DNA here is from genome assembly GCA_905147345.3 of Mythimna impura. Taxonomy (NCBI): domain Eukaryota; kingdom Metazoa; phylum Arthropoda; class Insecta; order Lepidoptera; family Noctuidae; genus Mythimna; species Mythimna impura. The sequence goes on along the minus strand of LR990343.1, from coordinate 11,750,383 downwards.
TCTGTCAGTTTCTCCTTTTATTTAATAGATAGGTACCTAATTAAACTTATTTTCAATTTGTTAAGTAATTTTATAGAACCTCTATGTTATTTTTAGCGCCGCAGACTTAATTCGCAGGTAACTACCGAAGTATAGATAGATAGATAGGCACAAACATTATTCTATCTTATAGGTACCTGTCCTTGACTGTTCATTCAACTTTGTATGTCAGTAAATACATAGGTAGGTACCTACCTCTTTACGAATCTGTGTATAGTTATTCATACGTACCTTATTATTACGTACAGGTACAGCCATGCGTGGCCTAATGTGTACGTAAGTAGGTAGGTATAGTCACGCTTATAGCAACCAACCAAAAAATAAATTCGTTCCATCGTTGTCTGTGGTCCTTAGTAACAAATGGATCGTCGCATCACGCTACAGATCAAGCCTACGCAGGTGTACTTACCTCAATTAAAAGAGGCTTAATTAAAACAATCACTAAGCAATAAACCTTGTTCAAGGACAGCTACAAATAATGCAAGGTTTGCCTCTCTTCAAAACATTCGAATAATAAAAAAGTCGAATAAAAAATTGAAAGCAAAGTTTGTGCGGGAGAGTCGTCAATCGTCACTTCGTTTAATTGGTTCTGCTCTTCGAACCAGTCTTCTATTATTCAAGAGCGAGTGAGATGAAAGACCTCGGGATGCTCCTGTGATGACGTCAGCCAATCGCTGGTCTAATGAATAAACTAACCACACGCACAATTTAATAAAAAAAAACTCATAAAAGTCCGCCTCAAAGGACCACAACAGTGCCCGCGAGACGCGCCGAAACCAGACGATGTTTTTTATGAAACACCTTTTTATAAATCAACGACTGCACGTGTGTGCTGCACTGGTTTCGTTAACTACCAGTCAGACGCATAAATTATAGTTAAAAGCGGTAGGTATATTTGCTACTCAGTCAAAAGCAAATAAAAAACTAATATTTTGCAGCCAAGTAAAGTTGGGGATGTTGCGTTCGAGTTCGCGGAGCTATGTGAAAACTACTCACCTTTGTAAAGAAGTTCTGTGCGCGCGCAGGTAAAACACCGAAATCCCACAGGTGAACGTTATCCTTGATTTTGAAACTCGAAAAAAGATTCGAAACGGTCAACCGGCTTAGTGACGGCGAGCCTCCGGTATTCACTCTGTCGTGCGCTTCTGTTTAGCGACACACCACGACAAAACTACAACACTGTCACAGTTTGTTTATAAAATTATGAAGCACTTATAAATAATTTCGATGACCCGGACTGCGCATGCCCGTGCAACACGCGCGTCTTTCGAATACAAGGTAAGGTTATGTTTAAGTTGTAAGCACTTCCTTTCGGCTTCACTTCACCGGCACACGCACTTCACTCTAGTTTCCCAGTAGAATCTTATTGGAACAAATCCGTGCGAACTTTTTTCCGATAACGCTTCCACACGAATCACTATCGGAGCACTTGTACAAGTTATTCCCACGAGAATTCTTTATTAGTACCACCAGAAACTGACACTGTTGCACCTATTTGACGATTAGCCGGCTCTACCTGCATCAAACGAAGGCCGTGTACGTATAATAAACACTTAAAAACTCCGGAACCGGTAATAATTTGATTCCGCACGTGAACGTGACACTGTCAAAATAAAAATTTCGTAAACACGGTAACACCAGTAACTCACTCATTTACGGTGAAACATCCCATGTTTGTGCCGCGGTGAGGTCCGAGTGACAAATAAACGAATAGAAAAGAAAATAAACGAAGAATACTAAAGTCGTCGACTGTGAAGCCGAGCGTCCGACACTCCTGCTGAGCGCTGTACTAAACGCGAGAGGCCGCGCGACCCGCCCCGCCCCGCGGCCGCGCGCGCCCCTCCCGCGCCCTGCGACCCGCGCTACTACAACGTATGAAAATAAAGTAACGTTGAAAAAATCACAAGTGCACAGGGAGGAGCAGAGAGCATAGTTCATCCCTCAGTGGTTGTGCAAGTTGTGCGATTGTTTGTTTGTTTGGTAGTTGTTCGGCGAGCGCCCGGGGTGCGGGGGGATCTGCGCGCGGAAGGCATTCAATTAATCTGGCAACACGTGCGTGATGCACCCTCCCGCACGCCTCAGCTTATCATACGATTCATTGACTAGGTACCTTTACTCCTATTTTCGCTAACATTAACAACTTTTCCGCGTAAAATTAGCCTTTCATTGATGCCGCTACAACAAAGTTGAATGAACGTAGAGTTAGGTTGGTCCTTAGGGGCGGAACCGTTATCAATGCAAGTGCAAGAATGCCATTATGGTCCTTATACGTACGTTTGTAGAGTAACCAACGAGTGACTTATTGAATAAAATTACGTCATTGAAATTAATCGTAAGTACAAAGTTTTTGTTAGACAATTACCAGGAATTATTATCTAATGGCTCCTTGGTTTTGTTTCAAGGTCAATAAATGTGTCACAGTCAACTTCACTTGTAAAATATTTTATAACTGAATTTTCGTGTTTTGGCCATTATGGACCAATGGCATGAGCTATAAAATCTTCCGGATGTTTCTGAGAAAACCAACAAAATACAAGTTTATATAATTCGTAGAGTCAGACGAACTAGGTAAGATCCTATACCTATAGGATGGTTCTTTTTTTAATAATAATAATAATATTCGACAACTATCACACAACGCCGTCTAGTCCCAAGCTAAGCAGAGCTTGTGTTATGAGTACTAGACAACTGATAAACATACTTATATATTTACTAAATACATACATATTATAGATAAATTACACCCAGACACAGAACAAATGATCGTGCTCATCACACAAACATTTGTCCTGGGTGGGAATCGAACCCACGACCTCCGGCATAGCAGTCAGGGCCACTAACCACTAGACCAACAGGCTTGTCAAAGTTTTAAGGTGGGAAATCATCCAATATCTTCTGCTCTAGGTGAAGCGAGAGGGAATGTCAGACTTTTACTGACTAAAACCCACCAGTGTTCCTTCAGTGACGTGGAAACTCTTACGAAGAATCCCGCGAGCTAGTATTTTGACTACTAGAATTTCATTGAAACAATTTACCTACGATTTAGGTACTTTACCTATGTACCAAGTCCTCCAATCACAATAGGCAAGTCATTACAGTCGAGTACAGGTCTATAATTAAATTAATTAACCTTTGTACGAAGCTGACTTGTATTCCGAATGCGATTGTTAATCCAGGTACAGTCGGCAACAGAATAATTTATGAATTTCAAGAGAGATTTAATTTTATGAATGAAAACTTGCTAAGTACCTAATTGTTTGTAACAAAATATTGAAGACGGAATATACTTTGAAGATTAGTAGGTAAGTAATTAATTAATTATGGAGTTAATTCATCTTATTAATCCTTTTAAATTAAGATGGGAATTAGGTTAGATAAGTAATCATGATTTTCTGGGTTATAGATAGAAATATTCTACAAATAAATGCCAGTGGCTTTGCCAGTGTCAAAATAGGAAATTATCCCAAGGGAATCTTTCCTATGTTCCATTCCAAAACATGGTCTACATGTGCCAAAAGACATCCAATTCCCTTTAAGCGTTAGAGCGTGATGGAATAAAAAAGATACACACATTTATCTATTACTAGCTTTTGCCCGCAGCTTCACCTGCGTAGGTACAAAAATATAGCTTGTTACTCAGGAATAAAGCAGCTTTCTATCGGTGAAAAAATTTTTGCAATCGGACTAGTACTTTCAGAGATTACCTCCTACAAAAAAAAAAATCTTTATAATATTGCGATACTGGAAATATGAAATAACATAAGGGACATTTACCTAAAATGTACCTTACTATGATTGATGTAAAGTATTTTACGCAAAACGCAAAAATGTCCTTTACTTCACATTTCCATTATTTAGTGATAACTTTGTTTGAGGTACCTATAGCTTATTAACCAATAGGAACACGAGAACCTGTGTTTACTGTGTTTCTATTGGTTAATGAGTTCGGGTCAAAGTTATACCTCAGGGCGAACGTAACCCCACTTTACGGTACATTTTTTTATATAGAGAGTCCAATGTAACAACGAACGTTCAACAAAATATATTTTAAAGAGGTAGTTTGTTTGTTTGTTTTTTTTTTTTTTTTGTTTTTTTTTGTGTTTGTAGGAGGTAATCTCTGAAAGTACTGGTCTGATTGTTAAAATTTTTGCACCGATAGAAAGCTGCTTTATTCCTGAGTGACATAGGCTATATTTTATGTACGCGGGCGAAGCTGCGAGCAAAAGCTAGTACATAAATAAAAAGAAATGTTCACATGTCATCGCTACCTACATACAATACTTCATGTTGTGATACCAACTCGCAGTATCTTTCTATCATCTCCAACGTTCGCCTCAGCTGTCTGAAACAAACAGCAATATACAACTTAATATCAGAAGTTCAAACTTCAAGAGCACTATCTGCGGGAATGTTCGAAAAGTAACCACGACCCCTGGAACGTAAAGGGCAACTAAAGGAACACAAAAGGTGGGTTTTAGTCAGTATAAGACTTACACGCTTTCTCGCTCCACCTAGAAAGGTAGAAGCTATTTCATGATTTATCGCCTCAAAAAAAAGACCACTATGAGGTCAGCTTAATACTAAGGGTTTTCAATAGGAAACATACATTTTAGGAAAGGGCAAGAAGTGGCCCAGAGCTGGGAACAAGGGATATGAATGGAAGAAGATGTTTGCCTAGCAGTAGGATGTATGTATAGGCTAGATTTAATAATAACATACATGTTGTTTATAGAGATGCTCCATAAAAATGGTTTGAAACCAAATCTTTAGGTTCAAAGCCCATCTCTGATAGATGCATCAACCAATTTAAAACCCAACTTCAGTCATGAGTACCAATCCTTCCAGGGCTGCGTGATTTTTCGAAAGAGTTACCATAGCCCTCGCAAAGAGTTAACGTAGCCCTCGCAAAGAATTACCGTAGCCCTCGCAAAGAGTTAGCGTAGCCTTCGCAAAGAGTCACCGTAGCCCTCGCAAAAAGTTACCGTAGCCCTCGCAAAGAGTCGCCGTAGCCCTCGCAAAGTGTCACCCTAGCCCTCGCAAAGAGTTACCGTAGCCCTCGCAAAGAGTCACCGTAGCCCTCGCAAAGAGTTACCGCAGCCCTCGCAAAGATTCACCGTAGCCCTCGCAAAGATTCACCGTAGCGCTCGCAAAGAGTCACCGTAGCCCTCGCAAAGAGTTACCGTAGCCCTCGCAAAGATTCACCGTAGCCCTCGCAAAGATTCACCGTAGCGCTCGCAAAGAGCCACCGTAGCCCTCGCAAAAAGTTACCGTAGCCCTCGCATAGAGTCACCGTAGCCCTCGCAAAGTGTCACCGTAGCCCTCGCAAAGAGTTACCGTAGCCCTCGCAAAGAGTCACCGTAGCCCTCGCAAAGAGTTACCGTAGCCCTCGCAAAGATTCACCGTAGCGCTCGCAAAGAGTCACCGTAGCCCTCGCAAAGAGTTACCGTAGCTCTCGCAAAGAGTAACCGTAGCCCTCGCATAGAGTTAACGTAGCCCTCGCAAAGAGTTACCGTAGCCCTCGCAAATAGTCACCGTAGCCCTCGCAAAGAGTTACCGTAGCCCTCGCAAAGATTCACCGTAGCGCTCGCAAAGAGTCACCGTAGCCCTCGCAAAGAGTTACCGTAGCCCTCGCAAAGAGTTACCGTAGCTCTCGCAAAGAGTTACCGTAGCCCTCGAAAAGAGCAACTGAAGGAACACTGAGTTTCAGTCAGTAAAAGTCTGACTCACGTAAAAAAAATCATGAGTACTGTCTTAATACTAGCGGACTGCTTTTGTACGCAAAAGTTTTAAAGCACTGCATTTTAAACTGATAACTGAGTTATAAGTATTTCGTATGTTTTTAATTGAAGCAATCATAATTGGCTTCATGTACAGGAGAAAAGCGCTTATACCCAAAATATTGTTAATTGAAGTACCGGACAACAGTAATTTATCGGGAATCGTAGCCCGCATACAGTATCCACCAGACGAGCCATAGGGGCCACTCAATAAAATTAAGGGCATCATGACGTTCTGTTATCCTAGTATCCCACAACTATTATTGTATTATTTATAAATGTTATTGTTTTGTGGTTTGTTCTTCAATTACTCTGTAACGAATGTATGGATTTTTATAATAAAAATATGAACGAGCAATTTTAATTTTGGCAATAGTTTTGTCACCGGATTGTTAATGTGAAATCTGCACAGTCCAAAGAAATAATATATCTATAAAGGTAGTAAATTAGGGTATACTTAGACATTGTAATCTCAAGATTTTCATATTTTTCGCAGTTACCTTATTATTATTTTAATCATCGCTATTCGCTACATATTATTTATATATTATTATTAAAAAAAAAACAATTAACTACAATCACACTAATATCTAAAATACGGCGTCAAAAAATTCCCCCGAAACTCTGTCACAAAACAAAAACATAGTTTACAATAAAAAGCATCAAAAGTCGTTAGTTCATAACCTATCCATGTCTCACCGAGAAATTGTAAATAATAAATTCAATTACTTTATATGCTTGATACAGTAACTGCATTGTATAAAACGTACAAACCGATTTGTTCTATAGCAAAAATCGCAATGTGTGTTGTGTTTTGCAATTAGGGTGCTGGATTTTATATAATTAGGGACTTAATTATTATTTTTCCAAGAATAAGAGTGAAACTTAAAGTAACAACTAGTAGGTAAACTAAAATAATCCATAGTGTGATAGAAAGAGATAGCGTTACTTATCTATCTCAACTATCTCCCCTCACACCTAACATTTGACAGACACTTGACTGATACGGTTAAATTATTCATACAAATTTAATGAAGAGGCGAGTTCTGTTTGTTAAGGGTTCCCACGCAAATGGATTATGAGATTGATATAGAAACTCCGTTGATAGTAAGCCTACATTTGTAATGTTATCTTTTACCGTTTAATTGAATTCAAAGTCAACACGCTTAGTTTTTCGTATCAAGTGAATTATAGAAAGAAGAAGAAAGAAAGAAGAAAACATAATATGTTTCCTTCCTTCTTCTTTTCTTCCATCAGAAAAATGGCGCTGTGGAGTATTCATTTTCCAAAAAAGCACCAGCGACACTTAGCTTTATATCAGTGAAAAAATTTTCCATATCGGATCAATATATATTCCTTTTTACAAATATTATTACCTCTTTATAATTTTACTTTAGACTTCAAAACTAAAACCTTGCTTTCGCAACCTGAATAGTACATCAACCAATAACAACTTACCCCAGGTATAGCATTTCACTTGATATTGTGGAACATTATATGAATTTGACGATAAGTGAAACGGGGTTTTTGAAACCAAAGACAACATACTGAGTATACTGACGAATTAATTGACATTAATTGACACATTAATTAACAGTAAATAAACTCTGCGACAAACTCTTGGATCAGTGATGAGAGCTATAGTTATTTAGCAGCAACATTTTAGCTCCTAGTCAGTTCGTAGTCTATCTATCTAGACCTGACGAGACTCTAAAATTAACTCTCACGTACCAGGGAGCATATTTCAAATATTTAGCTGAAAGAAGACACCATGTAATACTTAACTGAAATCTAGTCACGATGTGTGGGCCTTATGAATACTACAAATAGGTTCTGCTCATAATAATGCCAGACCAGCTTAGTGGATGGCGCTGGTTCTAGAGAGTAAAAAATACGGTCGTTCAAATTGTAAAAACAAACTCCCCGACGAAGTTAAAGCAAGGGTCATGGTCACGGTCAATAGTCATGAATATCCTATCAGGCACACGTACGTAAACAGAAAACTTTTTACTCAAGTTTTCGCTTGGAAATTTTGTACGGGAGCAGACATTGGACGAACTGGGTTACTTTTTAAAACGAATTCTCGAGTCTACAATGATCATCAATATTAACAAACTAAACACTGGAGATAGAGTTCACAAAGTGCCTAATTTTGTTTTAAGGACATTAGCAGCGATGATTTTTGTCTTTTTTGTATATCAAATCATGTAGGAGATAATGGATAAGATCTCGATGATATAGCCACGAGGATCTAACACGTGATGGCAGAAAGCCATGCAGTCTTAGTTATCTTAAAAGCTGGTTATTCAGTTCGAAGGGTCACAAACATAGACCATTCTTATCAAACCATAAATCACATCAGATCCGGAGATCCAACTTTTGATGTGACTTACAGACTTTAATCGATTCTGCTATTGCTGTACCCAAAATCATTTTTTTTTCAACCAGAGCTATGCTGAAAATCGGATATCTATGAGTTAGTCAAAGTAGCAAGCATGTTGCGGTTGAATCCTGGTGTAGTATACGCCCGTAATTACTGGAGACCAGCTTCGTTTGTCTAAATTTTGGAGTTGAAGATGATTTAGCTGCATTCTTGCACTGGGTTTTGGAGGTCCGATTGGCAGTCACTCGACATAAAATACTGGTATCCAATCTGCATCTGATTGGACTGGATGCAGATCTAATTATTTATTTTTTTATGGTGGGAAATCATCAAATAACTTCTCCCGCTCTGGGTGGAGCGAGAGGGAGTCTACAACCCCCAGTGTTCGTCAAATTGCCCTTAGCGTTCCATGGCTGCGATGAGTCTTTTGAACATTCCCTCAGCCCTAGGACCCTAATCAATCTGCCCAACCTTTTCCCGACTATGTTGCTGCAATTAACGTAACCACCTATCAGACCCAAACAAGAAGAGGAAGAAGACTATTCGTATCGACCATCAAAGTTCAACAAATGATAGCCGGGACCAACGACTTAACGTGCTTTTTGGAACACGGAGGCATCTCAATGTGATAAGGTGGTCCACAAACCAACCTTGGGAAGTACGGACGTACACCTAATATACGTCTATAGTTTGTTAGAGGTATGCGGAACAGGGTGTTAAAAGGGTCCTTTTCCACTCGCCTATCGTCAACATCGAGCATGGTTTAAAAGCTTGTTGCTTCATCTGACGCAATCCAACGCGATGTTTGATGAAGAGGCAATGCAAAAAAAGAGAGATAACGCCTGAAAACTCTGTTGGCATTATCCGTGATTTACAAAACTTGTTCCAGGAAATACGTGTTTTTTTTTTAAGTCAAAAGTTTTTCAGAAAAATTTGTCGTCATTCAGAATCTCGATTAAATGTGCAAGGCTTCTATTGACGTACTTTTTTATATTTTTAATATATGAGTAGGTACATTATGGAGGGGTTCACGTAAAATAGCAAATTTTCAGAGCTCTTTACTAGATTAGTTTTACACAAATTTATGTTTTGATTTCTATAGAAGCCTGAATAATATCCACAAGATGTATCCAATTTTTTTTTTATTGTTTTATAAAAGTGCTTGACTGCGATCCCACCTGATGGTAAGTTATGCAATATCTAGAGAAAGAAATTACATTATAATCACGTAAGAGCGGTTGTATGAAAATGTACCTCGAAAAGGAAACTCCTAAAGGGGTGACCAGACGGTTGCAAACTAGCGTTCCACCCAAGGTGACCTTGGTTTGTGTTTGGTTTGTGTTGTGGCTACATGGATGTAAACCACGCGCCAACACGTTCGGTGGATGGGAAAACGCGCCTACCAACCAAGGGCATTGAAGGTCATGGATTACAACTGCTGTCTACACGGATTGAAACTAGCAAGATCACCTAGGTTGGGACCTTGGTTTGCAACCATCTGGTCACCCCTTTAGTCTCGCAAACCGCCGTTGAAAAGGGAGGATCCTCCGCCCAGATGAGTGTTGTGTCTGGTCAGGGCAACTAACCCGATAGTTGTTTTCAAGCCTTTGGTATATGTTCTAATTTTTATACCACGATGCAAGATTTTAAATTTTAGTTCTTATGAGGCCTCATAGATGTCGCTAATTATAAAAATGACTAGACATGATACTGATCTTAGTGCATTACTATTGAACGATGTAACATTTCTGTTCCTTACTTGCTCTTTGAACATCACCTACATAAGTTTATCGCGATCGATAACATCAAAATAGTTGGGTACCTACTGAAGAATTTTAATCTCACAAGATCGCTTTACATCATCGTTTGAAGTTCGCTCTTAAGTCTATAGTTTTTTATTACTTGCCTTAGTGACATAGATACATACATGTTACATGCTTACCTACATTGATAATTTTTGTGTATTCTGCAACGTCATCAGATATGGTAGGTAATTGTGAAAAGTCTGGGAACATTTTGATAAAGTTTATGACTTTTTTTTCTGGTTATCGTATTTACCCATAGCGTACGAAGTAAGTTGCTTGTGATATCAGAAGCTAGATTTGCTGGAGTGGAGGCAAAATTTTGGAAACATTGATGCCTTTTTACCTCATTAAATCAAAAGAACGATAGCTAGGGCCACGGACGGTCTATTCAAAAGTACAACCAGTTTCAGTTTCCTAATTATGAACTTAGCATCTTTTTGCATAATTTAACTTAGGGGGCGTTAATTATGTATAATATCGTTTAGAGGACGGGGGAACCGAATCTCACCAAATCTCACGTGGGGTAGAGCGGTGAGGGGGGGGGGTGTCGACAAGTGTTTCTTAATTTTTTTTTTTCGTAAGAAATAGTGTGAATTCCGCATGAAAACTAGTTTAAAATAAGTAATACTTGTTTCTTTACCACAATATGACTAAATCCTACCAAAAATGATATTTATTATTATTATTAAATTAACGCTATTAAGCATTGATTAAGTATTAAATATGCATTTTGTACCATATCATGTATGATTAGGATGGGGGAGAGGTCAAAAACTCACGACGTCTCTCGTCTCGACGTCTAGCGGGGGGAGGGAGAGGGTCCAAAAATCGCAAAATTACCTCGTATTATTAGAAATAAGGGACTCTCCTTTATAAAAAACTGGCCAACTGGTCGGTTTCACACATGAAAGGTTCCGTACTACAATATTAATATCGAGCAAAAAAAAAATCGAGCTCCCTAAATACAAGGGGTGTAAGAGACAGGCCTCCGCAAACTTTAAGGGCTTGCTCAGTAGACGAAACTGAACAACCTTCCACATTTTTTTTCCCGGAAACGAAAAAAATAATCGGCCTCTCCATACAAAATTATTAACTTGATTGGACAGTTTGTATTGAGAGGCTTATTTTTTTCACGGCCTGTATATATTTTAGTTTATCTTAATTATTTATTTATAAAGTGAATATATAAATAAAATTCTGTGAACGTTTCAAGCGTCTAACTGATGCCATTATTAAAATCGAGCAAAAAACGGCAAAAAAAATCACGTTTGCTGTATGGGAGCCCTATATAAATATTTATTATATTCTGTTTAGTATTTGATGTTATTGCGGCAACAGAAATACATTATCTGTGAAAATTTCAACTGTCTAGCTATCACGGATTCTGAGATACAGCCTGGTGACAGACAGACGGACAGTGAAGTCTTAGGAATAGGGTCCCGTTTTTACCATTTGGGTACGGAACCCTAAAAACAATAGGTTGTGAGTAGGTTCTCAGCCTGAAGGCAATAAGTTTTTATAACTTGTACTCTGGAAGAACATGACTGTATGCGAGTTAGTAGGAAGCAAAATAAAAAAAATAAAGTACTACGTTTAGTTCCTCATGTTCACTCGCGAGATGTGTAAAGATCAGTCAAGCATGAATCTACGTATCTCCTATTAAATGCACCTTATCCACGTTTTGATTTCGCGGAATATTACTTATTTTTCCTTGACTATATATTCAACTACAAAATTCTCTAATATTTACGCCTTCTTCTAAATTCAAACATAATATTTACGCCTTTTTTCTTCATTATGTCAACGGTCCACTGGGGTCATCAACAATTTAGTAAGTTTCCTGCATACATTTTCAGCTTTAAAACATGTGACGATTAAATATAATTTTTTGAAATATATGCCCCGTTGTCAATTGTATATGTGATATGTAGGTACCTACCAATTATGTTAGCAACAGAGATCTGGTTGATGCAGCGGAATTTGGGGAAAGAGGGTAAGTCTATGCCAAGTAGTGCGAACGTTTTGAAGAAGAACAAAGTTAGTAACAGTTTGCGTTTTTTTGTATAAAAAAGGTTTTCAAGTAAATAAAATAATCTATATATATGAAAGCGAAATACTACTCACTGATTAATCACGAAATCTCAGAAACTATAACACCTACAAACTTCTATCAATAAAAATCAGTAACACTTGATATCGTCAAACCCTGGTTCAGGCTATAATCCGCAGCAAGGAGGAATGGCAGGCGGTCACCTCCTTCTGCGAAGCAGTAATGCTAGCGAAGGAGTGAGGGAACGAACATCCTCACGCCCCAGTCGTGCGCCGGGCCTTGGTACAGGCCATGGTCCGGAGCGAGGAGGAGTGGCAGGCGGTCGCCTCCTTCTGCGAAGCAGTAATGCTAGCAAAGGAGGCGGCCAATCGCGTGAGGCAACGGTCCTCACGCCCCAACCACCGCCGGGATTCCGATCCCGATTTCCGGCCACCGTAGGCGCGGGCTTGCGGACGGCGAGCAATGGGTGGCTCGCCGTCCGATCGTCCGGTAACCGTCCGGACCGAGCCCAAGTCGTCGACGGCGCGTATTGTTCCACGCGTGCCTCAGGGAGATGTCAGCAAATCGTAGGGGCCCAACAGGGTCGAAGCCTACTGGGGCCACAGGTAGTGTGAAAGTGAAACCCGGGGCCCTGGGACGAAGGCAAAGAAGGAACAGGAGTGGGTTTTTAGTCAGTAAAAGTCTGACACTATTTTATGCGCCGCCCAAGAGCGGGATTTGTCATAAGATGATTTTCCCACCTAAAAAAAAAAACGCCCCAGTCGGTCGAGACCCCGACCCCGACTACCAGCCATGGTAGACGCAGGCTTGCGGGCATCGAGCAATGGGTAGCTGGTTCGGCAGTCCGGTAATCGACCGGTCCGAACCAAAATCTTCGACAGCACTTAGTGATCCACGCGCTCCTCAAAGATATGTCAGCAAACCGTAGACGCCCAGCAAGACCAATGCCCGCTAGAGCCGCGGGGATTATCTGAAAAGGAAACCCGTAGAGTTAGGAAAAGCAAAAGGCAACTGAAGGATACAGGTATGGTTTTAGTCAGTCAAAAGTCAGACACGCCTTCCCGCTACACCCAGAAAAGAAGAAGTGAAGACATTGGAAGACGGAGAAGTCATTGGATGATTTCACTTCTTAAAAACCTTAACAGCAATAATTAAGTGCTATTTCTTTTACAACTAGCCGAGGTGCCGACATCAATTCGATGTTTGCATGCAATTATATCGATAAACGATTATTAAGCTGCTTCGAAACTAGTTTGAACTTATCGGAATATCGATATTAAAAAAGGTATTAATAATGACCTTGGCTTTACAAATTGCACCTCGTCCTTTTTATATCTGATCGAATATAAGTTACAGGCACTTAATGCGATGTTAAACCAGTTCTGTAATTATAAAATTATTTTTAAATTTTGTTTATTCGATTCTATTTGTTTTTGTGTTTACGTTGATGAAGAAATGGCATTAATTAAGAATGGAAGACGATTCCAGTGTAGTTGAGAAAAGACTACGCAGATTGATTGTTTATCGATAAAGAAATAATAGTATCGATATCGATAAAGAAGAGATAGAACAGAAAATCGTAGGGGCCCAGCTATACCTGGATCCCTACGATTTTCTGTTTCCTGTTGCCCGCTAGGGCCACGGGAATTTTTGAGAGACTTAAACTTTTTTATTTTTTTTTCCTATTATATTTTGTGCATTTCATCTGTTTTTGTTAACATTTATTTTGAGGTAGGATATCATCCAATGATTTTCGCGCTCTAGGGTGAAGCGAGAGAATGTGTCAGACTTTTACTCGCTAAAACCTACCTGTGTCCTAGTCCTGAATTACCTTTTGCTTTTCAGGACAACAATAAGTCAGATTATAGTTGAAGTTGTCATGCACGCCGATGGCTATGAATAAATTTTTTATTCACTATCAATTTAATTATGTTTTATTCTTATCCACCCATCGGTTACCAAGAAATTTTCAACTAATATCTGTCGACTCTGGTTACTTATCTCTTTGGTTAACTGTACATTGCTTATTTTTGTAGAACTTGGAGAACAACGTGTAAATATGCAGCAATGAAATCCTACTTTATTTTTTTTGTACAGGTTGGAGCGAGAGTGAGTGTTAAACTTGACAGGCTAAAACTCACCCCTGTTCCTTTGCGGGCTTGCGGACGTCGAGCACTGGGTAGCTCGCCGTCCGGCTGTTCGGTAATTAACCGGACCGAGCCCAGTCGTCAACAGCGCGTAGTGATCCTCGCGGTCCTCAAGAGATGTCAGCAAACCGTAGGGGCGGGCCGATGCCCTCTAGAGCCGCGGGGATTTTCTGAAAAGGTAACCTGTAGCCTTAGGGACGCAAAGGGCAACTGAAGGATACAGGTGTGGTTTTAGTCAATCAAAAGTCTGATCTGAGTTATAAAGCTTTATGAAAGAAAAGTCCGACATAGTATTTGACGTCATAGACCATGACAACCGTATGGCCGCCATAGAAAACGGCGTCTTGGCGAGAAAGACAGATATATTTGTACCAATTTTGATATTGTTTTTACAATTAGTATTCTGTATAAAAATATATATTTAATATATTTAATAGTGAATATTTAATAGCGGTCGTGGCAGACGTCGTCAGAAAAAAAAAGATAACCCGAATGCAGTGCCACCTGCCGGGTTCAATTGTATCATCCCACTCGAATATACATAAACACAAATTTCATCCAAATCGGTCAAGCTGTTTAGGAGGAGTCGGTGAAAAACACATGAATGTGAAGAATTCGGTGTATAAAGATTGATAAATACACTGGCTCGTTAACAAATATTCTTTTCATGCATATTCCCCCTATCAGAGGAGTTAATGAGATGATGGGGTGGAATACTTAGCCATATAATTATAGATGACAAATGATACAACCCTGTATTTTTATATAGATCAAAATATGAATAATGTTAGTGTCATAATGACACAAAATACAAGCAAAATGCATTAGGTTAGACAATTATTTTGATATTATGTAGGTATAATAAACACGCAACGTGATATAAAAAGCTATTATTCATAAAAAAATATAAGCGGTGCCGCTGAAAATCTAATGTCGTTCTAAAAATTGTGTATATTTTTGTACTAAAATAAACGTGCCTCCATTGCCTTAAATCTTAAAAAAAACATTACTTATTCCCATATTTTGTTAACTTGGTTTTAACAGTCACGGCGTAATGTGCAGGAAAAATATTTCTTCAGCCATTTTTATCCACTTCCCTTTCTGGTTTCCCTATAGGGTAAGTCAGGTAAGTCTCCAAAGAAATTAATCAAATTGATTATCCTTATGCTACTTTATCTATTCTTCTACTTTATTATTGTTATTACAGACACAGTATAAAACAAAGTTTATTTACTCGTTTGTATATTTATCCCTTAACACGGATTTTGTTGTGGTTTACAGGATTGTAGGTGCTAAATAAATTTAAAATAACGGTCATTTACCCCCTCCTACATTTATTTACGTTCTTAATTTAATAAACGGAAATAAAGACATTAAGCTGTCTTGATTTGACATCTTTCGAGATCCTTCACATTTTCTAGTAATAAAAAACAGTTCATTGTTCATTTTTCTTGTACCTTATTATAAATGTCAATGTACTTTTTTGTAAATTTATCTGGTGCGCCTACCATAACAGAAAAAAGAAATAACATATGTAACATAATTTGAACTCATACTGTATATAATTTGCTCCCGTTCGAAGCCGGGGCAGATTACTGCTAGTAATATTATAAGTGTTAAATAGTCGACCGTGACATGACCTAAAGCGTGGTCACTGTCGGACTGCATATACAAGAAGATTCGCGACGATAAAATGTGATTTTATAATAATAAAATTATAATATTCTTTATTCGGCTGGGCAGCGTTCGGGAAGCTGCGCGGTGTCTTCTCGTCCAATATACCACAGTGTCTCAAGACGAAAGTCTATGACCAGTGCGTGTTGCCAGTGATGACATATGGCTCCGAAACTTGGTCGCTTACAATGGCTTAAAGTCACTCAAAGGGCACTGGAAAGGGCTATGCTCGGAGTTTCCTTGCGTGATCGCATCAGAAATGAAGATATCCGCAGGAGAACCAAGGTTACAGACATAGCCCGAAGAATCGCCAAACTTAAGTGGCAGTGGGCAGGGCACATTGCTCGCAGAACAGATGGTCGATGGGGACGAAAGGTTCTGGAATGGCGACCACGTACCGGAAGCCGCAGCGTTGGAAGGCCTCCCACAAGGTGGACCGATGACCTGGTGAGGGTCGCGGGAATCCGATGGATGCGAGACGCACAGGACCGGTCATTGTGGCGACATATGGGGGAGGCCTATGTCCAACAGTGGACGTCTTTCTGCTGAAATGATGATGATGATGAATATTCTTTATATGCAATCGTAATGAAGCCCTGATTCCTGAGCTAGATGATATAATACCTGTATTTCAGGAGTCAGTTTCATCTTTCTAAGTACATAGTGCTTATTATTAATTTGACAAAAAAAGACAATTTATGAGTGTTAAAGTCTCTTCTCTTCGTCCCAAGAGTTTTCTTCAAATAAAGATCCCGAGCCGACACCTTCCCGGCGCCTCCACCAAAATGTCGTAGCTCAACTCAGGTAGGTGTCGGTTCGGGATCTTTATTCGAAGAAAACTCTTGGGACGAAATAAAAAAAAGACTTTATATTTTCCTTGCTGTTCAATGATACATTATTTCATTACAAAAGTCATATCAATACTGAAAAATCAACACACTTCTGTTTTTAGGGTTCCGTAGCCAAATGGCAAAAAACGGAACCCTTAGAGATTCGTCATGTGTCTGTCTGTCCGTCCGTATGTCACAGCCACTTTTTTCCGAAACTATAAGAGCTATACTGTTGAAACTTGGTAAGTAGATGTATTCTGTGAACCGCATTAAGATTTTCACAAAAAATAGAAAAAAAACAATAAATTTTGGGGGTTCCCCCATACTTAGAACGGAAACTCAACATTTTATTTTTTCATCAAACCCATACGTGTGGGGTATCTATGGATAGGTCTTCAAAAATGATATTGAGGTTTCTAATATCATTTTTTTATATACTGAATAGTTTGCGCGAGAGACACTTCCAAAGTGGTAAAATGTGTGTGTGTCCCCCGTAACTTCTAAAATAAGAGAATGATAAAACTAAAAAAATATATGATGTACATTACCTTATAAACTTCCACCGAAAATTGGTTTCAACGAGATCTAGTAAGTAGTTTTTTTTTAATACGTCATAAATCGTAAACCGCAATTTACCTTTTAAGTTTGTACGGAACCCTCAGTGCGCGAGTCCGACGACTCGCACTTGCCCAGTTTTTTCTATTAAATTTTGAAATCTATTCTAGAAATGCAAAATGCTTAAAAGTATATTTTACAAGCTAGTCCGTTAGCTATAAAAAAACTGGCCAAGTCCAAGTCGGACTCGTGCCTTGAGGGTTCCGTACAAACTTACGTATGTAAAGAATTCAATTCCCGATTAGAGTCTTGAAGATTTTTCCAAATCCCAAAAACAATTTTTTTTTGACGTAACATAAAATTTCCTGTTTTCAGATTTATTCCTATACCTGTGCTACAAGACCTCGCTTTATGCAAAATTTCAGGATTTTGGGTCAACGGAAAGTACCCTAGAATTTTGATTCCCTTGAGAGTGTCGAAATATACGTTTTTTGCGACATAAACGGCCGTATATTTTTTTCGTTAACTCAGAAGTTTGATTTTTTCACAGCTTCAAAGGACCGCAAACCTGAGTATATAGTTTTAATTTCAACTCGATACCTTCACACGTTTCCGAGATAAAGCGTCTTGACAGACGGACAACAAAGTGATCCTATAAGGGCTGAAACTGCGTAGAGCGGGCGCCCGCGCGGTTCCCTACAAAAGAGCTCCGTTGCGGGGACCAGCGCGGGCACTTTTGTATGGAACCGCGCGGGCACCCGCTTTACGCAGTTTCAGGCCTAAGGGTTCCGTTTTTTCCTTTTGAGGTACGGAACCCTAAAAACAACTCATGCGATCTCTTTTCGATATCACAGTACTGTTGCTATTTTTTCAGTATTTTGGTTCTGGTTTCCTTGGGATAATGAAACATCTGTCTCGCAGACAGAAACTGTACACAAACACTTATTAACAATAAAAAAAAATAGAATAGAATAAACTTTATTGTACACCAAATTAGTTACAAAACTTTTAAACTAACTCCTCCTTCTCCTTTTCTTTTTAAGGTGTAAGATATACACCTTTTTTTAAAATAATATTTGAAAATGTAACGAATTTGTTAATAAACAAAATAAAGGGAATAATAATAATAATATCAAATCATCTTCTTCATTCTATTAGTTTAAAATTATTAGATATAAAAGAAACCCTCTACATAAAACTACAAAAGGCCGTGATTTTAAATACCTGTAGAATTACCAGGCAAATAGAGGAGAACAACGTAGTCTCATCACACGATACATTAAAATTTTACACGGTACATTTACTTGGCTTGGCCCGTAAATGTCGTCGAAACCAGCCAAACAACTGAGAAACGAAAACGTACCCGAAAATAATAATAACAAATATCATTGACTGTATTTCGCATCGAAAAAATTGACAAATAAATCTATCTGGCAACACTGAAGAACAAGCTTTTGAATCTGATGACGACCACAAACTCGGTATGTGGTGAATGACACCAACACGTTTGATATTATAAAGCTCATCCTGAACTTTAATATCCTGTTCAAAACAGCCTGTCAGTCTCCAGTGCATAATATCAGACTACATTCCCTCACAAAGACTTTTATATCAGCTTCATCATTTCATACGGTCCTGGTACTGTTAGGTCGCAACTTGCCGCTTCAAAAGGCGTTTATGCTGGCAACATTATAAGCGCGCGTTTTCATCACAAACTATTCCTGTGTTTTATGCTCTGAGCCTCATAAACAACGATATTCAAACCATTTTTGTAATAAAACTGAAACGTGGAACGTCTTTTCTATTTTAATTTGCATTTGAAATTGTTTTGTGAATTACATATTCGTAAAGTTAACTGCTTTAGACTTCTTAACTGGGACATTCTTCGTTGTTACCAACAACCGTTGGTCCCCTTTAAAAATAATGTAAATAAATTATTTGCGCTTGAGAATTTTATGTTTCTCGTTTTGACGTGACAACGTCTTATAAATTGGTTTGCCGGGTGACACTTCAAGAAACTGCGTTACGCTCCGCTCACGTTATGCGCTCACAATGAGAGCGAGTGAGAGGCACGCGTCCCTTCCACTCGGGCATGGTTAGCCCGCCTAAGAGCGAGAGAGACAGACATAAAAGTCGTTGTCACGTAAAACTTTCGCCCGTATACCGACTTTACAGGCAACCAATTTTTTTTTTCTTCTTTTTTTTGTTATTTCCTTACCTCAGTCGGCAAAAATAGAACCCAAGGATCACTTTGATGGCCGTCTCTCTCAAGACCCTTTCTCAGGATTGCATGAAGGTATTAAGCTGAAATTAATATAAAATATTCAAGTCAACTATTACTTGAAGGAGTGAAAAAATTAAACTTCTAAATCAACGCAATGTAAAAAAAGAAGGCCGTTTATTTTGCATATTTTGACACTGGCACGAAAATCAAAACCTATAGGGCACCTACTTCCCGTTGCCCTAGAATTCTGATATTTTTTGGCAAAAAGCTGGGTCACACATGTATGGCAAAAGCAAAGAAAAATGTCTGAAGGCTTGCGAAGAGGCTAAGTGGTGATCCAGATCTGGTTAAGTCCAATCTATATAGCCTTGAGCACAGGCGTAGGGTAGCCAGCCTTTCGGTGTTTTACAGGATGCATTTTGGGTGCGCGGGAATTGCATGACTTGATTCCACCATCTCATTTCTACCATCGGACAACCCGACGAACGGCGAGTATCCACCCTCACGTTGTTGAAATCACTACGGTCCAAACCAAGCGTTTCGCCTCTTCGTTTATACCGCGTACATCGAGGGACTGGAACAAATTGCCTGCTGCGGTCTTCCCGTTCGATTATAATTTAGGTGTCTTCAAGGCTAGAGTGAATAGGCTCTTAATAAACTAGTGCACCTCACCATCAACGATTGCATCACTACTTACCATCAGGTGGGATCGCAGTCAAGCACAAGTTCATAACAATTAAATAAAAGTTTGGATGGAACCCTTGGTGTACGAGTTCGACTCAGACTAAATACACCTATTAATTATTCAATGGCATTAAATTGAGTGATATTTTTTTTTGGGTTCCGTATCTCAAAAGGAAAAAACGGAACCCTTATATTTAATCCCGTTTAGCAAAAAAAATTTTTTTCAAAGGTAAGTTTGTACGAAAACCTCAGTGCGCGACTCCGACTTCCTCTTGCCCAGTTTTTTAATTTTTGTTACAGTTTGGAAGAAATACACTTCTGTCACACTTTTTTGTAATGCATAATTTTAGGTACACAATCCCTAATATCCTCGTTTTCATTGAAACTGTATCTTTTTTCCTTGTTTCTGGGTAATATCAGTGGTACTCTCGTCCCATCAACACTAATTCTGGTTCAATCTATCAAAGGGCCTGAATTCGGGGCCGACATAAAACGTGTCACTCAAACATATTACGAACCCAAGGCTTACGGCTACACCTATACATATCGTGTAGGTATATTTTTTTACTTTAAAAATACTCGGGAAGTTGTTAAAGGAGAGTACCAATTTCGTTTTCGAACTATACTCAAGGTTCTGGGTACCCGCGTAATTCAAATTTTCGCACGTTTTTTTTGCAATGTGCAACATCTGATAGTAAGGTAAAAAATATATATTTGTGGTAATGATATTATGTATGTATTTACACACTTATATACTATTAAAACCAGTAACATAACTTTTATTTGGAGAAGAGCTAAAATGTGGTATTTTAATAAAAACGTTAATTTTTAGAGAGTTGTGATGATAATTGATGATGCCAGTGGTATCGATGGAAAGATATTGTCATGTTATTTTCTAAGAAAGCTTTTAATAACACTTTGCCATAGGGATTGTAGTTTTTTTTTTTAGATGCTTTGAATTTTGGAGAAAGGTTTGGATTTGATAAAAGCTTCTTTTAAAGTAAGTTTATTCAAATTTGTTGTATCTTGATGTCCCTTAGTAAGATAGTTCCTTCCGATATCAACTACTAGGGCTGAAGACTGGCTTGGAGTTTTTTTTTAAACGTTGCCTATGTAGGAAATACTTCTGTATCGCGGGTGCGTTCACATGTAGGTACATATAAATTTACATACTTGTGTATGTAAATTACACAACTGTCTGTAGGCCATACAAATATTTTTTTCTGTCTGTCTGTTCCGGTTAATCTTCGAAACGGCTGGGCCGATGCTGACAGGACTTTCACTGAGAGATAGCTGATATTATAAGGAATAATTTTCTTTATAACGATATTTTTTTTATCTATGTGTGAAGTTTGTTATTAGCGATTTGAGAATATTACATTTTTTACATTTTTTTTTTCTATGAGTTTGCAAGCCTTTTGTAAAATAAAATAAATAAATAAGTAGGTACTTTTGATACTTTTATTCTAGGAAAAGAATAAAGGTACCTCGCAAAAAAAATGAGATCAAGTGGCATTGTATTGTTTTACGAGTTAAACGCGGACGAAGTCACAAGCACCAGTTAGTAATAAAAGTTTTTTTGAAATAAATTATATTCTTATCTTATTCATCCTTTATGACAGTTTCATTCTAAGCCTTAAAGTTCCAAATTAAAACTCTGTAAATAGGTCACAGGAACGACATTTCTCGTTAAACGTAGAAACGTTAACGTTGACAACTCAAGTGTTCCACCCACAGCTACTTGATACCAACTATCGAATGTAACATGACATGGAGATCCCAAATTGGTACTTTTGAACGCAATAAAAATGTCCCGAGTTGAGAATATCTACACTGCGACGCTTATATTATAAAGAGGTACAGTTTGTTGTTTTGTTTGTATCTCTGAAAGTAATGATCCGATTGCGAAAATTTTTTCACCGATGGAAAGATGCTTTATTCCTGAGTGGCATGGGCTATATTTTATGTATGTGGGCAAAGCCGCGGCTAAAAGCTAGTTATTTATAATGTAGGTACTTTTTTTTGGTGTGATATCATCTAATGATATCTCCCTCCCTTGGGCGGAGCGCGAGGGCGTGTCAGACTTTTACTACCATCTTTGTCTTCGTTCCAGGGCCCCGGGGTTCACTTTCGCACAACCCATGGCCCCGGTAGGCTTCTACCCTGCTGGGCCCCTACGGTTTGCTGACATCTCCTTGAGGCACGCGTGGAACACTACGGGCCGTCGACGACTTGGGTTTGGTCCGGACGGTTACCGGACGGTTGGACGGCGAGCTACCCATTGCCCGCCGTCCGCAAGCCAACGCCTACGGTGGCTGAAAATCGGGATCGGGATACCGGCGGATGGGGCGTGAGGGCCGTTCAGCATTACTGCATTACTGCTTCGCAGACGGAGGCGACCGCCTGCCACTCCTCCTCGCTCCGGACCATGGCCTGTACCAAGGCCCGGCGCGAGAGATCGCTGCCACCGATTGCCCCTTCGTGGACACGGCGGTGCTCTGCCTAGGCTGGGCACACCTCTACCGTATGCTCCACCGTGTCCTCCGGGTGGTTCACACAATGGTGACACCCGGGCGTTTCTATCACACGAATCCGGTGCAGGAACCTCCCGAACTTACCATGTCTGGTGAGGACCTGCGTCATGTGGAAGGTAAGGACGTTGTGAGGTCTTTCCAGCCACTCCTCAAAGAGTGTACTTACCGCCATAATTGTGGCGTGCCCAACATAGGTACTTGGAACCAGAAATATGAGCAGTTCTTTAGGTAAGAAACCTTAATCATCTCCTAGTTTATCATCATCCTCTCCCTAGCCGTTTTCCATCTAGCTTGGAGTCAGTTTCCAGTCTAACCGGATGCGGAATCCTCGTGATTTACATGGAGCGACGGCCTATCAGACCTCCTCAACCTAGTTACTGGGCAACATGATGCTCTTTGGACAGACTGATGGTCAGACTTTCTGGCGTCTGGCTAACCTGTAACGACTGTCAAAGATTTACAAATGACAACCGGGACCAACAGCTTTACGTGCTTCCAGGGGGAAAGGGAGTCAGTAATGTCCTAGATAAACTTAGAAAATTACATATTAATTGAAAAAAATCATATTAGTACAGTCAAATGGGGTGAATAGAAACTCAGGGTGAATAGAAACAAGACTTCAAAGAGAATTTTTACGATATTTGAATATTTTTTGCAGCATATAGCTATACAATACATACATACATACATATTCAGCCTTTTAATGTTCCCACTGCTGGGACTCAGGCGTCCTCTCTCTAGGAGAGGGAATGGGCCGTAATCCACCACGCGGGCCCAGTGCGGGTTGGTGGATGTCACATGTCTTCGAATTTTTGGTTCTAGGACATGACAGTTTCCTCACAATGTTTTCCTTCACCGTTTTGAGAGCAGTGGTGATGAAATAAATTACACAAAGTAATGTGCCTGGCTGGGTTTGAACCCGCGACCAACAATTCGTAAGTCGGGGCCGTTACCACTCGGCCACCACTGCTCAAAGCATACCAAATAGCATACCATATAGCTATACCAAATTAATAATGAATTGTTATTCTAAAAAGTCGATGCTTTGTTAGAAGAAGATAATATGGTATCAAAGTGAAAAACCAAACCAAAGTTTTGTTTCTATTCACCCCTGCGTTTCTTTTCACCCCGTTTTACGGTACTTACAACCTCATACATGAGAGGCGGGTGCATAAACCACTGGGCCATTACGACACATTAATGATGATAAATAATTTATATTAATCTAAATATTAATCATAGTTTCGACAGAACTTAGTTTCGAGAGAGTTATGTCTCTGTGATGTCTCAATTTGTAAACAAAAATGCGTTTCTCACGCACATAAATTATTCAATATTGTGACACCAATAACATTCAATTATATCTTAGAGTCAACAATATTAATATCTGTTCACCGCTCCCCATAACTTTAAGCACGAAGCTATAACTTTGTGTGTGTACGCGCCTTCACTTCAAACTCTTGAACAATCTTGAGAACGCACGAGTGTTAGAACCTATAAATTATTTAGGTAAGGTAGTTTAAGTTTTAGCGGGTTTACACATCAATAAATAATCCTCGTGTAGGTGCTTACATACCAGACAAACTTAATTTATATCCCCCACGTCGACATGACACCCGTAAGTCAGCACAATGCCAGAGTTACGATCCTCGAGATCAAATTCGTCACCTGCGAAACTGTTTCCACTTTTAAACAATGCGATACTCCATCAAACTGTTCAAATACGCTGACAATAGTGATTGGATTCTATCTACGGGTGACTTTATTGGCTAAATTAACGTGGCGATGCACCCGAATGCAACTGCATCAGCGTGTAGTGAAATCAGAGCGGGATATTCATTACGCAATATTTTCCCCTCCCTAGAGAATCGCGATGAAGCGTATATAGGGGAAAAAACGGCGAACTTCGTTTCACAAACAAAGCGCGCGCCTGAAAGGGGCCTGTGAAAAAAACATTTTCATTGTGTCTGCGAGTCGCTCGATTTTTAATCTTCCCCGCATCCCTCTGTAAGTTTATTGTGAGTTTTGCAAATCAGTTGGTGACCGCCATTGATACCTATGCTTGTCACCAACTCCTGGATCGCCCACATAAGTATCAATCCCAACTTCCATATGAAACTTCTAAGACATCCGGAAAAGTTTTAGAACTAGTTTCATCAGTATACCCACTTATATATCTGGCTTATTGAATACAAATAAGCCGAATATTGTATAATTTTAGAACTCAACCACGCAAACCTGTTTACAGTAATAAAGTTTCAAATTGAAATCTGTCAACAAAAATTTAATTTATTAGTTACAGTAAAATTTTATTGTTATATGAGTTGTGATAATAAAAACTCGGCAGTGGTTCACCGACTGACACGTTTGTTTGACCCCGGATTTTAATTGCAGTACTAAAACACGTAAATGGAGATATGTTATTTACAATAAAGAGGTGTGATTTCGCAGATGACACTAAAACATGCGAGGCTTTCCTTGAAATCGTACCTGTATTTACTTTCTGTGGTCACCAGCGAATATAGGACAAACGAAAAGTGGCACACTAATAAATTTCGACCTAACTATTCAACTATCAATTCGTACTTTCTATGGACGATTCTTATTGCGTCCACTCTATTTCGACCTTCATTAACCGCTGAAAGTTTCCCTTTTCTCTTATTACTTGTGGTCAATGCGGGGGGAGGGGTGTTCTTCCATAGCTGGTCGTTCCATGTGTGAAAGGCAGGGATCCACATGATGTAGCTCATGTTTCATTCATGGCGTTGAAGACGATGTTGTGACGTGTTCACGGCCTCGAGATACAGTCATGCATTGATCAGTATTGTTGAGAATTGTTTGGATACACAATACATATTGTGGCTTTTGAACCAGTTAGATATTAAACAGTTACATTTAGCATTGTTTGGAATACCAGTGTGATCTTGAGTACAGAAATTTCTCATTGATTTGTGCTTCAATGGAGGGAACAATAGCATTTTTGTCATGTTAGCACTGTTGGAACTCAGACTTCCTGACTTTAAGACAAAGTGTGAGATCCACCACACTAATCCAGTGCGAATTATGAGCTGGGTACCAAGAATATTGTGAGCCTGTTGTGTCCCACTATAGACACCAAAGGCCTCCCTTCCTTTTTTCTACTTTTCTCTGTCTTTAGCTACATCTGGCCAATCCTTTAGGTAGGAGTCCAACACTATGTTTCAGGGCCGTGCCTCATTGGAACGCCATGGCGGTAACGTAGCCAGGTTCTGACGTCAAAAAAAGTAGGGTCGAATACGTGTTCAACAGTGGTCAGGTGAGGCACACACCAGAGAGCTGCACGCATTTTTTGGCTGCACCATCTGGTACGGGTCTTTGAATTTTAAGGCGCAAGAACAAGCTAGTTTCCTCAAGCAACATTTCTTCACCCTTTTTTGTTTAAAGCCCCGTTTAAAAAAAAAAACATATTACCATGAAATAGGATCGCCAAGTAAAATGGTAATACGAAAACTATTCTTAGAAAACTGTTTAACTTAACACTAGCTTTGCAATTAATAACCAGATTGCGTGCAGTGCAGTTTTTGTTTAAAAGGGGTCAAGAAAAGTGACATTAGTGGAGTAATTTGTTACACTGCAACTATAAACAGGCAGTGTTTATTCCTCTATGCATACTCGATGAAGTTAGAACTAAGTCTTGCTAACCATGAGTGTACGTTTTCGTATTATGCTTTAAGTTTCCCCTTCGTTTGATTAGATTTAATAATTAAGGGTGTTCCTTGAGCTGTGGGATACCGCGGCTCTGGAATGCAAAGGGCAACTGAAGGAACACAGGTGGGTTTTAGTCAGTAAGTCTGACACTCCTTGATCAACCCAGAATGCGAGGAGTTATTTGATGATGTCACATTAAAAAAAAAATGGGTTGTTCGTACCTTTGAAGAATAAGGCAGGCTTGAGTACAAGTAGGGTGTACTCGTATACACAGAACCAGTCGTTGTGGCATCGAGATATAAGTACTAACGTACTAGAGAAGACACCGTAAATTCCTACTTTGTCTCGTTCAACTGCGGCGATCGCGCCGCACTTAGTCGAAGAAAACGCGTAATTGCCGTGATTTACATTGCGCTTAAGACCTTTTTGCCGAGAATAAATACACTTCCGCAGCAAATCTAGCGCTGTGGTAAATTAGTTACGGTTTAGACGGATTGTTATTATTTTAGCGCTGCAGCGAACTAAAGATTCAAATTACGAAAATAGGACAATTCAGTTATTTGACGTAGCTTCTCTAGTACGTTAGTACTTATATCTCGATGCGTTGTGGCGATATTTGGGGGAGACCTTTGTCCAACAGTGTCTTTCGGGTTAAATGATGATCCTTCTTGTGGAAAAAATTGAAGGGACTAGAGAGCTGAAAGTGGAGAGCAGATGTCCGAAATGTGTCCTTTCAGAAAACCAAAACACTTTGTTCAGTTTTCTCTACCAAGCAATAACAGAAAATCAACTTCTTCAATATACCTTTTCGCAGAGCTTTTAAAAATTGTCTTAGAACGCTTATGGGTACTTACGAGTTGTAGGTTGTGGGTCCAAACCCAGCCAGGCGCATTACTTTGTGTAATTTATTTCATCACCACTGCTCTCAAAACGGTGAAGGAAAACATCGTGAGGAAACCGGCATGTCCTAGAACCAAAAAATCGAAGACATGTGACATCCACCAACCCGCACTGGGCCCGCCTGGTGGTTTACGGCCCATTCCCTCTCCAAGAGAGGAGGCCTGAGTCCCAACAGTGGGAACATTATAAGGCCGACTATGCTATTATTCGGGTTGCTATTGGGGGTCACTATCAGCGATTGCATATAAATATTATTAAGTTGAGCCTGTTGTGTCCCACTGCAGGACAAAGGCTTCCCATCCTTCCTTCCACATTTCTCTGTTCTTAACTACTTCTGGTCAATCCTTTACGTAGGAGTCCAACTCGCCACGCCATCTTTTTCTGGGCCTACCGCGTCGCCGGCTAAAAATACCATAAGGTCCTGGCCAGATCATAGAAATTGATCACTTCATGATATGGCCAAGTAAAACTGGCCAGATCATTTTAAACGTTGAAGTTTGATGATATGTCAATCCTCGTTTGGCCTTCTTTAGACTTTTCATTATCATCGAAATCTTACATCAATGATATGGCCAAACGAGGATCGCCATATCATCAAATGTTAACAATCTGGCCAGTTTTAGTTGGCCATATCACGAATTGATCAATTTCTATGATCTGGCCACGACATACAGGGGCGCCGGCTTTCAGAAAACCTCATGGGTGCTCATGCTCATTTGATGATTGATGACTCGAAAAAGTGGCGAAGTGTGAGAAAAGAAATGCACAGTGATCGACCGACAAATAAATAAATGTGCAACTTACATACCCGCAGTATGTAAGTTGCACATTTATTTATTAACAACAAAGGTACCACAAACAAACACCCAGACCAAACACAAATATGTTTCATCAACAAACATTTGTGTTGGTGCGGGAGTCAAACCCGCGACCTTTGCGTCTCAATCGGCGCTATAAACCAATGCGCTAAATGGGTCGTCGGGTAATGAAAAAACGAACATATCTAAAAGCCGATTACTGATCTGTTTCTTGATGTCTATCTGTCTCAGAGGTGCTAGGCACCCACTGTTTATTTCTCATGGGTGCTCGAGACCCCAAGCACCCACGGAGTCGGCGCCCCTGACGACATATATAAAACCAATAGCATAAGAAAGCAAGAAATAACAATTCGTTATTATATAAATTACAATAGATTATAATAAAAAAAAAATACATTAATGTCACAAATTAAATGTCAATCGTCAATAAATAACCTGCCCCTGATCGTTCCCGGTGCAAAGGTGCCCATAACACTCGCCGCATTACCTCGCTGAATAGCGATGGCCATCCTTTGAACCAAGAACGACCTGGACCGGGAGTCACCCGTTGCCTCCCCGAGCCTACGGCCCAAGTCCCCCACAAAACACTTTGCCTCCGTACTCCAACTGCCCAGAGTCTCCACAGCAACCGGCACAAAATGGTAAAGCTGATCCAAAGCAGCGTACTTGAGCCTTTTTTTAGAGCAGGCGTCTTCAGCGGCGGCAGAGGCAGTGTGCATGGTGCGACTCAGGTGACTGGCGGCGACAGTGCTGAAGCAAGTTGCGTCCCAGATCAAGCACTTCCCGTTCTTCCATGGCACCAGAATCAGCCCATCCGGTCTCTTACCATCAGACCTGCTAAGACCTGGAGGCTCAAGCACGCAGGGGACGTTTGCCGATATAAGGGCTCTACGGACTATGTCGTTCAGGGCATGATGACGTGGGAACCTCCCTGTGCAGCGCCGACAGTTCAATGCGTGATGGCCATCGGCCTAAATTTCGTTATTAAAATATATAGGTACGTAAATTAGTAGGTATTTAACTAATTAAAATAATGATGGGAGAACATACAGCTTATGAATATTTAGTAGCCCTGCCCGCTCAAACTAAGCTTAGTTGGTTCATAGGATAAAGTCCAGTGGCTTTAAGTACTCAGGTAAGCTAATTAACTCTTGGTTTATGAAAGGGCTAATCAAGTTTTTAATGAGTAGAATTATGTTGTAGGATGTGAGGAGATATGAGTATCTAAATAATCTTTATTGTTTTTGAAGAATATAATTTTATAAGAAAATTCTTCGTCAAGAAAACATTTTTTCTTGTGACAAAGATTTGATGTATCAAAAATTTGTTAGTTTTTTTTGTAGATTTTTTTCGATTGATTTGAATTGTATAAGACAACCAACCCGCACTGGGCCCGCGTGGTGGATTACGGCCCATTCCCTCTCCTAGAGAGGAGGCCTGAGTCCCAACAGTGGGAACATTAAAAGGCTGCTTATGCTATGCTTATGCTAAGACAGGGCATTTTTTTTGTCTATGGTTTGATGTAGTTATATTTCTAAGGGATATTTAGATTCTGTGCATACTACAGCACCTTAGGTCATCCCGTGGTGGCGGGTAAACTACCAACAAAAGCATTCCCAAGGAGGGTTGGTGTCAGGCTGGCGGCCGACTTTAAAAAAAACTAGCCAAATCCCATTTGCAACATGTTTGGTTATAATAGAATGCGCGATAGGGTTAGGGCGTACCCCACAGGCGACGCGCAGGGGCAGCACCCGGCTCCTGTGGGAAATGGACAAGGGTTGTTGCACCACCTCGGGCGGGTGCAACGTAAGAAGCTAGCTCAGGAAACGAGATTGAGGTATGCAAGTTGGAATGTTGGGACTATGACTGGAAGGGCCAGAGAGTTAGCGGATGTATTGAAAAGAAGACGGATAAATATAGCATGCTTGCAGGAAACTAAATGGAGAGGAACAAAAGCGAGAGAAATTGGTGAGGGATACAAGTTCTACTACTGTGGAAGTGATGGAAAAAGAAATGGTGTAGGAATAGTGTTAGACAATAAATTGAAAGAAAGTGTGATGGAAGTACAAAGGATTAGTGATAGATTTATAGTTGTGAAAGTTATGTTAGAGAATGTGATGTTGAATATAGTTAGTGTGTATGCACCACAAGTAGGATGTGATGAAACGGTAAAAGAGAAGTTTTGGGAAAATTTTGATACAGCTTTAATGAACATCCCTGTTCATGAAGAATTGATAGTTGGAGGTGATTTTAATGGACATGTGGGAAGAATGAAAGGTGTTTATGAAAGAGTACATGGGGGATGGGGTTTCGGTAGTCCGAACAGTGAAGGAGAGACCCTGCTGCAATCCGCTACTGCATTTGACCTAGCAGTAGCCAATACGTGGTTCCAAAAAAGAGACGAACACATGATCACGTACAAAAGTGGTAATCATAAGACCCAAATCGACTACTTTCTAGTTCGGCGCAACCACTTAAAGCACGTCAAAGATTGCAAAGTACTGCCAGGAGAAGACCTAGTCTCACAACACAGACTCCTGGTTATGACATCAGTGGTTAAAATACTGTCTACCAAATACAAAGAGCGTCCTCCCCCTAAAATAAAATGGCATATGTTAGAGAGGAATGATTGTGCGAAGAAGTTCAGGGAGCGAGTGGTGGACAGAATGATAGAGATGGGAGATATGAATGATCGAAGTATAAATGAAAGCTGGAATGAGATGGCTGAGTGTATCAGGCATGCAGCGAAAGATATTTTGGGAGAGACGAGAGGAAAGGGCATAATAGATAGGGATACATGGTGGTGGTCGACAGAAGTTCAGAGTGTATTGAAAGAAAAAAAGAGAAAATTTAAGGAATGGCAGCGTGTAGAGCCTGGAAACGCTAGTTTAAAAGCTGAAAAAAAGAGTGAGTATGACGTTTTAAAGAAGAAAGCCAAGAAAGCCGTGGCAATAGCAAAATCAAAAGCCCAGGACAAACTATATGACGCACTGGACAGTCCTGCAGGCCAAAAAGAGCTATACCGGCTTACTAGAATAAGAGAGAGAAAGGCGAGGGATGTTTGTCATGTAAAATGTATAAGAGATGAAACTGGAATGGTTCTATCGGATGATGAAAAAATCAGAAAGAGGTGGAAGGAATATTTTGAAAGATTGATGAATGAAGAAAATAATTGGAGTGGGGTGTTAGAGAATAAACCAGTGAATGTGGGATTAGTGAGAATGGTTAGTATGGATGAAGTCAGAATAGCAGTAAATGGAATGAAGAATGGTAAAGCCATTGGTCCAGATGGAATACCAGTTGAAGTGTGGAAGTTATTGCGAGTGGATGGATGGACGTGGTTAGCTTTGTTCTTCAATAAGTTGTTGCTGGAAGAAGCCATACCTGATGAGTGGTGCAATAGCTCTTTGGCGCCGATTTTTAAAAACAAAGGTGATGTGCTTGAGTGCAACAATTATAGAGGAATAAAGCTAATGTCACATACTATGAAAGCCTGGGAGAAAGTTATTGAAAGGCGACTGAGAGAAGAGAGTGAAATTTCACAGAACCAATTCGGTTTTATGCCGGGTCGGGGTACAGTGGATGCCATTTTTGCTATACGCCAGCTGTGCGAGAAATACAGAGGTGCGCATAAAAACTTGCACATGGTATTCATTGACCTCGAAAAGGCATACGACCGGGTACCTCGTGAGGTTCTGTGGTGGGCCCTTAAGGAGAAAGGTGTGCCTGGGAAGTATGTGCAGTTGATCCGAGCGATGTACAGTCGATGCAGTACCCAAGTCCGGTCTACAGTGGGCACCACTGGCAGCTTCAATGTGGCTGTCGGCTTACATCAAGGGTCGGCTCTCAGCCCTTACCTCTTCCTGATGATAATGGATGCTCTGACGTCGGACATTCAGGAAGAGGCTCCCTGGTGTATGCTGTTTGCCGATGACATTGTGTTGGTTGCCGAGAGTGGCCTAGAGGTCCAGAACAGATTGGAGGTATGGTGGCACAGACTGGAGAGTGTTGGCCTGAAATTGAGTAGAACCAAAACGGAATACTTGTTCTGCGATTTCGGCGGTCTCTCCAATCCAGTGCCTTTATCTCTCGCTGGAACACCCATACCGATCTGCTCCGACTTTCGGTATCTCGGGTCACTCGTCCAAGGGGATGGTGAGGTAGACCGGGACGTAACACATCGGATCAACGCAGGATGGATGAAATGGCGACAGGTCACGGGAACAACTTGTGACCCACGGATGCCCCTCAAGTTGAAGGGTAAAATCTACAAGTCCGTGATAAGGCCTGTCATACTGTATGGATCAGAATGTTGGGCTGTGAAAAAGACGGATGAAAAAAGATTGCACGTAGCGGAGATGAGAATGTTAAGATGGATGTGTGGTGTGACGAGAATGGATAAAGTGAGAAATGAGTATATTAGGGGAAGTTTGAAAGTGGCGCCAGTGACTGAAAAGTTGAAAGGGAATCGTTTGTCTTGGTATGGTCATGTGAAGAGGAGGGATGAAACGCATGTTACTAAAAGAGTTATGAGTTTACATGTGGATGGATGGAGAGGGAGAGGGAGACCAAAGAAAAGATGGATGGATTGTGTGAAGAGTGATATGAAAGAAAAGGAAGTTAGTGATAGTATGACGAGTGACAGGGCAGAATGGAAGAAAAAAACATGTTGCGCCGACCCCAAATAACACGGGACAAGGGCAGGAAGATGATGATGATGATGATGATGGTTTGATGTAGTTAAAAATATGAGGTTGACGCTTGCTTAACCGATATGAACGTGGCGATCTTAAGAAAATTAAATCCAGGACTAATAAAGAACTTAAAATTTAAGTAAAACGCGCGCGCCAAAGGCACCCCGTGGGGTCCTTAGCTTAGACCTTCACTGGAGCGAGGACAGGAAGGAAAGGTATTTTATTGGGTGGGAAATTAGTAAATAACTCCCGCTCTGGGTGAAGCCGAGGGAGTGTTGGAATTTAACTAAATAATAGCAATAGTCATTCCACCTGATGCTCTTAAATCTACAAGCAACAATGACTATCATTTGCCTACTCCAGCTGGACTATTTGTCCTTCTCAACCCAGTAACTGGGGGAAAACGATACCCAAACTCCTCCTGATCTGGGTGGAGCAGAGGGAGCGTGGGACTTTTACTTACCCAAACTCACTTATGTTCTTTCAGTTGCCCATTGCGTTACCGGGCCGTGGTAACTCTTTCGTACAATCTCGTTGAAGGGACGGGACCACAACCAGCTCAGCGGCTCAGGCTAGTTTTCTTGACAGATTGAAAATCCAAATAAATCACTAACTACTCTGACTGATCTTCGATTATTTGAAAACCACGTCGTCCAGAAAAAATAAAATCTTGTTTTATTGATGACTTACCATCGCTGTGTAGATTATTACTAGTTGTGTTGACACACCCTCACACACACGCAAACATACAAGCATGCGTTATATCTTAATTATTAAAAAAAATATATATATAATTGTATATTTAATGTGGAAGAGCGGAGTCTCCTAATACAGGCATTACATGCTTAAAAGGAGGTTCCAATCACCTATTAATGTAAACTATTTAGTTAAGAAGTAAAGATTTTGATTTTTTTTTTTGATTACTTTTACTTAAACCGGCTAAATAAATTATATAAGTTAGAGAATGATCGCATCTATATAAACATTACAATTTATTAACAAGATATTGAAGATTTTTTTCAATAATAATATAAAGATCCATTTTATCTCAAAACAATTAATTTATATAAGTTATTTATAGTTATGCGAGAAACTCGAAACATAAGTTATTCTTTTTCATCGCTTTATCGTTATTATGTTTTACGAGTTTGTAATAACTTTATATTATTAACGATATTTTGTAAGTAGTATTTTTATGAATATTAATATATATAGACAATATTTGCAATTTCGGTGATGACCTTTGTGAAGTGAATGAATTGAGTAATGGTAAAGGTCACGTGAACTAATTCTAATTAAATTCAGACTGCGCCAAGGTAACTTTGAGGTTGTGGTCAAGATCTAGAATAAATAAAGATAGTTTGATAACTCAAGAGTAATCAACATCATGAGAGCCAGTTGCTCTCATGTTTGGAAAGTTTGCTAATGCATGCTGTGGGTACTCGCTAAATTACTAATGATCAGTGCCACCACCTTGGTTAACTTATCTAGAAGATAACTTCATGCACTAGCGACCCGCCCCTGCTTCGCACGGGTGTTACTAATCTTTGAAATTCTCGGCTATATAATAATAATAATAATAATAGGGACTCACCCCGTTATCCATGGCTAAAGAGGACTGGCGCAAACCTGTAGTACTGACTACTGATGACCGCAAGGAAATATGGAAAGGCAAGGAGCTTCACGGGCGCTTTTACCGGGCTCTTCATGAGCCTGATGTAGATTTCTTGGCGTCCGTGGCCTGGCTACGTTTCAGCGACCTCTTTGGGGAAACTGAAGGTTTTGTCTGTGCGATTATGGACGAAGTTATCTTAACGAACAACTACCGGAAATATATAATGAAGGACGGGACGGTTGACGTGTGTCGGGCATGCCACCGTCCAGGTGAGTCTATCAGACATATTATCTCTGGTTGTTCTCGTTTGGCTAACGGCGAGTATTTGCACAGACATAACCAAGTAGCCAGGATTATTCACCAGCAACTTGCTTTGAAGTACAACCTAGTGGATTCTGAGGTACCGTATTACAAGTATGTGCCCGACCCAGTTCTCGAAAATGACCATGTCACGTTGTACTGGGATCGGTCTATCATTACTGACCGGACTATTGTAGCCAATAAGCCGGATATAGTGGTGATAGACCGATTAGCGCGCCGTGCAATAATAGTCGATGTCACTATCCCACATGACGAGAATCTCGTGAAAGCTGAGAAAGAGAAACAAATCAAATATCTCGACTTAGCACACGAGGTTGTCGGCATGTGGAATATGGACTCGGCTGTCATTGTGCCGATTGTTGTGACTGCCAATGGCCTTATAGCCAAAAGCTTCGACGACCATCTGTCGAAGCTGTCGTTACGCGGTTGGATCAAGGGCCTGATACAAAAGGCAGTACTCCTTGATACGGCTCGGATTGTGAGGAGGTTCCTGTCTCTGGAGCCCTAACCACCGGTAGCTTGGACCCTGCTCCCGACACCGGCGGACTACTATTTTTTTATATTTTTAAATGTTTTTTTATATGTGTTTTTTGTAAGAAATATTTAAAAATATATAAAATATGTATAAAAAATAAATAAAGAATAATAATAATAATATAATATTCCACAACTTTCACACAACGCCATCTAGTCCCAAATTAAACAGAGCTTGTGCTATGAGTACTAGACAACTGATTAACATACTTATTGTTAGCGATACCTACATTTCATAAATAATTTTAAGTCCATAATAATATTGTTGATTCGAAGGTAGATAGACCTTCGAATATCTGTCAGAATCAATCAGGATAGCGACGGCGACCATTGTGAATTGGAACGTTAGGCCTAACAGCTATGATATTTATGTAAAAGCAGAAATAGTACTATCACGTAATTAAAGGATTTCAGGAAATTGAAGGCTTTGTATAATTTTACCTGACACCGCTCACATTATATATTTCTAAATACATACACATTATTATAGATAAATTACACATGATCGTGTGATTACACAGAACAAATGGTCGTGCTCATCACACAAACATTTGTCTTGGGTGGTGGCCACTAACCACTAGACCAAAAGGCCAGTCGAGTATTATAAACATATTATTAAAACAATCCTCATGAATTACTCTGTCTTTAAGTGAATACCTCATGAAAATCCATTCAGTAGTTTTTAAGTTTATCACGTTTATACAGACAGGCAGACGCTGTAGGGGACTTTTTTCATGACTTCGTTCGCGTGAATATCGGTTATAGCTACCGTGACCATATATAGGCGGGCGACTTCTCGGTCACTCTCACCTATCTTTGCGTCGCGGGGTGGTTGTCATCTTCTGGCCGGCTCGACTACTCTTTTCGCGCAGTTTCCGAAAACGGGACAATTTTGCATCCCAAAATTTATTTCGGGGACACCGGGACTCGTAATTACAAAAAGGGACAGTCCCGTTCAAAACGACTTCTCGGTCTGGTCACGTTAGTTATAGCGGACGCGAATACAAAGTCGAATCCAGATAAAAAGTAAACTAGGCGTTTTTCCTTGAGGCTTATGCTTACTCCGTACAAAAATTCATGAAAATCAGTTCAGTAGTGAAACTACTGAACTGATTTTCGAGACAGCATCACAGAGAGTTACTTTCACTGTTTATAATATATTAGTTTGGACTAGCTGACCCTGTGAACTTTGTACCGCCTAACAGTCTCAGACCAATAAAAAGCCTGAGGTCTGAGCTAACAGTCAATGAATGTAGATATCGTGGTCAGATCATAGAAATTGATCACTTCATGATATGGCCAACTAAAACTGGCCAGATCGTATAAACGTTAACATTTGATGATATGTCAATCCTCGTTTGGCCAAGTCATTGATGTAGGATTTCAGTGATAATAAAAGGTCTAAAGAAAATAAACTAAACGAAGATTGAAATATCATCAAACTTTAACGTTTAAAACGATTTGTCAGTTTTAGTTGGCCATTTCATGAAGTGATCAATTTCACTGACCTGGCCACGACATAGATATGAAATTCAACTGTCATCATTAGTGCTACTTTGAGCCCTTAGATGGCGCTGCGACTATCTGAATTGCGTGTGGTGTGATATTTTACTTCTTGAACACTTTAAATTCACATATCTTTCGATATAGTTAACCGATTTCGATGAAACAAAGTCTAAGTAATATATCAAGTTACACACAATTTTAATGTATAAGAGTTCTACATCGATTTCGTACATTTTACGTGATGCGCGCACAACTAAGACTTCTACAGATTTATTATTGGTTTAGATAGAAGATAGATAGATATAAACAGATAGATTATGTAAGGCCTATACTATCCTATGTAATCTGCCCTAAATCTCATCAAACTGACAACTAGTCCATCAAAACCTATTACTAAAATTGAATCGCATAATAAAAACGTTTTAAGAAATAAATTTCGCCCAGTGCCACTTACGGCGGTTCAAGAATTATGAATAAAACATGGCACACTCCTTAGTACGACGAGGCTATCTGTCTTTCGTTGTGAGGTTCAGGCACCTATCCATCCATTATACACGGTGTTATTGTACTTCCTGCCTTATGAAGTTATGGCACATCGTTTTGTGGACCCCGGAGGCCCATTGAAGCAAGATCGAGCATATTCTTGTTTATTGTTTCCTCAAACCGTTCTCAACAAAGCGTAAAGCCTAATAGTGTTAACACATGTTTGAACTTGGTACGACGGATTTGGTCCGTCCGTACCAAGGTCGAGCGTGACTTAACGTAAGTTTGGTCCGTCGTACCAAGTTTGAGTAATAATTACGCCGAGTGTTTTTCGAAACTACCCGCTATTTACCTCATAATTTTATTATAATAGTAGCAGATTTTAATACCTAATAGCATATCTAACCCAAATATTTTTAAATATTATGTGGGTCCATTCTAAGACCTTCACATACCACTAACTCAATTATATCCAAATGCAAGTATATATCAGTGTAAAATTAACACGTAGTAACAAAATGTTTATATAGGCGATAGGTAACCTGTGTAACAAAATAAATTAAGATTTGTCTACAAATAGAATAAGATCGTTTGTAAACAGTTGTTATAAACATATGTAAAAATAAATAATTTGAAAAATAAAAAAATCAAATCAATTACGCCGAGTCACGCTCGACTTTGGTTCAAACGGACCAAATCCGTCGTACCAAATTTGAGCGTATGTTAACATGATAAGGTGACCCGACCCACTCACAATGTAGGTACCTATATTTTCGTCGCACACCTTAGGCCTGTTTTTATTCGCATACCTCCACGTCTCCGATAATTCGTCCTATACTTAATATAGAATGTGGTTTGGAGAATCTTGTGAGTAACACGTCTTTATGCTGGTCTTGCATACAGATCGAAAATGGTTAAAAATAATGAGTTGGATTTTATTCCGTCTGAATGATGTGCTAAATAATTCATTACTTAGTGATTAAAAATAGACTTATCTTTAGTATGATCAGATATGTATAAACATCCCTTTTTTTGTTCTCTCGCAAAATCATTAATCATCTTTGCCCACCCTGGGTGGAGCCACTTGTGTTCCGTCAGTTGTTCTTTGCTTTTCATGGCCGTGGTAACTCTTTCGAACAATCCTGCAAAGATAGGTTATCTGTGCTCTATTTTAGTCAAGATCCTTGGGCAGACTTTGCCCATGTCCAATAATGGTTGCAAAAGAGTGGCTTTCAAAATTGTATAAGCATGTTTCCAAGCTTTTTCCTGGCAAGCCCTGAACCGTTTTTTTCCTGTATATGTTAAGGGCCAGGTTTAATCCACAAATATAAAAGAGGACACCATGAATTTTTTTTTTTAAATTGACCATATTGCCAAACGCTGGGTAAAAATCAAAACATGATGTAAATTAGTTGGCTCGATAAGAAAAAATCGTGAATCTGACCCTAATTTATGATTTCAAACGCGTATCTACGAGATTACGTCACGGCAACATTTGAAAGTGACATAAAACATTATAGCTTGATTTTTAAAAGGGTCTGGCAAAAGCAAAAATCTTGAATAGTTACTAAGTTTTTTTTTTTTTAATAAAATCGCTGTTGCGTTCATTGTGGTGACATTTGGGGGAGGCCTATGTCCAGCAGTGGACGTCTATAGGTTGAAAGAAATGATGAAAATCGCTGTTACGGGGCCGCGTAGTCGACATAGACCCGGGCAAAGTTGCTGGCAGCGGCTTCGCCCGCGTGATAGTAGAAAATTAACCTGAAGAAACATACTACGTTCGACCGTGAAGAAGTAACAAACATTCATACACATTACACACACGCAATCACAAACTTCCTCTTTTACTATATTAGTGTGATGTGCTAGTGTGAAGATAAGCATGTTCAACTGTTACTTGATGATTATATCATGATTTGGCCGGCGAGCAAAGTTCGATATCATGAAATGCCACCATTTCATGAAATGGTCGGTCATATCATGAAGTGATCGATTCTGAGATCTGGCCACAACATGTACATATTTATGTTCAACTGTTATTTGTTGGCTATATCATGATATCATGAAATGCCACCATTTCATGAAATGGTCGGTGGTGAGGCTTGTAAATAGCCTCATCTGAAAAGGGGTGGTGTTTTAAGACGACCAATATGGCGGTGAAAGTAAATTTAAATTACACAAAATTAAATCCCTGTTGACGATACCTCTGAGACACACATACCCAACGACATCTCTTTACAGCCATAAGCCCACGTACCTTGTTAATCCAGGGACCCCACTTGGAGGTAGGAAGGCGCCTCGTTCACGGATGCGTGGTTTGCTGCGTGGGCTGCAGGCCGGCGAGCTATCTTGATTCATCCACCGGTGGGCTGGTCAGAACTCGTGAAACCAACACTGCACTATAAGGTCTCAATGTCTCACAGTAGCAGATACACTTATTACACGAGAATTCTCAGGTTTTCAACATTTAAGGGATTTTCTATAGCGGAGCGGTAAAACATTCGACGCGTGTCGAATCTTGCGGAGCGGACACTGTTTTTTTAGCGGGTAGACGCCCTCTAGCGTTCTTTAGCGAGCGTCTCAAGAAAGCATTCGATACGTCAACCAATGGGCGCTGCGGTCGTAGATATTGGTGAATGAAACCCTCAACAGAGACTCAATTAACTTAGAGAATGCGGGAAAGGTAACTAATTTATATTATTTATTCTCTAAAAATATATACACCTTGAGAAAAGGCATTGACGCTTCACCAGTCGGTAATATCATGAAGTGATCACAGTGACATACATTTTTATGTTCAACTGTTACTTGGTGACTATATAATTACTGGCCATTGTGACGAAAATTTAAAAACTGCCTAGTCAAATTATCCCACCTATGTTGGGGCCGGTTGCCAGTCTAACCGGATGCAGCTGAATACTAGTATTTTATATGGAGCGACTACTTATCTGACCTCCAGAACTTACCCAGTAACTGGCTAACACGGTACCCCTTCTTGACAAGGTTGGTGTTAGGTTTTCAAGGTTTTTTTTTTTTCGTTGGGAAAATCATCTAATGAAATCCCCCGCTCTTGGGCGGAACGAGAGATAGTGTCAGACTTTTACTGACTAAAACCCCACTCCTGTTCCTTCGTTGCCTTTCGTACCAGGGCCGAGTCTTCCTTTCAGAAGCAGACCCTTGGCCCCAGTAGGCTTCGACCCTGCCGGGCCCGTAAGGTTTGCTGACATCTCCTTGCGGCGCGAGTGGAACAGTACGCGCCGGCGACGATTTGGGCTCAGACCAGACGGTCGGGTTCTGACTATCCATAACGACTGTTCGAGATTTTCGAATGACAGCCGGGAACATTGGCTCAACGTGGTTTCCGAGACACGAAGCAATCTCGGTATGTTATGAATGTTCACACAACCAAGGTCTGACCTCGCTAAGCGTTGCTTAACCTTAAAGATGCACCCTTGCGGTTTTTATTATTTTGCCTTGAGTTCTTATTTTTTATAAGTAATTATGTGACGTATTATTTTGCTTTTAATATTATAATTTTATGTGACATAATTATTAAATGAAATGTTGATTATTATTTCTGTTTGTTTTTTTTTTCTGTTTGACATATATTATTATATTTTTTATTCCGTCCTTCATAAATAGGTTACTATAATAATTAATTAATTATTAATAGGTATATTAATAATTAAGCTACTGTCATTTTAATGTTTGTGTTTCTTTATTTATAATCGATTGTAATGTTTTTAAGACTTACTTTTTTAATATTTTCTACACGATGTATAGTGTTCAGTAGTTAATTACTGATGACTTATGACTCTTCAAAAAGCACTTTCCCGTACCAGGAATCGAATCCAAGCCTCCTGCTTGAAAGTTCAGGTATCCTATTATCTTTCTAAAAAAATATGATTGGTTATTTATACCACTAATGATCTATTAGAATAGTTCATATTAATTGTGATTAATATTTTTAATTAAGAAAAGAAAAAGTCGAAGCTCTTCCTGATAATAGTCAATATTGTTATATCGAGTCAGTTCAGTCTTCTGCAGTCTCTCAACCAAAAATTCATAACCTACCAAATTCGTTTTTGAGATCAAATATACAATCCTATCTACTCGTATAATGTAAATAAAGAATACTTCAAACTATGACCAGTGGGGTTACCATGACGTTCAGTTTGTTCAGTTCAGTCCAGTGTGGGTAAGAGATGGCGCTAGACAACCTGTATAGCTCTGTCTCTTACCCACACTAAAATAAGAATGAAACAATCTTACTTTAAACGTCATGGTACAGGTCCAGGTCTTTCTAGATCTTTACATTAAAAAAATTGAGACTCAAGTTATGTACAAATACCTATTCAAACCATGTCTTTATGAAGTCTGTTCTATACAAACATGTTAACTGGGCTTTTGTTTTGTCCGTCTTTCTTACAACCAGGCAGTCAGTAAAACTTGCCACATAATTGATGAAGAAACATCATGGGCTTGCTAATGAGGCTACCAGCAGTTCTTCTAAACAATGCGGATCTTGGCAATTAGCCGGGAAACACTAGAATTAAGAAAGGGGGTACTAAGTACCTGTGCACATTCCATACAAATGTACCTACTTTGTAAGCTCAAGCCGTTACTTATGACCAGTGCCGTAACTAAGGCTGTGCCATCGGTGCCCAGGTACAAGGCGCAGACCCTAGAGGGGCCATAGGTTGTACGAAAGGGAACCCCGGGGCCCTGGGACGCAAGGCAAAGAAGAAACATAGGAGCAGGTTTTCGTAATTAGAAGTCTTAAGTTAAAAATCCACCCTAGAGCGAGAGAAGTTATTGAATGATTTCCGACCTAAAAAAACTGGGCAAGTGCGAGTCGGACAAGCGCACTGAGGGTTCCGTACAAACTTACCTACCTATGTGAATAGTTCAATTTCCAAATGGAGTCTCGAAGATATTTCGAATCGCAAAAAGTTTTTTTTGTGTGATGCAACATCAAATTTTCTGTTTTCAGATTTATTCCTATATCTATACTAAATGACCTTGCTTTATGCCAAATTTCAAGATTCTGGGTCAACGGGAAGTACTCTATAAATTTTGATTGCTTTGAGAGTGTCGAAATGCACGTTTTTTGCGACATAAACGGCCGTATCTTTTTTTTTTTTCGTTAACTTAGAAGAAGATTTTTTCACAGCTTCAAGGGACCGCAGATCTTAGTGTATTGTTTTAATTTCAACTCGATACCTCCACGCGTTCCTGAGGTAAAGGGTATTGGTCACATAGTTCTTTTTGTGTTCATTATATTATTTTATCCCATTTTCTTCTTATCTTCGATAGGTCTTTCGAACAATCCGCAGCCATGGCAGGGGGTTGTAAATTAGCTACTGTTTAATTATTTTAACTTGGCTTGGTTTGGCGAGGCTGGCGTAGTTTTAGTCGCTCAAAATGAGTGCACGCATTTCGGTTTCAAATTCCCTGAAGTCTGAGGCAGTGCAAAAACTATAAAACCGTATGAGCGTAATTTTTTACTATTCTAGCTAAAAATATTCAATATTTTATTTTAATAAAATATAGGCTATCAATGGAGTTCTTGTGATTTTATTTCTAGATGCTCATTATTTTTAGAAGAACTTTCAAGAGTGATAAAAATAACTCTAAGTAATAACTTTTGTTCTAAGAGTTTGGGAACTATGAAAATAAAAACGTCTTCCCATGGAGAGTTACGTAAAGTTCTTGAGAACGTGTTCTTTCCTCATACCAAAAGTCGTGGAACAAAGCTTATGAAGGTAACCAATAAAGAAAAATCCCTATTCAGTTAAGGGAGTTTTTTTATAACTTCAAAAAATACAACCGACAAATAA
Organism: Mythimna impura; assembly: GCA_905147345.3. Taxonomy (NCBI): domain Eukaryota; kingdom Metazoa; phylum Arthropoda; class Insecta; order Lepidoptera; family Noctuidae; genus Mythimna; species Mythimna impura. Next base: position 11,707,283 of record LR990343.1, on the reverse strand, counting down.
AAATAACACAAAAAAAATTAAAATAAGTTTAGTTTGTATAATAGTTTTGTCTCTTCGTTATTCAACACCGACTTCCGAAATTAAAGTTATTTTGCACTTTTTACTGTTTTTTTTTTGTAATTTTATTTTTATTTTATGCTTTTTAATTGTGGTAGGTACCCTTCAGCCAAACTTAAATACCTTTTGGCTCCAGCATCCGATCAGTTCGATGGAGTTATATCAGAGATGCACAGACCGCGGCCCCCCAGCAATATACGAGTGGCAGCAAGCTAGCTCTTTTCAGATCACAAATAAATTTGGGCAATTACGATAATTTTCCAAATTACAAGAAAATGGCTGAAAAATTCAAAAAAACTGCGGATAATCTTAACTTTGTCGAAAAGTTAAATATTTTAATACAATATTTTCGTGAATTATTTTCTGAGTTTCAAAAAGTTAAAATTCTATTGGACATATTTGATTGACTGCGGCCTGTTGGTCTAGTGGTTAGTGGCCCTGACTGCTATGCCGGGGGTCGTGGGTTCGATTCCCACCCAAGACAAATGTTTGAGTGATGAGCGTGATCATTTGTTCTGTGTCTGGGTTTAATTAATCTATAATATGTATGTATTTAGAAATATATAAGTATGTTTATCAGTTGTCTAGTACTCATAACACAAGGTCTGCTTAGCTTGGGACTAGACGGCGTTGTGTGATAGTTGTGGAATATTATTATTATTATATTATTTAGCAAGCCTTTCACCATTTCAGCTGAAACTGCACCAGAGTCAATTCAGTTAGAATTAATCGATATTCAAAACGATCAAGATTTTCGCAAGTAATTTAATGAAGGGGACTTGCTGAACTTTTACCGCTGCATTGATAAAACTATGTACATAAATTGTGCAGCTAAATGAAATGCGCCAGCTTATTTGGTTCTACTTATATATATGGACAAACTTTTTCGGTATTGAATAATAACAAAACAAAAAACCAAAACCGCCTTGCAAATGAAAGTTTGGAAGCAATTTTACGTGTAGCTACAAGTAAATTTGAGACAAATATAAAAAAAGAATGTGAGCACAATGAAGTGCCACGCTTTAAATAAAAATATTTTTTTTTTAATTTTTGGCTATTTTTGTATTTAATTTTTGCTGGTGGCTCGCCATTAGTTCATCATTTGTCCAATTATGTGCTTCCCTGAGCTATATAATCAGAGTACATCTTATGACAATTCTAATTGCAGGGCGGGAGGATGCGCTGCCGAGCAGGTTCGGGCGGGCACAATTCGTGCTGACAGCACGGGCATGCGAGCCGTGACGGTTAGCTACCCCGTGTCGGCGGCCAAGACCATCACCGGGGAGGGCCGACGGCTTCTGGTAGGCTGGGTCTCCGCACAGGTGAAACTGCTGGAGCCCAGACCTCTGCGTTGCTATCGCTGCCACGTGGGGCACCATGTGGGGGCCTGTTGTGCCGCGGAGGTGGACCGCAGTGACCGCTGCTTCCAGTGCGGTCAGCCCGGTCACAAGGCGGTTGAATGCCGTGCAACGCCGCACTGCTACGCATGTGCGGCGGCAGGCAAGCCTGCCGATCACCGGGCTGGGAGCAGGTCCTGCGACCCCCCCACCAAAGCCAAGGGCAAGGTCCGGAGGCCCATCCACCCCGACGTCCTCACCGCCGCAGCCTCCTCTCTGGCTGCCGTTGCTGTCGCCGCCGCAACCACCGCGGCAGGGCCCTCACGAGGGGCCCGGGAGGAGACTGTAATGGACTGTTAAATACGGCTCCATTACGTCTCCTCCAGGCGAATATCAACCACTGCGCCCCCGCTCAGGATCTGTTGCTCCAAAGCATGGCGCAGTGGTCGATCAATATCGCCGTGGTCTCCGAGCCGTACTATGTCCTGCCCAGGGGAGACTGGGTTCAGGACCTGAACGGCTCGGTGACCCTAATTTCGTCGGCCGCCGCTGGTACTCCGTCCCTCGAGGCCGTCACGAGGGGACGGGGTTGCGTGGCAGCACGGTTCGGGGACATTGCAGTGGTAGGCGTCTACCTGTCCCCGAACAGAACTCTCGCCGATCTCCACATCTCCCTTATGGAGCTGAATGCCGTCGTCGCTAGGTTTGGTTCCCTCCCCGTGGTCGTTTGCGGGGACTTCAATGCCAAGAACTTGGCTTGGGGTTCTCGGTTCACGAACCAGCGGGGTCGGATGGTGGAGGACTGGGCCCTGGAGACAGGCCTGGTCGTCCTAAACCGGGGTTCTGTCCCCACGTGTGTGCGGATGCAGGGCGAGTCAGTAGTGGACATATCGTTCGCCAGCCCTGCTCTGTCGCCACGTGTTGTCGATTGGCGCGTCATGGAGGGGGTGGAGACGTACTCAGACCACCAGTACATTCGGTTTGACATCTCCACCCAGACCTCGATCGCGCCGGTCCAACAGACCCCGTGTGGTCCGCGTTGGGCGCTGAAGCAGCTGGACCGGGAGCTCCTCCTGGAAGCCGCGATGGTGCAGGCCTGGGTGCAAGCACCGGACAGGCCTGTCGACATTGACGTCGAGGCAGAGTGGTTCCGGGAGGCCATGTCGCAAATTTGCGACGTGGCAATGCCCCGAGTTCGGCCAGGACGTGCCCGGCGCCAGGTGTATTGGTGGTCGCCGGAGATTGCGGCACTGCGCAATGCATGCAATGCTGCGCGGCGCCGGTACGCCAGACACTGCAGTCGCCGCATCCGCCCGCCGGATGCGGAGGCCAGAGAGGCGGAGCTGTACGAGGGATACAGAGTGGCAAAGCGCACCCTCCGAGCGGAAATAAAGCGGGCCAAGTTGGAGGCCCGCAACGTGTGGCTGGGGACTCTGAACGGAGACCCGTGGGGACGCCCCTACAAGGTGGTGCGGGAAAAACTACGCCCCTGGGCTCCCCCACTCACGCAGAGTCTCCGGCCCCAGATTGTGGAGGGTGTGGTAAGCACTCTGTTCCCTGCGCGAGGGGAACACTCTCCCCCGCTCATGGCTCCGCCACCAGCGGTGTCTAACGCGGATCACGATGGCGACGACGACGACAATGCTCCAGAGGTGACCGAGGCAGAGATGAGTGTGGCGGTACGAAGGCTGAGTGCCAAGAATACCGCCCCAGGACCCGACGGCTTGCCTGGGAAAGCCTGGGTCCTGGCCATGGAGGCTCTCGGGTCTCGATTAAGAGGGCTCTTCAGCGCATGCATGGAGAGGGGCCAATTCCCACTTCGCTGGAAGACGGGGAAACTGGTCCTTATCGCGAAGCCGGGACGCCCTGCGGACTCTCCGTCCGCGTACCGGCCCATTGTGCTGCTCGACGAGGTGGGCAAGCTCTTTGAAAGAGTAATTGCAGACCGCCTCGTCGCGCACCTAACACGAGTGGGGCCGGATCTGGCGGACGGCCAGTTCGGCTTTCGCAGGAGGCGTTCCACGGTGGACGCCATCATGCGCGTGCGAGCTCTCACGACGGGGGATGCGGTGTCCCAGGGCAGGTGTGTCGTGGCGGTGTCATTGGACATCGCTAACGCCTTCAACTCCCTGCCCTGGAGTAGCATTAGGAGGGCACTCCGGTATCACCGGGTGCCCGACTACCTCTGTCGTGTGATCGAGGCCTACCTTTCGAACAGGTACATCATCTACCCTGGTCACCAGGGAGAGTGGAAACGGCGAGAGATGTCGTGCGGTGTTCCGCAGGGATCGGTACTAGGACCGCCCTTGTGGAACATCGGCTACGACTACGTGCTGCGCGGCGACCTCCCTGACGGGGTCAGCGTGGTCTGCTACGCAGACGACACGCTGGTCCTGGCTCAGGGAGACTCGTACCAGGCGGCGGTCGAATTAGCGACACGCGGGGTTGCGATAGTCGTTGATAGGATCCAGCAGTTGGGACTCGAGGTGGCGCTGCAAAAGTCCGAGGCCATGTGTTTTCACGGCCCACGGAGCGCGCCGCCTCGGCGCTCCCAATTAACGGTAGGAGGAGTTCACATCGGCGTCGGGTCGACGATGAAGTACCTGGGACTCGTCCTCGACAGCCGGTGGAATTTCGAGGAGCACTTCCGACGTCTGGCTCCCAAACTGAATCGGAATGGGGCTGCCCTCAAGCGGCTCCTGCCCAACCTCGGGGGTCCAGACGCCTCCTGCCGGAGGCTCTACGCAGGCATCGTCCAGTCCATGGCCCTTTATGGGGCGCCGGTGTGGGCGCCGTCACTGCGAAAGCGACCGGCGGCCCAGCTGAACGCGTGCCAGAGGGTCATGGCCATACGGATGGTGCGGGGATACCGCACGGTTTCCCGCGAAGCGGCGAGCCTCCTTGCTGGCCAGCCACCATGGGATCTGGTAGCAACAGGCCTTGCACGCATGCACGATCTGCGCGTGGAGATGCAACGTCGGGGCGAAACCCCGCTGCCACAACAAGTTGCGGCATGGCGGACAGAGCTCCGGCGAGGTCTCATGGTGGAATGGCGACAGCGACTATCGCAACCCAGTGCTGGGCACGCCCTAATTATGGCGATAATTCCCCTCTTTGAGGAGTGGCTGGAAAGGCAACACGGCGTCCTTACCTACCGCATGACGCAGGTCCTCACCGGACATGGTAAGTTCGGGAGGTTCCTGCACCGGATTCGTGCGGAAGAAACGCCCGGGTGTCACCATTGTGCGGACCACCCGGAGGACACGGTGGAGCACACGGTGGAGGTGTGTCCCGCTTGGGCAGAGCAACGCCGTGTCCTCGTGGGGGCGATCGGCGGCGGCGATCTCTCGCGCCGGGCCTTGGTACAGGCCATGGTCCGAAGCGAGGAGGAGTGGCAGGCGGTCGCCTCCTTCTGCGAAGCAGTAATGCTAGCAAAAGAGGCGGCCGATCGCGTGAGGCAACGGTCCTCACGCCCCAATCGCCGCCGGGATTCCGATCCCGATTTCCGGCCATCGTAGGCGCAGGCTTGCGGACGGCGAGCAATGGGTGGCTCGCCGTCCGACCGTCCGGTAACCGTCCGGACCGAGCCCAAGTCGTCGACGGCGCGTGCTGTTCCACGCGCGCCTCAAGGAGATGTCAGCAACTGTAGGGGCCTAGCAGGGTCGAAGCCTACTGGGGCCAAGGGTCTGATTCTGAAAGGAAGACTCGGCCCTGGTACGAAAGGCAACGAGGGAACGGGAGTGGGTTTTTAGTCAGTAAAAGTCTGACACTATCTCTCGCCCCGCCCAAGGGCGGGGGATGTCATAAGATGATTTTCCCACCGAAAAAAAAAAAAAAAAAAAAATGACAATTCTAATAATCCCAAACACGGTTAGGATACATTGATTTACTACAAAGTTTCGGTGCCTATCTTTCAGGTTCATCACCAGATCAGTTCAATGTATCCCCTCTCCCTTTTCATTCGGTCAGTCATCGACTACACGTATAAACAAAGCACTTTTACTTGTTACGATAGTACTGCTATGATCCTATGTCCAGTTCCGTTCCATATCTTCGAAGTTCATCATCAGATCATAATAATATTTCTGCGGGACTAATTCAGGAGCATGACTAAAGGTCACAAAGGTCAGGATCCCAAATAAAATGGGACAAGGGCAAGAAAATGATGATATTATTGTCTATGTATCGTTCGAATTTCTTAGGATCTTGGTGAAGCAAAGTTTCAACGAAGAAGATAAAATATAGCTTCATAAATTATTGACTTAAAGAATGGTTCATCACCATCTGTCCAGCCTTTTCTCAACCATGTTGGCATTTCGATTTCCACTCAATCCAGATGCAAAGGAATATCAGTATTTTACTTGGAACGACCTCGAGGCATTTTCATAATTAAATTCCTCTCAAACAAAACATATTTGTTGGAAGATTTTCTTTAGCTCAAGCTTACACACTATAGTATCCATGAATGCATAAAAAATTCAGTGCAAACATCTCCCTTATTCCATCCCAGGTGAAAAGTATGCATATAGGGGAACGAAAACCCAGTTTCCCTGTATATCTGTTTACGGTAAATACATCAGCATGGGTTGCAAGCCAACCGAAACCACAGGGCCATTACCACAGAATAATAAAACCTTACAGAACCGAACGTTAGGAATTATTGGAATGAAATGTGGCCAGTAATTGGCACATCGTTCTTTTTACAAAATTCGCTTTTGAATGTCATCTCAATCTACCATATAGGTACTTGTGTGACCGACGTACTTTTTTTTTGAGTGGGAAATCATCAAATGACTTCTTCCTCTAGGGTGGAGTGAGAGGGTGTGTCAGACTTTTACGCTAAAACCGACCTGTGTCCTTCAGTGCCCTTTTGCGTTCCACGACCAGGGTAACTGTTTCAAAATTCTAATTGCCTTTGTAGATGCAGTCGTTGAGCGAGCAAAAAAAAAAAAAATTATTTACGTTAGTTTCTTTCCTTAAAAAAATGTTTTTTTTTTTTAATTAATCATTTCAGTAATTTAATAACCAGAAAAGGGGTTTTAATATTGTCACGTGTCCAGGACACGTTCGACGTGCAAAATTACAATATTGATTGCGAATCTGCGAAGTCCTAAAACCGTATCGTTGGTTTCGCTTCTCTAATTTCTATACTCTTTGCCATTACAAATAAAATTACTACGACACACCGGGCCGGCCGCCTCGGTTCAAACGCATTGGAATGGATTCACTCAATTTTGCGAAATAAAATATTTTCTTTTTCAAAATTTCGATTGAATTAACTTTAATCGAAATTCGATAGTGCATACGACCATACGAGTATGCCTTTTGGGTAATCGTTTGGGAAAGCTTTGTAGTATGATTTTGTTGCAGAAATTATTTGGTGTTTTTTTTTGTGGTGGGAAATCATCCAATGAACTAAAGCCATACCTATATTACCTATTTTCCTAGCTTTCCAGGACTCCGGGTTTCCCTTTCGGAAATCAACCCATGGCCTCAGTAGGCTTCGGCCCTGCTAGCCTCTATGGTTTTGCTGACTTCTCTTTGAGGCGCGCGTGAAACACGACGCGCCTCGGCTCGGTCCGGACGGATACCGGACGGCCGGAAGGCGACCTACATATTGCTTGTTGACGGCAAGCCTACGTTGGTGTAGTTAAAGCCTTCTGATATGATGAATGCTCGTGGTTGCAGCATCGGTTAATCAGCACAGGAAAGCTGTAAACGCGTCGAACAGACCGTGGATGGGTGATCATTACTTAAATAGTTTTCTATTTTTGGTAGAGCACAAACACGTTGGTTGTCATGCTTCCTCATCTTCTATGTTTTATATCTAGAGGTATGCAGAACAGAAAGTAAAGCCCAGTAGTTTGTTTCGGACTTCTGTATATGATCTAATCGCGCGGAGATTCTTCCAGGATGGTTCATTTGTGGCGTCATTGATGTCGCTACAAGATTTACGAAATAAGTTCTTTCTCTGAAAAACTTTTGATGCAATAATCTCTAGTCTTCTACCATATTTTCCGACCGTACAACAGCTTGTCCAGCTCCCCTAGCCAAGTTACAACCGTTTCGTTTCGATTCTCTTTTCGTTGCTCACCTCGAGTCGGCCACGCCTCCTATTCCTTTATTCTGACCACGTGACTTAGCATTGAGATGACGTCAGAACAAGGTAATCGGAGACGTGGCCGACTCGAGGCGATCGACGAAAAGAGAATCGAAACGAAACGGTTGTAACTTGGTTAGGAGGGGGGGCAGCACCCCATCCAAGTTGATAATCTGCAATCGTTAACGCTAGTCGAAAACTAATCAAATGTATGGGAATGACATCATCTCACGTGACTTAACGTTGAGAGGTCAAAACAAACGAATAGAAAATTCGTAGCCAAATTCACATCGTTCAAAATTATAGAATGAATTGTTATAGTTTCTACAATGTTCAATGCTACATCCTTTGTTATTGTAGAACGGCATTGTAGAACGAGCGGCCGACTCAGGCGCGTCAACATGGCTACCAACTTATCGTTTTCTACAATTGCTGACAACGAGGCGTTACCGATTGGAGAACGGAATTCGACACGAAATGGTTGTAACTTGGCTAGGGGGCAATCTTGCAGGCAAGAAGTAAGAAGTTGAAATTATCGAGGAATTGTCACAATGAATATGACAACCGATGTTGTTCTGGTTAGATATCAGCATAGATATCACGGATAACAGTCACTCTGTGTAAATTAAATGGGTTCTTCTTTTTCCACCAATCAATCAGTTGGTAAATAAAAGAGTGTTTTTTTATTTGATATAAACTAGTGCTTGACTGCGATCCCACCTGATGGTAAGCAGTGATGGAGGTGTATTATCTGACACGCCCTTTAGCTCCACCCTAGAGCGAGAGAAGTCATTGGATGATTTCCCATCTAAAAAACAGTTAGAAACATTCTACGAATCCATCCGAAGATCTTTCGGCATGATTTAACTCAGTAGTGGAAACGCACACAATGCCACCTAAGCAACGTTTGTTTTAGCTCGCTCATATTTAGTTGGCAAGCTAAACTCGAGCGGAGTCAAGCGTGAACATGCAAACAATAATTGTTAGTTCATTGGTCTCTAGCTGGTGCTGGTGCCCATAACTTTGTGCGCATCAGACTCGTAAAACTAACGATCAACACGCCATTTGATCACAATTTTTGATGTTTTTTTTTCCGCGGAACCCAATTTTTTTCTAAAACAATAGTAGCCTTACTAACTCCTTATAACATCAGATATCTATCCACCAGTGAAAGTCCCGTCAAAATCTGTTCAGCCGTTTCGGAGATTAGCTGGAACAAACGAACAGACCAACAGACAAAACTGTTAATTTTTTTTTTTGGTTAGGTGCTTTATTAACAGACTTTTTTATAAAAAAAATTACTTTGATATTACAAGCCGACACTTCAACTTTTACACGTAGGTAAGCAGAAACGTTGACATTCGTGTTTCTTCTCCTTTTTCGTATATCACTAGTTTTCTTAAGGCAAAACTTAGTCCCACTTAATGTTCCACGAAAGGATGACTATTTTTAGGCCCCGCCCCCCACCAAAAAAAAAACTCCTCACGCTCTGGGTGGAGCGAGAGGAAGTGTAAGAATCATGGTAACTCTTTCAAAGTGGTTGAGTGGAGTCATAACAACAAACTCTATTTCAACACAGCGAAATGCTCAATTATGTCATTTACGCGCGCAAAGACTGCCATAGCCTACGAATACCAAGTAGAGGAAGTGCCAATCCAGCGAGTGTCTCTAGTACGAGATCTAGGAGTACTATTACACAAGATCGAACGTTCCGGGATCATATAGTTAAGATTTGCAAGAAAGCGTACAGAAACCTCGGTTTCGTGCTGAGACAGTCGCAGGGATTCACTAATATTACCACGCTCAGGGTACTGTATGACGCCTTGGTAAGGAGTCATTTGGAATACAGTGCGGTGATTTGGGCTCCTCATGAAGCGAAATACTGTGTCATGCTGGAGCGAGTACAAAATAAATTCACAAGACACTTGTATTTCAAACTTTATGGGGTTTACCCGTTTTACCCACTGATGTATCCTACACTGTTTGTACTGGGTATGGTGGGGTACAACGAACTCAGAGTGCGCCGGGAATTTACACTCGCGGCGTATGCTGTAAAGCTCTTGCGTGGAGTAGCGCACAATCCGGGTGTGCTGCTGCACCTGAAGCTGTGCGTGCCAGACCGGTACGTGTGGAGGCGGCGGCGGCCGCCATTGCTGGCCGTACCTGCTGCCAGAACCAACCTACTGTCAAAAGCACCCCTCACCCGCACAATATGTGTACTAAATGAAGTGCATGAGAGGATTGACCTATTTTCGAGCCATGAGAGTGAAATCGCAAGAGTTTTATTAAATTTTATTAGTTACATTTAAATATTTGTTACTGTACTAAGTCTGATTTTATATTGTATTTACATATAGGTTAACGTTAAGTTTTTTATTTTTTATGTACTTCTTTTATATTTTATAGTTAGTAGTATTGTAATAGAGTTTAGTGTTATTTTAGCTTTTTAGGTTAACGTTAGTGTAAGATTATGACTTTTTTCAATTTTTTTTTTTCGGTTTGGAAACCACTATTGTATTAGGTTCCGCCTGTAAATATAGTGTGTGTATATTTAATATTAAATAAATAAATAAATAAAAATTACTGCAGCCAACCGAAACATGGCACAAATGTGGTACCACAATTCAAATAATATTGACTTCCAACACCAAAGTGCAATTACTTAGAATTCATATTGAAATATCTATCCGGTTTTTTATTGGCTCTAAATATTAACTCCCATGTTTCTCTAGTTCATCAATTCTAATGTTTAGTATTTTTAACTGTTATTTAATCTATGAAAGCTGAAGAAAGCGATGATATAAACACGTCTTTGTGCTGCTTAAGATATACGAGAGTGGATGTGTAAACACAGTGAATGGTGAATTGATGATGTAAGTATTATTTGCTGTGGTAAAACTTTCACTCATAAAATTGGATGCGTCTGTTTGTTTAATGTAAGTGTAAATCACACACACAGTGCTCACAGAACAGATGGTCGATGGAACCGAAGCGTTGGAAGGCCTCCCACAAGGGGGACTGTTGACCTGGTGAGGGTTACGGGAATCCGATGAATGCGAGACGCACCTGACCGGTCGTTGTGGTCGATACATGGGGGAGGCCTATGTCCAAGAGTGATGATGATGAAGCGTAAATAGCTGTATGATCAACTGGCATATAAAATTGTTGTGGTTCATAGTTTGATCGACAGGAGTTTCAAGGTTCTCGCAAACTAGAGCGATAGAGGAAACCAATATATTTGGGATACTGAAATTAATTTGGAATACTTGGTTACCTCTATGAATATCGAGGGCATGACTATGTTTTTCACCATGAATATAAAGTCATTATAAGTCGATTTTGTTGTATCATTTTGTATCGAGTTAAAACAGATAACATTTTGACAAAGACAGCACTTAGCGTAAATATTAAGATGGATATGTGATGTGACGAGATTTGATGTCAAAAAGGGGATCAGGGATACCGTGACCGTTGAAAGGACAGAACGAAAAAAATAGTACATTTTGATACAAGTGCAGAAAGTTTGACATTGCGACCGAGCGGAATTCACACGAGCCGTAGGCGAGTGTATTATGGAGCCGAGGGCTGCATGCGTGTATCATACGACTTTTTTCAATACACTTACGAAGCAATGAATAAATGAGGGTTGACCGGCGACTAGCGGGGGTCGACGCGCTCCCAGCCTGATACGATAAATGTAATAACATTGTGGCGGGGAGAGCACGCGCACTTTTCTGCACTAGTGCGGAAAACAGTCTATTTCGATAAAAGCGGTGGGATAAGAGTGGGTTTTCGAGTAAGTGTATTGAAAAAACATATTGTGCCGACCCCAAGCAACATGGAACAAGGTCAAGAAGATGATGATAGTTGCTTCCTATTTCAATGCAGTCTGTACATGTCAGCTAGACGCTGGCGATAGTCTCAATGCAAACTGAATGCAAGGTCTAGCTAGTAGAGCTAGTATCGTATGATAGTACCTAGAGCTAGTATTGTAGCCACAGCTCTAGTTCTTAGCTCAATTATGTTGGTAGGTGTAGTGTTTTAACGAGTATACTTGTATGGTATTTGACAGTTGCTTGCGGTCCTTTGACGGAGGCACACGTGTTTATAGATGCTGGTGAAGTAACGAGCCAATTTGTTTAAACCCTTTATCAGTACGAGCACTATAGTAGGTAAACATTATTTTAAAAAGAAGCAAAGTAATATAAAAAATACATCGTACTTTCCATATTGGTACACGTATATTGGGGTGTAAGGGACTGTGCTCCCAGAATAAATTTATTACGTACCGTCGACGCGAAAAACAATTGATTCCTTAATTTATTCCAGAATCAAAATAATTACCTTTAACTGTCAGCGTTATGGGTACTTTTCGTGGTGACAACGATGTGGATGATTTTTTTAATGCTCAATGAGGTATGTTTTTATAAATATCAAAAAATAAAAAAAGAACGATCTAAAAACTCTCAAAAAGAAAACTGTACGAGATACTATGGCGTTAATAGAGGCCACACATATACTGCTAACTTGCACACTGGCCAGAAGTTAAAAAGGTATACCTTTTGAGATTTCTGGTTTAAACAAGCATAGGTGTTGATGTTCGAATGATGATTGATGGAAGATTGTTTGTCAAATAAGTAAAAAAGTAATCGTATGAAATATTTTTATAAATCTAAAAATATAGTGCTTTCTAGCAATATAATAATAGTAAATCTAACTAGAAGGTTTCACTAGAGTTTAGAATCCAGGCCAAAAAACAAAAAAAAAAATGAAACCACTGACGAAATCAGTACATAATTCAATATTCACCCCGTATTTCCATACTTTGCCCCTACAAAATGTACAAAAGAATTTTGTGTTAACACTTTTATTTCTAAGTGTTGATTAATATATATTGGAGCCTGGAGGGGTAATCCTCTTGGGACACGATAATTTACGGCGCGGGTCACCGACAATACCTTATTTACGTTTAAATAAAATACGATCATTGGGTTATTGATAAAAAACCTAAGCCACCGATATTCCCAATACATTTTGTGGAATAACGGAGAATAATGCGAATAAAGAACGGACCGTAACTCGTAGTTAAGTATATCTGTCGGATTGTTATGCTCGTTATAGGTAAGGTTGTTTAAGTCGTAAATGTTTATCTGGATGACGTGGATTTCAATTAATCGAAGAAATAATCAGGGATTTGTTTCGGTTTTCAATATGAAATTTTATTATTTTATAGGTCGTTGGCACTGAAATTAATTTCAGTGCTCACCTTATCATTTTAGTCATTTCAAATCATCATCATCATCATCATTTCAGACGTCCAGTGCTAGAAATTGGTCCCCACAAGTGTTGCCACACCGACCGGTCCTGTGCGACTTGCATACTTCGGATTTTCACTACCCTCACCAGGTCATTGGTCCACCAATAAAATTTTTTTGGAATCCTACCAACGCTGCGTGTCAGAGTACAAAGGCGACCGCGTACTGAAAGCAGTCACCGCTCCAGAATCTTTCGGCCCTATCTACCATTTGTTCTGCGAGCACTATGCCCTGCCTACTGCTACTTAATTTTGGTGTTTCTTTGGGCTATGTAACGGTTACTTTGGTTCTCATGCCATTCTGATTCGATCACGCAAGGAAACATTTCAAATGCCTGTCTAAAACATCAAGATTCACAATGAAGCTTGTTTCAAAGTAAGAAAGTTACAGCTAACAAAGTTAAAATTTCTAACAAAAAAAATTGTCAACAATATCAAGGAAAGTTCAGATATTTGCTCCCGGATAAATGAAATATTAAAAAATGTCTGTTGCATTAAAAAACCAGCCAAGTGTAAGACGAATTCGCAATTGTTCCATATTCAAATCACATTATGTACCACCACCCGGTGGTCCTTAATTAAATTCAGTACAGTATTAAAGGGGTGACCAGACGGTTGCAAACTAGCGTTCCAACCAAGATGACCTTGGTTTATGTGTTTGGTTTGTGTTGCGGCTACATGGATGCAAACCACGCGCCAACACTTTCGGTGGTTGGGAAAACGCGCCTCCCAACCAAGGGCGTTGAAGGTCATGGATTACAACTGATGTGTACACGGATTGAAACTAACAAGGTCACCTTGTTTAGGACGTTGGTTTGCAACCGCCTGGTACCCCTTAAGGGTGGACCAGACGGTTGCAAACCAAAGCGACCTTGGTTGGAGCTTGGTTTGTGTGTTTGTTTTGTGTTGCGGCTACATGGATGTAAACCACGCACCAAAACGATCGCGGTTGGGAAAACGCCCTCGTCAACCAAGGGCGTTGAAGGTTATAACTGCTGTCTACACGGATTGAAACTAGCACGGTCATCTTGGTTGGGACGCTGGATTACAACCTTTATTGCCAGACTACAGCCGGCAGCAGCAAGCGTACATACCCGGCCCAGCGCTGGATATGTGATACCTAATGACTTTGTTGTATTTGTATTTCGGGCTGGTCTCCGCAACTGCACGACTAAAGCGCGTATTTTGCGTACGGGTGGGACAAATGCGTCATTCGATCTACCCCAGCTCCTCAAGGAAGGCCAGCAGCGCCTTGGTGTTACTGACCATTTCGCGGATGTTACCTCGGTTTCCGAAGTATTTTGCCCTGTATCCAGCGATAACTGGGCAGCTTAGTTACCTAATGACTTATTTTAGGCTAGGTTTGGATGCGTGGCTTACTCGAGGCGTTCGACGCAAACGAAACGGTCGTAACTTGGTTAGGGGGGCAGGACACTTCATCTAGATGATGTAACTTCTGTCCTATTGGCATAATAATTGTTTTAACCTTTTGAGTGCGTAATTAGAGACACAATAGTAAGACAATGGCGCGTGAACGCCGGCGTTAATGCGGGGATCAACAGCTTAAGAATTGTACTTTTTTATTTTGTCTTTCAAGATACATTTCTCTAGTACCGTGTCATGACCCTGCTCCCTATACTAAGCCGCTCTAGACCTGTGTGTTGGGTTACGAGCTCATTCCCTCTCCTAGAGGGAAGGCCTGAGTCTCAGCAGTGGGAACAATATAATATACCTACGTACCTTACGTTGACAATTAGTTCGAGACAAAATATGTCTCGAACTAATTGTCAACGTAAAAATATTAGCCCTGACAGTGAAATCGTAACTGAGTAGACTATAAACACCCTGGATGTTTATTAATATCCGAATTTCTTCTTTCATTCGTTCTTATTCTTTTAATCGCATCTGACTAACACTTTCGCGTTTATTTCGCCAAGGTCGCACGTCCATGACCAAATACTCCATTTCGTCAGCTCTTCTGTCACCTATGGGGATTGAAGAGCTAAACAAGGTGGAGTACCCAGCTGAAACACACGACCCTGGCGAACACGGATGCGAAAACACTTTTCGGACCAATCCGACTCGGGCAGGTAAAATTAATGCTCTTTCCAAAAAACAATTCCAAATTAAAAAAATAAATATAAAAATAAAGTTCTATCTTTCAATTACACACAACATAGCACATTGTTCAGGTATTTTCGAAATCATAGGAATGCACGCACAGAAGCGCCATATTTTTGTATTGTTCCATAGATTTCGCGTCATCCATGAATGGCATATTGGAAAAGGATTATTTTACATACAACAGGCCATGAGACTGAACATTTAATACCAGAAAAGCGTTTATTGATACTCGTTTACCAGGGAGTAAATATGGCTTCACCCGTAATAATAATACCTTATATTATTCCGTTTATTAATTAATGTTTTTAATAAAGTATTGCTTGCATTATTTTTTAAATAAAAAAAAAAGTATATATATACCTTTATAGTAGCTCCCCGGGATCAGTATCAGGAATAGAGTCCAAGTTACCGGCACGCGTCAGAGGTCCATGTGTCAATTTTTATTCATATTATTATTTTTCTGTACATACTTCCGTGTTTGGGTCAGTGAAAATTGTATATTTACCAAAGTTCAACTAAGTCAATCAATAGATTCGGTGTAAATTGACTGTGACGGACGGACAAAAAGACATTGGTGATCTTATAGGGGATCCGCTTTTTTATTCGGGCATACGTAATCCTGAAAAAAAAACCCAAATAATAAAAAATAAAAAGTTCCATATCTCTGTCTATAGTTCATCAGTCAGTCATCTTATCACAGTCCACTGCTGGTCTTCCCCAGTTGCCCAAACCAACTCCCAGTCCCCCCTTCATCTGTAACCAATCTACCCCAACTAATTGCTTCAGGAGAGATAACCAACTGTTTAATTCGGTTTTCTTTCATTCCAAAATCATTAGCATTAAAATGTAGATGAGGGGATTAAAATTTAATCCCAATTTACATTTTTTTACGTAAATCCATCCCTAAATTAAATCAAAATATGTCTAGTCCTTTTGTATAACGCTTAAATGATCATCAAAGAAAATAAATCGGTTCTAGTTTACTTACAGGTGATAAGAAAGAAATGGAGTTAGTGATAGCATGACGGGAGACAGGGCAGAATGGAAGTAAAAAATGTTTTGCGCCAAACCCACTTAACATAGGAAAAGGGCAGGAAGATAATGTTAGTTCTTATAGGTTGTATGTTCACCATGTAGAGTGGTCGTGCCTAGAGACCGAGTAATAACTTACCTAGACTTTTTTTTTTTGGGTGGGAAAATCATCTAATGACATCCCTCGCTCTTGGGCGCAGCGGGCGTGTCAGACTTTTACTGACTAAAAACCCACTCCTGTTCCTTCTTTGCCATTGTTCCAAGGCCCTGGGGTTCTCTTTCGCGTCACCCATGGCCCCAGTAGGCTTCGACCCTGCTGGGCCCCTACGGTTGCTGACATTTCCTTGAGGCGCGCGTGGAACATTACGCGCCGTCGCCGTCGACGGCTTGGGCTCGGTCCGTCCGGTCCGGACCGGACGGTTACCGGACGGTCGGACGGCGAGCTACCCATTGCTCGCCGTCCGCAAACCTGCGCCTACGGTGGCCGGAAATCAGGATCAGAATCCCGGCGGCGTAAGGGCCATTTCCTCGCGCGTGCGGGCGCCTCCTTTGCTAGAATTACTGCTTCGCAGAAGGAGGCGACTGCCTGCCACTCCTCCTCGCTCCGGACTATGGTCTATACCAAGGCCAGCCGCGTGATATCGCTGCCGCCAATCGCCCCCACGAGGACACGGCGGTGCTCTGCCCAAGCGGGGCACACCTCTACCGTCTATCTATCTATTTATGTTTGGTTTCCGCACTTAGTCCTACGTGGACCATTGTACGTGGGCCATGGCGGCCATAACCTTAGGTGGGCTTATTCCAACCAGCCCACCTCTCTCCAAAAACAGATAAGACCTCTTAGGTTTTTCAGGACATCAATAAGGGAGTTCGGGGATCCTAAGGTTCGTGTGCGTATTTCAGTGACACCTGTGCAGTCCAGGAGCACATGTACAATTGTCTCCTCCCCCTCCAAACATGCTCTGCACAGGGGACTGTCTGTGATGCCTATTGTGTGGAGGTGCTTATTCAGTGTGCAGTGTCCGGTGATGGTCCCCGTCACCAGGCGCAGGCCGCCTCTATCCAAACTTAGGAGTTTTTTGGTGAGGGCTTTATTGAGATGTGGCAGGGCCTCCTTGGCCTGCCTGCATCCCGGTGTCGAGGACCACCATCGCTCTGCTTGTATATGCGTGTGTTCACGTAGCCAACTACGCAGCTGACCAAAGGGGACCGGCACAATTGGTTCAGGCCCGAAGGTCACCGCTCCAGATCCTCTCCTGGCCAGTTCGTCCGCCGCGTCGTTGCCCAGTGAGCCGCTATGTCCTTTAATCCACTGTAGTGTCACAGTATTGCGTTTCGGCACTGTGACACTTTCCAGTGCTGAGTGGCATTCTTGTATGATTTTCGAGGTGGTAGAGTTTTTGCCTAGGGATTGTAGGACTGAGGCACTATCGGAGAGTATCCGAATGTGTGTGTCCGTTACATTCCTAGTTTCTATGGCGTGGGCCGCTAAGATTATACCAACACATTCCGCCTGGTAGACGGTGTTGAATTTTCCTAGCGTTCTGGATATTCTGATATTGAGGTCATTGGAGAAGACTCCAACTCCCGTGCCAGTATCTGTCTTTGATCCATCCGTGTAGACTCTTAGTTCAGCTGGGCCTGAGTAATCGTGCTCTTCTTCTGTTAGTTGAATATTGAAATGCTTTTGGAAATGATACGCCTTTGGAGCTTTATCGCTAGGTGCTGCCATCATAGGTTGTCGTTTAATAGCGTCTTCCATTATGCGTATGTGTTTGATTCTGGAATCTTTACTCAGCGTTTACACTGCCACATAGATATACTGGCTTTTTTGGTGATGTACTCGGTATGTTTTGCCCAATTCAGCTGTTTGTCCAGGTAGACGCCCAGGTACTTGACTTCAGTTGACAGGCTAAGGGTAGTTCCAAAGAAATGTGGTAGCTGTAGTGCTGCCAATTTCCTTTTTTTGGTGAAAAGTACTAATTCAGTTTTAGTGGGGTTCACAGTCAGTTGGTGTTCCTTACACCAGTCCTCTACTATTTTCAAGGCCTGCCGCATAAGGATACATAGTGTATTTTCGTGAGTGCCATTTATTATAATGGTTATATCGTCGTCATATCCTACGGCGAAGTAACCTTTGGTGTTAAGTCTTTTAACTAGATCATCTGCAACTAGGTTCCATAGTAAAGGCGAGAGGACACCCCCTTGGGGGCAACCCTTTGCCACGATGGCCCTTGTGGTGTTATTTATATTTACTTGTACTGCTCTAAGTCTGAGCATATTTGTGATCCAGCCACTCAAGGTCGGGTCAACACCGTGACTTTCGAGTGCTGTGCTGATGCTTCGGAACATAGTCTTATCGAAAGCTCCTTCGATGTCTATGAAGACTGCTAACGAAGAGCCTTTGTGATTTATTGCGCATTCAATCTTTGAGATCACGCTATGTAGTGCAGATTCTGTTGATTTACCTGTTGAGTAGACATGTTGCTGCTTGTGGAGCGGTCTCTCCAAGAGAGGTCCGTCCCGGATGTGTCTGTCGCAAAGCCTTTCCAGGGTTTTCAGTAGGAAGGATGTCAGGCTTATGGGCCTGTACGCCTTGGGTTGTGTATAGTCAGTTTTACCGGGTTTCGGGATGAAAATAACTTTCACCTCACGCCATGTGTGTGGTACATATCTGTGTGCTATGCAGGCACGGTATATCACCAGCAGCCACGGCACTAGGGAGTGTTCTCCCCACTGCAGTAGCGCCGGAAAGACACCGTCTAGTCCTGGTGACTTGTACGGTTTTCCAACCGTACAAGTCACCAGGACTAGACGGTGGTCCTGATGGCCCATTTAATTCTGTTTTCTGTCACTATGTTATAAGCTCTGGACCAGTCGAGATCAGTTGGGGCCTGTTCCGGTACACTCGACCACGTCCTGTCATCAAGTATGTTGCAGTCCGGGAAATGCGTTTCCAGAAGTACCTTACTGGTCTCGTTGTCTGTTAGTGTGTAGCTATTGTCTGGTTTTTTCAGCGCACCAAGGGTACGCTCCTGGTCAATTGATAGGATTTTTCTGACCCGTGCTGCTTCAGTGTTTGATTCAATGCTATTACAGAAATTGCGCCAGGCGGAGTTTCTGGCGGTCCTAACTGCTTTCTTGTATCTGTATTGGGTTTCTTTCTATTGCTCCCAGTAGACCACCTCTACCGTATACCGTGTCCTCCGGGCGGTCCACACAATGGTGACACCCGGGCGTTTCTTCCGATTACCTAGACTTAAGAATTTATTGTAGATCGTGGGTTCGGACTCAAACAGGTACTTTACGTTGTATAATTTATTTAATCAGCACTGCTCTCAAAACGGTGAGGGAAAACATGACGAAACCGATTTGACCTAGACATAGTACGAGTATTTGTACGAGTGTTTGTTGTTGTTTGTATTTGTTTGAACCAAAAAGTTCCATCTGCCTTTTATTGAATACTAGCTTCTGCCAGCGGCTTCGCCCGCGTGAAAATAGGTTTCTCCATACAAACTTTGGGCCCCCGTTTCATCCCTTTAGAGGCTGAATTTCGGAAAATCCTTTCTTAGTGCTCGCCTACGTCATAAAAAGAAGCCTCGTGCAAAATTCCACACTCCTAGTCCCAGTAGTTTTGGCTATGCGTTGATATGTCAGTCAGTCAGTTTCTCCTTTTATATATATAGATTAAGATACTAATCAATAGGTAATTACAAATGCACAAGTAGAACTCCCAAGGGTCAATTTAGTATACCCACTTGATTCTTATAAAAATCTTAAATTTTTACTGACCTTGGCGGTCATAACACTCAATATATTTCGTACAAAATAAATAATTATACATAATTAGGCTATTTTTGTATTGCGTGTTTATGAAACCAATCTAGGAGCATGTAACCTTCTTTTATTTTATCAAAAATGATAACAGAATCTACATAAAAAAATGTATTACTGATTTCGGTTTTTTTTAAATCTTAGCCGAAATAGATCCTGTGTCTAATACAAATACAAAGATTTATCACCCTTACACATAATTTTGAAAACCATTTTCTCAAAACCTCCACCAAATAAATGAATTATAAATAAATATTATTATATAAATATTATTATTATTATATAATTAGAAAACGGTTGGCAAGACTGGTGTCAGTCTTCTTACTTTCTGGCTTCATAGAGTCTGTCCCACATGGTGCACTGCTGACCTGGTGAGGGTCCCGGGATTCCGATGGATGCAAGACGCACAGGAGCTTTCGTTGTGCCGTCACTTAAGGGAAGCCTATATCCAGCAGTTGACGTCTTTTGGCTGAAATGATGATGATGAAACGTAAAAAAAATAAACAATCAAATATCAAAATAACTTTAATTAAGTGAATAGGTTACTTTTAGGTAAGCGTGCTCCAGTGAGTGAGTTGCGCTTGAGTGATGAAAATACCAAAATCACTACATGGTTGCTTATGAAATTTGAAGAGTTCCTTCGATTCCTCATGAATCCCACCATCAGAACTTGATTTTGAAAAACAATGGGACCAATCTGGAAGCATATCAGTTTGAGAAGAAAAAATTGAAAATCGGTCCATAAACGAAGTTTGAGGTAAAAAACATAAAAAATAAATAAATAAAAACATGAATGAATTGATAACCTCCTCCTGTTTTTTGAAGTCGGCTAGAAACGCTATTATGTTTGATTTTGATGCCAACATAAAGTGATTACGCGTTCAGTTTATGTCGGCATGTAAATAGTTACTTCAGACATACCAATTAATTATTCACCTTCGTTTAGAGCTTCTTTATCTTTCCTAGAAATTCCGCTAGATAACCAAAATGATGAATGTTTTCTCCGAAAACTAATCAGACAACCGTTGGTAGCTCCGATCTCTAAGCAGTATAGCAACGTCCTCGTTTATACTACTTAGAATTTCAGCGGATTGATTTTAAACTTAAGTCTATGAATTCACTTAGGTTTCTAGCTAGATTCTACTAATGAGGTAATCAATCACACTAACCAGTATACCAAAATTACTTAAGTAACTGTAAAATTACATTAATTAAACCCCAAGCGAACGCCGGCGTTCGCTCTCTCATTGTCTTTCTGTTGTGTCTCTAATTACGGTTTTCGAAATAATAATAAAAACCCTAAACTAATTAAAACTAACTAAAAACTAAAATATGTGCAATGACTAGTAATGTGCCCAAAAGTCTAGCGGTATTGCCACGCTGCCTGTATGGCAATGCTTATCCTCTGTCCAAGGTAAAAGTCAGCCCTTGGGTCAGGCGAAGCGTCAACAAGACATTTAGACTCTTTATATAATTTGTGAGCATTCGGACTCCACGATCCAAGAGTTTCAACCACAAACGGTTCGAAAATATAATTTCCAACAAGGTATGGTAGTAAGAATTACATTTTCGCCGCTTGAGATTCTCCGCAGCCGCAACGGCAGCACCAGCACAGCACGACGAGCTAGGAAGATGGTTTGGCGCAAGTATCGACACAAGTAGCATCCCATGCTAAATGTATACCCATCTTCCAAGGAAATAATGACATGTCGTCCGGTCTCTTGGTAACCTGCCTCCCACGAGTCCATCCAGACATTCTCATTCCGCGCCGTCTCGAAGCCGTCCACAGCCGCTTAAGAATTTAGAACCTAATCAAATCTTTGGACAATCGCTCTCGCTTCTTCGTACATAATATTGGATTGTTTATAAGTCATCCAATTGAGATTATACTGAGATTTTATTCTGGTACTAAAAGAACAATCTTGCTCAAATTGTAACTTTTTTAGATTAACTATAGGCACAGGTACAACTCCGAATAATAACTAGTTAGAGCAAGAACAAGAAGAAAACTCGTAGCTATGTTGATAGAGCCACAAGACTATTAGCAGGAATACATAATGAATAACAGACGGTAGAAACTGTGAAAGGTATTGCAATTATACAAAGTTTCCTGAGGCCAAACTTACCACCAGTTCTCCTGGTTAATTGATCGGATCTATTATTCATCGTTGGACGTTCTCGAGGTGTTCAGTATCTTCCTGTCACAGCTACATGAATAATCAATCATCTTTATTATTTAAATAATCATATTTTCTTGCTGGAACCCAGGGATGACGCATCGAACTTTTGCTTTAATGGGAAGGACGATAGTCTAGGTGAATAATGTAACGGCTTTGACAGTTTAATGTTGTATTGAAATTTTAATGGGGTCCGACAATTTGTTAGGTATCTTGGAATTAATAGATACAATAAAAAAAATGATTTGAATTGTGGTAAGTAGCCAAAATATTTTTTGTTTCATATGAGGCAACATGGATACTTATAAAACGTCAGAAGCTAGTGCACGATTCCAATTGTTCGTTTCTTTTGGACAAAGGGGAACCGGAAAGAAAACCAACGGCTTTTTTTATTAAATATGTCGGCGTCTGTGTTTCCTGATAATTACAACCTAGGGGTCTTTAAGTCTAGAGTGAATAGGTTACTTCTAGGCAAGCGAGCTCCATCGTCGGCCACATCATCGCTTACCAGCGGTCCAACACGAGCCTATTAATAATAGGTAATAAAAAAAATCTTTTTATAATATTTTTTGTACCAAATAAGTACATTTTTTTTAATAACTTTACCGAAGTGTATCTATTTGATTTTTAACCGACTTCAAAAAGAAGGAGGTTAAGACATAAAGTGGTAAGACACAAAACTATTATAGAAACACCGACTTCCGAAATTAAAGTTATTTTGTACTTTTTTAGTGTTTTTTTTTTTACATCGGTTGTATTTTTTTTGTAAAAAGTTTTTTTGTATCATATTTACCTACGTAGTTGGTCTGTAAATACTCGTTATAATAGCTAATATTTCTGTACATACAGTTTTGTTAAAAGCCAAATATATTATCATACCTAGTATATATTGTTGTCAAAAATATTTTTTTTTTTTCAGTCAGCTACAAGGCTATGAGCAAATCTGTTCTGTGATGCTGTTATGCGGAGTGGCTTCCCATTGGAAGCTTCTACTCATATGCTGTCCAGAGCTACTGTCTGTCTTTTAGCTCTAGGACCTGATGACGTTTTAGTCGCCTCACATACTGATTCATGGTGAGCTGCCGAGCGAGTTTGTTAGGGTGACTGATTAGCTGCTCTTTGTATTTAGCTGCCAAGCTTAGAATTTTCTATTTGATTGTTCTCATTTCAAGGTGCTCGTGAACTTCATTGTTGGTTATGTACCATGGTACTTTAGCAATTGTTCTGAGAATAAAAAAAGAAGTAAAACTAGTGCTATTGTGAATTCAATCTTGAATTTCAAAAATCTCTCGCAGAGTAGTTCCAAAAACGATACAATAGAACCTACCTATCTACCCATAGATCTACCAGCCCTCAGCAAAACACTTATTGGCTCTGAATCAATACCTTTACAAGCACGTGTAAGTAAATACGACCAAACAGTAAATAGCACTCGCATGTGCAGTTATGAGCACAAACTATGTTCAATAACTGAACATCCGTATTCCGTATTTTATCCGGAGCGGCTCGCATCCGGCATGAGCGTCTGTATTATAAAAAAAATATTTTCCATTAGGCTTCGATCCGCTTTGCATATATCTGGGAATGCAAAATGAGAATTTCATATCCATTAGGATTATCTAGGGTTTGTAAGTACTGGTGTTGGGCACCAATCTGACTGAATTGGGACCAATTTGACAGCCTCTTTTGCACCGAAAGACACAAGGGGAATGGGTAAAAATGATTCTGAATCGTTACACTATAAAGGCGTAAGTTTGTTTGTTGTAGGTACTATCAGCAATGTCCAAACCAAATCGATTTTTAAACAAAATCTCTTGCACAGATGACCAATTCTGATTTTCGTCCCCTTTTGCTTCAACCAATAACAGTGGTCGCCACAATGAACGGTCCTGTGCGTATCGCATACATCGGATTCCCGCAACCCTTACCAGGTCATCGGTCCACCTTGTGGGAGGCCTTCCAACACTGCGTCTTCCGGTACGCGGTCGCCAAAAACCCGTTAACATATTTAAACATCATAAAAGGAACCTCTAGCGTTCTAGGTCCAAAGGTTGGGTTCCATGGGTGATGCGAAAGAGAACCCCGGGGCCCTGGAACAAAGGCAAAGAAGGAACAGGAGTGGTTTTTAGTCAGTAAAAGTCTGACACGCCCTCCTGCTCCACCCTAAAGCGTGAGAAGACATTAGATGATTTCCCACTTCAACAATAAAAGGGTTTGGGTTGGGCGTTGAGTGAGTAAGTCAGGACTTTGTCTTTTGTATATACAGATGTAGAGAAAAATTTCTACATTGTGTACGCTATTTTTCAACCACAGTTACCGATTCACGTTCACACATTGAGTTAGAAAAAATATTAGTTTTCTATATCCGTACAAAAATTGGCAAGCAGTCGAGTGCAGTGCAGGGCAGCGAATGGCTGCGCCACTCGAAATCCTGGGTTTTATTTAGACAAAAGTGGAACTAGGATTTTTAGTACCATGCAGGTACTTAATGGGTTTCCGAGTTTACCTCGCCGCTATCAAAATATACTGCTGTAAAGATGATTGAAAAATTGGAAAATAAAAAGTTTTATAACGTATGGTATCAATGTGTTTAAAAGTCGAAGTATTAAGGAGTAAATAAAGGGGGATGCAACTCTACATACATTTTCACTGTTTTTTATACAACCGCTCTTACGCGATTATGACGTTATTACACCTTTTTCATTAGATATTTTGGAAACAGTATCTTGTGGATATTATCTAGGCTTCTATAGAAATCAATTTATAAATTTGTGTAAAAATAATCCAATAAAGTTCTCCTCTTCATAATTTACTCAAAAATTTAAAAAGTCAAAAATGTATATTATAACAATAGAAGCCTTGCAAATTTAATCAAGATTCTGAATGACGACAATTTTTTTCAAAAACTTTTAAGGTTTAAAAAAAACACGTAAGTATTTCCTAGAACAAGTTTTGTAAAATATTCAAGTAAATCACGGAATTACCGAATGCTAATGGAGTTTTCAGGCGTTATCTCTCTTTTTTCGCGTTGCCTTTTCGTCAAACATCGCGTTGGATTGCGTTAGATGAAGTAACAAGCTTTTTGACCATGCTCGATGCTGACGATAGACGAGTGAAAAAAGCCCCTTTTAAAAAAACACGGTCACCAACTTGACAAGAGTTGAATACTGCCAACTGATGTTAGTAGTGAATTTTTAACTGCAGAAACTACGAAAAACCGGGCAAATGCCAGTCTTCCACTCTGAGGGTTTCGTACAAACTTGCTATGTAAATAGTTAAATTCCCGAATCGAGTTTCGAAGATTATTCCGAGTCGCAAAAAAAGTGTTTTTTTATGACGTAACTACAAATTTACAGTTTTTAATTTTTTTTTTTCTTTATTGGTGCTATGAGCCTCGATTCATGTCAAATTTCAGTATTCTAGTTCAGTTTTTATTTCTTAGCGAGTGTCAAAATATGCGCCTAAACGGACCATAAACGGCTTTATCATTAGATTTCGTCGACTTAGAAGTTTTTTCTCTGTTGCTTGAGGTAGCAAGACTTGAGTATTTGATATAATTTTAGCTTGATACCTCCACGTGTTTCTGCGAAAAAGTGTCTTGACAGACAGACAGGCGGACAGATGGACACACTGTTAGGCGGACAGATGAATAGATGGACAGACGGATAGACGGACAAACTAGCAACTGAAGGAACATAGGTGGGTTTAAACAGTAAAAGTCTGATACTTCCTCTCAGTCCACCCCCGAACGCGAGAAATTATTCGATGATTTTCTACCTTAAATAAAAGATAATTAACCTATTACGTTATATACGTTCCCAATGAAAACTGTCACATAGGCCTCTCTGGGAGAGGGAGTGGGTCGTAAACCACCACACGGGTCCGGTATTTACAGATATGTAGATGTTACATGTCTTCTATTTTTTTTTTGGTTATTTTAAGGCATGCTGATGGTAATGAATCACGCAAATATTATAAATGGACAAAGTTTATTAGTGTGTGTGTATGTTTGTTGCTTCTTTACGCTCCAACGGCTGAACGGATTTCGATAAAACTTGGCACACGGGTTGACCATGTCCATGAAAAAGCACATAAAATACTTTTTATCCGGGGATTATTTTCGCTTCGGACAATTTTTCAGTTTCACTGCCGTTGGCAGCACTAGAGAATTAATCATCATCATTATCATCATTTCAGCCGAAAGACGTCCACTGTTGGATATAGGCCTCCCCCAAGTGTCACCACAATAAACGGTCCTGTGAGTCTCGCATCCATCGGATTCCCGCAACCCTTACCAGGTCATCGGTCCATCTTGTAGGAGGCCTTCCAACGCTACGTCTTCCGGTACGTGATCGCCATTCCAGAAACTTTCGGCGTCAACGGCCATCCGTTCTGCGAACAATTGCTATGTCGGTAACCTTGGTTCTCCTACGGATATCGTCATTCCTGATTCGATCACGTAAGGAAACTCTGAGCATAGCTCTTTCCATTGCCCTTTGGGTGACTTTAAGTCTTCTGATGAGGCCCATTTTAAGCGACCACGTTTCGGAGCCATATGTCAGAGAAATAATAGAAAACAGTATATCTGGCCACTGGATGGGCAAAAGCTGGAAGAAGTTGAGTGGAGGGAGACCCTTTGCCCAGGAGTGGGCCAAAACAGGCTAGCAAAAGGAAAGGTGGCCTCGGTCTAAGTTCGAACCCAATACCTACCACGCATGAGTCGGGGCTAGAGTTTTTGGGCCACCGCTAATTCATATGAAAGTACTTATAAAGTTAACTTAACTCTTATTGTAAACAAATAACGGGTTAGTTAGTGGTTAATTAGATTTTAAGTTAAATGCCATTAATGTTAACTTCGATGTAACCAAACATTTTCCGTTAGATAAAATTGGCAATTTTTTTTTTTTTAATAAACACACGTTTGGCGCAGTGGTCGAGCAATCGCCTGCTACCCTGCGTGTCACGGGTTCTATTACCTCGCGGAACCAATGTTTGTATGGCCTACAGACAGTTGTTCCGGGTCTGAGTGTCTTGTGTGTGTGAATTTTACATGTTTGTGATAGCACCCATAATACAGGAGAAATTCCTGGTGTGGGGCAAACTTGAAAAAAAAAATTAAATATACATACATAAGTAGGAATAAATTTCATTTTTAGGGATCCGTACCTCAAAAGGAAAAAACGGAACCCTTATAGGATCACTTTTTTGTCCGCCCGTCTGTCTGTCAAGACCCTTTATCTCGGGAACGCGTGGAGGTATCGAGTTGAAATTGAAACCATACGCTCAGGTTGCAGACCCTTGAAGTTGTAAAAAAAAGATACGTCCGTTTATGTCGCAAAAAACGTGTATTTCGACACTCTCAAGGGAATCAAAACTCATAGGGTACTTCCCGTTGACCTAGAATCCTGAAGTTTGGCATGAAGCAAAGTCTCATAACACAAGTATAGGAAAAAATCTGAAAACAGTAAATTTGTAGTTACGTCACAAAAAAAATTTCGATTGCGATTCGGAAAAATCGTCGCAACTTAATTTGGGAATTGAACTGTTTTCATAGGTAAGTTTGTACGGAACCCTCAGTACGCGATTCCGACTCGCACTTGCTCAGTTTTTTAAATATTAAAAAACTATAAAAATACATACTATACATTGGTGTCGGGAATAGAGTCCAAGCTACCGGCGCGGCGGTCAAGGCTCCAGAGAAAGGAACCACCTAACAATACGACCCGTGTCCAAAAGTATTGCTTTCTAAATAAAGCTCTTGACCCAGCCGCCTAACGAGAGCTTCTTAAGATGTTGATCGAGCCTCATGGCTATTAAGCCATTGACTGAAAAGACCATTGGTACAATAATCGTTGAGTCCACATCGACATGTCGACAACTTAAATACGGCTTTCCGAGGTTACCTGCCAGGGCTTTTTTATTGAGGTGGGAAATCATCTAATGTCTTCTCACGCTTTAGGGTGGAGCAGTAGGGCGTGTCAGACTTTTACTGACTAAAACCACACCTATGTTCCTTCAGTTGCCTTTTGCGTTCTAGGATCACGGGTTTCCCTTTCAGACGTCAACCCGTGGCTCCTTTGAGGCGTTCACATCGCTGACATCTTTTTGAGGCGTTCTTGGAACACTACGCGCCATCGACGACTCCCCTCCAGGACTGGGGGATTCTTCGAAAAAGCTACAGTGACCCTGAAACGCAAGTGGAATTTACTCAGTAGCGGGAGAAGTTCTTTGACGGTTTTCCTACAAAAAAAGGGGCTAAACGTTTGGTATTATTCAAGCCATATGAGAACACTATCACAATGGCTCTAAACATATACCAACGTAATCAGGGCGAGGTGTCGCACTGTCGCATCCGCGTCGAAACTCTATATACATACGTCAGTCGCGTGTTTACGAGCGCGTTCCGAAACGTGGATTAGTGAATTAACACGTTCGTTGCATTACGAGATCTATCAGATCTCTTGCAGGACTTTTGTATTGTGCGTTGAATATAATCGTGTTGTTTCACTCCTTGCGGGAGGATCTAACGTGTAAAGTTCTTTAAGTATGAGTAGGACAAATATACATATTTGCTTCCTACTTAAAGCTGAATTCAAGGACATTAAAAAAGAAATTAGAGATGGATTAGGTCCCTAACGCACAGTACTGTAATTATTTTGATTCCTTGCGTTAGGAGATGTGTTGGTACTCGTGGAATCGTACGCCTCGTAGACGCAAGAGAGGGAGGGTGTGCGGCGCGGGCGCTGCGTGACTCGTTTTAGTGTTGTCCTAGCATCGACGTGGAAGGTCGCGCGCACGTTTTGGAAATAACACTCGCGTATTTACCTACGTGTTTATTATTTTTGATAAACAATGAGTGCTTTTAAGAGAAAAGTGTAAAAAATCTATTTATTTTGGTGAGATTACTAACAAAAAATCAACACCGGATTATACTGCTGCATCGTCCAGTATAATAAAATTTTTGGAAAATGTTCAAATTTGCCCCCCATTGGCAAACAATGGCAAAAAATAATGCAAATTGGTAATGGCAAATTGACATTGGAATGACAGTGATCCTGATGATGAAATATTTGACGTACTTATAAAGAAAACAATCGACAACTGAGATATTATTTTATTCCCATCACTACTTACTACACATATTGAACTATCTTCGGTTGCGGTACGAGATACAATCGATATCAAATTTTTTTTTGGTATTTGTAGTTTATTCAAATGTCATAACTGCGTGCGAACCTAGCAAAATATAAAGCAATAGGCTATCTTTCACCCACAAAAACTTCAAAATATATGTCATTGTTTTTAGGAACATATAAATTATTTTCAAAACTGTATCTTTAGGAGACTGATTAGGTCTCAAACGCACCAAAGGGTAGGTTAGTTTCGAGATCTTTTAGATCTCCAAAGCACCAGCTGAAAGTTCTTTGAAAATGATGGCGCAGGGAACGTGTTAAATTAACATTTTTATTACTGTTTACGGTTTTACGCGTTTGTTGAGGATTTGACCGAGCTGTTTTGTAGAGGAGGAGCCTTGATGGGCATGGTAAATTGATAGACATGCTCTTCACCCTAAAAAATACAGTAGGAGCTCAAAAGCTTGAATGAATTCCCATATTTATTTCTTTCTACTTTGATTTTGTGTTAATTACTGACATGCTTCTAATTATTTTATTTTCCTTTGACGTTTTAATCTACCTATAAAATTAAATAATATCTAAATCTTGTGTTTTAAAATCAATTGTTATATGTTAATGTAGTGATTGTCTCTAAGTGTTGCAGCACTTGAATAATGTTATTAAATGTACCTGTAAATTCCCAGTGTCTGTAATGCTGGCGATCTTAATAAAAAGAGGAAGGCTGCCTTTTGAAACACTCCCACGTACAATTCCGGCCAGTGTAGATTTACCCTGGCCAGTATTGTTTAAGGGTAGGAAACAGAGAAAACCTAAGGTTTTCTGAAACTTGTGGCTGTCAAGCTTCTCGGCTGCCTTGACTTCTCAAATGTAAATATAAACAATGGACTGCACGTGTTGGTTTACAGAGAGTAATTGAAATAAATTAATAATTGGAGTATAGCCTCTTATACTTTAGGGGACCAAATGTCTCCCAACATGACGCGCAACACTTCTTCAGTTCTTCTTTTCAGTTTTTCTTTCTTTTCAGTTTTTGTTACTATTTTGGTGTACAATAAAGTTTTATTCTATTCTATTCTAACACTCTCAAATTGTCCAACAACATGGTCTGCGTCACGTAAATGTTGGGGGGCAAGTTGTAGGCTGCTAGGCAATGTTGCAGCGTTACGTAGATCGAGCGGCGGGCGTCGTGTTGGGGGACAATTTGTCCCCTAATGTATCTGAAGCTTAAATTTTTTAGTCTTCACTATAGATCTGAATCCTGCTAGAACACCTTTTTTTCATGCTATTTTCCACGATACCGATTCGAACAGCAAAAATAAATTAAAGCAATAGTAAAGTCGCAGCGCCTGCTACGTTTCGGAACGCAGCAAGTTCAGGGGAGGTAACCGCATCAGTAAGACGGGCTTATAATTCCATTTGTTGAACGTTCAGCCAACTTCTAAACGTTACTTTAATTGAAATGCGTTTCTTATGCTTTCCGTAATATGGATCTAAAGAAATAAATTATTTTTATTCATGTTTTGTGACAACTTTCATGATACAATTTTGTAAGAATGTAAATATTTTTCAGAAGAATAACTGAGAAGAAGATTCCTTTTTTGCATCAATTCCAAAAAAATTAGGATAAGCGCAAGATAATGGTGAACTTAAGAGTTGTAGGTCGCGGGTTCAAACCCAGCCAGGCGTACTCATCATCACCTTCTTCCTGCCCTTGTCCCGTGTTATTTGGGGTCGGCGCCACATGTTTTTTTCTTCCATTCTGCCCTGTCACTCGTCATACTATCACTAACTTCCTTTTCTTTCATATCACTCTTCACACAATCCATCCATCTTTTCTTTGGTCTCCCTCTCCCTCTCCATCCATCCACATGTAAAGTCATAACTCTTTTAGTAACATGCGTTTCATCCCTCCTCTTCACATGACCATACCAAGACAAACGATTCCCTTTCAACTTTTCAGTCACTGGCGCCACTTTCAAACTTCCCCTAATATACTCATTTCTCACTTTATCCATTCTCGTCACACCACACATCCATCTTAACATTCTCATCTCCGCTACGTGCAATCTTTTCTCATCCGTCTTTTTCACAGCCCAACATTCTGATCCATACAGTATGACAGGCCTTATCACGGACTTGTAGATTTTACCCTTCAACTTGAGAGGCATCCGTGGGTCACAAGTTGTTCCCGTGACCTGTCGCCATTTCATCCATCCTGCGTTGATCCGATGTGTTACGTCCCGGTCTACCTCACCATCCCCTTGGACGAGTGACCCGAGGTACCGAAAGTCGGAGCAGATCGGTATGGGTGTTCCAGCGAGAGATAAAGGCACTGGATTGGAGAGACCGCCGAAATCGCAGAACAAGTATTCCGTTTTGGTTCTACTCAATTTCAGGCCAACACTCTCCAGTCTGTGCCACCACACCTCCAATCTGTTCTGGACCTCTAGGCTACTCTCGGCAACCAACACAATGTCATCGGCAAACAGCATACACCAGGGAGCCTCTTCCTGAATGTCCGACGTCAGAGCATCCATTATCATCAGGAAGAGGTAAGGGCTGAGAGCCGACCCTTGATGTAAGCCGACAGCCACATTGAAGCTGCCAGTGGTGCCCACTGTAGACCGGACTTGGGTACTGCATCGACTGTACATCGCTCGGATCAACTGCACATACTTCCCAGGCACACCTTTCTCCTTAAGGGCCCACCACAGAACCTCACGAGGTACCCGGTCGTATGCCTTTTCGAGGTCAATGAATACCATGTGCAAGTTTTTATGCGCACCTCTGTATTTCTCGCACAGCTGGCGTATAGCAAAAATGGCATCCGCTGTACCCCGACCCGGCATAAAACCGAATTGGTTCTGTGAAATTTCACTCTCTTCTCTCAGTCGCCTTTCAATAACTTTCTCCCAGGCTTTCATAGTATGTGACATTAGCTTTATTCCTCTATAATTGTTGCACTCAAGCACATCACCTTTGTTTTTAAAAATCGGCACCAAAGAGCTATTGCACCACTCATCAGGTATGGCTTCTTCCAGGAACAACTTATTGAAGAACAAAGCTAACCACGTCCATCCATCCACTCGCAATAACTTCCACACTTCAACTGGTATTCCATCTGGACCAATGGCTTTACCATTCTTCATTCCATTTACTGCTATTCTGACTTCATCCATACTAACCATTCTCACTAATCCCACATTCACTGGTTTATTCTCTAACACCCCACTCCAATTATTTTCTTCATTCATCAATCTTTCAAAATATTCCTTCCACCTTTTTCTGATTTTTTCATCATCCGATAGAACCATTCCAGTTTCATCTCTTATACATCTTACATGACAAACATCCCTCGCCTTTCTCTCTCTTATTCTAGTAAGCCGGTATAGCTCTTTTTGGCCTACAGGACTGTCCAGTGCGTCATATAGTTTGTCCTGGGCTTTTGATTTTGCTATTGCCACGGCTTTCTTGGCTTTCTTCTTTAAAACGTCATACTCACTCTTTTTTTCAGCTTTAAAACTAGCGTTTCCAGGCTCTACACGCTGCCATTCCTTAAATTTTCTCTTTTTTTCTTTCAATACACTCTGAACTTCTGTCGACCACCACCATGTATCCCTATCTATTATGCCCTTTCCTCTCGTCTCTCCCAAAATATCTTTCGCTGCATGCCTGATACACTCAGCCATCTCATTCCAGCTTTCATTTATACTTCGATCATTCATATCTCCCATCTCTATCATTCTGTCCACCACTCGCTCCCTGAACTTCTTCGCACAATCATTCCTCTCTAACATATGCCATTTTATTTTAGGGGGAGGACGCTCTTTGTATTTGGTAGACAGTATTTTAACCACTGATGTCATAACCAGGAGTCTGTGTTGTGAGACTAGGTCTTCTCCTGGCAGTACTTTGCAATCTTTGACGTGCTTTAAGTGGTTGCGCCGAACTAGAAAGTAGTCGATTTGGGTCTTATGATTACCACTTTTGTACGTGATCATGTGTTCGTCTCTTTTTTGGAACCACGTATTGGCTACTGCTAGGTCAAATGCAGTAGCGGATTGCAGCAGGGTCTCTCCTTCACTGTTCGGACTACCGAAACCCCATCCCCCATGTACTCTTTCATAAACACCTTTCATTCTTCCCACATGTCCATTAAAATCACCTCCAACTATCAATTCTTCATGAACAGGGATGTTCATTAAAGCTGTATCAAAATTCTCCCAAAACTTCTCTTTTACCGTTTCATCACATCCTACTTGTGGTGCATACACACTAACTATATTCAACATCACATTCTCTAACATAACTTTCACAACTATAAATCTATCACTAATCCTTTGTACTTCCATCACACTTTCTTTCAATTTACTGTCTAACACTATTCCTACACCATTTCTTTTTCCATCACATCCACAGTAGTAGAACTTGTATCCCTCACCAATTTCTCTCGCTTTTGTTCCTCTCCATTTAGTTTCCTGTAAGCATGCTATATTTATCCGTCTTCTTTTCAATACATCCGCTAACTCTCTGGCCCTTCCAGTCATAGTCCCAACATTCCAACTTGCATACCTCAATCTCGTTTCCCGAGCTAGCTTCTTACGTTGCACCCGCCCGAGGTGGTGCAACAACCCTTGTCCATTTCCCACAGGAGCCGGGTGCTGCCCCTGCGCGTCGCCTGTGGGGTACGCCCTAACCCTATCGCGCATTCTATTAAAACCAAACATGTTGCAAATGGGATTTGGCTAGTTTTTTTTTTAAAGTCGGCCGCCAGCCTGACACCAACCCTCCTTGGGAATGCTTTTGTTGGTAGTTTACCCGCCACCACGGGATGACCTAAGGTGCTGTAGTATGCACAGAATCTAAATATCCCTTAGTCGCCTCTTACGACACCCACGGGAAGATATGGGATGGTGCTATTCTTTACGTCCGACACCATACAGTACTACTTACTAGCCAGGCGTACTACTTTGTGTAATTTATTTCATCACCACTGCTCTCAAAACGGTGAAGGAAAACATCGTGAGGAAACCGGCATGTCCTAGAACCAAAAAATTCGAAGACATGTGACATCCACCAACCTGCACTGGGCCCGCGTGGTGGACTACGGCCCATTCCCTCTCCTAGAGAGGAGGACTAAGTCCCAGCAGTAGGAACATTAAAAGGCTGATTATGCTATGCTATTATGCTTTTTGGTGAACTAAGTTTACCTAGTTAATATTAGGTAAATTTAGTTCATCGTTACAGAAATGAAGACATCTGCAGGAAGACCAAGGAAGGTTACCAAGATAGCTCAAATAATCGCTTAACTTAGTGGCAGTGGACAGAGAATATTGCTCGTATAACAGGTGGGCGATGGGGCCGAAAGGATCTGGAGTGGCGACCACATACCGGAAGGCAATCTCCCACAAGGTGGACCGATGTCTTGGTTATGATTGTGGGAATCCGATGGACGTGAGACGTACAGGACCAGTCATTGTGACGATGCTTTGGGGAAGTCTATGTCCAACTGTGGACATATCTGGCTGAAACAATGATGATATTTACCTACGTACCTACTACTTAGAACTACTGCTTGTTTGCTCAAGCAATTACAAAATAACTACCATCCAAGTTCATCAGCCACAGTAAAGATTATTATGAAAGCAATTTTCAGCCACTAACAGCCACCTTCACAAAAATTCAGCCTATCATGGATAAGTCCGCACCCAAAACATTAACGCTATCTGTCATCAAAAATCGTTGCAATCAATCATCAACGTCGCCATGACACCTATCATCGTTTCCAATTAGTAACATATTATGGACACTATATATAGGAGCCATAGAGCAATGCTACTTTTCATAGGCTACTGAAAACTACAGCATTGCTGATACGGCATTTTCTAATCGGTCAATACAAGCCAAATGTGTCAAGCTTTGGTTTTTTGATCGGAACGCACAACGCTGCGTTTTGTGGTGGCGGCCATATCATCCTCATAATAATAATAATATAATATTCCACAACTATCACACAACGCCGTCTAGTTGCAAGCTAAGCAGAGCTTGTGTTCTGAGTACTAGACAACTGATAAACATACTTATATATTGCTAAATACATACATACATAGATAAATTACACCCAGACACAGAACAAATGATCGTGCTCATCACACAAACATTTGTCCTGGGTGGGAATCGAACCCACGACCTCCGGCATAGCAGTCAGGGCCAACTACCTACTAACCACTAGACCAACAGGTCAGTCAGTCAGTCAGACTCATTGCCGCTGACTGACGCATACTGCGACGCGACGGTACAAAAACAACCTCACGCCCAAGAGCGAGGAATGTCATTAGATGATTTCTCCATTTAAAAAAAAAGTCATGTCCACATCACCATGACGCACAAAGTGAGTATAACGTGCTGAGTTAAATTCATCGCGGGCCCGACATTATAAATAACTCTCTTTACACAAGTCAGTCGGGCATTGTATTAGCGTACTAGGAAATTTCTCGCATCAACTATTACCAGTTTTCACAAAATTAGAGCGCTCGTGAAGTTTATTCGACCTTTGTTAGACTGTTAGTACTCTACGCAGAAACCTTAAACGAACAGCTTTTGCAGAATGCGAATTCAAAGTAATGATGAATAATGGTTTATGGAAGTTTTTTGTTATTGAGCGGAGGCCCCCCGGCTTTTGCCTAAGTTTCGCATTGGTCGATTTTCTGTGCTAAGTGAGTGGTCGATGGATGGATGGATGACCATTCCTTACATATTGAAACCGTGACCGAGTCGTTGCTAGTCAAAAGCTCCTAGGAAGCTGGAAAGCCCGAGTCATCCAGTCAGAAACCCCAGATAACTAAGGAGCTTGCTTCTCAGTTACTGGGTTTGTGAAGATCAGATAAGAAGGCGTTATTATATACTGCTTTAAGGTATTCAGATGTGTGTGATAAGTTTGGAATTGGACTCCAGTTTACATATAATTACGGGCTGTAACAGAACAATGGAAGGAACACAGGTAGGTTTTAGTCACTAATAATCTTACACTCCCTCGCCCCACCTAGAGTGACAGAAGTAAGGGGATCTGAGGATCTTTCTTTCTTTCTTCTTTTTTAGGGTTCCGTACCTCAAAAGGAAAAAAAACGGAACCCTTATAGGATCACTTTGTTGTCCGTCTGTCTGTCTGTCTGCTATCAAGACCTTTTATCTAGGGAATGCGTGGAGTTATCGAGTTGAAATTAAAACCATATACTCAGGTCTGCGGTCCCTTGAAGCTGTAAAAAAATCAAACTTCTAAGTTAACAAAAAAAAAATATTCAGCCGTTTATGTCGCAAAAAACGTATATTTCGACACTCTCAAGAGAATCAAAATTCATAATTCCTGTTGACCCAGAATCCTGAAATTTGGCATAAAGTAAGGTCTTATAGCATAGGTATGGGAATAAATGTAAAAAAAGTAAATTTGTTGTTACGTCACAAAAAAAAACTTTTTTTCGCGATTCGGAAAAATCTTCGAGACTCCATTCGGGAATTGAAGTATTTACATAAGTAAGTTTGTAGGGAACCCTCAGTGCGCGAGTCAAACTCGCACTTGCCCTGTTTTTCTTTATTTAGTTAATTCAAGAGTTTATTAATTATTGGTTACTTCTAGGCGGGCGTACCACATCGTCACTTTCCATCATGTGAGATACTGGCCAAGCGCGAGCGTATCAACCATAAAAAAATGTTATTTGATAACTTCTCACTCATAAAAACACTCAGTTTTATGAATCATCACCATCATTTCAGCCGAAAGACGTCCACTGTTGGGCATAGGCTTCCCCCAAGCTTCTCCACAACGACCGATCTTGTGCGTCTCGCATCCACTGCATTCCCGCAACTGTTACCAGGTCATCGGTCCACCTTGTGGGAGGCCTTCCAACGCAGCGTTTTCCGGTGCGCGGTCGCCACTCTAGAACCTTTCGCCATCCGTTCTACAAGCAATTTGCCCTGCCCACTGCCACTTTAGTTTAGCGATTCTTCGGGCTATGTCCCTTGATTCTCCTGCGGATATCTTCATTCCTGATGCAATCAAGCAAAGAAACGCTGAGCATAGCCCTTTCCATTGCCCTTTGGGTGACTGTAAGCCTTCTGATGAGGCCCATTGTAAGCGACCATGTTTCAGTGCCATATGTAATCACTGGCAACACGCACGGTCATAGACTTTCGTCTTGAGACACTGTGGTATGTTGGACGTGAAGATACCGCGCAGCTTCCCGAACGCTGCCCAACCGAGTCGGATTCGACGATTGACGTATTATGAATAGTCTTTTGTTTTACATTTAACATTTTAAAATTGTGTTTAAGCTGTTGATCCCCCCGCATTAACGCCGGCGTTCACGCGCCATTGTCTTACTATTGTGTCTCTAATTACGCACTCAAAAGGTTAATTGCTGAGTTTGATTAAGTCTTCCTGTTTTCCCGTGGGTCTAGTTAAGACGACTGAAGAGAGAATCTTAGGGAATTAAAAAATAGCCGGAGTGAGGGGTTAAGGCATTTATTTTTTGCTGTAGGTGTCAATGAGGAAAAAATAGGTTTTCTTTAGGTCGCTGACCGTCGTCAACGCGTGCGCACTGAGTTCCACGTGAATTTTCAAAAAAAAAGATAGATAACGTCTGAAAACTCTGTTAGCATTCGTTAATTCCGTGATTTCTCGAATATTTTACAAAACTTGTTTCAGGAAATACGTGTATTTTTTTAATCCTTGAAGGTTTTTAAAAAAAATGTCGTCATTCAGATTCTTGATTAAATTTCCAAAGCTTCTATTTTATACTTTTTGGACCTTTTTAATTTTTGGGTAAATTATGTAGTGTCAAATTTCATGCAAAATAGCAGATTTTCAGAGGTCTTTACTGGATTAGTTTTACACAAATTTATAAATTGATTTCAATAGAAGCCCAGATAATATCCACAAGATTCTGTGTTTCTAAAATATCTAATGAAAAATGTGTAATAATTTCATCATCGCGTAAGAGCGGTTGTATGAAAAACAGTGAAAATGTATGTCGAATTGGATGCCATTAAGGAATATGTGTAGGTGGAGGCAGGATTTCTTGCGGAAGTTCTACATTTGCGGAGGTGGTGGCTAGGTACTTTTACAACCTAGGCCCTGTTGGCTAGACGCAGTTAAGCGAGTACTACACTAGACCGACGCACACGTGGACCACGCCTGATTTGTACGTAGCGGCGCTTTGAGTGGCGTAGATCTAATGTAGCTCTGCAAATCTAGTTGCCATAAAAAATGTATGGAGACCGACGCGCCCAGATCGGCGTACGTGGCCCACTTGTGCGCAATGTATGTAGTTCTATCTTTAAAGCCCGTGTAACGACCGAATTCAGATGCTACGATATTAATGTTACATGGAGGTAAACTTTCATATCCATATTTTAACTAATCAATTTCATTGTGTGAAGAGTGATATGAAAGAAAAAGGGGCCAGTGGTACCGTGGTGGCTGACACGATAGAATGGAAGAAAATCCTCCTTCCTGAAACCACAAGCATTTTCAACTAAATATTGACAAAGTCAATATTTAGTTGAAAATGCTTGACATTGGTAGGTACCTACTTTGTAATTATCAAGAATATTTTGAATACTTACCCCAGGTATCCTAACCTAAAATTATGCATTAACGCCCAACCCAAACGCTTTCTTTTTTTTTCGGTGGAAAATCTACCAATGACATCCCCTGGTCTGGGCGGAGCATGAGGGCAGTGTTAGAGTTTTACTGACTAAAAAACCACTCCGTTCCTTCGTTGCTTTTCATAGGCTGAGTCTTCCAGAGCCGAGTCTTCCTTTTAGAAGCAGACCCTTGGCTCCAGTAGGCTTCGACCCTGCTGGGCCCCTACGGTTTACTGACATTTCCTTGAAGCGCGCGTGGCGCCTGGGACGCAGGGACGCTCCCTCGCGCGTGCACGTGCGTCCTCCTCCTTTGCTAACATTACTAAATCCACGCTTGGGCCTAGAACACTGAAATTTATATTTTCTAAAATTCACCCTCTAAGGAGATGGAAGGGGTTCGAAGCAGCTGGCAGAAGTTAGCCATAAATGTGAGAATTAGAACCTAGCTGTAGCTGCGGGGTGCCAGCTGAAAATCAGCGCTGGGTGTTTGACACCTTGCAATTGCTGAGTTGGTGACTCTTTCGGTTCGGGCACGCTCAGCGCAACTATATTGTATTTCTGTACTCTTTTTTAGGGTTTCGTACGTCAAAAGGAAATAACGGAACCTTTATAAGATCACTTTGTTGTCCGTCCGTCTGTCTGTCTGTCTTTCTGTCTGTCTGTCAATCATGATTACATCACTGCTTACCATCAGGTGAGACCGCAGTCAAGCACTGGTTTATAACAAATAAAAAAAAGAAAACTAAAGAAGTGCTTGACTTATTTCCCACCTCTAAATCCCACCTATTTATGACCTAGAAAAGATAAACCACCCCTACTCAAAAAACTATACTACAAACTCTGATAATGTGCCAAACTTCCATGTGATTGATTGACAAGTACTGCCTACATTGAAGGGTGAAATGAGATGGTATCATGGGCATATTGAGCATAATATTCTGGCATATTTGTGATACCAATTTCACAGGTAATATCTCTGAATAAACTCTCATAGGTGAAGAGGATTCTTTAACAAGAGATTTATATTGTAGAATAGAAAATAAAAACCCTTATTCGTTGAGTGTAGAGTAGACTAGTGTCTGCCTTAACAAAAGCAGTATTTATTGTGGGTCTAAACAGGTCTTGTTATGCGTGTAAATTCTAAAATATATTTAGGTTTATTTCTTGTATTTTGTGCGTGTTTTAGACGTGGTTTATTTCTATGGTTCGCTCTAGTCCCTTATTCAGCGTTAAAATAATGGTACAGTAGGTAATGTTTAGGTTTAGAAGTTATGTGTATGAAGTTGTTAATGGGAATAGATATGAAAAACTATAAACAATTGGGTTGTTGACATAATAATAGTATAATCAGCCTTTCAATGTTCCCACTGCTGGGACTCAGGCCTCCTCTCTAGGAGAAGGAATGGGCCGTATTCCACCACGCGGGCCCAGTGCGGATTGGTGAATGTCACATGTCTTCGAATTTTTGGTTCTTCGGTTTGGTTTCCTCACGATGTTTTCTTTCACCGTTTTGAGAGCAGTGGTGATGAAATAAGTTACACAAAGTAATGCGCCTGGCTGGGTTTGATCCCGCGACCTACAACTCGTAAGTTGGAGCCGTTACCACTCGACCACCACTGCTCTGTTGACATAATATTTTTTTAAAACTACCTGCTGCCAGCAGCTTCGCCCGCGTCAAAGTAGAAAATGGTCCTAAGGGACATACTCCCCCGATAAAAAGTTTCATATGTGCTATTCCAGGAAAGTTGCTACCCGTGTACTAAGTTTCATCGAAATCCGTTCAGCCGTTCGAGCGTGAAGCAGTAACAAACGTACACACACACACACTCACTCACAAAATGTAGGCTTCATATTTAGTGTGATTGTATAAAAAAGTAACTTTATTAAATCAGAAATAAATTAAAAATAATTTTACAAATCTATTCGAAATTCAGTAGGTTATAAACCATTCAAATCTGGTGGAAGGGGAAACTGTCAAGTATCAGAAAAAGGATGCAAACATTGACATGTGACGTCACCGCCATTAAGTTACGTGCGCACAAAAGAGACAGCGAGATGTTCCCACCACGCCCCCACTTTTAACTCTAAACCAAATAAGATATTACTTTCAGAAACGATATAGTTATTGTGTTATTTGTCGTTTACAATACAATATTCTACAAAAGCAAACGGAGAAATATCATACGAGTATATGACATAATACAATTATTTACCTATTTGTGCGTGGCTTTAGAGAGTTCTATTTTATTGTAAGTATTGCATTTCTCGCCTACCAATAAGTTATTATTGTATTTTAATAAATAAAGTGCTAAATCATGAAAAATAAAAACACTTAACTAATTAAAACTATATATACACTAAAGACTTGTGGCTAAAATATGGCGTCATAAAACTCTTCCG
This sequence comes from Mythimna impura, assembly GCA_905147345.3. NCBI lineage: Eukaryota > Metazoa > Arthropoda > Insecta > Lepidoptera > Noctuidae > Mythimna > Mythimna impura. The sequence continues at coordinate 11,666,130 of LR990343.1, read as the reverse complement.
CATCGCTGTCGACTGGAAGTGTGCCTAAAATACTGGTGATATTGCCACGTTGTATGGCAATGCTTAATCTCTGACCGAAGTAAAAGCCAGCCCGAGGGACTTGCGAAGAGTTGTGCGTATGTTGATGTATTTTAAAAACCGAACTCGTTATACTACAGCTCAAAAATATAACTGCCGACGAGGTTGTTATATTTCCGCCACTTGAGGTTCTCCGCAGCCGCAGCGGCAGCACCAGCACAGCACGATGAGCTAGGAAGATGGGATGGCGCAAGAGTGTCGACACAGGTAGCGTCCCACACTAAAGGTCTATCCATCTTTTTATAGATAATTAAAATATACATATCTTTTTTCCCAAAAATCTAAAAATAAATAATCTTTACATTTATACATCCCTATTAATATTAAATTTAATGTCAAAATGTCTCAACTCCTTTACGAAGAAGAAACAACGGGAAAAGTTTCAGGAGACTTTCATAAAAGTTTTAATTGGTTTTTTGTATATTTTTTTACAATGACAATACAAGCTATCGATATTTTTATTGGAAGCCGTTGCTTGTAGGATTAATGTATTAAAACTTTTGCCGATGGCTTCCCTATGGTCACTGAATATTTATTGGAGTTGTTATTTTATAATAAGGCACACTGGCATGGGAGCAGTGGTGGCCCAGAATTAACTGCCTCGACTTACTAGTTGTAGTAGGTTTTAATCCAGCCAGGCGCATTATTTTGTGTAATTTATTTCATCACCACTGCTGTCAAAACGGTAAAGAAAAACATATTGAGGAAACCAACATGTTCATTCACTCATAAGACTGGATAAAGGCGGCCTGCGTCTGGTGACGGGGACCATCACCGGACACTGCACACTGAATAAGCACCTCCACACAATAGCAGACAGTTCCCTGTGCAGAGCGTGTTTGGAGGGAGAGGAGACAATTGCACATGTGCTCCTAGACTGCACAGGTGTCACTGAAATACGCTCACGAACCTTAGGAACACCGAACTTGCCCTGAAAAACCTAAGAGGCCTAATCTGTTTTTGGAGAGAGGTGGGCTGGTTAAAATAAGCCCAACTAAGGTTATGGCCGCCATGGCCCACGTACAATGGTCCACATAGGACTAAGTGCGGAAACCATACCCAAATAGATAGTTATATAGAAACAATAATCCGATGACAATCAGCACTGGGCCCGCATGGTGGATTATGGGTTTCAGGCCTCCTCTCTAAGAGAGGGAATGGAATCCCCCTCCTAGAGAGGAATCCTAAGATTGAAGACAGCAGTGGGAATATTATAACGCTGATTATGCCATTTTTTTAAAATTTACATAAACTAGTGCAATGCAATTATTGTGAGTTTCTAATGGTTATTACGAGGAGTTCCTGGATAATGGCAGGCGGTCGCCTCCTTCTGCGAAGAAGTAATGTTAGCGAAGGAGGTGGCAGCACGTCCATGCTTGCGGACGACGAGCAATACATATCTTGCCGTCCGGCCGTCCGGAACCCAATTGGATTGAGACCGAGTCGTCGATGTCGCGTAGTGTTCCACGCGCGCCTTAAAGAGATGTCAGCAAACCGTAGGAGTCCAGTAGGGCCGAAGCCTTCTCGCCCCATGGATAGTTCGGAATGGAACCCTGGGGTCCTAGAAAGCAAAGCAAAGAAAGAACATAGGTGTGGTTTAAGTCAGTAAAAGTCTGACACGCCCTCTCGATCTAATGCTATCGCGAATAGAGTAAAGAACACTGAAATTTTTCACAGAGGTTTATATGCTGTAGAAAAATAATAAAAAAGGATTCCTTATTAAAAAAAAATTTGATACGGATACGGAGATCCAAAGTTTGTTCGGAAAAACCTACATTTACGTGGGCGAAACCGCTGGCAAAAGCTAATCAATAATAAGTCTGACAGTCCCTCTCGCTCCACCAAGAGCGGGAGAACTTATTAGATGATTTCCCACCAAAAAAGCGGTAAGTAAATGCGCAAACTTGCGATTTTTACCAACAAAGAGAAAAAACAAAAGCTTTTTCTTGCTGATCCACAATCAGGCCTGATTAGTATGTTTTAATATTTAAACTTTAGGTACTGTTGTTTCTACCCCATTCATTATTAACCCGGGATCCGTATAAAGTATTCATGGAACAAAGCCAATTGTGCTGGATACATGGAACCTGGATTACAAAGGACTTGTAGGTAATTATTAAAGGCTGAATTTATAATAATTGTGTGCATACTGGTTTTATACGTGCAAGAATAATGTTTAAATTCAATTTAAAGCTAGCTTTTCCCAAAGATTTTTACTGAATTTGTTAAAATTACACATCCATTATGCGTAGGTACAGCTAAGGAGTGGAATTCCCTGTCGGAGTCTGTGTTTCCTGATAGCTACAACCTAGGGGTCTTTAAGTCAAAAGTGAATAGGTTACTTCTAGGCAAGCGTGCTCCATCGTCGGCCACATCATCGCTTACCATCAGGTGAGATGGTGGTCAAACGCGAGCCTATCAATAATAATTTAAAAAAAAATGGCCAAAAACAAGGGCCATGGATCGATTTCTGAAAAGGTTATCCGTGGTTTAAGAACGCAAGGGCAAATAAAGGAATAAAGGTGTGGTTTTAGTCAATAATAGTCTGCCACGCCCTCTCACCCTAGAGAGGGAGAAGTCGTTAGATGATTTCCCACCTAAAAAAAAATCTTTATTCACCCCAATTAGAAAATTAATTTACAATGAGAATTCATTCAAGCACTGAAATTTCACTTAAATTCATTTAGATAGTGTTTTTTTACGAAATAAGTTATCCTAATTTTAGACAAATAATAAATATGGGCATCGCATTTGCATTACGTTGGTAGCGCAACAGTATTGGTATCTACGCACGTACACATATAAATAAGCTAGTGACGCGATCAAGATTTTATCTTTTTTTTCTCTAAAATTTTAGGTAAAAAAATTACTATTTTAAAATAGCTGAAATCGAATCAGCAGTCAATTCTGAACATACTACTTTCAGAATGTGCGTTTATTATGTTGTACGTTGTATCATCATCATCATAATTTCAGCCAAAAGACGGCCACTGTTTTGGGCGTGAGGGCGTGTCAGACTTTTAGTGACTAAAACCCACTCCTTTTCCTTCTTTGCTTTCGTTCCAGGGCTCCGGGGTTGTCTTTAGGCTCTCTTTTCTCAGTAGGCTTCGACCCAGCTGGGCCTCAACGATTTTGCTGACATCTCCTTGAGGCGCGCGTTGTGTTCAACGCGCGCCTCAAGGAGATGGTTTGATGGAGAGGGTGTATAAAAAAGAGTGTGCTTATTCCAGGTAAGCAGGCTCCATTGGTAAGCAGTGATGCAATCGTTGATGGTCAATCGCTCTAGTTTATTAAGAGCCTATTCGCTCTAGCATTGAAGACACGTAAATTATCATTGGACGGGAGCGGTCCTCCCGTCCGATTATAAATTATGTGCAGGCAAATTGTTTCATTCCTTCAATGTACGCGGTATAAACGACGAGGCGAAAAACTTAGTCCGGATCGTATAAGTGTTAACAATGTAAGGGTGGAAAGGGGATGGCGTAATGAAGTCATGTAATTTATATGTGACTAAGAACCATAATTATTAACAAACTCGATAGCATGCTTGGCTATCTCCTGTATTACCACTGTGTTGATTGTTAACAGTTTGTTTCACAAACAAAGTATCGGATTCACTGTTGTTTAACTACGGTTTACATAATTACGTTTAACAACGAAGGCGACGATTAACTGGCCAGTTAACAAGTTAAACTATGTATTTTCTGAAGCGCGAGCTTTCGTTTCATAACAATTAAGTGTTTTGCAAGTTCTTACTGTTTCGGGTAATTCGAGGACTGGAATTACGTTGTTTGACTGTTCGTAGTTGTTGTAGACTCTGATTAAGCTTCTGTTTGTATATCGACGCTTGAAAGGCAAAAATTACTAAGTGACGAGTAAACTTTAAAGGAGAGTGATTTAAAGTTAAAATTTTTAGATTTTTTAAAATTAAATATGACGAAATAGTCGGATTTATATATTATTAACATAATGGTAATAAATAGTATGTAAATCCAATTTTTTTTAACTAACAATATTTTCTAAAAATTTTAACTTTATATTACGATTCTGTAAAGTTTACTCAATGTCGCTTAGTAATTTTTGCCTTTCAAACGTCGATATGTTTTCTGATTGAAAAATTAGGAAACATTTCCAAATTACGAACAATTAAGTAAAAAATAATTAATTATGAATATATCATCAATTTTGACAGTCTTAGTGCGTACCTACGAGTTTACACCCAGTTCCGCATACCTATCACATTAATAATACGGTTTAAGTATGAAATTGCCGTTTTTAAAACGGGTTGCTTTGAAGTGATATTTGATATGATATTTATTACAGAAAATACAAAACACAAAAAAAAAACAATAAATACCTTATTTCAAAAAAAGAATAACGTACCTTTAATATAAAGTTTATTTGAACTTATAATTCCAAGTCAATCCAAAGATATAACACTTCAAAGCAACCCGTTTTAAATAACGGTAATTTCATACTTTAACCCCTAATATTATAAAGGTGAAAGTTTGTGAGTGTGTGATGGTGTGTATGTATGTTTATTACTTCTTCACGCTCGTACGGCTCAACTGATTTGGATGTACACACAGGTAGACCTTAACCTGGAATTTGTTCCCGGTTTTTTTGTATCAACAGCGTGTATTGATCACCGCGCTCCTCAAGAGATGTCAGCAAACCGTAGAGGCCGAGCAGGGCCGATGCCCGCTAGGTGCGGCCGCGGGGAATTTCTGAAAAATCCGGCTTAGTCCTAGAACGCAAACGGCAACTGAAGAAACACAGGTAAGTTTAGTCATACCAGCCACCGTAGACGCGAGTTTGCGGATGACGAGCCATGGGTAGCTCGACGTCCGGCCGTCCGGTGAGGACCAAGCCCAGGTCGATGACGCATAGTATTCCATGCGCCCCTCAAAGAGATGTCAGCAAAATTGATGGGGCTACTTAGGGCCAGCATCTGCCAGGGTTGCGGATTATGTGAAGAAGTCACTGCAGACCTCGTAATGAAGGACGACTGAAGGAACACTGTGCAAACCATCTAGGGACCTACTCTAATATACACAGTAAATTTCAAAATCGGTCAAGTCGTTTAGGGGGAGTTAGGTGACAAACAAACGTACAGAAAAATTATATATTATAAAGACTAGCGGTCTCGACAGCCGTTGTCCTGTCCGAAAGCTGGATTATCATCAGAAAAAAAAATGAAAACCCGATTGTAGCGCCACATACCGGGTTCAATAAAATTGTATGTGTATTGTGTGTGTTGTTGTGTGTGTGTATTGTATTGTGTGTGTTGTTGTGTGATGTGTGTGTTTTGTTGTTTGTTGTTGTTGTTGTTGTGTTGTGTTGTTGTATTGTGTTGTTGTTGTGTGTTGTTTGTTGTATTGTTATTATTACACTAGTATACATACAAAATTTCATCAAAATCGGTCAATCCGTTTAGGAGGAGTTAGATGACAAATACACGTACAGAAGAATTATAAATATAAATAAAAAGATAAACAACTCATTGATAAAATTAAAATACAACTTACATTTCGCAAAGTTCGCGGAGTTCAAGTAGATGTTACTTAGTACAAGCAGTCTATGGGTCAACTAGACGCAGAGTCATTACAATAATGCTTTCCGGGTTTTGATGGGGTTGTAGAGGTACTACATTGCTTCCGGCATGTCCTCAGGGGCGGAAATTGATGGTTTTTACGCTATCATGCACAGGATACTGGCCAGCCGCAACAGCATCCTGAAAACTATAGCGGACACGGACAGGTGGGATGGCCTTATAGTTACTGGATCATTAGAAATGAAAGAAGAAAGAAAAACAGTTTATTTACACGAAATGACGCAATCTTAAAACTAGCTAACAAACATAATCATTATATAGAGAAGATATGTGTCACATCCACGCAAAACGGCCGATCACTCAGCTTAAAGCCTTGCCAAATTTCAAGATTCTAGGTCAACAGGAGGTACCCTGGTTATTTCCTTTAGAGTATCAAAGTATGCGCCATAAACGGAGTAGATTGCGTTAGAAGTTTGATTTTTTCACTGATCCAAGAGATATCAGATTTTCTATTTGATAATAATTGCAACCTAATACTTCCAAGCGTTCCTGAGATAAAGTGTTTTAACAGACGGTCAGACGGACAACAAAGTGATCCTGGGTTCCAGTTTTGTTGGCTAAGGTATGGAACCTTCAAAAGATATGATACGGCTATCATTTCTTTTGTTTGATCTGCCTCGTTGGTCTTTTGATCGCAAGCACGACTGTTGGGCTGGTTGTTGTTGTTACTTCCCGGGTAGGGCCAAAAGTGCTATTGAGTTTTTTTTTTAGAATTATAATCAATTATAAACGGGAATGAAACTTTTTCCATACATTGCTGGCATGTAATTTTTTTTCTTTTTGGCAAAAGTGAAACTTAGGCCACATCTTAAAGGACTGTAAGATGCAAACGAAGTTAGAGACTATTAAGTATATTGCTATGGTTTGTTATGAGGCGTTATTTTTCTTAAATAAAAATACTGTATGTCTGATATTTTAAGTTTCAAATTGTTAAATATAGTTTTAGTTTCAGTTTTTATGGTGAGTACGCATTGAATAGTGTCAATCACTATCACAACACTTTTCGATTCATTTATCACATATTTTTTTTACTATGAACAAAAACTGTGACTTTGAAAAAAATATAACAGTAATAACCAATTTAATCTAATTTGACAATGGAAACCTCAAAACATTACGTATTATTTTTCCATTACATTATAATATAACGAAAATAGGTAGCGCCTAACAAAAATATACTAGCAATGCGTATACGTACGTATACGTATCTTCGTTCGGTTACGGTTCAAAGAGCTGGTTCTTTTTGCTACTGATTCCTGGTATTGGCTTCTAACATATAACCTAGGTTTCATTTCTGGCGAAAAGAATTAACCTATAGCAGCCCTGAGTTTGGACGTTGGTGGCGTGTTACCCCCGTGCCTCAAAAGACGTAAAGGCATCGGTTCTGCACCTGATCTCTTTCTAGTCTGGTCGGTGCACGTGCATCGTCCCATCGAACCGTGAAAGTAAAGGAACTGAGAAGGCACGTGTGTACGAAAGGCAATGAAGGAACAGGAGTGGGTTTTTAGTCAGTAAAAGTCTGACACTATCTCCCGCCCCGCCCAAGGGCGGGGGATGTCATAAGATGATTTTCCCACCGAAAAAAAAAAAAAAAAAAAAAAAACGTGTGTTGTCGTACAAAGTTCTGTCATGACGATTATATTATATTATATATCAGCTCTTATACAGTTCATCGTTTCGTTTTTATACTAGGGCCGATTCCGGATTCCTGATAAGGCTACATGAATATTTGAAAGAGTGACCGTGGCCCTAGAACGTAAAGGGCAATTGAAGGACACAGGTGAGTTTTAGTCAGTAACAGTCTGACACACCGTCTCTTTTCACCCTAAAGCGAGAAAATCATTTGATGGTTTCCCACCTCGAAAAAAATTCAGTTCCTCGCTTGCAAAATGCTTCTTCTAAAACTTCCCTCACAATATTTTCCTTCAGAAGTTTTCAGCTCCCACACAACTTTTCTGTCCTTTGTAACCCGGCTCCTGGGCTCTGAGGGAGATCCCTAGCCGTGCCGCAGTAAATTTATAAAGGAATATTATCAGGTCAGGGAGAATTAAAAATGAAACCAGTACACTTACTTGCGTGCAATTACAAAATTTATTTCACATCACCCAATTTGTCGGTACATAAGTTACATTGTAAAAGGTTGAAAAAATTCCCTAAACCTAAACAGCAAAGTTAGTTCTCTAACCCAGCGTCTCCGTACCGAGGTGTGTTACAGAACCAGCACGAGAATAAATCACAAATTCAAGGTCGCTTGTGAAGGATCCGTGAGGTGAACCGTCGTGACACCAGCTCAATCGTGTACGTACAGAACTTCTAGGCTGTGCACAACATCTAAGATACAAAAATTGGGAATCAACCCAAGAGACACAAACTTATCTAATTCCTACTCTCTCTCTCTCTCGGGATATACCTCACAAAATGAGTTCCAATCAATCTATAGTTAGCGTATAAAATCTAGTTACTAGTTATCGCATCCCAACTAGTTAGCATATCAAATCTAGTTAGCGGAACAGAGCCCCTTGGGATCAGTGACGAAGATAACTTCGTCACCACACGACGAACGCGCCCTACGGGGTGGAAATCCTCTCAGAAACAAAAAAGACGGACAACATCAAATACCTGATGTGCTTCGTTGGTGTCGACCGAATAGGTGTGGGTACCGTCATTTGGTCTAGCACACCTTCGCGGCACACGCCTGGTCCAGTCTTGACCACGGTCAACTCCTGACACAGCAGGGCGTAACGTTTCGACGGCGTTCCTGACCTTAGGCCAGCCAATAGAGCCAAATGGTGATTTTAGGCAAAACCCCACTTGGCGATTAAATCCAGAGGGTTTCGGCGCAGCACGCCCTATACAATTACATTTCGAAGGATTGCAATTCTTCCTGGGACGTGAACCTTCCTGCGTGCGAACTGCTTCGCGCCGCTCAGAAAAATAATCTAAAACTCCATCCAAAACTACCTTCCTCTCTCATTAGTTTCTGACCTCCGACTATAAATAGTTCCATCCACTCTTTGATTTTTGAGTTGATACTTGGTGAATTAATTATTATTTTATTTTTTATGTAGGAATGTTTCTGCTTATTTTCCCTAATTAAATCAACGTTTTATTTTTATTAATGTTGCTTTGTTTATCGCAAATCAATTTATCACGGGACGCCATCTCTCGGTGAGTTCAACGCTCAACTATGAGGTGTCATTTCCAATGCCAAGAGATGTCGCTAGCAGTCCACTCAATAATCGATTTGCAACGTCACACCTTACAGTATCAAATAAATTAACAAAAAACCGGACAAGTGGGAGCGTAATCGCGCAATGAGGGTACCTATGAAAACAATTAAATTCCCGAATTGAGTTACGAAGATTTTTCCGAATCGCAAACAAAGTTTTTTTTGTGACGTAACTAAAAATTTACAGTTTTCAGATTTTTTCCTATACTTGTGCTATGAGATTTTGCTTCATGCCAAATTTCAGGATTCTAGGTCAACGGGAAGTAGGTACCCTATGAATTTTGATTCCCTTGAGAATGTCGAAATAAACGTTTTTTTGCGACATAAACGGCCGTATCTTTTTTTATCATTTACTCAGAAGTTTGATTTTTTCACAGCTTCAAGGAATTGCAGTCCTGAGTTTATTGTTTTAATTTCAACTTGATACCTCCACGCGTTCCCGAGATAAAGGGCCTTGACAGACAGACAGACAAACAGACGGACAGACAACAAAGTGATCTTATAAGGGTTCCGTTTTTTCCTTATAAGGTACGGAACCCTAAAAACACGACCACAACACTACTCATAATGAAAAAGGTTCTTGAAATTGAAAAGATATTTCAAACCAGTGCTGGTAGGAAATTCTCGAATATAGGGTGTTCGTGTAATGTGGCTTACAATGGCCCTGTATATAGGCCTATATTCAGGTAGATGCGGCTGAATAACCTCTCGTGATTTCTCTGGAGAGGTACCTAGTGAATGGCGGTCTTTGGGCCAATGCGTTGCGTGGAAGTGTGGAGAAGGAACTCGATTATATTTTATTTTGTAAATAATTTCGTCAGATATGGAGTTATAATCTGGTTCTCCGTGGTATATGGCTTGACAGGAAGCCGATTTGAATCTTATGGGTCCATCTTAGGAAATGGCTAAGTAGATCATCATTTGGGTAATGGGTACCTAATCTAGCGATAGTTGCTATGACTCAATGAGGTCCGAATGACGTAACATGTCATGTGTGCTTTAAATAAACTTGAATTACATACAATACAATCAGTCATCATCAAAACTGGCAATCATATAAAAAAGGGGTGTTGCTGTATCATGGACACGGCGATGTGTTGTATTTATTTATTTATTTATTATTATACACCAACGACATATTAACAAGATGCTATACTGGTAGGTAACTTTATAAACATACGATTCTGTGCAAATATGTCAATTAAAGGTGTCCACAGCTTATACAATTTGAATACAAGTTGTACGTGAATACGAGTATAAATCATTAATTAAATGACTTTTCCCGCTCTGGGTGGAGCGAGAGTTGTCAGTTATTTACTGAGTACCGTGTCCCATATTCCTTCAGGTGCCCTTTGTGGCCCAGGGCGCTCGGTAACACTTTGGTACAGTTCCGAAACCCTAGATACCAAATTGTTTTCTTGTGTGTACAAAAATAATAAAATAAATCAGGACCCTCTTCCATAATAGAAGCACGCTTCATAAGAAAGTCCTCGATTTCTTTACAAACCTCACATCTCCTTAAGACACTTAATTTTACACCAAAATTTCCTGAATTCCATGAAATTTCATTACATTAACCGATTGAAGTGCGTTTATCTTCAGGTCCTATTCATTCGGAGTTCATTTACAAGGAAATACGTTTTTGATGTTCATTTAGAATCAACATTTAAGCTTTATAAAGCAAGAACAGATTGTACAGTTGAATGAACGTTGAACTAATTCGTTCCTTTATTTTTAAGTATCAAAGGGCTCACTCGCAAAATTGCGATACGATGCGATACGACGCCGAATCGCAGAAATTTTCGATGCGAATTGCTGCGATGTGAATTCGTGCGACAAAGCATTGGTTCAGGTGACCATACAATGTGCGATGCGAATCAATTTGCTAGGTCCTGCGTTGCGTCGTGCAAGCTCGCAGATTTTTACAATGCGACATCGCATCGAAGTTTGTCCTCCTACATTCGAGCGATGCGGCCAGCCCACTCTCACTTCAGCCTGGCAATTTTTTCCCTGACATCTGCTACTAGGGTTTTGGATCGCAGAGTGGTGTTTCTAACGATTAACTTAGCACCCATTATACTGAGTTCCATTGCCCGTTGACTAATCTTAAGAACTCCTTTTCCACTCGCCTATCGTCAAAATCGAGCATTATTTAAAAGCTTGTTGCTTCATCTAACACAACGCGATGTTTGATGAAGAGGCAATACAAAAAAAGAGAGATGATGTCTGAAAACTCTGTTAGCATTCGGTAATTCCGTGATTTACTCGAATATTTCACAAAACTTGTTCCAGGAAATACGTGTTTTTTTTAAACCCTTAAATGTTTTTTAGAAAAATTGTCATCATTCAGAATCTCGATTATGTGCAAGGCTATTGATGTATTTTTTAATATTTTAATTTTAATATATGAGTAAATTATAGAGGGCCAAAGTTCACGTAAAATAGCAGATTTTCAGAGGTCTTCACTATATTAGTTTTACACAAATTTATGTTTTGATTTCTATAGAAGCCTAGATAATATCCACAAGATAGCTGTGTATCCAAAATATTTAGAGAAAGATGTATAATAACAACATAATCACGTAAGAGCAGTTGTATGAAAATGTACCTCGAAAAAGATGCTCTTAAGTTTAGACTTTTTTTTTTCAGTAAGTGACTAACTTTGTGCATCGTAAGTTAGGACGGGCAGGATGCTATATGTCAATGCATTTTAACATTGATAAAAAATAAGAAAACGTGAATGCAAGTATAGGTTATGTAGTTTCATAAAACTTTAATATTAAGTTACATATTATAAAAAGGCTATTTTTTAACACAACCTACCTTGATACTATTATTTAAATAACATATCTGTATATAGATCTACGAGTACAACGTGTTAGCAAAATACTAATATACTAATAATTTACTGTCTAGTAATAATATAGTAATATTAATAAATAAAATGCAAATTTTAATTAAAACTATGTTAACTTACTATTACTATACTTAATATCGAAATAATATACCTACAATCGGACTATATACCAGAAGACGCACTGTTGAAAGGCCACCCACGAGGTGGACTGATGACCTAGTGAGGGTCGCAGGAATCCGATGGATGCGAGACGCACAGGACCGTTCGTTATGGCGACACTTGGGGGTGGCCTATATCCAAGATGGACGTCTTTCGGCTGAAATGATGATGATGATGATACAATCGGTAATGCACCTAGGTGGATGTTATTGCTGCAGCAATTCATGTGCAAGAGGGATCGCTCCACTCATGCACAGCCGTTATATAACTTCTGATTACTTCTGCAGACATCAATGGCCGTGATTTTCAAATATTCAGCCACCAGTTGAGAACAGTTTCGCGTCGTTGATTCGGTGTTGCTAACAAATGCTGTATTAAATGTAAAAAAAATATCCTGCTTTTTCGACATTGCTGTACGTTTGTCTCGAACTTCCCAGAATGGCAGGCTGGAGTTATGCCCGGTTTACTACAATGTACTTCCCTATTTAATACGATTTAACGATAACTCGCTAATTGTCGGACTATATTATACATATATGTTAAGACCTTTGTGGAATACAGGCAATATGGTCCACAATTTTTTTTGATAAATAATAATCCGCCATTGTGCGCCAATTCCGCGTAATAGACCGCCATTGTACCCATAGATTAAGTTAGTTTACAAATTTTTTTTACTATTTTGGTGTACAATAAAGTGTTATTTTATTCTATTCTATTCTATTCTAATCGTCAACCATTTTGATTATTATTTTAATAAGAAATACTCTCACGATACACTATATCGTGGGTGTGGTCATGCACAAATTTAAGTAAGTAAACTCACATGCTCAAGACACCAAACCCGGAACAACTATCGGTAGGCAATTAAAATGTTTGTTGCGTACGGGAATCGAACCCGCGACGTGCAGCGCAGCAGCCATTTTCTCAACCACTGCGCCAACCGTAAATAAATGTTTAAATTACGTAATCTGCAAGACACTACTGATATTACTTTTAAAACACACACACATCTTTTAATTCGAAAATAATAGTGATTTATGTACGTTTAATCGGAGGAATTATTGGTTAATTCAAAATACAAATGTTTTTATTTCACATTGGCCTACATGGGCACTTATAAAACGTCAGAAGCTAGTGCACGGTTCCAAATTGGTCATTTCCTATGGAGAAGAAACTCAATGGTTACCGGATATCTAAGATGGTAACTCTTTTAAAAAAAAATGTTGTTCTTACAATATTTCCATATTACAGTATTAGTAGATATTATGTAAGAACAGTGTAGACCAGTCAATATTATACTCAAAAGTACAATAAAAATAATCATAATAAAAAGTGAGTCGTAATAGGAAGTAATCTATAAAGGAGATTGACCAAAAGCAGTCTAGCAAAGATGCGTGAACGAAAATCAAATCAATATAGAAATTATTTGCTTATTTTTTTACAGCTTTTCACTTCAGGAATTCTGTTTTCGTATCCGGAATTATGATTTTAAGATAAACAGTAAATTAACGATTGCTAGGTACATTTCCAGTCATGATTGGCGTTTCGTTCTCTTCATTTGTAGGAGTTACGTAAGCTATATATTACTATACTCTTTGTACGTAAGTATGAACCTTTAGACAAAAACATCACAAAAATGACATCAATATCTTAAATAGCTAAGTAATTAGTAATACCATAACGTACTGTATATGTATTTTATCGTCCCGATAATATAATATTTATTTTGTGCTTCGTCTCACGCAGATGCAGCTGTCAAGCCAGATGACAGACGGATGATAACTAACAATGTTGTTTGGTACCTACATGAGTGATCTGTGGTCATTTTACAAGTTGCGAGTTGGTTAGACATAATTTATAGGTTATCTCCGTTTTTGTTTAATTACTTTAAAACTCGGGTGTTTGTGTGAAAATGAACACTTTTATTTAATAGTATATAAAGCGTAGTCTATATTAAATAAACATTTATTGTGCTTCAACTTAAGACGGATTTCCATACATCGTTGGTCATGATCCTTTTCAACTCGATTCGATTTCAACTTACGAGTTGTATGCTAGTTCAAATCCAGCTAGGCACATTACTTTGTGTGATTTGTTTCATCACCACTACTCTCGAAACGGTGAAGGAAAACATCGAGAGAAAAAGTCTTAGAATAAAAAAATCCGAGTACATTTGTGACATCTATCAATCCACAATGGGCCCGCGTGGTGGATTGCGGCCCCTTCCCTATTCTAGAGAGGTGATCTGAGTCCCAGCAGTGGGAACATTATAAGGCTGATTATGCTATTATAAATTTATATTTTAAAGACGTTTATCCAATGTCTTCTGGCTTGACATTTACTATGAGCATTCGGACACTTAGTGCAAAGCTTGAACCAATATCTGACGTGGTACCTACATAAATGTCAAATAAAGGATAGATCTGATGTGGTATGTCGAATACAACATTTATTGTTGAATGCAAATAATAATACCAGTATTGTAACTGTCTCTCATATATGCAAATTTTATTTCTTGTTAACACCCGGAACGTGTTGTTATATTGGACACGCAGGTCGCTGCGTAAAGTTCGCCCACAAGCTGCACGTGTAAAAGGATTGGCAGTAAGCTTTGAAAAGCGTTACCTTCACCTGCGTCGTACAACGTGCAAACCTGTGGGCCAACATGCCACATCGAACAGCCAGCGACCTGCGCTCCCTCTCCTCTCCTTAAAGCAGAGATAAAGTTGTTTGTTTGTTTAAATGTTTTAAGAAAATTTTGCACACGGGTAAAGCATGACCTGGAGGTAACAAACTGGTGATGAATCCATCACACTAATATTATAAAGGCGAAAGGACTGACTGTTGGTCTAGTGGTTAGTGGCCCTGACTGCTATGCCGGAGGTCGTTGGTTCGATTCCCGCCCAGGACAAATGTTTTGTGTGATGAGCATGATCATTTGTTCTGTGTCTGGGTGTAATTTATCTATAATTTAATGTATGTATTTAGAAATATATAAGTATGTTTATCAGTTGTCTAGTACTCATAACACAAGCTCTGCTTAGCTTGGGACTAGATGGCGTTGTGTGATAGTTGAAAAAATAAATAAAGGCGAATGTTTGCAAGTGTATGCGACGTGAGTGTTTCTTACTTCTTCACACTCGATCGGCTGAACGGATTTTGATGAAACTTGGCACACGGGTAGACTATGTCCATGGACATGTATCCCGGGATAAAAAGTGTTCTATGTACCTAGGATAAATTTTTACCCCGGGAGTATGTTTCCTTGGGACCACTTTCTTCTCTTTCGCGGGCGAAGCCGCTGGTAGCAGCTAGTGTATTTTTTTTATTAAATTTAAAAACAACAAAATAATTACAACAAAAAGTTTATTATTTACTTATTTATTTAATAATTTATGTACCTGCACACATCTATATATTAAGGAGAAACTGACTGACTGACATATCAACTCTCGACCGAAACTAAGGGGACAAGGAGCATAGTAATTTTGCACAAGACTTCCTTTTATTACGCAGGCGAGCACTAAGAGAGGATTTTTCAAAATTCACCCCCTAAAGGGATGAAACGCTTGTCAAAAGTTTGAATTGAGAAACGTACTCTGGCAGAACCTAGTACTATAATAAAAAAGAAAGGTTCCAGGTTGCCTGGAAGAGATCGCGGAATGCGATAAGGCCGCCAATTGTATGTTTTTAAATTTAAGGATCAAATGTAGTATAATTTATCATCCAGGTGTACAAGAAAGTATATATAAATAAAATAAAATAAATAAAAGAAAAGACAGGAAAGAAGGAAATAACAATAATAGGTACAAAGGTAAGTAAAGGTAGGTTCTTTGGCAACAAAGTTTAACTAATCAACATCACACTACAAAGTCACCAAACATCGTCTATTTCAAACCTCTCTATATACATCTAAATCTGACCAAGTTATTTAACAGGTTAGTAAATAATTATTTCCTTCATCAGAATATTCTACGAAATGAGCTTATGAATCATTCCTTTACTTTGTCGGCGATTTACTTATACAGGAAATCTGTTTTCCGTTGGTTTAGCTCGGATCATAGACTTTGGTCTGCGGCAGACGTGCTTTGAGCGGAAACTAATTGCAAGAGAGCCATACAACATGGATGTACGATCTCTGGAAGGATGGGAAAGGGGTAGCAAGGTATTCTGGTTCCGGGTGCCACCACTGTGTGGAGGACACGGTGGAGCATACGGTAGAGGTGTGCCCCGCTTGGGCAGAGCACCGCCGTGTCCTCGTGGGGGAGATCGGCGGCAACGGTCTCTCGCGCCGGGTCTTGGTACAGGCCATGGTCCGAAGCGAGGAGGAGTGACAGGCGGTCGCCTCCTTCTGCGAAGCAGTAATGTTAGCAAAGGAGGAGGCCGCACGTGCAAGTCTGACACACCTTTACCATCCGCCCTGGAGCGAAAGAAGTCATTGGATGATTTTCCACCTAAAAAAGTGTCTAAATACTTAGTTACAGTCACTTAAATTATTACAAAACTTGCTTTATTCAAAATATAAAAGACAAAATGTTCATTTGTCAAATGCCAAATTAATTAGAGAGAATCACAGATTGTAGAAATACCTACTTGTGATGTATTATCTTGTTTGATTGGCCATTTGTGATCAGGAACGTTACAAATTGTCGATAAAATTTGGTATGTAAATTTAGTAATGGTGAAAAAATACCAGTGTGATTGAAAGCTATTAATAAAAATAAATAAAGGTAAAAATATGATAATATTATTAACTAAATTAGTAACATATTTTCGGGGTTCCATACAAGCAAATGAAAATACTAAACCCTTATACCTAACCATTTTCATACAAACCTTTGGCCCTGGAAAGCTGACAGTTTGTACAGAGGTTTCTTTTGTGATGTTAGACAAGCAATGAGGGATAGCTTTTTTGAGACTCAAACCCTAAGGTCTAACCGTAAGGGTCAAAAGGGATGGCGAAGTTTTCTTTTTTTTTGTGTTTTATTTTTATCATGATCAGAGTTACACGAAACTTGGTTTTAGTTAACGCTCTTTGATATAATCATCTTTAAACACTTATTTCAACCATTTCATTTTTTGTCCCCTTAATAGTGTGAAAAGGGGTAATGATAAACAGACATCATAATAAACAGAGATTCAATCCTCCAGACTATGGGCACGCCATAATTATGGCGGTAAGTCCCTTCTTTGAGGCGTAGCTGGAAAGACCTCACGGTGTCCTCACCTTTCGCAAGACTCAGGTCCTCACCGGACATGGTCAGTTTGGGAGGTTCCTGCACCGGATTCGTGCGGAAGTGACGCCCGGGTGCCACCACTGTGGTGGACCGCCCGGAGGACACTGTGGAGCACACGGTTGAGGTGTGCTCCGCTTGGGCAGAGTACCGCCGTGTCCTCGTGGGGGAGATCGCGCGCTGGGCCTTGGTACAGGCCATGGTCCGAAGCGAGGAGGAGTGGCAGGCGGTCGCCTGCTTCTGCGATGCATTAATGCTAGCAAAGGAGGCGCCCGCACGTGCACGCGCGAGAGCGCAGCCCTCACGCCACAGCCGCCGGGATCCTGATCCCGATTTCAGCCACCGTAGGCGCGGGCTTGCGGACGGCGAGCAATGAGTAGCTAGCCGTCCGATCGTCCGGTAACCGTCCGGACCGAGCCCAATCGTCGATGGCGCGTACTGTTCTACGCGCGGCTCTAGGAGATGTCAGCAAACCGTAGGGGCCCAGCAGGGTCGAAGCCTACTGGGGCCAAGGGTCTGATTCTGAAAGGAAGACTCGGCCCTGGTACGAATGGCAACGAAGGAACAGGAGTGGGTCAGGAGTTTTGGTGGTAGTCAGTAAAAGTCTGACACTATCTCCCGCCCCGCCCAAGAACGGGGGATGTCATTGGATGATTTTACCACCTAAAAAAGAAACATCCAAACTAAAATGTGGATGATTGGATCAATTTAGAATTGTTTATTACTTAGAATTCGGTGAGGGCATGACCTAAAAAAAAAATGTTAATTAAAATATTCATCTTACGGAACCCCATAAAGGCGACGTCGTCAGACTTCGCCCATATCACACTTGGTAGGTTTTTTCTTCGTAATGTCAGTTATTTAGTTGTAAAAAGACATGTGTTATTATGATAGTCATTAGAATTCTAATAGGCATGGTAACAACCGTTCTTCTTCTTGTGTCATTTATACGTTAAATTACTGCCTATGTAGATACATACAATTTGGATATAAGTGGATGATAAGTAGGTATCTCACATCAAAAAAGGCTCCTAAATTACTAGTGATAATTCCACACTAGGTCTCTTCAATTGGTCTGTTCCTCTTTTTGAGTCGATGGTAGACTTCTTAGATTGTTTGGGTCCCGTAGGTGGGCTACGGTGATTGCAGCATCATAAGCATTCATTAATAAGTCCTCTAAAGTGCAGTGAACATGAGCACAATCGATTCGTTGAATAATTATAACCATTTTTTTTGGAGTTACAATTTCTAACGTTCTCCATTTTTTTTTTTGAAATCTCTGTTATTTTATAATAACTAACACGAGCTTGCAGTCAGCTGCGGTTAGATTGCAGCTATAGCACAGTTTTGCCAACGACATACATATGATTTTAATTGCTATTGAACTTCTTATTTCAATAGCAATTATAAAAATAAAGTAAAAAAACTAAAACCCGACTACGACAAAAAAAAAACGACGCTGAAAAAGTATGAAACAAGATTTTCATACTTCGAACAGAACAAAAAGAAAAGCCGCAGTCACACGTTATAGGTACCAACCGAAACACTTTAATAACGTGTGACTACGGTTTTTTACTTTATTTTTATTTAAACAATTTTGGTGTTAAACTTAACACATGACTTTTTGTCCGTTAGAGGGCGTCACTTTAAATTTGAGCAATATTTTCGAAATTTACAAATCTACCCCTTCAAATGATACCAAACACGGCGTATTTATCTCCATTTTTATTTTTTAACACATACTTTTTGTCCGCTAGAGGGCGCCATGTCGAGTTTTGTGACACGTCACGTAGCCTTTGTTCAGCGGACAATTAAGACGGTTCTAACGATACCTCATATGTCGAGTTCCGATTGGTAGATTAGGAGCTATGAGGGAACAGATGAACATACTCACATACATACATAGCCTGTCAAAATCATAACCCTCCGTAGTCGGGTAAAAATCATACTTACTTCTTATTTGAATGCAGACCAACTATATTGATTATTTTTATTAGGGTTCCGTACCTAAAGGGGAAAATGGGACCCTATT
Source organism: Mythimna impura (assembly GCA_905147345.3). Lineage (NCBI taxonomy): Eukaryota > Metazoa > Arthropoda > Insecta > Lepidoptera > Noctuidae > Mythimna > Mythimna impura. The sequence goes on along the minus strand of LR990343.1, from coordinate 11,646,927 downwards.
ACTAAAACTCCGCTGTTCGTCCGTCTGTCCGTCTGTCACCAGGCTGTATCTCATGAACCGTGATAGACAGTTGAAATTTTCACAGATGATGTATTTCTGTTGCCGCTATAATAATAAATAATTTATTATCAGGCATCTTGGCCCATAGATAACAGACAACAACAAATACCAAATAAAATAAAATAAATATTTATGGGGGCTCCCAAACAACAGACATGATAATGGTACGGAACCCTTCGTGCGCGAGTCCGGCTCGCACTTGGCTTTTTATTGATTATGATTTTTACGCTTATGTTGGTTAAACATCAGTTCCTATTTTATTTAGGCCTTTTATTATCATGGAAATCCTTCATTAATCATATGGCAAAACGTTGATTGACATGTCATTAAACGTCAACTTTTAAACAATTAGAGGGGTTACCATGACGTTCAAAGTAAGATTGTTTCATTCTTATTTCAGTGTGGGTAAGAGACAGAGCTATACAGGTTGTCTAGCGCCATCTCTTACCCACACTGGAAATAAGAATGAAACAATCTTACTATAAACGTCATGGTACAGGTTTTGATCAGTTTTAGTTGGCTATACTTATCACAAAATAGCTGATCACATCATGACCTGATCAATTCTAAGATCTGGTATACATAATATATTTAATAGGGGCTTGCAACCCCCGAGTATCTCCGCCCCTCAAATCACTGCACCATCCAGTATCCTAATTCCCCAACTTGGCCCCCTGGATTAAAGCCAACGAAGATGTTTGGTGTAGTCCTGAATAACTAGACGCTGCCAGTATTCCGTTTTGCAATAATACCGAAATACGTGGCCAGTCAAGGCCCATTCTGATTACTGGGTAGTGAACCTCTGACGTCATATGGACGACATGGACAATCGCTTTTGATGTCTTTCTCAGCTGGATTACGACCGCCTGTGTCGTGTGTGTGATTGGATTTCTAATATATTGACAGAAATCCCGTAATGGTTAGTGTATGGACTGCAGATGCCTTTGAGACCAATAGGAATCGTGTGCTGTCGGATATCTTCGGATGTTTGTTTGTACCCTTTTGTATCTGTGCAGTCGTGACTTTGTGTCACTAGTGAATGGTGCTTTTGTGAAATGGATTTTGGAAGTTCCTAATTTTTTTTTTTATACGTTAGCTTTGAAATCCTGGTGAAATATTTACGTGCATGATAGTTTCTGGATCGGGATTTTAAAGCGTAATCTGAGAAGTGCATAACTGTCCGTGAAACCACTTGTTTCGTATTTCTAGAGTGTCCATGGAGTTTCTTGCACGTTATTCTCCATTGAGACATAATACGCTTTGGAATGCGCAATTTGCTCTATTTTTACAAGACTGCCCAAAAAAGGAGTGTTAAAAATAAAAATAAAAACAAGATATTTGTTAATTTATAGAAAAGTTAAGAAAGTAGTCACTCATTGACTAAACACCGGGGGACCACTCTGTAAAATACTTTCTTATAGTATAAGAAGTCCCCCGACTGCAATGAAAATTTCAGTTTTGTAGATCAAGTAGTTTCCGAGATTCCGTGTTTAGTCAATGAGTGACTACTTTCTTCACTTTTCTATAAATTAACAAATATCTTGTTTTTTGATTTTTAGTTTATTTTTTTGACATGGCAGTCGTGTTTTTTATTTTTATTTTTATTCTGAATGACTTCTTGACAATTCAAAAGTGCCTGAAAATAAATGTTTTGTTTAAATTTGATTTTCTACGATTCCGTCCTTGTTACCAAATCCCAATTGTTTTGGGAAACTTGAGCTTCTGCCTATTTTTAGTATTTCAATTGGATCAACTGACATTAGGAGCGAAGTCGTACACGTTCTCTTAAGTGCACAGGCGTCATGATATACGCATGCCAACGAATACCTCTGATAGGCGCCAGGAATAAATGGGGAGGCCTATTCTAATTCTGGAGAGATGATGGATGGAATGAAGGTCCCTACGGCCCACGTACTATTTAGTCCACCATAGATTTGGTGAGAAAACCAAATAATAAAGATAAGAAAAGATAAGTTAGAGTAAATGTACAACGGAACATTCGGAATTTGATCGTTACTATCAATAATGCACATCTGACTTTACAATTGCATTGGTGTGTGAAGATCACGCAGAATGGAATTCCTTGCCGGAGTCTGTGTTTCCTGATAGCTACAACTTAGGGGTCTTTAAGTCAAGAGTGAATAGGCTACTTCTAGGCAAGCGTGCTCCATCGTCGACCACATCATCGCTTACCATCAGGTGAGATGCCGAGCCTATCATTAATAATAAAAAAAAAGAACAGTGGCAGCGAAGTACGGCCTTGACTTACCAGTTGTACGTTATGCGTTCAAACCCAGGGAGGCACTTTATTTTGGGTAACTTATTTCATCAACACTGCTCTAAAAACGGTGAAAGATAAAACTAGAGCAATGTTGTGGACATAACCCGAAGAATTTTAAGTGGCAGTGGAAAAGCCACATTGCTCGCAGACCAAGTGTTCGATGGGGCTGAAAGATCCTGGAGTGGCGACCCCGTACCGGAAGACGCTGCGTCGGAAAGCCATCCAACAACAACAAGGTGAACCGATGACCCGGTGAGCGTTACAAGAATCTGATTGATTCAAGACGCACAAGATCTCCGGCATAGCAGTCAGGGCCACTGACCACTAGACCAACAGGTCAGTCAATAATAAGGACTTCATGCTAAACAGTAGCACTTACCTCCTATTCCTTTGTTCTGACCACGTGACTGAGCGTTGAGATGACGTCAGAACAAAGGAATAGGAGGCGTGGCCGACTCGAGGCGATCAACGAAAAGAGAATCGAAACGAAACGGTTGTAACTTGGCTAGGGGGGCAGGGTTGCGAGATTGTTCGAAAGAGTTACCGTGACTCTGGAACGCAAAGGGTATCTGAAGGAACAGAGTTGAGTTTTAGTCAGTACAAGTCTGGTACTCCCTTTCGCAGTCTTGCTCTACCCAAAAGTAGCTATGAAGTTTTTTGATGATTTTCCACCGCAAAAAAAGAGATACGGGATTGTGCGAAACAGTCACCGCGGCTCTGGAACGCAAAGGGCAGCTGATAAAACACAGGTGGGTTTCACTAAGGCTTATACTTTCTCTCGCTCCACCTAAAGCGAGAAAAAATATTTGATGATTTCAAACCTCCAACAAGATAGTATTTTGATCTAATTTTTTTTTTTAATTTGATATAATCTAGTGCTTGACTGCGATCCCACCTGATGGTAAGCAGTGATGCAATCGTTGATGGTGAGGCGCACTAGTTTAATAAGAGCCTATTCACTCTAGCCTTGAAGACACTCAAATTATAATCGGATGGGAAAACCTTAGCAGGCAAATTGTTCCAGTCCTTCGATGTACGCGGTATAAACGACGAAGCAAAGCGCTTAGTCCGGACCGTAGAGGTTTCAACAACGTAAGTGTTGAGACACGTCTAAATTAGTAGAACTACTTGTTTTAGAACCAAAAACAAGCAGAATCACAGCTACCATTTAATTAATTTAACTGCAACATGTAAACACAAGTTGAGTTGCATCGTGGCCCATCGTGGCCCATCGCAGTGGTCGGACCGTGGCTTGCATGGCGAGCTCGGATTAGTCTGCAATCAGAAACATCATGGCGGCGGCAAATCTCTCTGCTCGAATTTAGCGGTAAGCGTTGACCTCAAGTTGGAGTTCTAGTAATGGTAATGGTTTTTTGGAGAAAGCATCTGGGATATTGATGGAAGTATGTGTAATATTTGATTGGCACGGTTCTTCAGTATTACTACTACAAGGCGTTATTTATTTATTTATTTACTTATTTATGTACACACAAACACTTAAAATCGAAAAGAACAAATACAGATAAAAGAGTACAAAGGTCCTGCTTATTTTTAACGAAATTTCTTCCAGCAGACCTGCGACAGGCGTTATAATAACACTTTTCAATTAGTTTTAATGTAATTTAATTTTATTATTTTTATATGATCACAACTTTATTTATATAATTTAATGTACAAGTGCTGTGCACGCCTGTAATGCACTGGTTTAACAGTATAAAAATTTGCAAATTTAAAAATATTGTGGTGAATTTGCCACTTATTGAGTTTTTCATTTGCAAATAGAATAGAATAGAATAAACTTTATTGTACACCAAAATAGTAACAATTTCAAATTTTTTTTTTTTTATAATTTAAAACCAATGAATGAGTCTTTGGTGTGTTAATATATATATTACCGGCAATCTTTATAATTCAGGTATCCTATATATTGTATAGAATACCTCCTAACTTACCTAGTCAATGTATAAAATACTTGGGCCGTCTTGGCAATGTGTGAAATATTATAAAATTTATTGTCCTGTCCATTACATACTTTACCAAGGTAATGTATACAATTCCTAGGGATTCTATAGAGTACCTGCTGGTCATCCGGCAATGTGTAAAATAAATAGATTTTGGTCTATATTTATCAATGTTAACCGACCTACCTATAAAATGACGGGATGTGTGTAAAAGACGAGAGCAGGAAAGGCTTTGACGCAATTTTAGGGTACCCCCTATACGAACAGATTAGGTTAAAACTGGTTATTTTTTGAAGTTATACTTCTTTTGGCGCGATAGAGAAAAATGATGAGAGTGAATTTTTACGATGCGCGCGCACACCGACACCTAAATTCTACATCGTGAAGTTAGTTCTAGGTGGCATGCATGAAAATTGATAACTATGTTCAAGTTGTATATTCTAGTATTTTATATTTAGTAAGAGTACAATTAAAGAGTGTGAATAAATAAATATTATTTTGGTGTTTTTATTAAATCAATTTCATATACGACGGTGATACTAATAATTTATTTAGTTAATAAAACCTTTTTTATTTAAATAAAATCTTTTTGATTAATTTTAATATTTATCGTTAATCACTACTGCATTTTAGTTATTTTTTTTCCATACGCCAAAGAAGTATAACTTCTAACGCGTGTACATAAGTACACACACTCTTTTTTTATAAAATAAATATTATTTCATACATTACCTACACGTTTTAGGTATTCTATACATTGCCTAGGTATTGTATAGAATACCGGGTTAAACTGATTGCCGGTAATATAAATAAATAAATATCTGGATAATCCCTGTGTATCCTGAGCCCTAAATACCTGTCTATTAAAATCTTGGAAACTTATTTAATTAAAGTTAGCTTTATCATTTAGTTGCTAGCTGTTTGGTATGGATCTGTGCCAACGTGTTACACTGTAGAGGGATTGTTTATGATTCTGAAATAATATTTTAGTTTAAGCTAGATTTGTAACTGTAAATATAAACGGTATGCGTGAAGACTTACGTCATTTGTTAATGATTTATATTTCGTTTTATGTAGGTACGATTGACTGTAAACCATACTTTTACGTTGTATGGTTGAGTAAAGGGGTGACCAGACGGTTGCAAACTTGCGTTCCAACCAAGGTGACCTTGGTTTATGTGTTTGGTTTGTGTTGCGGCTACATGGATGTAAACCACGCGACAACACGTTCGGTGGTTGGGAGAACGCGCCTCCCAACCAAGGGCGTTGAAAGTCATGGATTACAACTGATGTCTACACGGATTGAAACTAGCAAGGTCACCTTGGTTGGGACGTTGGTTTGCAACCGTCTGGTCACCCCTTAATAGGTATCGCTACGCTCATGCATTCTTATATTTTTTATTAAGGCCCTTAATGTGTGTGGTAAGGACTGGAGAAGAATGATGAGTGACAAGGCATTGTTTTTGGAATTTTGTGCAGATTCTGTGATTCGACCGATTATTTCACAAATTTCAACAATTATTGTTAAAAATGCGCCAGCAAAAATAACTTCCTACTTTCAATCTATATAAGGAGAAACTGACTGATTGACATAACAACGCACAGACGAAACTACTGCGAATAGGAACGTGTAATTTGCTCAAGGCTTCCTTTTATTATGATGTAGACGAGTACTAAGAAAGAATTTTTCAAAATTCAACTCGTCTGGAGGTGAAAGGGAAGGATTTCGTTTGTATGCAAAATTTTATTTTTAGAGCCGAAATCGTTGAAACTTGCCAAATGGCGACCTAAGCAATAAAAATTGTCGTTACTATTATTTCAAAACTTCTTCCAATAGAAAATTAAGGACCACATACCGGAGTATGCAGCATTGGAAGGCCTCCCACAAAGTGGGCCGACCTGGTGAGGCTCGTCGGAGTTCGTGACGACCCTTGGGAAGGCCTATATCCATCAGTAGACGTCTTTCGGCGGAAAATATGACAATGATGATGAAGATTTAGGGGGTTTTAAAAATAATATGGAAGACCCTTATTGGCACAAATACTTACCTAGATGAATAATAAACAGGGTCATTATTAGTTTTTCAAGAGTTCCCTCAAAAAACCGTTTGGGTGTAAAGTTTTTATAAAAAACTGGACATACATACGTACCTAAATAAATAAATAAACGATTCAAAATTCATGCGAACACAGTCGCGGGCCAATCACTAGTCCCTAATAGATATTCAATAACCACAAAAATAACGCAACATTGTCGAGACCGCGGAACAAATAAATGATTGAACATGTGGTCATGACTGATTAGTATAAATATGTACTGAAATTGTGCTAAACATTCAGATAATTGTGTATCACGGAACCCACCACAACCAGACCTGTGGCCAATCTATCTGTATAATCTAGGATTAGTCCCGTCACCGCAATGTGGAAGGTTTTGTTTACACCCGCGTTTAGCTAACCGACGATTATATTACTAGATTAATCTGGACCATCATTATATGTAGGTAGTCTGTAATCCGGATTACCTAAATGATGTGTAATAGGATATGAACTGGATTGGTTAATATTTGTACGGTTCTCTAATATTCTCTCGTGATAGTCGTATGCCGGGTATATGCACGCATCACAAAGACTGCAGAATCATCTCACGCCTCTTCTGCATGAGCTCGAGAGTTGGATCAGAGAGCATCTTGTTCACGAGATCTGTCTATTGGGCAGAGCCAGCTCATGAAACTGAAGACCGACGATAGCAGAGTCATACTCGCCAAATCGGAACTTCTGGGAGAAATCGAGGCATTTTATGGACAGATGTACACGTCAATCTCTAAGCCCGTTGCAAATCTAGAACTAGAACTATAACAAAGATATCCCGGACGCCACCCTGTACGAGATTACGATGGCTCTGTGGCAGCTGAAAAATAATAAGGCGTCAGGTAAGGACGAAATTACGACCAAACTCCTGAAGGCCGGTGGAAAACCGGTCTTTAAGGCCCTTCAGAAGCTATTTGATTCCGTCATACTCGAGGGAAAAACAAGCTAGAGGGAATGGAGCAGAGGTACCTATTGTGGAACTCTTCTTTAAGAAGGGTGACAATACCCTGCTTAAGAATTACAGGCCCATCTCACTTCTGAGCCATGACTACAAGCTGTTTTCCAGAGTCATCACGAACTGTTTTGCGCGTAGGTTCGACGACTTCCAGCCTCCCGAACAAACAGGATTCCGAAAAGGCTTCAGCACCGTGGACCACATACATATTATTATGCTGCGGCAGGTTATACAAAAGACTGAGGAGTATAATCAGCCTCTCTGCTTAGCGTTTGTGGACTACGAGAAAGCCTTTGATTCGATCGAGACTTGGGATGTACTGCAGTCTCTCCAACGGTGCCAAAGGGCAATAGAAATAGCCCTTTCTATTGCCCTTTGGGTGACTTTAAGTCTTCTGATGAGGCCAAAAGGCATCCCAAGTCTCGATCGAATCCAAGGCTCGAAGTTTCCTTGTGTCATCACACCAGAAATGAAGATATCCGCAGGAAAACTAAAGTTACCGACAAGTGACAGTGGGCAGGGAACAGATGGTCGATGGGGACGAAAGTTTCTGGAGTAGCGACCATGTACCGGAAGACGCAGCGTTGGAAGGCCTCCCACAAGGTGGACGATAACCTGGTGAGGGTTGCGAGAATCCGATGGATGCAAGACGCACAGGACCACTCATTATAGCACTTAGGGGAGGCCTATGTCCAATAGTAGACGTCTTTCGGCTGAAATGACGATGGGCCTTGGGAACCCATCAGCTATGTCCTGGAAAGGGACATAAGATCCTTTATGTCTCGGGTGTGTGTTCTATAAGTACCTAAATAAAACATACACCCGAGATATTAGGCACGCCACAATTTTAGCGATAAGTCTCCTCTTTGAGGAGTGGCTGGAAAGACAATACGGCGTCCTTACCTTTCGCATGACGCAGGTCCTCACCGGACATGGTAAGTTCGGGAGGTTCGTGTGGAAGAAACGCAAACGCGAAAATTGTGTGGACCGCCCGGAGGACATGGTGGAGCATACGGTAGAGGTGTGCCCCACCTGGGCAGAGTAGCCGCGCCAAGTCGCGGCATGGCGGAAAGACTCCCGGCGGGATCTCATGGTGGAATGGCGACAACGACTGTCGCAACCCAGTGCTGGGCATGCTATAATTATGGCGATAAGTCCCCTCTTTGAGGAGTGGCTGGAAAGACCTCACGGCGTCCTTACCTACCGCATGACGCAGGTCCTCACCGGACATGGTAAGTTCGGGAGGTTCCTGCACCGGATTCGTGCAGAAGAGACGCCCGGGTGCCAACATTGTGTGGACCGCCCGGAGGACACGGTGGAGCATACGGTAGAGGTGTGCCCCGCTTGGGCAGAGCACCGCCGTGTCCTCGTGGGGGTGATCGGTGGCAGCGATCTCTCGCGCCGGGCCTTGGTACAGGCCATGGTCCGGAGCGAGGAGGAGTGGCAGGCAGTTGCCTCCTTCTGCGAAGCAGTAATGCTAGCAAAGGAGGCGGCCGATCGCGTGAGGCAACGGTCCTCACGCCCCAACCGCCGCCGGGATTCCGATCCCGATTTCCGGCCACCGTAGGCGCGGGCTTGCGGACGGTGAGCAATGGGTGGCTCGCCGTCCGATCGTCCGGTAACCGTCCGGACCGAGCCCAACTCGTCGACGGCGCGTAGTGTTCCACGCGCGCCTCAAGGAGATGTGTCAGCAACCGTAGGGGCCCAGCAGGGTCGAAGCCTACTGGGGCCATGGGTGATGCGAAAGAGATCCCCGGGGCCCTGGAAAAAAAAATGGCAAAGAAGGAACAGGAGTGGGTTTTAGTTAGTAAAAGTCTGACACTATCTCCCGCTCCGCCCAAGAGCGGGGGATGTCATTAGATGATTTTCCCACACGAAAAAAAAAAAAAAACAAAACCTGGGCAGAGTAACGCCGTGTCCTCGTGGTGGCGATCGGCGGCAGCGATCTTTCGCGCCGGGCATTGGTACAGGCCATGATCCGGCGGAGGCGGAGTTGCAGGCGGTCGCCTCTTTCTGCGAAACAGTAATGCTAGCAAAGGAAGCGGCCGCATGCACGAGGGAACAGCCCTCACGCCCCAGCCACCGGGATCCCGATCCCGATTTCCAGCCACTGTAGACGCGGGCTTGCGGACGGCGAGCAATGGGTAGCTCGCTGTTTGACCGTCCGGTAACCGTCCGGACCGAGCCCAAGTCGTCGACGGCACGTAGTGTTCCACGCGCGCCTCAAGAAGATGTCACCAAACCGTCGCCCTGGCTTAACAGGGGAATTCTACTGGGGCCATGGGTTGTGCGAAAGAGAACCCCGGGGCTCTGGAACGGAGGCAAAGAAGGAACAGGAGTGGGTTTTAGTCAGTAAAAGTCTGACACGCCCTCGCGCTCCGCCCAAGGGCGAGATATGTCATTAGATGATTCTCCACCTAAAAAAAAACACCTGAGATATCACGCGGGCGAAGCAGCTGATTGAAGTGATAAACTTGCTTAAATTATTTTAATGTTCATTTCAAACCCTCTAAAGAAAACCTTAAAACCATATTTGGAACCTCCCAGCATAAAGCTAACGGAAAAATTCCAAAATTCATCATGGTGACACGTTACGTCACAAAGCCAGCTGAGAGGTGTAATTGGTAGCTAATCCTGGCCTTCGTCGGCAACCCGACGGATTGCTGGCAACACGATCCTTGTGTACGTACAGGGTTGCTATACACAAGTGGTGGAATCGAAATAAATAGTGAGGGATTTTTTTGGTAATGGAACGAGTAACAGCGCTTTTTATGGATTGGTTAGATAAAAATAAGTGTTTTTAAAAAGACTTCATTGGTAGGACTTATAAATATTTTTCAATACTTGAAAAACCCTCTCTTATCCTTACCGCTTTTAGGCACGCAATTTACTGTTTTCCGCACAAGTGCGGAAAAGTGCGCAAGCTCACTCCCACCTCAATTGATTGTATTCATCGTATCAGGCTGAGTGCTAAGCAAACTCCAAGAGTCGCGCGTCAATCCCAGCTTTATTTATTTCTTCGAAGTGTTTTGAAAAACGTCGTTTGATACACGTGGAAATTTGTCACTGCAGCACTTGGTTTCATAACACCCTCCTGCGGCTCGGGCGAATTCCACCTCGGTTGCAGTGATAAACTTTCTCCACCTGTATCAAAATGTACTGTAAATCATCTACAACAGTAGGGCTGTAAACAAACTGGAAAAAAAAGACTGCATTATCGTACGAGATAAAATCAATTGCACGTACCTGGGTCGGTTGGCCCAGTGGTTGAGCGATTGGCTGCTACACTGCGTGTCGCAGATTAGATTCCCGCACAGAACAAATATTTGTATGGCCTACAGATAGTTATTCCGGGTCTAGGTGTTTTGTGTATGTGAGTTTACACATTGGTGAACGCGCCCTCAATACAGGAGTAGTATTACTAGTGTGGGGTAACGTTGTAAAAAAAAACTGAACCGCCATGTTTATATTTACTCTATGATCTTACTCCAATTACAAATACTTGGTTCAAAAAATAAGATATACCCCTTTTAGACACTCGGGTAAAAGAATTAGTACCCACCTAATTTCACTCAAAAAGTCAAGGATTTGAAGAATGTAGACGGAATAAAGCAACATTAGAAATGTTTGATTCTCGCAGACAGGAATGTTGGATATAACAGACGTCCATATTTCAACGTTCTTTTTTAAACTATTTTTACTTTTTTCGAATCCATGTTCCGACAGAGCGTGTTTCTGTCTATGGAAGATTTATTTTCCAGAATCTATTGATTCCATTTTCAAACGCATCCATAGCTGTTTTGTTTGTTTTTTGTCCTATCTTGCAAAGTTGTGTCCTTATGGGCATGCAATTCGACATACATTTTCAATGTTTTTCATACAACCGCTCTTACGCGATTATGACGTTATTATACATTTTTCATTAGATATTTTGGAAACTCAGTATCTTGTGGATATTATCTAGGCTTCTATTGAAATCAATTTGTAAATTTGTGTAAAACTAATCCAGTTAAAACCTCTGAAAATCTGCTATTTTGTATGAACTTTGAAACTTCATAATATACTCAAAAATTTATAACAATAGAAACCTTGCAAATTTAATCAAGATTCTGAATGACAATAACTTTTTTCAAAAACTTTTAAGGGTTTAAAAAAAAACACGTCTTTCCTGGAACAAGTTTTGTAAAATATTCGAGTAAATCACGGAATTACCGAATGCGAGAGAGAGTTTTCAGGCGTTATCTCTTTTTTTTAACCGACTTCAAAAAAAGGAGGAGGTTATTCAATTCGGTTGTATTTTTTTTTTTATCATTATTATTATTTTTTTTATGTTTGTTACCTCAGAACTCCGTCGTTTATGGACCGATTTGCAAATATTTTTTTTTCCCTTTATAGGATAAGCTTCCAGATTGGTCCCATTTTTTTCAAAATCCAGTTCTGATGATGGGATCCATGAGGAATCGAGGGAACTCCTCAAATATTATAGGCAACCATATAGTGATTTTGGTATTTTCATCGAGAACTTAAGCATTTACAGTCAAAAAGTAACATTTTATGAAGTGGAACTGATGAAGAAGACCAGAAATGGTCAACGGAACTTCATACTTACTTTGATATCACAATGAAGATAGTTAAGCGACTATGACAATACAAATAAATGAATGGTTCTGAATAGTTACGTTACGTTGAAAATGGTATCATCGAAGTGATCTGATGATGATGATGGAGCCGGAAGGTAGGCGCTGGAACTCCGTAATTAATCAATGTAACCTAGCCGTGTTTGCACTTATTAGAATCGTCATGAGATGCACTTTGGCTATAAGGTAATATCGAACTGATCTGATGATGGAGCCGGAAGATAGGCATAGGAACTCCGTAATTAATCAATGTATCCTAGCCGTGTTTGGGCTTATTAGAATTGTCATGAGATGCACTTTGGCTATAAGGTACTATCGAACTGATCTGATGATGGAGCCGGATGGTAGGCATAGGGACTCCGTAATTAATCAATGTATCCTAGCCGTGTTTGGGCTTATTAGAATTGTCATGAGATGCACTTTGGCTATAAGGTACTATCGAATTGATCTGGTGATGGAGCCGGAAGGTGGAAGGTAGACACAGGAACTTTCTAATAAAACAATGTAACCTTGCAGTGTTTTGGGTTAATTGGAATCGTCATGAGAAATAGGCACTCTTATAAGTGGTTCGCAACTAAAAAGTGTAAAATAAAAACTTTTTACAAAAAAATAAAAAAATAGTCGGTGTTAAATAAGAAACAAACAATACCAAAGAAACACCGACTTCCGAAATTAAAGTTATTTTGATCCTTTTAGTGTTTTTTTTAGTGAAGTCGGTTATTTTTTTTTTTGTAAAAAGTTTTTATTCGCGTTGCCTCTTCGTCAAACATCGCGTTGGATTGCGTTAGATGAAGTAACAAGCTTTGAAACCACGCTCGATGTTGACGATAGGCGAGTGAAAAAGGAGCCTCTACGCCAATTATGGACAATCAGAAGTATTTTTCAATTGGTTGGTTGAGAGCTATTAGCCATCTGCGCTCGTTGCTATCCGATGAAGCATTAAAAGCTATCAGCATGTAATTCTACAAGACTATATTTAGGGCTACGAAGAGATTTCCATTACCTACTTGAATACATTGAAATAGAAAGTTTTTTTTGAGGTGGAAGTGTAAATTTTTTACTGACAATAGCCTCCTGTAGCCCTAATTGATTGTTCTCACTTACTTTTTATTCTTTGTGTCTAATTCCATGAAATTTAGAAGTTCATTCATTTATATCCATATTGTAATAGATATGTGGGTTGCATTGTTGTTTGTGTGTTTGTTACGATTTATTCCTATAAAAATCCTTTTAACCGACTTAAAAAAAGGAGGATTGAATGGTTTTATTTTATTTTTGCAGTGATATCTTTGCCAGTCGGAAGTCGTGTTTTGATTAATCATGTTTTGTTCGGAAAAGTATTTTTCGAAGGTGGTCCCGAGCCCCCAAAATTCCTATTAAAATAGTCACAAAAGGTTAAATAGTTTTACTTTCGGAACTCGGTGTTAAACAACGACATAACAAAACCAGAATCACCAGAATTAGAATGTAAAAACATCTGTTTTTTTTTATATATATTTCTATGTATACAACAGTCCGAAATCAACTATAAAGCTGTTGCCCAGACCAGATCCAACACCCGTCTGGTCAGAGGATCCTTTCTTTGAACGGAGGTTTGCATCACTTTACACCCTATTCCACCTACCTCTAAAACTCCAATTATATTAGTGTTTACGTCCTAAATTTACAATTTGCCATTACTTCTTCACCCTCTAGAGATCCTTATGAAAGAAAGAGGATCTATACAATGTCTACTTATGTACATCCATATACTCCTATCAGCAGTTAGTCTTCAAGGAACTCCCATGTTTTAAGCAGTCTTCTGAATCCTGGCAGCCCCAAGTACCCACATTGTTAGTATATGTGGAGCGGCATTATGTACCTACATAAGTTTATGATGTGCGCTGATTCTCGTAGTCAGGATGCATGGAGTAAATCTCCCGTTTACGACGGATTTCGGCTTAATCCGTTGTTCTTTAAGGCTCGCGGTATTTGCACAGATCCTCGCAAACATTCTGTTTATTTTGCACAGAATTATTATGTATACTTAAACTAGTTTATCTCAGTACTTAGTTGCGTATATTTGAGTTATGTTTCGGGTCTGTAGCTTCAAGTTTAATATTAGAAAGCTCTGGTTGGTGGATGCCGAAAAGCTTCGAAGTTTTTGGTGCTCACGATATTTTCATTCACCGCTCGGAGACCAGTGGTGATGTAATAAAGTAAAACCACCCGTAGACATTAAACAAGGTCACGTCAGATCAGACCACGATGGAGGAAGAGCTGGCCAGGCAGAGTGGGATAGAATAGGCTAAGAAAAAAAAGCATGCTGGCTTTGAACCGACTGACCATGTCATACAACTCGTAATTACGTCGGGGCCATTACGTCTAACTCAACACTGCTTCAAACTTAAATTGTTCAGTTGCCCTGAATTTCCCTTTAAAAACAGTTTTCTTTTAGCCATTCCTTAACTTTTGATATTGTTTGCTTCTGCACCAGTTGATATAATATATCAGGGGTTCTTTGCGGAATTTCATTGTCAAAATAATAGTTGAAGAAAAGGGTCCTTCATTCTTCCCGGTCGGGACCTCGGCCCGTTTGTTTGTGAAAAGCCAAGGAAGGTCTCAAACAATTGCCGAAATGTTACAATATTTCACATTTGTTTGCGAGGTTGTGGACTTGTGATGTTTTGACGCGAAAGTTTTCTGTGATTGCTAAAATATAAATAACATTTGCAACCTGAACGATTCTGTAATGTGTTTTGTATAAGAAAGAAATAAATATAAGAAAAAGAGTTTATTTATTATTATTTAATATTTATACCTTAAAAATAAAAATAACAACTCTATACAGGGTGTCTTTGACATCGAAGCACAAACGAATACCACGGTTGCATTGGCCCAAGTCTGCTATTACACTATTGTCAGAATGGTCTAGCACTGATTTCATAATTGTTGATTTTGACAAGTTTGGTAATCTACTAATATAATGGCGTCATAATGACTTTCCAGTGGTCAACCACTGACACACCATTGAAAGAAGTGGCATAGAATGGTAATCTCGTACATATTGACAAATGAATGTTTGACGTATGCGGTAATCTGCTAAAATTTTGACAGTTCCTTTGATCAGTGACCTACCATTAGAACGTCATTGTGCAGTCAGGCTTTTAGTAAGCTCGATATTGTCATTCTACCACAACTCTATTACGAGACCATTGACCGATCAATGATCGACCATTATGAAATATCAGATTACGAACTTTTAGTAAAATGACAATGGGATCGTGTTGGAATGACGAATTTATAAAAATAGCAGACTTGGGCCCCAGTAGGTACATGATTTTGGATCCGGGGAGGGGTGGAATCTTTCGTCGGCTTTTTCCTAATTAAAAAAAAAAACTGTACTTTTTAAATTTAAACTGTGTAAAATCGTTATTCTAACCAATCCCGATGATATTTTTAATTAAAAAAATTGAATTAAAAATTGATTAATTAAAAAGTCGTTGAGGTAGATAAAATCGTTATTCAAATCAACCCCGATGACATTTTTAATTTTAAAAGTAATTCATTCATTTTTTTTTTCCACAAAAAATGTAAAATAACGGTTTTATACAGTTTAAATTAAAACACGTAAAGATTTTTTTTTTAATTAGGAAAAAACCGACGAAAAATTCCACCACTGGGGGTGGTCCAGAATCGTACTGGATGGTATTCGATTGTGCGTCGATTTCAAAGACACCCTGTATAAAAGTAAGATATATGCGTCATATTAGGTACGGTAACTTACTTTTTCATTTTTCGTTCCTGCATTTTCTTTGTCGAGAACTCCACGTGCAATAATATTTTTTATCAATTATACAAAGAGCTTCCTGAATTCCATGAAACCAATTCCGATTGCTTCCAATCACGAACGATACATGTTTCTTTTCAATAATCCCGAATAGGAAATCATAGCAATAATTAATTGATTTTGAGAATACCTTGAAAATAGCGGTTTATATACCTCTGCTCCCTAGACAAGTTACAACCATTTCGTTTCGATTCTCTTTTCCTTGATCGCCTCGAGTCGGCCACGCCTCCTATTCCTTTGTTCTGACCACGTGACTGAGCGTTGAGATGGCGTCAGAATAAAGGTATCGGAGGCGTGGCCTACTCGAGGCGATCGACGAAAACAGAATCGAAACGAAACGGTTGTAACTTGGCTAGGGGGGCGGCAGGTCTTTTCACTAGTATTTTCCTTTTATGGTAATATTTACTTTGGAATTCGATTCAGATGAAGTGGGTGGATAGTCTAAGGAAATCCGAAGTACATTGTGAATATTCTAGGAAGTTTATTTATTTATTTATGTACAGGCTAGTAAAACAAATACAGATAGAAGAGTACAAAGGTGCTGCTTGTTTCAAACGAAATTTCTTCCAGCAGACCTGCGACTGGAGAGTTGGATAAGAGATATAGACACAGTGTGTATAAATAAGTTAGAAAAGTTAAATTAGTATGTATTATCTAAATTAAAACATTATAATATAATAAATGTACACATAAATAGATACAATACATAAATTAAATTATAAAAATACATATCTATAATGTATAACTTTACGAGATAGCAAAACAGAAGAAGACAGCACACTGTATCAAATATTATAATAGATAGAAATATGATTTAGATTCGGGCTATGGTCCGGAGCGAGGAGGAAAGGCAGGCGGTCGCCTCCTTCTGCGAAACAATAATGCTAGCGAATGAGGAGGCCACACGCGTGAGGGAACAAATGTCCTCACGCCCCAGCTACCAAAATTCCGACCCCGACTACCAGCCACGGTAGACGCGAACTTGCGGACGTCGAGCAATCGGTACGGTAGCTCGCCGTCCGGCTGACCGGTAATCGAATGGACCAAGTCCAGTCGTCAACAGCGCGTAGTGATCCACGCGCTCCTCAAAGAGATGTCAGTAAACCGTAGGGGCCTAGCAGGGCCGATGCCCGCTAGGAACGCGGGGAATTTCTGAAAAGGAAAATCGTAGTCCTAAAACGCAAAGGGCAACTGAAGGACACAAGTGTCGTTTAAGACAGTAAAAGTCTGACACGCCTTCCCGCTCTACCCAGAGCGGGAGATGTCATTGGATATATATGAAAGCCTAGTGGTCCTTACAAAAGCTTCACTAAGATCGGCTTACACTAAAGTTTATACACTAGCTTCCCCCGGGTAGTTCCCAGCCTTTACTAGATGCATTCTGTTACTTATAGTGCCACAGGCCGTGTAGTGAGCACTAATTATACACTCTGAATAACAGATGAAAGTGTTTGTGCTGGCTCGAACAAAGGCAGTTTTTTCTGGCCAGTAGCGTAATTGATACATTGGAAATTTGGTGTCCAGTCACTGTAACATTGAATAAGTTGAAGTCACAAAACTAGTTAAAAAAAAAACTAGTTACTAACTACTAGCAGTCCTGATAGAAAGGTGGCTTTGTATCACAAAAAAAATTGAGAACCCGATTGTGGTGCCACCTACCGGTTTCAATTGTAATTGTGTACACACAAGTTAGATGACAAACATACATACAGAAGAATTATATATAAGTAGTCTACTAGCTTCTGCGAGCGGCTTCGCCCACGTGAAAATAGGATTCTCCATACAAACTTCCAATCCCCGTTTTACCCCCTTAAGGGTGGAGTTTCGTAAAATCCGTTCTTAGTGGATGTCTACACCCCATAAGGAACCTCATTTCAGCCGATAGACGTTCACTGCTGGACATAGGCCTCCTCCAACTGTCGCCACAATGAACGGTCCTGTGCGTCTCACATCCATCGGATTCCCGCAACCTTCACCAGGTCATCGGTCCAGCCTTCCAACACTGCGTCCGCGGTACGCGGTCGCCACTCCAGAACCTTTCGGCCCCAACGGCCATTTGTTCTGCGAGCAATGTGCCCTGCCCATTGATACTTCAGTTTCGCGATTCTTCGTGCTGTAAGGAACCTAGCTGCTAAATTTTAAGTTTGTAGCAATGACGTATCATTGGTTTGTAGTTTCTGAGATTTCGTGATTAATCAGAGAGTGGTATTTCACTTAAATTATGTAAGTATATAGATAAAGATTTATTAAAACTTTATGCATTAGTAAGAAACCTCCAATACCTTAGGCATTTTGTACAAGTCGAACAGAGTCATAACATGGTAGTTGCAACATAATGGCATACAAAAAGAAAATAAATATAAACAAATATAAGACAAAATAACAATTTCATTATGAAAAACGAATCTAACAAATCAACGCTGTTAAGGTTTCACTGACTTCTTGCGAATGTGTTCACGTGCAAAAACTCTTAATTATGGTAGGTGTCAGATAAAGTCAACATAAAGTTCATTGACCTTTTCCTAGTATTGACAATTTATCTGCCGCCTATCTTAAATATCTTAAAATATGGCATTAACTGTCGCTGTCGACTAGAACTGTGTCCAAATGAGTGGCTGCATAACCACGTTATATGGCAATGTTAATCTCTGGCCGAGATAAAAGCCAGCACTTGGATCACGATTCACAAACATCGATTACCTACTGGTCACAAATATAAATATTACGAATCCAGAACATTTAGGTTCTTTATTTTACGGTCTAAAAAGATAAACTGCCCTCACTAAAGTACCTAATTTATATAAAGTTAAAGGGTCATTAACGTTAATTGACATCTGCGAGTGGGGTAAGCCATACATTTTCCTCATATTACTTTTTGCGTACACTTTAGGCGGTATAAATGCGAGTCACAGTTTGGCATTCTGGATATCTATACATATAATAAAACAGTAAAATTATTTTGCGATGGTATTAGTTGGCGCAAAAACTACTGAACCGATCCGGTTCAAATTTTGCATACATAATCCTTATAGGTCAGGGCAACTTATAGGCTATAAATTATCACGCTATTTGCTATGGGGGGTGAGCAATAATCCAAAATGTCGATGTTGAACGACATTTGCCACGTTCGATCCTCAGCTTCAGTTAAAAATTTTGTCATTATTTTATCTTCTTTTTTGTAATAAAATAACTTTTACCATTTTTTCAGAATAAAATTGACATTTCTATTCGATATCTTCTAAATATTTTGTAAAAACTAATCAAAACACATAATAAAATCAAAGCGGCGAGTAAAATCACGTACTAAAATGTTGTAAATATGGCACCACACGCAATTCAGATACTCGCAACGCCATCTAAAGACTGAAAGTAGCAATAATGATGACAATGATAGTTGAACTTCATATTTGATAGATGGCATTGTGTATTTTACGTAATTTTCTGAGTGGCGGAAGAATGACCATCGCCCAAGTTTGCAGATTATTGTTTAAAGTTGGACGAAAACCGTTATGGTTAAACTGGAGTTAGACGGAGGCATTTTTAATCCTACTGCTTTTTTTTCCCGTGGTTGTAACAAGCTAATTGACCGTGATTATTCAAGGGATACCAACCAAAGGCGATAAAAGTAAATGCTTATATGTATTTAATTACTAGCTGTTACCCGCGACTTTGTCTGCGTCAAGTTGGTAAAAATGCACAAACGTAATTAATAATTCTGTGCTTGTGATTCGTGCTAAAAACATCTAATTCAAATAACGGAAATTAATTTCAGTAAATATATTATGTAAAATGTATTTCTTATGTCCATATAATTTATTTTATTTATTTGGCTCACCAGTAATAGAATACTCGTTCATGATATACATCAAATAAATTACTTATCATCATCAATAAACAGAAACAGACATGTTGAGGTCGAAGTAGTTGATAAACTGTGGTTCTGCCTACCCCTAAAAGGAAAAGGTGATAGTATAAGTTTGTTTTTGGTTTATTCTATGATGAAACAACGCTGTATGATTTTAATATGATTGATTCATTATAATAGACTAAAAGTGTAATAAACCGTTGTTTTCTTTTAACAACACTAAATAAATGTTATTTAACGTAGGCTATAAAAAAAGTGGATAAAGTAGTTTTCAAAATATTAAATGTTGCCAAAATGTATAAAGAGTCTGTACGGATCTTGTTCTGAGGTCAATACCGACAGTTTTTAGTGTCTGCACGTTTTACTTTTAGGAAGAAAATCATCAAATACCTTCCCCCGCTCTGGGTAAAGCGAGAGTTTGTGTCAGACTTTTACAGACTGAAACCGACCTGTGTTCCTTTTAATTGCCCTTAGTGTTCTAGAGCTATGGTAACTTGCACGCGGCAGCAAATCTTCCTTCTTTGAGGAAAAGAGAGGACGCTGTGGTGTCTTTCTAAAGACACCACAGCGTCCTCTCTTTTCGCCTGACGAAGATCTCTAGGGCCAATGCCTGCTAGAGCTATGAGATTTTTCGAAAGGATTACCTCCCATAAGAATTTGCCTCGATGATATTTCTCTGCAGACTTTTAGCCGGGTCCGTTATGCAACTTTGGCGGAGGTGAATTTCGAAGGAGCATAATTGGCTTCAGCCCATCGTCAGCTGGATAACGTGCACTGATAGTCCACTGCTGCTAGCGATTATTAAAATACTACAGAGTAACCTACGATGTCATCTTGCTCCACAACTGTACTTATAAAGAATTTGTGAAAAAATTGTTGCAGTTTGATGTTGACTTACATCACGTCGAATTTAAAACAGAAACCTCTCGAAACACCCTAATACCCCCTCATTACTCCGTGTTTGTGACTCCACAAAACTATAAAATGACAGCGAACAAATGTCGCAACCAATTGGGGCTGTGACTGACTCTGGCATCCGTCAGAATGTTGTCCCAGTGTTGATCACCTCTCACTGACCACTCTTAAGGAGGTAACGTCCAGTTGTCGACTTAAGGCTGCAAGTAATGTAGGATACATCATACGTAATCAAACTATCTTCAGGAACGCAAACCACGTCGGCCCTTGTGTGAAATATGTCTTCATGGGTTTTTCATGAAATTCTTAATGATCTTCAATTTTTGGAATCTTTGAAATTAGGTACTTGTTCCAAACAGTAGGTTGTGGTCAAGTCCGAGGGAGAGACTACTTGAAGTACTGGTAACCTTCACGAACTGCTCAAGAAGCATCTTTCTGTGATTAAGTACCTACCTATATTTGCTGGTTTTTTGGCGGTCCTTCCGAAACATCTACGTTCGATGAAGACCTGCGTCAGGCGGAAAGCCTTTTTAGACTTTCCTCAAAAAAGGTATTTGCTGCCGCAATTGTGGCGTGCAAGTTACCATAGCCCTGGAACGCTAAGGGCAACTAAAGGAACACAGGTGGGTTTCAGTCAGTAAAAGTCTGGTACTACCTCTCGCTTTACCCAGAGCGGGGGAAGGTATTTGATGATTTCCTACCTAAAAGCAAAAGGTGCACACACTAAAAACTGTGGGTCGACCTCAGTATCAACTCCGTGACTCAGACTATTTATACATTTTGGCAACTGAAAACTACTTTATCCACTTTTTTTTTTGATAGCTTATGTTAAATAACATTTATTTAGTGTTGTAAAAAAGATAATTCTACGGTATATTATACTTTTAGTATATCTAATGAACCAATAATTTTAAAATCATACAGCGTTGTTTTATCATAACATAAACCAGAAAGAAACATACATAAAACCCACTCCTGTTCCTTCTTTGCCATTGTTCCAGGGCCCCGGGAATCTCTTTCGTATCACCCATGGCCCCAATAGGCTTCGACCTTGCTGGGCCCCTACGGTTGCTGACACCTCCTTGAGGCACGCGTGGAACACTACGCAACGTCAACGACTTGGGCTCGGTCCGGACGGTTACCGGACGGACGGACGGTGAGCTACCCATTGCTCGCCGTCTACAAGCCCGCGCCTACGGTGGCCGGAAATCGGGATCGGAACCCCTCGGTTCGGTTCGGCTGGGTCGCGAGGGTTATTGTCTCGCGCGTGCGGCCGCCTCCATTGCTAGCATTACTGCTTCGCAGAAGGAGGCGACCGCGCCCAAGGCCCACCGCGCTTTACGCTATTACAAATCTTGTTATGATAAAATGACTGGACCTAACTGCGGTTTATTTTCGTAAATATTTTTGGCATTTACGAAGCAATTAATTAGAATTCAATAATTTTTATAAATAGGTCTAGAAACATTTGCTGATTTCGTGATAACGCCATCTATTGCTGAAAAGCTTAACCTTACCTTTATCACACACTGAGGCTCTACCACGAGCTCATAACGTGATCCATTTTACGACCTAAACCAAACTGTTAAAGGGATGGAGCTATATAGGGTGTATAGCTCCATCACTCTTTTTCGCTCGTACGTCTGACATTATCATGGTAAGGCCCCTTTTTTTTTTTTTTAAGGTGGGAAATCATCAAAATGACTTCTCGCGCTCTGGGTGGTGCGGGAGGGCGTGTCAGACTTTTACTGACTAAAACCACACCTGTATCCTTCAATTACCCTTTGCGTTCTAGGACTACGGGTTTCCCTTTCAGAAATTCTCCGCGGTCCTAGCTACCGGGCATTGGCCCTGCTGGGCCCCTACAGTTTGCTGACATCTCTTTGAGGAGCGCGAGGATCACTACGCGCTGTTGACGACTGGGCTCGGTCCGGTTAATTACCGAACAGCCGGACGGCGAGCTACCCAGTGCTCGACGTCCGCAAGCCCGTGTCTACCGTGGCTGGTAGTCGGGGTCGGAATTACGGCGGCTAGGGCGTGAGGGCCTTCGTTCCCTCACGCGTGCAGCCTCCTCCTTCGCTAGCATTACTGCTTCGCAGAAGGAGGCGACCGCCTGCCATTCCTCCTCGCTTCGGACCATAGCCTGAACCAGGGCCCGACGCGAAAGGTCGCTGCCGCCAATTGCCTCCACGAGGACACGGCGGTGCTCCGCCCAAGCGGGGCACACCTCCACCGTATGCTCCACCGTGTCCTCTGGGTGGTCCGCACAGTGATGACACTCGTGCGTTGCTTCCGCCTGAATCCGATGCAGGAACCTCCCGAACTTGCCATGTCCGGTGAGGACCTGCGTCATGCGGTAGGTGAGGACGCCGTGTTGCCGCTCCAGCCACTTCTCAAAGAGGGGAGTTACCGCCATGATTGTAGCGTGCCCAGCACTGGGTTGCGACAGTCGCAGTGAGTTTTATAAATAGGTCTAGAAACATTTGCTGATTTCGTGATAACGCCATCTATTGCTGAAAAGCTTAACCTTACCTTTATCACACACTGAGGCTCTACCACGAGCTCATAACGTGATCCATTTTAAGACCTAAACCGGACTGTTAAAGGGATGGAGCTATATAGGGTGTATAGCTCCATCACTCTTTTTCGCTCGTACGTCTGACATTTTGACATTATCATGGTAAGGCCCCCTAGCCACCTACCGAGCGATAGTTAAATAAATAGTTTGACAAATTTAATTCGTGTGTTTGCTATTCAAAGCCAGATGGCGTCACTGAGGCATAGGATGGCAGTTTTTCTTAGACATTTTTTCTGATAGCCGCTCTATTGTATCTCTTTAGATCTCTTTGTAGACGTTTGAATGCATAACCGCTGGATTTCTGTCTTGTATAGTGAAGGTCAGTATAATCTGCCAAACTGCTTCGAAAGTGCTGATGTAGAAACCAGACTGTCGATAAAAATAATAGTAAGAACGCAAAAATATGTAAAAATTTCTTGTTTACAGTAAAATAAAACAAAACTATCACAAAAAAGAAACTGAGTTTTGAACCACTATCCCCTTACGTGCCGATCTAATCCAGACACGACTGCACTACGATGTTCGTTGACTTTTGTATAAAATAGGTGTTCTTATATAAACGTCATCATTGTCTGCTTAACCCTTTGTCGATGATAGCGTGATGATTTTCATCTCAGATATTAAATTTGTAGCTAAATGAAAAAAAGAAATATAATTTTCGTTTTTCCACTTAGATTTTATTACATGTTTGATTACTTTTTACAAAAATATGGAGTAAAAATGTCTAAGATGTGTTAAAAATATGCTATAAGTCCTATTATTATTGTAATCGAAGTACCATCGCATATTATATACAAAAAAGACGACAAAATACTCACAAAAATTATTACTATAACTGGGGATCGAAGTCACGGCAAATCGTTCAATACCGACATTTTGGAATATTGCTCACCCCCCATAGCAAATAGCGTGATAATTTATAGCCTATGTCCTTTCTCAAGGTCTATTCTATCTTTGTACCAAATTTCATCAAAATTGGTTCAGCGGTATAAGCGTGAAAGCGTAACAGACAGACAGACAGACAGACAGACAGACAGACAGAGTTACTTTCGCATTTATAATATTAGTATGGAAGTATGGATTGACTTTAAAATAACACGGTAAATTTTCGGAAGGGGTAGCAATATGGCACCTTGCGTTGAAAGGCCCCCAGGTGGACCGATGACCTGGTGAGGGTCGCGAGAATCCGATGGATGTGAAACGCAGAGGACCGGTAATTATGGTGACACTTGGGGAGGCCTATGTCTAACAGTGGACGTCTTTCGGCTGAAATGATAATGATAATGATGGCACCTTTATTTTTCTTTTTTTAAGGGTGGAAGTCATCCACTTTTCCCACTCTGGTTGGAGCGGGAAGGCGTGTCAAACTTTTACTGACTAAAACCACACCTGTGTCCTTCAGTTGCCCTTTGCGACATCTCTTTGAGGAGAGCGTGGATCACTACGCGCTGTTGACGACTGGGCTCGGTCCGGTCAATTACCGGACGGCCGGACAGCTGTGGACGACCCATTGCTGGATGTCCGCAAGTCCGCGTCTACAGCCACGGTAGTCGGGGTCGGAATCTCGGCTCGGCGTGAGGACGTTCGTTCCCTCACGCGTGCGGCCTCCTCCTTCGCTAGCATTACGGCTTTGCAGAAGGAGGCAAACGCCTGCTATTCGGGATTGCCATTTCGATTGCCTTGCGGGGCACACCTCTGTGTGCTCCACTGTGTCCTCCGGGATGATGGTACCTTGCGGGCTAATAATGGTGTGTTTTGTTATATAAAACGGGGTCGAAAGGTTTGCGTTCCTAATCACAGTTCGACAACGTATGATGTATCTCAGATTCCTTGCAGCCTTACGTTGACATCCGTACGTTACCTCCTTGCAGTGAGTGGTGACCAACACTGGAACAACCCTCTGAGGGAGGCCAGTCTCAGGGATAACACTAATCGGCTGCTACATTTGTTTACCGGAATTTCATTGTTTTATGGATACACAAGCTCAGGACTGTTGAGGGTGTTTCACGCGGTTTCTGTTTCGGATTCAGTTGGAAGTACCCTGATATTACCATTTTGCGAATCGCCTGGAGGACCCGTTGTAGCATGCGGTGGAGGTTTATCCTGCTTGGGTGAACCGCCGTGTCTTCAAAAAAGCAATCGGCGTCAGTGACCTCTCGGTTTGGCCATCAATATGCGATTTCGATTGGACGGGGATACATGCGTTCAAGATTTCACCGAAATTCATTCATAAGTTGGAGACTCTTCATAGGGTAGTTCCCACTATGGAATAACATTTGTCTGATATACGAGGACGTCAGTCAAATACACACCAAAAAATCCTAGGTAAATGAACAAGTAATTTTTACGCCCCAAATGATCAAGCTGCAACAATCAATTCAAGCATGCTCTCGCAAATTCTTCATAAGTACTGTTGTGGAGGAAGATAGTTGATGATGATGGTAATTTTTGGATTCACTGGCTTTTTGGCTTTGCACTATCAGTGCACGTTATCCAGCTGAAGGTCGGTGTCCCGATTATGCTCCTTCGTTTACCTCTACCAAAGCTGTCTGACGGCTTAAACTCTTCAGTGAAACATTGTTGAGGCAAAAATTTTACAGGAGGTAACTCTTTCGAACAATCTCGCAGCCTTAGCAGACATTGGCCCTAGAGGCCCCTATCCATTTGCTGACGTCTCTATGAGTCGTGCGTAGATTACTGCGCGCCGTCGATTCAGGATTGCTTTGACCAGATGACCGGACGGCTCCACCGCAATCGCCCTGCGGCTTTCAACACCTGGAGCATCACTTCCCTCATCATCCCTCATAGTTTCAGCCACCTTTTTCGATCGTAGTGCTTCACTGAAGGAGGCTACTGGTTGGCATTTTTTCCACTAATTGCCTTCATGAGGACACGGTGGCGCCGGCGCTCCTACCAAGCGGGACTGACTTCCACCGTAAGCTCCATCGTATTCTCCGGGCAATCCGCACCGCGATTGTGACGTGTTCACTGTGACAATGTTGTTTTACCAGAACATAAATCAAAAACATACATAAACTAGTGCCTTTTCCCTTGGGGTAGGCAGAAATGCCAACTGCTACGACCCTTACATACTCTTTCTATTCATTGACGTTCATACATCTAGATATGGACGAGTACATAACATGTATCCTGAAGGTAATTTGCGTTTTTAACTTTAACCGTTTTATGTGAAAGTACAATAAACAATCACGATGCTTTCAGAATGAATTGCAAGCACAGAATGATTGTACAGTTTTACGAACTTATCGCAGACGAAGTCGCGGGCAACAGCTAGTAATTCATAAATAAGGACTTTAGACATCGACTTACTTTAGAAGATATAATAAGTAAGTATAGTAATGTCGGTATTATACAGGTTGCATTTTGGAGAGTGTGCGCGGGAATTGCATGACTTGATTCCGCCATCTCCTTTCTACCATCGGACGACCCGACGTACGGCGAATATCCACCCTTACGTTGTTGAAACTTCAACGGTCCGGACTAAACGTTTCGCTTCGTCGTTTATACCGCGTACATCGAAGGACTGGAACAATTTGCCTGCTGCGGTCTTCCCGTCAAACTATAATTTAGGTGTCTTCAAGGCTAGAGTGAATAGGCTCTTAATAAACTAGTGCGCCTCACCATCAATGATTGCGTCACTGCTTACCATCAGGTGGGATCGCAGTCAAGCACACTGGTTTATATCAATTAAAAAAAAAGTAATAAATTTGAATAATCACAGGATGGGTCCGGGGCGAAAAATTTGTTTTATCTCGTCGGGAATCGCTGAGCGATCTCCGGCCACCGTGGGTACTGGCTTGGGGACGACGAGCAATGGGTAGCTCGCCGTCCGCTCGTCCTATAAGTACCGAGCTCGAATCGTCGATGGCGCGTAGTCTTCCACGCGCGCCTTAGAGATATGTCAGCAAACCGTAGGGGCCCAGCAGGGTCGATGCCTGCTAATGCCATGGGAAAAAGTATGAAAGGGATACTCTTGGTCCTAGGACGCAAAAGGCAACTGAAGGAACATAGTTGTAGTTTTAGTAAGTAAAAGCCTGACACGCCCTCTCGCTACACCCTAGAGCGGGAGAAATCATTAGATGATTACCTACCCTAAAAAAAGGATGGATTTATTTATCATGGCTCCGCCTTTTCAAGTTGAAGTTATCAAATTATATGAAGTCAAGAGCTTGTCGTTTTTGTTTTGGAAGTAATTAAAAGTTGTCTTTCTGTAGCAAAAGAACGTTCTTGCCTATCTTCGACCTTGTTTTTGTAATTTAGACTAACTATTACTTCAGAAGTGGGCGTAGGACTTTAGAAGACCTGCGAAATTGTTCGAAAAAATTGTCTTGACCCTGGAACGCAAACGACAACTGAAAGAACACAGGTCGATCTTAGGCAGTAAAAATGTGACAGTCTCTCTTGCTCCACCTAGAGTGAGAAGACCTCTGTTTTTGGTCTACCTCGACTCCGTCATGCGATTCCGAGCCCGGTTCTCCTTAAGCTGGGCAACCTCATAACCCACGAATCTGGGATTTAGAGCGCACTATAATATTTCGAATGCGATCCGTTAGTTCAACCCCAAGTATACTGCGCTCCATACCACGTTGATCTTGCTTATTAGTTTTGACTAATAAGCAAGACCAAGTGTAATGTCTTGCGCGTAGTGTTCCACGCGCGCTTCAAGGAGCTATCAGCAAAACCGTAGCGGCCCAGCAGGGTCGAAGCCTACTGGGACCATAGGTTGTGCGAATGAGAACCCCGGGGTCCTGGAACGAAGGTAAAGAAACAAAATAGGAGTGCAAATTTTAGTCAGCAAAAGTCTGACGCGCCGTCCCGCCCCGCCTTAGAGCCGGAGAAGTCATTGGATGATTTCCCCCCTAAAAAAAAGTGCAATGTCCGTTAGCTTACTCTTAAGCGACGTAGGCAAAGCGCCTTTAAATAGTTCATTCATTTTTGTAAAAAAATATCTAGATGTTTAAGTCTTCCTGCAATTCATCCTTGCCACAGCGGTTGGTTAAAGGAAATTAGATATTGAATACTTTCCCATGTAAGTTAACACATACAGTAACCAATTTAGAGTAACTAAGCCGTCGTGATTTCAAAATCTTCCGGTAAGTAAATTGGTGTGTATTAACATATCGCTAACGATATCTCAGGTCGAATGTATGATTGTATGCAATTTGGAACGTTATTTCCTTTGATCCATCTCACGATACGATTGCCGCTGAATTGAGATGTAAAGGAGAAATTACTGCAATTTCTGTTTGAAACAAAAGAATTTATGGAATTAGTTATGTTGTTAAGCAACACGTTAGTAAAGACGCGCTGAGCATTTTATTTTTTAACCGACTTCAAAAAGGAGGAGGTTCTATGTTCGGCTGAATGAATTTTTTTTTTATGTATGTTGACCGATTTCTTGGTCAATTGTGGACCGATATTGATTTTTTTTTTGATTGAAAGGTTATGCTTCCAAGTTGGTCCCATAGAAATATTGTTATGATCTGATCCGATCTGAACTTCGAAGATATGGAACAGAACTCCTCATAGAACTGTCGTAACAAGTAAAATTGCTTTATTTATACGTGTAGTCGATGACTGACTGAAAGAAGAAGGGGAATATATCGAACTGATCTGATGATGAAGCCTGAAGTTAGGCACCGGAACTCTGTAATTAATTAATTTGATCTAACCGTGTTTGGTATTATTAGAATTGTCATGAGATGCACTCTGGCTATATGGTATTTAAGTATGGCTGAGGGGTACTTTTTAGTGGTGGTACCACTACTAAAAAGTGTAAAATAAAAACTTTAAACTAATAAAAAAATGGGCGACTTCACTAAAAAAAAACACTAAAAGGATCAAAATAACTTTAATTTTGGAAGTCGGTGTTTCTCGGTATTGTTTGTTTCTTATTTAACACCGACTTCCGAAATTAAAGTTATTTTGATCCTTTTACTGTTTTTTTTTAGTGAAGTTGGTTATTTTTTTTTTGTAAAAATTATTTTTATTGTGTATTGAATGAGACTGTGGCGTCACGCTCGGCTATGTAACGCTCGTTTCGATCGACCTTACCCAAACGATTGCGGTGGAGCATACGGTGGAGGTCTGCCCCACTTGGGTCCTCGTAGGGGCGATCGGCAGTGGCGACCTTTCGCACCGAGCCCTGGTTCAGGCCATAGACCAGAGTAAGGGAGATCGAACTTCTTCACCTGTCGTCCGATAACCGTCTGGACCTAGCCCGAGTCGTTGACGTGTTGTTCCACGAGCGTCTCAAAGAGATGTCAGTAAAACCGTAGGGACCCAGCAGGGCCGTAACCATGGGTCGACTTCCGAAAGGGATACCCGTGGTCCTTGAACGCAGAAAGCAACTGAAGGAACATACAGGAACAGGCGGAGCGGGTGTCAAACTTTTACTGACTACAACCACACGTTTTAGTCAGTAAAAGTTTGACACCCGCTCCGCCCTAGAGCGAAGAGAATTCATTAAATGACTTTAAAAACCCGAACGATTACCATTTTGTGATATTAACCTAATTTTGATGAAGTTTTCATTTTTGCCGTGTAGTCTTACTTAGAAATAGCATAAATAGTTTTTTTTCTTTTTTGACCTGTATATAGGTCAAAAAAGAAAAAAAAACTATTCTTATATATACTCTCGAAATAAAATTATTAGGAGTTAGGTTAAGGAGGCCAACATGAGAACGATAATAATGATTACTCAACCTTATTTACGATAGACTTTATGCACGTGAATGATTTTGTAACCGAAGCTTTAAAACACTCAAACTGATTTATTTGAGAACTTTAACGCTACGTTAAACATTAACGCACAATGTAAACGCTCCAATACAAACAGCATACTGTGACGGTGTGACCGGCCGTAAATATGAAGACGTAGTCATCAAACTAGTCTTCTCAAATATGTTGGGCTCAGCTGGTGAGAGTCTAACTGGATGCAGCTCATCCATCATCATTTTGATCAAAAGACGTCCACTATTGGACGGACATGACTCACCCACCCAAGTGTCGCCAAAACGACCAGTCCTGTGCTTCTCGCACCCATCGGATTCCCGCGACCCTCACCTGGTCATCGGTCCACCTTGTAGGTTGCCTACCAACACTGCGTCGTCCAGTACGCAGCCGCCACTGCAGAACCTTTCGTCCCCATTGACCATCTGTACTGTGAGCAATGTGCCTTGTCCACTGAAAGTTTTGAGTCAATCAAATTGTTTTTTCAATCAATTGATTAGACATGACTACTTTAATCATGATTGATTTAATCATGACTAAACAATTTTTTTCATAGTCATAACTAAATAATTCAATCACTAGTCATTATTTATGATTAAATGACTAAGGATTAAACTCATCAATCATCAAACACGACTAATGATTGATTTTTTTATTAGTTATTAGTATTTGTCATAATTTAATATTTTAATCATTAGTCTCTAATAAAACTAAATTTTGCCCAACACTGCTCTCTATCACTTAAGTGTAACGATTCTTCTGGCTATGTTGGTGTATGTATGCTATGTTTATCACCTAACTATGTATTGTTTTGAATTTACTTCAAACCGATAGGTAAAGAAAAAGTTAGAATTAGAATAGCGTTATCCCTGTCCACACATCTATATCTCTTTAAATCCCGATGTGTCATCTTTACGGCAGGGTAGTGTAATTGTGTAAAGAAAATATTCGGGACACCCTGTTGTGACTCAAAATGGCGGCGCAATTTGGGCCATGCTAATGTTCTTTTTACGATTTGTTGTGTAAAACGCAAACTCTTGATGTGGGGCCAGCTGTAGCGTTTTTATCTGTTTAATGGTTACCAACGCCAAAATAGATTCCATTTGATGTATTGGCGTATGCTTCTGGATATAAATTGGAATATTAAATGGTTTTATCTTGCTTGTAGTGCGTGTTAGTTATCGTTATTGGCCACCTGCATATAATTTGTAAATCATAGTTTATTTTAATTCAGCCTCTGAGTTCAATTAAATATTTTCTTGATGATAATTTTTTTTTAATTATCCTTTAGTAAGTATCGACTTAGTGGTCGCTTAATAATAATGGTTAATTTTTTTTACAAAATGTTGTCCATACATTATTGTCCTTTCTTTTTTTTTGCTTTAATTAGTTGTTCATTTAATGACATTATTATATCTATGTATGTACATAAAAAACTTAAATAGTAACTAAACTAAGTACTTATATTAAAATCTAACTATGTACATAAATATAATACAAAAACACAAAGTACACTCAGGCGCCGAAGTACTTCTCCACATCGCTGTCACCCGGAAATGTGCCCGTGTGGAGAAGATTAGCAGCATTGCCACGTTGAATGGCAATGTTAAATTCTTTGTGCGAAGAACTAGCCAGCCCTCTAGTCACGCAAAGTTTCGATCATTCGGCGTTGAATTTCCTTAAAAAGGAGACGCGCACTCGGACCCCATGACCAAAGCGTTTCGACCCCAAACGGCTCAAACCGGTACATAATTACCAATAAGGTTACAGCATTTGCGCTGTTTAATGGCCTCAGCAGTCGCAACGGCAGCGCCAGCACAGCCCGCCGAATTTGGAATATGGGATGGTGCAAGGGTGTCGGCACAGCCCCCCTAGCCAAGTTACAATCGTGTCGTTCGCGCCGAACTGACCACGTGACTGAGCGTTGAGATGACGTCAGAACAAAGGAATCGGATCCTTTGTTCTGACCACGTGACTGAGCGTTGACATGACGTCAGAACAAAGGAACCGGAGGCGTGGCCTACTCGAGGCGTTCGGCGCGAACGATACGATTGTAACTTGGCTAGGGGGGCAGGTTGTGTCCTACACCAGAGGCCTACCCACCTGCCACGGCATCAACGTCATACCATTTGGACTCTTCCCATCATCACAT
The DNA here is from genome assembly GCA_905147345.3 of Mythimna impura. Taxonomy (NCBI): domain Eukaryota; kingdom Metazoa; phylum Arthropoda; class Insecta; order Lepidoptera; family Noctuidae; genus Mythimna; species Mythimna impura. The sequence goes on along the minus strand of LR990343.1, from coordinate 11,614,851 downwards.
ACCAAGCCTAGGTTCTAATACGGCAGGTACGCGTGACAAGAGCTTGACGAATAATATCGTTGATGCTAGCGTGCCGTGCTATGCGGCCTGCGCTCCTGCAGCATCTTGTTGTTGTTGTTGTTGTTGTCCTTTCTTACATACATTTTATTTTACGTGTAACATGATTTGTAACACACGTGCGATGCTAAGTCATTTTCTGTGTCTGTCTGTATACCCGTGAACTCCTTCGAAACCACGCAACGAATTTTGACCCTTCCACCAGTGACCTGATGATGAAGCCTGTAGGCCCGGGTTTGGCTTATTGGAATAGATATGCAATGTTTTAATGATTCAATTCTATAGGTACCTTAGTATGGAACTTGCACACTATTTAAGTTGGGCTGAGGGGTACTTTTTAGTTGTGGTGCCACAACTAAAAAGTGTAAAATAAAAAACTTTTTACAAAAAAAATATAACCGACTTCAATGTAAAAAAAACTAGGCAAGTGCGAGTCAGACACAGACGCACTGAGGGTTCCGTACAAACTTACCTATGAAAACAGTTCAATTCCCGAATTGAGTTACGAAGATTTTTCCGAATGGCAAAAGTTTTTTTTTTGTGACGTAACTAAAAATTTACAGTTTTCAGATTTTTTCCTATACTTGTGTTAAGAGACTTGCTTCATGCCAAATTTCAGGATTCTAGGTCAACGAGAAGTACCCTATGAATTTTGATTCCCTTGAGAGTGTCGAAATACACGTTTTTTGCGACATAAACGGCAGTATCTTTTTTTCCGTTTACTCAGATGTTTGATTTTTTTCACAGCTTCAAGGGACCGCAGACCTAAGTATAATGGTTTAATTTCAACTCGATACCTCCACGCATTCCCAAGATAATAAAGGGTCTTGACAGACAGACAGACAGAAGGACGGACAACAAAGTAATCCTGTAAGGGTTCTGATTTTTTCTTTTGAGGTACGGAACCCTAAAAACAATGAAAAGCGCAAAATAACAAATAAATAAGTCGGTGTTAAATAACAAAGAGACATACCTAACTATTACATGGTTGTATTTTTTTTGTAAAAAGTTTTTTTTTAATTTTGCAAATATGTTTAAAAAAAGAAACTTTTACCTACTCGTCAATTTAAACTAGATAAGGGCGTACTAATAGTATAAATCGTAAATGTGTCACAAATTACAAATTAATAACTTAGATGAGAGCATATTTCTTATTAGATCCACCATTTGTCGGTCATTCGTCTGGACTTCGGGAAGGTTCGGGTCCCGTCGGGTCTGCTCGGTCGGGGTAATTGAAATCCGTCATACCAGGCGCGTATGACAAATGACAGGCTGTCGACCGCTGGCCGTAGCGCGCTGGTTGTCAAATAATATGGTAGTGGTCACGTTAAATGGCACACTAAAGGAAAAAGCGGAAACAGGAAATGTCATAATTTGTTTTCTCGACGGTTTTTCTTCTTGGTTGGTATGGAAACGTGATTGTTGAGGTTTTAGAGCGATGGAATAAATTGAATATATTTTTTCTCTGCACCTAAGTATCAGTAGATACCTGCTTACCTTCACCAACGAAAATCATTTCCTTCCACTTATAAACATAAACCGAAGTCGTGTTAGTTACACCATTTATAACTCAAGAACGGCTCGACAGATTTTAATAATCTTTGCTTTATTGGATTCGTCTCTTCCCCGAATAGCAGAATGACTATTAAAATATTGGAACACGTAAAAAAGCCATCTAGAAAAATAACCAATGAAAATTATTTCCTTCCACCCATAAACATATACCTACCGAAGTCGTGTTAGTTACACCATTTATAACCCAAGAACGGCTGGACAGATTTTAATGATCTTTGCTTTATTGGATTCGTCTTTGCCCCGAATAGCAGAATGACTATTAAAATATCAGAACACGTAAAAAATCCATCTAGAAAAATAACCAAACGAACGAACGAACGTAATTGACAGTTGCTGTCATTTTTTGATGTATATCAAAAAATGACAGCAACTGTCAATTACGTTCGTGACTCAATCATTCCATCATTCGTTGACTATTAGGCGGTATGAAGTTCGCCGGGTCAGCTAGTGTAATATATTAAACACACATCCTGAAAGCAGTTTGTTCAGAATCTGCTTCAGCATCGATTTCAGCAGTTTTTAAAATATGTAATTTTTTATCTTAAAATAATCAAGAAATATTTTAGGATAAAAAGTTGCCTTTTGATAAAGTTCATATAAATGTTGATTGCGTCACTAAAGTGTGTGTGTACGTGCGTGTGTATATCTACACACGATCAATACCGAGAGGAAGTTGAGGAGATCGTGGAATATGTACGAGTCAAGACGAACTGGACTTTGAGAGTCGTGCAGTTGGAACCGCGCTATAATACTAATTTCAAGTCGTTTGTGGTGCGGGTGCTGACTCACCATTTAGACACCTTCCCCAAAGAAGAGTTTTGGCCGAAGGGTGTCGTGTATCGACGATTTCGTGGAAGGATACCAACCTCGCAGCGGAACACGACGCCATCACTTCGTGTACAATAGTTTAAAATTTTAATAATTTGTTACAGTTTCTTTTGCATTAGTTTATTATTTTGTAAGATTATTTGTTATTTTTTATCTATGGGCCTTAGTTGCCTGATAATAAAGGATTATTATTATTAATACCGATGATGATGCGCTACCAATGTAGTGCGACGATGTCCATGTTATTTATGTACAATTAGGATAACTAATTTCTTTAAAAAAAACTGCATTGGTGCATCATATTAAAGTTTTAGTCCTTAATGTATTTTTCTAAGTTAATTTTCTAATTGGGGTGTCTAAGGGTGTGTATTATTCTAGTTACATGCTGTATAATTGTTTTTGTGTAAAATACTCTAATATTTTACTAAAACAGTTCTAGCTAAGTAATGAAAGCCGCACAAGTTGATCCATGCTTGTGCTCGCATCAGCGACGCCTTTTTCTTTCATAAATTCGAAAACGAGACAGCCACGCAACCCAGCGTTCGATCACATCGTCGCTTACCATCAGCCCACCTAGCCAAGTTACAACCGTTTCGTGACGAATTCCGTTCTCCAATACGCCTCGGTGTCAGCAATTGCAGAAAACGATAAGTTGGTAGCCATGTTGACGCGCCTGAGTCGGCCGCTCGTTCTACAATGTCGTTCTACAATAACAAAGGTTGTAGCGTTGAACATTGTAGAAACGATAACAATTCATACTATCATTTTGAACGATGTGAACTTGGCTACAAATTTCCTATTCGTTTGTTCTGACCACGTGACTTAACGTTGAGATGATGTCATTCTCATACATTTGATAAATTTTCGACTAGTGTTAAAGATTGCAGATTATCAATTTGGCTAGGGGCGCAGGTGAAAAAGTGGTAAAAGAGAGCCTTGGCTTGATGGCTTGCACGAGACCTTTGGGTGCGGGGCCGTGGGCGCTGGCTCACATCGCTCATGCTTAGCTACGCTATTGTTGTCGAGGTCACTTTGAGGATTGGTGACCAACTTAATTCACCGAGATGCCTTCATGCCTCGGAAAACATGTTAGTCTCGGATGTCTTCTGTGGATCCTTGACACTCGTTACGCGTGGGCAGAAGTCAGAAAACTCTATCACCAGTCTTACCAAAGTGTATCGTGTTACGCAGTTACTGCGTTTTTTTTTTTTGGTGGGATTTCATTTAATGACATCTCTCACCCTTGGGCGGAGCGGGAGGGTCTGTCAGACTTTTACTGACTACCTAAAACCCACTCCTAGTTCCTTCGTTGCTTTGCGTTCCAGGGCCGGGTTTTCCTTTCAGAAGCGAACCCATGGCCCCAGTAGGCTTCGACCGTGCTGGGCGGTTTGCTGGCATATCTTTGAGGCGCGCGTGGAACACTTCGCAGCGTCGACGACTTGGGCTTGGTTCGGACGGTTACCGGACGGTCAGACGGCGAGCTACACATTGCTCGCCGTCTGCAAGCCTGAGACGCAGTTACTGAGTTGACGAGTTCAGATAGGCAGTCCCTCCTTGTAAAATACTGGTGTGCAGCATCATCCGGTTTGAATGGATGTCGACCCCAGAACACAGCATAGCTGGGAATTTTATTAAGATATTGAGACCACGGCTTAGCCTCTAAGCCGTGGTCTCAATATCTTAATAAAATGTAACTTTTGTAAATGTGAGTCTGGATGGTCGTTATTACATGTTTAATCCCGGTAGAATATACCTGTAGGGTAATTTTGAGTCGCAGGGCGACTCTCGGCCACCATAGGCGCGGGCTTGCGGACGGCGAGCATTGGGTAGCTCACCGTCCGATCAGGGCCATGCCCGGGTCGACAGTGCGTTGAGATCCATGAGCACCTCAAAGAGATTTCAGCAAGATTGACGGGGTCCATTAGGGCCTTTGGGTTGTAGAATGGTTAAAAATAAGTTGACGTTCCGGCCCAGGATCGCAAAGGGTAACTGAAGACACAAAGGTTGGTTTTAGTCAGTGAAAGTCTGACACTCTTTTGCTTCACACGGAGTGGAACGACATTTGATGATTTTCCTCGTCAAAAAAAATAAGATAAAAACGTATAAACAAATTTTTCTCATGGATAAAGTCGCGGGTAGAAGATTTTTTATAATAAACGTAACACTAAAAAGAACTGCACAAAATCATTTAAATGCATAAATCAAAACAATCACTCAGTGGTTTAATAATATTGTTTACATAAACCAATTTACATAGCGTTCGAAAATGGCGCCCAACAAATATTGATAGGCGATGCAATAAGCTGTAATTGATTAAATTAATAAAAATCGAACGGAAGCTGAATGCTGGTTAAAAGTAATTACAAACAATAAAGAAAGTATTTACATAATAGCTTCAGCCGTAAGTGCACATTTTCATGGCTCATCAACCAACCCGGATTCAGTGTTTAACCCTTTGTTTATGGTACAAGCTTGTATTGCACTGCGTCTGAATATCAGAATTTCACAATTATATACAACGAGCAGTGGTAGCCAAGTGGTAACGGCCGCGACTTACGAGTTGTAGGTCGCGGGTTCAAACCCAGCCAGGTGCATTACTTTGTGTAATTTATTTCATCACCACTGCTCTCTAAACGGTGAAGGAAAACATCGTGAGGAAAACCGGCATGTCCTAGAACCAAAAATTCGAAGACATGTGACATTCACCAACCTGCACTGGGCCCGCGTGGTGGATTACGGCCCATTCCCTCTCCTAGAGAGGAGGCCTGAGTCCCAGCAGTGGGAACATTAAAAAGGCTGATTAAGTTAAGCTAAGCTTAAGCTGTACAACTAGTTGCTGTCAGCGGCTTCACTGAAGAAGGAGCAAACATACACACACACTCACATAATTTCGCCTTTATAATATTCGTGTGTAATTAGAAAGTTATTCCAAGGGAGCATATATCTACTTCCAAGATAAAAAAATATCCGATAAGCTATTCAATGACATGGTCTACCCTTGTGCTAAATTTCATCCAAGTCCGCTCAGCCGTTCGAGCAGGAAGAAGTAACAAATGTAATAAAAATATACTCGTACAAAGTTTTCTAAATTATTTAACTGTGTCTACATTTCTCATCCAACTCTCCTGTCGCAGATCTGCTGGAAGAAATTTAGTTTGAAATAAGCAGCACCTTTGCACTCTCCTGTATTTGTTCTTTTCGATTTTAAGTGTTTGTGTGTACCTACATAAATAAATAAATACACGGGATCCCTTAAAAAGGTTCACAATATAAGTTAGAAATCTAATACAAGTTGCAACACCACCACAATTCATATACGGTGTCTCTCCGAAAATTACGACGAAAACTATTTAGCGAAATCCATCTTTATTTGATAACTTCAGGTGAAAAAGTTGCCAACTACCCAAAACACTAGTCCGGACACATTTATTCCGTGAACCCATACCTAGTGTCAGTTGGACAGATGTAAACATAGTCGCCACATTCTTGGGGTCCCGCTCCTGGGTATCATTTGTCATCCGCGCTAGATGCCGTGTAGTCCGCGTGTGCAAAATACTTTGCGTTTATTACGAGTTTTACAGTTTGGTTTCAAGTAAGTTTTGATTATGTTTTTTTTGTAGATTTGGTTCTCTGTAATTGTAGCTTAGCCCGGTTGGGATTAGTAACCCACAATTGTTAATTAAGTACAGCTCATGTATTATTGTTCCTGACGTCACATTGAGCCACAGCCACACACCATATCGCGGTCGCCTCTCCAGGCCCTCGCTCATCGACATCTTGAGCGTGCGCACAATATCGGTTGTTTCAAAATCAGTTCCTTTAAATACATACATCCAAATTACATTCAATTTGAAGCAGTTAGCAACAGCAATAGTCAACATATGGTCCTTCGAGCCGGATTTTGCTACCACATTTGCCCACATTTTGTTGGGAATTGAGAAAGATTTTATTAAACCAAGAAAGGAGATTAATTTAGGAAGAAAGGAAAAATATTTTTTTTAAGTAAAACTATAGTGTTTTATTTGCTTACTTACAAACTATAAATGAGTATATTAGGGGAAGTTTGAAAGTGGCGCCAGTGACTGAAAAGTTGAAAGGGAATCGTTTGTCTTGGTATGGTCATGCGAAGAGGAGGGATAAAACGCATGTTACTAAAAGAGTTATGAGTTTACATGTGGATGGATGGAGAGGGAGAGGGAGACCAAAAAAAAGATGGATGGATTGTGTGTGAAGTCATATGAAAGAAAAGAGAGTTAGTGATAGCGTGTGAAGAAAAGAGAGTGACAGGACAGAATGGAAGAAAAATACGTGCGCCGACCCCAAATAAAACGGGACAAGGGCAGGAAGATGATGATGACTTACAAACTATAAATAATAATATTTACAAATGGGTAGAAAAAGAAATTATTGGAAATGTGCCCAGAACGTTGGGTAGCAATGCTGATTCATTGTCCGAAGAAAAGCCCAGCCCTCTGGTTACGCGAAGAGTCGACCAGTAGTTTGCTGATATCACGAACAACTGATGAACGCTCGAACCCCATGGCCTTAGTGTTTTAACCCCAAACGGCTCAAATATATAATTTCCGATAAGGATATTATATTTACACCGTTTGAGGTTTTCTGCACATGCAGCAGCCGCCTCAGCACAGCCTGCCGTACTCAGAAGAAATTTAATAAGAAATTTGGGAAAGTGTAATAAAGTCCACTAAATATTTATTAAACATACGAACCTTATTTAACATACGAAGAGCTCTGGTGAAGACCCATTAGGCACTAAAGATCTAGGTACAATAGCCAGAAAATTGTAGCATTCTCTGGCTTTATTGTCCAACACCCAAGTCCACAATCCTTTCAAAACTTTATTACAGGTGAGAAAATGCATTTCAACCCTAAAAGCTTAAAGCCATAACACACACTTGTTTTGAAAATTCTTCAAATGCAAAGCAATAAGAAAACCATTTCAATGCTTCTGTCAGATTCAAAGGAGAGTAGTAAAAAGGCGGTTAAATCTAAAACTATAAAGGGAGTATGTTAATGGACACTTTCAGGCTTATCTGCATACTGGAGTCGTAACTCTGAAATAGCTACTGTGCCATTTTAAAGTAGTCATTATGAGTTGCTAATTTGTTAGGGCTATAGAGTCGGTGAGCTGGTGGCAGTTTTAGAGTTCAAGCGACAGGGTTACCTAATTATTAAGCTTAATTATAGCACTATACGTTAAGCCTCAGACGAATAATCACAATCACAATCAGAATAAGATGGATTTTGAGGAAATGATTTGATTAAGTTCAATATGTCAATGTCCAATTTTCGCGGATACCATTTCCTTGACTTAATAATTTTCTCATACACTAAAATACTAAATAAACTAAAAATGTTGAGTTTAGCGCCATCTAGCGAGAATATGGTCACGCTCGGGCTCGTAGCTTTCACCTTAACGATGGGTAACCATTATTTTTGTAATTATATAAGACTAGGCTCGGTAGTGCTGGACGGTGATTTTATAAAAAAAAAGAGAAAAAGAGTGCAATAGTGATTTTCAGGCCGGATGACAGGCGATACACATTCGTCGAGTTCCGAATTTTACTTTGTGTAGCACAGCTCTAAACAAAGTCAAGCAATTTAAGTAATTGAGCCACTCGGTCACCGAGGACCTTAAAGACAGAAAGGATATTGAAAGGGAGTGTAGAGCGCTGTCTGTCCGTTGTTGTAACATGTTGGCTCGCATGAGTAAGGTTTTCATGTTGCATTGGAACTGTCAAAGATGCGTTTTTTAAAGCGTACTGTCAGCCCTTTTACACTTGTAGCCTGTGGGTTAACTATACGCAACGGAAATACAGTGATCTGTGTGTTCAATACACTGATGGTACTGATGGGGCTGCCACACCACTGCTACGCATCCGCGATGTTCGCGGCGGTTGACACAGACGGCCATCATGCGCAAACGGGGCGCTTCTACGCGCGACAGCCCCAACTCCATCATGTGCTTGCTGGCGGGCCGGTGGGACTCTCCTATGCTGGCTCGCTTGATACGGCTGCACATAGTCCTATTAATCGTAATTATCGACGTAATTTGCCACCATCATCGGAAAGTCCACCCGGACCTGCCACTTGCTGTTTGTGTGATCAATCAATTTGTTACTAACACTAGTTTGTGAGCTCGCAATTGTACTAACACATATGGATGTAGTCGTAAGATGAATCTGAATGAAATGATTTATAATTATTATTATATCTGAAGACACTGGAGTCAGGGCTCAAATCTTGTATTGACTATTGCATGACAGTTCTGTTTACTTTACATGTGTCTTTGTATTTTTGCTAATAAATTTTATTTATTAATAATAGATATCTACCCTGTACTATCCCTTAGCTGGACTAAGGCCTCCCTTAGCTGGACTATGGCCTCCCTTAGTCCAGCTAAGGGCTATTACAGGCTCCATTCTTTCCATTGCTCCCGCCTTTAGGCCATTTCTTGTCAATTCCTAATGCAGACATCTAAATCGTCCCGCTATCTTCTTCGTGGTCTGCCACGACCCCGTCGTGCAATTTCAGGGCACAAATTTTGTGTTTTACTGGCCCACCTCTCGTTCGGCATGCGACAGATATGTCCAGCGCGGTCCCACTTATATGGGCATCCTTTTGAACCACGTCAATGATCTGTGTGTATAAGATATGGATATCTTTCCTAATATCATTATTTATGAAAATCAGCCTAAATAGGAACATTGAACATGAAGCGGGGAAGAATGGCACAAAAAGAAGGGGGCATGCACTTAACTATGTTCCCGTCCGATTATTATAATTTAGGCGTCTTCAAGGCTAGAGTGAATATGCTCTTAATAAACTAGTACGCTTCACCATTAAAGCTTGCATTACTGCTTCCCATCAGGTACAAAACAAATACTAAAGCCCATAACTCACCTAACATAGGTAATAGAAATTTAAACAATTTGATCCAAAATCTGGCAGTAATTTTAATAATCTGTGCAACATTAGCGTAACAACGATCATTGTTTCAGGCTACGTTGTTAAAGTCTCAAAGAAAACTTTTAATAGGCATGAAGTTACGGGGAATTGAATAGAACTCTGTAATTGTTATATCAAACCTGTTTCTGAGGTAATAGCGTCGTAAAATATTCCTCTTAATATTATTTTGGGGGAAAATTTTTGCTTCAAACTTGTACAATTTCGCCACTGATATAATTACCTTTTGGAAGTAGCCACTTCTTTGTGAGTTACCTATCTACAACTTTTTAGTTCAATAAAAGATAATGTTTCGTTTGATTTAAGATTTTATGCCCCGTTTACACGTGGGTCCAGCCTCGGCCAATCGCCTAGCCATTGTGTTGTGAAACAATGGCAATTGGCCGAGGCTGGGCCCACGTGTAAACGGGGCATCAAAGTTTGAGTTGAATTTTCAAGGTATTTTTTTTATTTAATAAAATTGTTTATTTGCACCTTCAAGTTAAAGCTACGCTAGACGAGTCAAACACGAGCGGCTAGCCGAGCTCAAATTCGTGTAGAGCACGAGAGACATTACACGAATTCTGGGTTGACCCATGGCCCCAGTAGACTTCGGCCCTGCTGTAGGGGCCCCGACGGTTATGCTGACATCTCTTTGACGCGCGCATGGAACACTAAGCTCCGCCTGGGACTCGGGCTCTGTCCGGACGGTTACCGGACGGCCGGACGGCGAGCTACCGATAGCACGTCCGTAAGCCGTCACTTGCGGTGGCTGGTAGTCGGGGTCGGGGTCCCGGCGGCTGGTGCGTGATGTCCATTCCCTCACGCGTGCGACCGCCTTCTTCACTAGCATTGCTGCAGAAGCTGGCTCCTAACCTAACTTAATATCTTGTATAAGTACAACATGTACATAATAATCGCATATCCTGAAAGTATTATGTTCCGAATCGTCAACTAAATCGATTTCAGCTATTTAAAAAAAATTGTTAATTTAGTTCTAAAAATTCAAGCCTATTTTTTTAATTAATATAAATTCTTTATAAATCTTGATTGCGTCACTACTGTGTTTGTTTGTGCATGCATAGAGACCAAATTCGATGCTCTACGCTACCAATGTAGTGCGCCGATGCCTATATTATTTGAAATTAGGATAACTAATTTCATGAAAAATACAAAGTGAATTTAAGTAATATTTCAGTGCTTAAATTATGATTGTAACTTGATTTTCTAATTAGGGTGTACAAGGGTGTGTATTATTCCAGTTAGTTACCTACATATTGTTAAAGGTATCAGCACTCACCCAAATTATCACTAGCAGTGGGTGGCATATCTTTCCTAAATAAATTAAAAGTGAGCAAGGAAAATAATAAAGTAATTAGTATTATAAATATTCACATTTTACTTTTTTAAATAAATTTCGTATTTTTGCAAGAAAGTGAATGTACAAAAGGCAAGTAATTTTTAAAATTTTCTTAATACTACAGAAACAGAAGGCTCAGAAGGCTGCCCAGCTTAAGTGGGACTGGGCTGGACATGTCGTCGGACATGTCCAGCCCAGTCGGAGCGAGTCGAACTCGCACATCGAGGTTTCCGTACAAATTTGTAGGTATGTAAATAGTTTATCACGGTTTTTTTTTACCTTGAAACCTACCTCTTCCCTTACAAACTAGTAAAAAACCCGTGATAAACTATTTACATACTTCCCTACAAATTTGTACGGAACCCTCGGTGCGCGAGTCCGACTTGCACTTGACCGGTTTTTTATAAATCCAACCTTGGTCCACAACCACTTTGGTCCACAAACTTACCTCTTCCCTTACTTGCATGGGACTAAGTGCGAATGGGAGGAAGTGCGAATAACCCTCTGCCGCATGCCGATCGAGCGGTAGGTCAGTAAAACACAAGGTTGGTGCCCTGAAATCGCACGACCGAGGGCGCGGCTGAGCAAGAAGATCTCCTTCTTGGTCAGTTGGCGCCTTCGGCAGGACGAGTTAGATGTCTTTCTTAGGAATTGGCAAGAATGAGCTTAAAGCCGGGAACAATGGAAGGAATGGAGGGAGGCCTTTGCCCATCAGTGGGACAGAATAGGCTAGATATAATAATATTACAAAACTATTTGGTGCAAAATAAAAAATAAAAATTAAAAAAAAGATCGGCGTACAAATGTGTGTGGTATATGTCAGTGTGTTTCTGTTCGTATAGGTATATTATTGAAGTGTTGACTGCCTAAGCGAAGCTTGACGAGGGGCTTGACTGAAAGCCGCAACATAGTTGGGAATGGTTGGGAAAAGGTTGGGCCGATTGGTTTTTGTTCTTTTTCACTATATTTTATGACCCGAAGAGTCGACAAATTAAAGTCCTGCTGAGGTCTTCCCGTCCGATTATAATTTAGGTGTCTTTAGGGCTAAAGTGAATAAGCTCTTAATATACTAGTGCGATTCATCATCAACGATTCCATCACTGCTTACCAAGCACGGGTTTATATCAATTTAAAAAAAAGGGCAAATGCAAGTTGGACTCGCGCACTGAGAGTTCCGTACAAACTTACCTATGAAAACAGTTCAATTCCCGAATTGAGGTACGAAGATTTTTTAGAAAAAAGTTTTGTTTTGTAACGTAACTACAAATTAAGCTGTTGATCCCCGCACGAACGCCCGCGTTCGTGCGCCATTGTCTTACTATTGTGTCTCTAATTACACTACTCAACCAGTTAAGCTGTTGATCCCCGCAATAACGCCGGCGTTCACGCGCCATTGTCTTATTTTTTTTTTTTTTTTTTTTTTTTTTTCTAAATTTCTTAGTCTACATTACAGATTTTTATTGCCATACAATACAACGAAAACCTCTCAGGGTTTATCTGTGTGATGGCGAGCCGCTTGCTTATTTAATATGTAGTAGTGATGTAATAATAATTATCTAGTTATACATTAAACTTTTGTGTAAAGAAACGTTTTAATTTATACTTATAACTTTTCGAACTCGTTTTATATAATGTTTGTAAATCTTCTGGAAGTTCATTAAGAAAGTAAGGCACTAAATATTCTGCAACCCTCATCCCGTACACATTGTTGGCTTTTGGTAGAATGTATTTATTTTTGGGTGTAATAGATCTCAAAAAGTCAGGTCTTGTGTTTTCAGTTAGCAATTCAGGCCTATTGATTTCAGCAAGGGTGAAGAATTTAACTTTATTGAACACATTCATAACATTGCAGTATTTAAATAAATCATCGTCGCTGTTTTTAAATTTATTTTTTATGTGTTTAGGTACGATAACTTTTAATATTCTTAGTTGCAGCTTGTAAATATCTGACAAGTATGTATGGTAAGTTCTACCATAGCTGCTGAGCCCGTAGTTGATAACCGAGTCCGCCAAGGCCATATATAACATTCTTAGTGTTTTATAAGGCAACTTGTATTTTAAAACGCTAAGTTTCCCTATAATGGACCTCAGCTTGTTGCACACGTATTCTTTGTGTGGACCCCAGCAGAATCGGCTATCAACCATTAGACCGATATACATGTGTTTATCGACTACTTCCAATAGTGGCTTACTATTGTGTCTCTAATTACGCACTCAAAAGGTTAAAAGTTTTCAGATTTTTTCTTATACTTGTGCTATGACACCTTCCTTTATGCCAAATTTCAGGATTCTAGGTCAACGGGAAGTAGTACCCTATGAATGTTATTCCCTTGAGAGTGTCAAAATACACGTTTTTAAAAACGTAAAACGTTTTTTAAACGGCCGTATCTTTTTTTTTATTTGTTAACTCAGAACTTTGTTTATTCACAGCTTCAAAAGACCGCAGTGAGTATATGGTTTTCATTTCAATTCGATACGTCCACTTGTTCCCGAGACAAAGTTATAAATTAAGTCCCAGATACTCCCTCAGAGATAAATTTAAAGAAATTAATATAATGACTGTACCTTCACAGTATATTTACGAGAATATTTTGTATGTACATAAAAATATAAACATGTTTAAAAAATACAGTGATGTTCATAATTTTTGTTATGTTCGCCCATAATTCTCGTCTTGACACTGGTAGTGCTACTCCACCGACTCTACCTCACTGCGATACTTCGATGCTCGAGGTCCGCATAAAGAACAAAGAGGTTCTGAGAGCACTGTGTCGTCTTGACGTGAATAAAGCTAGTGGACCAGATGGTATACCAGCGATTGTTCTCAAGGCTTGTGCACCCGAGTTGTCTCCTGTATTGACGCGTTTGTATCGCCTCTCATTTGGGACTGGTATAGTACCCAAGTCCTGGAAGCTTGCCAACGTGCAACCCGTGCCCGTGCAGTCGTACCGATCCTACCAACTATCGACCGATTTCAATAACCTCCATACTCTGCAAGATTATGGAGCGTGTATTGAACTCGCGCCTCTTGGCATACCTGGAAGGTAACGATCTCCTCAGTGATCGACAGTATGGGTTTCGCCACAATCGATCTACTGGGGACCTACTAGTTTATGCCACCCACTTGTGGGGCGAGACCCTCAAGAAGAATGGGGAAGCGATTGCTGTTTCCTTAGACGTCTCGAAGGCCTTCGACAGGGTATGGCACGCTAGTCTATTGAGTAAGCTTTCAGCGTACGGCGTTTCCCCTGGTCTGATTAACTGGGTAAAAGACTTCCTGAGTGAACGTTATCTCCGAGTTGTTATCGATGGATGCTCATCAGAGCCCATGACGACTAATGCCGGAGTTCCTCAGGGGTCTGTTCTCTCTGCAACTCTTCCTGCTGCATATCAACGATCTGCTGATGCCCGGTATCTATGGGTATGCAGATGATAGCACAGTTGTAGAGAGATACCTGCCAGGTGCTCGAGCTAGTAAGGAGCTAATCCGGACCGAAAGAGAGGCTATGGTAGAGCGTGCGAATGTCTCACTTCAGGCAGTCTCCAAGTGGGGTGAAGCCAATCTGGTGGGATTCAACGCCGCCAAAACACAAGCGTGTCTATTCACCGCTAAAAGGAGCCCGTTCACCTTGGCTCCTGTTTTTCAGAATGTATCCCTGGAGTACACCGACCGCCTTCAGCTCTTGGGAGTTGAAATTTCTTCAGACCTTAACTTTGGGCGGTTCATTGAGTCCAAAGCCAAGGTAGCTGCTAGGAAACTCGGCGTACTTGCAAAGGTCCGGCGGTACTTCACACCAGGGCAGCTTTTAATGTTATACAAAGCACAGGTCCGTTCGTGTGTAGAGTACTGCAGCCACATATGGGCTGGTGCTGCAAAATGCCACCTGGCAGCTTTGGACTCGGTGGAAAGGCGTGCAAAGAGGCTAATTGGTGATCCAGATCTGGTTAATTCCAATCTACAAAGTCTTGAGCACAGGCGTAGGGTAGCCAGCCTTTCGGTGTTTTACAGAATTCATTTTGGAGAGTGTGCGCAGGAATTGCATGACTTGATTCCACCATCTCATTTCTACCATCGGACAAGCCGACGAACGGCGAGTATCCACCCTTACGTTGTTGAAACCTCTACGGTCCGGACCAAGCGTTTTGCCTCGTCGTTTATACCGCGTACATCGAGGGACTGGAATAATTTGCCTGCTGCGATTTTCCCGTCCGATTATAATTTGGGTCTCTTCAAGGCTAGAGTGAATAGGCTCTCAATAAATTAGTGCGCCTCACCATCAACGATTGCATTACCACTTACCATCAGGTGGAATCGCAGTCAAGCACTAGTTTATATCAATTAAAAAAAATAAAAAAATACTAGGAACAAACACAAATTTGTGGTTCCTACAACCAGGCTGAAAAAAATAGGGGGCTCATTTAGATGCCAATGCATACACTTCTATAATAAACTTAATAGTCATATTCAACAACTAAGCCTTAATAAATTCAAATTATTTGTAAAGCGAAAACTTTGCCAAAAGGCTTTTTACACTATAAAGGACTATGTTGAGGACCAAAAGGCTTGGGATTGACCTGCTCCAGTACGCACTGCAACTGTTGTCTTATTATTATTTTTTTCTTTTGTTTTTAATTTCAATTTTGCTTTTTATTGTTATTATTTATTACAATTTGATATTGTAGATTATTTAAATTTTGCAATTTGACTTTTTTTTTTTTCTTTCTCTATTAATTTTTGACATCAATGTTTACTTTGCTAAGTATTACATTTTGTAAACAATATGTTTCTTTTTATTATTGTGAACGTGAGGACTATGTTGATTGCTTTTTTTTTTCCTTTTCAGTAATTTTAACGTATGTCTGGCAATTTGAGTATTTTCTGCGGCCTACCCAAATGTCCTTTCCTTGGTATTGTTCGTCAAGTAGTTGAGCTCCTTAGTAGTCCTGAGTTGAGCTTTACGAATACTGACAAATGCTTGCACTGTCTGGACAGGTCCACTCAAATCTGTAAGGTTCTTTCTTCAAAAGACCATTTCAGACAAATCTGCATGGTTCTCATGTGATTTGACCATTACATATTTACTGTATGGACTTTAAAAGAGACTTTGACCCCTGAGTTTGTTTCGGTGTTTCTTCTCAGGGTAGTCAGCTAGGAAACACCGGCCTCATCTAGTTTAAAAACGACGAAAAAAAAAATTGACGTGTAAAAGTGTTTTTTTAAACCTATTTACAAAATAAATATCATTTATCATTTATCATTAAAAGGGTCTTGACAGACAGACAGACAGACGGACAACAATGTGATCTTTTAAGGATTCCGTTTTTTTTCTATTTAAGGGAAAGAAACCCTGAAAAGGGCACATTGCTCCTAGAACAACAGGTCGATGGGGCCAAAAGCTTCGACCGCGACCGCGCAGTGGAAAACGCAGCGTTGGAAGGCCTCCCACAAGGTTGACCGATGACCTGGTGAGGGTTGTATTCGATAGATGCGAGACGCACAGGACCGTTCGTTGTGGCGACACTTAGGGAGGCCTATGTCCAACAGTGAACGTCTTTCGGTTGTAATAATGATAATGATAAGACTTTATATTATTTTCATAGTCTCTGTTGATGTGACGGCACGAATGTTTGAGAGATTGGTTAGAGCACTGCGTACCGCGGTTTAAATTTTTGTACTGAAATAGTACATTATGATACAAGTGCAGAAAGTTTGCCATTGCGACCGAGGCGGAATTCGCACGAGCCGTAGGCCGTGTTATGGAGCCGAGGGCTGCAGTGACAAATTTGCACGTGTATCAAACGACCTTTTTTAATACACTTACGAAGAAATAAATAAACGGGGGTTGACCGGCGACTCGTGTGGGTATCGACGCGCGCCCATCCTGATACGATAAATGTACACAGCACTGACAGCACCTACATTGTGGTATAGAGCACGCGCACTTTTCTGCACTAGTGCGGAAAACAGTATATTGCGAGCCTAAAAGCGGTGAGATAAGAGCGGGTTTTCGAGTAAGTGTGTTGAAAAAATATTTATATGACCTACAGTTTGCGACTCCGTCCGCGTCCGCGGTCTGAGAGTCTTGTGGTGAGTCTACATTTTCGTGAACATACCCTTGATACAAGTGTGATTGCTAGTGTGGGATAAAGTGTTTTTTAAAGAAAAATAATTAAGAAATAAAACTTTTTTTTACTATTAATAGAACTCACCTGATGAAAAGCGACGATATGGTCGACGATGGAGCACGCATGCCGTCCTTTTTTCGTTGGGAAAATCATCCGAGATCCCCGCTCTTGGGCGGAGCGAGGGTGTGTCAGACTTTTACTGACTAAAAAAATCGGTTGTCTGTAAAGTCGGTTTACTGACGATAGTTGAACGTGACAACGCGTTACATTTATTTGTACGCATAAATACAAATACACAATTAACACGACATTCACTTTTCACTGCACTTTATACTTGACGAAAACATGTAAATGTATTTATACTATAGCAGTTGTCACGACGGAGACGCATCGCTCACTCAAGTAGGAGAGAGACAGATGTCGAACACTGCCGAACGCGGAGGCCGAACGCGCTCTCGCTTGCACTTCAAGCCTTAAATGGAACGCCTCAGAGCGAGGTAACGCCGCATGCGTCATACTTTTTCGTGCGTGCAGCCGGCTCCATCGAATTATAAGACGTTGTCACGTCAAAACCCACTCCTGTTCCTTCACTTCTGTTAGAACTATTGGTTCATATTCCCGAACTAGCTTCTGCCATTGGTTTCGCCCGCGACAAAGTAAGTTTCTCCATACAAACTTTGGACCCTCCTTTCATCTCCTTAGAGAGTGAATTTTGGAAAATCCTTTCTTAGTTCTCGCCTACATCATAAAAGGAAACCTTGTGCAAAATTTCACGCTCCTAGTCCCTGTAGTTTCGGCTGTGCGTTGATATGTCAGTCAGTCAGTTTCTCCTTTTATATAGGGTGACTGGTAATTAGTGTACGATACTTAAACACGTGATTGTGCTCATGATAACCAACAACTTTTACTATGGGAACAAACCTGAAATCGCGAAAAAAATATCAGCTGTCCAGTACATTTATGTTTGCCTAATGTACTGAACAGCTGATATTTTGTTCGCGATTTCGGCTTTGCTCCCATAATAAAAATTGTTTGTTTTATAGGTATAGATGAACACAAACATGTTATGATATAACATTATATCTACTGCCTGTCTCGTAAATAACTCCGACAAAGAAACTAATTAATTTCAAGTGCCGTCAAAACACTTCATCACCAGTTAACTCGGTTGTCACAATTACTAACGAATAGCTGGCTTAGCTCTCATATAAAGTAATTCACGACAATTTGGGTGTTTCCATTTCATATACAGATCGCGTTTCGTATGATGCGACATCATTTGTAATCGTTAAAGAGAGTGTACATATGAAATGACTATGTGTTTATTTTTTTTTCGTTGGGTAAATCATCCAATGATATCCCTCGGTCTTGGGCGACAGGGTGTGTCAGACTTTTACTGACTAAAAACCCACTTCTGTTCCTTCGTTGCCTTTCATACCAGGGCCGAGTCTTCCTTTCAGAAGCAGACCCTTGGCTCCAGTAGGCTTCGACCCTGCTGGGCCCCTACGGTTTGCTGACATCTCCTTGAGGCTCGCGTGGAACAGTACCTACGCGCCGTCAACGACTTGGGCTCGGTCCGGGCGGTAACCGGACGATCGGACGGCGAGCTACCCATTGCTCGCCCTCCGCAAGCCCGCGCCTACGGTCGCAAGCCCGCGCCTACGATATTGACGATGTTTGGTTTTTAATTAAAAGTTCGTTTTTTGTTGTCTTTTGTTAAGATCAGCAATATTTTTAGCTGAGATAATCGTTTGAATATATATAAAAAAAATAATAAAGCGTTTTTAAAATGATATAAACTATTGCTTGACTGCCATCCCACCTGATGATAAGTAGTGATGCAATCCGTGCTGTATGAGGTCTCGCGTTATCATGGAGCAATAATGGTGAAGTACGATTCATGAGTCGGGGCTGTTTCACTGCTAGTTTTGATATCATTGTTTGGAGTTCGGTACATTAGACATCTGCCGTTATTGCTTGACCAGATCGGAGAAAGCTATAGTGAATAACACTATGCTGAGACCACCAAACAGTTATTATTACCTTTTTATTGGTAAGCTTTGCTTTAGGACACTGTTGCGGCGTTTGACCTGGTGGAAAATGCAATGGCTGACATTGCATTTTTCGCTTACGGTTATCGTAAAGAATCCAATTTTCATCACATGTCACAATTCGATCCAATATTCCTTCATTTCTGTATCGATTCAACAAGGCAACACAAATTTCAACACGCGTTTATTTCTGCAGATCAGTCAAATCATGAGGCACTCATTTTTTATATTTTTTTATTTCATTGATTTGACGCAAATGAGTCAATATTGTTGGTAAGGTAACATTAAACAATGTCGCTAATTCCTGGGTAGTTTGGCACGGATCGGCTTCCACCATCTCTTTCAATTCATTGTTATTCATCTGTGTGGGCGGTTTTCCACATGGTTCGTTCGTCAAATCAAAGTTTCCATCACGAAAGCGTTTAAACCAAAATCGTACGGTGCGTTCATTAGCAGTCCCCTCTCCAAACGCAACATTGATATTGCGAGCTGTTTCTGCCGTGTTAGTTCCGCGTCGGAACACGTAGGTATTCAAAAATAACTCGAATTTTCGAAGTATCCATCTTAAGCTGAATAAAAAAAAACAACTGAAAGTCGATAATCGAATGTTGCACATTTTTAAAATAAGAACCTATGAAAGGTACCATGTGAAAAAAGTTTCCATCAAAAATCTCAAACCATGAAGGTTCTATGTCAATTTGAAGCACCTATTAAAATAAAACGGCAATTTCATAATTTAACCCTTTACTGTGATTAAGTAGTATTTGAATTATTATTTTTTTTAAGTTGTTTTATGGTGGGAAATTATCCAATGACTTCTCGCGCTCTCTTTGTCTTAGGTAATATACTAGTCTTCATAAGACCTATCAAACGATTGATAGTCAAAGGATGCTATTTACCATTTCACTGCTTCTAAATACTTGGAAAATCTATTTGCAATAAGAACTTTGAAATCCACGTTAGAAGCACTTATTGAGCGGGAAATTTAATCATTAGTCATCCAAATCCAAACGTTTGAACTAAACGAGACAAAGATCGCGAACTCGCGAGATACCTATAAAATATTCCATTTGACATCTCGACCGCGGTGTTTGGCTGTGTACGTAGCTGGAAAACAGACAGTGCCTGGGGAATTATGTGTATGTGACACGGAATAAATAATGAAGATGGGATTCGGTCACAAAGCACCCGCTCACATCGCGTCACTGAGGCTTAAAACTGTGGCGGCTGAATAAGCCCGGCTAAGGAATATTCTTGCCGTCTAAAGGTACAATTTGAATGAAGTTAATTAGAACTTCATAATGTATTCATTGAAGTAATTTTAATTGTATGAGTTGAGGAGGAAAGTGAATTTTTGTGGCAGCTAGTGATTCTAAGAACGCTGGTGCAATCAATGCTTACCTTCAAAATAATATATCTCTACCTATAAAATTGCATACTTTGAACTTTGATAATTATTTTCGGATTGACTTGCTTGGAATTACAACTTCAACTTTAACTTAAAATTTATATTAAAGGTAAGTACGGTATTCTTTATTTGTAATTATTCAGGTATTTATTGGTTAAACAAATACTGTAATATTACAGAAAATTCAAAACACAAAAAAAACAACAAATGAAGAAAAAAGATTATCGTACTTTTAATATATTTAAAGTTCATTTGAACGTTTTATTCTAACCCGTTTAAAAAAATCCAAATTTCCTATGTAAACTTGAGAATGAAATACTTAAAGAAATATTTCCTTTATGTATTTAAAAAGTAGGTGGGTAAGTAATAAATGTACGGAAAGCTTATCAAAACGCAAATTTTGTATATTAGAAATAGTCAAACACTATTAGCTCAATTTCTTTTTAACCGTTATAAATATATTATTTTGGTTCAAAACTGTAAAAATGAACAATTTGCACAACACTTAGCGCCATCTACTGTCAGCGAACATCAAACATAGCACTCTCGGTGAACCCTGTGTTAGTTTCCCTTTAATTGCGTAGATGGCGTTTTACGCAAGAATGAATAAGACATTTTCCACGCTCTTTTTGTTTCATGTTAATGAATGTAATACAGTGATTTTTCATTAAATTAATGTTCAATATATCTAAAATATGAATTTAACTCTTTGACTTTAGGAATTAAACTAACTAGAAACAATCACACATAAGTACAAATAGCATGACATCCCAATGATTTATCGCCAACCTGCCAAAATAAACGATGTAAGTAAGTAATTACGGTTTCCGCCAAAAGACCTAAGAAAAATATGCAAAACTAGCACATGCCTTCATTTATTTACAGATCAAATACTTTTCTACACGAAAAGAACAAAACGAAAGTTTGAAAAATAAACAAAAAACGCGCTCTCAAACACACACAAGAAAAGTTGGTAGTGGTTCGAAAAATGCGCTGCGGGATTGCAAAGATCGATTTGGCGCTTAGCAAGTCGAGGTCAGTTGCATAAGCCACTTAAAAGGGAAGCTTGAACCGGGGCTGGCTAATATTTTATAAAAGTTTTCTAAAGTCCGGTGCAACGTGCACTCTATTTCTTGAGGATAACAATGGGTTGGTCGACATTGACAGATCACACTGCGGGGCTTGCTTCCACCTCGGAATGGAACGGCTGACTATTTATAAAGGTGTTATAACAATATGATGGAGTTGCTCTAGTGTTTGTTAATTTCTTGGCAGTTTGTGGGTAGTTAGATTGTGGTGATGATCTGGAAAAGTCCTTGTGTTGATAAGGGTATCCACACCAGGCGTCGCAGAGCGATTCCTGGTCACCGCAGGCGTGGTCTTGCGGACGACGAGCAGTAAGTCGCTCGCCGTCTGGTCGTTCTGTAAGGACTAAGGATCAAGCCCGAGTCCACGGCGCGTTGTATTCCGAGATGTCAGCAAATCTGAAGAGGCTCGGTAGGGTCGATGCCTGCTAGTGGGAATGTTGGAAAGAGTTACTCTTGCTCTGGAACGTAAAGGGCAAAGCCACTGACACACAGGTCAGTCACCTGTGTGTGGTGGGGAGAAGGGGTGTACTATGCCAAATCGAATTTCAAATAATCGAATATCAATTAATCTAACACTTTAAATCGAACACCTAAATACTCGAACGTTCATAATATCGAATGGTTAATAAATCGAACGTTCAGTATAGGTATCGAACACTCAATACGTCGACAATTCAAAATATCGAATATTTGTTTGATTGAGCGGCCAACGCATCGCACATTCATTCTATCAAAATATAATTATACCAATATTTTTTTGCATAGAATACAAGAAAAACACAAAATTTACAAATAATTTTAATTATTATCTTTTAGATACATTTTAGAATTTAGGCATTTGATGATTTCCCACGTATACGTGGAAAATCCTTCTGAAACTTATTCTACTTTTTTCAAGACACGTTTTTGTAAAATTATAATATTTACACCCAACATAAATACCCGAGTTGGTTGATGAGCCATGAAAATGTGCACTTACGGTTCATGCTAAATACTTTCTTAATTATTTGTAATTACCTACTTTTAACCAGCGTTCAGCTTCCGTTCGATTTTTATTATTGTAATCAATTACAGTTTATTGCATCGCCTATCAATATTTGTTGGGCGCCATTTTCGAACTCTATGTAAATAGGTTTCTTTAGACAATAATATTAAACAACTGTGCGATTATTTTATGTTAAGTTCCTTCTATATAGGTCATGACAAAATATAGAAGGAACTTATTGGTTAGATTTGTCACTAATTTGCAATCTATTCCCATGAAATAATTTGTATCAAAAAAAGTAGATCTATCACTTTGTTGTTACCAGGCATTATTTTATTTTTTTATTTATAGTCCAACATTGAGAGAAGCGGACACGACATGGTAGGCACTAGACCAGGGAAGCACAGACTTATTGAGACTATGGGCCACTTGGGCAAATGATGTACTAATGGCGGGTCACCAGCAAAAATTAAAAACAAGAACAGCCAAAAATTTAATTAAAAAATATATTAATTTAAAGCACTGCATTGTGCTCACAATCTTTTTTATATTTGTCTCAAATTTACTTGTTGCTACACGTAAAATTGCTTCCAAACTTTCATTTGCAAAGCGGTTTCGATTTTTTGTCTTGTTATTATTCAATATCGTCAGTCAAAGTCAAAAGTCAAAGTCAAAAAGTTTTTATATCACATAGGCCTACATGGGCACTTATAAAACGTCAGAAGCTAATGCACGGTTCCAAATTGGTCGTTTCCTATGGAGAACAACCGGCAAGAAACTCCATGGTTACTCTTTTAAAAAAGTGGTTGCTTACAATATCGAAAAAGATTGTTCACATAATATATTACATAGGTAAGTAGAACCAAATAAGCTGGTGCATTTCAGGGTATTTGTGCGCAACTCTTTGTACATAGTTTTATCAATGCAGCGGCTAAAGTTCAGCAAGTCCCCTTCATTGAATTTGTTGCGAAAGTCTTGATCGTTTTGAATATCGATTAATTCTAACTGCATTGACTCTGGTGCAGTTTCAGCTGAAATGGTGAAAGGATTGCTAAATATGTCCAATAGAAGTTTAACTTTTTGAAACTCACAAAATCGTTCACGAAAAGATTATATCAAAATATCTAACTTTTCTACAAAGCTAAGATTAACCGCAGTTTTATTGAATTTTTTAGCCATTTTCTTGTAATTTGGAAAATGATTGTAATTGCCCGAATTTATTTGTGATCTGAAAAGAGCTAGCTTGCTGGCGCCCCCACTGGCATATTGCCGGGGGGCCGCGGTCTGTGCATCTCTGCTCTAGGCGAGGGAAGCCCCTAGTTTTTTAGTTTTATGGAAAGTAAATAAAAATAAAAATTACATAACAGATTTATCGGCTATTTTTATTATTTTATTTATTTTTAAAATGTAAGGAAAGTTTACAAATTAATAATAGTTCGAGGTGGCTTAAGAAAAGAATACCTGGAAGATGTTGGGGGAGGCCTTTGCCCAGCAGTGGGACAGTACAGGCTATTAAAAAAAGGTAACTAAATTGCTAATTACAAGCTTCCACAAATAATATTAACATAATTATTACTTCCACTATATACAATATAATTATGATTATCATAAAGGATTATTCTTTACATTCAATTTCTAAAGATGATTTCGTTAACTTGGTCCATTTTACAATTCATGGTCCATTTTACAATTTTTGTAACGCACCAAGTGCAACCCCATTTAATGTCCAGACAATCTCTTTCCATACCAGGTTGCCTGGAAGAGATCGCGGAATGCGATAAGGCCGTCAATTGTATGTTTTTTTGATATAAGGCTCATATGTATCATTTATCTTAGTGTACAATAAAGTATATATAAATAAATAAATTCCAATTTTCGATGACGCGTCCTAGCACTTGTGCAGTGTACAGTGGTATTTGACGAATAATGTGAGTAATGTGAGCTTTCAGTTGTTCAATCGTACGCGGCTTACTTATCCATGTAGACTTTAATATAGGAAAAACATTGGGGTGTGATGTCACAGGATCTAGGCGGTAAAGACACCGGTCCGAAGCACAAAATTAATAATTGTTCACCGAAGTATAATACAATCTAAAAGGGTTCGTTTTACACTACTACTAACTATCTACTTCATGTCGTAATTACGGCTTAGCAAGCCGCATGTTTTTTTTAGGTGAGAAATCATCCAATGACTTCTCCCGTTCCAGGGCGGATCGGAAGGGCGTGTCAGACTTATACCAATTTAAAACCACACCTATGTGCCTTCTTTACCTTGCGTTCCATGACCCCAGGTTTCCCTTTCGGAAGTAAATGGCCCCATGGCCCCTAGTAGGCTTCGGCCCCGCTGGGCCCATACCGTTTTGCTGACATCTTTTTGAGCCCAAGCGGAGCGTACTCCCACCGTATAGCAAGCCTATAGGTGGGTTTCATAAAAATAACAACGCTTTTGTAAACAGATTTCATTTTACATCAGACAATCTTTTAGAAACACTTCAAAGTAATCTTCTTATAAACAACAAACGAATACATCAGAAACATAAGCCTCTTTTATTTTCTATATACGAAGGTACCTTTCTACATGGCCTAGAGTATAACTAACTATAGTCTAGAACTGTTCAGACAATCAGCTCAGCAGTAGTATCTAACAAATAGCGTTCTTGTGTCGCCCCGGGCCGCGGTTACGCTAAACGGTTGACGCGATTGCCCCGCCGCTTCCCATAGCCCCGACGGCTTCATATGGCCCCCGCAAACCCCACTCGTCTACTAATGGTCCCATTTGTTTTTAGATTGTTAAAAATTGTGTTTGTAATATATATTTATTGAGATAGAGACGGCGTTGTTTCAGATTTGGATTAAACATTTGGCTTTTCCATATCATGATGTGGCCAGCGGACAAGGTTCTTTATCATGAAATGCCACTGTTTCATGATATGATCGATCATATCATGAAGTGATCAATTTTAAGATCTGGCTGCAACATACATATACTTAGGTTTTGTATTTTAGCACTTTAGTTTCTCATCCATCATCTCTGTTATCTTTGATTTGTGAAATCTGTGTACGTACTCATTAATTATTATGAAATATCATAATATTCTGTGCCCCATAATTGCAATTTCAGCTGTAGCTGCTCAACGAAACCTTGATGCAGCACCTATTTTCAAATTCATTAAATAACACTATTCCCATTCAACAATAAATCATCCACAATCAAACTATACTGTCAGCATACACCAATTTGCCCCCATTAGCATTTCTATTCGAGTCCCATTCGAGTTGCAATAGTACCCCTCCCATAGTTTTCCCGCTGGAACTTTTCAATCGACAGTTAAGAGGCTTGTGGACTCCTCCCGATATTTATTTACCGCGAACCAGCAAAGAAACTTGCTTTGTCGACAATAAATAGTATTTGTTCATTATTCAATTGTCTCCTACTCCACTCTTCATTTTAATAAGCTTAGCGATTTTTGTGGTGATATTTTACTGTTTTCGTTATGAAAGTTTTTTGTTTGCAATGGTCTGAGAAGTTGGGTTGCTGGATCAAATATTGGGTGAAAGTTTGTACCTACTTAAAAGTTTTGGAAAAGTTCGTCAAAAGCTGTTAGTCTATGCGTAGATAGAAAAATAAAATAAATATTCAAGCTACGGTGTCTTTAAATCATTGGCATCCGTCTTAGCTGATGATTTTTATTGCCTTCGCATTCTAATTTTATATACCTACGGTTTTGGGAATTAAACTTATTGATGTTGCTACTACCTAAGTTATCTTGCATAATGTCCCTAAAAATAAAATATCCTGGGTCGATGCCCATATTGTTAGCCTACAATTAAGATAACTAATTTGTTAAACAATACCTAATTGCAATAAGTAAAATTTCAGAGCCAAAGTGAACTACACCACCCAAAGCTCTCGGACTGCAAAGACACTTTGACTGGCCTGTTGGTCTAGTGGTTAGTGGCCCTGACTGCTGTGCCGGAGGTCGTGGGTTCGATTCCCACCCAGGATAAATGTTTGTGTGATGAGCACAATCATTTGTTCTGTGTCTGGTTTAATTTATCTATAATATGTATGTATCTAGAAATATTTAAGTATGTTTGTCAGTAGTCTAGTACTCATAACACAAACTCTGCTTAGCTTGGGACTAGACGGCGTTGTGTGATAGTTGTGTGAATATTATAATTATATTATAACATAATGCTTGCAAATATGAAGCATTATAGCGATTTTTCAAACCTGCATATTTTTAACCATCAGGTTTGATTATAAAATGAAAACAATAAACGGTTTAAAGTTGCTTGTAGAATAATTAATCTGACAAACAATGATCGCATGTATATTAGTCCAGTTTTTTCTTTCTTTTTAATTGGTATAAACTAGTGCTTGACTGCGATCCAACCTGATGGTAAGTAGTGATGCAATCGTTGATGGTGAGGCGCACTAATTTCTTGAGAGCCTATTCACTCTAGCCTTAAAGAGACTAAAAATCGGACGGGAAAACCGCAGCAGGCAAATTATTCCAGTCCCTCGATGTACGCGGTATAAACGACGAGGCGAAACGCTTGCTCCGGACCGTAGAGGTTTCAACAAACTAAGGGTGGATACTCGCCGTTCGTCGGCTTGTCCGATGGTAGAAATGAGATGGTGGAATCAAGTCATGCAATTCCTGCGCACACTCTCCAAAATGCATCCTGTAAAACACCGAAAGGCTGGCTACCCTACACCTGTGCTCAAGACTTTGTAGATTGGAATTAACCAGATCTGGATCCCCAATAGCCTCTTTGCACGCCTTTCCACCGAGTCCAAAGCTGCCAGGTGGCATTTTGCAGCACCAGACCATATGTGGCTGCAGTACTCCACACACGAACGGACATGTGCTTTGTATAACATTAAAAGCTGTCCTGGTGTGAAGTACCGCCGGACCTTTTCAAGTACGCCGAGTTTCCTAGCAGCTACCTTGGCTTTGGACTCAATGAACCGCCCAAAGTTAAAGTCTGAGGAAATTTCAACTCCCAAGAGCTGAAGGCGGTCGGTGTACTCCAGGGATACATTCTGAAAAGCAGGAGCAAAGGTGAACGGGCTCCTTTTAGCGGTGAACAGACACGCTTGTATTTTGGTGGCGTTGAATCCCACCAGATTGGCTTCACCCCACTTGGAGACTGCCTGAAGTGAGACATTCGTACGCTCTACCATAGCCTCTCTTTCGGACCGGATTAGCTCCTTACTAGCTCGAGCACCTGGCAGGTATCTCTCTACAACTGTGCTATCATCTGCATACCCGTAGATACCGGGCATCAGCAGATCGTTGATATGCAGCAGGAAGAGAGTTGCAGAGAGAACAGACCCCTGAGGAACTTCGGCATTAGTCGTCATGGGCTCTGATGAGCATCCATCGATAACAACTCGGAGAGAACGTTCACTCAGGAAGTCTTTTACCCAGTTAATCAGACCAGGGGAAATGCCGTACGCTGAAAGCTTACTCAATAGACTAGCGTGCCATACTCTGTCGAAGGCCTTCGAGACGTCTAAGGAAACAGCAATCGCTTCCCCATTCCTCTCGAGGGTCTCGCCCCACAATTGGGTGGCATAAACTAGTAGGTCCCCACTAGATCGATTGCGGCGAAACCCGTACTGTCGGTCACTGAGGAGATCGTTACCTTCCAGGTATGCCAAGAGGCGCGAGTTCAATATACGCTCCATAATCTTGCAGAGTATGGAGGTTATTAAAATCGGCCGATAGTTGGTAGGATCGGTACGACTGCCCTTTTTGGGCACGGGTTGCACGTTGGCAAGCTTCCAGGACTTGGGCACTATACCAGTCCCAAATGAGAGTTTTTAATCAATAAAAGTAATTTTTACAGGCATGTTCGTTATTTTTTTCTATCGCGCCAAGTTTGCTGTATTATGTTTTGAACACATTATCTATCAAGCATTTATCCGGAGGAATAAAATATACTTAGGTATATTTTCTGATTTTGTTTGCTACAGTAGATTATATACCTGCTTTTGCGCATTATAAAGGTAGAACTACACTGCGCACACGTGTGCCACACACGCCGATCTGGGCGCGTCGGTCTCCATACATTTTATATGGAAACTAGACTTGTAGAGCTACACTTGATCCACGCCACGCGACACTACAGCCTTGATTACACCTACCGAGTAGAGTGGCGAGACAGTGGTCTCGGCCGAGCGCTCGGTATTTGTAAACACATAGCCGAATACTGCTTTGCCTCGCTTCACTGTCTCGGCCGAGAAGGATTTTACTATCTCGCCACTCTACTCGGTAGGTGTAATCAAGGCTTACGCGACGTAGTTCTACGTACAAATCAGGCGTCTTACACGTGTGCGTCGGTCTAATGTAGTTCTAGCTTAAAACTCGTGTTTAGCGCCTCTAAGTCCTCATAAATTATGATTTTACCTAACTTATTTTTCTAATTTAGGTGTATAGTGTGTGCATAATTCCAGTTACATGTTGTATAGAAGGTAATGTTTGAGTAAACATAATATATGCAGAATATGAAGGCAGGTACACAGAGTACCGAATTCGTCAGTCATCCCGCACACATAGGCTTCACAATCATCTCTTATTCATAACACCTAATGGCAAAATCCGTTCAGCTTAAACTGATGGCCAATTTCAATAACAATATGGCTTACTAAACGTGAAGAATTATTAATTAACTTATAGACGTTTACAACGTAAGGATTTAACAGTGAATAGTTAATAGTGTATTTTCTAAATGGAATTAAATAATGTATAAGGATAGGTTTTCTATAGGACTGGTAATACTTAATTACCAGTTTGGACTGCCTGTGGGGTCTAGTGGTTAGTGGACCTGACTGCTATGCCGGAGGTTGTGGGTTCGATTCCCACCCAGGACAAATGTTTGTGTGATGAGCACGATCATTTATTCTGTGTCTCGGTGTAATTTATCTATAATATGTATGTATTTAGAAATATATAAGTATGTTTATCAATTGTCTAGTACTCATAACACAAGCTCTGCTTAGCTTGGGACTAGACGGCGTTGTGTGAATATTATTAATTACTGGCTAGAGCATCGGAATTTTTCTAAAAAGTCACTGGGCCCTAATGAAAAGGGCAACTGAAGGATCACGGGTTTCAGTCAGAGGGCACGGTTGGTGCAGTGGTGGAGCGATTGGCTGCTGTGCTGCGTGTCGCGGATTCGATTTCCGCACAGAACAAATATTTGTATGGTCTACAGATGACTGACAAATCGCGCTCTTGGGCGGAGCGTGAGATAGCGTCAGACTTTTACTGACTAAAAACCCATTCCTGTTCCTTCGTTGCCTTTCATACCAGGGGCGAGTCTTCCTTACAGAATCAGACCCTTGGCCCCAGTAGGCTTCGACCCTGCTGGGACCCTACGGTTTGCTGACATCTCCTTGAAGCGCGCGTGGAACAGTATGCGCCGTCGACGACTTGGGCTCGGTCCGGATGGTTACCGGACGGTCGGACGGCGAGCTACCCATTGCTCGCCGTCCGCAAGCCCGCGCTTACTGTGGCCGGAAATCTGGATCGGAATCCCGGTGGCAGTTGGGGCGTGAGGGCCGTTGCCTCACGCAATCGGCCGCCTCCTTTGCTAGCATGACTGCTTCGCACGCGGAGGCGACCGCCTGCCACTCCTCCTCGCTCCGGACCATGGCCTGTACCAAGGCCCGGCGCGAGTCTCGTGTATGTTTGTGAACGCAACGGCGATACAGGAGCTATTCCTCGTGAGAGCAACTTACAAGCATGACAGTATCTGCATTTCCTCTCGCACACCCAGAGCGGGAAAAGTTATTTAAAAAAAAACCCAAAAAAGTGTAATAGTTCAGGTACGTCCAGTTCGACTTAATGCCAATCCAACATATTTAAAACGGCTGCGCAGATTATGAATATATATTATTATATATTCTTTACTTACTTTTATAGGACTAATGGACAAAATTTAATAAGATTAGAACGTTATGATCAGGAATAGGAAGGTCTGAAGAATTTACTAAGTTATAAAGTTTTACTAAGTTATAAGAATTGCATAAAATCTACATTCAAAACATATTTTTATAGCAAAGTGGAGCATCGAAACGCAAGGTTTATAGTTGTATTTGGTATACATTAAAGCAAGGTTTTGCAACCGCATAAAGTGCCTCCAAAAATTTACGCAAGGAGCAATATTAAAACGTTTCAATTGCCACATTTTACGAGGAGGTCGAAATTTAAAACGCGTTTCGGGGAGTGTTGCCAGCCTCCGCCTAAATGCTTTATGTTTTATTTTATTATCCATGTCGCCACCTAGTCTTTATTACACGTTTTGTATTATTCGCGTTTGTTATGTTTTTAAAGCTGCTATGGATTTCTAACAGAGCGTTTTTTGTTTGAATTTGTAGGCGTAACATAATTTTATTTTGGCTTGTTTTCAAAATTTATTTAAAAGTTTATAGGTGCATTGGCTTCATTGGCCTTTGATGTTGTTTTGAAAGTGTCGTTTAGTTTTATATATATAGTATAAATACTTATTCTATGTCTAAAGTAAAATCCAGCCCTTGGGGCAAGCAAAGTATCTTAGTAAAATAGTCTGTACCTATACTCCATCTGTTTAGGTAATTAAGTAAAGGTAAACAATCTTGACATGTCTTTTATCTAAAAGTTGTCTATAATTTTTATTTAGAAATGTTTACAATTTGTTATTTACCTTACCGATGTTTGGTAACTAACTAAATTTAAATAATCTTTGTATGTCTTTTAAACGATTTTTTTTTAATAACACACATATTAAGATTGTTTACGTTTAGTTAACTACCTAAACCGATGGAGTATAGCAGGTACTACCGGTTGTGTCAAAAAAAAAAAACTCACACAAAAAAAACGTTAATTTACAAAAAATACTTTTTGAAAATAACATTATTTAAAAATGTCGTCCTTCGCAATTCTGGCTCTCTTCAAAGCGATCTCTAACATTCATCATAAAATTAGTAAGATAGGCTCATTGCGGATTATCTTGACCTCTCTGAAGTACAACTGGATAAACTTGAGCGACTTCAAAACTTCTGTGTAAGGTTCATATTCGGTTTGCGTAAATATGACCATGTTTCTGAATTTCGTGTTAAACTCAAGTGGTTGCCAATTCGCCTTCGCCGTAATGCTCATATTCTTTCCCTCTTGTATAATGTGCTCTTTTCCCCTTCTACCCCTCGTTACCTCAAAGAACGGTTCCAATTTCTTTGCTGAACATGAAAGTTCTTAGATCATCAGATAACTTGAAACTTAAAATGCCAATGCATTCAACTACTTTCCTGGATAAATCTTTTACTGTCCAGGCCGCTCGTCTATGGAATGCATTGCCTGTGGCAATAAAACGTGCGCAAACATTGCCTGTATTTAAAAGGCTTGTGAAGGATCATTACTTGTCACTGTGATCTTGTCTTCGTTTCATCACTTATTCTCTTGCTTATATATTTATTTTTTGTATGTATGTTTAAGTGTATCTATTTTAGTATTAAGTATCAATAAATTATTATTTTTTACTTTTATATTTGCACCAAGTGCAACCCCATTTTGTGTCCAGGCAATCTCTATCCATTCTGGGTTGCCTGGAAGTAATCGCCGAGTGCGATAAGGCCGCCAATTGTATGTTTCTTTTGTATTATTATTTCAATTTGTTGAAATCTTGGTATGCAATAAAGTATATATAAATAAACAAATAAAGTTTTAAAATTAGTTAATAATTAGTATATGACGTGTCTTCGAATCGTTGTTACTTATGGAATGTCCTACATGTTCATCACGATGTTTTTTTCCTATACCATATTAAAATTTCCCAGAAAATCAGAAGTAGGAACGTTCTTATTTTGAAAACAAAACAAATGAAAGAAAAGATTTTTTGACACATTCTACTTAACAACGAAATCAAAGTTACAGACATAAACATGATCTCCCTTTTAAAAACAACAATAAAAAAAATTCATACACGCATAAAACAAGGTTCTATGTATAAAATATTGGCACCATTAGCTTGAGCAGAAGATTTATTCAGGATTATCCGAGTTTTGGAAGAAGCAATTAACGCTTTTGAATGATTAAGTAGGTAGCTCGCTTAGTTAAGCTTTCAGAGGAACCTTTCAACTTGCGTTTGTATCTAATACGTACAACGCATTTGGATCTATAAATGTTATATATCTAGACTGAAATTGTAAATATACGTACGGTATAAACCCGCAGAAGAATGGTAGGACGTCGAGAGTTTCGGACACCGCCGCCGTAGGCACAGGTTTGCGGACGGCGAGTAATAGGTAGTTCGCTTTCCGATAAGGACCAAGTCCAGGTCAACGGTGTGTTGTATTTTACGAGCGCCAATAAGCTTTGATGAACTGATGTTTTCCAGGGCTGCGGGATTGTTCAAAACAGTTACCGTGGCCCTAGGCAATTGAAGGAACACAGGTAAGTTTTAGTCACAATTGAAGGAATACAGGTAAGTTTTAGTCACAATTGAAGGAACACAGGTAAGTTTTAGTCACAATTGAAAGTACACAGGTAGTTTTAGTCACAATTGAAGGAACACAGGTAAGTTTTAGTCACAATTGAAAGTACACAGGTAGTTTTAGTCACAATTGAAGGAACACAGGTAAGTTTTAGTCACAATTGAAGGAACACAGGTTTTTTTTTTATTGGGTGGGAAAATCATCTTATGACAAATCCCGCTCTTGGGCGGAGCGAGAGATAGTGTCAGACTGTTACTGACTAAAAACCCACTCCTGTTCCTTCTTTACCTTCGTCCCAGGGCCCAAGGAACACAGGTAAGTTTTAGTCACAATTGAAGGAACACAGGTAAGTTTTAGTCACAATTGAAGGAACACAGGTAAGTTTTAGTCACAATTGTCAGACTTTTAGTGATTAAAACCCACCACTCCACCTAGACCGGGAGGTGTTATTTGATGATTTCCGATTAGAAATAAAAAATAAAAAGATACGGTGAGAACACTGCATCTGATTCGAAGCTAGCTTGTTCGGTTTGACTTTGAGACTTTAGGAAAGAGATCAATAGATTAATTATATTGTTACATATATAATTTTATAAAATATAAAAAAGAAATATTTTTATACTTTTAATTTATATTTTAGTTTTTAATTATTTCTTTTTTAACTTGCTTTTTTATTCTCAGCAAGTCCTTTCATTTGATACGTTTATTATCGGTAGCTAAGCGTACTTTGAAGGGGATTCATTCAAAGATGTAACTTTTTTTTAATAGCCTACTGTTCCACTGCTGGGCAAAGGCCTCCCCAACTTCTTCCAGGTATTCTTTTCTCGAGCCATCTCGAGCCAGTCCTTGCGGTAGGCATCTATGTCGTCTCGCCACCTCTTCCCAGGTCGACCTCGGCGGCGTCGTCCATCTTCAGGAACTTATTATTAGGCATAAAAAAAAAATATTTACCGTATATTTTAACACACCATGTATAATGCAGTGACTGTCAGTTTATATCAGAATTTACAACAATAAGTTGGACCAGTTTCCTCCTTTTCATTATGTCGGTAATCCAATCCTCACCTGTCAGTCAGTGGGAGGTTGCACAATGCGATGCGTGCGATTGGCGTTTGCGAAATCAGGAGCTATTCGTCCTAGGTACAGCTCTGTCTTTCACTCTCATCGGAATGATGATGACTTTAAGATGTCATGGTAGGCCTACGACCCTTTTTTTATTAGGTGGGAAAATCATATAATGACATCCCCCGCTCTTGGGCAGAACGGGAGGGCGTGTCAGACTTTTACTGACTAAAAACCCACTCCTGTTCCTTCGTTGCCTTTCGTACCAGGGCCGAGTCTTCCTTTCAGAATCAGACCCTTGGCCCCAGTAGGCTTCGACCCTGCTGGGCCCCTACGGTTTGCTGAAATCTACTTGAGGCGCGCGTGGAACAGTATGCGCCGTCGACCACTTGGGCTCGGTCCGGACGGTTACCGGACGGTCGGACGGCGAGCTACCCATTGCTCGCCGTGCGCAAGCCCACGCCTGCGGTGGCTAACTACTTAGATCTACTAAAATAAACAGTATCAATTTTGGACAGACCTTAGTGCTCACAATTTTTTTACTTTTGTAATAGTATCATCACTGTTTTTATTGACATTACATTTTTATTTTTGACATTTGTAATCACTATTTTTATTGACATAATATTTTCACTTTTCACTTTGTAATGTAACTACACAAAGTGATGAGCCTGGCTGGGTTTGAACCAAATGACCTACAAACACGTAAGTCAGTCCCCAGTTAGTGTCCAGTACGTATTCAATCAAAACAATTGTTAAGCGATCGCAATTGATTTGATATCGATGACATCTCGGCACCAATCGCCTTGAACTCATGAATATTTGATGAATGGCGTTATTAGCATAATTAGGGGTAAATTATACACTTTGTGTACAATAACACAATGATACTAATGCCTGAACTATTTCAACTGAATTATAGGTTAAATGCAGCATCTAATGATATGGTTTTCGTAATTTTCAGGTTAGCAGGTTTCGCAGTTCAATGCTCGAGGATTTATTTTGCAATTCCCCTTTTATATGGCGTATGTCAAATAAAATAAAATATAAATAAACACATTCAGATTCAACATTACAAAGTGAAAAGTGAAAATATTATGTCAATAAAAATAGTGATTACAAATGTCAAAAATAAAAATGTAATGTCAATAAAAACAGTGATGATACTATTACAAAAGTAAAAAAATTGTGAGCACTAAGGTCTGTCCAAAATTGATACTGTTTATTTTAGTAGATCTAAGTAGTTAGCCACCGCAGGCGTGGGCTTGCGGACGGCGGGCAATGGGTAGCTCGCCGTCCGATCGTTCGGTAACCGTCCGGACCGAGCCCAAGTCGTCGATGGCGCGTACTGTTCCACGCACGCCTCAAGGAGATGTCACCAAACCGTAGGGGCCTAACAGGGTCGAAGCCTAATGGGGCCAAGGGTTTGTTTCTGAAAAGAAAACTCGGCCCTGAGACGAAGGCAACGAAGGAACAGGAGTGGGTTTTTAGTCAGTAAAGGTTTGACACGCCCTCTCGTCATCGAGGGATGTCATTGGTTGATTTTCCCACCTAGAAAAAAAAAGTAGTTAGCAAAATATCTCTATTTTCATGGACAATCTATATTATATTACATATAATAAAACAGTAAAATTATTTTGCGATGGTATTAATTGGCGCAAAAACTACTGAACCGATCCTGTTCAAATTTTGCATACATAATCCTTATAGGTCAGTGCATCTGTTAGGCTATAAATTATCACGCTATTTGCTATGGTGGGTGAGCAATAATCCAAAACGTCCGTGTTGAACGACATTTGCCGCGAGTTCGATTCCCAGTTACAGTTAAAATTTTTGTCATTATTTTATCTTCTTTTTTGTAATAAAATAACTTTTACCATTTTTTCAAAATAAAATTGACTTTTCTATTCGATATCTTCTAAATATATTGTAAAAACTAATCAAAACACATAATAAAATCGAATTAGTCAAATATGGCACCACACGCAATTCAGATACTCGCAACGCCATCTAATGACTCAAAGTAGAAATAATGATGACAATGACAGTTGAACTTTATATTTGATAGATAGCATTGTGTATTTTACGTAATTTTCTGAATGGCGGAAGAATGACCATCGCCCACGTTTGCAGACAATTCTATTGTTCAAAATAGGAGGAAAATAGTTATGGTTAAACTGGTGTTAGACGGAGGCATTTTTAACAATCCTACTGCTTTTTTTTCCATGATTGTAACAAGATTGACCATGATTATTCAAGGGATACGAACCAAAAAAGGCGATAAAAGTAAACAAGTATATGTATTTAATTATTGATTTTAAAATAACACGGCCAAATTTTCGGAAGGGGTTGCATGGCACCTTGTGTTGGAAGGCCCCCAGGTAGACCGATGACCTGGTGAGGGTCGCGGGAATCCGATGGATGCGAGACACACAGGACAAGTCATTATGGCGACACTTGGGGAGGCCTATGTCCATGATAATGATAATGATAATGATGTTACTTTTTTTTCTCTTTTTTTAAGAGTGGAAATCATCCAATGACTTCTCTGGTTGGAGCGAGAGGGCGTGTCAAACTTTTACTGACTAAAACCACACTTGTGTCCTTCAGTTGCGCTTTGAAACATCTCTTTGAGGAGCGCGTGGATCACTACGTGCTGTTGACGACTGGGCTCGGTTCGGTTAATTACCGGACGGCCGGAGGGCTAGCTACCCATTGTTCGATGTCTGCAAGCCTGCGTCTACCGTGGCTGGTCGTCGGGGTCGGAATCTCGGCTCGGCGTGAGGACGTTCGTTCCCTCACGCGTGCGGCCTCCTCCTTCGCTAGCATTGCGGCTTTGCAGAAGGAGGCGACCGCCTACCATTCCTCCTCGCTCTGGACTATAGCCCAAACCAGGCCCCGGCGCGAGAGGTGACTGACGCCGATTTCCTCCACGAGGACACGGCGGTGATCCGCCCTTGCGGGACACACCTCTGCATGCTCCACTATGTCTTCCGGGATGGCACCTTGCGGCCTAATAATGGCGTGATTTATTGTTTGCAGTTTCTGCTCCATATAAAACGGGGTCGAAAGTGGTTTACGTTCCTGATCACTGATGTATCTCAGATTCCTGGCAGCCTTGCGTCGACATCTGGACGTTACCTCCTTGCAGTGAGTGGTGACCAACACTGGAACAACCCTCTGAGGGAGGCCAGTCTCAGGGATAACACTAATCGGCTGCTACATTTGTTTACCGTAATTTCATTGTTTTATGGATACACAAGCTCAGGACTGTTGAGGGTGTTTCGAGCGGTTTCTGTTCCGGATTCGGTTGGAAGTATCCTGATATTACCATTTTGCGAATCGCCCGGAGGACCCGGTGTAACATGCGGTGGAGGTCTATCACATTTGGGTGAACCGCCGTGTCCTCATAGAGGCAGTCGGTGACAGTGACCTCTCGGTTTGGCCATCAATATGCGAGTTTGATTGGGCCATACACGCGCTCAAGATTTCGCCGAAATTCATTCAACGGGGACGTCAGTTAAATACACACCAAAAAATCCTAGGTAAATGAACAAGTAATTTTTACGCCCAAAATGAGCAAGCTGCAACAATCAATGCAAGCATGCTCTCGCAAATTCTTCATAAGTACTGTTGTGGAGGAAGATAGTTGATGATGATGATGGTAGTTTTTGGATTCACTGGCTTTTTGGCTTTGCACTATCAGTGCACGTTATTCAGCTGAAGGTCGGTGTCCCGATTATGCTCCTTCATTTACCTCTACCAAAGCTGTCTAACGGCTTAAACTCTTCAGTCAAAAATTATTGAGGTGAAAATTTTACGGGAGGTAACTCTTTCGAACAATCTCGCAGACATCGGCCCTAGAGGGCCCTATCCATTTGCTGACATCTCTTTGAGTCCGGTGTAGAATACAACGCGCCGTCGATTCAGGATTGCTTTGACGAGACGGCCGGACGGCACCACCGCAATCCCGGTTTG
Source organism: Mythimna impura (assembly GCA_905147345.3). Taxonomy (NCBI): domain Eukaryota; kingdom Metazoa; phylum Arthropoda; class Insecta; order Lepidoptera; family Noctuidae; genus Mythimna; species Mythimna impura. Next base: position 11,576,884 of record LR990343.1, on the reverse strand, counting down.
CGATGGCTGGTCATCGCCCTGCGGCTTTCAACACCCGGAGCATCACTTGCAGCGACAGTTAAGGAGTCAGAATGTCCCTCATAGTTTCAGCCTCCTTCTTCGATCGTAGTGCTTCACTGAAGGAGGCTACTGGTTGACATTTTCTCCACCAATCGCCTCCATGAGGACACAGCGGTGCTGGCGCTCCGACCAAGCGGGACCGACTTCCACCGTATGCTCCATCGTATTCTCCAGGCGATCCGCACAATGGTGATACCCGAGTGTTTCTTCCCGTTGAATTCGATACAGATACCTCCCAAAACACCCACATCCGGTGAGTCCTGCACAAAGAGAGGATGCCGTGACGCCTCTGTAGACACTCTTCAAAGACAGGCATTACCGCTGCGATTGTGACGTGCTCACTGTGGCGATGGGTTAAAATCATACAATGTTGTTTCACCAGAACATAAACCAGAAACATACATAAACTAATTTCTTTTCTTTTGGGGTAGGCAGAAATGCTAACTGCTACGACCCTTACATACTCTTTCTATTCATTGACATTCATACATTTGGATCTGGACGAGTACATAACATGTTTCCTGAAGGTAATTTGCGTTTTTACTTTTAACCGTTTTATGTTAAAGTAGAATAAATAATTGCGTTGCTTTCAGAATGAATTGCAAGCTCAACTTGATTGTACGTTTTTACAAACTTAACGCAGACGAAGTCGCGGGCCACAGCTAGTTAGAAATATAAATAATTATAGTAATTTCAGTTACTGCCTTGTCATATCCACAAAGACTAGATTATTATCTAAGAAGACTATTTATCTTGTAAACATCGAGGAGTTTGTATCTTGTAACATCTCCATGAAATAGATATCTGTCACTTTCGTTTCACAAATGAAACATCATCTCCTAAAACGAGGGTCCTTTTTCCATTTAAAGACACATTAAATTATAAAATGTAGCTATGTCACCTGATCTACACAACGTTATATTAAGTTTTAACCTCACAAATCGTCATGTCATGAATAATCATTCGAATTAAGCTAATGCATCAGGCCTAATAGGCCATTCTACGTATATACGTGCTAATCGAATAATGGATATTAATCATCTCGTATCTCAAATGGAACATATGTATCTACTTCATTTAAATGAACTAGTTAGGTTAAGTGTTAGCGAAGAAAAAAGAACTTTTAAATTCTTCTTCAGTGTCGAAAAGGGAACGAATTTTCTAAAGAGCATAAGCGACAAAAGAAAATGTATAATTTTCAAAGCATTCAGATTTATCCAAGCTTACAAAACGCGAAATACTTTTCACGACTCTGCAAAAAAAAAACGTAATAATAATCTTAAATGTCGACCGAAAAACGACTCGGAGATATCAGGAAAGGCCTAAAGGGCCTATTACACTACGCGTTATTCAGACAGTCTTACAGGGTTACCATGACGTTCAAAGTAAGATTGTTTCATTCTTATTTCAGTGTGGGTAACAGACAAAGCTATACAGGTTGTCTAGCGCCATCTCTTACCCACACTGGAAATAAGAATGAAACAATCTTACTTTAAACGTCATGGTAACCTACTTGGTCTATGTAGCGTCACACAAGAAAAAGAGCAACTTACGCGAATGTCGTTTTAAGGAATGAAACAGAACGATGAAATACATAGACTAAGACTGTCTGAATAACGCGTAGTGTAATAGGCCCTTAAACACAGTGCTGTAGGTAAATTTCATTTAGGTTTCATATGCATGTAATTATTCCTACAAAGCTGAATCGCTAAGCTTGTCCTTCATGGTTATTTTTTGAGATGGAAAATAATCAAATAACTTATCCTGCTCTGGATGGACCTTGAGGGAGTATCTGATTTTTACTGACTAAAACCCACGTTGCGGTCTAGGCAGGGGCGTAGCTACAGCCGTATATCTGGATACGGGGCCCCCGAGCTACAAGGGCCCCGACATATGCCTAAATTCGTAACATGTTATCCACAATCTTAAATTCTCATATTGATAAAAGGCCAGGAGTGAATGAATAATGACTATATGATACTCTGTAAATAGTTTTCAGCACGCTCCTTTCGCTTTAGAATTTTCTACACACAAGACGACTATAAAAATTTAACCTATTTTAGTAGGTACCTTCTGAATGATCCATTAAATGCTCATTTTCATTTTCGAGGCCTCTCAAGGTACTATTACTATGCTAGTAGAAGCTATTTCGTACAAAAAAAAAACAAACTTCAAAAATATTGATATGGGGCCCCATTAGAACTAGCTAAGCCACTGGTTCTCGGGCTACAGTAACTTTTTCGAAATCTCGCAAATTCATGGTTGCCAGGTTGGTTCATATTTTCACTTTCTATGTCACTAAATAATTTAAAAATTTTCGCAAAAGAAAACCATTTTCATTGTCCGTTTTAAAATAGTTTTAAAAAATTCAAAACGCATTTCTAAAACCGTTCAAATTTTTCATAAGACCAGAACATATTGAAAATCGATGCGGTATTTCCATGATTAGACCGTCGTCGAGCGCAGTGTATTTAGTTTATGAAATTCAATATTTCCATTCTGTAACAGTTCGTAAAAGTTGCCAATTTCAGAAAGCTTTTATGTTTTATGAATTATCAAAATTTCGTTGGAACATTTCATCGATTCTGTGGGTACACAGAGTATATTGTATAACTTTACAATGGTTTGAAAAACATCGTGAGATTCCGGTGAAGGAAAACATCGTGAGGAAACCGACATGTCCTAGAACCAAAAAATTCGAAGACATGTGACATTCACCAACCCGCACTGGGCCCGCGTGGTGGATTACAGCCCATTCCCTCTCCCAGAGAGGAGGCCTGAGTCCCAGCAGTGGGAACATTAAAAGGCTGATTATGCTATGCTATGTTATTACAATGGTTTCGAAGTTGGTCAGTTAAAAAAACTGGCCAAGTGCGAGTCGAACTCGCACACGAAGGGTTCGGTACTACAATACCAAAATTGAGCAAATAACGCCGATAAAATAGCGTTAGCGTTAGCGTTAGCGTTTCTTTTATGGGTGTACCTTTAATTTACAAATTTATTTTAATTTTATTATTTGTTGTTGTAGCGGCAAACTACTCTCTATCTCTTACAGTTTACGAGATACAGCCCGCTGATAGTCGGACGGACAGACAGACAGAAGGACAGACAACATAGGCTTAGTAATAGGGGTCTTTTGGCACCCTTAGGTCTAAGGAATTTTATTTCTGATGGACAATTACAATTCACTTAAAATGAGATACAAATAGCTTATAAGTATCGTAATATTTGCGTGGTGTGTTGGCGACATCATAAGTTACATTTTTTTTAAATTTGATTTGAACATATTAGTATTATCACACTTCTTTAATTCTTCCGCTAAATCATTAAACAGCCGTGCTCCTTCAAACAGTATTGTTTTTCCATTCTTCAGGTACGGTACCCTAAAAATGGCTTTGAAACAGTGTAGATATTTCGAATACCTGTCAAGTCAACGCGAATTTTATTCGTATGGGTTAGTTTGTTCTGCCAAAATAGGCACCTGGGGGTGACTGTGAGGCCGTATCGTATTTCGATAGCTATTAGGTGGTGGGAACTAACGCACGAGGGTTCATGTTGCGAGCAGGCGGGGATGCTTCTGTCTTGTGCACTAATTAAATGATCATTGTTCTTGTTTGGTATATATAGGGTGACTGGCAATTAGTGTACGATACATAAACACGTGATTGTGCTCAAGATAACAAACAATTTTTATTATGGGAGCAAAGCCGAAATCGCGAAAAATTATCAGCTGTTCAATACATTAGGCTAACATAAATGTACTGAACCGCTGATTTTTTTTCACGATTTCAGGTTTGTTCCCGTAGTAAAAGTTGTTGGTTATAATGAGCACAATCACGTGTTTAAGTTTCGTACACTAATTACGGTGAAAGGAATTATTCAGAATTTTCTTTTTATTTGTTTATTTATTTTATAATTTATCTACACACATATACACAGAAGAAGATAAATCATAAAAAAAAAATATACAAAGGTACTTACTGCTTATTTTAAAAGTTTCTTCCAGCAGACCTGCGAAAGGAGAGATTAGAAGAACTGTAGACAATAGTGTGTAGAAAAAAGAAAAAAAGAGTGTGCAATCTAAATTTAAGTAAAAAAAAAAACATATAATTTATAAATATTTAAACCTTATACCAAAAATAAATACATAATATATATACATACATATTTTCTACACTAGAAAGGAAAAATACTGCGATGTCTTTTACTTGAGTTTTATAGGTTTCTTTTTGTTATCATTTGGTATAGAAAACCACGAAGTTTTTGATTTGCACATCCATAGTTTAGTTCTATGTCTGGGATTTCTAAACATCGCAGTTGCTGATACAGAACTGTCAAGATGTTTTTTTATTGCCGAATATATCTTGAACGTCGCATAAATCGGCCATTTTCATTGAGACTTTAGTTGACGGAAATTTGTACCTCTCGGACAAGTTGACTTTTTTTTAGTAAAGACGGTTTAACGAGTCGATGTGTGCGTACAAAGTCAAGTAAAGAGGTTTGCACCCTCAACATAATTTCAGCCGAAAAACGTCCGCTGTTGGATATGTCGCCCTAGCGACCGGACACAAGACCAACCTCGCTTCAATCAGGTTACCACAACCGTAACATCATCAGTCTATCATGCGGAAGGCCTTCCAACGCTATGCACATCGCAGTGTTGTGTTGAAAAATACGACTAATAAACAAACACACATACCGAACCTATCCCTAATGAATTAACATCCCAAAAAAAATCCAACTCGACCAATTCTCATCGTAATAACCGCACATCAATCCACTCGTAGTAACCCCTCGTTTTCGGCCATTGTTCACCGGTACGGTTTTAATTCTCGGTTGGAAATCAACGAAGTGAGCGTCGTCGATGTACCAGGCTAGCACCGGCCGGTTTGCTTCCGGCCCTGTTTACCCGGCAAATAAACCGGTCCGGCCAATTCCGGCTATTGTTAGAAATATTGTGTGCTACCCACAGAGAGCTCGTATTGTGAACAATGAATCGATAATAACTTGCGATGTTCGATTTGTATGTTACTATATTTATAGATTCAAGTCAACGGTGGGCTGATGACATTATAAAAAATGCAGGAAAAGACTGGATGGGCAAAGGCCAACATAAAGAAAAATGGAAACAGTTGGAGGAGGTCTTTACTCAAAATAAGATTCATACAAGTGAACATATAACTAACTCTACTAATAAAAACTAGTTTAAGTGAACCTACTAAGGGAGGAATTCACCAATAAAACTAATCGCGTTTTAACGTTTGGCTCGCATAATCGCGTTTAGTGTCACTTGTAAAAATACAACAAAAGGAAAATACAGACAAGTGACACTAGTGACAGCGGCTAAACGCGATTATGCGAGCCAAACGTTAAAACGCGATTAGTTTTATTGGTGAATTCCGCCCTAATACTACTAACAACTCCAAAAATGTATGAAAAATTAAGGTATGAAAATAAAATGGCTTTATTATTATATATAGATTCAGATTTAACCTCAGAAGTAACCTCTATTTCTTCTGGCACAGAGTCGCAGATTACTAGATAACGATTAGTGATGCTTCGTTCTTTCTTCGGAAACATACAAGAAACATAAAAGATTAGATACTTATAATAAGTATACCGACCGGCAGAATATATAATTGCAGCTTATTTGTAAAAGTAAATTAATATATAATAGCATAATCAGCCTTTTAATGTTCCCACTGCTGGGACTCAGGCCTCCTCTCTAGGAGGGAATGGGCCGTAATCCACCACGTGGGCCCAGTGTTGGTGAATGTTACATGTCTTCGAATTTTTGGTTCTAGGACACGCCGGATTCCTCACGATATTTTCCTTCACCGTGTTGAGAGCAGTGGTGATGTAATAAATTACACAATGTAATGCACCTGGCTGGGTTTGAACCCGCGACCTACACCTCGTAAATAGGGGCCGTTACCACTCTGCCACCACTGCTCAATTCAGTAAATAAGTTGCTGCAAAATTCATTTTCCAATTTCCGTAAATTGAAAAATGGAACTAAAGTCCATAGATTATCTCCGTGATACCTATCTAAACAGCATTAAAACTTCATACTCTCCACTCCACCACTTAATGAGTGAAAGGTTATAGAAAACACTTATTGTGATTTAGGATTTCGATCCTACGTCCTTCAATTAAACGAGTCTACCCGCTACACCGTACAATACCATGATCAAACCATAACCATGCTAGGAACGTGTCAGGCAAAAAATATCTTTGTATTGAAAAGTATGAGACTAGCCCACTAGTCCGTTCTGTCACCGACTAACAAACGTACCGTTATTTTTAGCCGGTGCCGATACGCTCTGTGCATGACATGGTGAGGCTGTTAAATGACGTCACAAACATAGTATACTTGAAGATATCAGATATAAATTTCGCGTGAAAATACAGGTGAACCACTAGGTACAACAATACAACCGAGAGAATGGAAATGGGAAAAACATGCGGATAATACAGGGGTGATGCGGTGATGTTACCAGGATGATACGCGTATAATACGGGGATGATGCGGTGATGTAACAAGGATGATACGCGTATAATACGAGGATGATGCGGTGATGTTACAGGGATGATACGGTGTTGTTTACTAGTTTTTGTATATTATTTGTTATTTATTTGTATATATATATATATTTATTTGTATAGCTGGTAATAGCATCGCATTGGCGTTAATAGCTGTAATGGTGTTGTTCTCATTTTAAATAAATAAATAATAAATGTTACAGGGATGATACGTGTATGGTACGGGGATGATACCGGGATGATACGGGAAGATACGAGGGTGATACGGTAATGACAAGTTCTAGTAGACATAGTTGTCCGTGTTTTGGTTTTTTTCTTTGCTTTATACGTCATGGTATGATACGGTGTAGTGTGAAGTGTGCAGTCTCCTCAACTAATCTTACAAAGAATAATTATGATCTCGCGTTCAGATTTCACAATTAATAGTCCAAACTCATCGACCCAAACTTTCTCCGGCGTGTATACTTTGGGACAGCTCCGTGATGACAGCGGCGGTCGAAGGCTTAACCTGCTTTCCGTGAGGAGTATAGGTTTGTAGTGAGTGACATACTTGAGAGGAAATGGAGAAGTTCCATAATGTTGCTAATATCATATTTAACAAAATGGAATTAAAATTATATACACGAACATAGCAGTGAAAACTTTTCGAAATCCATCAATGATTTGATGAGACTGAGATTTATAATGTACTAGCTTTTGCCCACAGCTTTGTCCGCGTAGGTACATAAAATATAGCCGATGAACAGGTGATGATGATCAGGAATAAAACAGCTTTCTATCGATGAAAAAATTTTAGCAATCGGACCAGTACTTTCAGAGATTACCTCCTACAAATAAAAAAACAAAATTTACCTCTTCATAATATTAGTGTAGATTATCTTGTACGTACTGTTTCCATGTGTGTACATATATAATAAAATAATAGTAGATTATGTGACTACGGGAACAGTAGCGGCCGGCCATGTTGGATTCTGAACAAAACGAAGGTTGCTAATATAGAAACCAGAGTGAAGTGAGGAATTCAAGCCATCCAAGACAAAGACAGCTTTATCCCTGTGTTGTTGGATACTCTTTTTTTACACCTGCTGTGAGATAATTGAAAGACAATATACCTACTGAAACAAATTATAACTAGTCTTAAATATTATTTACAAGTTAATGTTAACCATCACTCGACATTGTTTTGAGATTTGAAACCAATTAAATTTACTACTAAATTGAACTATAGTTTTAATTTTCTATAACGCTCTCGCTTTTTTTTTTTTTTAGAGACACAACAGTAAAGCTAGAACTACATTAGACCGACGCACACGTGGAACACGCCTGATTTGTACGTAGAACGACGTCGCGTAGCGTCGCGTAGCGTGGATCAAGTGTAGCTCTACAAGTCTAGTTTCCAGAATTCGGGGCGCGAAGTCTGGCCGCCATGGCCCGCTTCTTGCGCTGTTGTCGCCTCGCGCGCTTTTTGCCCGCCCTAGACGCCTTGCCTGCCTTTTTCTTGGCCTCGACAACCGTCCATTCGGCCGAGGATTCTGCAGGCGGGCGGGGGGCGGCAGGGGCGGCCTAGTCGCAGTCACGGCAGGAGCCCTCGCCGCTTTAGCGGCAGGTGCTGCTTTACCCTTTGCGGGTGGAACAGGCCCTGTTATTTACATATAAAATGTATGGAGACCAATGCGCCCAGATCGGCGTGTGTGGCACACGTGTGCGCAGTGTAGTTCTACCTTAACACATTTTTTTTCTGGTTAGTAACCAGTTTAATTTTTGAATAAACTCATTTAACGCTCTAAATTAAAAAAAAATGGTTTTGACGTTCCAAATTCAAATCACATTATTTCCTAGGGAACGCCCGCACTAAATACATTAGATCCCTAGGGACAAAATTATTTGCTTTAGATGAGGGTTGTATAATATATAATAGAGTATAAAAATAAATAAAGATACCTCCGTTTCAGTTTCTCATTAGAGGGAGAATACTGACCTTTGATTGACCTTTTCAGTTTAATAACATCCGGCTCCAAAAACCCACACCCTATATCTCCTAAAAAAACACCTCTAAAGTAGTCATATTGAATGGAGACGTCCTTACTTAAGGTCAGGTAACGAATTGAAACAACACTGCTAACTTTACTAGAACATGTTATTTCAAATATACATTCCAATTAGCCGAGTTTGCTTCTGAAATCTAAGTTAAATTCACAAAGCATTCTGTTGGAGGTATTTTGCCGGAGGGCAGGCGATACCGCTAACTAAACTAGTAGACTAGTGGTCGACTATCACAACGTTACAAAATTTAATGGAATACTACTATTAAATGAAAATAGATCTACACAAATACGAGAGGTTATTATAACCCTTCGTATATGTATGCCGTTGTTTTCTTTTAATTTGGATTGGATGTGCAGTTTCGGGAAATTGTTTTTTTTTGCTAGCCTATTCTTTTTTTTTCGGTGGGAAAATCATCTAAAGACACCCCCCCCCCCGCACCCCCCCCCCCGCTCTTGGGCGGAACGGGAGATAGTGTCAGACTTTTACTGACTAAAACGCACTCCTGTTCCCTCGTTGCCTTTCGTATCGGGGCCGAGTCTTCCTTTCAGAATCAGACGCTTGGCCCCAGTGGGCTTCGACCCTGCTGGGCCCCTACGGTTGCTGAGATCTCTTTGAGGCGCGCGTGGAACACTACGCGCCGTCGACGCCTTGGGCTCGGTCGGGACGGTCGGACGGTGAGCTACCCATTGCTCGTCATCCGCAAGCCCGCGCCTACGGTGGCCGGAAATCGGGATCGGGATCCTGGCTGCTGGGGCGTGAGGGTCGCGTTCTCGCGCGTGCACGTGCGGCCTCCTCCTTTGTGCTAGCCTGTTCTGTCCCACTCCTGAGTTATCCTCCACTCCTTCCATCTTAAGTGAGCTCGCGCCTACTTCTTCTAGTTCTGGTGAAACCTGTCCAGTTCATCCATCCGTGGTTTACCGCACCCCCGTTTCGGTCTCCGAGCACTAACTCTTATCAAATATAAGGGAAATACCAGTGGAAGGGATATTAGATATCGTTGAATCAAATCTCAACAAAAATAAATTTTATTTGTCTGAAATTTGACAATAATAAGGAAGCGGCTCTAGTTTCTTCTAAATGTGTGAAAAAGGAACTGATTTTCAATAGTTAGTAGGTAGTATAGTTTACCAACCTCGTTACGATGTTAAAGTCTGTGTCACCAAGCTGACTTAATCATACTAATAACACACAGGCGAAAGTTTGTGTAATACGGATACACTGTGATTATAAAAAAGTAAAATTGTTTGCAAGAGTTAATCCTTGGAAGTAGATAGAGAACCAGGTACCTATGTGGAACAGGATATAAAGTCCCGCAAACCTCCGTTGAAAAGGGACCTTCGACCAGACAAGAGATTTTTTTTTTTTTCGATGGGAAAATCATCTTATGACATCCCCCGCCCTTGGGCGGGGCGGGAGATAGTGTCAGACTTTTATTGACTAAAAACCCACTCCTGTTCCTTCGTTGCCTTTCGTACCAGGGCCGAGTCTTCCTTTCAGAATTAGACCCTTGGCCCCAGTAGGCTTCGACCCTGCTAGGCCCCTACAGTTGCTGACATCTCCTTGAGGCGCGCGTGGAACAGCACGCGCCGTCGACGACTTGGGCTCGGTTCGGACGGTTACCGGACGGTCGGATGGCGAGCCACCCATTGCTCGCCGTCCGCAAGCCTGCGCCTACGATGGCCGGAAATCGGGATCGGAATCCCGGCAGCGACTGGGGCGTGAGGACCGTTGCCTCACGCGATCGGCCGCCAACTTTGCTAGCATTACTGCTTCGCAGAAGGAGGCGACTGCCTGCAACTCCTCCTCGCTCCGGACCATGGCCTGTACCAAGGCCCGGCGTGAGAGATCGCCGCCGCCGATCGGCCTCACGAGGACACGGCGTTGCTTTGCCCAAGCGGGACACACCTCCACCGTGTGCTCCACCGTGTCCTCCGGGTGGTCCACGCAATGGTGACACCCGGGACCAGACAGGTGTTGTGTTTGGTCCGGGAGATAGTCGATATCAGATGTTCTTATCGCGCGGAGAAGTCTAATACTGCTATGCAGAATTTTGAATTTTAATTCCTTCCTATGTATTCATAGATGTTGTTGGTACACAATTACGGAAACTCTTTCGTTGAGGGTTAGCTAAGGCCCCTCGCCCACGGTGACTTTTTGTAGCGATGCTGTAGCGCGTTCGCATCGATCGCGATACTGTAGCGCGTTAGTAGCGCGCTGGCATTTTTACTATAGCGCTTCCAAATGCGACTAACACGCGTTAGTAGCGACGTCGCTACAAAAAGTCACCGTGGGCAGGGGGGCCTAACAGTCAGTTATTTAAGAAACTGCAATTTTTTCGACAAATTCGCGGTTTCTACATCATGTACATATACCAGAAGCAAACCCATGGAATGATACAAGTTGCATGGGGACAAGGTAAATAATAATAATAATAGCATAGCATAGTCAGCCTTATAATTTTCCCACTGTTGGGATTCAGGCCTCCTCTCTAGGAGAGGGAAAGGGCCGTAATCCACCACGCGGGCCCAGTGCGGGTTGGTGGTTGTCACCTGTCTTCAAATTTGGTTTGGTTTTATTGATTGGTTCTAGGACATGTCTGCTAATAATGATAAATTTATTTATTGGAACATAAGAATTTTTACAATATATAGTACTCGTTAACAGGTAAAAGGTCAAGGCACAACAGGTCAAAGAACATAATAAAGACGATGATAAAAAAACCATCAACATTAATCTACTAACTCAAAATGAAACCTTGCCCAGTGAATGAATTTGTTAATTTTATACAATAGTAGTACCGAGGCTTTGTGCTTCACAAGTTGAGTAAGTCCTCTAGCAGACAAAGTCTTAAGCTGATGAAAATTACTAGATGCCTTGTCTTTATTATTAAGGAACACATAATGGGATGCTGCATAAATAATGGCGGTGGAATCTTTAACAAAAGAGACGTGTGATGTGTCGGAGATAATCATTGGAGCCTTAATTTTATGCTAAGCTTGATGAAGCTAGATAATGTATTTATTTTATGGATGGGTTTCGTTGATGGTTTTTCCGCCAACTCATTGGTTTTAGCTTGCGGTCTGCAGATAATTAATTAAAATAGAATGTAATGCCATTGTAAATGCATTACTCTCACATATATATAATTATATATATATATATATTAATTTATTTATTAGGATTTCCAACTTGTAGGGGCCCTTCTAACACTGCGTCTTCCGGTACGCGGTCGCCACTCCAGAACCTTTCGGCCCCAATGGCCATCTGTTCTGCGAGCAAACCTCCATCTGTGTTGCCGATGACCTGGTGAAGGTTGCGGGAATCCGATGGATGCGAGACGCACAGGACCGTTCATTGTGGCGACATTTGGGGGAGGCCTACGTCCAGCAGTGGACGTCTATCGGCTGAAATGATGAATGATGATGATGATTAGGATTTCTAACATTTATTTTACAGGTACTGGGAATTTACAGGTCGGTACATTGTATAACATTAAGTATTCAAGTGCTGCAACACATAGATACAATCACTATATTTAAATAAAACATTTGATTTTAAAACACATAAGATTACGTCATTGAATTTCATTCAATAAATTTTCGAGGGGAAAAAGTGAATTAAAATGATGTATGTAATAATAACACAAAAACACAGTAGAAAGAAATAAAAAGAAAAAAATGCTAATTACATTACGGAAACACATTAATGTCTAATTTAATTAATATGTATTAAAGTTGAGTCTAATTAAAATACAATGAAATTAAATAAAATGGCATAAACTTAAGTTTATGTATAAACTTGACATAGTATTGAAAGGTAACTTTACTACGGACACTTAGGATTAGTTTAAGTGTAATAAAGAAAAGTGTGTTTTTACATTTTTCCGAACAATGCTCCCAATTTTCTCCAGCATCATCCTGAAACTTAAAAAAAAAAATGATTTTTGGTGTACCATAAAGTTTATTAGCTATTGTATTCATCTAGATCCATCTATTCATTCTCAGGTTTTGATTAGGTTTGATGAAATTAGTTCATCCTTTTTAGGGTTCCTTATCCTGCTTAAAACGGGACATTATTCTGTCTGTCTGTCTCTCCGGGCTGTATCATGAACCGCGATAGCTAGATAGTTAAAATTTTCACAGATGATGTATTTCTGTTGCCGCTATAACAAGCCGTTTTGATTTGATTTGATTAGGAAAACATCGTGAGGAAACCGGCACGTCCTAGAACCAAAAATTCGAAGACATGTGACATCCACCAACCCGCACTGGGCCCGCGTGGTGGATTACAGCCCATTCCCTCTCCTAGAGAGGAGGCCTGAGTCCCAACAGTGGGAACATTATAAGGCCGACTATGCTATGCTATGCTATAACAAGCACTAAAAACAGAATAAAATAAATATTGAAGTGGGGCTCCCATTCAAACAAACGTGTTTTTTTTTTTTACGGTTTTTTGCTACGGACGGTACGGAACCCTTTGTGCGCAGATCCGACTCGCACTTGGCTGGTTTTTTATTTCAATTTCAATTAGTTTTCTTATGTAAGTAGTCATTCCTACAAAGCTAAATCGCTAATTCATTTTTTCTTTAAGTTGATATCTAATAAAATCATCAAATAACTTCTCCCGCTCTATTTGGAGCAAGAGGAAATGTCAGACTTTTACTGACATACCTGTGTTTCTTCAGGTGCCCTTTGCGTTCCAGGGCCGTGGTAATTCTTTTGAAAAATCTCGCAGCAGGATTTTTGCTGAGACGAGTCTAAAGACCGAGCAAAACCGTCACCAATAAGACACGGATAAGATTTATACATGCTGGAGGTGCGGGAATAAAACAACCCGTCTGCCGCTTGGATGGCCCGGTGACCATGTATTTGTGCGACAACCAGGTAACATAACAAGATTATTAACTTTGTGATTTTTCATGATACAGTTTTGAAATTTTGTAGGTACATAGATTCTTTACATAAAAATACTAGACACGTATTTCTCACTGCTGGGAATCAGACTTCCTCTCTAAGAGAGGGAATGGGCCGCATTCCACCACGCGGTCCCAGTGCGGTTTGGTGGATGTCAAATTTATTCGAATTTTTTGGTCCTAGGACATACCGATTTCCTCACGATGTTTTCCTTCACAGTTTTGAGAGCAGTGGTGATGAAATAAATTACACAAAGTAATACTCCTGGCTGGGTTTGAACCCGAAACCTACAACGCGTAAGTCGGGGCCGTTATCACTGGGACATCACTGCTCTCGAATATTAAGCGATAACTACATTTTAACGACGCACACGTGAGCCACGCGTGGTATGTACGTAGAGTCGCGTCGCGTGGCGTGGATCTAATGTAGCTCTACAAGTCTAGTTGCCATATAAAATGTATAGAGACTGACGCGCCCAGATCGGCGTACTTAAGTAGCCAACGTGTGTACAATGTAGTTCAAACCACAACCACAAAACGCCGCATATTTCATATAGTTTTCATTCATTTTTTATGTATCCACCGCACACGGCTGACGCCGGTGCCCGCCACACGCTACAAATCGCCGCTGCTCTTATGGCCTGCACTGGCCACTAGACGCCGTCACACGCTACTCGCACTTTTAAACCTTTTTCGTCGAGAGTCCATTATGTTATGATACTGCGCGTATGGGTTAAAAAAGCACCAGCTATCAGCCACATGTAGCTGTCCCGCGCTTCAGCTGCTTTAGTGGCCGCTTCTAGCTTCTTGTGGCGGCGTTTGTGGAGGCCCTTAGCGTGATATATACTAAATCAAATGTTAATATCGCTCAAAACTTGACAAGTTATACCTCAGTCAAGCAGCACATTTCAGTTAAATGAACCGGGACCTAAATAAGCAGAGAACTAAATGAAATCCAAACTGCAAATAACCGTAAAATAAATATGGCGGCATGAACAAAGGTCCGGAGATACTTATCTGTCAGTTGTACAACGCTGCCTTATTAATGTTTGGTTTTTACATCTTTTAAGTAGGATTTTTAATGTTATTTTAAGTAGGTAAAATGTAAACCATTTTGTTATTCTTTTTGCCATTTTTAGGGTTCCGTGCCTACCTCAAAAGCAAAAAAAGGAACCCTTATAGAATAAGTAAGTTAAGTAAGTTGTACGGAACCCTCAGTGCGCGAGTCCAACTCGCACTTGCCCGGTTTTATCCATTATATTTTGTTGTTTTATTACTGTAGCGATATCTATGGCGTTATACATAGGAACGAAAAATCAAAACTTCTCTCATTTCTCTGCATCACTCAAAGGTTGACTGGTAGAAAATGCCTAAGGCGTTAAGTCCGCCTCTGTACTTTTATGTGCATAAAATATTAAATAAATAAAGTCATGAATCGCGGTATCAGGATTCTACGCGCGATTATAACATTATATAATTATATTATCTATATGTAACCTGAAAATTACAAACGCCGTAAGATTGTAAAATATTGCGAGAAATTTTAAACTATTTTTTCCAAATAAGACACTTGGGGGAGGCCTATGTATCCAACACTGGATGTCTTTCGGCTGTAATGATGTTGATGATGAAGACACGGTTATGTTGGAAACTAATTAATTTGGATGTGATTTATCGTATATAAAACGTTTTTTTCATAATATATCGAGATAATAAAGATTTATTACAATCATACGGAGTCTGAAATTTACCGGTGACATTTACCTACAACAGTCTTGTTTGTTTGTGTGTCACCTAATTTTGGGCTGATTTCATCCTGACATTTTTCTCACTTTCCGGGTTACCTCACTTACCCGTGATTCATTACAATGAATAACCTTAAACGTAAATGCGTGGGGGAACGGACTTCGTCACGCCCCAGCCGCTGCGCCGGGACCCCGACCCAATTTTCCAGCCACCGTAAGCGTAGGCTTGCGGACGACGAGCAATGGTTAGTTCGCCGTCCGGCCGTTCGGTAGCCGTCCGACCGAGCCCGCGTCGTCGACGGCGCGTAGTGTTCCACGCGCGCTTCAAATAGATGTCAGTAAAACTTTAGGGGCCCAGCAGAGCCAAAGCCTACTAGTGCCATGGGAACGCAAGGGAAAAAAGGAATATAGGAGTGGGGTTTTAGTCAGTAAAGATCTAACACCGCACCCTCACGCTTTGCCCTAGAGCAGAGGAAGTCATTGGATGATTTATCACCGAAAAATAGTCTTAAACGTAAATAAAGTCACATTATGACCATTTAGTCTCTATGACGTAAAATTCTGTAGTTCACAATGAAAGTAGAAGTACCACAAAACGACAAGAACTCAGAAGCTTGTAATATTATGTACAAATTTTCGTAAATGAACTCAAAGCGACTATCAAATTAGCATTTAGTTGTGCCCAAAGTGCACTTCGCTTTTCGCTATGCACTTTTTAATGGGCCCTAAAATGGTTAACTTGGTCGTATGCAGATGAGAGTGCATGCTTACTTTTGTCTAACTGAACAAAAAGTTCGAAACTTTAGCTACTTACATAAGTTTAACCGACTTTAAAACTAAGGAGGTGCTGTTTCAAGTGAATACTCCAGCGAAGCCCTCGAAATTCAAAATTTCTTAAATTTTTTTTGCATTTTACAGGTTAGTGTTAGGTTCTATATTCATTAAAATATGATTTTTTTCGCAAAAAAATCATTCATAAAAAAAGAATAATAATAGTCAAAAGTCAGCTGCATTGAAAGGGTTGTATTGATGATTTCTATGATTATAAACACTAAAGCCATATTTATTACGGTCGCTAGCAATATTGCTTCGCAGATGAAGGTGTTCTCCGCCCATTCTTCATTCCTCGCTCCGGACCATGGCCTGTACCAGAGCCCGGCGCGAGAGGTCGCTGCTGCTGATCGCCCTCACGAGGACACAGCGGTGCTCCGCCCAAGCGGGGCACACGTCCATCGTATGCTCCACTGTATCCTCCAGGCGGTCCGCACTATGGTGGCACCCGGGTGTTTCTTCCGCACGAATGAGGTGCAGGAACCTCCCGAACTTACCGTGTCCGATAAGGACTTGCGTCATACGGAAGGTTAAGACGCCATGACGTCTTTCCAGCCACTCATCAAAGAGGGGACTTACATCCATGACTATGGCGTGCTCAGTACTGGGTTGCTACAGTCGTTATCGCCATATCGCCATGAGATCCCACCGGAACCGGAAGTTTCGCCCCGGCACGAGCGTTGTATCTCCATGCGTAAATCGTGCAAGGACTGTTTGTTGCCTCCAGATCCCACGACGGCAGAAACCGTTGTGCTGTGTCTGTCACGAATTGAAGTTTTTCTATTCTAATCTATTCTTCATTATGAGAAGGAAAAATTTTACGACAGTAGACATTTTGCGACTAACTCTTTTAACAACCCTTACTAAAATCGCCTCTACAAACCCTTGCCTACTCTTTGTTAAACTGTTCCACTATAATTACTTACCTTTCTCGCGTACCCATTATTTCTACGAGAGCTAACGAAAGACGCACCTTTTACACTGAATTATTAAAATTAAACCGTTTCACGTTGTGGGTTGCGGTCTCAAAGTCGCTTCGTTGCGGACGCAAGAAAGTTGTGGAATATATATGTCGCAGGATATTTGGATAAATCGTTTTTTTTGGGAAAATTCTTAGTTTTTTTGCAAAAGAATAGTTTATATTGAAAACTGTGAAATAATTCCACAATCCTACTAGACGGATTTACCTGTGTGAAAGTAAAAAAATAACCCAAGAAAAAAAACTCCCGGGATATAAAGCCTACAGCCCTATTTCAGGACATGATCTACGAGTGTGCCGAATTTCATTAGATTTTAAAGAAATTCGGCACAATTGTAGATCATGATCATCATCATTCAACCATTTAAACGTAAAGGAGTGTCAAATATACACACACATACATATTAACTTTTGCCTTTATAATATCGCCGTGATTGAAACAGGAGTGTCTTTTTTAATTCTTTCCGTACCTCAAAAGGTTAAAACGGAACCCTTATAGGATCACTTTGTTGTCCGTCTGTCTGTCTGTCAACATGACCCTTTATCACGGGAAGGCGTGGAGGTATCGAGTTGAAATCAAAAGTATATAATCAGGTCTGCAGCTCCTTGAAACGGTGAAAAAATCAGACTTCTGAGTTAACGAAAAAAATGATACGGCCGTTTATGTCGCAAAAAACGTACATTTTGACACTCTCAAGGGAACCAAAATTCATAGGGTACTTCCCGTTAATCCTGAAATTTGGCATCAACCAAGTTTTCATAGCACAAGTATAGGAAAAATTCTGAAAACTGTAAATTTGTAGTTACGTCAAAAAAAAAAACTTTTTTTGGCGATTCGGAAAAATCTTCGTTACTCAATTCGGAAATTGAACTGTTTCCATAGGTAAGTTTGTACGGAACCTTCAGTGCGCGAGTTCAGACTCACATTTGCTCGGTTTTTTGTTTGTAACCATTCAACATCATTTAGCATGCATTTAGCTAACCAGCCGACATGCAAAGTCAGATGGTCTGATTGGTCAAAATATATATTTGTGCGATGTTCTGATCAACCTAAAATAGCATTAAGTTCACTTATGTACCGCTACTGTACATGAATATTCAAAGCATTTTATTTTAAATAAACCATTTACAGGCACTTTAGAAATGTCAAGAAGTCAGTCAGTCAGGAAAAAATGCTGCTAATTGCACATTCCAAAGCGTAGATCTCTATGGAGAAGAATGTTAAAGAAACTCTATGGACACTCTTTTCAATCATGTTATGTATTACAAATATCTCGGTTACATGTTTCTTGTCGCTACTATCATGTGAGAACAATGTAAATAAAATATAGATATTAAAATAGCAACTGGCAGCTAAGAGATGACCAGTCTCAACTGACAGCACCCGTTCACGGACATGACGCGAAGAATTGACATTAAGTTTAAATAAATCGATAAAATAAATAAATTCAATATTCAGATTCAAGATTCAAAGCATTTATTTCAAAAAGTCACTCAGGCAGAAAAATAATGCTAATTGTACATTCTAAAGCGTAGATCTCTATGGAGAAGAATCTGTAAGAAACTCCATGAACACTCTTTTTAGATAAAGATACTCGTAGTTATAAACTGACTCTTAGATTACTCAATCAGTATTCGAGTTTCCAATCATCTTAAAGAGACTATTTTCTTTTAAATACTATTTAATATATGAGTTAATACTTGCAATTTCAATAAATTCAGTCTTAATTTCCAATAAACCGGTATTTATCAAAAATCCTAGTATTTTAGCGAAAAACCTGATTTTCAAATAATCCTACGACATACAGAGAAGGACAAAGGAGCTAGCCCGGGGCCATTTGTTCATCGTACGTATTTGTTCGCGCCTAATTAAACATGGAACCCTGGGAGCAGGTATATCAAGGGAATTAGGGATTCGAGTGTAGATTTTAATGTATTGCGATTCCAGTAGATGGGTTTTAGTTTTATTACTCTTGTGTTTCGGTTAGTTTTGTTTTCAGTGGGTTTGTTGTGAAGGTGAAATACATTCATGGGTTGATACTTTAAAGTTCCGTAATTTGTAACTACCTGGGGGGGTTTTTGATGGTGAATGCAGATCGTTTCAATGAATGACCACCAAGAATTAAGGTTTTATAATATCTGTTATTGAAATGAGTTGGCAACTAAAGTGGACTGAAAACTATTGACAAAAAATAAACTAGGTGTACGTACAAGTACAACGGATATGGTCCCATGGATGAATTATGATCTGACTTTTGGGGCCCCCGAAACGGTCACTTGCGATTGACAATATTTACGGAAATGACACTGAGTGATGTCGATACTAGTAGTTTACAAAACTTTTGCGATTAGGACAAATCTTCGTAACTCAATTCGGGAATTGAACTGTTTTCATAAGTAAGTTTGTTCGGAACCCTCAATGCGCGAATCCGACTCACACTTGCCCGGTTTTTTTTAAGGGTGGAAAACATCCAATGACATCTCTCGCCCTTAGGCGGAGCGTGAGGGCGCGTCAGGCTTTTACTGACTAAAACTACACCTGTGTCCTTCAGTTGCCCTTTGCGTTCTAGGACTACGGGTTTCCCCTTCAGAAATTCCCCGCGGTCCTAGCTAGCGGGCATCGGCCCTGCTGGACCCCTACGGTTTGCTGACATCTCTCTGATTATCAGATCACTACGCGCTGTTGACGACTGGGCTCGGTACGGTTAATTACCGAACGGCGGGACGGCGAGCTACACATTGCTCGACGTCCGTAAGCCCGCGTCTACCGTGGCTGGTAGTCGGGGTCGGAATCTCGGCGGCTGGGGCGTAAGAACGTTTGTTCCTTCAAGCGTGCGGTCTCCGCCTTAGCTAGCATTACTGCTTCGCAGAAGGAGGCGATCGCCTGCCATTCCTCCTCGCTCCGGACCATAGCCTGAACCAGGGCCCGGCGCTAAAAATCGCTGCCGCTGATTGCCTCCACGAGGACAGGAAGGTGTTCTGCCCTACCGGGGCACACCTCCACCGCATGCTCCACCGTGTCCTCCGGGCGGTCGACATAATGGTGACACCCGGGCGTTTTTTCCGTCTGAATCCGATGTAGGAACCTCCCGAACTTGCCATGTCCGGTGAGGACCTGCGTCATGCGGAAGGTGAGGACGCCGTGTTGCCATTTCACCATGAAATCTCGCCGGAACTCTGTCCGCCATGGCGCGACTTGTCGCGGCAGCGGAGTTTCGCCCTGGCGTTGCATCTCCATGCGCAAATCGTGCAAGTGTGAAAGGACTAACATTTCAATACCTGTGAAAGCACTAACATTTCCAGCCAGCCAACCAGCTTCACTTTATTTCCAAGCGAGCGCAACTATCTCTTTGTTGAAGCTCACACTCGGTAAAACAGTTAGCACTTATATTAGCGACCTCATTCCGTTAATGAGAGCAATCCACAAACATTTGCGAATGCACCGCTGTTTATCAGTTAACTGGCAACACTTTGCAATCAGGACCGATGTGCCCAATACTGGCAGTATGTACTCACGGAAAATTGATATTGCTAGCTTAGAGCCGAATGGTGTTGAGCCGTTTGGTATTATGATGTATTGTTTTATGATACTACTCGTTTTTGTTACCGGTTTTGCTCACGTGAAAGTTAAAAATTATTTAAAGGGATTGTTATGAGATACTCGTGGTCCTAGAACACAAAACGCAACTAAAGGGACATTTGTGTGGTTTTAGTCAGTAAAGGCTGACTTGCACTAGCGATACAGGAATGATTACTAGTTTAGGAAAACGTTTAAAAAGGCTGACTTGCACTTGCGATACAGGAAAGATTCCCAGTGTAGGTCAACGTTTAAATAGGCTGACTTGCACTTGCGATACAGGAATGATTCCTAGTTTAGGACAACGTTTAAATAGGCTGACTTGCACTTGCGATACAGGGATGATTCCTAGTTTAGGACAACGTTTAAATAGGCTGACTTGCACTTGCGATACAGGGATGATTCCTAGTTTAGGACAACGTTTAAAAAGGCTGACTTGCACTTGCGATACAGGAATGATTCCTAGTTTAGGACAACGTTTAAAAAGGCTGACTTGCACTTGCCATACAGGAATGATTCCTAGTGTAAAACCTCTCTGCATCATCATCATCCCCTGCCTTTATTCAACTAGCTTGGGGTCGGTTTTCAGTCTAACTGGATGCGACTGAATACCTATGTTTTACATGGAGCGAATGCCTTTCTGACCTCCACAATCCAGTGAATTGGCAACATGATACTCCTTAGGTAGACTCTTTGTCAGATTTTATGGCATCTGACTACCTGTAACAACTGTCAAAGACCATATATCTGACAACCGGGACCAATTGATTTTTTTTTTACTTTCGTTCCTTGTGGAACAGGCTAGGGTCAGAGATCATGCTGCCTAGTCATCAGTTATTGTTTCTTTTTGTTTTACATTAGAATGCAGGTGTAACACATTCTAATGTTTTTTGAAGTATTTGGCAGCAAATGTATCGATTCAGCCTTCTCTGCAAACTTCGCTGAGGTAGCTAAAACTACAATAAAATTCTCAGCTCCATTTTACCGAGACCGCGCCTATTTCAATGATTCCACGAATGATTTTTTTTCATTTGATTTTTTTATTATTCCAGTTACGCAGACACTTGGTATACAAAACTACACCAATTTTACATCGCAATATCCACTAGGAATCAATTTGCGAATAATTAAAACAGCCACTGAACTTCACTCGAAGAAATCCCGCCAAAAACTCCAGACCAACTGCTTTACGTGCTTCCCGAGGCACGAGGTGTCAGTAATTTCCTAGACAAACTTAGAAAAGTACGTATGAATTGAAAAGTTCACATTGGTACTTGTCCTTCGAAGTCGCATCAGAGTCAAGTGCCTTAACCACAGCGCCATCAGGATACGAAAAAATACACTCTACGGGGTATAAAAACATCATACATACTTATGAATTGAGTCCACAGATATTGACAATGGACATAGTTTAAAAAGTGCTCAGTATGCAGCTCATACCATTCCAATACTAAATTGGCAACCTTGACCTTGAGACCTTGAGTCAAAAAACCATAAGCATTCAATACATGACCTACCTTACCTAATAAGGAAGTATGGGTTGCCTTTTCGATTAATAGCAGCGTTAAGGATTAAAAAAAAATTGTTTAACAAAAGTACTTTCGATAACCTAGTGTGGGTCGCGGGAATCCGATGGATGTGAGACGCACAGAACCAGTCGTTATGGCGACACTTGTGGGAGGCCTATGTCCGGCTGAAATGATGATGAAGAATACTTTCAATTACTCGTATTATATTTGTTTAAACAAATTTTATGGTATGTTAATAATCATTATTAGGAAAAGAAAAGTAATAAAGGCTATTTTTATTTTATTTTTACGGCTTTTTTATTTAATAAATACCACTGGTATTTACCAGTGGTATTTATTAGTTGTTGGTATTAAAACGGAATAAATATAAGTCCAAACAAATGTTTGGACTCGTATTTAAAATTTATTTTGATTAGGTTTGACTGAGCTGACTGTGCCAAATGAAGTCTTTGGTATTCGTTCTGAATGGAAAATAAATATGATTTCAAAAAAATACAAGTGGTATTAGTTGTTATTAGAAGAGAATAAATATTTTTTTAAGGTGGGAAATCATTAAATAACTCCTCCCGCTCTGGGTGGAGCGAGTGTTTGATTTTAAAGGTTCAAAATATCAAAATGCCAACAACATACCGCGTTACGTGCATGCATTGTAAAAGATTAGGAAGCAAGTAGCGGGACACGTGCAGCACGTGGGCAACGTTGCAGCGTCACTTAGATTAAGCATTGCGTGTCATGTTAGGGGACATTTTGTCTCCTCGCAGATGGGTTTTAGCCAGTAAAGCCTCAGATATATTGAGGCTTTACTGACTAAAACCTACCTGTGATCCTTCAGTCGCCCTTTGCGTTCCAAGGCCGCAATAACTATTTCGAAGAGTCCAGCAGCCCGGCAACGTTGTTGCTCAAGTTACAATGTTGTCTTAAAAATTGTATATACTATTAGCAAACAAATCTTTACTAATATTACAGTGGAAAGATATGTATTGTTGTTTGTAATGAAAAAACTCAAAAACTACTGGGTTGATTTAGTAAATTCTTTCACCATCAGAGTGGTACTTTGTCACTAAGTAACATAGCCACATAGGCATATATAGGCTGTCCCAAAATTGACGCAAGATTTGAATTAAATAGAAAACACAGTTTTTAATCTTCAGATTGTGATTTTTTTTTTGATTCATAATTATACTAAAGGTGTCCCAAATTTGACACAATGTTTGAATTTGCCGCCATTTGTGCAGTAAAGTCACAGTATAGATTTAAGGAACAGTACGGAAACTACCTACAAATGTTCGAAACGGCTCACTCACACAAACATACGCATCGACGAGGCTCCTAAGCGTTTCTCGCGGTCCTGTCAGTAGCGAATGCCGCTTAGGAGTCTCGTCGATGCGTATGTTTGTGTGAGTGAGCCGTTTCGAACATTTGTAGGTAGTTTCCGTACTGTTCCATATATCTATACTGTGGTAAAGTGTTGGGAATCCCAAAAAATAAAAACTGTGTTTTATCTTGCGTTAATGTTGGGACACCCTATATTTTCTACTTCCATGCAGGCGAAGTGGCTAGCAGCAGCTTGTTTTCCTTTACCTTATTTTTTATTACGTGGGAAATCATCCATTAACATCTAACACTCTCACTCTGGGTGGAGCGGGAGTGTCAGACTTTTACTGACTAAAACCCAGCGTGTTCGTTTAGTTACTCTTTATTGCGCGGGCTGCGGCAGCTTCTTCGAACAATCCGCAGCCCTTCCAATCAGTGCCGGATTAAGCCAGCGGGGGGCCTGTAGCAAATTCGAACATGGGCGCATTGTGAACGACCACGTTTCAGAGCCATATGTCACTACTCACTGGCAATGTAATATTCACTTAGACACACAAAAATCTAAAAACCTTATTTAAGCTTATTCTTAGTAGGGTTATTAAGAATACGCTTAACCGAGGCTACACGTATATTAAAATTAAGTAGCTTTAACCAGCGGCTTCGCGCGCAGGAAGCCGCTAGCTAAAGCTACCCCTTCTCGGAATTATTTTGAACAAGGCTTTTAGACACCAATAACCCCGTGGATTTTAAGATCAGTTGCGTAAAAAGTACGATTATTCTGTAATTTACGTGAAAGTCGAAAGTAAAGTGACTATCACATCACATCCAATGAAATCGGCTGTATTTAGATTTCACGCATTACAAATATTTTGACTAGTATTTTACGTTCAAGTGCGGGATCCCTGAACGCGCGGGGCCCCCAAATGCGCGGGGCCTGTAGCATTTGCTACTCTTGCTACATGACTAATCCGCCACTTCACACGCTTCCAATAAATCACCTTACGGTTTTTTTATACTTACAGGCCTGTTGGTCTAGTGGTTAGTGGCCCTGACTGCTATGTCGGAAGTCGTGGGTTCGATTCTCACCCAGAACAAATGTTTGTGTTATGAGCACGATCATTTGTTCTGTGTCTGGGTGTAATTTATCTATAATATGTGTGTCAGTATTTAGAAATGTATATGTTTGTCTGTGTGGACTAGATGACGTTGTGAGAAAGTTGTTGTAGTTATTATTAATCTGCGTATCCATATTTCGTACATCTAACCCCGTCATATACAAATCCGCATTACAATTTAAAATCTCAATCGGCTCACATTACTCGCGCACAAGGAAATCAAATCTATCCGAAACTCCGCTCCATACTTGCAGTACAATATTCGCGAAAATAAATCCGCTTAACCACAGAGAGACTGGCGAAATAAAATATTCTATTAGCAAAATCCGTTGGCTCATAATTCACTCAGAGAGCAGCGCGCCGTGGGCATGGCAGGTGGTCTTAATAAATACGAAAATGGCCTATCGCGAGGTTAGTAATAAATTCAAAAGGCAATCAACGCCACGGGGGCGGGTAAAAATATTAATAGCCGAGAAATAATTATGTATTCATGACTTCCAGCCTCGGTCGGGGATGAAGTGGAGCCGAAGCATCGGGGTAAACTAAATCCGTGGGGATTGGGAGAAGTAGTCGGTGACCGCGCCCGCCACCGCTACCGGCGCACGCTGGCGGTCGGACCACACCTCACTTCACATTTTTATTTACTAAAAAGTGCATGGAATATCGAGGGTAAAATCACTGAAGATTTAATAATAAAAACAATTAATTTATTTCAGGTAACAGTACCCATATCATAAATACCTTATTCACTATCATACTTACATAACTACTTCTATTAAATTATTTTGTTAGTAAACATGATTTAAAATTATGTTAGTAACACTTCACTTCGCACCAGGGGCGTAGCTACCGCCGTATCAGCCGTATTAATGATACGGGGCCCGCAAGCTTCAGGGACCCTGTGCAAAAATTCGTAACATGTTATGTTATCCACAACACAACATTCAATTCTCTTATTGATTAGAGGTACGTAGCGTAGTTAATGAATAATAATTACTAAATGATAGGATGTCCCATTTTTATAGCTCGCTCCGTTCATTCTAGCATTCTCTAAATAAGATCACAATACAAATTGAAACTCTCTTTTATTCCAAAATCTTCAATAAACGAGCTCATCCATAACTAGGTGAACAGTTAAATAGTGCGGTACTCACACCACAAACGCTTTAAAAGGAGAGGAGGGAGGATCCTCTGACCAGATGGCTATTAGATATGTTTGGTTTGGGCAACTGCCCGATAGATGATTTCAGGTTGGTGTGTATGTTCAAATCGCACGGAGAACTCTAATTACGCTATGCAGGATTTTGAACTTTTTTAGTTCTTATATGGTGACATAGAAAGAAAAAGAAAGAAAGAAAAAGAGTTTATTTACGACAAACATGGCACATAACTTCAAAACGGCCAGCGCTCAGCAAAATGCTGATGATAGATGTCACATATGTTTTGGGTTTTTTTTTATATTCTGCATTCACCTTAAAAAAGGCAGCCATGGGTGACGCGAAAGACAACCCCGGGGCCCTGGAACGAAGGCAAAGAAGGAACAGGAGTGGGTTTTTAGTCAGTAATAGCCTGAAACTATCTCACGCTAGAGCGAGGGATGTCATTGGATGATTTCCCACCGAAAAAAAAAAACTTTAAAAAAGGCAAAACAGATTTTTTTCCAAAACCGACAAAAATAACTTATCCCCTATTGCCATCATACTTTGAATGTTCTTTCTCGTACCAACAAAATAATAAATTAATAAAACTAGGAGTAGCTACTCAAATAGTTCAACTTGTATTAACATTAGTTACAGTTAGCAAATTGTAACTGGTTCTGTAACCAGCCCGCGGCTTTTACCGTGCAAAATTAATGTTTCACTTTATCCATACTCAGAATCTCCCTCATTATGTTCGCTGAACACACAAAGATATCTTAGCACCTACACTATGAAACGTGCGTAGTCTTAGAACCTCAGTCTAGTTACCAGTCTAGTAGCAAACTAGGTCTTATAGTAGGTACGTTAATGACTTGATATAAGTAGAATCCGGTGGTACTGCTCGTTTTCGCTACCACCTAGGCAGCACCATAATATAAAGTTTAGCTATCTATAAAATGAGAAACTGACTGACTGACATATCAACGTAGGAATGTGAAATTTTGCACTAAGCTTCTGTAGCGGCATCTATGGCGTCACATAAGAACTAATCCTGCATCGCGCAATCAAAGTTCTCCGCGCGTTTAGAACATATAGAACAGCCCGAAATCATCTATCGGGCAGTAGCCCACCAGACATAACATCCCGTCTGGTTGGAGGATCCTCCCTTTTCAACGGAGGTTTGCGGGACTTTACTCTCTGTTCCGCATACCCCCAAACTTCCTTTTATGACGTGGGCGAGAAGTAATAGGGTGATTTTTTTTTTGTTTCACTCAAGGTTCAAATTCAAATACAAAATATTTTTATTTCACATAGATAAAACGTCAGAAGCTAGTGCATAGTTCTAAATTGGTCGTTTCCAATGGAGAAGAACCGGCAAGAAACTCCATAGTTATCTACTCTTTTTTCAGTTCGGTTTTTGGTTCGGCTGAAAACCACTGTCAGGCGACTACTTTGTAGTTGTCTATAGCAATCTGTTGAACTAAACATATTTGGTGAGTCACACAACCTTATTATTTAGCATTTAAATTTTTGTTTCTTTGTTCCTTTTTTTCAATGGTAATCATCAAGCTAAGCTTTGGGTCGACGCTTTGGGTGAAGCGAGAAGGAGAGTCATACTATTACAGACTAAAACATCGTTTCTTCAGTTGCCCTTTGCGAGTGTTACTGTAACTCTTTCGTCAATTCACAGCACAGCTTAACTGGTGCCGTCAATCTTGCTGATATCTCTGTGAGGCGCGCGTAGAACACAACGCGCCGTCGACATGGGTTTGCTTCTTACCGGAAGATGAAATACCCATTGCTCGCCGTCCGCAAGCTACATTGTGTGCCAAATAAACATATTTTCTTTATTTTTTTTCTTCTTTATTTTCTTTGATACTTATATAATAAACTGCAATGGTGTTATTTAATAACAATCAATTAGATATCATCTAGTACCTCCCAGTACTTACATTCATTGAAACAGACCAACGTGTAATTTATAAAGTATATTAAAACAAAAAAATACTGCGGTAAAGGCAATCCTTAATTTTCCGCCTGTATCCAATTTGTATGAAACACAAGATCCCCAAATGTCTCTCCCAATTTACAGTTTCCGTGTTACAGTTTATTAATCCACAGTGACTGAAAACAAAACAAGCCAAATCAGCTTTTCGCGTTCGGTTGCAAGTCATCAATCAATGGATAATCCAACGACGCAATATCCATAAAATGGATCGCGGAGGTCGGCGTGCATTGGGCACGCATTGGGTCCGTAATACTGGATGGCGGGGCGACGACAATGCCGCAATCGGACCAGTAATCTGCATAATGGATTGCTGGGCGAACGGTCCGTCCGGTCGCCGCTCATTCAATTGTCGCGGTCGTCGATGTGTCGCACCGTTATTACGGACTACGGAATTAATAATTTCATGCCGTATGGGCGTGAAGTTCACGCCTCATTGGAGCTTAGATTTTTTTTTTTGTTGTTTGTATTTTTTTTCGGGTTGTACCTAATTAGCTTCCGGGTACTGGTTTTTCGGTCGTCTCAACTTTTGTATAGGTCAATTTCTGTCCCACGTTTTGGGAATGTCAACATGACTTACTTTAACATAAATATTTTCCTAATAAACCTTGACACAGCCTTCACACTAAACTTTGAAAATCATGATTAATGTTCTGAAAATATTTAGTTATGAAAAATACGAATATATGATCAAATTCAGCAACACGTATGTATTTATCTTGGTGAAACTACATAATATCCAATCGGCACAAATGTATGTACAGTAAATTGTGCGAGTTAGTAATTTTGAAT
This sequence comes from Mythimna impura, assembly GCA_905147345.3. NCBI lineage: Eukaryota > Metazoa > Arthropoda > Insecta > Lepidoptera > Noctuidae > Mythimna > Mythimna impura. The sequence continues at coordinate 11,548,297 of LR990343.1, read as the reverse complement.
TTGAAATGCAAAATAATACTGTGACAGTACAGAGACAAGCTTACTGGAACATGTCCCATCGGGGATCTTTGCATATTTGACAAACTGTTTTGTCATATTCTAATCATTTATTCAACGTAGGCATGAATGTAGGCGAAGCACTAATCTATTAGCGTAGCTACACTTCTAGCTAGTGTAGGTAACGTGCAACGTCACCGTTACTGAGAATTGGGACAAGTAGTTTCGGAAAACCAGTAAATGAGTAACACAGATAAAAAAATTGGGTAAAAGATAAATGATATTTATTTTGCAAATAGGTTTAAAAAAAACTTTTACACGTTAATTTTTTCGTCAGTTTAAACTAGATGAGAACGATGTTTCCTAGCTCACTACCCTGAGAGGAAACACCAAAACCAACTCAACATATAATGGGTTACCAATTAACAAAATTTTTAAACACAACATGAACATGCAACAACAACAACAACATACACATGCAACAACATGTATTCTTTGTATTTTTTTTCTTCTTTCTTTATAGAAAGAAGAAAAAAAAAATACAAAGAATACATGTTTATTTAGCACACACAGATATAGACAATGAAGAAAAACATCGAAGCAGCATCTTGTCCCATTTTGGTATCGGGGCTGGCTCCGTGGTCTGGACCATAACATCTAAATGTGTAAATTTTAATTACGTATTACATAAGCTCCATTTTAATATCTTTGAAATTGAAAATATGTAATGCAGACACAGTAATGACACAAGTCCATAATATGTTAGTACAAACTTATACCTTATTAGCCTTACCTTCATTCACAAGCAAAAAAAAATTACTGACTAAAATTTCAATGAAAGTTGCACTATCAACCAGCATCTTGTCCCATCTCGGTGTCTGGGTGTCGAGTGCGGACCACAAGACGTACGGCTCAATAACGCGTCCTAATCTAAGCCGGCTTTCAACAGCCGCACAAGATTTACCGGCCACATATTATATGTGTTGTGAACAGGAACAATAGCCAGGTTATTGATTTAAACTATGATATAGTGTGTGTACATCTTGATGTGGACTAAGATCTTGTGGAGATATAGAGAGAGTGTTTTGTTTTCCTGTTTCGGTATTGGCAGTGATTTGTTGAGGCTGGCTTTGTAGATTAGTGACTTGGTTACGGGATAAATGGAGTGTTGGTTCTTTATGTAGCTGGATTTTTCTTTCTAAGGTACAAACGGATGAATGTAGTTTGTTAATTGGGGTAGATTCATATCTATACCACAGTATAGATATATGGAACAGTACGGAAACTACCTACAAATGTTCGAAATGGCTCACTCACACAAACATACACATCGACGAGACTCCTAAGCGGCATTCGCTACTGACAGGACCGCGAGAAACGCTTAGGTGTCTCGTCGATACGTATGTTTGTGAGTGTGCCGTTTTGAATACTTGTAGGTAGTTTCCGTACTGTTCCATATATCTATACTGTGTCTATACTATACCTATATCTGTTACTTACCGCGTCTGTATGTTCGCGATAAAATCAAAAATTACAGAACGCATTTCTATGCGTTTCTCACAAATTCATAAATAGTGTTTCATGGGAAAGTGTTAAGGTGTGTAAATACATGCATATTATAGTAGAAAAAAAAAGGCGAGAATTTTAAGGATTTCTAACACCCGTGCGAAGTTGGGGCGGGCCACTGGTTTATTGTATTATACAACTAAACCTATTACCCATGGTTGAGCAGTGGTGGCCGTGTGGTAACAGCCCCGACTTACGAGTTGTAGGTCGCGGGTTCAAACCCAGCCAGGCGTATTACTTTGTGTAATTTATTTCATCACCACTGCTCTCAAAACGGTGAAGGAAAACATCGTGAGGAAACCGGCATGTCCTAGAATAAAAAATTCGAAGACATGTAACATCCACCAACCCGCATTGGGCCCGCGTGGTGGATTACGGCCCATTCCCTGAGAGGAGGCCTGAGTCCCAACAGTGGGAACATTATAAGGCCGACTATGCTATGCTATGCTATACATCTAAACCTTACCCTTGGATCACTGTGTAAACTGTATGAAAATCAGTTCAGTAGTTTTTGAGTTTAACGCGTTCATACAGACAGACAGACACTATGAGGAATTTAGTTTTATTTATTTATATATACTTTATTGTACACCAAGATAATAAATGATACATATGAGCTATAAATAAAAAAAAAGTACAATTGGCGGCCTTATCGCATTCCGCGATCTCTTCCAGGCAACCTTTTTTTTAGGCAACCAAGTTTTATAGCAACCAAGTTTTATAATATGTAAGGATATGGTTTTTTATTAATCATTATTCATAGGCTCGCGTATGACCACTATGGTAAGCGATGATGTGGTCGACGATGGAATACACTTGCCTAGTAACCTATTCACTCTTGACTTAAATACCCCTAGGTTGTAATCAGGAAACACAGACTCCAGCAGGGAATTCCACTCATTAGCTGTACGTACAATAAAAGTGTTCCCAAAACGTTTTGTACGTTAAGTTACATTAATTGATATTATAGATATACTTGGCATATACCAACGCTATATACGAAGCATCAAGTAAACAATTAGGCACTTGTCATCAACAATCAGATACATATTCACTAATTACATCATATAACAAGATTAGGTTACTATGTATCTACCATTAATAATTAATTAGTCGAACATACTTACCCATCATCAAATAATCGAGTCACGAAGCTTACAACTATGTTAATTGATTAATTTGCAATCATTGTTCTGTCAAGAATCAATTTGCCGAATGAGATCATATGGCACTTACGATAGTTACGATGTACCTATACGTACTTGCCTACATAGTTTCCCCATTAAGATTGTTAATATGGAAGATGAATCAATGGTTCTGATTGTGATAGGGGAGGCCTTCACGTGGCGAGGGTGGAATAAGGCTGTTAATGATGATTATGAGGAAAGTTAGTGAGTAGCCTTCCGTATTTTTTATGTACATTTTCTTTATTATTGATCTGTTTATATTCATAGTGGTTTATAAACTGAATTAATGATATTTTCTAACTTTTTTTAAGGTGGGTTATCATCCAATAACTTCTCTCGCTCTAGGGCGGGGTGGGAGGACGTGTTTTTACTGACTAAAACCACTCCTATGTTCCTTCCTTGCTTTTGCGTTCCAGGATCACGGGTTATCCCGCTGGAACTCTGTCCGCCATGCCGCGATCTGGCGCGGCATGCAGCAGTGTTTCGCCCCGGCGTTGCATCTCCACACGCAAATGGCAAATGCAAGGACTGTTGCCTCCAAATCCCATGGTGGCGGGCCAGCAAGAAGGCTCGCCGCTTCGCGGAAATCGTGCGGTATCCCCGCACCATCCGGATGGCCATGACCCTCTGGCATGCGTTCAGCTTGGCCGCAGGTCGCTTTCGCAGCGACGGCGCCCATACCGGCGCCTCATAAAGGGTCATGGTCCAAACGATACCTGCGTGAAGCCTCCGGCAGGAGACGTCTGGACCCCCTAGGCAGGAGCCGCTTGAGGGCAGCCCCAGTCCGATCCAGTTTGGGAGCCAGATGTCAGAAGTGCAACCAAATGCAGCTGGATCAGTACCAATTTTACATGGACCAACTGCCTATCTAACCCCAAAAACCTAGTACCTAATTCTTTCTTCTTTCTTTCAAAAAAATAATAATACGTTGCCTCACACTAGAAATAACTCGTTTATCGTGGTGGGTTTGTTCATAAAGATATAAACTCACATGCACAAGACACCCGGAAAACCTATTAGGCCAACGGACGCGTAGCTTCATAGACGCGTATTCGTCATTATACGCTTGGTGTACGCCTGCGTGAAGCTTAGGTACATACAAAACTATGAAACTCTGTCGACGAAGCTCCAACGCCACGACGGCACACGTGGAGGACTTAATGCCGCCATGGGCATGCAATTCGACATACATTTTCACTGTTTTTCATACAACCGCTCTTACGCGATTATGACGTTATTACACATTTTTCATGAGATATTTTGGAAACACAGTATCTTGTGGATATATTATCTAGGCTTCTATTGAAATCAATTTCTAAATTAGTGTACAAATTAAAAAAGTCAAAAAAAATAACAATAGAATCCTTGCAAATTTAATCAAGATTCTGAATGACGACATTTTTTTTTTCAAAAACGTTTAGGGTTTTAAAAAAAACACGTATTTCCTGGAACCAGTTTTGTGGTTGGATTTGCGATAGATGAAGTACCAATTAAGCTTTTAAACTATGCTCGATGTTGACGATATAGGTGAGTCGAAAAGGAGCCTCATGGTGGTGCAGAAAAATAATGTTATGTTGCACCTACCATGTGGTAGGTGCAACTTAATGGTAATCTAATAGAAAAGAAATACAACAATAAATAGAGGTAGATAAAACCGGACTACGACAAAAAAAAAACGACGCTGAAAAACTATGAGAAAAGCCGCAGTCACACGTTATAAGTGCCAACCGAAACACTTTAATAACATGGGACTTGACCTTGTTTATTTCAGCATCCTGAAAATCTTGTTTCATACTTTTTCAGCGTCGTTTTTTTTTATCGTAGTCGGGTTTAAATCATAACCCTCCTTTGGCTTTGCCGTAGTCGGGTAATAAATACATACAAATTAACAATGAAATCTCATAATTATAAAAACTAAAATAACGAATCCAACAAATCAACGCCACTATGATGATTCAACAAACTTCTTGTAAATATGTCTCGAATGTTTTAAAAAACCAACTTCTTGTAAATATGCCTTGCCATTCTTAAAATGTTTTAAAAAAATATCATCAAACCAACTCGTACGAAACGGCGATTCAATAGAAAACGAAGAAAAAACTCGCCCCGACATGCACCCATTTACACATTCAATTCTTTTTAAAACGAAAAGCAATTCAATTACACTAAAAGCTAATCCCGGCCAGCCCAATAGTCTATTAAAATAACTAATCCGGCAATTTCAGTTACATAGTCAGAACAGTAATTGAAATCCATGAACGTTGCAGCCATTGCTCGTATGAGCCGTCGGTCAATAGAAAAACACAATGGACCCAGTACAATAGAGACCATTCACTGGTCTTAAACGGTCGCGAGCGAAATGGAAATTTTAGTGTTCACGAAACTCAAAACTATCCCGATAGCCGATGTTACCTTGATTTTTTTCGTACTATGTAATGTGAGGCTATTTTTGGAGTTTTGTGGGAATCAATCATGTAGATAAGTGCCGATAGAAATGGTAGTTTTGATCACTTTAAGCCTAGGGTTTATTTTGGAATAGTAAGCAAATTAATATATTTATTAATCTTTAATCTGCTTAAGATTACCCACAAAATCATTAGTATTATTTAACCTCTGTTAGTAATGTTAGTATATAGTTTCAATGACCTTTTTATCTTGTATGGACCGAAGGAAATAACGGAACCCTTATAGGATCACTTTGTTGTCCGTCTGTCTGTCTGTCTGTCTGTCAAGACCCTTTATCTCGGAAACGCGTAGAGGTATCGAGTTGAAATTAAAACCATATACTCAGGTCTTCGGTCCTTTGAAGCTGTGAAAAAACAAAACTTCTGAGTTAACGAAAAAAAGATACGGCCGTTTAAGTTGCAAAAAACGTTTATTTCGACACTCCCAAGGGAACCAAAATTCTACCCTATGAATACCCTTTAAAATTATACCCTTCCCGTTGACCTAGAATCCTGAAATTTGACATGAAGCAAGGTCTCATAGCACAAGTATAGGAAAAAATCTGAAAACTGTAAACTAGTTCATCATCTTCCTGCCCTTGTCCCATCTTATTTGGGGTTGGCACAACATGTTTTTTTCTTCCATTCTATCCTGTAAACTGTAAACTAGTTACAGCACAAAAAAAAAATACTTTTTTTGCGATTCGGAAAAATCTTCTTAGCTCAATTCGGGAATTGAACTGTTTTCATAGGTAAGTTTGTACGGAACCCTCAGTGCGCGAGTCCGACTCGCACTTGCCCGGTTTTTTATTTATATATATATTTTTTTTAAGTCTGAGAATAAATCGTAGGCTATTTACCCCTAGGTGAAAAGGGCAGCCCCATAGATATCTGAAAGTGCCTCTCTCCAAAAATAAATCATTTATTCAAAACAACGTTTGCCGGATCAGCAAGTAATAATATTATAAAGAGAAAAGATTTGTATTTCTTTTTATAATGAATAAAATCAAAAGCTCCTGAACCAATTTAAAAAAAAAGTCACCTGCAGAATGCTACTTTATCTGAACTGAACAAGCTTTAGCCCGCGACTTCGACCACGTACATAGAATATAGCCTATGTCACTCAAAAATAAAGCAGCTTTCTATCGGTGAAAAAATTTTAGCAATCGGACCAGTACTTCCAGAGATTACCTCCTACAAACAAAAAAAAAACATAAAAACAAAAAAAAACAACTTTAAGTACCTCTTTAGAAAATTAGTGTAGATAACACGCGAGTGAAGTTGCTGGCAGAAGCTAGTTTGTTTGTAACTAGACACAACTGTAGTACCAAGGCACGACGTGCCATCCACCGTACTATGTCCTCCCTAGCTTCTCTAAAGGGCACTATACTTGCATCCAGAGCCAAGACGTCTAAAATGAAATGACATGTGGCTGAAGCTAAAACAAGCCGGATTTATGGAGTCAAGGCACACAGTACGAATAGGCACAAGTTGCTTTGTGCCTTCCCTGTACGACGTCATAACATAATTCGCTAAATATACTACCCTTGTACTTCGTGTAGTAATAAGTGAGTGGGGATTACGCTACTCGTAAGAGGAGTAGCAGAGATGGCCATTGTGAATTCCTGATGACTACATGTGGTTTCTGACGTCTGCAGTTAGTAGTGTCAGATGTTTTTTTTTTTATTGTGGATGGCTCGCGTTTGACCACTATCTCAACCGATGGTAAACGATGATGTGACCGACGATGGAGCACGCTTGCCTAGAAGTAGGTAACCTATTCACTTTTGACTTAAATGCCCCTGTGGATTCCCGAACACTTTTTTGTAAAAATGAATTATTTTCGCACACTGAAACAAATCGCAAGTGTGTACACGTGAACTCACAGGCATATCTAAGACTAAAATGTATCTATACCTAGGTAGATACTCCTTCATGCTACTTCCATTATCTCTCTCATAGCCGCGGGCAAAGCAAGAGATACATTCATAATGCATCATGTATGAGAGATAAGATAATCTGCACAATAAGGTAGGAAACAGCGGCCGCCAGCTACATTAGGTAATAATATAGAATCCTTCTGGCTACCTGTGGACTTTTACACAGACCTCACAAAGCCATAGAGAGAATAGACCTGACCCCCTACCCAAGTTACGATCGTTTTGTTTGCGTCGAACGCCTCGAGTAGGCCACGCCTCCGATTCCTTTGTTCTGACCACGTGACTGAGCGTTGAGATAACGTTAGAACAAAGGAATCGGAGGCGTCGCCTCGTCGGCGGGGCTGTAAGCTTAATTTGAGCGATACTTTTTTTTAAATAATATAAATCAGTGCTTGACTGCAATCCCACCTGATGGTAAGCAGTGATCCAATCGTTGATGATGAAGCTCACTAGTTTATTAAGAGCAAATTCTAAGACACCTTAATTGGCCGGAGGACACGGTGGAGCACACGGTGGAGGTTTGCCCCGCCTGGGCAGAGCAACGCCGTATCCTCGTGGGGGCGATCGGCGGCAGCGATCTCTTGCGCCGGGACTTGGTACAGGCCATGGTCTGGGGCGAAGAAGAGTGGCAGGCGGTCGCCTCCTTCTGCGAAGCATTAATGCTAGCAAAGGAGGAGGCCGCACGCGTGAGGCAACGGTCCTCACGCCCTAATCGCTGGAGTTTCTTGCACGCTCGTCTCCATAGAGATATGCGTATATCTCTATGGAGAAGAGCGTTTGGAATGTGAAATTAGCTTAATTTTTCTTCCCGACTAACTTTTTGTCAATTCAAATGTCTGTAAATGAATTATTTGAAATGAATGCTTTGATTGATTGAATACGAGTAGTTACTTAGTAGTGTCTGAGTAAAAGCATGATGTGGCGTTACTATTCAAACTTTTTATGGTACCTAATTAAGGTTAGCGTCTAGCGTCTAGGCTCATTTAGCGTTTGCTGACCTCGAATTATTGTAGCATTGTTGATTTTTTTTCTTGTACTTTACTTTTTTCTGTTTGAGATGGATCAATATTTTTATTCTACAAGACCGTGTGTGAGGTGTAGCTCGCACGTTCGAAAGCTAATAATGCTTGATTGCTTGAGGTAATGCTTTTCTCTCTAGTTAACTCTCTATGCAACTCGATGTCATCGTTGACCCGCCCAAAAACGAAGTCTTATAAATCTACAACTTGGTGTGTTTTTTAAATACTTTGGGAGCGTTGAAGCCCGCTATGAACGCAAATCATAGCATATTAATTAGCCTTATGATGTACCCACAATTGGGAATCAGGCCTCCTCTTTAGGAGAGGGAATGGGCCGTAATCCACCACGCGGGCCCAGTGCAGGTGAATGTCACATGTCTTTGAATATTGTGTCTAGGACATGCCGGTTTCCTCACGAATTCACGATGTTTTCCATCACCGTTTTGAGAGCAGTAGTGGCCGAGTGGTAACTTGTAAGGTAAGGATCCGGGTTTAAACCCAGTCTAGCTTTGGTATACTTTATTTCATCAGCGATAAATCCCGTATTTAGTTGGATCCCTCCACCTACCATCCCACTTTTTGATACCTTTTAAATACCCTAATCCTAAAAGATCCTGTCTATAAGTTCCGAGCACTTCCACGACCGTGCTCGCGCCGCAGATAGGGGCTGCACAGTAACGAGCGCAACATATCATTTGCTCGAGTGTGAAATCCGAAATGCCTGCAAACAGGCACACTCGTTTCACTATGCTTGTGCACTTATTGCGTTCTCTCATTGCAGATGGCACTTCTACTGTTATGTAAATGAAACTATGCTGGAATGAGGTTGATTTGGACTTTAATTTGTTTCTTATTACTCAGTATCCCTTTTTTTTTAAAGTGTGAAATTGACTTCTTCCACTCTTGGGCGGACTGGTAGACAGACTTGGGGTGGTAAGGGGGTGACTTTTACTGACTAAAACCACACCTAGGTATATTCTTTATTTGCCCTTTGCGTTCCAGCAACACGGGTTTCCCTTTCGGAAGTCAAACCATGGCCCCAGTAGGCTTCGGCCCTGCTGGACCCCTACGACTTTGCTGACATCTCTTTGAGCCGCGCGTGGAACACTACGCGCCATTAACAAATCGGGCTCGATCCGGACTGTTAGTTGAGTATTCCTCAAACTGCAATTTAGCGCCTGAATATCTGTCTAAATCAGTCAGCGTCAATATCTAAGTAGGGTCAGAGACGTTCTTAACTCAATATATTTGTACTCAATTCGAAAACCCGCCATAAATGTCAGAAAAGTAAGATTCTGCGAGAACATTTGAAAGAGTTACCGTGGCCCTAGAAAGCAAAGGGCACATTAAGGATCATAGGTGGATTTTCGTCAGTAAAAGTCTGACAGTCCCTCTCGCTACACCCTAGAGCGAGAGATAGCATTTGATGATTTCTCACCTCAATAAAGACGCTCTAAAGAAGGAACTATCACAGAAAGAAAAGAAAAAAATTGCAACTTTTTTAAGAGTGTTCAAGAAATAGAAAAGGCGTTTTTTTTCAAATATTTTATTTGCAATCTCTGTGCAGCTGTGCAGTATGTGCTTGGATCGTCATCATCATTTCAGCCGAAAAACGTCCACTATTGAACATAGGTCTCTCCCGAGTGTCGCCAAAACGACCGGTCCTGTGCGTCTCGCATCCATTAGATTCCCTCCGCGACCTCCACCCGGAGTCAAGGGTAGACGGGCTGCCGGTCATTTCTTGGTTGTGATTTTCATGAAGGGGGTTCCACCATAATCGCCACGCTTTGCAAGCGGGCTGGGGATCGCAGTGTGGTTGTTGCAATGCACAGAATCTTCTGTGCTTCTGTGATAATTTTTCATTTCAATACAACAACTGCGGAAATTTTGTTATTTCCATTATTTTATTTGTCTTCCTACACATGATTTATCTAATTATACATATAATCGACAATGTTCAATGTGATTGCAAATTCTTAATGCGATAAATGATCAAAATTATTTAATTCTTTAATTGTGGTCTATAAATCTGTATTAAATTCTTGTTTTAATTAAGTATATTGCATTTATTATCAATTCAACTACGCGAAATTCAATTACGCGTTCAATGCCATTCAAAGGAACAGAATCGCGTCATTCATGTTCAGGGTTGGTACGTGTAGTAACAGTATAGTAAAAGAACTAGCTGATAGAGTGTGCGCTACTAGAACTTTTAAACGATGGTTGGAAATAGCGGCTTAAATGTTTGATGTCCTGTATTATTTTTTTTGTCTCTTTTTTGTAATTTTTTTTGTGCCTAATTTATTAAATCAATTTAATTTAATTCAATTTAATTCAATTCAATTTAATTCAATTCAATTTAATTCAATTCAATTTAATTCAATTCAATTTAATTCAATTTAATTTAGTATAAACCAAATTTATTGCATGCTAACTTGACTGTACCTTTTTATTTTTTTTTATTTTGTTTTTCAATTCTAAAAAATTTAACTTTTTGACATTTTATTTTTTTTTTTGAAATTTGACTAATATTTTTTTTTTTTGTTGTGTAATCAGGGCTGTATATAATGTAATGGATCAAAGTGGTCTGAAATAAAGGTTTATTATTATTATTATTATTATTACTTATTACTTTGTACGCCCTAGAGGCAAAACATAGTGCCCTCAATATATTAAATAAGAATTTATGATGTACCTATGTTTTACAATGAATAAATGAATCTTGAATCTTGCAACAACCGCACTGCGATAGCATCTGCTACTGCCCATTCTCTGGTGTATTCCTTAGTCACCTTAGGTTTGAGTGTACCTCTGATACTTCACTCTAGTAGGATGGTGTGTTTTCAGCTATTATAGTTTTCTCCTTTACTCTATTAAGCTTGCTTTTCAACTGAGTATTTCATGTGGCTGCTGCTAGGTGCTTTTTAATTTTCGAAGATTTTATTTTGTACTCATTACCGCAAACAAACTGTAAGCAGATCGGAGAACCTGGAAAGAAAATGTCATTATTAGCAGGAGTTACCTTGTTTCTAGTTACTTTACCTTATTTTGTTACTATTACAGGTTGTAGTAACCAGGAACTTCGCCCGAATGATAGCAGAAAATTCACTCAAGAGCACTTATTTCTGAGATAAAAAGCATCATATGTGCTATTCCAGGATATGATCTACCCGTTTACCAAGTTTCATGGAAATCCGTTCAGCCGTTCGAGAGTAAAGAAATTACAAACATACAAACTTTCGGCTTTATAATATTAGTGTGATTGATTTGAAGAATTGACAATAATTCCTAAAAAGAGAAATTATCTTTATTAAAAATGTGCTTATTTACCGAAACAAATGTGGTAAGAGAAAGCGGCACGATCCCAGAAACTGTTGGAGTGATGCGGTGTGACCAGCGCAACATGGCAATCAGGAGCAGTCGCCGAAACTTCGGAGACGCTGTCAACCAGTCACTCAGGTATACCGATGTTAGTACGGAATCACTCTGTAAGAAATGTACTTGCATGTCAGACAATGTGACAATTTCATTCATTTCCATTCAGTCGTTGAACGTAAAGGCGTGACAAACATACACCTTTCGCCTTTTAATATTACTATACTCTATTATCTGGGCTGGAGACAAAATGTAAACAAAGATAACATTGTAGGTACCTTCGGCCAAGTCTTTTCGACGTGTTTGAATACATTAATAACAGTCTCCTTTTTTGTTGAATGCATTGGCGTTTTCTTTGCACGCTTTTTCTTCGCCGAATAACAAAAATTCAACGAAAATATTTGAAAGCGGCACTCTCGTATCAACAAGTCGATATCGATCAGATAGTGAAAAAGATGGCGGATTATAACCCGCCCGATGACAAAACGTCACATTTTATTTTAATGTAAAATATTTGCAGTATCTGTGGTCTATAATTTAGTAGAATTAAATTGGTTTGTTTACCTTTTATCTCACGGCTCCCTGAATAGGGTATAGCTTCTTCGCCCGTGCGAAAGTAGTAATTACCCCAAGGGAACATATTCCCGGTATAAAAAGTATCATATGATTTAGTCCAGGACATGGTCTATCCGTGTGCCAAATTTTATCTAAATTCGTTCAGTTGTTTGAGCGTAAAGAAGTAACAACCTACACAAACACACACACCCTCACACGCACACATTATTAGTGTGATTACTAGTATCATCATTAATATCACCTATTAGAGCTATTGTTTCAATTTATTTAAATTATTTTAATATAATGATGACCCATAATTTTCCAACTACACCACTAATTTTTAATTAATACAAATACTTAAAGGGCCTTATTAGAAAAGGTCTCGTTATTATATAAGTAATGTCTCAATAAATAATATTCATATAAAAACTTTTTACAAAAAAAATACAACCGACTTCGAAATAAAAAAAAACACTGAAAAGTGCAAAATAACTTTAATTTCGGAAGTCGGTGTTTCTATAATAGTTTTGTCTATTCGTTATTTAACACCGACTTCCGAAATTAAAGTTATTTTGCACTTTTCAGTGTTTTTTTTTACTTCGAAGTCGGTTGTATTTTTTTTGTAAAAAGTTTTTATTTTACACTTTTTAGTTATGGTACCACCACTAAAAAGTACCCCTCAGCCAAATTTAAATACCTTATAGCCAGAGTGCATCTCATGACAATTCTAATAATCCCAAACACGGTTAGATTACATTAATTTATTATAGAGTTCCGGTGCCTAACTTCAGGCTTCATCATCAGATCAGTTCGATATATTCCCCCTCTACTTTCAGTCAGTCATCGACTACACGTATAAACAAAGCAATTTTACTTGTTACGACGGTTCTGCTGTGATCCTATGAGTTCTGTTCCATATTTTCGAAGTTCATGATCAGATCATAACAATATTTCTATGGGACCAATTCGGAAGCATAACCTTTCAATAAAAAAAAAATTTTCAAAATCTGTCCACAATTGACCGAGAAATCGGTGAACATACATAAAAAAAAAAAAACATACATTCAACCGAACATATAACCTCCTCCTTTTTGAAGTCGGTTAAAATGCAAAGTTATTAGCGTTTGTTTATATCCCAAAATGTCACTCAATTTATGGAAATTGTACAGGCTATTGATTGTGAATTAATGAATGGCGATAAATATGGAAAAACACTGCGCCGTGCGCGTAGTATTTTCTAGTAGCAATTGTGATGAATAATTGATTCAATTATGAATTTACCAATTATGACAAATTTTCGTAGAAAATTTTGAGATTTCGTAATTTTTTACTTTTAACTACACAAATATGATCAGTAACGAGCACGGATAGAGCCCCATTTATTTTTGTACTAATTAAAAAATAGTGGTGTATGATGCACATTATAACAACTTTGTACCTACAACGTTCTGAGAAATAAATGCGTTCTATTACATTCTATGCAGGTTGTAGCCTTCAGTAAACATGGTTGTACATAATTATGGATATATGTACCTATGTCATCAACGTGCCCATAGCCTTTTCCCTACTAGCTTGGAGTCGCCTTCCATTCTTTTTTTTTAAGTTTAAATTTCTGTTTATTTATATTTTTGGCACTTTTTAAAATTTTGTACCAAGAGACAGTAATGGAACAGATTTTTTCCACAACTATCACACAACGCCGTCTAGTCTCAAGCTAAGCAGAGCTTGTGTTATGAGTACTAGACAACTGATAAACCTACTTATATACCTATTTTTAAATACATACATATTATAGATAAATTACACCCAGACACAGAACAAATGATTGTGCTCATCACACAAACATTTGTCCTGGGTGGGAATCGAACCCACGACCCCCGGCATAGCAGTCAGGGCCACTAACCACTAGACCAACAGGTCAGTCAAACCGGATGCGGCTGAATAACCGTGTTTTCCGTACGAGAACCAAGAGTATTTTTGTAATACAATAAATATCTTACCTCGTATTGCACCATGTTCCCGAAATAACAGTACAATAAGACTTGAGCTAATATTATTAGTAGCACGATGAACATGAACACAAATGACACTGATAGTACAGGAGTCTGAAAATGTAAAAAAAAATATCAAAATTATTATTATTATTATTTTTTTAATAATAATAAGTATTTATTTCACAAAAACATAACACTTTGCACTGTATACATTTTTGAAAATAATATTTACAATATAATGCAATTATAATAATATACCTAATATAATAATATATAAAATATTATAACACCTGTGTGACGCTAGGGCTTGTTTCGTATAAAAAAAAATGGCCAAGTGCGCGTCGGACTCGCGTATGAAGGGTTCCGTACCGTCCGTAGTAAAAACGGCAAAAAAATCGCGTTTGTTGTATGGGAGCCCCCTTAAATGTTTATTTTATTCTGTTTTTTAGTATTTGTTATTATAGCAGCAACAGAAATACGTCATCTGTGAAAATTTCAACTGTCTAGCTATTACAGATCATGAGATACAGCCTGGTGACAGACGGACAGACAGACAGACAGACGGACAGCGGAGTCTTAATAATAGGGTCCCGTTTTACCTTTTGGGTACGGAACCCTAAAAACCGACTACGCACGAAGGGTTCCGTACCATCCGTAGCAGAAAACAGCAAAAAAAATCACGTTTGTTGTGTAGGAGCCCCACTTAAATATTTATTTTATTCGGTTTTTAGTATTTATTGTTAAAGCAGCCACAGAAATACATCATCGGTGAAAAGGACAATGGTCACGAAGTATGAAAAAAAAACCCAGGCTTGGCGCAAATGAAACGTATCTCAGATTTTTAGTATGACCCTGTTATTTGTGGCGTTAGGTTTTTCGTAGCAGCGTGCATTCGTTGTAAAGAGTTTCCTATTAGTAAACATACGGGGACGTGTTATTCGATGTTACAGTGTTTTTGAATCATGTAATTCGAGATCGCATGGCTACGGCGTTAAGTTTTTTGTGGTAACGTGCATTCGTTGTTAAGTGTTTCGGATTAGTGCACTTACGGGAACGTGTTATTCGAGGTTACACTTTTCTGAATTATGTAACACACTCTTATAAAATTGCCACATAGATGGCATCATCGAAATAGATGGCTAAATATAAAAAAATGCTATTTGTTTAGTGGCAGGGTTAACGTTCAGGGCCTCAAGTCTGCTATTACAATAGTGTCAGAATGGTCTATCATTGATTTCATAATTGTTGATTTTGACAAGTTTGGTAATCTATTAATATAATGGCGTCATTACGATTTTCCAATAGTAAACCACTGACACTCCATTGAAAGCAGTGGCATAGAATGGTAATCTCGTACATATTGACAAATTAATGTCTGTCGCATGCGGTAATCTGCTAAAATTTTGACAGTTCCTTTCAAATTCAAATTCAAATCATTTATTGTGGATCATAGGTTCATAAGATGTTGTTTTAGTTACAGGTTCTGCTATGTCCCGCCAATAAGGCATACAAAATTCTTATTATTAATTTGGGTACATAGTAAATAAAATAATTAAATCAAATTGTCATGGAATACATTAAAATTAAATTAGCAAAATATTTAGGTCAAATTATAAATTAGTCATATTACAATATAATAGTTTATAAAACAACAACATAGTGCTTCATAATGCTTTTGGTTTGTATTAATGAACCGGCTGATTCAGTGTCTTGTCATTTAAAAATTATTTTATCGAGTAATAACATTTACTTATCAATAAATCGAGTAGGTTTATTTTAAAGATATTCATGTCGCTCATATTTCTGAATGAAGGTGAAAAATTATTAAAGATACGAGGGCCCATACAAAAGATGCTTTGGTGCAAAAGCTTTGTTTTGCTGGCTACCGTGCGCAGCTTGTCTTTGTGTCTAGCCCTAGTGCAAAATTCAAACAGGTTTGGATTTGATTTTATAAATATTAAAGTTTCATAAATGTACATACTAGGGAGAGTTAATATTTATAAACTTATAAAATGTGGTCCTTTAATCAGTGACCTACCATTAGAACGTCATTGTGCAGTCATTGCTTTTAATAAGCTCGATATTTTCATTTTACCACAACTCTATTACGAGACCATTGACCGATCAATGATCGATCATTATGAATTAGCAGGTTACGAACTTTTAGCAAAATGACAATGGGATCGTGTTGGAATGACGAATTTATAAAAATAGCAGACTTGGGCCCCAGGTATTTTAAAATGTAATTGAAATATTTATAATTAGCATATACTAGATACCAAAATAAAACGCTTTATTGCACGCATTGGAACTGATGGCTGAATGCGAAAAATTGCTATTTATTTTATGGCAGGTGTAATTTTAAGGTATCTAAAAATAGTTGCAACCGACGTATTTTTACTGGACTAGTTTTTAGTTCACTTCGACTTCATGGGAACATCAAAAATAATGTGCCAGGGAATATAGAGTTCTTACTTTGAGTAAAAGAAAAACCAGTGTAAACCGAATCGAAAGATCATTTATTGGTTTTCTATGTCTATTACAACGTTTTCTAATGATAGCGCAGGGTGTTCGAAATTGTTTTGGTATCTAGCCCATCCTAGGCAATATATCACTGACATCACATGGGCGCAACTGCCCAACGTTCTCTTTCCATGAATGCAACAGCAATAATCAGAAACGTTTATTTCAAATAGACCAATTACAGGCATTTTTGAATTGTCAAAATGTCGGTCAGTCAAAAATAAAAGTGAAGCTAGATTGCACGTTCCAAAGCGTAGATATCTACGGAGAAGAACATGCAAGAAACTCCATGGACACTCTTTTAAATCATATTTTGTGTTACATAATTCTTGGTTACATATTTCTTGTCGCTTCTAATATGTGAGCACAATGTAGATAAGTAATAATAATTAAAAAAATAGAATTTGAATTAAGTCACTGGCAGCTAAGAGATGACCAGTCTCAACTGACGGCACCCGTTCACGAGCATGACGCGTCCCACTCGGCTCAACCATTTTGAAGGGAACCGAATGACCCAATAACACATGCCACCATCAGCGAGACATTTGAGTGAGCATGACTAACTCTCAACTGCCATGCTCGTAATGTCAAACAAGTTGTAACCTAATAAAAAATGCTCCATGGTACTTCACATTCTCAAAAATTTAAAAAAAAAAGTGTAACCGTATTCTCGACGAATTCGAGTTTTTCCTTGTTCAATACTATGTTGGAGTAATTACTTTTAACATTCGGTAACGCAAATCTTATGCACTTAGTTTTTTTTTCCATTTAATACTAAATTATTAACAGTAAACCAGTTTTGGACTTGCTGTAGAGTATTGCTTACGTCATCAAGATTTGTGGAACGTCTATTGATCTTAAAAATTAAAGACGTATCGTCAGCAAACAATACAATATGTGGTTGTTTTTTTTAATAGATGCGGTAGATCATTTATATATACTAAAAAGAGGAAAGGACCCAATATTGAGCCTTGTGGTATGCCCATTTTGACTATCAAACCCGGAGAATTGACACCGTTTATCTGAACTTGCTGTTGCCTGTCAATTAAATAAGATTTCACCAAGCTGAGTGCAAGTTTACCTAGTCCATAATGTTCTAGCTTTAAAAGCAAGGTTTCATGATTAAAACAATCAAAAGCCTTTGAGAGGTCACAAAAAATTCCTATCGCATCTCGGGCTTCTTCCCACGCTGCAAATATATGTTTTAATAAAGTGACACCAGCGTCAGTCGTACAACGTGCTTTGGTGAAACCATAGATCGTGAAAGATTTTATTGCTGTTAAAATGGTAAAGCATCTGATTAAGCATAACTTTTTCAAACACCTTACTGAAAACCGGCAATACTGATACAGGTCTGTAATTATTAAGTATATGTTTGAATTGAAATTCAACCGGACAGCCTGGAAAGTTTGCTTTCAATAAAGCAACTGAAGCTTCAGGGGAGGAATTTAGAGCTTCCGTTGTCCTAAGAAGTATATCGGTGAAATAATTCACAAACTCTTGGGCTACTTCTATGTTAGAGCTTTTGGGACCATGTGAAGTCTCCAATAAAAAATCCGTGTTGCGTACTTTATTCCTTTAGGCACGACATGCCGCTACAGAAACTGGTAAGAATAAAGTACGCAACACGGATTTTTTATTGGAGATTTCACATGGTCCCAAAAGCTCTAACATAGAAGTAGCCCAAGAGTTTGTGAATTATTTCACCGATATACTTCTTAGGACAACGGAAGCTCTAAATTCCTCCCCTGAAGCTTCATGTTGCTTTATTGAAAGCAAACTTTCCAGGCTGTCCGGTTGAATTTCAATTCAAACATATACTTAATAATTACAGACCTGTATCAGTATTACCGGTTTTCAGTAAGGTGTTTGAAAAAGTTATGCTTAATCAGATGCTTTACCATTTTAACAGCAATAAAATCTTTCACGATCTATGGTTTCACCAAAGCACGTTGTACGACTGACGCTGGTGTCACTTTATTAAAACATATATTTGCAGCGTGGGAAGAAGCCCGGTTTCACTATTAATAACTTTCCACACAGTCTTTATCTTATTGTCTGCCGATTTGATCTTATTGCTAATGTACAGGGCCTTCGCTACCTTGCAAATCTTTCTGAAAAGTTTAGAATATCTATTTACATATTTATTAAAAGTTTTAGTATTGAAGAATGGCTTAAGGCCATACAGCTTATATAGTCTTTCCCTGCTTACCCTTTAGTCGCCCAGTCACTAAATACAAACTTAGGGAAAATATTTAGACTTCTTTTCAAAAGCTGTATTAAATTCATTGAGTACCACTGAAAAGAAATTATCATAAAATTTATTGGCATCATCAATATCATGGCCTAGAATATTTAACTTATTTTCTAAGTTACTATAAAATTTTGTTAATTTGCTAATTGTAATTGGCCTAAATTGAATTTGCGTTTTTTCCAAGGCTACTTGAGACTTAAATGCTACCGTTTGTCTACTATGATCAGATGGAAGATAATTTACTATAGCTTTATCTAAATAGTCACAATGCTCCGATAATGCTCCGATATGCCATTCCTGCCATTTTCTCTTTTATATAAAATGTACGTATAATACGTCTTGCTCCTTACGTGTCTTGATTGTATGCGACATCTAATTAAATCGCAGTTTTCACCATTTAAATCGACGAGCACTGGATCTCTAAAAACTTCGATTTCATACACGCCCGTCCTCTTGATGTGCTCGCTATAATACGAGCGAGCTATTTTGAAGTGATACGCACTGCAAACAAAATCAGTTCTTCTTGCGTAAATCTCGGGATGTCCGTCAATTCTGGGTCGTTTGCTACGATGACACGTAACACAATTGTTCATTTTAATCAGATAGGTACCATCCACAATTCAAAATCCGTAGTCCAAAGTAATGCTGAAGTCGTAATATAAGTGTCAAAAATCGGTTAAACAAGGAAAGCGCAGATCGCAACAAAGGTTATCAAGGGACTGCAAGCACATTGCACATTTACAATTACATTCATTTGTATGACTTGCTTAGGTATAAAACAGAAAGAGAACACTAAAGAGATGGCAGATGTTTCCATTGTTGTGTATAGTGCCGTGCCGAACCTTCTGTTGCCGTTGCGCACACACACACGCACAGTGACTAGTGAGTTATCTCTAGACGTCTTATGGAGCGCTGTAGTGATGCGTACGATGAATACGTACCAATAATCAAAGAAAGTCATGTGATTTTGCGTAGTTTCACACAAATAGATTTTTTTTTTATATTTAGCCATCGATTTTGATGATGCCACCTATGTGGTATTTCATTTCACATTTTTACAAAAAATATTAGATACATTCCGTTTGCGCCAAGCCTGGGTTTTTTTTGAGCATTGTTTTTTCAACTACATATCTAGTTATCGCGGTTCATGAGACACAGTCTGGTGACAGACAGACGGATAGCGGAGTGATAGCAATAGGGTCTCGTTTTTACCCTTTGGGTGAGGAACCCTAACAAATTAATTGTCACACAGAGAAGATTGCTTATTAGAACAGTCGTCATGCGATCGTAGTTGATTTTAAGTCATAGACCATTACTGGCTATCTTATTTTCACCATATAGGTAAAATTAATTTTCACCATAGAAACCTTTTTAATTTTTTTACCATCAAGAGAAAAAAAAATGCATTCATGAGAAACCTATAAAAATAGTGACTTACGAAAGTCATTCTGTAAGTGATCACACAAACAATGGCACTGCAGCTGAAGAACTCAAATGACATGGAAGCGTTGAAAACTTCACTGACTGCCTTTGTAAACCTGAAAAGTTAAGTGAACAGAAAAATAAAATAGTTCTCTAGTTTTTAACCGACTTTAAAAAGAAGGTTCTATGTTCGACTGGATGTATTTTTTTATTTCTGTTAGAAGTTGTTGTAGTTGTTGTTGTTGTTGTAATTGTTGTTGATGTAGCTGTTGCTGTTGTAATTGTTGTTGATGTAGCTGTTGTAGTTGTTTTTGTTGTAGCTGTTGTTGTTTTGTAGTTATTGTACGTGTTGTTGTTGTAGCTACTGTTGTAGATTTTCAGGTTATTGAACATGCGACAGTATTTTGAAAACAAGATATGTAGTGGCTGTCTGTTTTATTTTGTATACGTATATCTGTGCGCTCTAATTATTTATCTTAGTTTTAGATATTGTGTCTCAGTAAGGGCGGAATTCACCAATAAAACTAATCGCGTTTTAACGTTTGGCTCGCATAATCCCGTTTAGCCGCTGTCACTAGTGTCATTTGTCTGTAATTTTTCTTTTGTTGTATTTTTACAAGTGACACTAGTGACAGCGGCTAAACGCGATTATATGAGCCAAACGTTAAAATGCGATTAGTTTTATTGGTGAATTCCGCCCTTATTGAAATAAGTAGGTATGCAATTGTTTATGAGAAGTAAAGTTGTTCTAAAACAAAAAATAATAATAAAGAAATGCTCAAACTGAACCTACTCTAGTAATTTTGATGGTCTATCTATAATCAGATAATTCTTAGATATCTTTCACCACATACCAAGTTACAGCTTCATATCTCCGTACTAAATTTACAAAGCGATTCCTGAGATCTTGATCAGTAACATCCCTGTACACGCCATCGGCCCTGGATGCGCCATCCGTATCGAACAAATGCTCTAAATTGTACTTGATGATCTTCAATTGGACTTCCGCCTGTGCATAATATGTCGCTACGATGCAGTCGAGCGCCAAGTGGCCGTACCCTGTCCATAATATGGAACCTAACGATTCCAGTAGTACTGCCAATGAGTATCTGTGGACAATGTTTAAGTTAGTTTTTTTTTAGATTTATTTTTTATATATACACACACTTGAATGTTGAGATGGATGTGTGGTGTGACGCAAATGGATAAAGTGAGAAATGAGCATGTTAGAGGAAGTTTGAAAGTGGCGCCAGTGACTGAAAAGTTGAAGGGGAATCGTTTGTCTTGGTATTGTAAAGTAACGAGGAGACGAAACGCATGTTACTAAAAGAGTTATGAGTATACATGTGGATGGGTGGAGAGGGAGAGGGAGACCTAAGAAAATATGGATGGATTGTGTGAACAGTAATATGAAAGAAAAGGAAGTTAGTGATAGCATGACGGTTGACAGGATAGAATGGAAGAAAAAAACGTGTTGCGCCGACCATCCCAAATAAGACGGGACAAGGGCAGGAAGATGATGATGATACATACACACACTATCTTTACACGCTGAACCCGATACAATAGTGGGTCCCAAACACACAAATAATTTAAAAATAAAACATCGTATGATTAATACTTAGTTAAAAATCTTAAACAACACTAAACTCTATTATAGTACTAGCGTCTGCCAGCGGCTTCGCCCGCGTGATAATATGTAGTTTTTTTTTTTTTTTTGAGATTTAAACTATCCTATCTCTCAAGTTGGATCGAACTGCACATGGTGTGCGAATTTTATTATAATCGGTTAAGTGGTTTAGGAGTCCATTGAGGACAAACATTGTGACACGAGATTTATATATATTAAGATATAAAATCTAAAGTCAGACTACACAGAAAAGATAGGGTAGAATATAGGGTGATTTGGTTGTTTTTTTCAATTATAATAATAATCTTTATTCACAAATATGAGATAACCATACAGAATAAGATCTCATGTAAGTGAATTGTAAAATTCTTATGGGAAATAAAGATATCTCAAACCTCAATAACTTAATAATATACATAAAAATCGTTTAAAATTATTTTGGCAATATTTAGACAGGTCAATAGTTGGGGAACGTGTAATAGCAAACTGTAAAAGTGGTTTAGTTGTCTTTGGACTGATTCTCCCTAACCCCTCGTACTAGTGTAAAACTGTATCACGAACGGATAGTCTTAATTATATGGAATGCACTAAATTGGTTGCGCACCCAGGTAGGCCCTTCAAACAGAACTTGACGAAATAGGAGAAAAATTATAGACATATCGGAAACTCAGTGTAAATGCGGTGTCCCTGTTCAGCATATTAGCCACATGTTGAAGTGCCTCAAGTGCCCATTACTGCACTTTGGAGGACTTAATGAGTACCTTGTGTAACAAGTTATAATATGTATGTATATATTTATAGTTATGTATTGTGCTTTATATAGAGATTGATTGATTTGTTAGCAGTACACCGCAGACTACCCCCTGTATTATTTTAAGTTCTTACGATCCATCCTCAGGTTGTCTGGTAGATATCGCTGTCAGCGATAAGACCGCCATTGTACCTTTTTGGTGTACAATAAAGTTTATTCTATTCTACCTTCGATGCTGCAGTTAACGTAGGTACCTATTGGGCCCAAATAAATAAGGAGTTTATCATCGATTCGAAAAGAAGCTCTAAGAAGTGGTTATGGTGATTTTAGAGACTGTTTTTTCGGAATTTTATGGATCAATACGAATGAAAATCAAGATGAAATAATAGTACATTATGATATAAGTGTGTAATGTTAGTGATTACCGTCGAGGCGGTATTTAGACCCGAGCCATGGCGAGGGTCTTAAGAGAGCCAAGAACGGTAATCATTAATTACTCACGTGTGTCATACGACGTTTTTCAATACACTTGTGAAGAAAACAACAGTAAAACTAGTAAAATGTTCTGTGACATGGCGGTAAAAATCTGTTTTCATAAGCGCGCGCATATTTGTTTTTTATTTACCCCTAGAGGAAGGCTAAGGTATTTTGATCATACTGCCTAGTCTTACATTTATGTTTTCTTGCGTGAAAAGTTTTTACGATAATTTCTCTCGTAGTGACAATAGAATACGGATGTAACATTTTCTAATGGTTTTATAGTATTTAATTTTATTTAATTATTAATACAGCCACTGAACTTCACTGGAATAAAAAAAATCACGCCAAAAACCACGCGCATCTTAAAATGGCGACCATAGTTCACAAAAAAAAAAAAATTTTATTTGAATGTACGATTATTTAATAAATGATTTTTATTAAATAAATCGTTTGTACAAGTTAAAATTGTCCATTTTAACTTGTAAATTGGATGAAATAAGTAAGTAAGACACTAATTTAATGGGAATTTTATTCGAATTCAAAATTTGTTTTGCGAACAAAGAGGTTGAACAAAAAGGTTTTAACTACATTATAGCACTAGTGCGTAATGGTAATCAAAATGTTACAGTTTGGTAACGAGTGCCATTACATACCCAAGTGCAGTGCAATAAGAGTCACTTTCTGAGCAAGTGTGTTGGAAAGGTTATTATTATTTCCTTCAAACTTACCCAATCCATGTTTTAGTAGGAAAGGGAGTATATGTAGCGACAATAGCTGTTGGATCCTGGAACCTCCTGGCGAAGAGCGATGCTGGCCATAGGATGACACCAGATATTGTTATATATATCTTTATGAACTTCATACAACGGTGCATCATTCTTGTTGTTCTAAGTATCATCTCTTCGTCTTTATCGCTATATGCAGCAAAGATTGGGCCTGAAAATATGCAGCTATATTGCGTATACATTATATTATAAAATAAAGTCCCCCAGCAGTCTGTCTGTCTGTGTGAACACAATAAATTCAAACACTACCATCAAATGGGGTGTATAGGAACGCAGGGGCGAATAGAAACAAAACTTTGATTAGGATTTTCGCTTTGGTATTATTTATATTATTGATTTCTATGAAAGCATCGACTTTCAAAAAAAAAAAGAAGTATTTGCTAAATAACGTGAAAACCTCCTTCAATTTTTTTTTTTTACTTTTGCAAACTGCATGAAAATTCATTCAGTACTACCGAATGAATTTTCTTGCAGTTTTCACCAATAGACAGAGCGATTAATGAAGAAGATTTAATTGTATAATACATGCATATATTATAGTAGAGAAAATCCGACAACTTCAAAGATTTTTTGACTGGCCTGTTGGTTTAGTGGTTTGTGGCCCTGACTGCTATGCCGGAGGTCGTGGGTTCGATTTCCACCCAGGACAAATGTTTGTGTGATGAGCACGACCAATTGTTCTGTGTCTGGGCGTAATTTATCTACGTATGTATTTAGAAATATATAAATATATTTATCAGTTGTCTAGTACTCATAACACAAGCTCTGCTTAGCTTGAGACTAGACGACGTTATTACGAGTATAAAATTTTTTATATTTATTAATTTTATTATTATTATATTATATTTCTAACACCGGTGTGAAGGTGGGGCAGGTCGCAAGTACTAGATATATACCTAAGCAAGTATATAGTTTTATTTGGTAGGTAGGTAGGTACTTGCTGTCCCCCGCGGTTTCACTCATCTTTTTTTACTGCTCCGCACCAATTAGTACTAGCTATATAGCCTATCTTTAGAGGAGGCCTTCACCTGTAGAGGGTTTCTTGCAGATACATAGTATTTTTTAGAGTTAAGATAAATCTAACAGTTAAGGTACTTAGGAATAAAATTAGGTTTAGGACACATTAAAATACAGGTAGATAGATATAAAAGTACTAGTACTACCTAGTTTAAGATTTATTATTGTAAGTTAATTTAATTTGCAAGAAATATAAGGCTTTTTGTTTATTTTATTTTAGTTTAAGATTTATTATTGTAAGTCAATTTAGTTTGCAAGAAATATAAGGCATTTGGTTTATTTTATTTTAGTTTAAGATTTATTATTGTAAGTTAATTTAATTTGCAAGAAATATGAGGCTTTTTGTTTATTTTATTTTAATTTATTATATAGCCTTACTCGATAAATGGACTATTCAACACTAAAATATTTTTTTAATTCGAACCAGTTACGTAGATCCTGAGATTAGCGCATTCGTCCAACCAACCATAAAAAAACGAAATCAAAAGTTAAATAGGAATACTGGTTTGGCGATATCTGCAGGGACCATGTAAGAATCATTTTGGAGTACTATTATAGAATAAAAAAAATAAATGAGGCAAAAAGATATTTTTGATTTAGACTTATGTTGAAAAGCATTTTGTTTTTTTGGACATAAGCTTCCCCTAAGTATCGCCACAATGAACAGTCCTGTGCGTCTCGCATCCATCAGCTTCTCGCGACCCTCACCAGGTCGTCGGTCCACTCTGTGGGAAGCTTATTACGCTGCGTCCTTCAGTTCGCAGTCACCTCTCAGCCCCATCGACCATCAGAATCTGTTCTACGAGCAATGTGCCCTGACCACTGCCACTTAAGTTTGACAATTCGTCGGGCTATCTCGGAGTGGTAATATTTTAGAAGAATTACGAAATTTTCTCACCATTTATCATCTCATTGATTTTATCAACCTTCGACATATTCAAATTAAAAGAAAGGATTTTCATGAGTAAGTTGAGATGAGGAAGGCCAATCATAGTACCATCGAAGACATCGTCCCAGTTACCACGACTCTGCAATTAAAAACCAACATCTTAATATCTCATCATTATAATCCTTTCAGTAGAAAGACGTCCTCTGTTGGATATAGGCCTTCTCAAGGTGTCACCACAACGAACGGTCTTGTCCATCCATCGCATTCCCGCGACTCTCACCAGGTCATCGGTCCATCTTGTGGGAGGCCTTCCAACGCTGCATCTTCAGGTGCGTGGTCCCCACTCTAGAACCTTTCGGCCGCACTGACTAACCATTCTACGATTAATGTGGGCCTGCCCACTGCCACTTAAGTTTGGCGATTCTCGGGCTATGTCGGCGATCTTAGTTCTGCTGCGTATATTCAAAATTCAAATGTTTTTATTTCACATAGGCCTACATGTGCACTTATAGAACGTCAGAAGCTAGTGCATGATTCCAAATTGGTCGTTTCCTATGGAGAAGATCCGGCAAGAAACTACATGGGTACTCTTTTAAAAAAAAATGTTGTTCTTACAATATTTCCATATTAGAATAATTAGTAGATATTGTTTATGGACAGTGTAGACCAGTCAATATTGTACTCAAAAGTGCAATTAAAATAATCGTGATAAAAAGTTAGTCGTAATAGGAAGTTAATCTAAGAATTCGCTGAGTCTACAGTGTTCTCACATTCACATTATAAAAAAGAGGCGATATAAAAAAAATAAGTAAGAAAAATAAATAATTACAACTTTCAATAAATGAGACGTTAATAAAATAAATTACTACCGAATTTATGGTGGTTGGAGTCTAATAATATTAAAAAATATAACAAAAATTGCTTTTGCTATATTTTATAAGAGTTAGAAAAAAAAGGATATATTATCAACAACAAATGTGGAGCAGTTAATAGATACATTTACAAAATATTATGAGTTACCAGGGGTCACATGTGCAGAAGCATTCATTACCAAACAAGCGTGTCTTCGACATAGTCTTTAACCTTGTAATACACTTTTTTGGACACGCTTAATATGGGTTTTGAACTTTCCCTCGCTAAGTTCAGTATATATATAATAATATAAATAGAAGATCACGCAAGGAAACTCCGAGCATAGCCCTTTCCTTTGCCCTTTGGGTGACTTTAAGTCTTCTGATGAGGCCCATTGTAATAATATCTACCCATCTGTAATTTATCTGTTACAGGCCTCGTTACATTATGAGAACGAATAAATATGTTTTTTAAGCATATTACAATTCAGCCACGTTTTTTTTGAGATGTAAAATCATCCAATGACTTTTCCCGCTCAAGAATGGGGCGCACACGCACCGTCACCAGACTTTTACTGACTAAAACCCACTCCTGTTCCTTCTTTGCCTTTGTTCTGGGGTTCACTTCACTTAACCAATGGCCCCAGTAGGCTTCGACCCTGCTGGGCTCCAACGATTTGCTGACATATCCTTGAGGCGCGCGTGGAACACTACGCGCCGTTGACGACTTGGGCTTGGTATGGACAGTTACTGGACGACCGGACGGCGTGCTACCCATTGCTCGTCATCCGCAAGCCTACGCCTACGGTGGTGACTTAAACACCCCTAGGTTGTAGCTATCAAGAAACACAGACTCCGGTACGGAATTCCACTCTTTAACCGTAGGTACGTGTTCCCAAAACGGTTTGTACGTATGAGTGGGATGTCCACCATGTGCTGGTGGTGTAGGTCTAGTGGTCAACGATGAAACAGACTTGCCGGAATTAAACTTTGCAATTACGGTACACACTCCCTGAATTGTAAGCGATAAAAAACCAACAAAATAGCAACTCGGCACAAATTCTCAAGACTTTGAATCTTCGATTCGATGAACGCATCATTGCCGAATTGCCGATGATCTTCTTGGCATATTTCTCTATCGACTCTAGCTGTCAGCCTGTATCATTATACGCTGAATAAGAGCCTTCCCTACGACTTGCAACTGCTTTGGTCCAGGGTTTGGGAACCCATTTGGCCTTCTTCTGCGTGGTCCGTCGCGAGACCTATGGCCTTTATTTGAGGTGGAAAATCATCCAATGACTTCTCTCGATCTAGGGTGGTGTGAGAGGGGGTGTCAGACATTTACTGACTAAAACCCACCTGTGTCTTTCAAATACCCTGCAGAAATTAACGGGCATTGGTCTAAATCAAATTGGTCAGTGATCTAAATTTTGGTTATTTTGTAACCCAGTTCCATTTGAAACGGATATATGAGCAAAATCAGACCTTCTCATTAAAATGCACTTAAAAAAAAGTAGCTCCACACTAGTAATTACTCCTGTATCGTGGGTGCGTTTACAAACATCTAAAGTCACATACACAAGAGACACCATCATCATCATCATTTCAGCCGATAGACGTCCACTGCTGGGCATAGGCCTCCCCCAAATGTCGCCACAATGAACGGTCCTGTGCGTCTCGCATCCATCGGATTCCCGCAACCTTCACCAGGTCATCGGTCCACCTTTTAGGGGGCCTTCCTTCCAACACTGCGTTTTCCGGTACGCGGTCGCCACCCCAGAACCTTTCGGCCCCAACGGCCATCTATTCTGCGAGCAATGTGCCCTGCCCATTGCCACTTAAGTTTGGCGATTCTTCGTGCTATGTCGGCAACCTTGGTTCTCCTGCGGATATCTTCATTTCTGATTCGATCACGCAAGGAAACTCCGAGCATAGCCCTTTCCATTGCCCTTTGGGTGACTTTGACCCTTCTCATGAGGCCTCATTGTGAGCGACCACGTTTCGGAACCATATGTCATCACTGGCAACACGCACTGGTCATAGACTTTCGTCTTGAGACACTGTAGTATATTGGACGAGAAGACACCGCGCAGCTTCCCGAACGCTGCCCAGCCGAGTCAGATTCGACGGTTGACCTCTTTCTCGAAATTAGATCTCGATTACGTCTACCTTGGACAGACAACTGGACTGGTCGTCGTAATCGTCCACAACTTCGAGTGGACACACTCCAATCTTGATAGGAGTGGGTGCTACATGGTTATTTATCACGACTTTAGTTTTGTCCATGTTCATTTTAAGACCAACTCTTTCGGAAGCTTTACTGAGGTCATTGAGCATCGTGCTGAGCTCTTCCGTGAAAAGACAAGAGACACCCAGTCAAGAATCTATCTGTAGGCCATACAAATATTTGTTCCGGGCGGGAATCGAACCCGCAACTCGCAGCGTGGCTGTCAACCACTGCATCAACCATGCCGTCAATATTGCGAACAATTTATAATACATACCTGTATGATAAATGTAATATGCGCCAAATTATATAACACGACCAGCACTAATGCAAATGATCTATACATTTGATGGCATATCCACTTGTACTTGTTCTTAGGCTTTTTCAGAAGCTTGAAGTATCCTGCCCATATCAGTATTTTGTAAACCTCTGAAAACGAGTCGAAAGGATTGGCTCTTTCGTTAGTCATTTTAACCGACTTTTTAAAAAAGGAGGTTAATGTTTTGTATTGTGTATTGTCTTCATAAAAGTTCAGCCATGACTAATCAATTTACGTTTAGTGATATGAGCTCGGTCAATTAATTAGATGTATGGAATAATTCATTAATCATTTTTAATCGTGGGGTTTTACCACCATGTGATTAATGGGTTCGTGTTTTTCATTAATTTGACTGACTACCTCTATGAATGCTACAGTGGCGCAGTGGCGTTATGTTTGTGTTTGATTCCCTTTCACTAATATACACCACTAGTTTTTAATTAGTACAAATACTTAAAGGGCTTATTAGAAAAGGTCTTGTTATTATTTAAGGAAAGTCTCAATACATAATATTCGTAAACAGCAGAGTTATTAGCACTTGTTTATATCCCAAAATGTCACTCAATTGATGGAAATATTGTACAGGCTATTGATTATGAATGAAAAAACACTGCGCGTAGTATTTTTTAGTAGCAATTGTTTTGAATAATTCATACAATTATGAATTTACCAATTATGACAAATTTTCGTGGACAATTTTGGGGTTTCGTTTTTTTTTTTTACTTTTGACTACATAAATATGATCAGTAACGGGTATGGATAGAGCCCAATTTTTTTTTTACTAATTAATAAATAGGGGTGTACCTATATATCTTCTTTAACTGATAATGCTTACTTACATTCCGGAATACGATTGACTAGATTTCCACGACCTTTACACACAAAATTCGAAGTCTAGTACAATCAAAGATCACTACCTCTCCTCTTGATCGTCATTATGAACTTATTTCTCTGCTTTCATATTATATTATACCTGTAATATATGCATATATTTTTTGTATTATTTTATTGTGTATAAGTAGGTACCTAAATAGTACACCATGAACTACCCGAGTATCTTTTCGCTTTCTCTATCAAATCCATCCTAACTAAGGTTAGCCTACCAGAGCCAAGGGTCTGTTTCTGAAAGGAAGACTCGGCCCCGGTATGAAAGGCAACGAAGGAACAGGAGTGGGTTTTTAGGTCAGTAAAAGTCTGACACAAAAGAGCGTGGGATGTCATTGGATGATTTTCCCACTGAAAAAAAAATCCTAACTAAGGTTGTCTGTAAAAAATTGCTTTAAGGGATAAGACAGCCCATTGTTATACCCTATTTAATTTTAAGGTCCTACTGTAATTATTTCATGGTGTACAATAAAGAGTATATCTATCTATCTGTTGTATCTGCTTAGAATTTTATCAGCTATGCTGACGTCAGTTTCCAATTTAACCAGATGCTTGCAGATGTATTTAGCTGCAAGTACTTAGTTTACCTACGTGGAGCGACAGCCCTTCTGATTTCCAGATCCCCGTTACTGTATAATACTGACCCAAAACTATGATTGTTTGAAAGAGTTACCGAGGGCCAAAGGGCAACTGAAGGAATACTGGTGGGTCAGTAAAAATGAGACATGCCTTCTCGCTCCATCCAGAGCGAAAGAAGTTTTTTAATGTTTTCCCCACCTCAAAAAAAAAACTCTCAACTCACCAGATTTTATTAAGTGAAACCCCGCGTTCCTAATTACGATATAAACGCTATTAGCGCGTCAACAAATCTCCTGATGTATGCGTTTACGGTAACTCGATTAATATCGCAATTCGGAACATGGGAAAAATCGTAATCGTAATATTGTTTTTTTTTTTTTTAAATTGATTTCTTCTTGTGTTTTTTCTTTTTCTTTTTTATTATTAAGTTTTAACATCTGTATATAACCTAAGCCCACAATAAAGACATTCTGATTCAAATGTTTCC
Organism: Mythimna impura; assembly: GCA_905147345.3. Taxonomy (NCBI): domain Eukaryota; kingdom Metazoa; phylum Arthropoda; class Insecta; order Lepidoptera; family Noctuidae; genus Mythimna; species Mythimna impura. Next base: position 11,517,118 of record LR990343.1, on the reverse strand, counting down.
AATTTTCAATGTTTTTATTTAACTGCATAGTTTAATAATTTCACTAGCTTCTGCGCGCGGTTTTGCCCGCAAGGTAGCAGAAAATTATCCCAAAGGAACATACTCCCAAGATTAAAAGTATCCTATGTGCTAGCAATACGATACTTTTGACCATGTCTTGGAATATCAGGACATGGTCTACACGTGTCTTGGCACATGAGTAAAGTTTCATCGCAATCCGTTCAGCCGTTCAAGTGGAAGAAGTAACAAACACACACACACTCACAAACTTTCGACTTTATAATATTAGTGTGATTGTGCTTTTGTGAATTGGCTGTTAAATTTTTCTGCATCAAACAAAAATTTTATCTACCTATCTTAAAAATATCCATTAAGAACCAAAAGGAATCAAATCCACCTGACTGTACGATAAAAAAACACAATGATAATCGTCACATTAAGGTAATTAAACCACGGGAGCCATCATATAATTTGTGACCCGAGTAGACTATAGTTAATTACAGGTATTCAATCATATAAGTTCAGTTTTATTAACTTGTGACCATGTAATTACTTAAATGACGGCATTATCCGACGGCTGACGAATACGTCACTCCAATTATGTTAAACTCTTGGTAGGTACAAAGGAAGATAATTAGTAGGTATGCTTATGCCTGACCTATATGTTGATGTAGATATAACGATGTGTGATAGATAAGTAGGTATCTAGATACACCCCATTAATTAGTACAAAAAAAAAATGGACACTATCTGTACCCGTTACTGATCATATGTATGTAGTCAAAAGTAAAAAAATCGAAATCTCAAAATTGTACACGAAAATTTGCCATAATTGGTAAATTCATAATTGAATCATAACAATTGCTACTAGAAAATACTACGCGCAGTGTTTTTCCATTGTTTTTCATTCATAATCATTGACTTGTACAATATTTCCATAAATTGAGTGACATTTTGAGATTTAGACAAACGCTAATAACTTTGCTGTTTAGGAATATTATTTATTGAGACTTTTCTTAAATAATAACAAGACCTTTTCGAATCGTGGGGTCCGAGTGCTCACAAATTATTTAAAGAACTTTCAAAACGCCTTGTTGACACTTCGCGTGACCCAAGGGCTGGCTTTTACTTCGGACAAAGGATAAGCATTGCCATTCGGCGTGGCAATGCCACCAGTCTTTTGGGTACATTACCAGTCGACAGCGATGTGGAGGAGTTTTTCGACGCCGTACTTTAGATTGCTTTTTTTAGTAAGTACTTTAGGGCTTTTATTTTTATTTTGTAAGTTAGTTTTAATTACGTTATGATTAGATTTAAGTTACTGTTAAATAAATCTTTATAACTCAAAAAAAAGACCTTTTCTAATAAGCCCTGTAAGCTGTTGATCCCCGCATTAACGCCGGCGTTCACGCGCCATTGTCTTACTATTGTGTCCCTAATTACGCACTCAAAAGGTTAAGTATTTGTACTAATTAGAAACTAGTGGTGTATATTATAAACAATATTGTTTATTCACATTGCACGTCCACGTTTGGATCATAGAAGTTTATATGTACTATATATAACTGTAGTGTTTTTGGAATAACGAATAAAACAAGGAGTGTTCGTACACGTTTTTTAATGGCCGATCGATGACTGCCCAAAATCACATTAACAACGAGTACCCACATATTATAATATACCACAATCCCTCCACCAATAATTTAAAACATATGTGTATAGAACTAAAAATATTAACATTTATAATTTACAATTTTTTTCCTAACAGCTCTGACCGGTCGCTGGTATGTACTCTGTGGTCCCGTGCTTACAGGTTGAATATCTAGTTCCGAAGGTATTGAATCGATCCTTCCGCCATCCTGGTCCCCTTCTTCTTCGGAACTTTCATTTGACGGCTGGTCCGTTTGATGTTCGTCATTTAGCGGAACCGAGGACGGAGTCTCGGGAACAGAACAGAATGAACTGTCACTCTCCTCTCCCTCCAACTCAACCTGTGCCGTGGTGTCAGATTCCGCGAGCGTGTCTGTGGGATCAATTACTGATCCTAATTGTATGAAGTCACCGACGTCCTCCAACTCGGGTGGTTGCGACTTTGTCCCTTTATAGCTTACTATATGGTCTAAATGTTTTTTTAAAACAGTTTTTAACACTGGCACGTATATACCATACAGTCTATTACCGATTTTGTGCCTTACAACACCATAAAGCCATTTATGTTTTGTCCCATTATTATAAAAATGTTTAATTAAAACCTCATCATTACAAAACCATTCACTTTTACGACTGCCTCCGTATTGTTTATGCTGTAAGGTCTGTTTTTGAACGGCATTATTCTTAGCAGCGGATGCAAGCGACACAGCTGATGCGTTATTAGTATTACTCATTCCTTTGGAATGTGCTTCCGTAACTCGCAACAAATCGAGCCTACAGCGTAATGAGCGACCGAACAACAACTGAGCCGGTGAAAATCCTGTCGTACAGTGCTTTGAATTCCTATAATTAAACAAAAATTCATTAAGCTGGCGTTGTATTAGTTTTGGATTTGTATTTTCATTTAACATTATTTTTAAGCCCCGTTTAACGGTTTTGACAGTATTTTCTGCCTGGCCATTTGATGCCGGATGATATGGAGCGGTTGTTAAATGTTGAATACCGTTAGTCAAACAATATTTATCGAATTGACTTGAACAAAAATTTCTACCATTATCTGTGACCAAGGTACGCACTATTCCGAATCTACTGAACATTTCTGACAGAAATAATAGCTTCACTATCCGTATTCGTCATTGGAAAACATTCCACCCATTTTGAGTGCGCATCTACTGCAATTAAAAACTGTTTGCCGATGAGCGTAAACATATCTAAATGCACCCGTTCCCAAGGTCGCGCAGGGTATGGCCACACAGTAAGCGGAGCGCGAGGCGGGTTGCTGCTAAGCGAGTTACATTTAGTACAGGCACCCACCTTTTCTTCTATATGCTTATCAATATTTGGCCACCAAAAACGCGATCTTGCTTCCGTTTTCGTCTTTACTACTCCAAAATGAGGAATATGTAGCCTGTCTAGAATCTGTTCTCTAAAAAAGGAAGGTATCACCAATTTGTAACCCCTAAGCAAACACCCATTTTCATAACTTAAATCACACCGACAAGCGAAAAACGGTTTCATTCGCAGATCAGCAACCTTCTTTGGCCAACCGTTTTTAACAAAACCTATAATTTTACGTAATGTTTCATCGCGTTCAGTTTCCCGCTTAATCTCTTCTAGTGTAATCGGCCTTAATACGCTACCTGTAATGTGATTAACAAACATTGATCTATCGTCATTTTCCAACTCCTCATTATTACACTTAATGTAATCGGCAACCGAACGAGATAAATAATCTGCAACATTTTCTTCACTTTTAACATATTCTAAGTTAAAGTTATATGCAGACAAGAATAACGCATAACGTTGCAGACGGTTTGCGGCTATCTCTGGTACCCCCCTTTTGTTGCCAAATATAGTTAGAAGCCGTTTGTGATCTGTACGCAATGTAAATGGCACTACACGACCGTATACGTAGTGATGAAATTTTTTTATAGAAAACACAATAGCCGCAGCCTCTTTCTGTATTTGAGAATAATTGCATTCAGCTTTGGACAGAGAACGTGAAGCGTAGGCGACTACGCGCTCCGTGCCATCGGGGTATCGGTGTGACAATACCGCGCCGAGACCGCGCGGTCCCGCGTCCGCCGTCACTATCGTAGGCAGCTCGGGGTTATAATGTGCCAAGGTGCGTTCTGAAGCTAGTTCGCGCTTAATTTTATTAAAAAACTGAGCCTGTTCCTTACCCCACTTCCATTTAATACCCTTTTTTAAAAGTAAATGTAGGGGAGCCATGAGGCTAGATGCTCCGCGAATGAATGACCTATAATAATTAACCATGCCCAAGAATGACTTTAATTCGCTTACATTTTTAGGACATTCACTAGTCAATATAGCTTCTACCTTAGAATTCGATTTTCGTAATCCATTTTTATCAATAATAAATCCTAAGTACTCAACGGAATCTTTAAATAAATCGCATTTATTTTCCTTAACTCTAAACCCTGAATTTTCAAGCCTACTCAGCACTTCTTCTAACCTTAAAAGGTGCTGTTGTTGATTTTCAGCCGTAATTAAAATATCATCAAGAAAAATACATACTCCGTCAATACCCGCAAGCACTTCTTCTAATATTCTTTGAAATATGCTTGGAGCTGTTGACAAGCCGAAAACCAACCTATTAAAGCAAAATAAACCTTTATGAGTGTTAATGCATGTCAGTTTTTTGGTGTCATCAAGTAATAACTGATTATAGGCCCTAGATAAATCTAGTTTTGAAAATTGAACTCCGCCATGAAGTTTCGCGAAAAGGTCTTGAATACGCGGTAAAGGATAACTATCCGTATATAACCACTTGTTCAGTGTCACTGAGTAGTCACCACATATCCTTATATTACCGTCAGGTCGTAACACTGGTACAATCGGTGTCGCCACTTCAGAATGCTCGACTTTCTCTAATATTCCTAATTCCAATACCTAATCTGTGCAATTCATTTTCTACCTTTTGTTTTAACGCTAACGGTACCGGTCGTGGTTTAAAAAATTTAAGCTGTGCGTCTGGCTTTATTTTCAACGTAACTCTGTGCTTATTAAACGTACCCAGCTCATCGGTAAACAGTTGAGCGTATTTTCCTTCAAATAAGTCACAAGGTCAACACTTTTAACGCGAACACGGAATGCGCCGGCTCCGCTGGCAGCGCGGATGGCTCGGCGACAGCGCCATTGCTGTGTGATTCCCTTAACGCCAACCTTGCACATCTCACACTTTGCGCTATTTCCAATGCACGATTAAATGTCAGCGTGTCTATGCTTTCTGCGAACAACTTCTCTTTTTCCTTGATATTTTCTAACCCGAGGACAAACCGATCACGCAATGCTGACTCGAGTTCTGTTTTAAACCCGCAGTACTGCGCGAGATGACGTACCCGCGACGCCCATTCGGACAAATCTTCTCCTGAACGTTGCTCCGCTTTATAAAACTTGTACCGCTCCGCAAAAGTACACTTTTTAGACGCAAAATGATTGTCCAGCTTTGATATTAGACTTTTGAATTCTAACGTCTCAAGTTCCTCCGGGAAAACCAAATCCTTAACGACGCGGTACGTTTCTTCTACCAAACACGTCAATATCAGGGATCTCCGTTTCACTTGCGCCTTGTCGGTGTCGTCTGTGATATCGTTCACCAAGCAAAACTGAATAAAACGACTTTTGAAATTGTTCCATTCCTGCACGCGGTGGTCAAACGTGATCTGTCCTCCAAACAGCATTCTTTCTTGAGCCATTTTATTTTCAACACCTATTATGTCAAATCCTGACTTTCTTGCTCACGTGAAGATCGCCTCGTCGCCAATTTGTAGTGTTTTTGGAATAACGAATAAAACAAGGAGTGTTCGTACACGTTTTTTAATGGCCGATCGATGACTGCCCAAAATCACATTAACAACGAGTACCCACATATTATAATATACCACAATAACTCAACTGAATCAGTTCAATGGGCATACAGACAGATACACGAGTCATCCTATGGGTTTAGGGTTTCATGAAACATTATAATCCAATACCACACTTACCTACCCTAATCCTGTATGGATCAAAATCATAGAAATATAAAAAACAGGAGAAGTGGCAAGGGGGCGTGTGCATGTCCGCGCGACTTGCGCAAAATCGGCATACACGGGCAAATGGCCGTCAGTTATAAACTTGGGAGATTCGCGATACGTGATCGTAAACAAATTTAAAATGCCGTGTTGTGCAGTGGTTTCGTGCAAGAACCGAAGCGATAAGAGAAGCCTGGGTCATCACGGAATCTCTTACCATATGTAAGTACAAGTTTAATACTATATTTATCTTTAAAATCAGTAAAAACAACAAATCTTCTAATATCCCTTGCTGCTACTACGTTATTTTTGTTTTCAAATATCAAGGCGACTGTATTACTCTTACAGTCAATACATTGCTCTTTAACCACTACCAAATTTTAACGCTCAGCAACTGAACAAGCAATGTAAAAATAACATAACGATACTTTATCAATGCGGTGTATTTCATAATACGGCCGCTGTTAGTTGCGGTGAGTTAATGATGTGCCTGTATGATCTACTATTGTAGACTATCGACCATAATATCGATTGGTTGGATATCCGAAGTGAAATAATGTAAATATTTTTATTTATTTTGAATATTTTATAGAGTAGTAAAGAAATACGCAAACAACTGTCGTAAAGTAAGTTAGTTAAATTGTAAGTTAATAGTCGAAGGACTATTTTTTGGTTTCAGATATCGTATCTTACTTATGCCTTATCTTCGTGTTATTTCCTTACTTATTTCTGATTTTGATATTTTAACTTCATGCAACTACAATAACGGGCATGATTCAGATTTTAATAACGACTTTTGCTTAAAATAAGGCAACATGTTCTAGCTCTTTATTTGTTCTCTTTATTTAACAAGCTCTGTACTGTTTTTTTCTAATAAAAGTCTTACATGGTGAGGTTTAGCAGAAATTTAGGTAAAATGATAACTAAAATGTTGTAATGTTGTTGTTATGTTGTTTTCAGTTTCCCGAAAGACGCAATTTTAATAAAGCAATGGATTGATGCCACTGGAAGGCCACCTAATTGGTCCCCTAAAAAAATATAGTACCATATGCTCAATTCACTTTCAACTAGAAATGCTTTAGTCTCTAAAAAAAAACGCAGTCTTTTTGAATGGGTAATCCTTAAATTAAGACTAGACCTTATTTTTGTAAAAGTGAGTTACAATTTTTTTTGTAACTGAAAGCTTTTTCATGCAATAATTCATAATATAAGTTATTAAACTTTTCAGGATTTTAAAGAACCAGGACACGCACTTGGCCGGTTTTTAGTATTTGATATTGACGTTCTAAAATGCCGTATATAATCGCCTAATGCGGGTAAATGGTTAGAGTTTTTGGGTTTTATGAAAGCAAATTTTATTATTCTATTATTAATATATTATTTTCTGGACATATTGATTTTGTTTTTGGGACCCAAAAGAAATAGCACAACAAAAAATGAACAAATCGATAACTTTTCTATTTAGTCAATCACTAGCGTAAATGTAAAATAAATTGCTTTTGCATAGCACATCGACATTTAATGTGTGCATAAGTTGTAGGTGCATGGAAAATACACGCTGTTTTTAGGAACGTAAGGTTTATAATTGACTGTGTAGTATGGACTGATTTATTAATTGCGGATGTGTGCGCGGCTGCATAACTATTGCTGCATGTGTAGTAGTGTCGGCGGTAGTAGGGGAAACTGGAGACATCGTGTTCCGGTACATTTTTTACTACTTAACATATCTCCTCCTTTCTTATATCTATGATCAAAATGTTGGACTGTGAAAAAGACGGATGAAAAAAGATTGCATGTAGCGAAGATGAGAATGTTGAGATGGAAGTGTGGTGTAACGAGAATGGATAGATAAAGTGAGAAATATGAGTACCTATATTAAAGGAAGTTTGAAAGTGGCGCCAGTGACTGAAAAGTTGAAGGGGAATCGTTTGTCTTGGTATGGTCATGTAAAGAGGAGAGATGAAACACATGTTACTAAAAGAGTTGAGTATACATGTGGATGGGTGGAGGGGGAGAGGGAGGCCAAAGATGGATAGATTGTGTGAACAGTGATATGAAAGAAAAGGAAGTTAGTGATAGCATGACGTTTGACAGGATAGAATGGAAGAAAAAAACGTGTTGCGCCGACCCCAAATAAGACGGGACAAGGGCAGGAAGATGATGACCACCCTTGGTTTTTGGCGGGATTTTTTCGAGTTAAATTCAGTGGCTATTTTAATGAATGATTACCTAAACTCTCTGTTAGCGCACTTCGTATAAATCCGTTAGCCTTCAAAGTGAACAGATATGGGCTCGCTCGTTCCATCGTAAGCTGCTTCCATCACTCTCCATCAAGCGAGATCGAAGTAGTAAGCTAGCATCACGAAATAAATGAATAAAAAAACCTAATCAAATCATAAGAGTGGTGCAAGCAGCTCTTTGCGTTGCGAAAGTTCAGGAAGCAATATTGCCACATTTGATATTGAAGACTGTTCAGGATTAGGCGAACAAAAGAAAGAAGTTGTTTACTTTTTGGATAGAAATGAATACAATTATGTGTGACTTAGTAAAAAAGAAATCGTTGTTTCCTGTTATTGGCCGATTACAATGGCGCGATATGATGTGATGTATCGCTTTATGATAGGTTGAAATGATACAAGCAAAAATAGGCGCTAAAACTATAATACTAAGTGGCTTTTGTGCTGTGTCGTAGGCATCTGGCGTAGATAAAAAAATTAGGGTGCGTTAATGTCTGCTCTTCTCTAATCTCCCTTTGCTCTTCCCCGCTCTTCCCGAAAAGTGGAAAGATTTTCCATTAAAGCGGTTTGCTTTGAGCGGAGTGGATTTGAGCTACCCTCCGCATCGTGCTCTTCGTTTGGCACCCGACTCTGTTCTGTCCGGCTCGAGGCGGCGTGTTCATTTGTTTTATTTGAGTGCTCGGCCACAGTGGCAGCGCGGTGCGGGTAGCGGCGCGGGTGCGGCAACGCGCGCGATTTGGGTGGCCACACTGGCAGCGCGGTGCGGGCGCGGGTGATAGTGCCTGTCCGAAGTAGGCTTGTTGAAAAAATATCGATATTTTGCTTCGATATATCAAAATTTTCAGTCTATATATTTTGATCCGATTCATCAGTATATCGATACAAAATATTCAATATCGAAAATCGTATTAAAAACGATTAATTTTTTTTCAAAATTTATTTATCAGGAGAATATTTAAATGAATTCAAAGCCGTAAAAGATACGAACGAACGGAAAAAAATCTGTATTATCTATACTGTACTGTTATGATTTTACTTTCGTTAAAATGTCTGAAAAAATTAATTGGTCTTCAAAATATTAGTATATTGTTATTTCGTTAGTTTTAATAAGATTACGTGTTGCGCCGATCCCAAGTAATATAGGACAAGGGCAGGAAGAAGATGTTTTATGCAGATTCTCATAAATTAAAATAATGTGAATTTTGTATGGAAATTACTATGTATTACCTATTATTGACCTAGACTGAACTAAATGAATTATTATTTTAAGACCGAAAATCTTGGAAAGTTTGACCGATATGTATCTTTTCTTCGATAAATCCAGGCTGATATTATTATTTTTATAAATATCGATACATCGATAAATATTACTTCTAGCATGGCTCGAACTAGTTTGCCGCTTGCCGCCCGCGCGCTCACTGTGGCCACTTGTATGAACTCACTATGGCATGAGATACCCGCGCGCGTTCCGCGTGTCACAGTCCGCGCCGCTTCCCGCGCCCGCGTGCCCACTGTGGACACTCAAAAGAAGTTCTTGTGTTTGAGATTGCCGCGCCGCGCCCGCCCCGCACCCGCGCTTCCACTGTGGCCGAGCACTGAAAGTCCGCTCAGCTCCACTGCTCGATACGGCTATTGCAAGATGGTAATAAATGGTGTCAAGCTAAGTCTTCCAGTCACTGTATGAGTACGGTAAAGTCTGTGTTCATAACTAGGTTATTCAATAAAACAATAAAATCTGTATGTATAGTAAGCATTTATTCCTCTATCTAACAGTACGCCTTATAATTTAAATTATGGCTTAAATATGAACACATTAGAAGGGGGGCAGCCACACTTGGAAGTGGGGCCCAAAGTCTAACTTCTTCCGGAGGGCCTCTTCGAAGACTGCGTCTCTGGATGCGTCACGAGGCCCCGAGGTGTCCTTGCCGAGCTCGCGACTCACCTCGCGCGCTGCTCGCACGAATCTTGATACTTGGGCCACACTTTCGCGGACGTCTTCTACAGGCAACTGTAAAAAACGTTAAAATATGATATATATATATATATAACAGCACAATCAGCCTTATATTATTCCCATAGCTGGGATTCAAGCCTCCTCTCTAGGAGAGGGAATTCAAAGATTCAAAGCATTTTATTTCAAATAAACCATTTACAGGCACTTTTGAAAAGTCAAAAAGTCAGTCAGTCAGGAAAATGAAGCTAGTTACACATTCCAAAGCGTAGATCTCTATGGAGAAGAATGTGCAAGAAACTCCATGGACACTCTTTTCAGAAAGAATGGAAGGATGGGCAGTAATCCACCACTGAGTCACCATTGCTAAGATATATTCACTGTTGACTTAAAGACGGAAAGGTTGTAGAAACATCAGGAAACCCAGACTCTGGCAGGGAATTCCAATCCCTAGTTGTACGCACAACGAATATGTTCCCAAAACGTTCTCAATAAGTGATAAGTAAGGCAAACGGAAAATGAATCCAACAGAGTGCACATGGAAGCTTGGAGATAATCACAATCATTTGAGACGATCCACTGCCAGACGGACAAGCGGCCGTCTTGGATCTTATCTTCATTACAACCGAAATTGAAATTGCCACCATACATCCAAATGGCCTGAAACTCTACAAACAAACAAAAGATAAATGGACAGGTAAGACTTCAGCGTTAACAATCTGCTTCTGTAGTGTGCTAGATAATCCTATTTAGGATGGCCTGAGTAGGCCAGTCTTATGATTCAATCTCACCTCATTTTCATCTTTAGGCAGTGAATGCGGGTATATTCTGACCCAGTGCCCCACTCGTCCGATGGCCCTGTTCCAACAGACCCCATTGCCCCATTGGCAGGCGGTCATGACCCGACGTCGGGACGCGGCGGTCGAGTAGCCACCACGCCAGGACTCGTCCACGCTCTCCGCTGGTGCTATGGGCACGGTAGATGTTGACTGGAATGGAAGTTAAGATAAGGTTAGAGATGACAGTGAAGTTTGGGTCTAAACGGTGATTTAAAACATCGTGAGGAAACCGGACATGTCCAAAAACAGCGTGGTGCATTACGACCTATTCCCTCTCCTAGAGAGAAGGCGCGAGTTCTTGTAGTGGGATGACTATAAGCTGATTATGTTATGTTGGGTCAAAAAGAGCCCTAATTATCCAGCAGCGGTGTCGTGCAAATGGAGCCTTTTTTTAAGGAGTGAAATCATCTAATGACTTCACCAGCTCTAGGGCGAAGCGTTAGGTCGTGTCAGACTTTTACTGACTAAAACTACACCTATGTTCCTTCATTGCTCTTTGCGTTCTAGGACCACGGGTTTCCCTTTCGAAAGTCAACCCATAGCCCCAGTTGGCTTCGGCCCATATTAAACAAGATGTTTCAAGATCTTTTGGCAATTCCAGATATTGGATAGGGACCAGTTTGGCCCATTTGCTATGATGCAGTTCAGTTTAGTTACATCAGGCATACATTCGATACTTGTACAGGTAGTGCCTTTCAAAAATACCACAGCATTTGCGTTATCAGTAAAGACAACATCCGGAGTGACTTTTTACCACACTCTCAAGTCCAGATTAGCAAACAGATAAAGATACCCTAATAGACCTACATCCTTAGGTGGAGATGCAGTTATATTTTAACCCAGTATGCTTATGTGCTTCTATCTTAACAGAGAGATTTCAAGAGAGATACAATTTGCATCTTAAGAATTCTGACTACCACATGCCCAAGTCTGGGCACGCCTTAATTACGGCGACAAGTCCCTTCTTTGAGGCGTGGCTGGAAAGACCCCACGGTGTCCTCACCTTCCGCATGACGCAGGTCCTCACCAGACATGGTCAGTTTGGGAGATTCATACACTGGATTCGTGCGGAAGTGACGCCCTGTTCCACGCGTGCCTCAGGGAGATGTCAGCAAACCGTAGAGGCCCAGCAAGGTCGAAGCCTACTGGGGCCAAGGGTCTGATTCTGAAAAGAAGACTCGGCCCTGGTACGAAGGGCAACGAAGGAACAGGAGTGGATTTTTAGCCAGTAAAAGTCTGACACTATCTTGCGCTCCGCCCAAGAGCGGGGGATGTCATTAGATGATTTTACCACCTACAAAAAAAAATAACACGCCCAAGTCTAGATCAACAAAGTTGTTGATAAATGTACTTATAAAAGTGGCTCCATACTACATTTAACATAATTTATCATAACTACTAGACAACATAATTAAACGACAATGTCTAGGTATTACGAAGTCAATGAAACCTTGTACCAATTCAGTACCATTAATATCTAAGCGGCGAAGTCACGGAAGAAATTTTTCTACTAAAATTGAACTGTTCTATTTCAGGCATTCGATGTTTTGCGACACAATTATTGTGTATTCATCCTTGTATTTATATTTTGTCAAGGCCAAATCCGCGACCTTCAAGGAAGTATAGCAGAAAACGCGTTTTTTTTTTTTTTAAATCAACTCCGGGTAATTTACATTTTATGTTAATAGTATCGAATAGTTTTTGATGGCGAAATTCGTTTTTTATTTCATTCGATTGACATTGGGAATTATGTTTTGATGTAACGATGGCTTCGTATTCCGTGGCATCACGCAGGGGTGTATATGAAGGGAATGTGTTTACAAATAGTCAGGGAGTTTGTGAAGTCAAACTCCAATTGAATCTTAATCTAGGGGACAAAATGTCCCCCAACATGACGTGCAACGCTGTCACATTGTCCAATATGTCTCACGTCATGCGAATACTTTGTAATATTTATTTATTTATTTACAAGTACTTGTATAACGTTACGGAGGATGTCCAAGGCAATGTACAGTAGAAACTTACAAACTAAAAAAAATACATTTAATAAAACCTAATAACAATCCATACACATATTTATGTAGGGGGGGCAAGTTGCGGGACACCGGGAAACGTTGCAACGTCATTTAGATTGAGCGATTGTCCCCCAACATGACGCGCAACGCTGTCAAATTGTCCAACAACATGTCCCATGTCACCAGAATGCATTGTAAAATGTTGGGGGGGCATGTTGCGGGACATTGGGCAACGTTGCATTGTCACGTAGATTGAGCGTTGCGCGTCATTAATTTATGCTTATTATTATTAATTTAATTTTTTGTTTACTTTATATTAGACTATTGCGTTTCATCCCTACTTATACCGAAACAAACGATTTCCTTTAGAGTTTTACCATCTCTAAGGGCCCAAACACAAAACTGCGATGTGACGTCGCATCGTAAAAATCTGCGAGCGAGCTCGACGCATCGCAACCGCAACCAGTTACGAATGGATTCGTATCGCACATTATATGAACACCTAAGCATCAATTCGCATTGCAGGTTTCTGCAACGCGACGCCGCATCGCGTCGCATCGCGTAGTAGTTTTGTGTGGCAGCCCTAATCTGGAATTCAAGATTTATTAAAGTTTTCATCTAGGAATACTCTAATGTCACATGCTATTGGCATTTACCTGAGTATCAGCCTCACTGCTGGTATCCGTTTTGAATCGTCCACTGTGAAACTCCTTGCTTTTTTCTGTTGACTCCTTGATATTCAGGTGGTTAGTGTCATGAAAAATTAAGCCAATATTATGAAGTTTGGTTAAATTTGGAAAAAAAACTATCCACATTTCAGATTTTTTGCGTCTACCCGTTTTATGCAAAAATATTGCGACTCACATTATAGAATAAATTGTATAAGTCACGCTCGTGTACCTATAATTTAGCTTTGCTTTATACAAAACTAACTTCTGCTTGCGAGTTTGACCCCGTGAAAGTAGGTGTCTCCATATAAAATTTACACCTCCGTCTCAATTCACTCACACAGTCATCACTTTAGGGTATGAATTTTGGAAATCGATACGATGGTAGTTACGCCCCTGGTTACGCACAAATATGCGTGGCTGGAAACTAACATGGGATTGGTACATCTCCGTACATAGCAGTGGACAGTTGATGTGTTCGTGGCTTTACCCTGAGCCATAGATTGTCTATAACTTGAGGAATAAAATAGTAATTTGACAGCTTTAAGTAGCCATAGGACAAATGTTTGTGTGATGAGCACGATCATTTGTTCTAATTTATCTATAATATGTATGAGTTTAAAAATATATAAGTATGTTTATCAGTCATGATATAAACAACCATGTAGCACCCACTCCTATCAAGATTGGAGACTCTACACTCGAAGTTGTGGACGATTACGTCTACCTCGGTCAGACAGTCCAGTTGGGTAGATCTAATTTCGAGAAAGAGGTAAACCGTCGAATTCGACTGGACTGGGCAGCGTTCGGGAAGCTGCGCGGTGTCTTCTCGTCCAATATACCACAGTGTCTCAAGACGAAAGTCTATGACCAGTGCGTGTTGCCAGTGATGACATATGGTTCCGAAACGTGGTCGCTCACAATGGGCCTCTCATCAGAAGGCTCAAAGTCACCCAAAGGGCAATGGAAAGGGCTATGCTCGGAGTTTCCTTGCGTGATCGAATCAGAAATGAAGAAAGCAGGAGAACCAAGGTTGCCGATATAGCATGAAGAATCGCCAAACTTATGTGGCAATGGGCAGGGCACATTGCTCGCAGAACAGTTGGCCGTTGGGGCCGAAAGGTTCTGGAGTGGCGACTGCGTACCGGAAGACGCAGTGTTGGAAGGCCACAAGATGTTACAAGGTGGACTGATGACTTGGTGAAGGTTGCGGGAATCCGATGGATGCTAGACGCACAGGGCTGTTCATTGTGGCGACATTTGGGGGAGGCCTGTGTCTAGCAGTGGACGCTTATCGACTGAAATGATGATGTTTATCAGTTGTCTAGTACACATAACACAAGCTCTCCTTAGCTTGAGACTAGACGGCGTTGTGTGATAATTGTGTAATATTATTATCTATTATTATATTGCTATCATCATTATTTATTTATCAGTGAAAAAAAATCTGACTAATGAAAAACCAGTCCCTAATCTAGGAAGAAAATAACAAAAATAATAATAACAAAAGCAATTTCAAACAAACCTTCTCAGCTTTCTCCGTCCCACCCGCTTGCTTGTCAGGAGTAGCAAGCACCGCCCCCGCCGCCGCCCCCGCCGCGCCCCCCGCATGCGGCGGCGCCAGCGTGACGCAGTGTATGGGCAGCGCGCGCCGGCGCCGCGAGCGCGCGCCGCGCCGCGTCGCCGAGCGCGTGCGCCCCCGCGCGCCCCCCCCGCCTCCCTCCTCCTCCGAGCTGCAACTGCCATGTGTGCCAAACATCTTTCTTTATAAAGTATTGAGTTATATCCACTTCTCCATTAATAACAATCAATCTAATAATCTCTTTGAAAAAAATGTATGCATAAGATTTTTGGATACCTTCAAAAAACATTAATTCCTTTTGGAAAGAGTTTTACCACCCCGGGGAACCCTCTATGTGCAACGCCTGTTAGGGCACATCCCTAGAGACACTGTTATGTGGTATCCTTTGAGCTTAACTGAACATGGCAGTGGATCACTCATTGAGTGGACATAGTCGACGCATTTTGAGTGATTGCACCAGCCCTAAAACCTACAGTCTACGCTAGCATTTTTGAACGCGAACGTAGAGTTCAACTGTCAATGGCAAGCAAGTGTCATTTATAGCCGCTTACACCAACCTACCCAGTTAGAGTTAGTTGGGTTAACTCTAGTGTTGCAACTCGAAGCATTTTTGAACGGTTGGAGTTGCTACTCTACTCGACTCTGGTTATTCTTGAACGCAGGGCAGCAGGACATGTTGTTGGACAATTTAACAGCGTTGCGCGTCATGTTGGGGGACATTTTGTCCCTTAATGTATCTCAGCCTTTAATTAACTTACGGGACATTTCATAACGGTGTAGGAAAATTTCTGGAAGAACTTCAGGGAGGCCTTTGCCCAGTTGTGGGACAGTAATGGCTAGGAAAAAAGAGCTATTTTGGTATCGGGGATAATTACTTGTCTAAAGACTGGCCTGTTGGTCAAGTGGTTAGTGGCTCTGATTGCTATGCCGGAGGTCGTGGCTTCGATTCCCACCCTAGACGAATGTTTGTGTAATGAGCACAATCATTTCTTCTGTGTCTGGGTATAATTTATCTAAATTATGTATACTATAGAAATATATAAGTACGTTTATCAGTAGTCTAGTACACATAGCACAAGTTCTGCTAAGTTTGGGACTAGATGGCGCTGTGTGATAGTTGCGGAATATTATTATTATTTCTTCTCACGTTAATTCTTATCGGGTACATTTTGGCAGGCTACGGAATCATTCGAAAGAGTTTCCGCGGCTCTAAAACACAAAGGGCGACTAAAGGAACACAGGTAGGTAGGTTCTAGTTCGAGAAAGTCTGACACTCCCTCTGGCTCCACCCAGAGCGGGAAGAGTTATTTGGTAACCTCAAAAAAAGGATACTCTTTGGGATTTTGGGTAAATATTCCTCCTAACATTACTTTTGGTATGGATAAGTCACCTGTTAGTATTTGGTGTTGGCGGAGGAGGTGCCTTCAGCTTGGCCAGGCCCGTGTGCTTCATGGGCAGTCCCAGTAGATCGAACAGCTCGTGCAGCATCGGCTGCTTCACCATCACGTCTGCCTCGCAGTCTGATGCCAGCGCTGGAGAGAGGTTCACCTGGAAGGGTAGCATAGAAGTATTGTAGACTTTGCATTTTGGTTCCAAGTGATCCAGTGAAATCAGTTTGGGTATTTGACGTCGTTTATAATATATACTGTGAAAATTTAGACATGATATGTAATTTTAGTTGATCTTCCCAAGGTATCTGGTATTACACATTTACAAATTTTATAGGCGACTAAGACACAAAAAGTAAGCCACCTTATAAAATACAATGCAGAAGGAGGCGACCGCCTGCCATTCCTCCTCGGTCCGGACCATAGCCCTAAACAGGCCCTGGCGCGAGAGGTCCCTACCGCTGATTGCCTCCACGAGAACACGGCTGTGCTCTGCCCAAGCGGGGCATACCTCCACCATATGCTCCACCGTATCCTCCGAGCAGTCCACACAGTGGTGACACCTGGGCGTTTCTGCCGCCTGAATCCGATGCAGGCACCTCACGAACTTGCCGTATCCGGTGAGGACCTGCGTCGTGCGGAAGGTGAGGATGCCGTGTTGCCGCTCCAGCCACTCTTCAAAGAGGGGATTTACCGCCGTACTTATGGCATGCCCAAGTAAAACCACACCTGTGTCCTTTTGCGTTCTAGGACCACGGGTTTCTTTTTCAGAATATATCCATGGCCCTAGCGGGCATCGACCCTGCTGGGTCTACGGTTTACTGACATCTACTCACCTCACCACACTCACACAGCCACACCTTAGTTTTAACTTAATTTTTACTAAGACTTTGTAAGTTCTGTGCAAGGTTCAGCACAATTTTAATTCTGTTTTTCAAATTTTTAGGCTTTAGTTTTTAAGTTACTTTGATCTCCTTTTATCTTGTTTTAATTTTAGATTTTATTTTTTTATATTCTTTTTATGTACATTTTGTTACATTCTCCAGTGGCAAAAAGCAATTTTATTTTTACCATATCCAACTCCGGTCCCCAAGATACAGGCGCCGCCTAGTTTGGGGACCACCGTATACTACACAACTGAAGCCCGCAATTAGTTACAGACCTATTAATACATTAAGATTATTTAATTTAAGGTACCATTTGTAACAATGATTCCATAAATTTATTATTATTTATTTATTATTATTATTATCTCATTGAGGAACGCGTGGAACACTATGCGCTGAGAACCTGCATCATGCGGAAGGTGAGGACGCTGTGACGCCTCTCCAGCCTCTCCTCAAAGAGGGGACCGTCATCATTATGGATTGCCCAATCAGTTCGATTGCCTTAAGGTGGTTTTATACCAGAGGTAATAGGGGTTATACCAGGGGTGATAGGTGAGAAGTGGATGGAATGGCCGGGAATTGAAATTTGTATGGCAAAATATCTAACCATGCCCTACCCATCTTTGGTGTAAAAGATTTAGATGTGCGAGGATGAGCGAAGTGAGAATATTTGTAGGTATGATATTGAACTTTATTGCTCTGAGAATATATTATTTATTTACTTTGTAAAACGGATTTACAAATCACAGGCTATCGAGAACGAATCACAGGCACGGTCTCTATCCGTCAAGCGCTGACTGGCGATGTCTCACGCTGGCACGTGCCAGCTCACTCCAACCATCGCAAGCCATTGCTGCATACTATACTCTCCAGCACCCAGTACGACTTACATGTTTCTTTCGTATTACAATATGAACGGAATAGCATTGGTTCTTTCTCCACAAATTGTATCCAGGACGCGCCAGACACGGCTGGCCGGGCGAGGTAGTGATGCTGGCGTGAGGCAGCGCCTCCCATTACGAGTTGACGCGGCATAGTGATGGACATCTTTCGGTGTGAAAGCGTAAGAGCGTGACTTCAATTCTCGCCCATCCGATCCACGCCTCGCCATGCCGGTGTAAAACCACCTTTTAAGGACCAAAAACTTTACAAACTCAACAACATACCTCCAAAAGCCAAGGCTTCAAACAATCATCAAGAAGGACGTCGAACCCGTAGAATTCGAAGCAGTTCCTCGCTGGAGGAGTACCAGCCGCCTGGGCTAACAGCGTCAAGGTCACCAGGGCTCTGATCCGCTGCCACACCACCCACTCTGCCGCCCCCCATCGTCCTATGAGGGCTTTGCGAACTTGTGTCAGCGTCCACTTGCACCCTGCAATATTGGAGACGGGTCTTATGAGATGGGGTTGTAAACACACTTGATTTTGTGCTTGAAGATATGTGTTGTCTGTTTTACAACGTGTTTCTGATCTGTGTTGGCTGACAATAATACTAGATGATGATCTATGAAGGATACTTTGCTGGATCTGCACTAAAATTGGGTACTTGTCTCACATTTTAAATTATTTCTTTCATAAAAAGTAACTTTATCCAAAATCGCAAAAATAATCTGTTCAAAATTAAGTAAGTTTAATCCTTTCAAATCTGGTGAAAGGGGAATCTGTCATGTAACAGAAAAAGGATGCACAAACTACAATGTGACGTCACCACCATTAGGTTACACGTGTATAAAAGAGATAGCAAGATGTTCCCACCACGCGCCCACTCATCCTCATACAAATATTTTGAAACGCTAATTGCTATTTCATTTTATAACCAATTTTGATGCGGATTGCGGAAAAATATTTATTTTAGTGGTATTAGTTGTTTGGTACCACATATTGTACAAAAATAAACTCAGACAAGTACCCAATTACCAAAACCCACCGAAACTAGATTAAGAGATTTAAAACTAAAAGCTAAATTTTAAACAATTGCACTTTGAGTACGTTAAATTGTATTAGTTATATTGGAAAGATCTGCTTGTGCAGTTAGAATTTTATCAAGAAAGAATTGTATCTACCACTAAATTAATCAAATGTAACTCACAATATTTAAACTACAGGTACTCTACGTTCACTACTCCACTATACGTAGGTATCTACTTTCTTAGTTAAATACACTACAATAACCAAGAGCCTGTATACACGGCGTCTTTGACATCGACGCACAAACCAATATCACGGAACCAGTACTGTATTCTGGTCCCCCCAATTGTGGAATTGTTCGTTGTTTTTTTCCTAATAAAAAAAAAACTGTACTTTTTACATTAAATTTAAACTGTGTTTAATCGTTATTCTAACCAAACCCGATGATATTTTTAGTAAAAAAAAATATGAATTAAAAAGTCATCGGAGTAGATAAAATCGTTACTTTAATCAACCCCGATGACATCATCATCATCATCATCATCATCATTTCAGCCGAAAGACGTCCACTGTTGGACATAAGCCTCCCCCAAGCGCCGCCACAACGACCGATCCTGTGCGTCTCGCATCCTCCGCACTCCCGCGACCCTCACCAGGTCGTCGGTCCACTTTGTGGGAGGCCTTCCAACGCTGCGTTTTCCGGTGCGCGGTCGCCACTCTAGAACCTTTCGGCCCCATCGACCATCCGTTCTACGAGCAATGTGTCCTGCCCACTGCGACTTTAGTTTGGCGATTCTTCGGGCTATGTCGGCGACCTTGGTTCTCCTGCGGATATCTTCATTCTTTATGCGATCACGCAAGGAAACTCCGAGCATAGCCCTTTCAATTGCCCCTTGGGTGACTGTAAGCCTTCTGATGAGGCCCATTGTAAGCGACCATGTTTCAGAGCCATATGTCATCACTTGCAACACGCACTGGTCATAGACTTTCGTCTTGAGACACTGTGGTATGTTGGATGAGAAGATACCGCGCAGCTTCCCGAACGCTGCCCAGCCAAGTCGGATTCGACGATTGACCTCTTTCTCAAAGTTAGACCTACCCAACTGGATTGTCTGTCCCAGGTAAACGTAATCGTCTACAACTTCGAGTACAGAGTCTCCGACCTTGATCGGAGTGGGTGCTACATGGTTATTTACCATGACTTTGGTTTTGTCCATGTTCATTTTAAGACCCACTCTTTCGGAAGCTCTACTAAGGTCATCGAGCATTGTACTGAGCTCTTCCGTAGTTTCAGCCATGACTACTATATCATCGGCAAACCGAAGGTGAGTGATGTACTCGCCATTGACATTAATGACTAGTCCACTCCAGTCCAGAACCTTGAAGACATCCTCCATTGCAGCCGTCAACAGTTTCGGAGAGATGACATCTCCTTGCCTCACGCCCCGCTGCAGAAGGATAGGTTTCGAGGTCCGGTCCTGAAGTCGGACTGACATTGTGGCGTTTTCGTACAAACACTTCAGCACTTTGATGTACCGATAGTCAATCTGGCACCGTTGGAGAGACTGCAGTACAGCCCAAGTCTCGATCGAATCAAAAGCTTTCTCGTAGTCCACGAACGCTAAGCATAGAGGCAGGTTATACTCTTCGGTCTTCTGTATTAACCTGCCGAAGCGTATGTATGTGGTCAATGACATTTCTAATTTTAAAAGTAATTCATTAATATTCTTTTTCACTAAAAATGTCAGAATAACGATTTTATGCAGTTTAAATTAAAAACCGTAAAGATTTATTTTTTTACAAATTAGGAAAAAACGGACGAAAAATTCCACCACTGGGGGTCCAGAATCATGTACTGGATCCGTGGTATTCGTTTGTACGTCGATGTCAAAGACACCCTGTATACTGTATTTTTACGCGCCATCGACGAGCATTTACGCAACGTTCTTTGTATTTTCCTCTTTGCCTTACAAATAATCACAATTATCCTTAATAATGTTGCAAAAAGATAGCTGGTAGATTTGCTGTTTTGGGATTCTGTCAGAGGCAAAGTAAATAGAACGAACCGCCAGCACTATGGTATTTCAATGCAGAAAACGTGCCGTGGTCGGAAGACAGTAGAGTGCGTCGAATGAAGCGTGTGTTTATTGTTTAAAAAAACACTATGTACGTACAGTCAGGGGTCAAAAGTGCAGTTCCACCTTACCAATGCTAAAATGTCTAAAATTTCTTTGTTGTAGAAGAGGGTCAATGGTTCATGACTGATTTAATTGGTGGCATAGAATCTAAAGTATTGAATAAACTAGTTAAGGACTTTAGCATTGGTAGAGTGCAACTGCACTTTTGATCCCTGACTGTACATACAGGCACTTGACAAACAATCAGGGGCTTTACTATGACGTGGTAAAATGTCAAGCGTACGAGCGAGAAAAAGGGATGGAACTAACACATGTAACCGAGATATTTGTAATACATAACATGATTGTAAAGAATGTCCATGGAGTTTCCCGCACATTCTTCTCCATAGAGATCTACGCTATTATTTTTTTCTCACTGACTTACATCTTGCCATTTCAAAAGTGCCTGTAAATGGGCTATTTGAAATAAAATCTTTTGAATCTTTGATTCTTGAATCTTTGATTCTTGAATCTTTGACACCTTATTTAGCTCCATCCCTTTAACAGTTCAGTTTAGATCGTCAAATGGATCGCGTTAAAAACTCGTGGTACAGTAAAAATTTAAAAAACGAAAAAAGAAACGGTCAATACATACAACAGCAACATCGAACTTGCAAAGCATCACACGACACACGAGTCAAGACGCCCGGGATAAGGAGCCGGGCGCCTTCAGCGACGCGTAACACTCACCGCTACCGATTCGGTCCTTACATTCTGCGTAGCCGGGCCCGGACTTGTTGAGAGACGAGTTGGTGAGATGGCGGTACGGGTTGTGGATGTCCGACAGCGTGTACTTGTCTGTGCCTGGAACGTGGAGAAACAAAGGTGCTAAATTAAGGAGTCCTTTTTTGTAATTTGTCTTGCATGTTTCCCCTCTCCCTACTCAATGTATAGAGGATTTTCTTTTGGTATGGTTTGCGTGAATCGTTCTACTTGTCCATTAGTAGCGGGATGGAACGAAGCTGATCTTTTGCTGATCACCGAATCTAGAACTGTTTGAAAGTGCTGTGCACACCTTTAAGTGAAGAATTCGCTGGGTCAATTAGACTTTTTTTTGTAAATGTATCGGCGAACTATTCGTTGGAGTGCCGTAATAAATAAATAAAATGTTTGATATACGCGCATCTAATTTTAATTTACATTATTTTTAAAAATTCTTAAGTACCAAAATCTATAAAAATTACTTTGGAAAATTCGATCAGGATGTACAAGATTAGAAGGCTTGTAGTCTTGAGTTGTAAACAACAGATATTTATTGATAATACACAAAGAACCTTGAACGCACGATGAAGACAACTGTCCACCTGGACATAGTCTTAGCAATCCATCATATGTCCATCTGGACATAGTCTTAGCTTCTAAGCTGCCAGAAACCTTTCTGATAGCTAAGCTAGCTTTAATCCACAAATTGCGTTATGACTTGATTATAGTCAACCAATCGCAGACGAAAGATATACTCATTATTGTACAGTTAGTTACACCATAAAAATTATAGAATAGAACAGAATAGAATAGAATTTATTTTATTTCGGACACAAAAAGATCCATAAAGTGTTAGTAACTTAATAAATAACTTATTATCTAGTGTTAGTACCCATTACCCTTTGCATAATAAATTATAGTAGGATCTTAAATTAATGGGGTGTAACAATGGGTGGTCTTATCGCCAAAAGCGTGTTTTTTGCAGACAACCTTTCAAGAAGAAGTGAGAAGAATACATTACCGAATCTCGCGAGTCCCTCAGCATACATATAGGCAGTAAGAGGCCGGTAGCCCGGTACACACACGTACAGTCGGAGGTCGAACTTGTAGCCCGCGATCAGCAAAGGCCGCTCGATGTAGCGCTGCACCACCGCTGACGTACCGCAGTTCATCTCGCACAGGCTCTGGAATACGTTGAAAGGAATTTTAGAAAAAAAGAAATAAGTACGTATATTACGATTGAAGCAAAATTTACTTTCAGCTTTTTTGATGTCAAAGGAGAGCACATTCCAGAGTTTTATGATAGTGACAGCGTAAGAATTAGACATAAACCCAGTACGATGAGAAGGAATATGATAAAGTAATTAACTCCTGAAAACTACATACCTTCTCCTCCTCTGGCTCTGCGCGATCGACTTATGTATCCATACGACACGTTGGTACCCGCCCCGTTCATAATCAAGAATAATTCAACACCAGGTTCCACACGTAGAAACTATTAAGTACTGAAGTATTTGTACCCTGGACAGGAAGATGGGTCCCTTGGCTCTGTGCCACCGGCCACACGACGTTTGCGTCGGCTCCGTTCTGCGGGGCTATTGCGTAACTCTGTTGTCAGTTCAAGTGATGATCACTTGTTAACAATGTGCATCATTGAACTGTCAAAAAGCTAGTTTCGTATTGCCTATCTTCAGTGACCAACTGCAGTGACGTCATTAGCCACTGGTGCCTTTGAAAGGCCACCGTAACACGTTTTGACTGATGTTATTGTTTCGATACTTTTAAAATTGCGATTTTGTAAGCTTTTAAAGCTGTATAATAGTCAATAAAATTTTAGAGTGGTCACAATAGGCACCGTAAATTTTTATAATTCACCACATTTCCACCGTAGTTTGTTAGTCACTTGTGTGATACGTAATACCAATTTTATGAAATTGTCAGTTGACAACTAAGTTTAGTGTGCAACGAATGCTAGTTGTCAACTGTTATTGAAAAAGTTAGCCAATAGCCCCCCCTGGTCTCATCATAGTCGGGAACTCTCGAACACCAGATTCCTCTTCAACATACAGAACAATACCAGAGGTCTATATACCCTGAATAGGAAAAGCCCTTTCGCTGGCTCTTGGTATCCACACGATGTTGCCCCACTCGGTTCTTCTCTCGTCATAGAGGGGTACACTCCAACACCAGCATCCTTCACAACATATAGAACGACACCTGGAGACTACATACCCTGAACAGAAAGATTCCTCTCCCCTGGCTCTGGGCAACTGGCTTGTGTATCCAGACGACGTTGGCGCCCGCTCCGTTCTCGTCCCGTCGCAGTCTGGAACACTCCGACACCAGCTTTGCGTACTCCAAGGGTAGATGGTAACATGGTGGACTGAAAAATAAATGGATCTTAGTGTAATTTTTCAAAAATTATTAGTATCACACTAATATTATGAAGGCGAAAGCTTGTGAGTGTGTGTAGGTATGTCAGTTACTTCTTTACGCCCGAACGGCTAAACGGATTTAGATCGGGTAGATCAATATTCAAAAATTCAAAATTCAAAAGTTTTTATTTCACATAGGCCTACAAAACTTATAAAACGTCAAAAGCTAGTGCACGGTTCCAAATTGGTTGTTTCCTGTGGAGAAGAACCGGCCAAAAACTCCATGGTTACTTTTTTTTTTTCTTTTGTTATTCTTACAATATTTCCATATTACAGTATCAGCAGATATTATGTAAGGACAGTGTAGACCAGTCAATATTGTACTCAAAAGTACAATAAAAATAATCATAATAAAACGTGAGTCGTATTAGGAAGTAATCTAAGAATTCGCGGAGTCTACAGTGTTCTCACATTCACATTATAAAAAAGAGGCTATATAAAAAAAAACAAGAAAAATAAATAATCACAACTATCAATAAACGAGACGTTAACAAAATAAATTACTAACGAATTCATGGTAGTTGGGGTCTAATACTTAATATAAAAAATATTGCAAAAAAAAAACAATGTGTTAGAAAAAAAAAGTATATATTACAACAAATGTGGAGAAGTTAATAGACACATTTACACAATATTATGAGTTACCAGGGGACCACATGTGCAGAAGCAGTCATTGCCAAACAAGCATCAAGTCATGGAATAGCATATAAGATACTTTTTATGCCTGGAGCATGTTCCTTTGGGATCATTTTCTACTTTCTCCGGGCAAAGCCACCGGCAGCAGCTAGTTATGCAACTAACTTGAATTGAGAATCATTTGACAAAATTTCGAAGGTTTGGGACAATGCCCTGTGGGCCTAGCGCTCGTAAGCGGGACTACTGAGCCTGGGTTGTAGGTTCGTTTTCCAGTTCGGGTATGAAGTTATTGAGTGTTTTCACTAATAATTTCTGCACTTTATCTCTCTACCGTATAATCGGAAAGCCATGTGTTTGCCCACACACTTGTTTACAAGTTCTGCATCGACGGCCTTGTTCCGCTAACGTGGACTGCACTGGCCAAAATCAGTCCTTGAATACTTTTTTCATATGCTGCTATGTTTGAGAGCATTCAAATGACATCCAGAAATGTATAATTTATTGTATTGTGTTCTGCAATAAAGATTGGACTTTGACTTTGACTTTGAGATTAAACAGGTGGATTTTAATAAAGTAAGTCAAAAGATGAATTGGTCTCCCAAACCTCAAGCTGTGTATTCCCTGATTAATAACAGTTCAAACACAGTGAAAACCTTATGCTGAGCGTTATGTAACAAAGTAAAATTGGTAACAAAATCGATGGTTGAAATATGAATGGATAAGTAATTATGTAACCGCAAACTAGACATAACAATT
This sequence comes from Mythimna impura, assembly GCA_905147345.3. NCBI lineage: Eukaryota > Metazoa > Arthropoda > Insecta > Lepidoptera > Noctuidae > Mythimna > Mythimna impura. The sequence continues at coordinate 11,491,251 of LR990343.1, read as the reverse complement.
GCCTATTTATAGGCACCGGCCATCAATGGCTATAAATAACTTTCCCAAAATAACGTTCACCAAAAATAGTTCCCTAAAGAATTTTGTTAAACGATTTATCCATTTACGTTCAGGTAACAAAATAAAATTCCGTATTTTACGATTACGACTGACAAGCTAATCGGGGATATAAAAGTAACTGCTGGTATACATAGAAAATTTCGTAACGTAAAGTTTTCAAGCGTGCAGATAATAGCAGGGTAGCACCGAATATATACAGGACGATAGTGGCTTCTGCACCAGACCATAAAATTTCGCCAGCACTGATTGGCGATAAGAATTTACAAGTAAATATATGGATGTTCACAAGTTGGCAACACCCCGTACGTCGTAAAACTCGAGCCGTATTTTTTTACGTAAAATGCAAGCGTGGAGATACGGCCCTGTGTGCACGCAACACTTACACATAGGTAGATTTCTATTTCTACTATAAAATAAATAGAAGTCGTAAATAATTACTTTAGTAGTCAGACCTCTGCTTAACTGCGTAGTTTTTCAATCACTTATCAATATTTTTCATTTACGAGTACTTTAATATTGTTTTTACACCACCTGCTCGATAATGCCCTTTTATATGTCATACAACCAGCACACCTCTCAATCCCCGCACGAACGCCGGCGTTCACACGCCATTGTCTTTCTATTGTGTCTCTAATTACGCTACTCAAAAGGCAAAAAGCAAGTCATTCTGAGGAGATAATGCAGTTTGGGCGATCCCTAGGGAATAATGAGATTTGAATTTGGAACGTCAAAAACCGTCAACAATAAGTGAACTAAAATGTATGTGCATCAAACAAGTTTATTCAAAATTAAAACTGGCCAATAACAAAAAAAAAACAAGACGTGGTCGTGGTTAATGACGACATTCGAAAAAAAAAGTAGGTAATGAAAAAGCGGGAGCGATAAAGAAAATTGAAACTATAGAATTTAAGAGTAGTTTTTTTTTATTAATTTGTTACATCAAAATCATTTATAACATCTGCCAAACTGCATAGCAGTTTGTCGGTAGTGAATGTTTGTTTTAAATCTCAAGAAGTGTTGAGTGATAGTTGTACATAGGTAATACTTATAATTCTCTAATATATGATTTGTTTTACTAAATTATCTTTTAATAATCTCACAGATGGTGTAAAAAGTAGAGTATCCAACACGGGGATAAAGCTGTCTTTGTCTTGGGTGACTTGAATTCCTCACTTCACTCAGGTTTCTTTATTAACTCCCCAATGCTCGGGAGTTAATTATATAAATCCCTCACTATCGTTCGGGATTAAAATTAGCAACCTTCGTTTCGTTCGGAGTTCAACATGCCGCCCGCAACTTAAAGACACTGCTTTATCCTCTAGTCACATAATCTACTATTACGTAAAGCTATATATAGTGCGTGTAGATAACGAGAGCGTCATAAACTATTTTCATTCCACATTTTCTATTTATATTTTTGAGTCAATGATCGATTTTCAGAAATCATCCAAACAACAAACGCATTTAAATTCAAATGTCTGTTTGCATCGTACACAAGCATAACTTTTTCACTACCCGAAGTTATCATCCATTTAATTTTTACTACTCCCTCTATCTCGCTCGCACGCCACTTAAACGAAAACACAAATGTTTGGGGTGATCCAGTCAGTTTGTGGTTCAACAATGAATACTAATATCCAAAACAAAACACAACTATGACATTGATTCCTTTTTCTTCATGCAATCGTCACGCGATCTAGCCGGTACCAGTGGGGGTAATTGCTGGGCACAGAACATTGCTGGGAATACGTTCATTAAATATTCAAAACTATAATTTGTTATTACCATGAACTTTCACCTTAAAACACGATGCAGGAATTTTTAATATGACCTTTAAAAACTTGGCTGCAAATGTTAGTGTCCGATGTAAGAATTCAAGAAGTAGACTGAAGGTCTTTTTCAATTTGCTGGAACAATTAATTCAGTATTAACTTTCAGTTTTAACTATAAATTAATTGCAACAGCATTTAGCGTGCCCGTAATTGAATGCGATAAATTACAAGTTTCTAGTTTTTGCAAGTTGACAAGGAATACAGAGTCAAGTTGAATGTCAAGTCTACCCTTAGAACTTATTAACTGCAGTAAATTCAGTAAAACAAATATTACCTTGGCATGACATTGCATTTCGAAAAATAAAACAGCGTTTGAACATTCCAAAGTGCAGTTTACTTAACTTTTGTATCAAACTAATGAAGTAATTAATAGGCATTATAGATTGTTTATATAAAAATAGCAACAGTCATAGTCTCTGGTGCTTTTAAGTGTTAAGGGGATGCAATTCGACATACATTTTCAATGTTTTTCATACAACCGCTCTTACGCGATTATGACGTTATTACACATTTTTCATTAGATATTTTGGAAACACAATATCTTTTTGATATTATGTAGGCTTCTGTTGCAATCAATTTAAAAATTTGTGTAAAACTAATCCAGTAAAGACCTCTGAAAATCTGCTATTTTGCATGAACTTTGACACTTCATAATTTACTCAAAAATTAAAAAAGTCAAAAAGGTATGACAATAGAAGCCTTGCAAATTTAATCAAGATTCTAAATGACGACAATTGTTTTCAAAAACATTTAAGGGTATTTCCTGGAACCAGTTTTGTAAAATATTCGAGTTAATCACGGAATAACCGAATGCTAACAGAGTTTTAGGCGTTATCTCTCTTTTTGACTTAGGTGACTATTCATCGCGTTGACTTTTCATCAAACATCGCGTTGGATTGCATTAGATGAAGTAACAAGCTTATAAACCATGCTCGATGTTGACGATAGGCGAGTGAAAAAAGACCCTCTTAAGAGGGCCCTTCACGATCCGTCTATCGTCAACGTGAACATGGTTTAAAAGCTTGTTATTTCATCGAACGCAATCTTTGACAAAAAGACGACACGAAAAAAGAGAGATAACGCCTGAACGCACTGTTGGCATTCGGTAATTCCGTCACTCACTCGAATATTGTAATTATCACCAAACTTTTCAGAAAAGATTTTCAGAGATTTTTTTACTGGTTACAAAAATTGTTGTCAATAGAAACCTACATAATATCCAAAGAAAGACGTGTATTAACGTCATAAAGTTGTCAAAAAATAAAAGGCCCGTTTTGACATTTGTATTTTGACTACCTAGTTTCGTTCTAAGTTAATTCTAGGGTTTTTCTCAAATGTCAAAACGGGCCTTTTATTTTTTAACGAGTTTAATCACGTAAGAGCGGTTGTATAGAAATGTATCTCGGGTTGGACGCTCTTAAATCTACCAACAAAGACCATCATCTGGCTACTGCAACTGTATACTGTAATACATTTTATATAACGCTGCTGCCTAGCTGTCCTATGCGATGCCCTAACTCCTCCCGTTTTGGGACTTTTACAGACTAATACCCACCGGTGTCCTTCAACTCATCCGAACAATCCCGCTGCCCTGGCAGGCAAAGGGCCTAGAGAGCCCCGTCCATGGGCAATGTGCATGAAAATAGTATATTTTGATACAAGTGGAGAAAATTTTTCACTGTGACCGAGATGGTATTCACCCGAACCGTAGGCGAGGGTTTTATGGAACGAAGATATAAATAAAAGGGGGCCGCGACTCGTGGGGGTCGCTTAGCGCCCAGCCAGATACGATAAATGTAATAAATTGTGGCGGGGCGAGCTCGCGCACTTTTCCGCACTAGTACCAAAAAATTAAAATGCGTGCCAAAAGCGGTAGAAATAAGAGCGGCTTTTCGAGTAAGTTTATTGAAAAAAGATTTGTTATCTAACCAGTTTATCAATAAATACTCAAAAATAGAATACTAACTGAAACTGAAACCAATATCAAAATTGGCAAACGAGATATTAACACTTATAACCCTTTCGCTTTGCAATACTATTTACACCTCCGATTTTGACTTTATTTATTCTAAACATTGAAATAACATTTGTAAAACAATACTAAAAAAAATCCCGCCCTAACTTACCCCCCTTTTTTTTGGGCTACGGCAATATCTTTGCCAATACCCGTTTGTGACTTTTTATTTGGCAAAGTAATTGCTAATGCCCAATTTAATTTTTCAATTTTTTGTTGCCCATGCCCAGTTTAATTTGTCAATTTTTTGTTACCAATGCCTTGATTTCTTCATACATTTTGGCTCATCTTTTTGTGTTTTGGAAATTATTTTGCCAATGGTTGCGAAAGGGATAAACAAGTATATACAACATTAATTTTAGTGCGAAACCCGAAACACGTGTTTAGTATTTTTATGTAAAGAATCAGTGTACGAAATTTCATAACTGTACGATGAAAAATCACGAAGTTATAAGCATGTTATGTTACCTGATTGGCCGCACAAATACACGATCACCGGGCCATCCAAGCGACTGGGGGTTGTTTTACTCTCGCATCCAGCTGTGCGCTAGTGTCTAAAATATATAATGTTCGCTATAACCTGTGTCGTGACCTGTGTTGACTTAGTGTCGGTGGTGTCCAACTTGTGACCTTTTTTATAGAAAAAATAAACATGGTGTAAAAGTTATTGAATCGGAAAAACGGCAGGTCATAGCAGGCATTAGGCACAGCTGGGTGCGGGAGCGAAACAACCCCTCAGTTGCCCGGATGGCCCAGTGAGTGACCATGTATTTGTCTTGACAACCAGGTAACATAACAAGCTTATAACTTTGTGTATTTCATGATATAGTTAAGAAATTTGGAAAATTGAAAATTTGAATTGAATTTTTTTGTTTTTGATTGAATTGATTTTTTTTTTTTTTTGATTTTGGAAATTTGTAAAGAATCTATGTACATAGATTCTTTACATAAAAATACTAGACACGTGTTTCGGGTTTCGCATATACCTACTAAAACTAATGTTGTATAGCGATAAAGCCATCACTCCACTACATTTTTTTAGTGTCTTTTGCGTTCCAGGACCATGAATATTTTTAAAACCAATCCTATTCCCATGGCCCTAGCAGGCATCGGCCCTGCTGGGCTCCCTATGTTTTGCTGACATCTCTTAGAGGCGCGCGTGGAACACTACACGCCGTCGACGACTCGGGATCGGTCCATATAGGACGAGCGGACGGCAAGCTACCCATTGCTCGTCGTCCGCAAGCTTGCGCCTACGGTGGCCAGAGATCGCTCTGCGACGCCCGGGGCGTCTTCTGTCGCAGCGGCTGAGGCGCGTGGATGTACGTTGGTTCATTCTTGCGGCCGCGTCCTTCGCTAGCATTACTACTTTGCAGAAGGATGCGCATCCTATTCACCCTCGCTCCGGACCATGGCCTGAACCAGGGCCCGGCGCAAGAGGTCGCCACCACCGATCGCCTCCGGGGATCCGCCAGCGGGACACACCTCCACCGTGTATCTGTCCACTACCTACACATCACACACTAAACATTCGTGCGCAAAACCTTTTTTCTTACCTCAGTAAGAATAGGTAATGCAAGGTACTGCCGTGTAGCACGCGATCCAACGCGTGGGTTCATTCAAATACCGGGTGACGTGAACGATTGACTCGTGACCCGAACCACGGTACACGACAATGGAGACCGACCTTTATACGTATACGTACTGAGTACGCAATGGGTACATAGATTAATGAAAGGCAGATGGGGCTTTAGGTATAAATATGTAACTATTTTTTTGTGGGAAATTTGAGTGAGAAGGAGTGTCAGATAAACTCACTAAAACCCAACCATACAGAGGCAAAGGCCACAGCTAATATTGCTCGTAGTAAAAGCCGCTAAAATACCAGTCGCTTTGCATGTAAAGTCAAGAGTGAATTGGGTACTTCTATCTAGGCAAGCGTGCTCTACCGTCGACCATATCTTCTCACCATTAGGTGAGATAGTGGTCATAATTGAAAAAAAAGTCTTTATATATATACCAGTCCACTGAAACCTCCCAAAGCCTCAGTCATCTTTATTTTTTACTAGCTGACCCGGCGAACTTCGTACCGCCTAATTAAGTAAGGATAACGCCATTTACTGACATTACCAGAACAGCATAATTCATTTTATAATGACATTTTTTTTTTCGTTTTTTTTTTTCATTTTTTCTCACCGTTTAAACCTTTCCTGGACTATCTCGAACATTTCAAGACCAAAATGCGCCAGCCGTTTTTTAGTTTTAGCGAGACTAACGAACAGCTATTCATTTTTATATTTAGAGAAGATAGAAGATATATTGCAATAGTTTGCTACCAACCGTGGGTTATCCTTGGGTGCACTTGTATAGCGCGTACAGGGATAATAGTCGGTTGGTACCACGTTCCATAAAAAGAATCAAACTTTGATACTTGGGGCCGTAGCCCTTTGATAATTAAAGGGCGAGTTGTCTACGGCCCCTCGTACACCTTCCAAAGGTACAGGAACCCAGGATCTTTGGAAATATGAAGAAAAAATAAATCTTGATAGCAGAAAAAAAGTCCCACAAAAAATAAAAGTCAAAAAGAACATAACGTCTTTTGCATTAGGAAATAGCATGTATAATAAGAATGTAAAGTTCCAACTGTCTGGCCATATCAACTCTATGATTGAAGGTAACTTTTATGATTGATGGATAGACTTGGATAATTTATTTTTACGTTCCCGACATTATATGAGTCCCCAAACAACGTTGTATTTGTCAAAATTCTTTCTACGTTACGGGAATCGGTTTGGCCATAAATCAAAAATTGCATGTGAGGTAATCTTGTCTGTAACGTACTTTATATGATGAATAAGAATGCGACATTATCCTGAAATGGCGACATTACCAAAATAAATAAGCTTTTCCTTTATTTTTTCTGAATTTCGTAAATTGTGAAGCAATAAACCTAATTTCCTAAAGCAATTGTGCAGCTTTTACGGTCCTGATTTATAACTCCCGAAGCGTTTTCGAAGATAAAAAGATAAACAAAATAATAGCTTCTAAATTTTACGACAATTTTAAACCAATTTTATTAATCTTTGTAAACAATTCGTTTCCCCGGTAGTTAATTCCCATCAGGATAAAATTACAATTTATAACATCGGTAGCTTGCTTGTTAGGCCTGCGTGTACTTTTGTACACGCAGACCTACCAAGGCCCGGTTTCTGCCCGTTTTTATTGCTTTAAATTTGTAAAAATGACCCGATATTAAACCGTTTTCATTATTGTCGTGAGCAATGAAATGAGGTTTACATTTCGGCTTTGTTTTCCAAACATTTATGGCGAAAACAAATACAGATTACGTTGTTTACAATAGGTATTTTCACAACCGCACGATTCTAAAAATAAATACTTACATAATGCGAAAACACATTTTCAATGAACGGATAGTTATACAATTTCCCTTGAGTTATTGAAAGACTTAACGCTTTACTGGAGGTAATTCAACTCCTGAAATCAAATTAAACATTCGAAATTATGCCTATTAACTAGTTACAAGATACGATAAGTAATCAAAACGGATTATGATAATATTTCACGTCTTCTCCTTACACGCAATATTAGAAATTAAATGATAATATCTATTAAAATTTGAATAATATTACGTGAAATATAATTATTTTTACATTTATAGTCTAGTCGTTTGGTAATTTTACTGAGTTTTGAAAATTTATTATTTCATAGAGTCTATAAAATATAAATTTGCCATTTTCAAACCATGTTACCACCTTAAATTTTCATTCTCCATTTCTCGGAGAATGAACCAGAAAGGATATATTACCAAAATATATGAATCCACTGCGACTGCGGAAAACCTCAAGCGGCGGAAATATAACAACCTTGTCGGCAGTTATAATATTTTTGAGCCATTTGGGGTTGAAACTCTCAGGCCGTGGGGTCCGAGTGCTCATACGTTTTTCAAAGAATTATCCAAACGCTTAGTAGACAGTTCGCTTGACCCAAGGGCTGGCTTTTACCTCGGTCAGAGATTAAGCATTGCCATACAACGTGGCAATGCCGCCAGCCTTTTCGGCACACTTCCAGTCGACAGCGATGCGGAGGAGTTTTTGACGCCATATTTTAGCTAGTAGTTTTTGCCTTTAGTGTATTATATAATTTTAATTAGTTAAGTGTTTTTATTGAATTATACAAATAAATACAGAAAAAATATTTAATTATATGAATATCTTTATAAAGATATTCATATAATTATATATTTTTTAGGGTGTCTTTGACATCGACGCACAAACAAATACGAGTACCATGGATCCAGTACACGATTCTTGACCCCCCAGTGGTGGAATTTTTCATCGAAATTTTACTAATTTAAAAAATAGGTAAGGTTTTTTTTTTAATTTAAACTGTATAAAAACGTTATTCTAACATCTTTTGAAAATAAATAAATTGGAATAAGGGGCATGAGAATGGTGACAATATGATCGTAACATCTAAATTTTATGGTGGAATACCGAACATCAAAGGACTGGAACAATTTGCCCGCTGTGGTTTTCCCGTCCGGTTATAAATAATTTAGGTATCTTCAAGGCAGTGAATAGGCTCTTAATAAACTAGTGCGCCTCACCATCAACAATTTCATAGTGATGCAGTGGCTTGCCATCAGGTGAGATCGCAGTCAAGGACTAGTTTATTAAATAAATTAAAAAAAAAAGAATATAGGAACTCACTGACTGTTTTTCCAAAACCATCTGTGTCCTTATAAGAATTGCATCAGTTGACATACATGAAAAGTCTTTGTGGAAAGACTTGCAAAAATGTTAATTGCAACCGTTTGCAATGCGGCTGTCAGGAATGTAATTCGGACCAGATAAGGGCAGGCATCCTGTCGCCGATATACAAGTTATAGATACAAGTCGAATAAGCAATGATTAACGTGATGCACTTGAAAATCCTCGTTATGGAGTTTTAGTTAAATAAATTAAGAAATAATCAGACATCTTGTAGCTATTATAGTGATAACTGAAATATGAATATGACATTTTTAATAAATTTAATGAACGCTGTATTAATATTTGCACACCACAAGTTATGGTAGAATGTAAATGGGCCTAATTAAAATTAAGATCATACTACTTTGTACACCTACATTCTGGCAAATAAATAAATTATTATTATTATTATTAATTGCAGGATAAAATAAAAAAAATATTGGACTGATATATCAATACACAGCCGAAACTACTAGGACTAGGAGCCTGAAATTTTACACAAGGCTTCGTTTTAGGACGTAAGCGTGCACTAATAGAGGATTTTCCAAAATTCACCCTATAGGGGAATGAAACGGGGGTCCAAAGTTTGTATGGAGAAACCTACTTTCACGCGGGCGAAGCCGTTGGTAGAAGCTAGGGATAAGCTAAGCTATTTTTAGGGATTTAGAAAATTTCACAAAACACGTTGCCGTCACATTGTCGCCCTGTTCACTGGGAGCCTTTACAAAGCTTTCAAATGATTTACTTCAAGCATTAAAGACTTTATTAATATATAACAGTTAATATAAAGTAAGAAAAACAAATTCTCGATTATCGCAAAAACAGGACTTAACTGCCGAGTTAACATAATACTACAACAATCATCCTAAGTGACAATCAACAAAGAAAAACATTTAATTGATTCATTAATGTCACTCTTACTGTCACAGCGTTTAACAACAAAAAAGTTGTCTTAACAAGCCAGACAGATAGTAATAAGAAAATACAAGAAACTTTATAGTGGCACACGCTCGAACTTGGTACGTCAAATTTGGTGCGTCCCTGTCAAAGTCGAGCGTGACTCAGCCAGAGTTTGGACGCTAAGTCAAGCTCGACCTTGGTATAGATGGACCAAGAACTTGGTATGATGGACCAAAACCGTCGAACCAAGTTGGAGCGTGTGTTAACACTATTATATCGATATCTTTTACGGGCTTATTTATTTTTTCCCCGGTGCAGGGGAAAGAAGAATAGTAGCCTGCCAATTTTACGTAACATATTATGCCTTTCGAAATTCCCCTAGGGGAGATACCCTAAAATATAGCAGGCCATATCATAAACTCACAATTTACGTTACAGTGAGAATAAAAACTATTTTGTAGAGGATAAAATATACAGAAAAACAAACAAATGAATATTGAGCAAGTATTTTTGATGTGACGTATTAAATAATGATTTATTGTTTTACAATAATTTATTGTCTCATTAAAACTCGTTTTTAATTATGTTTACATGACCCTGTTCTCAACTAAATATATGTTATTCTGTTCCTAATGCTAGCCTTAGTAATCCCTATAACAATGAAGGTAATTACCTCGTCTACAATTTTAACTCGACTTTGATAAGGCTGAAGTGCAAAGTTTTTTTTTTTAATGCGCGTAATAAATTGTTTTCTTACAAATAACTATTATTTACGTCTTACTGTTTTAATCAATCTGTTTTTTTTTTCAAAACACTTGGAAATCCCGCCCTTATCCCTACCGGTTTTAGGCACGCAATTTATTATTTTTGAGACTAATAAAAAAAGAAAATCCCAATTGCCATTCTGACCTCTACTATCCTGTAAGGTACTGGTTAACACTTGCTAGTTACGGTATTTGCGACATTTAAACATCACATAAATAGTTATAGGTACCTAGTATAGCAATGATACCTGTTTTAAAAAAAACTCAGTAATCTTCTAACGAGAAAACCAAAGTATCAACACCGCTTAACCTTGATCTCTAATACAATTGCAGTAAAGTTCACGGCATGCCAGTTGATACGTAACATCTTGTTAGACTTGTCGTAATTTAACACGTCAGAGGTATACTTACTGAAGCATAATCATTGCCGTTGCTGGAGCCTTGTACTATTAGGGCCTGCGCTGTGCGCACACTTGAGACAAGAGACAGACTTGTCTATGACCTGTTTTGTCTACGACGGCGCACACCATCAAGACAAATCAGTCTAGTGGCGTACGGCCAGTGTTGCCAACTTAGTGGATTTGCACTAAAACTGGTGGTTTTAACCCCCATTTAGTTGCATCGTGCTTGGTACTTAGGTAGTTTTTTTTTTTTTTTTTTTTTTTTAGGTGGGAAAATCATCTTATGACAAATCCCGCTCTTGGGCGGAGCGGAAAGTAGTGTCAGACTTTTACTGACTAAAAACCCACTCCTGTTCCTTCTTTGCCTTCGTCCCAGGGCCCCGGGTTAGGTAGTGGATTTTTCTAGTGCTTTAGTAAAATTCAATTTTTTACTGAAAATGCGATCACTCGGGTGTAAATCAGCACCATAGAATCCATAATTATCAATCTGATACCGACGATGATGGTGCAAACAAAAATGATTCGTCTGAAGAAGAATTAATACATAGCTGTTATTGAATAATTTGATTTACCTACTAATGTTAATTTACCCACAAATGGTATTTTGATCAACTGATTGTTAATTTTTATCACTTATTATTAAAGGAAACTAATAACCTATAGGTATGCTTACTTATTTTATTTCGTACGACACACATTATTTTTGGGGAGTTTTTGCGTTTTTGTGTGTGGGATAATTTTTTGTTAGTGCTTTTCTGGTAGTTTTAAAAGTTGACTCTAGTGGTAAGTTAGTGTAACTGTTAGCAACACTGGACGTAATTCCTCTCTAGTAGTCTTTTTAGAGAAAAACAGTCTTGTCGTAGACAAGTCTGCGATGTCGTAGACAAGTCTGTCAAGACAGTCTTGTCTCAAGTGTGCGCAGGCCCTTACTTATTCTGTGCTAGAGCAGTGCCAGGGGTGCTCAGGCACAGAGCGCAGGCCCTGGAGGGGCGTAGAAATTATCAAACCAGAGTCCCTACCACGAGCTCTATCTGTTTTACTACCTAAACTGAACTGTTAAAGGGATGAAGCTATATAGGGTGTATAGCGCCATCAGTCTTTCTCGCTCACACGACATTTTAACACATCACGGTATGGCCCCAAGGCCAAGTTTTAGATCGTGCTTGGTACTATTATTTATTTATCGTGTAACTACATAATACGGTTGTAGACACGCCCGACCAGGATTACCGATTCTGTAGGTGCTCAGGACTCCAGCACACACAAGAGATAATTAGTGGGTGGTGTGTTTGAAGCATTACGGCACGCGTATTTTTTTTATATTTAGTCTTTTTTTCTTTTTACTGTCACATAAATAAGTTAAAAAAATTAACACGTATTTCCTGGGACAAGTTTTGTGAAATTTTCAAGTGAATCGTCATTCACTTGTGATCCGTCGAATTACCAAATACCAACAGAGTTTTCAAGTATTATCTCTCTTTTTCCGCGTTGCCTCTTTATCAAACATTGCGTATACTCAGGATGACTTTAGACGGGTTGTGAAGGGTTCTCTTAATAGACTGTTCGTCGCACTCTTAAGCTTTTTCTATGAAAATAAAAAAGCTAAGTGACAGTTACATCCTGAAGGGGGTCTCTAAGTCGAATGGTTCCTTCAGGGCAAGCATGCTCCATCATCGGCCATATCACCGCTTACCATCAGGTGAAATAGTGATCTTTCGCAATAAAAAAAACTTCATTACCTTACGGTTGAATTGTATAATAAACGTAGTTGGGTACGTTAGAACCTTGAGGTCAAAAGCGAGTCATAATTTCTGTATTCATAAAATTAAATCGTTTTTTTTTTCATTTTTCAGGTATTTTCAACTAAGGAAGTAAGTAGATATTTAAAAATAACAACATGTTCCCTATGTAAGAGCATTGTATCAATCGTAATAATAAATGAAATCACACTAATATTATAAACGCGAAAATTTGTGAGTGTGTGTATGTTTGTGTCTTTTTCACGCTCGAACGGATTTGGATGAAATTTGGCACATAGGTAAACCATGTCCTGGAATAGCACACAGGATTTTTATACCAGGATAATGCTGCTGGCAGCAAAGACTTTACTGAATAAAATAAACTTTAACTTTATGCGAGATGATTTACACGCGTACCACGAGAACTGGTCTAAGACAGCGCAAGGGAAGAATGTCTGGAAGGACATAAAGAGGCTTTGGCCATACTGTGGGACAGTAATGGTTAAAGTTGTCAAAAAATAAAAGGCACGTTTTGACATTTATATTTTGACTACCTAGCGGCTTGTCCGGTGTAGTATAGCTACTCCTAAAATAGCTAAAAAAATAGCTACTATTACACCGGACCCCTAATTATTATTTTTTTGTTTCTTTCAGTTTCGTTCCAAATTACATTGTAGGGATTTTTCTCAAATTATGTCAAAACGGGCCTTTTATTTTTTAACGAGTTTAACACATACGAGGCGTAATACGCCTCGTATGTGTCTTTCTTGCGGTGCAGCTAAGAAAAGTATAGTCTTCTCGGCCGTGCGGAGGCCGTAACTTCAATTTGGTTTAGTTTAGGAAAAAGATGAATATATCTTATGTCTAAGATGCCCTATTAAAACAGATTTCAGAGGTGTATCTACTTAAATACGGGGTCACTTTGACCTCGTATCGCATTTAAACAAAATAAGCTTTTAGCTTCTTTAAAAGTTACGGGGCCTAATAAGCCCCTTGCCGCCATCATGATAGTTTTCAAACGGAGGAGGTCTTAAACGCCCCGTACCGCAGGAATGGAAATAATACAAAAATGACTACTGCAGACAAAGTGTTAAAAAAAGAAAAAACATACATTCAACCGAACATATAACCTCCTCCTTTTTGAAGTCGGTTAAAAAAATAAGAAAAAAGGAAATAATGTAAGGCAACTTACCTGAAATCGTATACAGCTCCGTAAATCCTCTTCATGCAACGAAGCAGACGTGAGAGGTTGTCTTTTCTGCAAATCGATCCACCTTTCGGTATGTGGTTCATGAACTGAAAACAAAAATACTTTCTCAATCAACTTGGCCATACCATCATCTTCCTACCCTTGTCCCGTGTTATTTGGGGTCAGCACAATACGTTTTTTTCTTCCATTCGGTCCTGTCACCCGTCAAGCTATCACTAACTCCCTTTTCTTTCATATCACTTCTCTTACACATTCCATCTCGGACAATTATATTTTATAAAATGTACTTCTAATAAATAAATAACTAAGACTGTAGGAACTGCAGAAGACAAAGCTTTACGGTTCGCCAAAGCTCGAGATACCCTCGCACAGCTGGACCTGCCCCCCTAGCCAAGTTACAATCGTAACGTTCGCGCCGAACGCCTCGAGTAAGCCACGCCTCCGATTCCTTTGTTCTGACGTCATCTCAACGCCCAGTCACGTGGTCAGAACATAGAGTGAGTCAGTTTCCTTGGTTGGAGTTTATCAACCAAGGAAACTGACTCAGATGGTTGGGGTCGTGCCTCACTAAGATGTCATGGTTACTGGTCACTAAGATGTTGAAGGCCACGGGTAGGCTTTAGTCAGTAAAGGTCTGTCGCGCCCTCTCACTCCACCCTAGAGCAGGAGCAGTCATTTGATGATTATAATTAATATCCACCCCGGGAATTTTAGAAAGAATTACTGTTCCCCTGGAACGTAAAGGGCAACAGAAGGACACAGCTGGAATTTAGTTCCACTATCTGTAATGATTTCCCACAAAAAACAGAAAGGTATTAAACCTATCTACATTTTTTAAGTTGGGAAATCATCGAATGTCTTCTCACGCGCTAGGGTGAAGCGAGAGAGCGTGTGATATTTACTGATTAAAACCCATCTGTGTTCCTTAACTTGCCCTTTGTGTAGCTGGGTCACAGTAACTCTTTCGAAAAATCTCGCAGCCCTATTTGATCTACCTAATATTATTTGGTAATAAAAGCTAACATTGAAACTATATATCTAAAGAGAAAATAATGTACTAGGCTAGTGGCTGTAGATAATGTTAAGTTACGTTTTGTTCAATATAAAGATAAATGGCATCGGTTACTTTTAATGTTCAGTTTTAGTATACAATATTTTGATTCGTCTAGACAAAATATATTTTAGCATTATTACCACGATATTTTGTATCTTTATTGTTTCTAATAATAATCATAATTCAGTTGTAACTAATTCAATAAAATTTTCCCTTCGAATGACGATAAAACTAAAGTTCAATCATAGAAATTGGGCACGTCACAATCGAGGCGATAAGTCACCTTTTTTGAGGAGTGGTTAGAGAGACACCATAGCGTCGGATCTTCCACATGACGGAGGTCTTCACCGGACATGGCAAGTTCGACAAAAATCTTGGTGTTTTGTGAAATCGTGCGCAGGGGCAAGTGTAAAAAAACAAATAAGAACTACTTACCTGCCAATCTCCCAGGGTCTTGTAGCTAGCTGCAGGGAAGGCGCTGGTCTTCCACCAGAGGTTCCACCGCTCCTCCAAGCCGCTGTGGTAGCCAGGGTACATGCGCCACCCACGCTCTGCACACACCTTTACAAAAGCAACCGTACAATAAAAAATATATAAATATATCTGTTCCAGACCCATTGGCGCCTTGCTTGAAATAACATTGTCTTGATTGTAAATTTTTTCTTAGACAATCTTAATGATATGCCTATTCCTGCATTGAAGGACAAAAAAAATAACTAGTCTATGTTTTTTTAAAGGGCTCAAGGGCGAAGCGGAATGGCGTGTCAGACTTTTACTGACTAAAACCACACCTATATTCCTTCAGTTGCCCTTTGCGTCCCAGGACCACGCATCAGAAATCGACCCATAACGCTAGTAGGGTTCAGGCCTGCTGGGCCCCTACGGTTTTGCTGACATCTCTTTGAGGCGCACGTGGAACACTACGCACCATTTTTTTACCTATTTACGAAAAATTTAAATGAAATATAACAAAAATATGAAAGAATCATTCAAATATCTCAACAAATTAGAAAGATATAAAACTTTAAAGTTGCGTTTGCAAGTAAATTTTCGTATCACACGGCACTCCAGTGTGTGACGTCACAAGACCCTTTAATATTGTGGTGAAATAAAAAAACAGGGCAAGTGCGAGTCGGACTCGCCCACTGAGGGTTCCGTACAAACTTACCTATGTAAATAGTTGAATTCCCGAATTTTCCGAATCGCAAGTTTTTTTTTGTGACGTAAGAACACATTTGCTGTTTTCAGATTTATTCCTATACTTATCTGTGCTATAAGACCTTGCTTTATGCCAAATTTCAGGATTCTGGGTCAACGGGAAGAACCCTATGAATTTTGATTTCCTTGAGACTGCCGAAATATACGTTTTCAGCGACATAAACGGCCGTATCTTTTTTTTTTTCGTTAATTTAGAAGTTTGATTTTTTCACAGCTTCAAGGGTTCACAGACTTGAGTATGGTTTTAATTTCAACTCGATATCTCCACGCGTTCCCGAGATTCAGGGTCTTGACAGACAGACGGACAACAAAGTGATCCTATAAGGGTTCCGTTTTTTCCTTTTGATGTACGGAACCCTAAAAACACTATCAATATAAATAAGAACGAGCTCATGTGCGACTTAAGCCTATAAAGCTACGCGTCCGTGGACAGTGTCCACGGACGCGTAGCTTTATAGACGCGTATTTGTAATTACAGCGGCAGCTACACGACGGCATGACGACAGAATGTCGCTTCGTCGACAGAGTAATAATTTTGTATGTAAGCGTCACGCAGTCGTACACCAAGCGTATAATGACGAATACGCATCTATGAAGCTACGCGTTCGTAGACAGTAGGCCTAATAGGTTTTGTATGTAAGCTTCACGCAGGCGTACACTAAGCGTATAATGACGAATACGCGTCTATGAAGCTACGCGTTCGTAGACAGTAGGCTTAATAGGTTTTGTATGTAAGCTTCACGCAGGCGTACACCAAGCGTATAATGACGAATACGCGTCTATGAAGCTACGCGTTCGTGGACAGTAGGCCTAATAGGATTTGTAAGTAAGCTTAATGCAGGCGTACACGAACACCAAGCGTATAATGACGAATACGCGTCTATGAAGCTACGCGTTCGTGGACAGTAGGCCTAATAGGATTTGTAAGTAAGCTTAATGCAGGCGTACACCAACACCAAGCGTATAATGACGAATACGCGTCTATGAAGCTACGCGTTCGTGGACAGTAGGCCTAATAGGATTTGTAAGTAAGCTTAATGCAGGCGTACACCAACACCAAGCGTATAATTACGAATACGCGTTTATGATGCTACGCGTTCGTGGACAGTAGGCCTAATAGGTTTTGTATGTAAGCTTCACGCAGGCGTACACCAAGCGTATAATGGCGAATACGCGTCTATGAAGCTACGCGTCCGTGGACAGTAGACCTTGGAAATTCTTTTGTATTTGAGTGATTTGTGGTGCGGAGATCTCTATATGAGATCAAATGAGACACGCTCCGGTGAGGGACTGGAATCGTTGTGCGTAAAATTAAATAATTAAATAGTCAATCATTGATGGATTTCAACTGTTCACTGTTTTATTTGTGTTAGTCTATATTTTACACGCACAACATGAAAGTTCTCCATTAGCAGAAAAGCACATAGCCATTGAATTTTTAGTGTGATCGTTGACACCGCTTTCAGGCACTTTAGACCAGGTATATAACAGAAGTGGTAAATTTTTCGGAATCAGAAACGGAATCGGAGGTGGAGGCAAAAGCGTTAAATGAAACAGTACCTACACTAAAACTAACAAAAAATCAGTTTATTATAAATGAAGCGCTAACTCTTATGAGTTGGTCTTCATGCGAAATACGAAACAGAACACACAAGTGAAAGAGTAATTAACAGCAGGCACAGGGTGAGGGAGGGACCCCACGCACAAAACACAAATATTTATATAAAATTTTATTGGTACCGAAATCGGAACCGAAGATTCAAAATCAATCGGAAGTTCCGAACTCTCGAAATTGGTAAAAACATCTCTGCTTTAGACCCTACTACAATAACAGTTACAGTGCACAGTATAATCTACATCCTGTAATAGCATAGCATAATCAGCATAATGTTCACACTATTGTGAAGTGCCCATAGATCCGTGGAAGTGCCTTATAATGTTCACGGATTGGTAGGATGGATGTCACATGTTTTTGAATTTTTGGTTCTAGGACATGCCGGTTTCCTCACGATGTTTTCCATCACCGTTTTGAGAGTAGAAGAGATGAAATAAATTACACAACGTAATACGCCTGGCTGGGTTCGAACCCGCGACCTACAACTCGTAAGTCGGGGCCGTTACCACTCGGCCACCACTGCTCCACTACTCTTTGCATCCTATGATATAATTAAAGACTAAGTACTCATTACTTTTCTCTCATTTCTCTCTCATCTCTCAAGAATCTTTTCATGATTTCTGCTGGAAAACGCCCTCTGCTGGACAAAAACCTCGTCCATAGATTTCCTCGATGACCTCATTTGTTCTGATGTCTATAATCTTCACGACACGTGCGTGACCTGATAGTTGAACTAGGTAGGTGTGTATTCATGCAACTATTAACCATGTTAGTTTATTAGTGTCATACTAATCAATAATTTTATGAATAAACCAATTAGGTATATTGATAACTAGCTTTTACCCGCGGCCTCACCCGCGTATATAAAATATAGCCTATGTCACTCAGGAATAAAGCAGCTTTCTATCGGCGAAAAAATTTTAGTCATTGGACCAGTACTTTCAGAGATTTCCTCCAACAAACAAATAAACTAACTTTACCCTTTTATAATATTAGTTTAAGTAGATAATATTAGTGTAAACGTTGTCCTGCCCAAAAACTGACTTTTCGTCAGAAAAGAAAATTTTGAACCCGATTGCAGCCCGACCTGTTGGGTTCAATTATATTTTCAAACCATCCAGGGGGGCTATTGCGTAACTTTGTTGACAGTTCAAGTGATGATCACTTGTTAACAATGTGCATCATTGAACTGTCAAACAGCTAGTTTCGTATTGCCTATCTTCAGTGACCAACTGCAGTGACGTCATTAGCCACTGGTGCCTTTGATAGCCACCGTAACACATTTTGACAGATGTTATTGTATCGATACTTTTAAAATTGCGATTGTGTAAGCTTTTGAAGCTGTATAATATTCGATAAAATTTTAGAGCGGTCACAATAGATAGGCACCGTAAATTTTTATAATTCACCACATTTTCACCGTAGTTTGTTAGTCACTTGTGTGATACGTAATACCAATTTTATGGAATTGTCAGTTGACAACTAAGTTTAGTGTGCAACGAATGCCAGTTGTCAACTGTTATAGAAAAGGTTAGCCAATAGCCCCCCAGGTACCCAAGCAAATATACACACAAAGTTTCATCCGAATCGGTAAGTCGTTTAGAAGGAAATAGGTGACAAATACACGTACAGAAAAATGATATACCTATATAAAGATATTCTAATTGCACCCAGGAAGAATATGAACTAAAATGTGCAATGCCGCGTTTAATTTGTCATAAATAACGATACAATACAAGTTATCGACTACCTGGTTGCTTTGTCCTATAATTATATTAATATCAGGTAATTACGACTATATAAATATCAGGTGTAGCTTGTAATATCAGCAAAAAAGGATATGTGAAGGAATAAAAATTAATATCATACAACTATCGAATCTACATATTTTCATACTAATATTATAAAGATGAAAGTAATTTCTCCATATTTCACTTCTCAACGGCTAAACGAATTTGGTTCTTATTATATCCTAGGTTAGGAACTATGATATTCCGGGAATATATCCCCTTGAAATGGTTTCCCGACTATATCGCGGGCGAACTTAGTGAAGAAGCTAATAACAACAGCTGGTCCAGCTCCACTACCATCGGGGTGGACAAATTGATTAGTTTGGAAATTATTGTTATTACTTTTTAATGTTTTTTTGGAATTGTAAAAGATTATAACTATTGTATAATGTAGAAGCATTTTTTTCAAAGTTTGTAAATGTGAGTACCATGGAGCTATTTTATGGTTTTTTATGTTACTATTGGACTTGTTTGACATAAATGAGCATGGCAGTTGAGAGTTTGTCATGCTCACTCAAATGTCTCACTGATGGTGGCGCATGTGTTGGATCATTCGGTTCCCTTCAAAATGGTTGAGCTGAGTGGTGCTAATATTAGCGTCATGTTGGTGAACGGGCGCTGTCAGTTGAGACTGGTCATCTCTTAGCTGCCAGTTGCTATTTTAATATCTATATTTAGTTTTTATTTTTACTTTATTTACATTGTTCTCACATGATAGCGACAAGAAACATGTAACAGAGATATTTGTAATTACAAAACATGATTGAAAACAGTGTCCATGGAGTTTCTTGCACATTTTTCTCCATAGAGATCTACGCTTTGGAATGTGCAATTAGCATCTTTTTTTTCTGACTGACCGACTTCATGACATTTCAAAACTGCCTATAAAAGGTTTATTTGAAAAAAATAAAAATAAAAAAAAACAACTAATATTACAAACAAGAAATATTTGTGTATTTTTGTATTTTTCTGTATTTTTGTTTGTAATGAATAAACTCAAAAACTATTGGACCGATTTGATAAATTCTTTCATCAGTAGAATGCTAAAGTAGCGATATATGACTTTATCACGGTCACGCAGGTGAAGCCGCTGGTTGAAACTAGTCTATACTTCTACTAAAATAATAAACCTCCTCCTCCTCTTGTTGTCTAAACAATATTTTCTTTTTTTTATGCACCTGCCATATTGTCTCTCCACTACCCTAGGTTGACTGGACGGTAGAGAATGCCTAAGGCATTAAGTCCGCCTTTGCACCTTTGCATGAAGATTAAATAAATAAATAATAAAACTGAAGAGTTTGTCTGTTTTTATTTCGAACGAGTTTATCTCAGGAACTATTAAAATATATTTTAGTTTTAGATTGCCCATTTATCTGACCATCCGTATACACTGATGGTCAGATAAATATATAATATATACGCGATACTCCTTGGATAGCCAAAGAGCATCGCGTTGCCCAGTAACTGGGTTGTGAAAATCTGATAGGCCGTCGCTCCATGTAAATCACAGGTAATCAGCGGCATCCGATTAAACTGTAAGCCGACCCTAGCTAGTAGGGAAAAAGCTAGGGAGATGAAGATTGCCCATTTATCGAGGAAGGTTATATAGGGTGACTGGCAATTAGTGTACGATACTTAAACACGTGATTGTGCTCATGATAACAAACAATTTTTATTATGGGAGCAAAGCGGAAATCGCGAAAAAAAATATCAGCTGTTCAGTACATTAGGCAAACATAAATGTACTGTACAGCTGATTTTTTTTCGCGATTTCAGGTTTGTTCCCATAGTACAAGTTGTTTGTTATCATGAGCACAATCACGTGCTTAAGTATCGTACACTAATTACCAGTCACCCTATATAACATTACTCTATTAACTCAGAAACCGGGACAGCTAGTCTTAGATAAAACTGCATTTGTGGACCGTGAATAACCTTGTAATTTGACTTGTGAACCAGTTTACGACTTTACAACTGATTATGTCAATAAAATAATAGCCTGTAATTATAGCTCTGAAGTTATAATTGCACATAACGTAAATAAAGGTTAGGTCCATAGTCTGGGCCATTCACTGTAATTGCGAAATGTGCAGCTTACGTCAACATTAGGTATCTCTTAACAACTTATTGATGAATATCTATCAAAGATGGGTAATAAAACTAATTATGAACGCTTCTTGAATGAACAATTCTATTTTATGTTTTACTATTAGCTACTAATCACTACTAGTTTAGGTGCAGTCTTCTACAATACTGTTCGACAGGGTTACTGTGACCCTGAATCGTAAAGGACAACGAGGCGTAGGGCTCATATGGACCGGTCCCAACTTCCACCTATTTTTTTTTTCTTTTGAGTAGTATTTTGGGACCACAAATAAAATTCTATTTGGTAACTGCACAAGGAAAAAGGCATTAAAGTACAGTTACCAAATATAATGTATTTATTTTATTTCTGGTCTCAAAATACTATTACAAAAAAATATATTAATAGGAGGAAGTTGAGACCGGACTACCCACCTACGACCCAACTGAAGAATACAGGTGAGTTTTAGTCAGTATAAGTCTAACACTTCGTCTCGCTCTACCCAGAGCGGGAAAAGTCATTTGATGAAAGTTACAAAAGTCTTATAAGCAACTACATGTTGAAGTTATATGTTATACCTTGACCAGTAGGCCGGGTCCCGATCCGCTGTCATTGAGTCTGAATATAAAAGGCTCGTCATCATCGAAGCTTGCGTCCATTCTTCAGCCTAAAAACATGACTCATTTATTTTTCAAAATTGGACGCGATCCATCGGGAACATTTCTACGCTTATTCATATCAGGCGCAATACATCTTCGCTGTCTATCGAATATACTCGTATATGATACGCGTGAATCGCATGTCACCTTATCATCGCAATCGTGGACTCGTGATATCGTTTCGAGACACGTTTACGTTACGTTTGCCGGGAGAGCGTTTCGTTCTACGCGGGACGTCTAGCGCTCTCCGCCACCCGCCCAGTACTGTCTCCGATTCTCCAAGTTAGTTACGTTGCAAGCTGATGCCCAACCCCCAGTGATTTATTAACCCCCGTTCGTGTCACGTGCCTCCTGTAAAAAGCAACGTAACAACGATTATGCATTTTGTTAGTCTAATGACGCGTCGCTTTTTATATCTAAACGAACAAGTTCGGGGTAAAGTTGAATAACATTTTTGATGAATGCTACACGACGGTTTTATTTTTATACGGTTGCGAACGACTGGATTTCATGACAGGTTTTGATTGAATTATGTTAATGGGGATGTTTTGTAACATTAAAATCCGATTCCTGAATCAATATCATTGAACATATTGTAGGAATTCTGTAAAGAACACGTGATGAACTGATTATATTATGATTACTTTTATTTTTACCTATTCTTAACAGACTTCAAAAAATGTGGAGGTTCTCAAACCGGATATATTTTTTTTAATATTAGTGATTTCAAAACTCCCTTCTTCTTTTATTTACTTCTTTTTTTATTTGATAGGATAAGTCCTGGAAATAAGTGGAAGTAAACTTCCACTTACTTCCAGATTGGTCTACCAAAATTCAGTTCTGTTGATGGTACTCATTGAGATAACTCCTTAAATATTATAGCGATCACAATTACTGTGATATGGGATATTCTTTGAAAATATCAAGAATCTATCAATTACAGTAGGTACTGAAGATACAGTCCTGTGACAGACAGTCGGATGGGCAGACAGTGGGGGTAAGCGGAGCAAGTAATAGGGTCTCGATTATCAAACCTGAAATATAAGTTAGTTCATGAATAATAAATAATAAATTAATAGTCCATCTTGATAAGTATTTACTTAACCATCAATACGCGTACCAATAAAATAATCAATCAAATACGATCGTTAATTTTATTGATACATGCATAAATATTAATTAGATAAATAAGCATTTTATTACAGTGACGGTTTGCATGCTCTGCACATGGGCATGCAAATCATTATTTTAATAACAAAATAAATAATAAATATTATTATCAATCTGAATAAAGTAAGGAAGACGTTTAAAATTACAAGAAATTATAATTAGAATAATATAAAAATGACAACTTAATTGAATACAGAATACAATAAAAATAAGTACGTCAATATATCCTACAAATTCTTTTATTAGTCTATTTCTTTCTACCAATAAATAATAATAATATTCCACAACTTTCACACAACGCCATCTAGTCCCAAACTAAACAGAGCTTGTAGGTACTATGAGTACTAGACAACTGCTAAATGTATGCATAATATAGATAAATTACATACAGACTCAGAACAAATGATGGTGCTCATCACACAAACATTTGTCCTGGGTGGGAATCGAACCCACGACCTCCGGTATAACAGTCAGGGCCACTAACCACTAGACCAACAGGTCAGTCAGCATTATAAATATTATTCATAATTTTATGTATTACTATAACTGCCGTCAGCGGCTTCGCCCGCGTGAAAGTAGAAAATTGTCCCAAGGCAACATACTCCCAGGATAAAAATTGTCCCAAGGCAACATACTCCCAGAGATGACGATGGGTGGGCCTTTAGTATGGGACGCTACCTGTGTCGACACTCTTGCGCCATCCCATCTTCCTAGCTCGTCGCGCTGTGCTGGTGCTGCCGCTGCGGCTGCGGAGAACCTCAAGCGGCGGAAATATAACAACCTCGTTGTTAGTTATATTTTTGAGCCGTTTGGGGTTGAGACTCTTGGACCGTGGGGTCCGAATGCTCATGCCCTTTTTAAAGAATTATCCAAATGGCTAGTTGACACTTCGCGTGACTAAAGGGCTGGCTTTTACCTCGGTCAGAGATTAAGCATTGCCATACAACGTGGCAATGCCGCCAGTCTTTTGGGCACACTTCCAGTCGACAGCGATGCGGAGGAATTTTTTGACGCCATATTTTAGATAGGAGTTATCGTGTATATACTCGTGTTATGTAATTTTAATTAGTTAAGTGTTTTTATTTTTCTTGTTAAATCACTCTGATCTTTGGCTGAAGCGAATATAATATATATTATTATATTATGTTATTCGGAAAAATCTTCGTAAATCAATTCGGAATTTGAAATGTTTTCATAGGTGCGCGAGTCCGAATCGCACTTGCCCGGATTTTTTCATTAATATCGATAAAAATGTATTAAAACTAATAACTTTAATTAAAATAAATAGTTAAATAGGTTTGCTATCATCATCTGCCTATTCTGTCACCCGTCATGCTCTCACTAACCCCTTTTCCTTTCATATTGCTTCTCACACAATCCATCCATATTTTCATTTGCCTCCTCCTCCCTCGCCATCCGTCCAAGGTTTGCTAATTATTTATTATTTTTGATCACGACTTTGAATTTTTCCTTACAAATCCACCACGGATAACGTTCCTTCGACTAGAAGTGCCCATAATTTAACAGCATGCCCTTATTTTCGTTTATGCTCTATAAACGTTTCGAACGCATAACAAATGAACGTATAATATCGCTATAAAAGCGCATGATGTACCCTATAATTAAATTCTATAAACTTTAAATTGAAATCCCTGCCGCTTCCTGTAACCCAGTTTTATGGCAAACAGTTTGCGTGATACAGGGGTTGTTTCAATATAAAATGCTTGCTTTAAAAACCTACAGGCCGTTGTCAGTTGTCATTCAACTCCGCCTTTGCATAAAAAGGGCAAAATATTCCAATAACCGAGTTATTTTGTCTACTACGGTTGCGTGACTTAACATATCAATATCATCATTATTATTTCAACTGAAAGACGTCTTCCTGAAGTGTCGCACAACAACAGCTTCTGTGCGTTTGGTATCCGGATTCTCATGAACCTCACCAGGTCATCGATTCACCTTGTGGAGGCCTTCCAATACTGCGTCTTCCGGTATACGGTCGGCATTACAGAACCTTTCGGCTCCATCGACCATTTGTTCAGCAAATAATGTGCCCTGCCCACTGCCACTTAAGTTTGGCGATTTTTCGGGTTATGTCAATATCTTAATTTCTGATTCGAGCACGCAAGAAAACTTGGCACCACTTCTACTTGTATTATATCTAGCGTGATCAAACTTTTAATGTCCCCACTGCTGGGACTCAGGCCTCCTCTCTATGAGACTGAATGGGCCGTAATCCACCACGCGGACCCAGTACGGTTTGGTGGACCCAGTACCGGTAGGTATGTCCTAAAACCAAAAAATTCGAAGACATGTAACTTCGAATTTTTTGGTTCTAGGACATAACGGTTCCCTCACGATGTTTTCTTTGCTATGTAATTAAGTATATCTACTACAGATTATTATATACAAACATTGGACGTGTTGATTAAACCATTTAATTTAATTAAAGTCGTTTACATTGTTATAGTATAACGAGTTGTTGCAAAAACTTTAAAAGAAAAAAAAATGATTGAATAGAATTAACTGGCTTATTATGTAGTTACCTACATTATCTATTTCCTAGTCATTAAAAATACTTTAATGAGTATTGCTTACAAATAATATAGTTAAGTTAGCATAGCATAGCATAGTCGGCCTTATAATGTTCCCACTGTTGGGACTCAGGCCTCCTCCTCTAGGAGAGGGAATGGGCCGTAATCCACCACGCGGGCCCAGTGCGGGTTGGTGGATGTCACATGTCTTCGAATTTTTGGTTCTAGGCCATGCCGGTTTCCTCACGATGTTTTCCTTCACCGTTTTGAGAGCAGTGGTGATAAAATAAATTACACAAAGCAATGCGCCTGGCTGGGTTTGAACCCACGACCTACAACTCGTAAGTCGGGACCGTTACCACTCGGCCACCACTGCTCTCATAGTTAAGTTAATAACAGGTATTTAATTTCTTTAGTTACGGTTCAGATGGGAAAATAATTAACCAATTTATTAGGTCTTACTTATTCATTTATTTATTTGTTGCAACATATTTATTGTTGTATGCTGCAACAAAATTGATATAAGAATAATAATTTAAAAAAAGAGTTGCCCAGAATCAAAAATCAAGAACCAAAGCATTTATTTCAAATAAATCATTTACAGGCATTTTTACGGGAGCAGTGGTGGCCTAGTGGTAACGGCCCCGACTTACGAGTTTGTAGGTCGCGGGTTCAAACCCAGCCAGGCGCATTAATTTATTTTATCTCCACTGCTCTCAAAACGGTGATGGAAAACATCGTGAGGAAACCGGCATGTCCTAGAACCTAAAATTCGAAGACATGTGACATCCACCAACCCGCACTGGGCCCGCGTGGTGGATTACGGCCCATTCCCTCTCCTAGAGAGGAGGCCTGAGTCCCAATAGTGGGAACATTATAAGGCCGACTATGCTATGCTATAGGCATTTTTTCAGTTGGCAAAAATGAAGCTAATTGCACATTCCAAAGCTTAGATCTCTATGGAGACAAACATGCAAGAAACTTCATGGACATTCTTTTAAGGAGCGTTTACAAACAATAAACATATATATAAACTTACATACACAAGACATCTAGACCTGCAGCAACTATCTGTAGGCCATATAAATATTTGTCACGCGCGGGAATCAAATCCACGACACGCAGCGCGCCAACCAATCGTTCAACCACTACACCAACCGAGCCTTCAAATTAAATGACTTTTGCACACAAAAGTAACGCAAAGTCACGACATTATTAAGTAAGATTCCGGGTTCTATAGATTGACAGCGTGGCCCTCGCAACTGAAGGAACATTGTGCGTCAAACTCAATAAGGCGCGCGTGGAGCACTACGCGTCATGCACGATTTGCGCGTGGAGATGCAACGCCGGGGCGAAACTCCGCTGCCGCGACAAGTCGCGGCATGGCGGACAGAGTTCCGGCGGGATCTCATGGTGGAATGGCGACGGCGACTGTCGCAACCCAGTGCTGGGCACGCTACAATTGAGGCGATAATTTCCCTCTTTGAGGAGTGGCTGGAGCGGCAACACGGCGTCCTCACCTTCCGCATGACGCAGGTCCTCACCGGACATGGCAAGTTCGGGAGATTCCTGCATCGGATTCAGGCGGAGGCAACGCCCGAGTGTCATCACTGTGCGGACCACCCAGAGGACACGGTGGAGCATACGGTGGAGGTGTGCCCCGCTTGGGCCGAGCACCGCCGTGTCCTCGTGGAGGCAATTGGCGGCAGCGACCTTTCGCGTCGGGCCCTGGTTCAGGCTATGGTCCGAAGCGAGGAGGAGTGGCAGGCGGTCGCCTCCATCTGCGAAGCAGTAATGCTGGAGAAGGAGGAGGCTGCACGCGTGAGGGAACGAAGGTCCTCACGCCCTAGCCGCCGTAATTCCGACCCCGACTACCGGCCACGGTAGACGCGGGCTTGCGGACGTCGAGCACTGGGTAGCTCGCCGTCCGGCTGTTCGGTAATAAACCGGACCGAGCCCAGTCGTCAATAGCGCGTAGTGATCCTCGCGCTCCTCAAAGAGATGTCAGCAAACCGTAGGGGCCCAGCAGGGCCAATGCCCTGTAGCTAGGACCGCGGAGAATTTCTGAAAGGGAAACCCGTAGTCCTAGAACGCAAAGGGTAATTGAAGGATTCAGGTGTGGTTTTAGTCAGTAAAAGTCTGACACGCCCTCCTGCTCCACCCAGAGCGCGAGAAGTCATTTTGATGATTTCCCACCTAAAAAAAAAAAAAAAAATTACAGACTAAATTTAATTTATGTATTTATTTTGTATAATTTGATTGAATTTATTTAATTTATTACTTTATATAAAAATATTGAATTGTAATGAGCTGAATTTTATGGCTAGGTATCTACTAACACATACTAACCTTTATATTTTTTTGTATTTACCTTTTTTATATTGTATTACCTGATATTATTATTTACCTGATTATTATTATATTATATTATTTACCTGATTTTATATTGTATTTACATATAGGTTAACGTTTTTTATTTTTTAAGTTTTTTATTTATTTTTTATGTACTTCTTTTATTTTTTATAGTTAGTAGTATTGTAATAGTTTAGTGTTATTTTAGCTTTTTAGGATGTTAGTGTAAGATTATGACTTTTTTCAATTATTATTTTTTTTTTTTCGGTTTGGAAACCACTATTGTATTAGGTTCCGCCTGTGAAGATAGTGTGTGTATATTTAATAATAAATAAATAAAATAAATAAATAAATATGAGTGCAAGCTCGAAATAAAATGATTAATAATAATTAAACTTATCATATTTCTGATATGCGAAAGAGACGGAGCTATACATGGCGAACACCGTTATCCCTTTCGTCAAAGGTTGTAAACTATCATAAAGGTGACCCCATCATGACCTAAACAACGCAATAGTAATAATCTTCACACCTTTGGAAATCTGCCCATCGTGTTAAGGATAACTGCCATAAACATAACCATAATATCTGCCATGACCTACTCTACTGGTACATCTATACTAATACTAACTTTGAACCACGACTTGGTCTGCGTGAATGTCGACGTCGGTTATAGCGGACGCGAAGTCGAAGTCAGATAAAAAGCAGCCTATGTCCTTCCTTAAGATTCTTCTTCTTCCTTGTCGGTATCACTCTTGACAGAGTGGACGTGGTCATCACTTCAGGTGTTGGTGGCAAGCTTCACAACACGCCGCCGCTCCTCTCTGATGGCCACCTTCCTCGTGCATTCGTGCAGTGATGATGACCCATTTACTGCCGCTTTAATCTGGTCAGTCCACCTTATAGGCGATCTTCCTCGTGGGCTGCTCAACCTTTCCCTGGACCACCAGTCGCCTAATAGCCACTTTTCCTCAGCGGCATACGTGTCCAAAAAAGGTGAGAATACGAGACTGTACCAAAGATGATAAACGCTGCTTGATGCCGATACTTAAGATTCTAGCTTAATCAAAATATTAGTTCAGTACTTTAACCGTGAAAGGGTATTAGACAGACGGAGTTACTTTGTTACTTGTCTTTGTTGTTTAGAATAGAATAGAATAGAATAGAATAGAATAGAATAGAATAGAATAGAATAGAATAGAATAAACTTTATTGTACACCAAATTAGTAACAAAACTTTTACACTAACTTAAATCTATGGGTACAAAGGCGGTCTTATCGCTGAGAGCGATATCTACCAGACAACCTTAGGATGGAATGTAAGAACTTGAAATAGAAAAAGGTGGGGTAGTCTGCGGTGTACTTACTGCAAATTAATAACGTAAATAATATATTAAAATTATATACTAGACTATACATAGATGTAATATAGCTATTATATATAAAAGACAATATGTAAACATATAAATATTATAGGTATATATAAATATTATGAGTTACAAAATTTCATACAAAGAGATGGAAACAGAAAAGAACAATAAGGTGGGTTAGTGACGGAAGAACTGAATTTAGGTAGAGGCAGGATAGCAATTAGAGTGAAAGGAAATGATCTTTGACTAGATTTTTGAAAGAAGCTAGTGACTGGGCTTGCCTAATTGGCACCGGCAACGCGTTCCACAATCGTACCGCTTGGACCGTGAACGATTGGTCACTGAACCTAGTAGAATACGAGGGCATTAAAAGTTCGAGTATTTTGTTTTGTTTTGTTACTTTTTTTTATTATTTGTAGCATATTTATAATAATAATTGTATAAAATTATGAAGAGGTATTTGTAAGTTGACTGGCTTGTTGATCTAGTGGTTTATAGTGCCCTGACTGCTATGCCGGAGGTCGTGGGTTCGATTCCCACCCAGGACAAATGTTACTGTGATGAGCACGATCATTTATTCTGTGTTTGGGTGTAATTTATCTATGATATGTATGTATTTAGAAATATATAAGTATGTTTATCAGTTATCTAGTACTCATAACACGAGCTCTGCTTAGCTTGGAACTAGACGGCGTTGTGTGATAGTTGTGGAATATTATTATTATATTTATGGGTAAGTTTATATCTCTGAAACTACAGAACCGATTCTAAAAATTCTTAACTAATGTGTAGCTGCATTATGAGTGCTATAGTCTATAAATTGTGTTCCCTTGGGATTATTGTCTATTTTCACGCAGGTAAGCTGCTGGCAGAAGCTAGTCCTTGATGAACACCAAGAGCAAGGTTCGATGTTCGATTTTGTCAGGGTTGATGGGTTCCTGCTGAAAACCAGCGCTTAATATCTATAAATATAATAAATCTGTAGAAGTTTTTAGTCGTGCGCGCATCACGTAAAATGTACGAAATCGATGTAAATAACTTTTATACATTAAAATTGTGTGTATGTTGATATAATATTTAGAGTTTGTTTCATCGCAATCGGTTAACTACATCGAAAGATATACTATATATATATATATATATATATATATATATATATATATATATATATATATATATATATATATATATATATATATTCATTGACTGTTAGGCCATACGAAGTTCGCCCGGTTAGCTAGTTTAAAATAAGAATACGAGTTAATTATTATTAAATGTTATCCTAATCCTTACATATTATAAAACAAAGTCCCCCATTACGTCTGACTGTATGGACACGATAAACTCAAAAACTACAGAACGGATTTACATGCAACTTTCACCAATTGATAGAGTGATTCTTGAAATAAAAAACTTTTTACAAAAAAAAATACAACCGACTTCAAAGTAAAAAAAAAAATACTGAAAAGTGCAAAATAACTTTAATTTCGGAAGTCGGTGTTTCTATAATAGTTTTGTCTCTTCGTTATTTAACACCGACTTCCGAAATTAAAGTTATTTTGCACTTTTCAGTGTTTTTTTTTTTACTTTGAAGTCGGTTGTATTTTTTTTTGTAAAAAGTTTTTATTTTACACTTTTTAGTTATGGTACCACCACTAAAAAGTACCCTTCAGCCAAACTTAAATACCTTATAGTCAGAGTGCATCTTATGACAATTCTAATAATCCCAAACACGGTTATATTACATTAATTTATTACAGAGTTCCGGTGCCTAACTTCAGGCGTCATCATCAGATCAGTTCAATATATTCCCCCTCTACTTTCAGTCAGTCATCGACTACATGTATAAACAAAGCAATTTTACTTGTTACGACGGTTCTGCTGTGATCCTATGAGGAGTTCTGTTCCATATCTTCGAAGTTCATGATCAGATCATAACAATATTTCTATGGGACCAACTCGGAAGTATAACCTTCCAATCAAAAAAAAAATTTCGAAATCGGTCCACAATTGACCGAGAAATCGGTGAACATACATAAAAAAAAAAAACATACATTCAACCGAACATATAACCTCCTCCTTTTTGAAGTCGGTTAAAAAGTTGAAATGTTTATATGTTGTTTAAGTGTACCTTTATCAGAAGGCCGGACGGCGAGCTACCCATTGCTCGTCAGCCGCAAGCCGTAAGACGTCCTTTCCCTCACGATTTCAGTCACCTCCTCTCTCTATGCTACCCTCAACTCTTTAACAAGTAGATACATACATAATTTTCAAGAAGAGCATCCAGTTCCCTACCTAACATGTTTTATTACTAAATTAGCATTTGTTGATTAATACCCTGCAATCCGTCATAAAAGGCTACATTCACGATTTAGCATTAAACAGTTTCCTAAAGCTTGGTAAACTATAGTATAGTGCAATTACTAGTCGAGCAAAGGATTTTTGTCATTAAAATAAATGGTTTCAAAGTTCGAAGGTCGAGGAAAAATGTTCGAACACAGTAGTGTAATGTAAGACTTAGGTTACACTGACTACTACTAGCTACTGTCAGCGGCTTCGCCCGGGTGAAACATCTCTATACAAACTTTGTAAAAATTGTCGAACACAGTAGTAAGACTGAGGTTACACTGCCAACCTTATACTTAGTTTTAGTGTATGCGAAATCCGATACACGTGTCGAGTATTTTTATATCTATATACTATTTTCATGTTTGTATTATCTAAAGAATCGATGTACAAAATTTCATAACTTTATCATGAAAAATTTCCGCATTAATACATGGTCACCGGGTCATCCGGGTGACTGAGGGGTTGTTTTGCTCTCGCACCCAGCTGTGCGCTGGCGCCTAATGCCTGCTATGACCTGTCGTAACCTGTGTTGTACTTAGTGTCGGTGGTGTCCAACTTGTGACCTTCTGAAATCGATTCAGTTACTGATTCTGAACAAAGTATGTTCGGTTTTCTAATTTTTCACTGTGTGAAAAGTCAAAAGGAAAGTTATTTGTTTTATGATCCAAACACTTCTCTCGCTCTAGGGTGGAGTGAAAGGGCGTGCAGACTTTTACTGACTAAAACCCACCTGGGTCCTTTAGATCCCCTTTACGTTCCTGGCCTAGCGGACATTGGCCCTACTGAGCCCCTACGGTATCGCTGACATCTCAACGGGAAGTACTCTATGAATTTTGATTCTTTTAAGAGTATCGTTTTTTGCGACATAAACGACCGTATCTTTTTTATTTCTTAACTTAGAAGTTTGATTTTTTGACAGCTTCAAGGGTCCGCAGACCTGATTATAAGGTTTTAATTTTTTAGAAATACGGAACCCTAAAAAAGCCAACCCACAGACGTAAAGACTGAAACTAATAAAAATCTTTTTTATTCGTTAAATTAGAAGTTTGATTTTTTCACAACTTCAAGGGATCGTAGACTTGAGTATATGATTTTAATTTCAACTCGATACATCCGCGCGTTCTTGAGATAAAGGATCTTGATAGTGAGACAGACTGACGTTCAACAAATTGATCCTATAAGGGTTCTGTTTTTTCCTTTTGAGGTACGGAACCCTAAAAATACCCCTAGAAAACATACTGGTTTGCCCATATTGTTTCATCCTAATCCGTTTTTGTTTTTAAATTATATTTAAATAATAATATTCGTTCAGACGTTTGTATGTGAAGGAACAATAAACATATACATACTCGTAACATATATAAACAAAAATATAACATATACAAACTTTGGGGTGTTTTTAATATCGTGCGGATTTCATCAGGCATGCGGACATGCTTCGCATGCGGGGTTGCCGCCCGACATCACGCCCCGCATCCCACGTGCGTATTCCACGCATTACAATAAATACTTGTATGAAAAGGACATTTGCGGGGTCTACGCGGGCGGAACAATCCCGCATGCGTGATGAAATCCGTACGATATTAAAAACACCCTTAGTCTTTATAATGTTCGATCCCTGCTTTGACTAAAATATATTTGTACTAGTAATATATATGTCAATGGTATGGCCAGCAAATAGTTGTTTCGGGTACCCTGGGTATGTGAATTTACATTTTTAGAAAGAAAGAAAAAGTTTTTATTTACCGGAAAAGGCGCAAACTTAAGACTAACATATTGCAAACATTTATTAACAAACAACATTTATTGCAAACATTTATTTATTGTTTGTAAACGCACTCACGAGACAGGTTATTACTAATGTGGAGCAATGTTTAGAAAAAAAAATGTAATACTAGTATGATATTTCTAGACAATTTATGAGTGTTCCATTCAATGAATTGCATTTAGTTTGTAAACAAAGACATTAAATAAATTGTATCTCTTTAAATCTCTTTTTTTGTAAATTAAAGAGATATGGACTGAAAGTTGTCAAAGTTTCAAAGTTTTATTTGTAAAAGAGTAAGAAAACCACGCTACTCACCTATTTTAAGTATCTTCAGTATGGAAGCACCCTTCTAGCTTTTAAAAATAACGAACCACATAATTTAACATGGAAATAGCAGCGGTAATAGATGCTAGGGACGCACGATCTTCGAGAAAGTGCAAGGCCATAGACTAGCGTAGGTAATGTAATTGTTTAACTTATTTTCTTCTACTATATAAATTCTGAGACTTGTAAATTCAGCTTGCTTTACCTGTAATTATTCACGTATCTTAAAATAACTATAAAGTTTACTTTCAGGAAAAATAAACACGTTTGCACTTTGATGTTTTCACCCTTGAGCAATTCAACCATAAACAATTTCGAAAAGAATAAAATTTAAACATTACTCTATGGACTGACTGCATAGACCAAACTTTTTGCATAAATTAATTTTTATTATTTGCGCATTTACCTTGGCATTAAAAATTAAAGCAGGTACCAAGTCTCGGAAACTATTTAGATTATTAAAATGTTTTCAAAATTCTTGACAAAAATAGTTTTGTAGAAATAAAGTCAACAAAAATGATATAAATTATTTTAATCTAAAATAATCCTCCTTATTTAACCTGGCTGTATACAAAAAAAGTTTATAGATTGTTTACTAGCAAGTTCAAAAAAAGAACATAAAGTAAAAATTGCGTTTCCCGCGTTTTTCAGTGATGTCACGTAGGAACTTTTTCTTTTTTTCTTTTCTCCAATGCCACTTGGTATCCGTCGACAGCCTTCATCATGATATCGATTTTTACCCTGATTTTTGGTATAGGCCCATCTTCTCTATCTTCTACTACTTTATATTGTCGCAGTAGTGTTGACAATGCTGTTTTTATTGACATCATTGCGTATTGGTAACCTGTGAACAAATAGAAATTGAGTTAATATTACCATATAGCTAAAATTCTGTACTGTTCAAAAACTGGCTATGTAGTCAGTAAGTTTAGTTCTTGTTCCTTATTACTCTGATGTTTATAATGATAATTGAAACGTTCAGGTTTTTAGTTATTTCAATTAGTCCTTCTTACAGGTCCTTCTTTTCGCAATGGTCAACTAAATGTATTTCCTTCCATTTTAAGTCATCACATTATCATTCACTCCATATCCCACATTCATTATGCAATCCATCGTGCTTTCTTTGGTCTGTTCTCCGATCCTTCCACTACTTAACTACTGCCTAAACATGATTATACCAAGGTCTACTCTATTCCGCCCTGTACTCTTGTCGATCTCGAATTCGCATAAAAAAGGAGGTCTCTTGATCTCCTTCCCCAACGACGCCCTAAGTCAATATTATTGCCCCACAGGGGATGCCCATAGCATGTAATGGCTGAAATTCTAGTATAGTGCTTGGTTTTATGCAAGTCCTAGCTGGAGGTTTCAATTTCATTAAGTTTGCAACAGGCAAATCCGGTTAAGTAGACTACACCTTCATTGGTCGTCAGAAACAACTCATAAAAAAAAAAAAATACTAAGTAAACAATTTTCCGGGTCATCAATGTTAAATCGATCTAGATATTTTTAATTTTTTCATTACATGCAGGTATTTCCGGAACGATCTAAACGGTTCAGAACCGCGGACATGGTCTAGGGAAATACCGTTTACGTGTTATAAAATGCAAGCATGTGCGCTTATGGAGACAAGAAACAAGGCTATTAACGCTCGTTTATTTACTGGAAGTAATTATCATTAGGATTGAGAGCGATATTGATCAGGGGTTCTCAACACGCAGACTGGCAATCAGATAAGGTGCTGCTTAATGGCAAATTGGGTTTAAGTGAGTTGCAGTCGGACATAATATTCTGGTCTCCTCAGGCGGTGAATATGTATGTGGATTCCCATACATAAAAAGCTAGCCAACACAGAGACGGGATTTTATTTAAGATGGGAAACCATCCAATTATTTCACTCACTCCCTCGTGTTAGACTTTTACTGACTAAACCACATCTGTGTCCTTCGCAACTGAAGGACACAGATGTATTCCCGCTGTGGAATAGACTTTTAAGGGTTTAAAAAAAAACACGTATTTTTTTAAACAAGTTTTTTGAAATATTCGAGTAAATCACGGAATTACAGAATGCCAGTTTTCAAGCGTTCTCTCTCTTTTGTTAGATGAAGCAACAAGCTTTTATACCATGCTGATGTTGACGATAGGCGAGTGGAAAAGGATCCTCTTAAGCCAGGTTGTGTTTGCAACGGCCTACTTGGGTGCGCAGTCTATTGATCGCTTTCCTTATAGGCCACTACAGATCGCATCCGAGTGGCAGATGTTCCAGGGGTTGACCGAAGTCGGGCAGTGGTGTGTTTCACCCACAACTTACATCTCACCGTGGATGGTCGGTATCGAATGGCCTGTGCTGCAGCAAAGAAAGCTCTTCTGACTTTCGCAGTGACTCAATAATAATTTCAAAAAGGTTGACTATCTCTAACACATACCTAGCAAAGTGCCACTTTTTATCTCATCGTTACCGTAACAAGATGCAAAATTGCAACATGTATTTAATTTTAATTGTTTCTTAGATAAGAAGTCAGTTAATATTATTATTTTATATAAAAAAGGTATCCGGTACAGGTAAAGTAATTTAAAAAAAATAGATACCTAGTAGATTTTTTTTAACGGCGTATTTCCTGTGAGTACTAAATTGTAGCATCAATTTAGTAGAGTAGTTATAATAACTTTTCAATACACTTACTCGAAAACCTGCTCTTATCCCTACTGTTTTTCGCACTAGTGCAGAAAAGTGCTTGTGCTCCCCGCCACAGTTTTATTACATTTTTCGTATCAGGTTGGGCGCTAAGTGATATGGCCCCCACGAGTCGCGGGTCAACTACCGTTTATTTATATAAGTGTATTAAAAAACCTTGTTTGATACACGTGGAAGTTCATCACTGCAGTCCTCGGCTAGTCTCAGCAAGTCAGTCAGTCTTCCAAATCCGTAATCACGCATCAGAGATCGGAGGTAGTGCGAAAAGCATTATTCCAATTCGGTCCGAGATTTCTAGATCCGGATTTTCACGGGTTCAGATGGGATTCGGATCCTACGTAGTGCGAAACCGCTCTTAGTGCGTTTCTTTTTAACGTACTCGAATGCTTCAACGTAAACGTCAATTTGTATCAAGACTGAATAAGCACCATCCGGTGATAATAACGGACATTTTTTTCCATACAATTTGACATTAGCAAACGTTTCCGTAAACGCGTTCGAGTACGTCAAGAAACCCACACTAGTCTAAAGTTCGTTTTTTAATCCCAGATAATGATTTGACAAGTGCAAATGTCAAAGTCCAGAAATATGTTGCCTGCTTTTTGATAAAAGTGATGTCTCCAAATTCGATTTTTTATACCGATTCTTTTAATAATATAACCTTTAAAGAAAGAAGGACCAAGATACAATATTGTTTGTTTATAATAGAGCCTAATATGAATTGAAGATTAAAATATTCAAAACTATTACCATATTTTTTTACACTCGGACTTTTACTTACACTAAGAACTCACAAAACCGTTTTTACTGGCGGGCAACTAGTAAAATCGTGCAGGCCACGGTCACCCTGCAGCCTCGGCGGGTTGCGCCCGTACTCTCTGTGGTCTGTTAACAACCGCAATGGCCATCAGGGGATAGAGAAATTCAATGCGAAATCCGAAAATCGATTGATGCACCCAGAACTTCATAGGCCTTCTTTTTTTAATTCTTCTGTGAAGTAAGTATAACTCAACAGCTCGTTTCTGGTCTATGTCCACGGCGGTCTGGAGCTCAACTAGTAATTAACCGCGCGGCTTGCGATTGTCTTCTGCCAAGTTTGCGAGCAATAACCGCAACCGCGACGGCTGTGTAACCACACAAAACTCCGGTCTCGTGGGTTTAGAAATAAAACAGCTGTTTTTTCCACCGTGGCAGGCGCGGTTGAAAACCGCTCCATGAGTTCTTAACTAGTACCTTTTACCAGGGAGCTCCAGTATATGGGCGTCCCAACACAATTTTATATCTCGTTTACAAGAGCGGGACGAGACAGTCGCAGTTTATGCTTTAGAATTAAAAAAGTTATCATCATTGGTCGTCAAGATATTTATCAAGATGGGAATTCATCCAATGACTTCTCCCGGTCAGGGTGGAGCAGGAGGGCGTATCAGACTTTTACTGCTTAAAACCACATCGACCCTACTGTGCCCCTACGGTTTGCTGACATCTCTTTGAGGAACGCGTGGATCACTAAGCGCTGTCGACGACTGGGGCTCAGTCCCGGCGATTACCTTACTGCCAGACGGCAAGCTACCCATTGCTCGACGTTAGTATTGACATTGTGGCAGTCCGGGTTGGGGTCTCGGCGACCGGGGCGTAAAAATGTTCGTTTCCTTACTCGTGCAGCCTCCTCCTTGGCTAGAATTACTGCTTCGCACTCTTCGCAGAAGGAGGCGGCAACTGCCATTCCTCCTCGCTCCGGACCATGGCCTGTACCAGGACCCAGCGCGAGAGCTCGCTGCCACCTATCCGCCTTCACGATAACACGGCGGTGCTCCGCCCAAGTGAGACACACCACCACCGTATGCTCCACCATGTCCTCCACACAGTGGTGACCTCCTCAATCCGATGTAGGAACTTCCCGAACTGATCATATCCGGTGAGGACTTGCTTAGCCACTCCTCAAAAAGGGGACTAACCGTCATAATTATAGCGTGCCCATTGCTCGTCAAGCTGTGAATTCACATGTCTGCATTGCAAGAAACCGACACTAGATTCGTGTATCGCTACAATTTTAGAAGAGATTAACCTAGTGTTAATCCCTAACCTAGTAAAGTTGTGATAAAGTGTCAGCAAAAATATAACTTTGAGTAATTCTATATTTTTATCTGGGTTTGGTGATAATAAATCGAGACAAAAAAATAAAATGACGCAGCTTTCGCTAGTCTTTCAATTCTTAGGCTTAAATTATATTTTATTTTATGAGTTAGACATTTGCATCTATCAAATTACCTTCAGAAAATAAAAAAAACGACCATAATTAGTTCCATAAAAAAACGAAATTATTTTTACGGATATTTTCGGTTTTTTGTTCAATATCGGTTGCGGTACCTCACTATTTATGAAATGGAAAAAACATGCAACATTCGAATTGTCAAATCATTATCTGGGATTAAAAAACGAACTGTAGTTCGCGATTAGGGGTTATTAAAGTTCGTTTTTTAATCCCAGATAATGATTTGACAAGTGCAAATGTCAAACTCCAGAAATATGTTGCCTGCTTTTTGATAAAAGTGATGTCTCCAAATTCGATTTTTTATACCGATTCTTTTAATAATATAACCTTTAAGGAAAGAAGGACCAAGATACAATATCGTTTGTTTATAATAGAGTCTAATGTGAATTGAAGATTAAAATATTCAAAAATATTACCATATTTTTTTACACTCGGACTTTTACTTACACTAAGAACTCACAAAACCGTTTTTACCGGCGGGCAACTAGTAGAATCGTGCAGGCCACGGTCACCCGCAGCCTCGGCGGGTTGCGCCCGCACTCTCTGCGGTCGGTTAACAACCGCAATGGCCATCAGGGGATAGAGAAATTCGATGCGAAATCCGAAAATCGATTGATGCACTCAGAACTTTATAGGCCTTCTTTTTTTAATTCTTCTGTGAAGTAAGTATAACTCAACAGCTCGTTTATGGTGTATGTCCACGGCGGTCTGGAGCTCAACTGGTAGGTAATTAACCGCGCGGCTTGCGATTGTCATCTGCCAAGTTTGCGAGCAATAACCGCAACCGCGACGGCTGTGTAACCACACAAAACTCTGGTCTCGTGGGTTTAGAAATAAAACAGCTGTTTCTTACACCGTGGCGGGCGCGGCTGAAAACCGATCCATGAGTTCTTAACTAGTACCTCCAGTATATGGGCGCTCCAGTATATGGGCGTCCCAACACAATTTTATATCTTGTTTACAAGAGCGGGACGAGACAGTCGCAGTTTATGCTTTAGAATTAAAAAAGTTATCATCATTGGTCGTCAAGATATTTATCAAGATGGGAATTCATCCAATGACTTCTCCCGGTCTGGGTAGAGCAGGAGGGCGTGTCAGACTTTTACTGCTTAAAACCACATCGACCCTACTGTGCCCCTACGGTTTGCTGACATCTCTTTGAGGAGCGCGTGGATCACTAAGCGCTGTCGACGACTGGGGCTTAGTCCCGGCGATTACCGGACTGCCAGACGGCAAGCTACCCATTGCTCGACGTCAGTATTGACATTGTGGCAGTCCGGGTTGGGGTCTCGGCGACCGGGGAGTAAAAATGTTCGTTTCCTTACTCGTGCAGCCTCCTCCTTCGCTAGAATTACTGCTTCGCAGAAGGGGGCGGCAACTGCCATTCCTCCTCGCTCCGGAGTCCGGACCATGGTCTGTACCAGGACCCAGCGCGAGAGCTCGCTGCCACCTATTGCCTTCACGAGGACACGGCGCCGGCGGCGGTGCTCCACCCAAGTGAGACACACCACCACCGTATGCTCCACCGTGTCCTCCGGGCGGTCCACACAGTGGTGACCTCCTCAATCCGATGTTCTTCCCGAACTGACCATGTCCGGTGAGGACTTGCTTAGCCACTCCTCAAAGAGATAACTCCTCGAGAGTTAGACTAACCGTCATGATTATAGCGTGCCCATTGTACGTCAAGCTGTGAATTCACATGTCTGCATTGTAAGAAACCTATACTAGATTCGTTTATCGCTACAATTTTAGAAAAGATTAACCTAGTGTTAATCTCTAACCTAGTAAAGTTGTAATAAAATGTCAGCAAAAATATAACTTTGAGTAATTCTATATTTTTATCTGGGTTTGGTGATAATAAATCGAGACAAAAAAATAAAATGACTCAGCTTTCGCTAGTCTTTCAATTCTTAGGCTTAAATTATATTTTA
Organism: Mythimna impura; assembly: GCA_905147345.3. Taxonomy (NCBI): domain Eukaryota; kingdom Metazoa; phylum Arthropoda; class Insecta; order Lepidoptera; family Noctuidae; genus Mythimna; species Mythimna impura. The sequence continues at coordinate 11,450,378 of LR990343.1, read as the reverse complement.
TTTTATGAGTTAGACATTTGCATCTATCAAATTATCTTCAGAAAATAAAAAAACGACCATAATTAGTTCTATAAAAAAACGAAATTATTTTTACGAATATTTTCGGTTTTTTGTTCAATATCGGTTGCGGTACCTCACTATTTATGAAATGGAAAAAACATGCAACATTCGAATTATCAAATCATTATCTTTAATTAAAAAACAGATTGTACCTAATTGCGCGTTTTTTAATAAAATTGCCAAAAAATAGAAAGAAAAATCTAAAATCGTTTTGGCTTCCTTTACTACCTTAGGAAAAATGAAGATATAGAGACCAAAATTTTCGGCCAAACAATTTTCGTACAGTACGACGCTTAAGCGTTTTTCAAGGTCATTCAAGTTGTACAGTCGTATGTACAATCGGCGTGTGAGGAGTTAAGGTACCTGGTTACTTACCGAGGCAGTTCCTAGGCCCATTACTGAAAGGCATGTAGCTGCAAGGATTTTTCAAGTTGAATCTCTCTGGCAGGAACCTATCGGGGTCGAATTTCTCGGCATCTGGACCCCAGTACTTGGGGTCTCGATGGACGCCCCATATCGAGCAGGCTACGCCCGAACCAGCAGGCAAGACGCGACCAGACGCTGTAGAAAAGAGATAATGATAAGTAATTGTTTGACTGGCCTGTTGGTTTAGTGGTCAGTAGCTGAATGCTATGCCAGAGATCGTGGGTGCGATACCCACCCAAGACAAATGTTTGTGTGATGAGTTCGATCATTTGTTCTGCCTAGATGTAATTTGTTAACCAACTTCAAAAAGAAGGAGGTTCTATGTTCGGCTGAATGTATTTTTTTTTATGTGTGTTCACCGATTTCTTATTTTGAAATAGTACATTTTGATACAAGTGCAGAAAGTTTGTCATTGCGACCGAGGTGGAATTCGCACGAGCCGTAGGCGAGTGTGTTATGGAGCCGAGGGCTGCAGTGACAAATTTGCACGTGTGTCAAACGACTTTTTTCAATACACTTACGAAGAAATGAATAAACGGGGGTTGACCGGCGACTCGTGGGGGTCGACGCGCGCCCAGCCTGATGCGATACATGTAATAACATTGTGGCGGGGGACAGCACAAGCTATTTCTGCACTAGAGCGGAAAGCAGTCTATTGCGTGCCTAAAAGCGGTGGGATAAAAGCGGGTTTTCGAGTAAGTGTATTGAAAATTATTTTTTGATTGAAAGGTTATACTTCCAAGTTGGTCCCATAGAAATATTGCTATGATCTGATGATGAACTTCGAAGATATGGAACAGAACTCCTCATAGGATTACAGCAGAAATAACGTAACAAATAAAATTGCTTTGTTTATACGTGTAGTCGATAAGTGACTGAAAGAAAAGGAGGGGATATGTCGAACTGATCTGATGATGAAGCCGGAATGTAAGCCTGGGCTTAGCTTATTGGAATTGTTATGCAATGTTTTAATGATTAAATATAAGTAAGCCTTACTATAGAACTTGCACAATTTTACGTTTGGCTAAGGGGTAATTTTTAGTTGTGGTACCACAACCATAAAGTGTAAAATAAAAAACTTTCGTAAATTTCGGAAGTCGGTGTTTCTATATAATATCTAGTTGTCTCTTCATTATTTAACACCGACTTCCGAAATTAAAGTTATTTTGCATTTTTTAGTGTTTTTTTAGATTGAAGTCGGTTGTATTTTTTTTTTTGGAAAAAGTTTTCTATAATAAGTTTGTGTTTAGAAATATATAAGTATGTTTATCAGTTATCTAGTGCTCATACCACAAGCTCTGCTTAGTTTGGGGCTAGATGGCGTTGTGGAAAAAAAACTTTTTTTATTGGTATTTTAAGGTAAATTTAACGTCAACGTCGCACAGAAAAGACAAGAAACTAAACAAAAACTATTGTCTAAGAGCATTTTTGAGTTTCGGATTCGTAGTGAGAGATTACCATGCTGTTTAGGATCAACAGGATTTAAAACATTATCAGTACCTATTTAATTTTAGATTTTAACTTGACCATACATAATACTTACGTAACGTTATATCTTCTAAGACTTTCCTAATAATAAGCGGCACTGGTGGAAATAACCTCAACGATTCCTTGACCACCCGCTCCAAATACTTTAACTTGACCAAATCTTCCTTTACTAACATTCGATCATCGTCGAAAACCTCGCAGAGCCTGCAAAAAAGACAAGAATTTTAATATTCAAAGACCATTTTATTTTCTCTAAAGCACTTTTATTGGTAAATAAAGAAAGAAAGAAAGAAAAAATAATTTATTTGGTACAGCACAAGGCACAAACACAATATAGGGTAAACACGAAACAAAAATAAAAACTAGAAGCAAAAATGTATGCCTCACGGCTGCACCAAAATAGGTCCAGTTCAGCATGAATGTCAGACAACTAGTGCCTGACGCTGGTTTTCAACTGAACCTGTGGTTGTGACTGGTAGGAGATTTACCTATACCCATATTTTACCTGTTGTGTTTTAGACATTATCGAATCAAAAAGTTTAGTTGAGTAAGCATTAGGCACATATACCTTGTCACCATTGTCATTTCAGCCGAAAGACGTCCACTGTTGGACATAGGCCTCCCCCAAGCGGGAATGCGGTGGACGCAAGAAGCACAGGATCGGTCGTTGTGGTAGTAATCTGTGGTAGGATAACTCAGTTATTAACTGAAGGAACACGGGTTCCCTCAGTTGAATTTGTGAGTTAGGCATATACCAGTGTTGTATAAAAGAGTTATCGTGGTCCTGAAGCGGAAAGAGCAACTGAAGACACACCGGTGGTTTTAGCCTGTGAAAGTCTGACACTCTCTCTCGCTCTTTGATGATTTTCCACCCTCACTTAGTACCTGAAGGATAAATAACCAGTCACAATAGTACATATTGATACAAGTGCAGAAAATTTTTCATTGCGACCGAGGCGGAATTCACACGAGCCGTAGACGAGTGTGTTATGGAGCCGAGGGCTGCAGTGAGAAATTTGCACGTGTATAAAACGACTTTTTTCAATACACCAAAGAGGTTGCATATTAGAAAATCAAAACTTTCCTGAGCAAATTTCAAAAAAACAACGTACAAATCAACAAAGTTTAAAATAACGATGGTCATTTGACCAAAAGTTCAGCTAACCAAAGTCTGGAATATCATTGTTTAAATTATTTATTACACTCTTGACCAAATCGTTTTTAAAAGGTCAAAATGGATTACTGGATAAATTATTAGATAATTATCGTACGTTTGTTTTTGTTGCCCTTTGCAAGTTGCGCTCGTATGACTGTGTTAGTGAATCATTTGTGTTAGGTTAGGTTAAAACTGTGACCATCAACGCGCGAAGGCGAGCGAGCGGAGCGAGCAGATCCCCCTCTAATGTTAGTGAATCATTTGGGTTAGGTTAGGTTAGAACTGTGACCATCAACGCGCGAAGGCGAGCGAGCGGAGCGAGCGTGCTGCGGCAGCGGCCGCCGAGCACCAAATCCCCTTCTAATTTTAAAAGCCATTATGATTTAGGCCCCAAACCACCCCATAAATCGATGGAAATTAGTGTTCTAACTTAACCTAACCTCAAACTTTAAACACAAATTAACATACTTATATTTACATCTAGTAAATTTATTCAGTCGTCATTTGTGATTATGTAATTTGATTAGTAATGATTTGATATTTTAAAATTACATCTAGCAACTTTTGATCAGTCGTTCATTTGATGTCACATCCATTGGGATTCTAAATTTTTTCTAAATAAAACATTTGGTCATTTAAATTTTGTTATTTCGTTTATTGTTCTTTTGAAATTTGCTCGAGAAAGTTTTGATTTTCTAATATGCAACCACTTACGAAAGAATGAAAAATCGGAGGTTAACCGGCGACTCGTGGGGGTCGACGCGCGCCCAACCTGATACGATACATGTAATAACTTTGTGGCAGGGGAGAGCACACGCTCTTTTCTGCACTAGTGTGGAAAACAGTCTATTGCGTGCCTAAGAGCGGGTTTTCAAGTAAGTGTATTGAAAATACCTTTAGACTGCTGCTTAGGATTTTTTCTTGGAAAGACTCAAGAGATATCGCACTTATGACCCCAACTCAGAGGAATGAGGAAAAATGCATGGTTAACTTAAATACTTCTAAGTAGCTGTACTCGTGTCTTCAAGGAGTTCTTCCCATCAATTAAACTATTGCACACTTTAATTACACAAGTAATAAACAAAGGTATTTAATACATAATATTTTTATAGATTATAAATTGTTTCTGTCTTATTTGTTAACTAAGCTAATCTAGTTAAGATGCAGGAAAAACGTGATTTATAACCTAGAATATTCATAGCCATGTCCGTGTTCATGTCGACCTATCAATATTCTATCGATCAAGTTGTCAAGAAATCAATCCATACTAATATTATATTATAAATATAAAAAAGTCTATCTGTCTGTCTAGTGTATGTCTGTTACGCTTTCACGATTAAACTGTTAGACCGATTTTGACGAAATTTTGTACGAGATAAGCTTGGACCCTTAGGAAGGGTATAGGCTAGGTTTTTTATCTGGCTTCGGTTTTAATTTCGACTACGCATCCGCTATATCCAACATTCTTTCTAGGGTTCCGTACCTCAAAAGGAAAAAACGGAACCTTTATAGGATCACTTTGTTGTCCGTCCGTCTGTCTGTCTGTCTGTCAAGGTCTTCTTAATTTGAAATTAATAAGACCCTTTATCGCAGAAACGCATGGAGGTATCGAGTTGAAATTAAAACCGTATACTCAAGTCTGCGGTCCCTTGAAGCTGTGAAAAAATCAAACTTTTAAGTTAACGAAAAAAAAGATACGGCCGTTTATGTCGCAAAAAACGTACATTTCAACACTCTCAAAGGAATCAAAATTCTTAGGGTACTTCCCGTTGACCCAGAAACCTGAAATTTGGCATAAAACAAGGTCTTATAGGTATAGATATAGGAATAAATCTGAAAACTGTAAATTTGTAGTTACGGCACAAAAAAATCTTTTTTTACAATTCGGAAAAATCTTCGTAACTCAATTCGGGAATCGAAATGTTTTCATAGGTAAGTTTGTGCGGAACCCTCAGTGCGCGAGTCCGACTCGCACTTGCCCTGTTTTTTTACAGAATTGTGTTTGATCACTATCACACCATGATAAGCGATGATGTGGTCGACGATGGAGCACACTTGCCTAGAAGTTACCTATTCATTTTTGACGTAAAGATTGTAGTTGGAAACGCAGACCCCGGCAGGGAATTCTATTTTATCCAATTCAATCACACGGATCCCAACTATGTTTTGATTGGTGTCAAGTCCAACCAAATACAGCTGAATACCAATATTTTACATGGACCTCCAGGACCCAGTAACAAGGTTTAACGATACCCCTAGGTACAGGCACATTTCCTCTAACGCGGAGCTGGGTGGAGGGGAGCAGAGAAGTTTCTGTATGATTGTCTCATATTTGTGAATAAAGTTTATTATTATTATTAAAGCGTAGCTAGGCGGAGTGAACGTAAGCTGAGCTAAACAGACCAGAGCTGCATTGAGCCGAGTTCCGATCAGTCAAATTTTATGAAAAACTAAATATATGGGGGCTGCCCGGCGACTCGTTGGGGTCGCTTATTATTTAGTACAAACTTTCTACTAAAAGATAGGTTTTCTACTAGACTTTCTGATATATCTCTCGTCTAGCAGCTAGAACGTGCTGTGAACTGTCAGTGGAGGTGAGGATTGAGGGACCAGTTTTAATAATTGCTATCCTTAAATTAGATCGATATTTTTTTTTCCATTTATTTTTTACAAAATGTTTTAAGATTCTTACTAAAACTTTATGTAGAAAAAGAAAGATTTGATTTTTTTAGATTCGGTAATATTGACTAAGACATTTGTCTTTATGAGGGACCACAGTTTAGTCGTTATATATTTTTTACCTTTGGTGCTTTGTGGTCTGAAATTCAGTAAATATCTTTACGAATTCTCTACTAAATGTCTGTAGTCACAATACCTGCTTCAATTTTTCTGATAATTTTCGAGATCTGGCTGATGGTCTGTGAGGAATGAGGGACCGCACTTTATTTATTTATTAAAACTTCATGCAAAATAAAAGTACAAAGGGGGACTTTAAGGGCTGTAGTTTTTGGTATATTGGTTTACGATTCGTTCTACAATTGTTTTAAGTGTCCTACTAAATCCTATATTTTTTTTTTTTTGCTAAATACTAGTGTGGTCCTTCAGTTCACACGCACATAAATTTTCAATTAGTTTGTCATCCATTTTGATTCACATAAAATGTCGATGACTTGTGAAGTTTACAACGTAATATCGCTAACTAAACTAAAATGCAGCTAACGAGTCCTGTCCGATAAGTCTACCCTACCCGCCCCGCCACATCGCCGCACCGCTCCACTATATCTACCCTACGCTTCGTGCCCTCCGTTCGGCACCACAACCTACTTGACTCCGTTGCGTCTAGATCAGGGCTGCGTGTTCATATATTTTATATGAAAGTCCGCTCAGTTCCGTTTCGCTTAACCCTCATTGTTTCCACTACTGGAGATTTTGAGCACTGTGATTGGCCAATTTCCGGTCCGCGTCAATGGAAACGCAGCTTAAAACTGGTGTTAGATATTCCGACTTCTGTCTACCCTAACGATTGTCAAAGATGTACAAATGACTGCCGGGACCGAAAGTTTAACATGCTCACAGCATGTGATACACGGTCGGTCCGTGTAACTAACCTAACCTAACCCAACAATCTTTAATTCATTTAGCGCAGATTCACGCAAGACGCAATGACTTTGCAATTGTGTCTCTAATTATGGCATACGAAAGGTCAACCGTGAACCTGGGCTGTTCTTACTTTGTATATTGTGCATAGAAACTATTTTTTTTATTGTGAAAATCCTCATGGAAGCCCTCTGCCCCGTGCGCGGCGCAGGGGTCTGTAGACTCTTACTGACTAATTCCACATGGTGTTCTGCAGCTAGCTCTGGCCTGGATAATAACATACATAATATAGATAACTTTCTAATTTCACGCGGACAAAGCTGTTGTCAAAAGCTAGTGGTATTATAATGGTTTATTTTTACAGAATAGTAGGTAGCAGATCTTTGTATTTTATGACTACTACGATGTTATTGTATATTTTTCATTGTAAATATTTAGTACACATATCAAATGGTATTTTTTATGAGTCATAAAAATGACGGCTACAAACTGATGGCTACAACCCGGGAAACTTTAAGTCAAGAGTGAATAGGTTACTTCTAGGTAAGCGCGCTCCATCGTCGACCGCATCGTCGATTTCCATCAGGTGAGATAGCGGTCAAGCGCAAACCTATCAAGAATAAAAACAAAAAAAAAAACCGTTAATTCATTAATATTCACAACTTGTATGGCACAGTGGTTGAGAGTTTGGCTGCTGCGCTGGGTCGGGAGTTCGGTTCTGTGTGTCGCGCGAAATTAATATTTGTATAATCTATAGATAATTGTTCAGGGTCTGGGTGTGTTGTGTGTGAGTTTATACGTACCTATATGAACGCAGGAACAGGAAGGGCGGGAACAGGAGTAATTTCTAGTGTGGGAAATGTGAGAATGCCTAAATCATAATATAATATAATAATATAATATAATATTCCACAACTATCACATAACGCCGGCTAGTCCCAAGCTAAGCAGAGCTTGTGTTATGGGTACTAGACAACTGATAAACATACTTATATATTTCTAAATACATACTTATATCGATAAATTACACCCAGACACAGAACAAATGATCATGCATATCACACAAACATTTATCCTGGGTGGGAATCGAACCCACGACCTCCGGCATTGCAGTCAGGGCCACTAACCACTAGACCAACAGGCCAGTAATAAATACAATGTATCATCATCGTCATCATTATCATCGTTTCAGCCGAAAGACGTCCACTGTTGGACATAGGCCTCCCCCAAGTGTCTCCACAATGAACGGCCCTGTGCGTCTCTCGGATTCCCGCAACCTTTACCAGGTCATCGGTCCACCTTGTAGGAGAACTTCCAACGCTGCGTCTTCCGGTACGCGGTCGCCACCCCTTTAGGCCGCAACGGCCATCTGTTCTGCGAGCAATGTGCCCTGCCTATTGCCACTTTAGTTTGGCGATTCTTCATGCTATGTCGGCAACCTTGGTTCTCCTGCGGATATCTTCATTCCTTATTCAATCACGCAAGGAAACTCCGAGCATAGCCCTTTCCATTGCCCTTTGGGTGACTTTAAGCATTCTGTTGAGGCCCATTGTGAGCGACCACGTTTCAGAGCCATATGTCATCACTGGCAACACGCACTGGTATTTTTTTATCTTAAGTGTTTACATGCTGTTTCTACATTGTGTGTATATGTGTACCTACATGTGCCAAATAAAATATTTTTCTTTCTTTATTTTCTCTGGTCATAAACTTTCGTCTTAAGACTTTGTGATATGTTGGACGAGAAGATACCGCGCAGCTTCCCGAACGCTGCCCAGCCGAGTCGGATTTGACAATTGACCTTTTTCTCGAAATTAAATCTACCCAATTGGACTGTCTGTCCGAGGATACAATATATAGTTTTTTTTTTTTTTTTTTTAATTTAATACCCGCCACCATGGTTATTAAAATAAAATCAAAAAGCCACTTACTCTTGGTATACTTTCTCCTGAATTTCCGGGTACTTTCCCAACAGCTTCAATGTGTACCCTAAGGACACAGCAGTGGTGTCCGTCCCAGCCACAGTGAGAGTCAAAACCTCTTCTCTTAACTCCACATTGGTATACCCTTTCTCACCACCAGACAAGTGTATTAACAGGTCTAAGAATGTCTGTTTCTTGTATGATCCTAAGTCTGCAAAAACAATTTAGAGTCGATTATAGAATAATGTATTATAATCAGGGGCGCCGACTCCGTGTGTGCTCGGGGGCTCGAACACCCATGAGAAATAAACAGTGGGTGCCGAGTACCCCTGAGAATAGACATCAAGAAACAGATCAGTAATCGCCTTTTAGGTTACGTATAAATTATAATATTTCTTGATAATAAAAACTAGTTTCATTTTTATATTGGTTTCGTTTTATATTTTTATCAAACATAATTAGTAATTAAGTAGGCAGTTTGTAAGTAGGACATTTATTTATTTTTCGGTCGATCAGTGTGCATTTCTCTTCTCACACTTCGTAACTTTTTCAAGTCCATCAAATGAGCATGAGCACCCATGAGGTTTTCTAAAAGCCGGCGCCCCTGATTATAATTATTTATTAGATTAAATCTGCATTCAACATAAAGGTACAAAGGCGAGCTTAATGCCTTAGCATTCTCTACCAGTCAACCTAGGGTGGTGAAGAGACAATTATGGTAGGTACATAAAATATAAAGAAAATTTTATTTAGGACAAATGAGTAAAAAAGTATACATATAGTAAAAATAAACATACATATATGTATATTTTAAACATGTATTCCCAAGAAGGGTTAGTGTCAGGCAGGCGACCGACTGTAAAACAATTGCCAAATCTTGCAATGTTTGAAATACGTGTTGCGCCGACCCCAAATAAAACGGGATAAAGGCAGGACGATACACCCCTATTTTTTTATTAGTACAAAAAAAAATGGGCTTTATCTGTACCCGTTACTGATCATATTTATGTAAAGTAAAAAAAATAACGAAATCGTAAAAAAAAAAACGACATCCCAAAATTGTCCACGAAAATTAGTCTTAATTGGTAAATTCATAATTGAATCAATTATTCATAACAATTGCTACTAGAAAATACTACGTGCAGTGTTTTTCCATTGTTTTTCATTCATAATCAATAGCTTGTACAATATTTCCATAAATTGAGTGACATTTTGGGATATAAACAATCGCTAATAACTTTGCTGTTTATGAATATTATTTATTGAGATTTTACATAACCTTTTGAGTGCGTAATTAGAGACACAATAGTAAGACAATGGCGCGTGAACGCCGGCGTTAATGCGGGGATCAACAGCTTAAATAATAACAAGACCTTTTCTAATAAGCCCTTTAACCTTTTGAGTGCGTAATTAGAGACACAATAGTAAGACAATGGCGCGTGAACGCCGGCGTTAATGCGGGGATCAACAGCTTACGTATTTGTAGTAATTAAAAACTAGTGGTGTATATTTTATAAATGTTTAGGTATCATAGTGAGCAAACAAATAAACAGAAACACTTACTACAAATATCTCTTACCAAATTCATGATCAACCTCTGTTTTAGCCTCTTTTTCACATTTTAACTCTTCTCTCTTCTTTTCAATAACCTATAAAAAAAAATGAATGACAGAACTCGAATATTACGCAATCTAAGACACCCTGACGGGGCCAGTAAGGGCCGATACCAGTCAGGGCTTTTTTTTTTGATTTGTAATAATATCTAATGACTTCTCTCGCTATAGTGGTGGAGCGAAAGGGCGTGTCAGAAAATTTTTGACTAAAACTCCCTTTGCGTTCTAGGATTACGGTTATCTTTTTTTTTTTCAAATTCCCCGTGGCCCTGACGAGTATTGGCCCTGCTGGGCTCCTAGGGTTTGCTGACAAAATTGTTACCCACTATACAATATTCATAATAGAAAGCTAGCGTGAATAGACTCTTAATAAACTAGTGCGATTCACCATCAACGATTGCATCACTGCTTACCATCAGATGCATTGATCAGGTGGGATCGCAATCTAGCACAAGTTACATACATATATCATTTAAAAGAAACAAGTACATCCAATTACCTGATTAGTTAAGCTATGAAGGATTGAAATATTCTCCTGATGTTTCTTGTACTGCGGGAACCACTTGTACAACCAGTCTGGTTGCAGCCACAGATGGAAGATCCTTTCGCACACCAGGTGCAGCACCTGACTCATCGCGTTTAGGAAAGGCTGGTCTGGGTTCTCTTGTGCATTGATTTTTACTCCCATTGTTGATTCTGACAAGTTAAAATGGTTGAGTGAAAATCAGAGGTCCTTTTAACACCTAACCTGAACTGTTAAAGGGATGTCGCTATACCTTAGTTTTAGTAGGTATATGTGAAACCCGAAACACGTGTCTAGTATTTTTATGTTAAGAATCTATGTACAAAATTTCATAACTGTATCATAAAAATCACAAAGTCTTGTTATTGTCCGCACAAATACATGATCACCGGGCCATCCGGACGACTGAGCGGTTGTTTTGCTCCCTCACCTGGCTGTGCTCTAGCCCGTTGTGACCTGTGTTGTACTTAGTGTCGGTGGTGTCCAACTTTTGACCTTTTTTAAATATTTTTAGGAAAAAATATAACATGGTGTAAAAATTATTGGAATCGATTCAGTTACTGATTCTGAACTAAGTATGTTCGGTTTTGAGAACAGTGGTGATGAAATGAATTTGTTTGAACCCGCGACTTACAACTCGTAAGTCGGGGCCGTTACCACTGGGCCACCACAGCTCTTGGAATCACATGACAAATCTAGTAAAAAAATATAAATAGATAAAAAAAAAACATAATTGAGAAACTTCTCACAAATTAAGTAAAATTACCCAAACAATAGCCATGTTTGCGTGTAGAAATAATTATCATGACAAATGGATCTAGGCTGAACCGCACTAGTCCGATAAACTACGGTAATTTGAACTATCATCAATCTTAATCACGTAGGCATAAAGTTCCACGATTTACTTGCTAAAATTAGCAAATAACTTACTGCCTAAATTTACCTTCGATTTAGTTTTAAAAATAACCCGAAGAATCTTTTACTGGATGTAAAAGACTTATTTATATAACTCGTACTAAATAATTTATCTTATTTTTTTAAAATGGGATATGTATTTTAACACCCCTTAATATACATCCTCTCTCTATACAACCTTATTTTTAATATATTGCGTAACCTGAAATACCTGTCTAGTATTTTTATGTAAAGAATCTATGTACAAAAGGGTATGGGCCACCATTCATACAAACTTTGGCCAACAGTGGACATATATTAAGACAACTTTAATTCATAGTTTATGAAATAATATACCTGTTACAGGTTTATCTACAAGTTGGAGGAAATGAGTTAAATCAGTTTTAATTTTTATATTGCTAGAGTCAAAATGGCGGCTGTAGCACAGCAAAATAAACAAACATTTTTTTATTCATTTGGTTAATCATTTTCTTCGTCGTTTAAAATTAGAACAGCGCGAGCGTCTAAAAAGATTATGTAAGTGACTTCTAAGTATTAGCTTATTTATTCATCAACAAGTATCATTCAACATCGACATCTGTAGTATTTTATTTACATATTTTTATTTTTGTTATTTATGTATTGGTACAAATTAAATAGTTCTTACCTGCCGTGGATAAATCCAATCACAGATCACGGATATCAGCAACTTCCAAAGAATGTCGTCTCATTTGAGTAATATTTAAAGCACAATTAACACAGGGCCAGCGTTGGCTTCTGCTGGTCGAAATATGGTACATATTGTACGAGTCGGTTTCCATCTGTCGAACGCTGGAGTTATTCAAAGAAGTAGAAACAGAGTCCGAGATAGAGCGGCCGGGGTCATTGTCGTACATAGCAGATTCAGAATTCATAGGCAGGCTGGGGTCGTTGGGAAAAGCGAGTGCAGAGTTCATTATGAAAGCGAATAGTAATAATAGCAAATAGTCACAAACTGAAGCAAATAGTCGCAATTCAAATGCTACGCGGCAAAATGTGACACTTTTTGCCGCCACTTTTTGCCCCATTTGGGTAGGCTAAGGTCTTAAGACCATACAGCCACTGAACTTCACTCAAAAAAACCAAAAAAAAACTAAAAATCCCACCAAAAAAACCCAAACATTTTAAACGACGCAATTAATATTTTTTTCAATTATAGGTATAAGCAAAATAATTGTATTTCGTATGCATTTTTATCAATGGACTAAATGCATAATATTAATATAATAAAATAAATGATGTTAACAAAAATGATGTTCTGGTCGATTATTAAATTGAAAATTCTATGCAATCTTTATTTTTATTATTCCGCCTGAAGGACTTTGTATCCACGGTCAAGAAATAATTGAAAACAACTTTCAACATAGTTGCAGGAACCAAGGAAACACTGAATTAATGAATATACTTATTGTTTAATATTATTTTTCCGAACTTTAACTGACGTGATATTATTTTAATAATTATTTCTAGTAATTATTAAGATTTTTAGTATACTTAAATAATAATCTTGTCTACGGCATTGTCAACCTCTGGCCGTATCTGGACCAGTCCCTTTCAAAACTGTGTTATGAAAAATCACAAAATTATAAGCCCGTTATGGTACCTGATTGGCGACATAAATACATGGTCACCGGGCCACCCGGGGGACTGAGGAATTGTTTTGCTCTCGCACCCAGCAGTGCGCTGGCGTTTAATGCCCGCTATGAACTGCCGTGACCTGTTTTGTACTTAGTGTCGGTTGTGTCCAACGTTTGACCGTTTTTAAATATTTTTGGGTAAAAATATAATATGGTGTAAAAATTATTGTAAACGATTCAGTTACAGATTCTGAACAAACTATATTCAGGTTTCGCATATACTAAAAATAATGTAGTATAGTAAGATCCTCCATTTGGAGTGAACGGAGAGTTATATTGGACTCTTTCTGAGCCTACAGTTCCAACTTCTTACCACCACTGTCATAAAGGAAATTTCCGAGATGCAAATAAGCTCTACCTGCAATTGAAAGTCGGAAGAAGCCAAATGCCCGATTTTAAATAAAATGTGCTGTTTTTTCCAGAGTTTGCTACGTTTATCCTGCACTTCGAACTAGGCTGTGTCGCTGGAATTATTTCAGCCCATCATAATTTTTAGCCCACTCCCCCTCATAGAAAGGAATCTGGTGTTCCAGCAGAGAAAATATTATTCTTTGATGATATTGGTATAATTTTAACTTACCAAACACAGAATCTAGTGTATAAGAACCAAGGAACGGCCAGATACTAAAGTTCCCTTTGCCAGCAACCTTGGTCAGTTGCTTCACCAGTTTCTGACTCTGCTCAGCAAACACGTAGACAAAGTTCTCAACTATCTTGGGACTGAAGACTGGCACTAAAATCTTCCGTCGACGGCGCCAAATAGGAACTGATTGAGAAAGAAAAAATGAGTTAATATTACAAAACTAGCTGACCTGGCTAACTTTGGACCGCCTAAGAGTCAATTAATGTAGTATATCTTTCGATATAGTCAACCAAACAAAGCCTAAGTAATACATCAAGTTACACACAATTTTAACATAAAGTTACGAGTATTTATACCGATTTCGTGTACTTTACGTGATGCGCGCACAACTAAAAACTTCTGAACTACAGATTTATTATATGTAGGTATAGACAAGGTTTCTTCAGACCCTGTAGGTATCACTCTGGGGGTTTGTTAGAAGAAATATCCATGTTATGGTTTAATAAACAAATAGATTTAAAAGTAAATTAAAAAGATTTTATCAAGAAATGTGTTTAAGTTATATAATTATAATATTTACTTTAAATACGACGTATGAGTGTCTAGAGACTCACCAACCCCAAACCATAGCAACGGTTTTGTGGGGGCTTAGTTTATAATTATATAAATAATTTTAAAAAAATACTAATAATGCTGCAATATCTTGAAATACTTAAAGAATCAGATTATTGCTTAAGGGTCCAGAGGAACTGTGTTCAGCACATCTTGAAGATGCATCAGAACCACAGTGCACTGCTATGTAATATACTAAAAATGAGGAGAGTCAGACGTGCTGAGTACTTCGTAATTCAATTCTTTTTTTGTACCGGGTAGTATGCGGCTACTTGAAAAGCTTTCTGATTACAATCAGATCATAAATAGAGCACATGGTTGAATATGATATGCAAAAAAGGAGGGACATATCTTGCGAAAAGACTTCACGACACTTTAGTGATGCATCCGCATCACTAAGGTGTTTACATCGATATATATGTACTACGCACTAGATTACGCGTGCCGTACACTCACTTTAACCGACTCAGGTGCAGTGTCTTCTATGCACCTTGATTTTGATGACATTAGTGTAGTTTTGACGTTCATGCAGTGTGAGAGCGGCGCTAATAAATTAAAATCAAAGGTAATCTGGACGTAAATAATAATTCTGTACTCATGTAAGTAAAATTACTGGTTGTTCGAACAATTTAATAGCTTCTAATATCGTAATAGTATGTTAGAAAATATATTATTTGATTTTAAAGCCTTTCCATTTTATAATCATAGACTAAATCATGCAGATGTTCCCTCCCATAAAAACCCGATTTTTACTTACAACTGGTTTAATGAACACAGACTTTGCATGATGTTTTATTCCGTTTGTTTTTTTTAAATATTTTATTGAATGTTTTTCTTTTTTGTATAAATAATATCAATGATTTCCGTCAATTTCAGAAATTATGACGACGTGCGTTTTTCGATACTGTAAAAACTCAGCAAGAAATGTCAGCAAATCATCGGGTATTATAATTAACCAGTCGCTGCGTAGTTTAACTTACTTACCCACATTTATCGTACCTAAATCTAATAATGTTTACGGATCACGGACGTGGGAATGCATGCTACCATGTTATATGAACGATTTACCACTGGAAATTAGTAAGGCAATAAATATAAAAAAACTGCTCAAGAGTGTTGAAGAGATACTTTCTAGATTATAATGCGATCTAGAAAGTATCTTTTGAACGAGGACTATGTATGTTTACCTACTGTTCGCTTAAAATATGTTGGCGCCGAGTTTGTCGCTTCTGACATACCGCTGTTAAACCCGCGATGGTTTGTGCTGGTATGTAAATATGTTAGCAACTTAGCATGAATTTTTTATATGTTATTGTTTAATAAATGGAAAAAAAAATTACACCGAGGACTATTGTTAAATTTTGAAATAGAGTGTTATTGTAATAAAGTATTGTAGGCAAAAAGCTGTGTCGCTTCTGCGGTATAAAAATCTATATGGATAACATGTCATTACACTATGTTGAACGAAACGCGTAAGTGCTACGAAATTCATGGCGCTTTAGACGTTTTTGTCGCGAAAAAGTATCCTCTAAAAGCCATCTAAGCGCTGTATGTTTTAATAGTTTTATTAGACGACATAATGGCAATAAAGCGCTGCAGCGAACTTTTGTTTTAACTTTTCAGTATTTTGACAAATAGTTTCCATGAACGTGCTTGTCTATCGCTAGAATATAAGTCGATGGGTGTTTACTATACCAAAAGCAGTAAAGTGGAGACCGAACAAACCTAATACATCCCAAGCAAACACGGCATGCGTTTGCTAGTGATGTAATAAGCCAGTTCAGTTATCTTCTAGTCATAAGTCATTCATAACAAAACTAGTAGTGTATGTAGGCACTGCACTCACATTTGAAGGTTACTGTAGCACTTATGATGGTCTGATAATCTAGCACTGCACAATGTTACACAACACTATTTATGATTCATCGTACCAACTCTATTTTAGGTGTTAAAGTTCATGTTTAACTCGCCATAACTTGTTTATTTGGCTGTCAGTCCAAGGTGTTATTGCTGTTTTTGAACTGACATTCGAAAACCTTGCCAAAAATTAACTACAGATGGGCAAGAACTTATTTAATCGGTATCTAGGCTAATACGTATAGGAGAGACGTAATGATTTAGATGTAGCTGAGTTCTGAGCTAGCAATTTAGGCCGTAAATCTTTTTTTCCTGATCCTAAAAAATAGGGTCCATCCATTGGATACACTATAATGCATCCAAAGGATGGACCCTGTTTTTAAGGTTCCGTACTTCAAAAGAAAAAACGGAACCCTTATAGGATCACTTTGTTGTCCGTCCGTCCGTCTGTCTGTCTGTCTGTTAAGATCCTTTATTTTGGGAACGCGTAGAGGTATCGAGTTGAAATTAAAACCATATACTCGTCTGCGGTCCCTTGAAGCTGTAAAAAAATCAAACTATTAAGTTAACGAAAAAAAAAGATACGGCAAAAGGTACGATAAATATGTAGTTACGTCACACAATAAAAACTTTTTTGCGATTTGGAAAAATCTTCGTAACTCAATTCAGGAATTGAACTGTTTTCATATGTAAGTTTGTACGAAACTCTCAGTGCGCGAGTCCGACTCGGTTATTACGATCTAGCTTTATATATAGACTAATAAGTAATTTAATTATATCCTAAACTAATAAATTGTCTTTACTAAGAATGTGTCCAATAGAACTTGTCTGTTTATTAGGGTCATGCAAAATCTAAGAAGAATATTGAAATGTACCTAATGAAGTAGTTCCTGCGTAGTTTTGCCACAAACATCTTTTTTTTTTTATAGGTGTGAAAATCATCTTATGACAACACACAGCCTGCAGAACAATATGCCATAAACTATAATTCTGTGAAAATAAGCATAATAAAGTAACCTAGCTGTGGCTATACCTATCTGTCAATTCCCTTATTTTTCTTACTGCATATTAAGCAGCTTTTTTTTAAGGTGGGAAAATCATCTAATGACAAATCTCGCTCTTGGGCGGAGCGCGAGATAGTGTCAGACTTTTACTGACTAAAAACCCACTCCTGTTCCTTCGTTGCCTTCGTCCCAGGGCCCCGGTTTCGTTTTCACACTACACATGGCCCCAGTAGGCTTCGACCCTGCTGGGCCCCTACGATTTGTGCCACAAACATCTGCGATTTTTCCAGATAACCATCGTGACACATCGCGAGTTTACAACACAGCCCAATTTACCTTGTTGTTGGAAGTTTTTAGGTCCCGTTTGGCTTAGTTACGAAATATTCTGTTGTCTCCGCATGCGTGTCACTGCTGATATTATTTTCCTTATTGTTTTACCTCCGAATTATTACGAATTCGCTCGCATTTGCTCTTTAGGTTGAACATTTTTATACAGACGTGACATGAAGACATATGGACTCATTAACATTGATATAATGTTACTGTTATAGCTATTGAAATTGTAGTCATGTTTGTAAACGCCCATTATCTACAAAGACACTTTCACATAATAAACTATGTTGCAGTGAGTAGGACCAAGGCTAAAGCCTACTAGATGAGAAAAAGCTAGAACACTCGCATAAAAGGGTCGAAGAAGAGAAGTATATTTGGAATACTGCAGGTAATTTGGAATACTCGGATATCTCTATGAATGTCAATGTATACAAAAATAAATAGAAGGACATAATAAAACCTACAATGTCGATGAGTACTAAAAACATTGTAATAACTTGATATTTCTGCTGATATTCACTCGAGCACCAAACTTCAATTTCAATATGTCATAACAATTTAATTTAATTTAATTTAATTCAGTAATGTTTCTATGGGTGTGTTTCTAATGCCTGAAATAAACAATAAATAAATAATGAATTGTTAATGATTACATTAGAACAAAACCATACTTAGTGTTACTATTTCTAGAATAAAATGTGTTACACAGAGTTTTAAATTAGGATACTATATTCTTAATTTGGAATACAAAAATTTCAATTTTATGCTATATAATATTTTGTTTTTCGTTATTCAGTATTCCACAAGTAAAAATAATAATCTCATGGTGATATGGCAACAGCGACTGTCGCAACCCAGTGCTGGGCACGCCATAATTATGGCGGTAAGTCCCTCTTTAAGGTGTGGAATGACCTCATGGCGCCCTCACCTTCCGCATGAAGCAGATTCTCACCGGACATGGTCAGTTCGGGAGGTTCCTGCACCGGATTCGTACGGAGGAAACGCCCGGGTGTCACCACTGTGTGTACCGCCCGGAGGACACGGTGGAGCATACGGTAGAGGTGTGCCCCGCTTGGGCAAAGCAACGCCGTGTCCTCGTGGGGGCTATCGGCGGCAACGATATCTCGCGCCGGGCCTTGGTACAGGCCAGTCCGAAGCGAGAAGGAGTGGCAGGCGGTCGCCTCCTTTTGCAAAGCAGTAATGCTAGCAAAGGAGGCGGCCGCACGCGCGAGGCAACGGCCTTCACGACCCAGCCGCCGAATTCCGACCTGATTTCCAGCCACCGTAGGCGCGGGCTTGCGGATGGCGAGCAATGGGTAGCCCTTCGTCCGACCGTCCGGTATCCGTCCGGACCAACCCCAAGTCGTCGACGGCACGTAGCGCCTCAAGGAGAATCAGATGTCAGCAAACCGTAGGGGCCGGAAACCGTGGTTTTTGAGGTTGACGCTTCGATCAACACATTGTTGATCGAAGGGTTGACGTAATCAATCCAGATCCGATAGTATAACAAATTCTTGATTATAAAATCAATGAAGTTTCTTGCCGGTTCTTCTCTATAGGTAATGATCAATTGAAACCGTGCACTATCTCCGAACGTTTTGTAAGTACCTAAGTAGGCCTATGCAAAATAAAATGATTTTGAGTTTGATTTGAAACAAAAATAACAGAAATAAATGGAAAACCCTGAGATCCATGAATTTAAATTGTCTAATCTACACTATCTACATCTCAACTTGTAGACTATACACCACTAAGTTATTATTTAAGTAAAGTCTCAATAAATAATATTCATAAACAGCAAAGTTATTTAAGTGCGTTTGTTTATATCCCAAAATGTCACTCTATTTATGGAAATATTGAACAGGCTATTGATTGGGCACGCCACAATTATGGCGGTAAGTCCCTTCTTTGAGGCGTGGTTGGAAAGACCTCACGGCGTCCTTACCTTTCGCATGACGCAGGTTCTCACCGAACACGGTAAGTTCGGGAAGTTCCTGCACCGGATTCGTGCGGAAGCGACGCCCGGGTGTCGCCACTGTGTGGACCGCCCGAAGGACACGGTGGAGCACACGGTGGAGGTGTGCCCTGCTTGGGCAGAGCAACGCCGTGTCCTCGTGGGGGCGATCGGCGGCGGCGATCTCTCGCGCCGGGCTTTGGTACAGGCCATGGTCCGGAGCGAGGAGGAGTGGCAGGCGGTCGCCTCCTTCTGCGAAGCATTAATGCTAGCAAAGGAGGCGGCCGATCGCGTGAGGCAACGGTCCTCACGCCCCAACCGCCGCCGGGATTCCGATCCCGATTTCCGGCCACCGTAGGCGCGGGCTTGCGGACGGCGAGCAATGGGTAGCCCGCCGTCCGACCGTCCGGTAACCGTCCGGACCGAGCCCAAGTCGTCGACGGCGCGTATTGTTCCACGCGCGCCTCAGGAGATGTCAGCAAATCGTAGGGGCCCAGCAGGGTCGAAGCCTACTGGGCCATGGGTAGTGTGAAAGTGAAACCCGGGGCCCTGGGGCGAAGGCAAAGAAGGAACAAGAGTGGGTTGTAAGTCATTAGAAGTCTGACGAGCGGGATTTGTCATTAGACGATTTTCCCACCTAAAAAAAAAAGATCCATTTAAAATTGTCAAATCTACACTATCTACGTCTACACTTCTAGATATACACCACTAAGTTATTATTTAAGTAAAGTCTCAATAAATAATATTCATAAACACAAAGTTATTAGCGTTTATTTATATCCCAAAATGTCACTCTATTTATGGAAATATTGTCAGGCTATTGATTATGAATGAATAAATGACGATCAAAATGGAAAAACACACCGCGTAGTATTTTCTAGCAGCAATTGTTATGAATGATTGATTCTATTATGAATTTACCAATTGTGACAAAGGACATTGCCAATCTTTGTATGGGAGTTGGACCAAGTGCTGCACAGAATGCACACATAGTGCATTTTGTTCCTCAGGCCAACACCAATCAGTAAACTGAAGCGCTCCAAAATCTGTCCCAGGAGTCAAGAGTTTTTTTTTTTTGTTTTGTATTATTTATTTTCGAAAAGTAGCTTAATAATTATTTTTAGCGTAATTGATTACTGACTATAGTATAATCAGTAATCAATTACACTGAAAAGGATATTACCAATCTTTGTATGTTAGTTGGACCAAATGCTGCTCAGACTGAATAGATAGTGCATTTTGTTCCTCAGACCAACAGACAGACAATTAGTAAATTGAACCGCTCTAAAATCTGTCCCAAGAGTCAAGAGAAAAAAAATATTTTGTTATGAATTATTTATTTACGAGAAAAAACTTAACAATTGTTTTCAGTGTAACTGATTACTGACTTTGCCCCATACTGGGAGTTACTCCTGTATCATGGGTGTGTTCACAAACATATAAACTCACATACACAAAACACCCAGACCCGGAACATCTATCTGTAGGCCAAACAAATATTTGTTCTGTACGGGAAACGAACCTGTGACACGCAACGCAGCAGTCAATCATTCAACCACTGCGCCAACTGTGCCGTACTTTTTATGTATCAATAATATATAATTTATCAAAAAGTTATTACATTAATGAACATTAGGTACATAATTATGACTCAATTATAAATAGATGCATGACAGTAAAGTACTTATTACTGATTCATTGATCAGTGATATACCTGTACTTGTAATACTAGTAGCAGCGACTGTTACAGTAATAGTGTATTATGTTTCAATTAAAATATTTTATTTCACATAAGCCTACAAGGACACTTGTAAAAAGTCAGAAGCTAGTGCACTTCTTCTTCTATTTCTATTTTTATTCTAACTAGTGGTTTCCAAGAAGCCGACAAGCAACAATGTAAAAAAAAACATTGCAAAAACACTGTCATTTCAATTCAATGTCAAAAACAATTTTAAAAAAATATGACCAAATTAAAACAAAGATGGAACAGTTAATAGCCCGGATTGCTCTCTTTTGCAAAATCTGTACTTTACTATTCTATTCTATTCTATTCTATTCTATTCTATTCTATTCTATTCTATTCTATTCTATTCTATTCTATTCTATTCTATTCTATTCTATTCTATTCTATTCTATTCTATTCTATTCTATTCTATTCTATTCTATTCTATATGAAAATTAATCTACATAACCTGCAAAACAATATGCCATAAACTATAATACGGTGAAATTAATCATAGTAAGCTAACCTAGCTGTGGCTATACCTATCTGTCAATTCCCTTATTTTTGTCTTACTGTATATTATGCAGCTGAGCTTAATCTACCTTAGAGTTTTAATATGAGCGCCCCACTGCTATTTTCAATCGAAAAAGTTATAAGTTTCTAAAAATGCTGTTTCCGCCAAAATATCAAGTTTTTTGCCGCCAAGGATAAGTTTGAGACCAACTTGAGGAATATTCGGCTACAGTACACTATCCTTAAACTCTAACTTGAACGGTTCTGATACAAGAAACATGATTTAATGAGAAATATTTATTAAAAGCAAAAGTGTTTTTTATTTGGTTTTCCTGGGATTAATTTTTTTTAAATATTTTTTTAGCGTAAATTAATGCTACGATACCACTGGAACTATTTTCATTCCTGGTCCAAACCCTGGCAACATCCTTTTCGTGGACAATTTCGTTTTTTGTATTTTTAACTACAAAAATATGATCAATAATGGGTACGGATAGAGCCCAATTATTATTTTTTGTACTATTAAAAAAAAATAGGGTTATACAATATTTTTTGTTGTTAGTTGGTTTTTTTGTTTTACATAATGTTTTTTTTTTGTTTGTAGGAGGTAATCTCTGAAAGTAGGTATCTACTTGTCCGATTGCGAAAATTTTTTCACCGATAGAAAGCTGCTTTATTCCTGAGTGACATAGGCTATATTTTATATATGCGGGCGAAGCCGCGGGCAAAAAAAAAAATTATTTTTTAACACGTTCAATGCGGAACGATGTCTAATTAATATGCCTAAAACATAGTCTTCTCTGCCGCGAGGAGGCCGTATCTTCAACTTGGTTAAGTTTAGAAAAGAAATAAATATATTCCTAAGATCCCTATAGTATGCAATGGTGTATCTACTTTAATACGGGGTCACTTTGACCTCGTATCGCACTTAGCGAAAACTTTCAGTTTCTTAAACGTTACGGGGTCTAATAAACCGCTTACCGTCATAATGATAGTTTTCAAACGAGGTCTTAAACGCTCCGTGCCTTAAGAATGGAAATAATACAAACATTTGTGTTGCTGTCAACGTGTTAAGAAATGTGATTAAATACTCATTGGAGACACAAAAAGCGTATATAATTGATTGAACTGTGTGCTTACCTGGTGCGAATATTCCGCCATTCCCAATAACTTTTCTGATGAACCTGTGTAAGTCGTCCTTTTCCAAGCATGTCTTCAAAACCATCTCGAGATCGACAGGGTTTACTACAACTGCACAGAAACAACATATTCTTTTAGCAAGGCATCCTAACTTCACAAATATTTGAGTACTTTAACTCGTACTCGCGGGGGAGTTAAAAGTTCTTAATATTAAAATTTAATAAAGGATAATATTAGTTAAAATAAATTAAATGAAATAGTTGTTGCTTTAACCACATAAGGCCCAACCTAAATTTAGTTCGATATACATTACGATCCATTGTACTAAAAATATTCGCAAGTAGTTGCGGCCCAAAGCTTTTTTCTTTCTTCTTTAATGCTTTTGGCTAAATTCTTGTAATTGATATTTCCTATACCTAAAGCCTTAAGTATTTGATGTAAAAAATATATTCAAATAATAATGTGGACGAATTTTTTGATGCCCTATGAGTTTTATTTCTACCCGTTTGTACATGTATTATTTTCAGTTATTTTACTTATTAAGTTATAATATTTAATAGTTAAGATGTTTATATGAATTAATTGAAGTTAAAATAAAATATATATTTTTTTAGATTGTAATTTTAGGTCGCTGGGCTTTTTTTTTTTTTTTAGGTGGGAAAGTCATCTAAATCGTGGATCGTGGAGCAGGAGATAGTGTCAGACTTTTACTGACTAAAAACCCACTCCTGTTCCTTGGCTGTATTTTTATGATTTTAAAAAATATCTTGGGCTGGAATATTTTTGTCATTAAATTAGGTCATTTAGGTCATTGGGCCTTACGAGGTTAAGAGGGATGTTCAAAAGTAGCAAGCGAAATTAATCTTAAGTTTTTTGCATTTCATTGGTCAGAGTCACATTTTACATTGATTTAAATATGATTACACTACTTCAACTTTTCTTGTCTGAAAATTTGTACTTACTGAAGAAAAGTATATGTCCCAACCAAGCTCTTATGACTCCATCATTCTGCATGCTCTCATAACTTAAGTGTTGCATTTGATTCATGATTACTGAAAGCCATTACAACTACGATTAGATACGCAAATACATTTAACATCAAATCGATGGATGCTGGCAGCAGGTGTGGGCTTGCGGACGATGAGCAATATGTAGCTTGCCCTCCGGCCGTCCGGTAACCGTCTGGACCGATCCCGAGTCGTCGACTGCGTGTAGTGTTCCACGCGCGCCTCAAAGAGATGTCAGCAAAACCGTAAGGGCCCAGCAGGACCGAAACCTACTGGGACCATGGGTCGACTTCTGAAAGGGTTACTCGTGGTCCTGGAGCGCAAAAGTTTTAATCAATAAAAGTCTGACACGCCCTCGCGCTCCGTCCTAGAGCGCGAAAAGTCATTAGATGATTAATTAAATTTAAAAAAAAAATGAGTGCCAGCAGAACTATTTTCTGGAGAGGTATATCTTCAGCACATCGCCTCATACAGAGATAGAGCTAACTTTACTTATTAAGGACCTCCAACAAAGCATGTACACACACAAGTAAATGATTATTACATTTAAGTTTAAACTAGTGGACTCCTTTAATTACAGGACGCCACAGCATGATTTGGAGTTTATACAATTTAAAACTAAAACTAAAACAAGAAATGATACTACTAACTAAAGTTTACAACTAAACTAACACAAATTAAGACATATAAAACTACTTATCATTTAACTTATTACTTTTAAAAAAAAAAACTTAAACAATTAACTACACACACGACTATCAATGACTTCATCAGACGCGCTCTTGTCATCGTCGGCGTTCCAGCCGTATTGGAACCCCATGGCCTGGCACGCGACGATGGCAAGAGACCGGACGGCATGTCGTTATTCCCATGGAAGATGGGTAGGCTTTTAGTATGGGACGCTACTTGTGATGATACTCTGGCTCCTTCCTATCTTCCAAGCTCGTCGTATTGTGCTGGTGCTGCCGCTGCGGCTGCGGAGAACCTCAAGCGGCTGCAATATAATAACTTTGTTGAACCGTTTGGGATTGAAACTCTCGGATCGTGGGGTCCGGGTGCTCACAAGTTGTATAAAGATCTGTCGAAACGTCTAGTTGACACTTCGCGTGACCGTGACCGTAAAAGCCAGCCCTTACTGGCTTTTACCTCGGTCAGATGATAAGCATTGCCACACAGCGTGGCAATATCGCCAGTTTTTTAGGTACATTACCAGTCGACAGCGATGTGGAAGAGATTTTTGACGCCAATTTTAGTTTGATTTTAGTTAGTTGTAATTAGCGTAGGGTTTTTATTTTATTTATTTTACTGTAATTATAGTTAGTTAAGTATTTTTTTAAAGTAAATTATACGTTTAAATAAATAAAGTTACCATAAAAAAAATAACTACCATACATTAATTAAACTTGAGAACTAAAGGAGCAAGAGACAAGAGTAAGCGAAGCGAGCTCAAACAACTTGCTTCGAATATCCTTAAATCATGATCATCATTTCAGCCGAAAGACGTCCACGGTTGGACATAGGCCTCCCCCAAGTGTCGCCTTAACGACCGGTCCTGTCGCACATCCATCGGTTTCTCGCGACCTTCACAAGGTCATCGGTCCACCTTGTGTAAGGCCTTCCAATGCTGCGTCTTTCGATACGTGGTCGCCACCCCAGAACCTTTCGTCCCCATCGACCATCTGTTCTGCCACTTAAGTTTGGTAAGTTTATCCTTTAATATTGTAAAACAAAGTCCCCCATCGTGTCTGTCTGTCTGAAAGCGATAAATTCAAGAACTACTGAACAGATTTACACCAATAGACAGAGTGATTCATGAGGCAGGTTCAAGTATATAATTATAATACATGCACATAGTCACAATATGTCACACATAGCAGCGAAAAGCCGACAATTTCAAAGGCTTGTAACACCGGGCTGGTCGCTAGTACCTACTATGTTTTTTCTATTATTTTTATATGTAAGTTTTTGCATGTTGAAACCAAGTAGGGTGCAGGAATAAGCACTCACACACTTGCATTTCTCTATTGGAGATTTTAGATCACTGTCTGGAAGAATGAATTTAGCTGCATATAACTCTCACTGTCGAGTAATACATTTCATTTGGCAGGATTTTTTATACAATAAAATTGACATCGCGGATGGTCCGTATGTGGCGCGAGTCTTCTTTTTTACCCGACTGCAAGAAGGGTTATGTTTTTCGCGCGTATCTTGTATGTTTGTATGTATGTATGCAATATTCTTTATTACCTCATATCTTCCAAACCACTGACAAATTTATATAATTAAGATATCGTTAGATTTGTCTTGATAACCCAAGTGTTCTTAAGTAGGTCACGTTAAAAAAAAAACAACAAACCACTGTGAGACACTATACTTTAGAGTAAAAAAAATATTTATTTTGAACACTGCAATATGGATATCAAATTAAATTGCTCATCATGAGGCTTTCAAAATAGTATATCATGACCATATTAAAAAAAGTACATTATGAAATATGTTATTTATTATTAGCTATTACTCTCGACTTCGTTACTCCCGTTTAGGGCAATAGTGTAAGAAAATGTTATGCATTTCAGAAATATGGGAATTAAGTCCCGTTCCCGCGGAAAAATGAAAAGTAGCCTAAGTTACTCCTTGTAACATCAACTATCCGTCAGTTAGACATGCCATAATCATGGCGGTAAGTTCACTCTTTGAGGAGTGGTTGAAGAGGCGTCATGGTGTCCTCACCTTCCGCATTACACAGGTCCTCACCGGACATGTAAGTTCGGGGGGCCAGCACCGGATTCAGGCGGAAGAAACGTTCGGGGGATTCGAAATTGTGCGGACCACCCGGTGGAGCTTACGGTGGAGGTGAGCGTATGGGCGGAGCAGCGCCGCGCCGTGTCCTTGTGGGGACAATGGGTGGCGGCCGCTTCCTTCGCGAAGCAGTAATACTAGTGATGGAGACCGCCGCCAGCGTGAGAGAATGGACATGTTCACGCCCCAGCCACTCAGGCCGCGACCCTGACTACCAGCCACCGTAGCCGCAGGCTTTCGGCCGACGTGTAGCTCGCAGTCTGGCCGCTAGTTATTAAATAATTTTGCTATAGTAAACTGTTTTGGTAACTTTTCTCGGCTCCAAAATAAAAACTTTTTTTCTAAATTGTTTATGTTTCTTTCCTCTATTTTTTTCTTCTTTTTTCCAGCTTCCTTCTTCATCCTCCTCTCTTTCTCTTTTTTGCTTTCTCCTTCCTCTTCCATTAAAATTTTTGACATCCATCCATCTACTCGATATGAGTTATTTTCTTCTTCTCCACTGCTACTGGCCATAATTGAGACGCGCGCTAATTACCGGTGAGCGCGTCAATAATAGAAATGACAATTCTAGTCACAACGAAATTATGCGTGCTAGCTGTTCACACGAGTGCCGTGACAGAACTTTTTAAAGAAGTTATAGTCAGTGCCCGTAAAAAACGTACTTCAAATACTAATTTTGATCAGCTGATGATAAGTTTGGTACAGAATATTCTAAATTTTATATGAAAATTGAGTATGAGTTCCTTCGATAAAGTTGTTATTTATTATGGGCAGTAGCAGTATTATAATATAAGTATTACACATTACTCCTCTCCGTTACACACTGTACATGAATAAAAAAACAATTACCACATATATGACGAAGCATTATTTGGAACAACTAGACCGATTTGTCCGTTTGTTTTTCGTTGTGTTTGTATACCAAGACAAGTTTAACCTTGTCTTGGTTATAAATAAAAATCAGGTTAAAAAGAATGCTGGAAAAATGTACCAGAAATGAAATTGAGGAAATTGAAAATGAGAAGACTTCATTTACACATTACAAAACGTAATATTTTTATTCTTGTCGCTTTGCCTACGATTATTTTTTTCGTAAAAATATTGTTTCCTTCTTATCCGAAAAAAAAAATGTATAGCGAAAAATCTACAAATAAAATTAAATATCTTGTGAACCTTTAGGTAAGCACTACAGAGAAAAAGGGTGTTTTTAACTAGCATAGCATTTTAGTAATTATCAAAAAGCCTGTACAACCGTAGCTAAGCATGGCAGACACAAAAACAAGAAGTAAAAAAAAATAAGAAAGTAAAAAAAAATGCTTTGAAAAGGCAACAACATTTTTTCTACCAAGGAACGAAATTCAGTAAGTGAATTCAGCACGCGCGAAGGGCGTGTTGAACGTCGTATTTTTAATAGATAAGCTGATAATAATATTTTTCAGAAGGTCTTTTAGTCCACAGCGACTCAGCTGACCAGATGGTTTTTTTCAGAAAGCCTTTTAGTCCACAGCGACTAAGCTGACCAGAGGGTGTTTTTCAGAAGGCCTTTTAGTCCACAGCGACTCAGTTGACCAGAGGGTTTCTTTATGTAGTGGGAATTCATAAAATAACTTCTCCCTCTCTGAGAGGAACGAGAAAAAGTGTTAGACTTTTACTAACCACCACCTGTTCCTGTGTTGTGTGTGTGTGATTTAGAGGACAACTAAAGTAGTTGCCCTTTACGTTCCAGTACCTTGGTAACTCTTTCTGATTATTTTCGTTTTTTTTTTTGAAGGAATACACACTATATTATGACAAATTTTCAACTTGACTGAGATGATGAACTTGAATTTTAACATTTCTAGAGGTTAAAGAAACTTTAATCACTCAAAAAGATTAACACATTCAATTTTAGGAGGAAAACAAAAATAATTTAAGGATTAAGTTAAGCGACGGTATCGCAGAAGGAAAAAACTAAAATAAAATTACTGAGTAACATTTAAAATATGGTGTTTTAATAGCCTTTTAAAAGTTGGAAGAGATTTCGATTCCTTTATGTCTTTAGGTAACTGGTTATATAGTTCGGCTCCTTCATACACGACAGTCCTTCAACCGTAATTAAATTTGTTCTTGACTTTTTTGATAAGTTTTCGACCATGATTATGACTAACATTTTTTCTCACGAGAATTGACCTTCTGGTTAACATCTTCGTCTTTCACAGGTCACCGATAGCAGGTATCTATTAAATCAAAACTCACCCTCAGTATTGCCGACCAGCGTGTGGGCTATTCCAAACACAGGCAGTTCATCCTTAGGTGCTGGTAAAGCCGAGGCCAACTTGTTCATGTGCCTCCTTCTATACCAAAACGTTACGGTCCACAACACTAAAGCCAAAATCAGTAACCACACAAACATTTTGTCACTTTCAAACGGACACTTGTAACAAAAGTACGTGGGAATAGATTAGTAGAGGTATCGGAACGTGATGTGCGCGCGCGCTACCTCGCGTGTCCGTCTTTAAATGAAAATGTGCATCGATTTATATGGCCATTTTCCTACGTCCGGCCCTCACTGTCCGCTCTAATTCTAGTCTGGTAAACAGTGGGGTCGCGAAGTTCATGGTGTGGTTAACATAGAACCTTCGGAACATAAGGAAGCGAAAACTATATATTATTATCTTTAATGGTTTAATGTGTAACATCTGTCGTAAATGTAATTAAGTTACGGGAAATACTTTATTTTAATAGTTTATCTGCTTATTATTTAATTTACTTTCGGATGCTGCCTTGTCTCAATTCATATACTTCCAGTTTAGGGCCTTTTGATGCTTAGGACGACATAATTAATCAATCAATTTTTTTTTTATTTTTTTATTAATGATAGGCTCGCGTTTGACCTCCATCTCACCTGATGGTAAACGATGATGTGGTCGATATTTGACCTAGGCCAACAAATTGAGATCGGCTTCCAGTTTATAATGATTGAATCAATCATTCATAACAATTGCTACTAGAAAATACTACGCGCAGTGTTATTTTTTCATTTTGATCGCCATTCATTCATTCATAATCAACAGCCTGCACAATATTTCCATAAATTGAGTGACATTTTGGGATATAAACAAACTCTAATAACTTTGCTGTTTATGAATATTATTTATTCAGACTTTACTGAAATAATAAAGACCTTTTCTAATAAGCCCTTCAAGTATTTGTACTAATTATTAAAGGTGTAGAATTAAAGGTGTAGATACTAAAAACTAATGTATTGCCGAATTTGTCATCGGATTCCACTGACCACAGAAGTAGTACATTTACACTATAATGGACAAAAAGGTTTTTTTTTTATATTTACAAAAATGGCGTACTCCCGAAAAAAAATTAGTTAGCATATTATTTTAGCGTCGAGTGATGCAAAATATATAAAAGTAAATAGATTAAATTCCTGAACAATTTTGTCTTAGATATTACTATTATTAGAAGTCTGAAATTACCTATATTGTATCAATAATCAAACAAAGCTACAATCCAACTTATCAATTTTAAAAATGAATGAACGCACGTTGTCAATAGATGATTTCCGTAGTGATATGTCGTTTTCACATTTTTGACGGACGAAACACCACCGATTCTCTGACGACGAAAATGGTTGCAAAAACCGGTCGTCGCGTCGTCGCACCCGGCTTGAAGACGACTTATAAGATGAAACTATTAACAGTTGAGTGGAGTTAGTTGCAGTTTCTTACAACTAAGTATTAACTATTTCAAATGTATGAATCGGTTTACTAAATAATTCGTTTTATCGGTTGATATTACTTTATGATGAAATAGACTCACCTTCATGCTTTTGCCGTAAAGGCGTAAATATTGCGATATATATTTATTCTGATATTCTATAAATTATGTTACAGATAGGTATATATTTATTATATCAAACTTGTTGAAGTTATAAATTTGGCTATGATCAAACGACATAGTCAATATTGTGACAAATTTCCTTAATAAAGGTTTTTAAAAAAATATCATAATAGCACATACGATACTGTTTATACTAAGAGTATGTTCCCTTGGGACAACTTTCTACTTTCATGTGTACAAAAATGCATTAATTGCGAGGGAATATACTTTGCAAAACAAAACCCCTACCGTAAGTCTTAAAATCTAGTCTTATTTTTCAGAATTCAGATACTTTCAGTATGTTAGGGCATACTGAAAGTATCAGTAAAGTTGTTCATACAAACGTTGTCAACTCAGCATCCTACTCGAGTGCTGCTGAGCCCAACTGTAAGTTCATTCACGTACAATTTGAAGAGCTTGGGAGAATTTAAACCACCTTGTCTCACCCCACACTCCAACTCGTACGTGTCGGAAAATCTGTTTGCCCATCTAACATATTTTTTCTGGTTTTGGTACAGAAATGAAAAATCCGTTGCACCACCTACGTATGCACGCCAGTCCTCTTGAGTTTCTCCCATAATACGTCATAAGACACAAGATCAAATTCTTTGGAAAGGTCAAGAAAGCATGCATACACAGGTGTACTTCTTTCCGTGTAGTATTGAACGGTGTGCTTAAGACTCAGAATTGCGGTTTCAGTAGAAAGTCCAGTGCGAAAACCGCACTGAGCGTGGTGAATGTTATGGGGTTTGTCAAGTTCTGAGTCAAGTACACTGTCCAACAACTTTGCCACCACTGTAGCCAAGGATATTGGCCGGTAATAATTAATGTTGGATAAATCACCAGTTTTGTTTTTTACGGTTGGTACAAGTTACAACAACCGTGTTCATAAGGTCCATGGGCAGGTGCGAGTAATTCAAACATGCAAAAGGACGCCAGCGTATTTCAAATGCACTGAGCCCATCATGACGCGGTGACTTGCCTTTAGACATACTATTCACAATTTGGTGCACTTGTTTAGCTGATATATTATACAAATCTCCGGTTGTGGTAGACCCAGAATCTCCACATGACGGACCTAGGGGTGACTTCGTAGAAAATGTTCCCAAAAAAATAGCATTGCCATTCAACGTGGCAGTGCTGCCAGTCTTCTGGGTACATTTCCGGATGACAGCGATGTGGAGTAGTACTTCGACGCCTGAGTGTACTTTTTGTTTTTGTATTATATTTATGTACATATTTAGGTTTTAGTATAGTTTAGTTAACATTTAAGTACAAATAGTATAACTACATTGTCTTAATCCAGCTAGAAAATCAATTAACTAAAGTTTACTATTGCACATTTTAATACAGTTTTTTATCTGTTCTTTGGTTCTATAGCCCCAAACAGCTTTATTTTGAGTCCTATTACAGACTGTTTATACATATAATTCTACTTAATTGACATTCAATGACTAGTGGCAAATGGTCTGAGCAATATCTACGTGCAAATTTTATAAATATATTTTTAATGGTTTGCCTAGCAGAATGGCTAGCAACACAGTGATCGACCCATCTCATACACCCATGGACATCGCTAATAAATGTGAAGTCATTTGATACTTGACATAATTGACTGCCCTGTTGGTCTAGTGGTTAGTGGCCCTGACTGCTATACCGGAGGTCGTGGGTTCGATTCCCACCCAGGACAAATGTTTGTGTGATGAGCACGATCATTTGTTCTGTGTCTGGGTGTAATTTATCTATATATGTATGTATTTAGAAATATATAAGTATGTTTATCAGTTGTCTAGTACCCATAACACAAGCTCTGCTTAGCTTGGGACTAGACGGCGTTGTGTGATAGTTGTGGAATATTATTTAAAAAAAATATAAATATACACTCCCCAGCATATCCATATCCGCACAGGTCCACTGTTGGTCCTTACACAAACTAATTAGCTCGTCACCGAACAATTCGCCCGGATGTGCATTAAAATATCCTAGCATGAAGATAGTTTCTATTGAATAGTTATCAACTATTACACACCACGCCAAAACATGTCGTGAAATCTTCTAAATTATCCATTGCGTTGGTTGGCATATAAACACATACGAGAAATGCACGGTTATTAATTGACACTCTTATAGCACTGATACGCGATTTTTTGCACTCGATAACTTCGATAACTTCTTGGATCATACTTTTTCGCCACACCTCCGTAGGGTCGTCCTCTAAATCACCATCCCGAAATATCTATCGCTGAAGTGCCGGTGTACGCAAAATCCTTGTTAATAGTACCCAGTACTGGAATGTCATAAAGGTATAACCACGTCTCGTAAAGCCATGATACCCGCAGAGCCACACAATTTTCTAAGGCCTGTATTAATAAACGGTGCTCAACTCCGTCCTTAAGTGCGATATCATTTGATCCCTGATTATACGATGTCAGAAGTTCAAGATCATTGCTAATTAATAATCACATGAGTACAGAATCTCAGTTACCAAGATCAGCTCCTCAATGCGCTGTACTCAAGCTTTGCTAACGTGTACGATTACGACCGAAGTTTACAAAATTCGTCACGTTAGGTTACATACAGAAAGAAGAAAAGAAAGAAACTTATTTTATTACTTAAATTACAAAATTTAACATTTAATTATATTTATGCCTGCAAAGAACCCAATGACGTATTTAACAAGTTCCATTACACATTTAAACTGTTTTATAATATGTGCTTTCCACTCAAGAGAATAAAAAGATATGCAACAAAAAAACCGATGTGGATAAGAAAGGGCATAAAATTATGCTGCAAACGTAAGCATGAAATGTTATGGCAATTTCGAAAAGACCCCAACTTGAAAACTAAAACTATGTCTAAAACATATACGAAATGGTTAAAAACGATCATTCGTTTAACTTAAAAATCCCAAAATATTAACTATATTAATAATGCGCATAATAAAGGTAAAGCGATGGCAAATAATAAATAAGTGCAAAAATAATAAGCCGCTTGAAGGAATAACAAAACTTAAAATAAATACCAAAGATGTAACTGACCCAAGAGTTTCAATGACTATTTTATTGACGGAATTGAATCTGTATCTGACATTAATAACATTAGTAATCAAAATTTTAAATTTGACATGCATCGTGACTCATTATTTTTAACCGACTTCAAAAAGGAGGAGGTTATATGTTCGGTTGAATGTATATTTTTTTTTTATGTATGTTCACCGATTTCTCGGTCAATTGTGGACCGATTTTGAATTTTTTTTTTTGTTTGAAAGGTTATGCTTCCGAGTTGGTCCCATAGAAATATTGTTATGATCTGATCATGAACTTCGAAGATATGGAACAGAACTCCTCATAGGATCACAGCAGAACCGTCGTAACAAGTAAAATTGCTTTGTTTATACGTGTAGTCGATGACTGACTGAAAGTAGAGGGGGAATATATCGAACTGATCTGATAATGAAGCCTGAAGTTAGGCACCGGAACTCTGTGATAAATTAGTGTAATCTAACCGTGTTTAGGATTATTAGAATTGTCATGAGATGCACTCTGGCTATAAGGTATTTAAGTTTGGCTGAGGGGTACTTTTTAGTGATGGTACCATAACTAAAAAGTGTAAAATAAAAAAACTTTTTACAAAAAAATACAACCGACTTCAAAGTAAAAAAAAAACACTGAAAAGTGCAAAATAACTTTAATTTCGGAAGTCGGTGTTAAATAACGAAGAGACAAAACTATTATAGAAACACCGATTTCCGAAATTAAAGTTATTTTGCACTTTTCAGTGTTTTTTTTTTACTTTGAAGTCGGTTGTATTTTATTGTAAAAAGTTTTTTTTAAGACCCACAGTTCCCTTTGACATTATAAATTTAATTTAATCGATATATAATACAAACAGCTATACGATGACATCACAACTAATGTAATTAAATCTGTATCGGATATTATCGCGCCAATCATAAAATAAATCTGTGCTTAGAATTGGGTGTGTTTCCAAATAGGCTGAAATTGGCAGTTATAAAACCACTGTACAAACATGACCCAACCAATTACCGGCCTTTTGCATTGCTACCAATATTCTCCAAAATAAGTAATTTACAATTATTTATACTCATTTTTTTAACAGAACAATCTTTTTGCTGGTGAACAGTACGGCTTTAGAAGAAAAAAGAATATTAATATGGCAATCTTTAATATCTTTGAAACAATTGTAACGGGCATTGATAACAGAGGTGGCAGCTTTATTCATGGACATGAGTAAAGCATTTGATTTTGTGGTGCGTTCAATACTTTTAAAGAAGCTAGAAAGATATGGAGTTAGAGGTATGCTCTGAAACTTTTGAAATCGTACCTATCAAAAAGAAAACAAGTTACGAAGATAGATAAAGTCTGTATTAAGTCAAAAACCGAGCTTTCGTATGTATCAAGCCAGAGACAAAACAAATATGGAGTACCTCAAGGATGTATTCTAAGCTCTTTATTATTTATTAATATATTAATGACATGCCTAGAGAAACATATCATCCTATGGTTTTGTTTGCTGATGATAGCACGGTTGTTTTTAGTGGCATTAATGATGCGACGACACTTGAGAAAGAGATAAACCACTGTCTCCAGGTATTAATAGAATGGATGGGCGTGAATAATTTAAGAATTAACATTGACAAGACCAAAATGACTTTTGAGCTAAGGACAAATAATAAAAAACTTGACATTAAATATGGATACAAAATTGTTTCAGAAACGAGTACTACAAAATTTTTAGGACTGGAACTAGATAGAGATATGACTTGGAAAACTCACGCTTACAACACTATGTAAACGTCAACTTTCATATGCTCTACGCAATCTTGCTAAGGAGGTATTTTTTAAAGCCTTGGCTTCAGCGTATCATGCGTATGTTACAGCTACGTTACGCTACGGTATCATATATTGGGGTAATCCACAAATATAGACACGGTATTTAGGGCTCAAAAAAGGTGTGTTAGGTCAATATGCGGCATTCAAGGCACGGAAAGCTGTAAACCGTATTTTGCGAATCTTCATTCAAATGACATCCAGAAATGTATAATTTATTGTATTGTGTTCTGCAATAAAGATTTGACTTTGACTTTGACTTTGGATGTAAACCACACGCCAACACGTTCGCAAATCAGTCACTACTGGGAAAACGCGCTTGCCAACCAAGGGCCTTGAAAGTCATGGGTTACAACTGATGTCTACACGGATTGAAATGCCAGGTCACCCCTCTTGGGACATCTGATCAATAGATATTGGTGGTCGTTTGTGCAGTTCCCGAGCAACAAATATGGGTACTCGTTCCGGATCTGTTTTCTTATATAACGTTATAATATCGACAAGATCTTTCTGAGATTTTCCTTCTCTCTTACGCGAAATTTTGCGTCTTGTAATGGTGATAGAGTCAAAAAGCAAATTTTTAGCCGCTTCGATCTCTTCTTCCGAAAAGCTTGTGATGCACAATTTAATTAAGCTTTCCTCACCCATTTAATTTTTGGAGGGTTTTGGTCCACTGACCCCGCGGTGACCAACCGTATTGGGGTAGATAAGTAGTATTTTCTATTTTGTGAATTGTTAGATTGTTGGGGCGTTGTGAAGGGAGTCTTATTTCGTTGCTATTCGGCGTCACTCTCGTCAACTGAAGTTGTAGAGATTAATCTTCCGCTTTGTTTCTGAGTGAATTTTAAAATAAATTTTTGAGTTTCAGTTTGCATTTTATTTTTCTTGCTGCCTGATATTTTGGTGAATGTTTTTTACCCGGTTGATATGAGTTTCCTGTTTAGTGGAGAGATATCTAGCTCTCGTTTCTTTAAACTTTGTGTTACTTTATCTGGTGATTTTTTCCTTTGATTATTATTTTATCTTACTTAATGAAGGCTATTTTTTCCTCACTTCTTTCTTTATTTACTTGTTCTTGTAGTTTCTTTCGTGTTTCTAGAACTTCCGGTAGGAAATCTTCTTTGATATACATACCAGTGTCCTTCAGTAGATTTTTATTTTTAAGAATGCAGAGCTTCTTCCCAAAAGTCGTGAATTCGTTTCAAAGATTGCACGGAGAGAGAAATAGAAAACTTAAAGTATGCCAAAAAGGAATAGAAAGGAGTTATATGAACTACAGACTGAAGGACAAAATGAAGAACGCTATCATACGAAGTCAAACCAAGGCAAAGGATGTGGTGAAGAAAGTGCTTGGCTTGAAATGGAAATGGGCGGGACATATCAACGAGCATCAGACGAAAGGTGGACCAAAATCACCACTAATTACGGTACCCTATGGGCAGAAAGCGCAGACAAGGCAGACCACAAAAGAGATGGAGTGACGATATTATAAAAACAGCAGGAAAAAACATGGAGCAGAGTGGCCCGAGAAAGGTCAACGTGGAAACGACTGGAACAACAAACAAGTTATAAAGAAAATAAAAATTGTAGAAGGAAAATAAAGCTATTTTTTTTTGTTTCGTGATTTACTCGAATATTTCACAAAACTTGTTCCAGGAAATATGTACGTGTTTTTCTAAAAAAAAATTGAAAAATAATTGTCGTCATTTAGAATCTTGATTAAATTTGCAAGGCTTCTATTGTATACTTTTTTGACCTTTTAAATTTTAGAGTAAATTAAAAACCTAGATAATATCCACAAGATACTGTGTTTCCAAAATATCTAATGAAAAATGTGTAATAACGTCATAATCGCGTAAGAGAGGTTGTATGAAAAACAGTGAAAATGTAGGTCGAGTTGCATCCTCTTATTTACTTTCGAGTTCGATGTCATTTTCCTAGCGTAGGCAAATGACGCGACCGTACCGTACTCGCGCGCACTCGCAGAGGATGAACGATATCGATGACCAAATCCTTGTAATTTTAATAGAATACCTACATTTTTTAACTCGTCTAAAACTAGAATAAATAAAAACCAACCCGTATTATGCAATAATAACCTTGAGGCCACAAAATGTTAAATTGCATATATAGTAATATCACAAGTAAGAGCTAGCGCGCACTAGTGACTTTTGTCAGGGTGACATTAAATTTTTTTCAATACACTTACTCTAAAACCCGCTCTTATCCCACCGCTTTTAGGCAGGCAATAGACTGTTTCCCGCACTAGTGCAGAAATAGCGCGTGCTCTCCCCCGCCACAATGTTACTACATTTATCGCATCAGGCTGGGCGCGCGTCGACCCCCACGAGTCGCCGGTCAACCCCCGTTTATTCATTTCTTCGTAAGTGTATTTTTTTTTTTTTTTTTAATTGATATAAACTAGTGCTTGACTGCGATTCCACCTGATGGTAAGTGGTAATGCAATCGTTGATGGTGAGGCGCACTAATTTATTGAGAGCCTATTCACTCTAGCCTTGAAGAGACCCAAATTATGATCGGACGGGAAAATCGCAGCAGGCAAATTATTCCAGTCCCTCGATGTACGCGGTATAAACGACGAGGCAAAACGCTTGGTCCGGACCGTAGAGGTTTCAACAACGTAAGGGTGGATACTCGCCGTTCGTCGGCTTGTCCGATGGTAGAAATGAGATGGTGGAATCAAGTCATGCAAAAAGTCAATGTATTGAAAAAAGTCGTTTGACACACGTGCAAATTTGTCACTGTAGCCCTCGGCTCCATAACACACTCGCCTACCGCTCGTGCGAATTCCACCTCGGTCGCAATAACAAACTTTCTGCACTTGTATCAAAATGTACTATTTCAATACACTTACTCGAAAACCCACATTTTCCCACCGATTTTAGGCACGCAATAGACTGTTTTCCGCACTAGTGCAGAAAAGTGTGCGTGCTCACTCGCTCTTGCAAACTTATATATCAACAAAACCCGTAGGTATAACACATGTGGGTATAACACCTACATCTATTTTCCAGAATTATTCCAGATTCCAAGGTAGGACGTTAAAATATTAAATTTGAAAATCAACTCAGTATATAATAAAATCGGAACACTAAACAGGTACCGATTAATTAGAACTCACCCTCAGTATTACCGATCACCTTGTGCGCCAATCCAATCACTGGCAGCTCATCCTTAGGTGCTGGTAAAGCCGAGGCCAACTTTATCATGTGCCTTCTTTTGTACCAAAATGAGACCATCACCAACAATAGAACGAAGAACAATAACCACACTATCATTTTATCACTTTTGTACTCGTACACTTGTGACAAAAGTAGGTTTGCGCGAGCCGCCACGCGTGCTAAGCTAATGGACATGCTTCAACGTTTTGTATCCTTTATATCACCTCTTCCTCCTAGTCCTTCAGACTAACGATCTAGGTATAATTAATTGTGTACAGAATCATTATTTACAATGTTGTCCCAATTTACGCGGCCGTAATAAATTCATAAATTCATAAAATAATAAAACAGTAAAATTGTGGACGGATGGTATTAATTGGCTCAAAAACTACTGAACCAATCCTGTTCAAATTTTGCATACGTAATCCTTATAGACCGGGTCAACTGTTAGGCTGTAAATTATCACGCTATTTGCTATGGGGGGTGAGCAATATTCCAAAATGTTGGTATTGAACGACAATTGACGTGAGTTCGATCCCCAGGTACAGTTAACATTTTTGTGATTATTTTAGTGTTTTTTTGTACATAATATAGGATGATATTTCCAGAACAACAATAAAATGGCTTTTTATGTATTTTTAAATTGCCATTGACATTTTTTTATTCGATATTTTACAAAATATTTTAGT
Organism: Mythimna impura; assembly: GCA_905147345.3. Lineage (NCBI taxonomy): Eukaryota > Metazoa > Arthropoda > Insecta > Lepidoptera > Noctuidae > Mythimna > Mythimna impura. The sequence continues at coordinate 11,410,904 of LR990343.1, read as the reverse complement.
ATAAACCTTTTACTCTTATTAAAATGGAACCGGCGATAAAAAGTACACTTTTTTTTAAAATTTGGGTATGAATTTAAGGTCAGAAATGGAAAATCATCACGCTATTTTGTACAAGGAGCCAAGAAGACAATCATGACGTTGTGTATTTAAGAACGGCCATTTTGACAAGATTTCTGCAAGGACCGTGGTGCAGCAGTTTCGCGACGGATTTGCGTTTCCGATGTTGCGAGTTCAAACCTCACAATATGTTTTTTGTGATGTTTTCTTTTATTTTTTATTTATTTATTGCTTACTTATTTTGGTTTTCTTACTACTTTTTATTTCGGATAAAACGTAATAATTATATAGAAATAAAATTGTATCAAAGTCAAAACTACACAGATAATTTAAAAAAATAATAATACTTAAGGATACTGAAACACAAAATGAGGTTTTGCATATTTTTAACAAAATAGTCGATATATTTAAACGTATTATTTGTATATCTAGAAAGTAATCATTCGTATTAAAATCGAAGCGACGTAAAAACTCCATTGGTTTTTTTTACGGTACTACTTACATCATAATAAATAGTTTTAAATTTAACTTCTGAAGTGAATATCATCACTATTCAATTCTTACAATAGGAATCATGGAATTCTTACAGAAGTATATTAATGCAACCTTTCAGTTTTTTTTTAAATTCCGTAAAAGCCTAAGTAATATAATAAAAACCAGAAGAAAGCAAAGGTCAAAATTTTTGCCATCAGCATGATTTCTGAAACACAAGCTTGCGAAAAAATGAGAGTACCTAGTATCTATATATATAAAAGAAAGTCGTGTTAGTTACTTCACTTATAACTCAAGAACGGCTGAACCGATTTAGCTGAAAATTGGCAGGGAGGTAGCTTAGAACCAGGAGACGGACATAGGATACTTTACTTTACTTTTTTTTTTTTTTTTTTAGAGTAGGGTAGAGTAGGGTAGAGTAGGGTAGAGTAGGGTAGAGTAGGGTAGAGTAGGGTAGAGTAGGGTAGAGTAGGGTAGAGTAGGGTAGAGTAGGGTAGAGTAGGGTAGAGTAGGGTAGAGTAGGGTAGAGTAGGGTAGAGTAGGGTAGAGTAGGGTAGAGTAGGGTAGAGTAGGGTAGAGTAGGGTAGAGTAGGGTAGAGTAGGGTAGAGTAGGGTAGAGTAGGGTAGAGTAGGGTAGAGTAGGGTAGAGTAGGGTAGAGTAGGGTAGAGTAGGGTAGAGTAGGGTAGAGTAGGGTAGAGTAGGGTAGAGTAGGGTAGAGTAGGGTAGAGTAGGGTAGAGTAGGGTAGAGTAGGGTAGAGTAGGGTAGTGTAGGGTAGAGTTGGGTAGAGTTGGATATAGTAGTCAGTTGACGGGAGCGAAGCCGCGGGCAAAAGCTAGTTATGTATAAAATAGAACCATTGGAAGAGTTTCTGGTTGTAATAGACAGCTAAAACTTTTTTGATATATTTGAAGCCGGCCGCATGGCGCATGAGGGTTCGCCAGACTGACACGTCGTGTGCTGTTACACTCGATCCTTTATAGAGGCCGCCTGTTGTATCTTTGTATCTTATGAAATAAAATTAATGCTTTACTAATATTTTCAAAATGATCAGAAAATATTATGGTGTGTTAGATTCGTTTAGGTATCTCTCCGTTTGCTCTGTAAAATACAATTGCGCTAAGTTCAGTTTGTTTTTCATTGTGATTGTTTGTTTCAGTGAGATTCCGGTTTCACTTTTTTTTTCGGTTTATGTTGTTTTTTTTTTGTTTAATTTGACTTCATTTTCTTTTTTGGTTTCTGTTGGATCGTTATCAGCTGTCGTATCTTGATTGGTTTAAAATATCTCAATGGAATTCCCAAATTAATTGTCTTTTTTGGTTTTAATTACTTAAATCATTGTTTCACACTGTACGGGGCCCAACGTCATTTGCATTCTTGAGGACAGTTGATGAAGTGGAGTATCCCACATTCCGTGCAGCTTGCGTAGTACGTCACCTTCTTGATGGTGATCAACACTGTGACGACATTCTGACGGACGCCAGCGTCAGCGATAGCCCCAGTCGACTGCGACATTTGTTTGCCATTATTTTAGAACTAGAAACCCAGGTCGGTTGTGGGAAAATCATTGCCATCATCTGTCCGAAGACTTTTGACGAGCTTTGAGGTGTACTGCTGATGGTGACATTGAACAGAACGACGCGTTTCCAATAGTTATCTAGGTTCACTTCAAGACGTGGTCATTTCCATCGGTGGCAATCCACTGGTCGAATATGGATTACCGGCCCCGCAATCATTGGCATATCAAGACCGAAGAAATCGGGAATACGCTGCCGAAACTAATTATGATCCGGCAGCAATGAGTGATATCGTAAATGATCACGTCTCTAAGTTCACCTCCGAGCAAAGGGACATTTTTAACATCGTGCTACAAAGCGTTGGGCTCAGCCAGGGTAAAATATTTTTCTTAGATGCTCCTGATGGAACAGGAAAAACATTCATTACCACTGGCATCCTTGCAAAAATAAGGAGACAAGGCAAAATAGCGATTGCGACTGCCTCTTCTGGAATTGCTGCCACACTGCTTCCAGGGGGCAAAACAGCGCATGCGATGTTTAAAATTCTCATCGATTTAGAGAGCAACGAAACGCCTGTGTGTGGGGTATCACGCAACAGTGACAAAAGCCGAGTACTCAGGGATTGTTTGGGATGAATATACTATGGCGAATAAAAAGCAGTGGACACTGTAAACAGAACCCTGCAAGACATAAGCGGGAATCAAGATGTGATGGGAGGTGTCACTGTTCTGTTCGTGGCGATTTTCGACAAACTTTGCCTATGGTGACGCGAGGAACTAGGGCTGACGAGGTGAATGCTTCGAAAACGATCAAATCTATGGTCATGAGTTCACAGATTGCGCTTGACCATTAACATGCGAGCTCAGTTGGGCGGAAATACACGCGCTCAAGAATTCTCGGGTGTTCTTTTAAAAGTTGGTGAAGGTACCTTACCAGAAGAGAGCGGTGAAGTGCACCTACCAAATACTCTTGGAAAAGTAGTTAGCACTATTGATGAACTAATTTGTCTGGTGTATGGGGACGTCAGTCGAATACACCCAAAAATAATCAAGTTGCAGCAATTAATGAAAGCATTCTCTCGCAAATTGATGGGAACGAAGTGGTATACACCTCTAAATACTGTTGTAGAGCAAAATGACGCTACAAATTATCCCGTAGAGTTTCTTAATTCGCTTACAGCAAGTGCACTACCGGCGCACATTATCCAGCTGAAGGTCGGTGTCTCGATCATGCTGCTACGGAATTTAACACCACCTAAGCTATGTAACGGGACCCGGCTCAAAGTCATCTCTCTACAGATAAATATTATTGAAGCGGAAATTCTAACGGGTTGTAGCGTCGGCAAAACAGTGTTTATACCCCGTATACCACTGATTCCTCACAATTACCCCTTCCAATTCAAGCGTGTGCAGTTCCCTGTAAGCGTATGTTTCGCAATGATTATTAATAAATCTCAGGGGCAGACACTAAAGGCTGCAGGTGTTGATCTCGGGACCGGCTGCTTCTCACACGGACAGCTGTAGGTATGTCACTTGCTCCCGCGTCACCAGTCTTGAATCTCTGTACATTTTGGCTCCTGAAAGTAGGACTAGAAACGTGGTTTACAGAGAAGTTTTATAAGAAAAGTAAATTTTAGGTTTATGATTTATCTGCAAAAACAAATAGTGTTAAAAATTTACTGTGTATTTGCGGACGAAGTCGCGGGCAACAGCTAGTAAATTCATAAAACTGGTAATCTAGAGACCGGAAATTACGTTCACTCTAGCAACCCATTTGTCAAGCGTCATTCATTTTTTAGAAGCACTTATCTGTACAAGCAGTTGTAATAATAGCTAGTTAAAAAAAAAAACATTTGACTTCAAAAACAAAACTAAAAAAAACTTTTTACAAAAAAAAATACAACCGACTTCTATGTAAAAAAAAACACTGAAAAGTGCAAAATAACTTTAATTTCGGAAGTCGGTGTTTCTATAATAGTTTTGTCTCTTCGTTATTTAACACCGACTTCCAAAATTAAAGTTGTTTTGCACTTTTCAGTGTTTTTTTTTTACATAGAAGTCGGTTGTATTTTTTTTTAAGTTTTTTATTTTACTCTTTTTAGTTATGGTACCACCACAAAAAGGACCCCAAGACATACTTAAATACCTTACAGCCAGAGTGCATCTCATGACAATTCTAATAATCCCAAACACGGTTAGATACATGTTAGATTACATTAATTTATTACAGAGTTCCGGTGCCTTTTTTTTTAAATGTGGAAATCATCTAATGACTTCTCGCGCTCTGGGCGAAGCGGGAGGGCGTGTCAGACTTTTACTGACTAAAAGCACACCTGTGTCCTTCAGTTGCCCTTTGCGTTCTAGGACTACGGGTTTCCTTTTCAGAAATTCTCCGCGGTCCTAGCTAGCAGGCATCGGCCCTGCTGGGCCCCTACGGTTTGCTGACATCTCCTTCAGGAGCGCGTGGATCACTACGCGCTGTTAGCGACTGGGCTCGGTCCGATCAATTACCTACCGGACAGCCGGACGGCAAGCTACCCATTGCTCGACGTCCGCAAGCCCGCGTCTGCCGTGGCTGGTAGTCGGGGTCAGAATCTCGGCGGCTGGGGCGTGAGGACATTGGTTCCCTCACGCGTGCGGCCTCCTCCTTCGCTAACATAACTGCTTCGCAGAAGGAGGCCACCGCCTGCCATTCCTCCTCGCTTCGGACCATAGCCCGAACCAAGGCCCGACGCGAGAGGTCGCTGCCGCCGATTGCCTACACGACGACATAACGGTGCTCCACCCAAGCGGGGCACACCTCCACCGTATGCTCCACCATGTCCTCCGGGCGGTCCACACACACATGATACGTAGTAAGTTTGTTTAGGTCTTGATAACTTTATAAATAAATAAGTAAATAAAAGACTAAACCATTACGATTATAATGCAGGTACACTATGTAGGTACACTACACAGCAATTTGGCCTAAAACGCATACCTATAGTATAGAATGCAAATTATAATAATCACTTGGGTTAATATTGCTATGAAATATGATCAGGTGTTTTCGAACTATTTTTAATATCTCAAAAATGTGGTTAAATATTAACAAACAAATTTTACATAGTGCAAATTTTAATAATAACTATACCTACTCTTGAAAGTAAATTTGGTTTGACGCAAGTTGGTACGGATTCACATAAAAATTTGGGCAATCTCTTTTGTCAATAATAATAATATAATAATAATAATTCTTTATTATCAGGCAACTAAGGCCTATAGAAAAAATACACAAATAATCTTACAAAATAATAAACTAATACATATGTATAAAAGAAACTATAACAATTATTAAACTATATCGGTCGGTATCCTTCCACGAAATCGTCGATACACGACACCCTTCGGCCAAAACTCTCCTTTGAGGAAGGTATCCAAATGGTGAGTCGGCACCCGCACCACAAACGACTTGAAATTAGTGTTATGGCGCGGCTCCAACTGCACGACTCTCAAAGTCCAGTTTGTCTTTACGCGTACATACTCCACGATCTCCTCAGCCTTCGTGGTGTGATGTAGCCTCGAAACGTACAGCTGCGTCGTAGGTACTGCTGGACGCAGCAGCATGTTGGGTCCTGCAGCGCGGTACCGCACTGGTTCTGACAAGTAGGCTTCTTCCTCTTCTTCTTCTCTACCTTTGCTTAGCCATTCTCATCGCTCTGCTTGCCCCCTTTCGTTGGTCAATGCAGCCCTCGGCTCAATAACACACTAGCCTACGGCTCGTGCGAATTCCGCCTCGGTCGCAATGACCAACTTTCTGCACTTGTATCAAAATGTGCTATTGTCATTTTTTACCCAACTGTCACGTGTTCAACTGCGCGCACCACATGTTGTTTTCTAAGCACGGTGATATTAAACAAAAAGTCAAGGTGACAAAAGTCACTAGTGCGGTTTTGAGATTTGGCATAACATTTTGGGCAGATCGTAGACAAGGTGTTCAAGGCTCAAAAACACTGTATATGGATTATGTGCAATTTAATAATATATAGGTAGAGCGTAGTTGCGTATACCTACTTGGATTTAAAAAGTTCTTAAAATTAATAACATTCCCATCGCTTTGTGTTTTCGAAGTGGCTGTTTTTGGTAAATCAAATATGGATCTTTTTAATAAAATCAGAAGACAAGAACTCTCAGACCCGGAACGACTATGTACCTGTTGGCCATCAAAATATTAGTTTCATGCTGAAATCGAACCCGCGACCCGCGAGTGAATACCTGTATTTTACATGGATCGACTGCCTATCAATCCTTTACAACCCAGTTACTGGGCAACACGATATACCTTGGATAGACTGATGGTCAGTCTTTCTGCTTATGACTACCTGTAACGGCTGTCAAAGATCTGTCACACGAGTCTGTTAGTGGCTGATTAAGGGGGGACAAAAGAGGTTAAGTTTATCATGGGCCCTCAAATCGGGGGGACAAATCCAAATATTTAGAAGTTTTTTTTTAATCACCCGAGTTAAAAACTTAACGCTACTGCCCGAAACCCTAAAGCTTCAAACACTCCTTTGTCTTTCTATATTTCCTGAACTTCCATCTCTATTAAAGATATAGGTAAACTTGGGATTCTAGAGTAGTATTAATGATTTAAACGAAATGAAATGAAAAATGAATCCATTGCTTACCTACTAAATGAGTAATCTCAGGGAGGTTACAGACTGCGTAATTGTTCAATGAGTCACCGTGGCCAAGAAACGAAAAGGGCAACTGACAATACACCGGTGGGTTTTAGTCAGTGAAAATCTGACATTCCCTCACTCTCCACCCAAGGCCGGAGTTCTTTGGTGATTTTTCAATACAAAAAAAAAATTGTACGTTCACTCGCTCTTGCAAACATAAATATCAATGAAACCCGTAGGTACTGATGTGGGTATAACACTTACATCTAGGTACTTGCCCTAGGTAAGTTATTCCAGATTCCAAGGTAGGACGTTAAAATATTTGAAAATCGACCAAGTATATAAAATCGGAACATTAACATTATTGTTGTTGAGGCTGCCCCGGTACTGTAGTGCGTCGGAGATGTTTACACAGAATCGAACTGACGGCTTTCATGCGATAATTCGGAAGAAGCTAGCATCTTTGGCGGCTAGAACCCGGGCCAGTAGCAACAGCAATCTAAAAACAGTCGCGGAGAGTGTGCTTTTTCCCTTTTTTGGGCATTTTGTGGAGAAGATGAAAATGGAGTCATCTTCTGTGCTGAATGCTTACAATAGTATAAGTAGATAATTATAATATAAAACTAACACTAGGTTTAAGGCAATTGTTTACTAACATTATGGATCTTTTGTTGTCTGTGAAACAAATATATTATTATTATTATTAAACAGGTACCGATTAATTAGAACTCACCCTCAGTATTACCGATCACCTTGTGCGCCAATCCAATCACTGGCAGCTCTTCCTTAGGTGCTGGTAAAGCCGCGGCCAACTTTATCATGTGCCTTCTTTTGTACCAAAATGGGACCATCACCAACACTAGAACCAAAAACAATAACCACACTATCATTTTATCACTTTAGTAGGTACTCGTACACTTATGACAAAAGAAGCTTTGCGCGAGCCGCCTCGCATGCTAAGCTAATGGACATGCGTCAACGTTTTGTATCCTTTATATATCACCTCTTCCTCCGCCAGGCCTTCAGACTAATGATACAAGTATAATTGTGTAAGTACGGAATATTATTTACAATGTTGTCTCAATTTACGCGGCCGAAATTGCGTTCACTCTAGCAACCCATTTGTCAAGCGTCATTCATTTTTTAGAAGCACTTGAGTGTACAAGCACTTGTAATAATAGCTAAGTAGTTAAAATAAATACAATTGACTTCAAAAGCAAAACTAAACAAGTTATCTTTAAATAGGAATGAGGTTAGCCGTAAGGTACACTTTTCCTTGCACAGCCTTAAATCCCTTTAAAGGTTCTTGCCCTTTGAAACTAAAATATATTTAGCTCACATTTTAATTCAGCCGGTCATTGATTATGCGGATGCCTGCTACCTGGATGCCACTGAGGAGGTATTAAATATTAAGCTTGAGCGCTTGCAAAACCTGTTCATTCATTTTGTTTTCGGCCTAAGAAAATACGACCATGTCTCTCAATTCCGCAAGGATCTCAAGTGGCTCCCTATCCGTCTTCGTAGGAACGCTCGGGTATTATGTCTCTTGTACATCCTTTTCAACCCTGCATACCCTGGCTACTAGCGTGATCATTTTTCGTTCACTGGCCCTGCCGATGCCACATGCAGATCCCACCTTAAATACCATCTCAATTTCCCATCCCGTAATACTCATTACTATTCCAACTCCTTCTCTTTTCATGCGGTACGACTGTGGAACTCACTTCCAGCTAAGATCCGTGACGCTAAAAGTATATCTGTCTTCAAGAAGCTAGTCAAAGAACATTACCTCTCTACCATCTCGTAAAGTTATATTTTATAGATATATATTTTTATAATTTTATTTAGTTTGTGTATTGTATCTATTTTTGTGTTTTATTTAATGTTATTGATATATAGTTATGTATAAAATGATTTAATTTAGATATTATAGTATATTTTTAATTTTCTAACTTATTTAATGTTGTATTCATAACTTATTATATTATAAATTAATAACTTATAATATGGCTTTTACCTCGGTAATACAACTTGGCAATGCCGCCAGCCTTTTGGGCACACTTCCAGTCGACAGCGATGCGGAGGAGTTTAATGACGCCATATTTTAGTTAGAAGTGAGTAGCCTTTAGTGTATTTAAATAGTTTTAATTAGTTAAGTGTTGTTAATAAATTGAATAAATATAACTTGTCTCAAGGAAACAACCACATGCATGAAGTACTATTTATTGAGTGCAATGCATGATACATCGAATCGTTGCATAAGAGGTATATTGCTAACTCAGCATACATATAAAGGAGTGTACTTACTTACTAAAATAAAAGAGCATACCTATTATATTCTACACTTCAGTATACACTGTGTTTACATCTCTCCATTCAGGAGAGTTCCTGTCGCAGGTCTGCTGGAAAAAAAATCATTTGAAATAAGCAGTACCTTTATGCTCTACTATCTGATTTTGTTCTTTTCATTTTTGAGTGTTTATGTGTACATAAATAAATAAATTCAGAAGTCAGTGTCAAAAATAATATCAGCAACACCGAGTTCCGAATTTAAAAATATTTTTAGTTTTGTTTTAGAAGTCGATTTGGTACACACACAGAAAAGTTATGCGCTCAATGGAATTTGATCATAATTATATATATATACCAGTGTTAACTTCACACATATCTGCGTTACCCCCTCAGAGCGTACTGGCGTGAAATTTTGTTATGAAATGGTGTTAACAATAAACAGACATGCGATTTCAGCAATCCAGGAAGATTTGGTGTCATTTATTGAATTGCTCCATGGACAACATCTCTGAAGTTCTTCATCAGATCTTTACCATATTTAAATAAGACCACCTGGGGGCAGAATTTTACCAAATAAAAGGAATATCATCATAATAAGTTTACATTTGATGAAAATATCTCTGAACAAGATTAAAAAAATCATTCTGACGATTTGAGAGCCTCCTTTTTTGGAAGTCGGTAAAAAATTAAAGTCTACCTGTAGATTTTAATAAAGACGAAATACTGTTTATCGTAATTATTGTAAGCGAACAGTTCAGAATGGCTGGACCACTTTTGGTTGTTTTTTTTTTTGTTTCATGAACAAGACTTATAAGAAATTATAAAACCAATTTACACACTGTAGTTGTCTACTTACACTGCAGCATCGGTGGCACTCATTTAGCCCCCCAAATTGCAGGTGTATGGGCACTTGGGGGTGACTTCTTAGTTTGTCACGGTTTGGTAGGTCTAAGGTCAAACCGGAATGAGGGATCTTATCCTGTATCCAGGAATTTCACTTTGCCATCAAGGAATTAGTAAAGGATGTGTCACATACATACATAAAACATGATACATACCAGCTTCGCAGAGGACTACGATGGACAATGTAGGGCAGTAGCACTTAGAATCACTTATCTCCAGACTCTATACGGGACCCCTCACATGGTTTCTTACCTCAACTTATCTTTATAGTTTCAGGAATCCATAAGCCTGTACAGTTAAGGATACAGGCTACAACGCAACCGAATGCCCTGAATCTGGGTGCCTGCCGTTTTGACGAAAAGATTTTGACAAAATTTCATTACCCAAACAAATTTTAGCAACCTTTTTTTATACCATTGCAATATTTCGAATGATTTTAGTACGCATATTTTAAAACTTAAAACTACGATTTATAATTAAATATAATCATAAATGTGAACCTATTATTATTATTCCATCAATCAAGTTCTTAAGAAATCTGCATAAATCACGGAAGAAGTTTTATACCACCTAGCTTTACATCAATTTTCACGGCCTTTTCATAACTAAGTTTTGATTTGTTTAACCGGAGACAGTTGAGTCGGCACCTACCAGTACTTTACATGGACCTTCAGAGCCCAGTAACAAGGTACCTACCACGATACCTATTGGTAAGACTGATGTTAGTTTTTCTGACTTTCTGACAGCGAAAACATGGTTTATAAAATTAGAATAAATAAAAAACTTTTTAGAAAAAAAAAATAACCGACTTCACTAAAAAAAACACTAAAAGGATCAAAATAACTTTAATTTCGGATGTTGGTGTTTCTCGGTATTGTTTGTTTCTTATTTAACACCGACTTCCGAAATTAAAGTTATTTTGATCCTTTTAGTGTTTTTTTTAGTGAAGTCGGTTATTTTTTTTTTCTAAAAAGTTTTTATTTCACACTTTTTAGTTGCGATACACTTATAAACAGAGTGCCTATTTCTAATGACAATTCCAATTAACCCAAATACTGCTAGGTTACATTGTTTTATTATAAAGTTGCTGTGCCTACCTTCCTCCTTCCGGCTCCATCATCAGATCAGTTTGATAGTACCTTATAGCCAAAGAGCATCTCACGACAATTCTAATAAGCCCAAACACGGCTAGGATACATTGATTAATTACGGAGTTCCTGTGCCTACCTTCCGGCTCCATCATCAGATCAGTTCGATAGTACCTTATAGCCAAAGTGCATCTCATGACAATTCTAATGAGTCCAAACACGGCTAGGTTACATTGATTAATTACGGTGTTCCAGTGCCTACCTTCCGGCTCCATCATCATCATCAGATCACTTCGATGATACCATTTTCAACGTAACTATTCAGAATCATTCATTTATTTGTATTGTCATAGTCGCTTAACTATATCTTCAATGTGATATCTATTTGAGTATGAAGTTCCGTTGACCATTTCTGGTCTTCTTCATCAGTTCCACTTCATCAAATGTTACTTTTTGACTGTAAATGCTTAAGTTCTTGATGAAAATACTAAAATTACCATAGGGTTGCCTATAATTTTTGAGGAGTTCCCTCGATTCCTCATGGATTCCATCATCAGAACTGGATTTTGAAAAAAATGGGACCAATCTGGAAGCATATCCTATAAAGGGAAAAAAAAATTTTGCAAATCGGTCCATAAACGACGGAGTTCTGAGGTAACACACATAAAAAAAAAAAAAAAAAAAATGATGATAAAAAAAAAAAAAATACAACCGAATTGATAACCTCCTCCTTTTTTTGAAGTCGGTTAAAAACACTGGTATGCAAAGACGTACGAGAACATTTATTACGTTTTAAATTTTCTCATAGGAAGCAAATAATAATCACAGTAGGTATAGACACATGTGTTGAAACGAACAATGTTCCGAGTACGAGCCTTGTTTTACATTTAATTGGTTTAAGTGATTATTTAAGCATCTAATAACTATCACAAGAGTTCCAGGAACAAGTAAAATACCTCTGAGGATCGTTAACACAAAATAGATAGGTACAGAAGTCAATCTACATACAAAGCGTGCTCGAGCAACGCACACACAGACACCGCTCACGGACACGATATCTCAGCCCGGTTGGAACCAGTAACTGCGAGCGTGAGTGCCATCCGTTTGAGACACGCGTCTGTGATTTTTTTTGTGCAATAATGGAGCAAAAAAAAATAGTTATAAATGTTCAGTGGACGGTTGTTTAAATTCAACATTAATTGGTAAATTATCGTTTTTTAAGCTACCAGTTATTTCAGAGTGGTAAGTAGGTATTTGCTTGTATTTTAATAATTTGTTTTAACGTAACATAATAGAACAGGTAGGTAAATATATTTAATAATAATATAATTATTATTATATTAGGTATTTATCTCCGCACCCGAGCGCGCTCGGATGGAGCGGCGCCGACCCTAGCGCAACCGTCGCCGCGTCGAGCGTGGCATCAAAAGTGAAGTACATAGATGAGATTTACTTCTGTGCCTATCTATTTTGCGATCGTTAATGACAATCTAACAATTATACGGTAACGTAGCACAGTATAATACATAATAGTTAACATAGCTTTGTCCTTATTGACTTTAATAGCAGGCTTTAGAGGTATGCGGAAAAGGGCGTAAAGTCCCGCAAACCTCCATTGAAAAGAGAGGATCCTCCGACCAGACGGGTGTTGTGTCTGTTTTGTTCTGGCCCGGTAGATGGCCAACCTGGAAAACTCTAAACAGACTCCGCACCTAAGTTGGGCGCAGCAAAGACTCTATCAAAGGCTCAAATACTGTTCTGGCGATGATTGCCGGCAGATTTGATTGCCCTGACATTGTTGTGGCAGATATGTTGCTGGTTGTGTCCGATAGTGTAATTATGTATTTCTTTATGTGTGTGTGTTCTGTTTTGTGATTGTTGTATGGGTGCTATGGGCTGCCTGAAATAATAATAATAATAATAATAATAATTTATTTAAGTACTTTTTACAAAGAAATACATAAAGCAAACTTATGAATACTTAGTACCTAGTACTAATTTCTAAAAAGATTGTCTTATTTACCTAATTAACTAGTTTCATTTACACATATTTGTATTGACCTATTAATGGTGTATTAGTACTGCCGTAACAACTTGTAGCGACTTGCCAGAGCTAGGTTAACAAAAACCTGTGTTTCAGGCCATCACTATACTAAGCGATCAGTTTATTTTGGTCCACATTTAATTAATTATTAAAGAATACTACGATAATTAACAAATACAGCTTAAAACAAACAAAAACTACAAATTTAATATCTATAAAATTATTGAAGTAATTCAAGAAGTTTTTCTGTGTCCGTGTAGTCAAGTTTTCCCAAATATTCGTTTAACTTAAGACTACAATGTTTATAACTAACACTATAAATATTAAGTATTCTATTGAGCTTATTATATAAAACGGGTCCTAAATATACAAAGAAACGGCTTACGAAAGCATGTCTAGTACGAGGTTTTATGAAAACCAAATCTTTCCTTCTCTTGTCCGAAGGTACTGGCTTGTAAGCGACTTCAACATGCTGATGTAGTACGATGTGCAGTATAAATAATTGGCGTACTGTTAGTACCTCGCATGCAATGTAAAGCTGATGTGTAGGGAATCTAAAAGGCCTAAAGGTGGCTACCTTTAGAATTGCTCTTTGAGCGCGTTCTAGAGGCAGCAAAATTGTCTTTGCAGCACCACCCCATGCAGTTATGCAGTAGGTAAGAACGGATTGGCACAAAGCGAAATATACCTGTTTTATTAATTTAAAGTCGGCAAGGTGGCGTAAATTCTTAAAGATATATATTAATTTACGAACTCGAGTACATAGCAAATCAATATGTTTGCGGAAATTCAGATTTGTGTCAATAGTGATTCCTAAATATTTCAAATGATCGGTTTTAGCTAGAGTAGGACATGAACATGTAGCGTCAGCGTCTGTCGTACAGTTGTGAGCGTAAATGTTAGGGTTAGTAAGAGGTATATTAGTGTTTCTCATTCTAAATAAAATATATTTGGTTTTGTCTGCATTCAATGTTAGTGTATTCATACAAAGCCAATTAGATACAATATTAAAGCCACTTTGAGCATATTTATAGACCTCCTCTCTGGATTTAGCTGAAAACAATAGGGCTGTGTCATCTGCGTATGACATTATGATAGCACCTTGCAATTTTAGGCTGCACAGTTCATTTATGTAAATTAAAAACAAGGTTGGTCCTAAAATACTGCCTTGGGGAATGCCATAGCAGCTATTTTTAAGCTCTGAGCTTCTATACTGACCGAGTTTTACACACTGATAACGATTGCTAAGATAATCAGAAAAAAGTAGGAGTTGTGTTCCTCTAATCCCAAGTGCCTCAAGCTTGTGCAATAGTTTAAAACAAGAAATAGTGTCGAAAGCCTTGGCAAGGTCCAGGAATATTCCCAGGCAATGCAAGCCCTGATCCAAATTAGTAGTAATATAATTTGTTAGTTTGTGTACAGCTTGGCTAGTTGATCTTTTTGGTCTGAAACCAAATTGACTATCTGAAAGTAATTGGTTGTCCTCAAGATATTTTATTAACCTATTATTTATAATTCTTTCCAAAATTTTTGAGAGGCCTGTTAAGACTGCAATGGGTCTGTAGTTATTTACGCAGTTCTTGTCTCCCGATTTAAAAACAGGGGTGACCAATGCTTTTTTAAGTAGGCTAGGAAAAACTCCATTTGACAGACATAACTGAAAGATATGTGTTAAAGGTTGGACAATTAGGTGTTTAAATTTCTTAAGGATCCTATTTGGTATTTCATCCCAACCGACAGCACAGTCATCTTTCAACCCGGAAATTATACCTAATACTTCATTTATGTCGGTATTTAGCAATACAAATGAATTAACTGGATTTACTGATACACTTGACTGGTTTTGGCAAGGGAGAGTTCTAGTTCCAGGTGTTTTGTCAGCCAAATTTTTACCAACATTAACAAAAAATTCATTTACTTTATCTGCTGCTTTAGATGGGCTAACATCTGTTGAAAGTAGATCAAGTGGAGGGTCGGAGTTTTTTGCACTAAAAGTATTTGTTCTTATAAACTTCCATACTAGTTTACTATTTTTGCCTGCTGTTTGCAGCTCATATTTATCATGCTGGATTTTTATTTTCTTCAGAAGGTTGTTACAGAAGTTCCTGTACCTTTTATATGTTATGCTAAGTATCTGGTTGTCAGGTGCAAGTCTAGATTTTAAGTGCAATTTATCTCTATGTCTTATGCAACGGACGAGACCCGGTGTAATCCAGGGTTTGACATTACTATATTTCCTAGGCATTTTTATAGTGAATGTATTCTTAATTATTGCATGTTGCAGTGAGCCTATAAAGTAGTTTAGCGAAATATTTGCGTCACATGAGTTGTAAACTGGGTCAAAATTTATGCTGCGTATGTCAGTTTCAAGTTTTGTCATATTGACTTTGGTATAGCTGCGCATGCAGTCTCTCCTAGGTAACGATAATTCTAATGTTAGTAAAATTGCACTATGATCTGTCAGCGAAGAATTAGTAATGAATGTTTTGGATCGTGTTTTCGTTTTCAGAATAATATGATCTAAGCATGATCCGCTTTGATGCGTGGGGTAATGATAGGCTGGCAACAGTCCGTGATATGAGCAAATGTTTAAGTAATTATGTGCATGATGATCGATTTTCCCGGAAGCAATGTTAATATTTATATCGCCTACTAATATAATATTTTTGTAATTACAAAACTTTTCCAGAAGTGTGTTAAGAGAGTCTAAAAATCGGTCAATATCCTGAGAAGGAGGTCTGTAAACAGCCATTACTACTATATCGAAGCTAATTGCAATGATTAAGCAGTTACTATCCTGAACTATCGGTTCCTCTACCGTTGCTTTCAGATTATTCTTGATATACACCACTAAGCCGTCATTTTGATTTATTTGTCGATTGGTTTTGTGGAAAGAATAACCATCCAGGGGTGGCAAATTGAGTGTTTGATTGGACAACCAACATTCTGTGAGGACAATTATATCACAGCATATGCCAAGATTCTGTAATAATACTTCAAAACCATTCATATTTTTGTTTATGCTGCGAATATTTTGGGTGAGCACGGTTAATGTTTTATTTACAGCAGGGATAAAACGTTTACAGTCCTCAACATTACATATTTTAGTATCAGACACAGAAAAGCTATCTAAGTCATAAAGCAAGTTATTGATCATAATTAAAATATAAAACTATTTATAATATAAAAAATTAAACTATTCTATTCTATTCTAAAACAATAAAGTTAGACTCCTGTTAGCGTGCTCAAAGAGTTGTGGAATCTGTAGCGCTCTTAGGCGCCTTCATAATCTATAGAATTAATATAGTTTTCCTCTGCGAATTTGCGTGCCGGGCAACTAGCATCACCTGTTTGATGGTCGCATTTGCGCTTGAAGCGCTTGCACGTCGCACATTTGGGGGGAGCGTTCTTATTGCTGCAATCCTTAAAGGAATGACCTGTCTCTCCGCAGTGGTTACAAGTTGTAATAGTCTCTCGGCAATACTTGGCTGCATGTCCGAATTGCTGACAATTGAAACACCTGGTGACTATCGTGAAGTCTCTCACGGGGCAAGACGTCCAATTGATGAAAATTCGCCCTTGGTCAATAAGAATTCTCCTGATATTAGCTGGTAACTCTAGGATATAATTACAGGTACTCTGATTTTTCTTACCTGATTTGTGGCTTAATTTTATTGTAGCTAAGAGGGACTCACGGGTTGTGTTCGGTAGCTTCTCAGATAAGTTTTGCTCGAAAATACAATCAAATACCTCCTGTTCAGTTAGGGCTACGGGAACACCAACAACTGCAACTCTAGGACGGCGTTTTGTTGTTTCTTCAACGGTAAGGCCTGAGGAAACTAGTTTCTCTGATTTACGTAGTTTGTCTATATCTGATTTCTTGTCCGTGCTGATGATGACCCCTCCATTTCGCACTTTTCTAACGCCGCGAACATGAAGTTTAAGTTCTTCGGGAGAGATGATTTTCTGGACTAGGGACTTGGTGTCGTCACTGGTTTTCGATTTATCGCTAGGATAAATTGCAACGGAGCTTAAATTTGCAGGGCGGATGTAGTTGTCACAGCCTTTCTTGACAATATTCGCGAAGGAAGTACTTTCTGTGGGCTTCAATTTACTTTCTACGACCTCTTTGAATTGCCTAAGTGAATTCGCAACGCCTTGCTGATTTTGTAGGTGTTCAATAGTGGAGAACGCCTTAATAGTTTTATGAGTCAAGGCCTGATACAGGACAGCCATCTGAGATGTCCCACTAGTCACCTTACGGCATAAACCAGTCACACGGATCTTCTGTTCCGAGTTCATTTTTCCCTCCGCTACTATACTACACACCTCACCCAAGATGGTCTCGATTGTGCTCATCCATTTCTGAATCTCCGACGTGGGTAGCACTTCAGACGGTAACTCATGTTCTGTGGGTGCTGGGGGAGTTGGGGTTAAGGGCTTGGCTCGTTCCGTTGGTGTCGGCGGGGGACTTCGCCGCAGCAATTGGCTACGGCCAAACGGGCTAGAACCTGAACTAGCCATATCCATCACAGTATCACTAATCTATAAGAATTAGTTCATTGATAATGTAATGAATAAGTACGTAGAAACACTTTCCACAAACTCGTGACACACTTTATGTTGAATGCTTACACTGCATATTATGTAATTTTAATAATACTTTAAAGGTAATTATTTAATTATAACACATTATAAGCAAAACAAAAGACACGTCCGCTTAGGCAAGCGATCAATCGCAATTCCCAAATTAATGCTTTCTAATTTTTTTTAAGACTATCCCCACAGATGGAGGTTATCGGACGGCTCCGATCTTCAGTGTTTGTGCGGCGTCTCTCCGCAGACCATGTCCCACCTTCCATCCTGCATCACGTGCCCTGTGACATGTTCACATGGGAACCTAATGGTATTGTCTAATGAATACCGTGCACTAGCTTCTGACGTTTTATAAGTGCCCATGTAGGCCTATGTGAAATAAAAAACTTTTGACTTTAACTTTGACTTTGAATACTGGGCCAGACAAGAAATTTGACTAGTTTTGCCACCGACACGCTAAGAAAAAGAAGACTATATTTTTTGACGTGACTCTCCGGTACGCTGACGTAACTGTCCGCTAAGTGAACGATGACGTAACAGAGGTGTAGTGTGTGTGTTGTGACAGTGGCGCGACCCTTTAATTAATTAAATAAATATTTAAATTACTCGTTGTAATAAAAAAATTGCAAATAATGTTCGACCAAAAGTCGATTTCTGCTTGAAGTCGATTGATATGCAATCGTTATAATCTTCGAAGTTTTGTTACCCTAAGTAATTAATGTTGTTCAAAAATATAAGTAGGTTACAGTTTGAAATAATGACAATTATATTTCATCGTGAGGAAACCGGCATGTCCTAGAACCAAAAATTCGAAGACACATTCACCAACCCGCACTGGGCCCGCGTGGTGTATTACGGTCCATTCCCTCTCCTAGAGAGAGGAGGCCTGAGTCCCAGCAGTGGGAACATTAAAAGGCTGATTATAATAATTTATTTATTACAAGTAACATTGACTCATTATACAAATATAAAAAATAATAATCAAAACAAATTATGCTTATGCATATATTTCGAAAAACGAAACAGTTTGCTTAATTTCGACGCTCGTTAGAAACTCAGATAAAGAAGATGGTATAGCATAATAGCATAATCAGCCTTTTAATGTACCCACTGCTGGGACTCAGGCCTCCTTCCTAGGAGAGGGAATGGGCCGTAATCCACCACGTGGGCCCAGTGCGGATTGGTGAATGTCACATGTCTTCGAATTTTTGGTTCTAGGACATGCCAGTTTCCTCACGATGTTTTCCTTCACCGTTTTGAGAGCAGTGGTGATGACATAAATTACACAAAGTAATGCGCCTGGATGTGTTTGAACCCGCGACCTACTCGTAAGTCGGGGCCGTTACCGCTCGGCCACCACTGCTCCACAA
This sequence comes from Mythimna impura, assembly GCA_905147345.3. Lineage (NCBI taxonomy): Eukaryota > Metazoa > Arthropoda > Insecta > Lepidoptera > Noctuidae > Mythimna > Mythimna impura. Next base: position 11,391,886 of record LR990343.1, on the reverse strand, counting down.
GAAGATGGTATATTATTATTAAAACAGTTGTAAAACCGTTTTACTGTACAATGTACAAGTTAATTTCATCGTTATAAATGTACATTTATGTCAATGGTTAATTTATTCATAACAATTTGTACCTGACCATAACCAATAAAATTGCTGTCTATTAAATCATGAAGTAGCTGTCTAGTCTACGTGTCTATACCTAAACACACCTAAACTAATCGGTGGTTATCCCTTTATATTCTAACATTGGTCATTACCATTATGATTCGTGTAGAAGAGACGCCCGGGTGCCAACATTGTGTGGACCGCCCGGAGGACACGGTGGAGCATACGGTAGAGGTGTGCCCCGCTTGGGCAGAGCACCGCCGTGTCCTCGTGGGGGCGATCGGTGGCAGCGATCTCTCGCGCCGAGCCTTGGTACAGGCCATGGTCCGGAACGAGGAGGAGTGGCAGGCATTTGCCTCCTTCTGCGAAGCAGTAATGCTAGCAAAGGAGGCGGCCGATCGCGTGAGGCAACGGTCCTCACGCTCCAACCGCTGCCGGGATTCCGATCCCGATTTCCGGCCACCGTAGGCGCGGACTTGCGGACGGTGAGCAATGGGTGGCTCGCCGTCCGATCGTCCGGTAACCGTCTGGACCGAGCCCAAGTCGTCGACGGCGCGTAGTGTTCCACGCGCGCCTCAAGGAGATGTCAGCTACCGTAGGGGCCCAGCAGGGTCGAAGCCTACTGGGGCCATGGGTGATGCGAATGAGATCCCCGGGGCCCTGGAAAAAAAATGGCAAAGAAGGAACAGGAGTGGGTTTTTAATCAGTAAAAGTCTGAAACTATCTCGCGCTCCGCCCAAGAGCGGGGGATGTCATTAGATAATTTTCCCACCCGAAAAAAAAAAAAAAAAAAAGTATCATTATGATTACAGATAATCACAAATATTATACGATACGTTAATATATTACATTTACAATAAAAGCAGCAAAAGCTTCATGAAAAAGTTTCATGAAAAAAAGCTTTTCATGTAAAAAAAGTCATGTGAATAAATGGCTTCCCCACCTCAATCATCCTATGAATAGGAAATCTTAAAATAATGTAGTCCAGTCAAACAATTATCAAAAATAAAATGGAAATACGGATTAATACTAAAAATAAAACAAAACACCAAATAAGGTACTAGTACTAGACAGATACACAAATACATAAATACACAACACATTTTATACATGTTCACCCGACAGTATGAAATTTTAATTTAGTGTACCTAATTACAACTTACGCTTTACGTGATACATCCCAAAGATATGGGTTCTACCTAGTTAAAGGAAAATCACCAAAAATATCTAATTTTTTAAAACAGTTACAGATATAACAATTAACAAGAAAAAAATATAACATGGTAAGGTATTTTTTTGCAACAATTGACAAATAATTTAAACATTGGTTCTTATTCTAAACCACTACCACAACACACAACAGAAGATTTTTTTAGGTAATAATAAAACTTCCAAGTCTTTTGAAACATTCATGAATACCCTGTCCTGAAAAACTAACATCCACCTAAAGTTGTGGTAGCAGTTATTCTGATAAACTTTGACAAGATCTTCTCAAATAAAGCATAATAATGCACAAAGATATTCCTCTTAAGGAGGATTCTAAAGCTCGGTCTCAGCTTCAGCTTGATGTTTTCAACACCACATTAAAGAGATACCACACGGACGTTGCCGGTGCGCTGCGTCGTTGCAAGTTGCAACGCAATGATTTCAACACACTGACTGCCTTTGAGCTCTGCGATGTCGTTGCAGTGAAGGGAGTGTTAGTTTTTGAACGATAATGGAGTTGAATAAATTGATTCCTTGTTCGTTACGCACGCGTTCCATAACCGTACATTGTGTCAACACATCGTATGATCTTTCTTTCTAACTACGGAACGTCACCGATCAATCACCGTATCGGCGACGCAGCACACCGGCAACGCCCGTCTGGCATCTCTTTAACGCATACTTCAGCGCTGTGCGTTACCGTAGCTTTAGGTTGAAAATTTCAAACACACGAAAAGGATATACATGGTTATGAGTGCTAATCAGCTTACGTTGTTGACTATACCTATAATTAAATTACTTAGTAGTTGAAAGCGGCATACCGGGCTCATTGTCAGCGACGAACTGTAGAAGTATAATCAGGGAGGTATACACTGCTTGTGTAAACTGAAACAAGAAATAGTATCTATAATACATATTCGATGCGATCTCTGAAACATTTTATTCATCCAGCCCGTTGTTAGCAAATTATGTAAGTTATAAAACTAGTGCACCTTTTTTACGTGAGAAAACATCAAATAACCAAAAACAGTCAGTAAAAAAGTCCTTCAGTTGCCCTTTGTGTACTAGGGACACGGTAATTCTTTCGAACATTTCTACAGCCCTAGCAGGTAGTGTCCGATCAAACTTTCGATTTCGGTAAACCGAATTCGAAAGGTTTCGTGCTGCAATCGGACATAATATTATCCTGCCACTTATTTATTAGATAAAAGGTAATTTTGATTTTGCACCTCAAATATCACAGATATATATAACTAAAAAATAAAATGTCTGACTGATTAAGATTGACTATTTTTTCGTCCTTTCGTCCATGGCCTTATCTGGAAGTTCTGGTTTTGATTTCAGCCTTGAAAACTAGTTTCGATCAGACCCTACTAGCAGGTAGCGAGCCTCATTAATTTTGCTAACATCTCTTTGAGGTGCGCCTGGAGAAATACTCGCTGTCTGAAGGATTTCGAGCTTCAGATTTTATAATTTTAAAACTTTCATTAACAGTCATATAATCTTAACTTATCCAACAATGATTCAGATTTCTTTAACCTTCATAACTTGGTTAAAATCAAAGTGATTAAGACATTTCCTTAAGAGGACCCTTTTCCACTCGCCTATCGTCAACATCGAGCATGGTTTAAAAGCTTGTTGCTTCATCTAACGCAATCCAACGCGATGTTTGACGAAGAGACAATGCGAAAAAAGAGAGATAACGCCTGAAAACTGTCTGTTGGCATTCGGTAATTCCGTGATTTACTCAAATATTTCATAAAACTTGTTTTAGGAAATAGCTTTCACAAGATAGCTGTGTATCCAAAATATTTAGAGAAAGACGTGTCATCATAATTACGTAAGAGCGCTTGTATGAAAATGTACCTCGAAAAGGACGCTCTTAAGTTGGCTTTTCACTGCGTAGTATTCCATCCCTCACCACCATTCACAAGCCACCATTAGCTATGATTATATTTGTCATTACCTGATTTTATCCGGACGCCTGGTAAAACCCTATCTGTACCTATGTATGGTTCCATAGAACCATACGAACTTACCTGCCCCCCTAGCCAAGTTACAACTGTTTCGTTTCTATTCTCTTTTCGTCGACCGCCTCGAGTCGGCCACGCCTCCGATTCCTTTGTTCTGACGTTATCTCAACGCTCAGTCACGTGGTCAGAACGGGAATTCAATAGGAATAATAATAGGTTGCGTTGCCGACTCGAGGCGATCAACGAAAAGAGAATCGAAACGAAACGATTGTAGCTTGGCTAGGGGGGCTGAACTTACCTGGTACAATAAAGGATAATTGAGTACGTAGAGTCCATGCGCAGTATATACAGGCTTCTGATGGAGCACTTGGATCGACAACTGCATCGCCTGAAAAGACAAACTCTCATAGAATCATCTATGACGACAGTACCACGGTAATATTATCTATACAGTATTGTAACTCGGCCGTATCTTTGAAATAAATGCCTACAGCCGCGCGGTACGTAAACATGCGATAGGGCTGCCCGCACTATGGCTGCCCGCCTCCAGCATTTTAATTACATTTGCCTACTTTGTGTTTCCATTTAGTTTTGTGATTGTAAATATACTTTTTTTATATAAAAAAATAAAATACTTTGTGAATTGAATAGGAAGTGTTCAATATTTGCGACCGAAAAATATTTGCGCCTCGACTGAGACATTCCTACGAAATGCTTTATTATTAAATTTTAAAGTACAAAAATCCGCATTCTAAAGCTTAATTAAAAATTGTTTTGGGAAACATGGAGAAGGTGGAGAAAAAGGAATATCTTTTACTTGGTTATAGATACCTGCAGCTACTTTACAATTTATATGTTTGGTTTTAAATGAAGAATTCATGCAACCAAAAACAGCACAATATATCCTACTCGTCATATTAAATATATAAATATGTACTTGAACATATTTTTATTAAAAAAATCGCGCGGCACAGACGCAACTGTCTGCATCCCGAGCGCACCCCGAGATCGAGGCGCGTAGGTATAACTCGCGTTTCGTCCGTTTGTATGAAGTTGGAATACTGTATAGATAATATTACCGTGACAGTACCGACCAAAACTTTGGAAATATAGGTACGAACATCTATTTTTAAACAAAATAAAACATCGCTGATAATATACGGTAATATTACCAATAATATTAGATTTAACGACCTTTTACGGTTGTTTACACAAAAACAAAAGAGCAATCCCATATTAGTCAAGTTTAAAAAACCTTGATTTTCACGAATCACAAACATGTTAAATTTATGCCTTAATCCGTCGGATGCTTTCTTTGCATTGGTTTGGTTTGTTCAACCGACTTCAAAAAAAGAGGAGGTTCTCAATTCGGTTGAGGTTTTAATTATTTAAGCCCTATTAGGTTGCACTTGAGCATTGGTACGCGTATGTTATCACATTTGATAAAAAATATCTGTACTCGAAAGATTTAGACTTTTTTGATCGTACATTTTTTTTCTGAACGTGGAAAAAGTCCAGCAAGTCAAACTTGTACTGAGAAGCGCTATTTTGTACTCTTCGTGGGAACAGACACAGTGAATGTAAAATCGCAGTAAGGTTGGATTTTTTTTTAACCGACTTCAAAAAAAGGAGGTGGTTATTCAATTCGGTTGTATTTTTTTTTATCATTTTTTTTTATGTTTGTTACCTCAGAACTCCGTCGTTTATGGGTCGATTTGCAAAATTTTTTTTTCCCTTTATAGGATATGTTTCCAGATTGGTCCCATTTTTTTCAAAATCCAATTCTGATGATGGGATCCATAAGGAATCGAGGGAACTCTTCAAATATTATAGGCAACCATATAGTGATTTTGGTATTTTCATCGAGAACTTAAGCATTTACAGTCAAAAAATGACATTTGATGTAGTGGAACTGATGAAGAAGACCAGAAATGGTCAACGGAACTTCATACTCACATTGATATCACAATGAAGATAGTTAAGCAAGGGACCAGAATGCTCTGCTACCGGACGGCTGTTCAGAGAGCTTTGTTGCAATATGGCTAATGCAGTCGAAGCGAGCCTTCCTTAGTGCCTTTTTGTAGGACTTGGCAGCATGGTTAAAGACTCTCTTCTTTGATCTCAGATCCGGAGCTTTGTGGTCACCAGCGTCAAGCGAGAAACGCCGAATGCTTACGCTGTTCAGCTTGAACACAATCGGCGTTGAACCATGGGTGAGCTGAGCCACCAATGGGTACGTCGCTATAAGGGATGAAATACTCCATAGCTTGACGTATCACATCGGATATAGCATCTGCACAGCTCGACGGATTTTCAGAAGAGAAGCAGACCTGCTGCCAAGGATAAGAGGCAAAGAAGCGCCGCATGTCATCCCAATCTGTTGAATTGTAACGCCACATTCGCCGTTCACCACGTGAATCGCAGTCAGGTGGGGAGAAGGACGATACTGATTTCACCAGACAGTGATCTGAAGTTCCAAATGCTGAGGAAACTGTTACGATACATCTGTCCGGATCGGTGGTTAGCAGAAGGTCCAGACAATTGGCAGTATGACCAACTACATCAGGCACACTTGAGCACCTTTGGCACCAACTAGACGGAATAGTCTTCTATTCCGTCTAGTTGGTTCCGTCAGTTCAACTCAATTAAGTAGACACTTATATAATATGTACCTACCTATTTGAGTTGACCTATGTTATGCACCCTACACGTGCTGTAATTACTAGTCTATAACATTAGTGGATACCTTACCTCTGTTTTAACTGCTGAATTGAAATCGATGTTGATAATTTCATGTATAACAAACGACGCATTTTGGGCCTGCAATAAATAATAATGAATATTGAATTATATTTAGTTAAACACTTCTAAATAAGAAGATAAATCACCTAATTTGGCCATAAATGTTACACATAATAAGTATCATTATTTTTTTCTAAATTTATCGATGCTAATTCATTCAATTACTGGAACTTGTGACAATTTTTAAACGCTGCTGAAGCTTGGTATCAGTCGTATGTTTGTTTATTGTAATATATATAGATACACTAACACTTCTTCTGTTGACGATCATAAAAGATCCGGCCGGCCGCACGTTGGGAGAATTCAATATCAGTGTCAGAATTCGTCGAAACCCTCTGAAGGAACAAAAAAATCTTATCTCGCGAAATGAATGATAATAAAATGATTCTAAGAATATTATATCGTTTTTATGAAGTTTGTTTTTATTTTCTTGTAACAGAATTTATGGTCAAACCAGGTATATGTTTAATATCAAAGTTTTTTTTTACTATATTCGCAAGTGTAGAACTTACCGCGTACACAGCGCGTTCAGAAACATACACTATTACATATATTATACCGATTCCATAAGCGATTTGCCAAGCAACGTAAATGAGAAACACTATGTATTTTTCTACATCGTGGAACAATCCAGCTGCCGTCGCCTCCATGAAGTAAAACATGTAGATAATAATGTCATTGAGGCTCACAAATATGGTAGCAGTCAATATGGTCCCAAACATTATATTCGTAGCGTCTGTCACTTTGTACAGCATCCCATACATCTTCGCACATGCTTTAATCTTCTCACACACGTACTTGTCTTGAAGACCAATCGCTTTATGAACACTACCCTCCGTATTAGTACGAGAAAACGATTTATACTCCCAAGATCTTTGATTTTTGATCTCCTCTAGGACTTTATTTATGCGCTCATATCTGCCTCTCACAACTTTAAGGAAAAAACAATAATGTGCTGTGGCAATGACCGCAAGGGCATCAGAGTATATGACTTGATAAAGCCTCTCTAATGGTATAGACACGTTCAAACGGCTAAGCGATGTCCAAATAGTGAGTAAGCGAAATAAGTAGACAACCAGCTGAAAAATAGAAATATTAAGTGCCAGATGAGCATCTTGGGAATAATCTACATCTTCACCGAGGTCTTCTAAAGCCCTGTCTACTTTCACTATGATGTCCATAAAGAGGTTGTTGGTATTCAAACTGTAAGGTATCTTCCACAAGGCGAATATAACGTACAGCGTTGAAGATATTCTCTCGTAGTCATCACCATATCGTTGCACTTTAGTGTGGTATAAAATTCGTAAAACGGTCTGGTCTTCAGCATGAGCTTTGAAAGTACAATAAAGATAAAAAGCAAACCATAGCAGAAAGCTTATCATGCCGAACCAACTGAACTTCCTCGTGATGCGGTTGTCCGGGGCAACTTTTAGCTCAAATATTGAGATTCCGCTTAGCTTCCTTACGGTATTCGATAGCTCTAATGCTTCGATGATGTTTTTGTATTTATGCGTTTTCATGGTCGTCTTGAAATATTTGCCCATTGGATTCGCTTTCATTTTTAGAAGTTGCGACGGTTGTCCAACCCTAATATATGTGATGACTAACGTCTCTTCCTAGCTCAAGTGAAACCCAGTAGCCTAATAAAATTCATAATTTTCTTTAATCCATTTACGTAAATTACAGTTTATTACCAGTAGTCGAAATAGGTAAATTATATCAAGTTAAAGTTTATTACGGACATAAATATTTTAGCTGTAATTTACTTTATGTTGATGTGTTGTTTTGTAGTCCACATTTGAAGTTTATGAAAAATTTCGGTTTAATAATCTCTTAGCATTTGTTTCTGCAACATAATTTTTTCAGAAATAATCAGTGTCCCTATATACTAAGATCCCAGAGATGTCACCTTAGGTTCTCAGTAGCGTCTCATATGCTTTGAATACCTGTATACTTGTGTTTGTGGAGCTCCCCCTTGGGGCCCCTGAGCAGGTACCAGGTGAGAAAGGGAACTAAAAATAACGAGTTATTTAACTTAATTTTTTATGGCTGATTTTTATTTATGTTTTGTAGAATATTATTCTAAAGTAGTATCATAAGTGTCAGACACTTTCCATGGACCAAAACTTCTGTCAGACGCTTTAAAGCTCAAAAAAAAAAACTTTACTTATTTTTACATGTCTGATTTTTAAATATGTTATTGAGGTAACTATTACAAAGTTATATTTCAGTAGTCAGACTAATTGTAGTGACCAAACATCCCCGTCGACGACTTGGGCCCAAACGCGCCGTCGATGACTTGGGCTCGGTCCGGATGGTTACCGGACGGTCGGACGGCGAGCCACCCATTGCTCGCTGTCCGCAAGCCCGTGCCTACGGTGGCCGGAAATCGGGATCGGAATCCCGGCGGCGGTTGGGGCGTGAGGACCGTTGCCTCACGCGATCGGCCGCCTCCTTTGCTAGCATTACTGCTTCGTAGAAGGAGGCGACCGCCTGCCATTCCTTCTCGCTCCAGACCATGGCCTGTACGAAGGCCCGGCGCGAGAGATCGCCGCCGCCGATCGCCCCCACGAGGACACGGCGTTGCTCTACCCAAGCGGGACACACCTTCACCGTGTGCTCCACCATGTCCTCCGGGCGGTCCACACAGTGGCGACACCTGGGCGTCGCTTCCGCACGAATCCGGTGCAGGAACTTCCCGAACTTACCATGTTCGGTGAAAACCTGCGTCATGCGGAAGATGAGGACGCCGTGAGGTCTTTCCAACCACGCCTCAAAGAGGGGTCTTACCGTCATAATTGTGGCGAGCCCAAGACAGCTCTGGGATCTTGGTCTAAATAGGATATATCCCTTCCAATGCTCATTTTCTATAGGTTACGTCCATGTTATTATTTACCCAAAATTACATTTATTTTACCCTATATTTTGACAAACTAATTCCTTCCTAACTCTGATTATAGGTGACTAGCTTCTGCCAGCGGCTTCGCCCGCGTGAAAGAAGTTATTTGTCATACAAACTTTGGACCCCTGTTTCATCCCCTTGGGTGTGAATTTTGAAAAATCCTCTCTTAGTGCTCGCCTACGTCATAAAAGGAAGCTTTGTGCAAAACTTCACGCTAATAGTCTTAGTAGTTTAGGCTGTACGTTAATATGTCAGTCAGTCAGTTTCTCCTTTTATATATATAGATTACTAATCGTAACTTAGCACGCTTACACGTAACACGCCTCCACTAATAACGGGTCACCTATAAGTTACATCACTTCAATTTCTCGTCAAAAATGACTTTTGACTACCATAAAGATTGTGGAAATATCTAATTTTTGCTTGAGTAACCAATTGGGTTTTTTTTAAATTGATATAAACCAGTGCTTGACTGCGATCCCACCTGATGGTAAGCAGTGATGCAATCATTGATGGTGAGGCGCACTAGTTTATTAAGAAACACATGTTTTTAATGTCTTTATATATATCTCAGGACTCTGGGGTCCTGGAAAGCACAGGAGGGGCCGAAACATAGAATAGAATAGAATAGAATAGAATAGAATAGAATAGAATAGAATAGAATAGAATAGAATAGAATAAACTTTATTGTACACCAAATTAGTAACAAAACTTTTACACTAACTTCAATCTATGGGTACAAAGGCGGTCTTATCGCTGAGAGCGATATCTACCAGACAACCTTAGGATGGAATGGAAGAACTTGAAATAGAAAAAGAGGGGTAGCCTGCGGTGTACTGCAAATTAATAACGTAAATATTATATTAAAATTATATACTAGACTATACATAGATGTAATATATCTATTATATATAAAAGACAATATATAAGCATATAAATATTATATATATATATATAAATATTCCTTCCTCTCCTAGAGAGGAGGCCTGAGTCCCAACAGTGGGAACATTATACGGCCGACTATGCTATACTATGCTATATAAATATTATGAGTTACACAATTTCATACAAAGAGATGGAAAAAGAAAAGAACAATAAGGTGGGTTAGTGACGGAAGAACTGAATTTAGGTAGAGGCAGGATAGCAATTAGAGTGAAAGGAAATGATCTTTGACTAGATTTTTGAAAGAAGCTAGTGACTGGACTTGCCTAATTGGCACCGGCAACGCGCTCCACAATCGCACCGCTTGGACCGTGAACGATTTGTCACTGAACCTAGTAGAATGCGAGGGCATTAAAAGTTTCAAATTCTCCGATGATCTTAAGTGTCTAGAATGTGTGTCATGAAGGAACTTGAAACGTTCTTTAAGATAAGAGGGAGTTGTAGGAATAAACAGAACACCGTAAAGCAATGATAAAATATGAGCATTCCGGTGAAGGCGGATTGGCAGCCACTTGAGCTTAACACGAAATTCAGAAAAATGATCATATTTGCGCAATCCAAATATGAATCTAATACAAAAGTTTTGGAGTCACTCAAGCTTATCTAGCTGCACTTCAGTTAGGTCTAAATAACTGACATCGGCATAATCAAGGATTGGAAGAAGGAGGGATTGGGCGAGTGCAGTTTTAGTGGCAGTTGGAAGAAAATTGCGCAGTCTTCGTAAAGACCCCGCAGACGCAAACAACTTGCGGCTAACTTCCTGCATCTGAGGTCCCCACGAAAAGTCTCTATCAATAATGATACCAAGGTCCTTTAGTGAATCGCTGTATGAGATGGTTGAGCCATCAAAAACAATCGGTGGGAGCCGCGTCCAGTCGATTCTTGAGCGCAATCTAAGGCTGCCGTCAACAATGACTTGGGTCTTTGTAGGATTGACCTTCAAGCCATGGGCCACACTCCACTCAGAAATACGAGCTAAATCTTCATTAACTGTGTTAACGGCCTCGGATAGTTTATTTAAAGGGGCTTGTGAATATATTTGCAGATCGTCAGCGTAAAGGTGGTAGGATGATAGAAGTTCATTAGAAATAGAGTTTATAAAAATTGCGAAAAGAAGAGGTGATAGAACGCCCCCCTGTGGTACGCCAGCAGTTGTATTGCACCATGATGATGATGAACCATCAATGCTAATACGCTGCCGGCGGCCACACAGGTAACTACGAAACCAATCAATCGCCGTTGGAGATATGTTAAGAGAGTTAAGTATGCCGATTAAAATATCAAAATCGACGGTATTAAAAGCGTTGCTGAAGTCTAATAAGGAAAGTACCGTCAGATTTCCATCTTCCATACCACGTCTAATGTCGTCCGTAATGTTAACAAGCGCTGTTGTAGTGCTGTGTCCTGGACGAAACCTGGATTGGAAATGATTAAGGAGGCGGTTTTTGCAAAGGAAGGTACTAAGTTGACTGTGGATTAATCGTTCAAGGACCTTAGATAGGAAGGGTAGTATGGATATAGGACGGAATTCAGAGAAGGAAACGGGATTACGCTTTTTTTTGGAAGAGGAGTGATTTGGGCATCTTTCCAAGAAGAGGGAAAAATACCGCAGGATACGGAATGATTAAGAATATGGCAGATGACAGGAAGGATTTCGTCAAGGATAGGGAGTATCATTTTACGACTGATACAGTCACTACCGACAGCATTAGACGTGATAGATTCTATACTCTTCTTAACATCACAATCGGAAAACTGATTAAAGACGAATGGTGAATAATCGGGAGTAGGAAGAGATGAAAGATCATTTAATGTTTTTGCTTTGATAGAACCGTTGAAATTCGAAGAAGTGGAAAAATGTTGATTAAGTAATTCAAGATCTACATCCTTAGGAATAGAATCTTGGCGCGACTTACCAACTCCCATTGATCTAAGAAATTTCCAGATTTTAGCTGGGTCACCGTTTTCAACGGATTTATGAATGTGGCGGCGTTGAGCATCCCTACACACCAAGTTGCTGCGATTACGGATTGCAACATATTTTTCACGATTTAGAGAATTAGGTCTACTTCTAAATCTAGACTTGGCCGCTGCTTTCCTCCTCAACATATCTTTCAAGTCGTCTGTTAACCAAGGGGCCGGCAGGTGTTTAATTTTCACGGGTCGAACAGGTGCATAGACATCGTAAAGTTGGAGAAGTTTAAAGTTGAGTAATTCGACTTTTACGTCAATCGACTCAGCGGCAACGAGGTCAGATCAGTCAATGCAGCCAGCATCCTCACGGAGACTCTCAAGACTCATACCACCAAATCTTCGCTGAAGGAGTATTTTAGGTTTCACCTTAGGAGGGCGAATTTTGTAGGAGAGGAAGAGAAGGTCGTGATAGGAGAAGGCATCAGCTGTACTTTGCCCATGCTTAGCGACATTTTGGGTGGAAGAAACAAGTATGAGATCAAGTTGTGAAGGAGTACAGTTAGGAAAGTGGTGAGTGGCAGTCAAAGGAAGAAGAGACAAATTACAGGAGTGTGTAATAGATTGGAGTGAGGAAGACCGTGAATCACGTTGGAGAAGACAAGTATTGAAGTCTCCCATTATAATGGTGTGACTGTAAGAGGGAATAAGTTTAACAAGGAGATTTTCAAAAGAGGAGAAAAAGTCGATACGCAAAGAGGGACAGTAGTAAACACCAAGCAGTATCTTCGAATGATGAAGGTTAACTTCTAAAAAGAGATGCTCACCAGCATTCGGCGGCGGTGGCTGTGATGACATATCAACAACACTGAAAGGAATATTAGCACGAAGATATATGGCAACACCACCACCACCGCAGCCTGTGTGATCATTTCTAATTAGTTGGTAACCGGGTAAAGAGTAAGTGGATGGAAGGCACGGCTTTAGCCAAGATTCAGAGACAAGGATTGCATGAATATTCTTACAGTCTAGGTTAGCCAGCATGTCATGGTGATGGGCCGGAATACTTTGGGCATTAATATGGACTACATTAAGATTCTTTGGAACATCGGAAAATTGAGACTCAAGTGTGTCAGCTAGAGACGGGATACTACTAAAACTATCACTATCGCTATCACTGCACGCTGATAAAAAAGTAAGTATAGTTATGGGCTGCTCGCCGACTGCGTATGGCTTTTGATTTTGATAGTAGATTAGAAAGAGAGACCGGATCAAAGGTTTTCTGTAGATCCAAGAATATTGAAAATTATATAAGATGATCATCTAAATTCTTAGCAAAATTTGCGTTAGGACGCCTATTGCATCTTCCGTAGAGATACGCCTTTTTTAAAGCCATATTGGTTGCGCACTGTCTTGATGTTTGTATAAAAAGTTAAACAGACGACCATTTATTAACCTTTTCAAAACTTAAGACATTGCTGAAAAAACTGAAATCAATCTGTAATTTTATTATTCACATAGTCTCTGTTCCCACCCTTATGTATTGGGCCGACCAAGGCTTTTTTAAAGGGTTCTGGATAAAATTCTGCTCTTATTGATATGTTTTTATAAGTGATACAAGGGAAACCAGAGGTTTGCAAGACATTTTGAGGAGAATAGAAGATATTCTGTCCCACCCAATGACACTATCATGTCTTAAATTCATGATGATAAATTCAACTACAGAACGATTAACGTCAAGAATGAATGTATTAAAGAAACTATCAGATGTTTTATTAGCAGCCTTATTTTTTTACGGCCGTTTAGTTACTTACGTAAATATTAGAAATAAGGTACATTTATCAAACCCGTGAGCTCTTTAAAACCCAAACCTACGAGTATACTTTTTTTCAGTGGGAAAATCATCCAATGACATCCCTTGCCCTCGGGCGGAGCAAGAGGGTATGTCAGACTTTTACTGACTAAAAACCTACTCCTGTTCCTTCGTTGCCTTTCATACCAGGGCCGAGTCTTCCTTTTAGAATCAGACTCTTGGCCCTAGCTTCTTCTTCGCTTCGACCCTGCTGGGCCCCTACAGTTTGCTGACATCTCTTTGAGGCGCGCGTGGAACAGTACGCGCCGTCGACGACTTGACGCTGGGTCTCAAGCCACAAGCAATAGCAGGAAAAGTGTAGTTTTTATAAAATTATAATAAATAAAACACGGGTATGCAAAGACGTACGAGTACATTTATTACATTTTCACTTTCTTACAGAGAAAAAAAAATCAAACGTAGATGAAGAACCCCACACTAGAATTCCCTGAGTTGTCGGGTCCAGTATCTTTCAATCCATATTCAGAAGGTACAGTAAAAAAGGCAATAGTTTTAGGTAACTAAACTATAAGTAGTTTCGGTAGAGTGTGGTGTAGTGAATGTAGTGTGGGAAGTGTAGTGCGGTAGGTGTAGTGAGTGTAGTGCGGTAGGCGCAGGTGTGTGAGTGCATGTGAGAAGGGTAAGAGTGGTAGCGAGTGTTAGTGTGATACTTATTCGTATACCTGTGCGTTCATTGATATTATTATAATAATAATATTTTTTTTGAAACTTCAAGACATAGTTATCAGTGTATACAGGGTACATAGCAGAGAAGTACAATAGACAAAGTCAAAGGGCAATTACAGGATTACAGAATTATAAGAAAAAGAGAAAAAAAGTATATATATATAAATAAGAAGGTACTCCATGTGTAGGGCATGTTTACGTGAGGGTAGTGCGTGTGTGTGGGGGGGGGGTGTGTGCATGTAGGTGAGTAGTGTATGAGTGTTAGGGATGAGTGTGCGTGAGGGTTGAGAAGTGTACTAGTCATTGTGTCATTTAATGTTGTCGAGTAAATTTTCTGTTTTATTGTAGTCATAATTATCAAGCCAGTGCATTATTGTCTGTTTGAATTGAATGTTGCTTAGGTGTATATTACTTGGTGCAAGCAAATAACAGAATCGTAATCACGAATTTGAAACGACAATCACGTGTAAACGAACAACGATGCGAGTAGGCATTGTTTCACTATTTAATACTTATTACTAAACTTAAAAATTTGTGTGAGGGTTGTTTATATCAATCTTATGATTATATGGTAATACAGAATTTGATGTTTTCCTTCACCGTTTTGAGAGCAGTGGTGATGAAATAAATTAGAGATAGAGAGATTGATTATTTCGTGAGGAAACCGGCATGTCCTAGAACCAAAAATTCGAAGACATGTGACATCCACCAACCCGCACTGGGTCAGCGTGGTGGATTACGGCCCATCCCCTCTCCTAGAGAGAGGAGGCCTGAGTCCCAGCAGTGGGAACATTAAAAAAGGCTGAATATGTATGTATGTGTACAGAATTTGATCACAGTACACCTACACACATATAAACCAATAGCTTTGTCCTTATTAATTAACTCCAATAGATAAAGGATCATCCAAGTAGGTATTATATAAACATTTTACTGACCTATTGGTCTAGTGGTTAGTGACCCTGACTGCTATGCTGGAGGTCGTGGGTTCGATTCCCACTCAGGACAAATGTTTGTGTGATGAGCACGATCATTTGTTCTGTGTCTGGGTGTAATTTATCTATATAATGTATGCATTTAGAAATATATAAGTATGTTTATCAGTTGTCTAGTACCCATAACACAAGCTCTGCTTAGCTTGGGACTAGACGGCGTTGTGTGATAGTTGTGGAATATTATATTATATTATATTATTTAAAGAGGGTGGGGTATTTTACTTATTTTAATGATTTGGGGTCGAAAGAGAGGGAGTCTACGCGGTGATTACGTTAGCAATATTTTTTATTCCATTCGAATTTCTTCGGAGGGCTTCGGAAATGGGGTTAACACGTCACGTCGTTAAGTGACAAAAAAACCTCGGTTTCTTGCAGTCCCAGTTGTTCAAGTTACATAATAGTTTGTAGCAGTAACTCGGACTGATTCGTGTCGGTGACAAACTGTAAAAGTCTAATCAAGGGCGCGTACACAGCTTTACCCACTGAAGTAAGAAATACTTTGATACACACTCGATACTTTATCCTGGAAAAGTAAATATCCTGAGGAAAAAATCTTTTCTCTTTTTCTCTCCCTGTAGATGACGTTTAACGTCAAGGGTCAACTTTTCAGTCTTCAGATACCTTATGCATAGGTCGTTTTAAACTTAATGATACCTGTTATGTTGGCTTTTCACTGCGCAGTATACCATCCCTCATCCCCGCTGTTACATGAATCTGCTACTGCGCACCGACTTACGTAGGATCCAAGCCACCATTAAGGGCCTATTACACTACTCGATATTCAGACAAACTTAGTCGATGTCGCGTAGTGTAATAAGGGTGAGTGCTCGGCCACAGTGGCAGCGCGGTGCGGGTAGCGGCGCGGGTGCGGCAACGCGCGCGATTTGCGTGGCCACTCTGGCAGTGCGGTGCGGGCAGCGGCGCGGGTAATAGTGCATGTCCGAAGTAGGCTTGTTGAAAAAATATAGATATTTTTGTTTCGATATATTATCAAAATTTTGAGTCTATATATTTTGATCCGATATATCAATACAAAATATTCAATATCGAAAATCGTACTTATCAAAAACGATTTTTTTTTTTCAAAATTTATTTATCAGCAGAATATTGAAATTAATTCAAAGCCGTAAAAGATAGGAACGAACGGAAAAAAAACTATATTGTCTATTACTGTACTGTTATGTTTTTACTTTCGTTATAAATGCCTGAAAAAAATAATTGATCTTCAAAATATTAGTATATTGTTATTTAGTTAGTTTTAATAAGATTACGTGTTGCGCCAATCCCAAGTAATATAGGACAAGGGCAAGAAGAACAAAAAGTTTTATACAGATTCTCATATATTAAAATAATGTGAATTTTGTATTGAAATTACTATGTATTACCTATTATTGACCTAGACGGAACTAAATTAATTATTATTTTAAGACCGAAAATCTCGGAAAGTTTGACCGATATATAAGGTGTAAAAAAATTAACTTTAAGAATTTCGAGGGGACATTGTACTCCTCATTATGAACAACTTTTACTATGGGACCAAACCTGAAATCGCGAAAAAAAAAATCAGCTGTTCCCTACGTTTATGTTCGCATAACTCGTCAAAACGTATGGAGCAGCTGATTTTTTTTTCGCTATTTCAGGTTTGGTCCCATAGTAAAAGTTGTTCATAATGAGGAGTACAATGTCCCCTCGAAATTCTTAAAGTTAATTTTTTTACACCTTATATATCTTTTCCTCGATAAATCCAGGCCGATATTATATAAATAATATATTTTATAAATATCGATACATCGATAAATATTACTTCTAGCATGGCTCGAACTAATTTGCCGCTTGCCGCCCGCGCTCTCACTGTGGCCAGTTGTATGAACTCACTATGGCGTGAGATACCCGCGCGCGTTCCGCGTGTCACAGTCCGCGCCGCTTCCCGCGGCCGCGTGCCCACTGTGGACACTCAAAGGAAGTTCTTGTGTTTGAGATTGCCGCGCCGCGCCCGCCCCGCACCCGCGCTTCCAGTGTGGCCGAGCACATAGACCGGTCTTACTCGGAACAAAAAATAAGACAGTCTGAATATCGTGTGCTGAATATCGCGTAGTGAGGCCCATTAGCTGTGATTCTATTTGTAAAAAAAATAATAGTAGACGTGTTGCGTACCTACGCCATTATCTATTATTTATTCTTCAGATAAAAGTATTCTGACAATTAAGAAATTACACTCTTTACAAATAAAAACCGTGAAAAACGTCACATACCTATTACATATCTAATTTCCTGTATTCAAAGATTCGAGAGCAGCCGTCTGCTTCGCATCGGTGACAAATTGCAGAAGTATTATCAGATATGTGGCTATTGAACGCGACAACTGAAAAAAAAAACGCAATTTTAGCTCAAATTACATAGCATAGCATAACCAGCCTTTTAATGTTCCCACTGCTGGGACTCAGGCCTCCTCTCTAGGAGAGGGCTCAAATTACATTGCATATGTAACCACGTAATGGAAACGAGTTTTCTAACAAAACTGTATCTACAAATTATTAATTTGGGAAATATACTTCCATGTGACATGTGACATTCACCAACCCGCACTGGGCCCGCGTGGTGAATTACAGCCCATTCTCTCTCATAGAGAGGCCTGAGTCCCACCAGTGGGAACATTAAAAGGCTGGCTATGCTATGCTGTACTTCTTCCACACTTATCAGTTATTAGTCGTCATCTCAGTAGACATATAATTCTCACAGGCTAACCATCACTTCACACATATCACATGCACACCTATCACCACACCACATACGCCACCCCGCCCTACACCACTTTACCACCCCACAACCCCAACTGTCTACCTCTTCACCATTGCATCACTTCTTTAGCTTGTCTTGCTATCCTACATTTTTACTAGTTTCACAAAATATGCCTCTGTTTCACCAAAAAGACTAATTGTGCTCTAAAACAAGGTAACAACAACTTCTAGGTAAGCGCGCTCCATCGTCGACCGCATCGTCGCTTTCCATCAGGTGAGTTAACGGTCAAGCGCGAACCTATCAAGAATAAACAAACAATTGTGCTCTAAAACATTATATACTCTGGGTGATTTAAAAAATATGCACCAAGTCCCATGTAAATAGTTAATTAATATTTGAGGTACAGTTAGTATCTTTATTGAAGAATAAGATTTATGATGCATTGTTAAAAATATCCCTTTAAAAAAATAGAAAACCTACCTAGGATAATATAAATGTTAAGGTATCCTAGGCAGGCTTTCTAATCGAATTTTCAGACTTATAGCACTATGAAATTATAGTATAGTGATAAACATTATTGTAGATCATATCTTTATCGAGGCTTTTTATCCTTTATCGTAAATAGCTTCAACTTCTGCGTGATTTTTCTAACGAACGAGACTTCATTACATTCAATGCTCAGTTAAAGTGACTAAATAATTTTCAAAATCCAGTCGACAAACCAGAAACGCATTCAAAAACATAACCCTTCTTGCAGTCGGGTAAAAAGGCTAAGCGTGATTATCAGAACATCTCCCAACCCTCACTATATGTATGGTTCCTTAGTGAACAGAAACCCCGGATGGACACCGGTAGACTTACCTGGTGCAATAAAGCATAATTGAGTTCGTAGAGTCCTTGCGCAGTAAATACTGGCTTCTGATGTAGAGTTTGGATGGATAGCTGCATCGCCTGAAAAGACAAACTGTCGTAGAATCATCGATATAATTATACTTCTATTGATGATTCTGTTCACCCAAAAATTTGGTAGCCGACTATACGCTTTAAAAATTACCAATAAAAACCTTTAACGATTGCTTACAAAAAATAAGTGAGTGCAGTGATGATAACCCAGAGATAACGGCCCCGAATAAGACTCCTACGTCGAGGGTTCAAGCTCAGGAAATAGTTTTACTTTGTGTAATTTATTTCATCACCGCTGCTCTCAAAGCGATGAAGGAAAACATCGTGAGGATACCAGCATGTCCTTGTATCAAAAACTCGAAGACATGTGTCTTCCGCCAACCCACACTGGGCTCACGTGATGGGTTAAGGCCCATCCACTCTAGTGAAACACGTGTGGTATAACTTAATCCGTCGGGTGCTTTCTTTTATGCAATGATGTAGTTTTATTGAAAATTTTGGTGGGTATTAGTAACTATTTTGAACCCTATTTTGTCTCACTTGAGCATTGGCTCGCGAAGGTTCTGATATTGACATTGTCTGTATTTAAAAGATTTGGACTAGTGCTTTGACTTTGAGGATCACTGATAACCTAAACAAGAAAGACTCCACTGTACCCAGTCGGCTCAATCTTATTGGTACTGTATTCACTAAGATCCTTTTTATTACTGGGAAGAGTGAGAGAAAGTGTCAGACTTTTACTAACTAAAAACCCAGTGTCTCTCTCAAACACCTTCGAACAATCCGCAGCTCTGGCAGAAGGAGAATGATCCTATAAGCTTTCTTCGAAACCGTTACAGAATTTTTTGAACAAGAAAACTGATGACAAGATTTGAAAATAGAGAATATCCATCCAATTTTTATTTGGTGATTTAAAAAAAAATGTAGCTCTAGTAAACGAATACAAGATATATTTTTGAATCATACATAAACAAAGCTAACAAGCTCAGAATATTTTGGACAACTATTGCAGAGCGCAGCGTTGGAAGGCTTCCCACAAGGTGAACCGATGACCTGGTGAGAGTCTGGGGAATGCGATGGATGCGAGACGCACAGGACCGTTCGTTGTGGCGACACTTGGGGACACTCTTAATATGGAAAAAGGTTTTTTTTTTATTAGCTTTCATGGTTATAAGTACTGCGATATTACAAAAAAATACAAAACACTAAGAAACCAATATACCTAATTTAGAAAAAAGAATAACGTACCTTTAATATAAAGTTTATTTGAACTTATAATTCCAAGTCAATCCAATGATTTCATCATCAGCAATTTCATAGGTAAAGACCTATAATAATATGTGTATCGCAGCATCTGTAATAGGATAGGAACTTACCTCTACTTTAACTGCTGGACTGAAATCGCTGTTCATGATTTCATGTACGATAAACGACGTATTTTGGGCCTGGAACATGTTATATTTTTAATTTAACACTTCTGAATAAGTAGGTAAATAATATTTAAAAAGTTTTATTGGTACACATCTTCATACGTGTGGAACTTACCTCGTATACAACGCGTTCAGAAACATATACTATCAAAAATATTATGCCGATCCCATAAGCGATTTGCCAAGCAACGTAAATGACAAACGCTATGTATTTGTCTACATCGTGGAACAATCCAGCTGCCGTCGCCTCCATGAGGTAAAACATGTAGATAATAATGTCGTTGAGGCTCACAGATATGGTGGCAACCAATATGGCCCCAAACATTATATTCGTAGCGTCTGTCACTTTGTACAGCATCCCGTACATCTTCGCACATGCCCTGATCTTCTCACATACGTACTTGTCTTGAAGACCAATCGCTTTATGAACGTTAACCACCGTATTAGTTCGAGAAAACAATTTATACTCCCAAGATTTGTGATTTTTGATCTCCTCCAGGACTTTATCTATGCGCTCATATCTGCCTCTTACAACTTTAAGGAAGAAACAATAATGTGCTGTGGCAATATCTGCGAGGGCATCAGAGTATATGACTTGAAAAAGCCTCTCTAATGGTATAGGCACGTGCAAACGGCTAAGCGATGTCCAAATAGTAAGTAAGCGAAATAAGTAGACAACCAGCTGAAAAATGGAAATGTTAAGTGCCAGATGAGCATCTTGGGTATAATCTACGTCTTCACCGAGGTCCTCTAAATCTCTATCCACTTTCACCACGATGTCCATAAAGAGGTTGTTGGTATTCAAACTGTAAGGTATCTTCCACAAAGCGAACATAACGTAAAGCATTGCAGATATTCTCTCGTAGTCATCACCATATCGTTGCACTTTTGTGTGGTATAAAATTCGTAAGATGGTCTGGTCTTTAGCGTGAGCTTGGAAAGTACAATACAGATAAAAAGCAAACCATAGCAGAAAGCTTATCATGCCGAATAAACTGAACTTCCTCGTGATACTGTTATCCGGGGCGACTTTTAACACAAATATTGAAATTCCACTTATTTTCCTTACGATATTAGTTAGCTCTAATGCTTCGACTATGTTTTTATATTTATGCGTTTTCATTTTCGTTTTGAAATATTTGCCCACGGGGTGTACCTTCATTTTTGGAAGTTTTTTTGGTAATTTTTCCACTCAAATATGAATGACAACTAATGTTTCTGTAAAGTCTAACTCAAGTGGAACTATCCAGCAGCCTAATGAAATTCATATTTTTCTTTAATCAACTTACGTAAATTACAGTTCATTACCAGTTGTCGAAATAGGTAAATTATATCAAGTTTATCTAATATGAACATGTCATACATATATTTTCACGGTAGTTATTTGATATATTTGATACGAGTATATCTAAAACATTTTTGAATTGCAAAAAAAGTTTAAGTGAATAATCTCTTACAATTTATTTTATTTCTGCAACATAATTTATTTACATTTATTCAGTGTCGATAGGAAGGGAAACCTGAAAAAAGTACCAATCCATGTTAATAATTATATTTACTTTTACGAAATTACATTTACCTCGCCCTATATTTTGGCAATCAATTTTTATCTGATTCCGACCACAGTTGATTGCTCGTCATAATTTAACTAATACGTGACAGTGACACGCCTACACTAATAAATGTAAGAGTTAT
This sequence comes from Mythimna impura, assembly GCA_905147345.3. NCBI lineage: Eukaryota > Metazoa > Arthropoda > Insecta > Lepidoptera > Noctuidae > Mythimna > Mythimna impura. Next base: position 11,369,753 of record LR990343.1, on the reverse strand, counting down.
GATAATTGAAAGTAAATAAAACAAAATATTGGTATTCGTAGAGATTCGAGCGAAAATCAAATGACATGAACAAGATTCAAGATTCAAAGATTCAAAGCATTTTATTTCAAATAAACCATTTACAGGCACTTTTGGAATGTCAAGAAGTCAGTCAGTCAGAAAAAATTAAAAAATGTGAAATGAAATATGTTAATTGCACATTCCAAAGCGTAGATCTCTATGGAGAAGAATGTGCAAGAAACTCCATGGACACTCTTTTCATTATAACAACATTATAAGAACATCTTTGGCATTATATTAATTACCTACTTCTTTGCCTAATCGCTGAAATCATTCCAATCCGGGTTTCGTCTAGATCCTAACACGCCTGTAGAAGTGTGCCGTAGTTAACATTTCTGATGATTTACGGCTAGGTATCGATAATAGTACATTTTGATACAAGTGCAGAAAGTTTGTCATTCCGAACGAGGCGGAATTCGCACGAGCCGTAGGCACGGTAATATTATCTATACAGTATTCCAACTTCATACAAACGGTCGAAACGCGAGCTATACCTACGCGCCTCGATCTCGAGGTGCGCTCGGGATGCAGACAGTCGCGTCTGTGCCGCGCGATTTTTTCAATAAAAATAAGTTCAAGTACGTAGTAAGTAATTTATAAGTAGTAAGTAATTTATATATTTAATATGACGAGTAGGATATATTGTGCTGTTTTTTGGTTGCATGAATTCTTCATTTAAAACCAAAAAATTATATATCTATACATATAATAAAACAGTAAAATGGTGGAGCGTTGGTATTAGTTGGCGAAAAAACTACTGAACCAATCCTGTTCAAATTTTGCATACATAATCCTTATAGGCCGGGTCAACTGTTAGGCTACATATTATCACGCTATTTGCTATAGGGGGTGAGCAATAATCCAAAATGTCAACATTGAACGACATTTGCCACGAGTTCGATCCCCAGCTACAGTTAAAAATTTTGTCATTATTTTATCTTCTTTTTTGTAATAATATAACATTTACCATTTTTTCAAAATAAAATTGACATTTCTATTCGATATCTTCTAAATATTTTGTAAAAACTAATCAAAACACATAATAAAATCAAAGCGGAGAGTAAAATCACGTACTAAAATGTTGTAAATATGGCACCACACGCAATTCAGATACTCGCAACGCCATCTAAAGACTGAAAATAGAAATAATGATGACAATGATAGTTGAACGTCATATTTGATAGATGGCATTGTGTATTTTACGTAATTTTCTGAGTGGCGGAAGAATGACCATCGCCCAAGTTTGCAGACAGTTTTATTGTTTAAAATTGGACGAAAACCGTTATGGTTAAACTGGAGTTAGACGGAGACATTTTTAATCCTACTGCTTTTTTTCCCCGTGGTTGTAACAAGCTAATTGACCGTGATTATTCAAGGGATACCAACCAAAGGCGATAAAAGTAAATACTTATGTATTTAATTATTGACTTTAAAATAACACGGCCAAATTTTCGGAAGGGGTAGCATGGCACCTTGCGTTGCAAGGCCCCCAGGTGGACCGATGACCTGGTGAGGGTCGCGGGAATCCGATGGATGCGAGACGCACAGGACCGGTAATTATGGTGACACTTGGGGAGGCCTATGTCCAACAGTGGACGTCTTTCGGCTGAAATGATAATGATGGCACCTTTATTTTTCTTTTTTTAAGGGTGGAAGTCATCCAATGACTTCTCCCACTCTGGTTGGAGCGGGAAGGCATGTCAAACTTTTACTGACTAAAACCACACCTGTGTCCTTCAGTTGCCCTTTGCGACATCTCTTTGAGGAGCGCGTGGATCACTACGCGCTGTTGACAACTCTGGGCTCGGTCCGGTCAATTACCGGACGGCCGGACGGCTGTGGACGACCCATTGCTGGATGTCCGCGAGCCCGCGTCTACCGTGGCTGGTCGTCGGGGTCAGAATCTCGGCTCGGCGTGAGGACGTTCGTTCCCTCACGCGTGCGGCCTCCTCCTTCACTAGCATTACGGCTTTGCAGAAGGAGGCGACCGCCTGCCATTCCTCCTCGCTCTGGACCATAGCCCAAAGTCACAAGGCCCGGCGCGAGAGGTGACTGACGCCGATTGCCTCCACTAGGACAACACACACCTCTGTGTGCTCCACTGTGTCCTCCGGGATGATGGCACCTTGCGGCCTAATAATGGTGTGTTTTATTATTAGCAGTCACTGCTTCATATAAAACTGGGTCGAAAGGTTTGCGTTCCTGATCACAGTTCGACAACGTATGATGTATCTCAGATTCCTTGCAGCCTTACGTCGACATCCGTACGTTACCTCCTTGCAGTGAGTGGTGACCAACACTGGAACCACCCTCTGAGGGAGGCCAGTCTCAGGGATAACACTAATCGGCTGCTACCGGAATTTCATTGTTTTATGGATACACAAGCTCAGGACTGTTGAGGGTGTTTCACGCGGTTTCTGTTCCGGATTCGGTTGGAAGTACCCTGATATTACCATTTTACAAATCGCCCGGAGGACCCGTTGTAGCATGCGGTGGAGGTCTATCCTGCTTGGGTGAACCGCCGTGTCTTCATAGAGACAATCGGCGTCAGTGACCTCTCGGTTTGGCCATCAATATGCGAGTTCGATTGGACAGGGATACACGCGTTCAAGATTTCACCGAAATTCATTCAAAAGTTGGAGACTCTTCATAGGGTAGTTCCCACTATGGAATAACATTTGTCTGATATACGAGGACGTCAGTCAAATACACACCAAAAAATCCTAGGTTTAATTTTCTAGGTTTAGTTTTAATTTTTACGCCCCAAATGATCATGCTGCAACAATCAATTCAAGCATGCTCTCGCAAATTCTTCATAAGTACCTACTGTTGTGGAGGAAGATAGTTGATGATGATGGTAATTTTTGGCTTTGCACCATCAGTGCAAACGTTATCCAGCTGAAGGTCGGTGTCCCGATTATGTTCCTTTGTTTACCTCTACCAAAGCTGTCTGACGGCTTAAACTCTTCAGTGAAACATTATTGAGGCGAAAATTTTACAGGAGGTAACTCTTTCGAACAATCTCACAGCCTTAACAGACATTGGCCCTAGAGGGCCCTATCCATTTACTGACATCATTATGAGTCGCGCGTAGATTACTACGCGCCGTCGATTCAGGATTGCTTTGACCAGATGACCGGACGGCTCCACCGCAATCGCCCTGCGGCTTTCAACACCTGGAGCATCACTTCCCTCATCATCCTTCATAGTTTTAGCCACCTTCTTCGATCGTAGTGCTTCACTGAAGGAGGCTACTGGTTGGCATTTTTTCCACTAATCGCCTCCATGAGGACACGGCGGCGCCGGCGCTCCTACCAAGCGTGACTGACTTTCACCGTAAGTTCCATCGTATTCTCCGGGCGATCAGCACAATGGTGAGACTCGAGTGTTTCTTTTCGCTGAATTCGATACAGATACCTCCCGAAACACCCACATCCGGTGAGTCCTGCACAAAGAGAGGATGCCGTGACGCCTCTGTAGCCACTCCTCAAAGACAGGCATTACCGCTGCGATTGTGACGTGCTAACGCAGACGAAGTCGCGGGCAACAGCTAGTATATTATAAATTGTAAAGTAGCTGCAGGTATCTATAACCAAGTAAAAGATATTCCTTTTTCTCCACCTTGTCCATGTTTCCCAAAACAATTTTTAATTAAGCTTTAGAATGCGGATTTTTGTACTTTAAAATTTAATAATATAGCATTTCGTAGGTACGTCTCAGTCGAGGCGCAAATATTTTTCGGTCGCAAATATTGAACACTTTCTATTCAATTCACAAAGTATTTTATTTGTTTATATAAAAAAAGTATATTTACAATCACAAAACTAAATGGAAACACAAAGTAGGCAAATGTAATTAAAATGCTGGAGGCGGGTAGCCATAGTGCGGGCAGCCCTATCGCATGTTTACGTACCGCGCGGCTGTAGGCACTTATTTCAAAGATACGGCCGAGTTACAATACTGTATAGATAATATTACCGTGCCGTAGGCGAGTGCTTTGGAGCCGAGGGCCAAATAGTGACAAATCTGCACGTGTATCAAACGACTTTTTTCAATACACTACGAAGAAATGAATAAACGGGGGTTGACCGGCGACTCGTTTGGGGTCGACGCGCGCTCAGCCTAATACTATAAATGTAATAACACTAATAGTAACATTGTGGCGGGGTGAGCACGCGTACTTTTCTGCACTAGTGCGGAAAACAGTCTATTGCGTGCCTAAAAGCCGTGGGATAAGAGTGGGTTTTCGAGTAAAATATGAATAGAAAATATGACAGTTCTCTGCCTGCTAGATTTTAGCAACGCTTTCAATACCGTCGGCGTCGGTTTGGTATACAAAGAACATGGAAAATAATTCCATGTTATGCTCCATGTTACACAAAGGTACAAAGGCGGACTTAATGCCTTAGGGATTTTTTACCAGTCCACCTAGGGCTGTGGAAAGATAATATGGCGGTACATAAAAAAAAAATATTATTTAGAAAACCAGATTACAAAAGTAAGTGCAACATGTAAAATAATATACGCACATCCTAAAAGTATGTATGTTCAGAATCGGCTACTGAAAAGGTTTTGCCTAATTTTATCAATTCTTGACTTTTGGTTGCATCACTTTAATGTTTGTGTGTGCATAGGTACGTGGATTCTAATACCGATGCACTTCCAATATACTGCGTAAATTCTTATATTATGTATGTTTATATAAGGATAAACTGGCTGACTGGCATATCAACGCACAGCCGAAACTACTAGGACTAGATGCGTGAAATTTTGCACAAGGGTTTCTTTTATAACGTAGGCGAGCACTAAGAGAGGATTTTCCAAAATTCATCTCCTAAGGGGATGAAACGGGGGTCCAAAGTTTGTACAGAGAAAGCTACTTTAGCGCGGGCGAAGCCGCTGGCAGGAGCTAGTTTGCTTTTAAATAGGATATTAATTAATCTCTTTAAAAACACTAGATACATAAGTGCATTTAAGTAAAATTTCATTGCTTGAATTATGATTGTAACTTAATTTTCTAATTTGGGTGTGCATCATCATAACTTGAAGTTACATGTTGTAATATAGTTACAATAAACATCATCATCATCATCATCATAATATACTGTAGCGACATCTATGGCGTCACCTAAGAACGAATCCTGCATCGCGCAATCAAAGTTCTCCGCGCGATAAGAATATATACGACAGCCCGAAATCATCTAACGGGCCCACCAGACATAACACCCGTCTGGCCGGAGGATCCTCCCTTTTCAACGGAGGTTTGCGGGACTTTACTCTCTGTTCCACCTGCCTCCAAACTGGTGACCCTCCACAAAGAACGTCAGCGCAGCCTTCGTGCAGCTACTACTTCGTGACGTCATCATCACTTCCTTAAGCCTTCGAGCAGCCAGCCGAGCAGCGAGCCATTCAGCTAGCACACGGCTTTAAAGGGTATCCTGACCACCAAAATGCCTACCTGGTCAAACCTGGTCATCACAGTCAGCCTCATCAGCGACCTTGGCTAAGCACACCGCACCTTCGGCCAGTCACATGAAGAGCTATGAAGAACCTCTCCTGGTCAACGCCAGCAGTCAAGCCACTATGTCGCACAGCATCGCACCGACTCACTGGAAACAGCAGCACTACTCCGACTCACTGGAGCCTGCAGCATCATCCCGACTCACTGGGGCATCACCGCAGACAGTTCCGACTCACCGAGAACTATGCGGCATTCGGTTCCGACCCACTAGAAGCATCCTACCACTGGCCTGGCACGCATCTAGAAGCATCAAGAACCATCTATCGCCGATCTCCGGAGGGGAGTGATGTAGCGACATCTATGGCGTTACTAAGAACTAATCCTGCATCGCGCATTTAAAGTTCTCCGCGCGTTTAGAACATATAGAACAGCCCGAAATCATCTATCGGGCAGCTGCCCACCAGACATAACACCCATCTGGTCGGAGGATCCTCCCTTTTCAACGGAGGTTTGCGGGACTTTACTCTCTATTCCGCATACCTCCAAAATACCATAAACATAGATAGATAGATAGATAGATAAAACATTTATTTGATGCAACACAGAAAATTAACAAATAGTACCTTCACAAAAGCACAACAAAATTACAAACATAAAACTAAGCACTTAAATTAACAAAAAAATAAAAATAAAAAATGTAAACAATCACAGACATCAATGTTACAAGTACTTACATTGAAATACAAAAAAAAAACACGTTAAAAAATTAAATACAAAAACATAGGTAGGTACTTAGTAAAAGTTTTGTGAGACAAACAATAAGATAGCATAGTGCGGTGTGCGCTTCAAGGCTGCATCAAATGGGAGCCCAACTCAGCATCTGTCAGGCAAATATGCCTGACGCTGGTATTCTGCTGGGTCCCTGTAGTGGCATACGGACGTCGAGCTGAATTTGTGGAAGAAGTGATGAACATGCACTTCCGGCGTCTGGCTCCCAAACTGAATCGGACTGGGGCTGCCCTCAAACGGCTCCTGCAAAACCTAGGGGCCCAGACGCCTCCTCCTGTGCGGGCCGCCCAGAGGACACGGTGGAGCATACGGTAGAGGTGTGCCCAGCTTGGACAGAACACCGCCATGTCTTTGTGGGAGCGATCGGCGGCAGCGATCTCTCGCGCCGGGCCTTGGTACATAGGCCATGGTCCGAAGCGAGTAGGAGTGGCAGGCGCTAGCATTACTGCTTTGCAGAAGGAGGCGACCGCCGCAAAGGAAGAAGACGTACGTGCACGCGAGGGAGCGGCCTTCACGCCCTAGCCGCCGGGATCCCGATCCCAATTTCAAACCACCGTAGGCGCGGGCTTGCGTACGGCGAGCAATGGGTAGCTCGCCGTCCGACCGTCCGGTAACTGCCCGGACCGAGCCCAAGTCATCACGGCGCGTAGTGTTCCACGCACGCCTCAAGGAGATGTCAGTAAACCGTAGGGGCCAAGCAGAGTCGAATCCTACTGGGGGTTCACTTCTGAAAGGAAAACACGGCCCTGGTATGAAAGGCAAAGAAGGAACAGGAGTTGGTTTTTAGTCAGTAAAAGACATACCTTTGCGCTCCGCACAAGAGCGAGAGATGTCATTAGGTGATTTTCCCAATTAAAAAAATATATACCATAAACATATTAAAGGAATGAAGATTAGCAGGAGAACCAAGGTCGCCGACATAGCCCGAAGAATCGCCAAACTTAAGTGGCAGTGGGCAGGGCACATTGCTCGTAGAACGGATGGTCGATGGGGCCGAAAGGTTCTAGAGTGGCGACCGCGCACCGGAAAACGCAGCGTTGGAAGGCGTCCCACAAGGTGGACCGACGGCCTGGTGAGAGTCGCGGGAATGCGGTGGATGCGAGACGCACAGGATCGGTCGTTGTGGCAACGCTTGGGGTTGGCCTATGTCCAACAGTGGACGTCTTTCGGCTGAAATAATGATGATGATGATGAAACATATTAAATACCTTTGTTTATAGTAACTACATGAAATACGAGTATGTATCTCAAAAACCCTTTTCTTTTACCTACTTTATATATGTAAATTTTATCTAAAGTACTTAGGTAAAAGAAAGGGGTTTTATCAGATGATTGTACTTACTATTAAAGTAGTAGACAATAACGCAACTTCCTGATTTCGAGAAGAAGCGAATTACACAAAAAGATGGACTGTATAATGTAAGAGGTAAGAAGGGAACCACCTCTTCTTGGTGTTATACTTCTGCCAGTGTTCCTCAGCGTCTTATTTCCTTTACTCTTTGCAATTAATTAATTCTGTCTTCAAAAAACTACTTTCCCGATGATTCGAAAGTTTATAATCTGGCTCCCGATATGTATTTGAATGCTGCTATTAATATCATTAACCAGGACTTGGCTTCAATTTGCGAATGGAGAGAGGGATATGGTTTGAAGGTTAGCCCGACGAAAACCCAGGTAGTAGTTGTTACCTAAGGTAGGTTGCAGCTTTCTCAGTATAAATAAATTCCAAGTAGTGGGTTGGGTGCACTATACCCTGTTCATCTGGGCTTGAGACAAAATGTAAGCAAAGAAAACAGTGTAGGTACCTTCGACCAAGTTTCTTCGACATGTTTGAACACATTAATAATAGTCTCCTTTTCTGTTGAATGCATTGGCGTTTTCTTTGCACGCTTTTTCTTCGGTGAATAACAAGAATTTAACGAAAATATCTCGGTATCAACAATTGATCGGCAGTGAAAAAAATGGCGGATTATAACCCGCCCGATGACAAAACGTCACATTTTTATGTAAAATTTTTGCAGTATCTGTGGTCTATAATTTAGTAGTATTATAAATGGTTTGTCTACTTGTTATCTCACGGCTCCCTCAATAGGGTATAGGTCTCACAAGCGACAGCAGGAAAAGGGTAGCTTTTATAAAAAAAAAAAAATTGTTTAAAAAACTAAAAAACACGCTTTTAGCACGCACTAAAAATTACAAAATAATTCGGACATTTAGTTTGATGATTCAAGAGTTTTCCCTTTGCCAAATCTTCATTAGATCGCAGGTAAACATAAACAATTTCAGTTCGTGATGAACGATAAATAATTACCTATGCGAAATGGTTATAAGTAGGTAACCATATTTATTGAATATTTACTATGATTTATTATGAAAGAAAGCGTGGAGCGTTTAGGTAATCTTTATTTTTTTTTTGACAAAACGCTCCACGCTTTCTTCATATCATGGGGGTGCATTTCAAATAGCCTGTCCGCCATCTTGGACGTCCGCCATATTGGATTTAAGTCACGTGACTATTTTTTTCGTTTTTCTGACTGCAAACCCTTTCATTTGATTTGATTGGATTTCAAACAGCCAGTCCGCCATCTTGGGGAGGCCGCCATATTAGCCGCCCGGTCTTCGATTATCATCTTAATCGAAGACCGGGAAGTGGGTCAAATTAAGATTCCAAGATTTTCTTACATACATAGTTAGTTACAAGTGAAGCTAATAAAAGCGTGTTAAAAAATTGGTTGCCTGTAAAGTCGGTATACGGGCGAAAGTTTTACGTGACAACGACTTTGAGTGGTAAAATCTTTTTATGTCTGTCTCTCTCGCTCTTAGGCGGGCTAACCATGCCCGAGTGGAAGGGACGCGTGCCTCTCACTCGCTCTCATTGTGAGCGCATAACGTGAGCGGAGCGTAACGCAGTTTCTTGAAGTGTCACCCGGCAAACCAATTTATAAGACGTTGTCACGTCAAAAGAAATAAATAAAACGCGGTTATGCAAAGACATAAGAGTACATTTATTAAATTTTAAATTTTCTCATTGGAAAATACCTAGAAGCAGAGGAATACACACAATAGCCATGTTTTCTGAAAAGTCTAACACATTGAAATGAATAACGATGCGAGTAGGCGTTGTTTTACATTTAATTTTAATAGATTAAAATAATAAACAATCTTACAATTATACAGTAAAACAGAATTTTCCCACAGTACACAAAAAGTTACCATAGCACATTAATTATGTTACCAACTGACAAATTTTCCTCGATCTCTTGCGATCCCAGTTATCCAGATTACGCAGTAGTTGGTAGCGGCAGATCGGGTGGATTCGTGTCGGTGACAAACTGCAAAAGTATTATCAGGTAAGTAGACACGGAACGCGACAACTGAAACAAAAAATACGCAATTATAGCTTTATCTTAGGCTCAAACGCAATGGAATGGACGCAAGTTTTTTTTTTAATTGATGTTAACTATAGTGCTTAACTGCGATCCCACCTGATGGTAAGCAGTGATGCAATCGTTGCAAATGCAAAAACTATTTACAGAGTAGGTATCATATAGCCATTATTCATTCACTCCTGGCCTTTTATCAGAGAATTTAAGATTGTCATCATATGTTACGAATTTAAGCATATATCGGGGCTCCTGTAACTCAAGGGCCAGATTGCCGCTTCGCCATCAACGACTGCATCACTGCTTACCATCAGGTGGGATCGCAGTCAAGCACTAGTTTATATCAAATTAAAAAAAATCGAAATCAAATAAAAAAATTCAAAAGCCTAACAAAAGCCGGACAGACTAGGAAGCTTGATTACCTGGCTTTATCCAGGCGCCTGGAAACCCTCGCTATAAGTATGGTTATGGAACCATAGAGTAAAATAACCCCTGAAGGACACGCGGCAAACTTACCTGATGTAATAAAGCATAATTGAGTTCGTAGAGTCCTTGAGCAGTAAAAACTGGCTTCTGATGTAGAGTTTGGATGGATAGCTGCATCGCCTTAAAAGACAAACCTTAAATTTTACGGCCATTTGCAATTGCTTACATAAAAACTAGCGAGTGCAGTGGTGACCCTTAATGATAACGGCCTCGACTTTTTTGGGGTGGGTAGGTAATCGTCAAATACATTCTCCTGCTCTTGGTGGAGCAGAGAGTGTCAGATTTATACTGATTAAAACCCACCCGTGTTCCTTCACTTGCCCTTGGCGTTCCAGGGCCGCGGCAACTCTTTCGAACAATCCTGCAGCCCAAGCTGGCATCGGCCCGGCCCCTTTAGTATCATTTAGGTCTTTAAATATGACTGAGTCAAAGTAAAATCCTTAGCTTTCTTCTCCAAAGTCGAGTTCATTATATTTCTTGCAAAATATCATTCTCATAGTTTTGGGTTTCACACAAAAGTTCTATCTGCACACTTTATGTCTATAACAAATTATACATTTTAGAACTTGAGAATAGGCATCTTTTTTTCTTTTCTTTTTATATTCTTAATAGGTTTGCGCTTGACCGCTATCTCACCTGATGGAAAGCGACGATGCGGTCGACGATGGAGCGCGCTTACCTAGAAGTAACCTATTCAATCTTGACTTAAAGATTCCCGAATAAGAATTCCGCATCTAAGAAAATAAAGCTTCTAACTAGACGGTATGATTATAAGCCATGTCAACTTAATATGTAGGTACCGTATGCATCTTTGGAGGTAGACGAGAGGCCAGACGGGTGTTATGTCTGGTGGGCAACTGCCCGATAGATGAATTCGGGCTGTTCTTTAAGTTCTAAACGCGCGGAGAACTTTAATTGTACCTACTGTAATTAGTAGTGTATACCATCAGGCACCCACCTTACCTCTGCTTTAATAGCTGGACTGAAATCGCTGTTAATTATTTCATGTATGATAAACGACGTATTTTGGGCCTGCAACAAGTTTTATTTTTAGTTTAACTCTTCTAAATAAATATTATCTATACATATTTTCTTGTAGAACTTACCGCGTACACAGCGCGTTCAGAAACATATACTATCATATATATTATTCCAATTCCATAAGCGATTTGCCAAACAACGTAAATGAGAAACACTATGTATTTTTCTACATCGTGGAACAATCCAGCTGCCGTTGCCTCCATGAAGTAAAACATGTTGATGATAATATCGGTGAAGCTCACAAATATGGTCGCCACCAATATGGCCCCGAATATTCTATTTGTGGCGTCTGTCACTTTGTTCAACATCCCGTACATCTTCGCACATGCCTTGATCTTCTCACAAACGTACTTGTCTTGAAGACCTATTGCTTTATTAACACTACCCATCGTATTAATTCGAGAAAACAATTTGTACTCCCAAAATTTACGATTTTTTATATCCTCCAGGACTTTATTTATGCGCTCATATCTGCCTCTCACAACTTTTAGGAAGAAATCGTAATGTGCCGTTGCAATAAACGCGAGAGCATCAGAATATATGACTTGATAAAGCCTCTCTAATGGTATAGGCACATTCAAACGGCTAAGTGATGTCCAAATAGTGAGTAAGCGAAATAAGTAGACAACCAGCTGAAAAATGGAAATGTTAAGTGCCAGATGAGCATCTTGGGTATAATCTACGTCTTCGCCGAGGTCCTCTAAAGCTTTGTCCACTTTTACTACAATCTCCATAAAGAGGATGTTGGTACTCAAGCAGTAAGTTATCTTCCACAAGGCGAATATAACGTACAGCGTTGAAGATATTCTCTCGTAGTCATCACCATATCGTTGCACTTTAGTGTTGTATAAAATTCGCAAGACGGTCTGGTCTTCAGCATGAGCTTTGAAAGTACAATAAAAATAAAAAGCAAACCATAGCAGACAACTTATCATTCCGAACAGACTAAGCTTCCTCGTGATGCGGTTGTCCGGGGCGACTTTTAACACAAATATTGAAATTCCACTTGGCTTCCTTACAAGATTAGAAAGCTTTATTGCTTCGATGATATTTTTGTATTTATGCGTTTTCATGGTCATCTTGAAATATTTACCCATGGGGTATCCTTTCATTTTTGAAAGTTTTCGACGATTGTCCAACAAGAATATGAAGACTAACGTCTGACTCAAGTGGTACCTACCACCAAAAGCCTAATGGTCTTTAATCAACTTGCGCAAATTATAGTTTATCACCAGTTGTCGAAATAAGTTAATTATATCAAGCTAAAGTATAACATGGATATATCTTTTTTGGCTGTAGGTTGTTGATATCTAGAACTTTTGTTTTGAACTGTAAGAAGAGTGTATTTTTTTAGTAATTGTACGCTCGTTTCTGACTACTATTTTACCTAATGGTAAGCGATAATGTGGTCGACGTTGACTTAAATATTCCCGGGTTTTTGCTATTAGGAAACACAGACTCCTGCAGGAAATTCCACTCCTTAGCTGTACGCACAAGTGTTGTGCTCCCAAACCGGTGATACATCGCCGTACTTCTAGTGGTCTGATGATAGGGCCGCGGGGGTGGTCCGCCTTTGTACTTTTGTGTTGCATAAAGTTTTAATAAATAAATAAATAGATAGGGCACGCCATAATTATGGCGGTAAGTCCCCTCTTTGAGGAGTGGCTGGAAAGGCAACACGGCGTCCATACCTTCCGCATGACGCAGGTCCTCACCGGACATGGTAAGTTTGCGAGGTTCCTGCACCGGATCCGTGCGGAAGTAATGCCCGGGTGTCACCATTGCGTGGACCGCCCAGAGGACACGGTGGAGCACAAAGTGGAGGTGTGGCCCGCTTGGGAAAAGCAACGCCGTGTCCTCGTGCCGCGCCGGGCCTTGGTACAGGCCATGGTCCGGAGCGAGGAGGTGTGGCAGGCGGTCGCCTCCTTCTGCGAAGCAGTAATGCTAGCAAAGGAGGCGGCCGATCGCGTGAGGCAACGGCCCTCACGCCCCAACCGCCGCCGGGATTCTGATCCCGATTTCCGGCCACCGTAGGCGCGGGCTTGCGGACGGTCAGCAATGGGTAGCTCGCCGTCCGACCGTCCGGTAACCGTACGGACCGAGCCCAAGTCGTCGATGGCGCGTACTGTTTCACGCGCGCCTCAAGGAGATGTCAGCAACTGCAGGGGCCCATCAGGGTCGAAGCCTACTGGGGCCAAGGGTCTGATTCTGAAAGGAAGACTCGGCCCTGGTACGAAAGGCAACGAAGGAACAGGAGTGGGTTTTTAGTCAGTAAAAGTCTGACACTATCTCCCGCTCCGCCCAAGAGCGAGGGATGTCATAAGACGACATTTCCAACGAAAAAAAAAAAGTGGTCTGATGATGGAACAGGCTTGTAGGAACTAAATTATGCAATTCAGATGCACATTCCTCAAAATATAATCAATAAAAAATCGATTGGCTAGCCACTCGGCGTCGATGGTCGATACTTTGGAGCTTCGATCCAACCAGAGCATCATTGCCGACGACCCTCTGTCCCAGAGACGAGAGCAGTACTCCATATCGACTGGCCTGTTTGTCTACTGGTTGGTAGCCCTGACTGCTATGCCGGAGGTCGTGGGTTTAATCCCCACCCAGGACAAATGTTTGTGTGATGAAGCACTATAATTTGTTCTGTGTCTGGGTGTAATTTATCTATAATATGTATGGTTATCAGTGATCTAATACTCATATCTCAAGCTCTGCTTATTTTGGGACTAGATGGCGTTGTGTGAAATTGTGCAATATTATTATTATTATTATATACGATTGAACTTGCGCTAGATGTTGAGCAGCTATTCCTGCCTGAATGATGGCCGTTGCCTCGATTTATGGGTCAAAGGTAGTTCCAACGTTACACCAAGAAGCTCAAGATGATTGGCTATCAGCATGGTTACACCTCCGAAGATGGAGTAGGATGGAATTGACTACTTTTAGCAGTAAGAAAACATGCATTTATGTTGGTATCAGCATTGAACCTGATCAAATTGCCATCTCTTCATTCAGATATAGGTACCTACCATGGTTGAGCGCTTGAATTTGATGTTTAGCTTTTCCCTGTTTATTTCTTTCCGTTATAAGTAGGTTCTTGTGATTGCAAAGAAAGGAGAAGAGGAAATGAAATGAGGTTACTCGCTGTTAACCTTTAGGACGCTTCAACAGGAGGGCATCATTGGGGGATTAGTCTGGAGACTGAGGGGGCGCCCGAGTGGGAATATACATCGGGCTTTCTCATCTGGTCGCCAACTATAAGGATGGTAAAGTCACATGCAAAAGTGCCTGGATAGTACTTCTGTACTATACTTATAGGTATGTTTATAAAATCGTGTGAAGCGAGAAATGACGCCATCTAGCGTAAAACCAGATTGAAATATTGCTATCGACAACATTACATTATACATTTAGTCAGAAAAGTATCGGAAATGGATGATTTGTTTATGGTTCCAAATTCAATTTTTTTTTTTTGGTAGGTTGGCACAACTGTTTTCCATTTTGGCGCGGAGTTTGAGTTGCATCTGTTATTTATATTAAATACAGTGCTGTTTTTAGTTATATCATATCTAGTGTGTATTGCGAATTTCATAATGGACAAAAACATCGAACAAAGAGTTTGTCTTAAATTTTGCATCGCCAATGGAATTTCGTGTTCGGAGTCACTGAAAATCTTACAGAAGGCTTACGGTGGATCGACTTTATCAAAAACACGTGCTTATAAGTGGTACAAAGCGTTCAAAAGCGATCGAGATGTGATGGAAGATTTGCCTCGCTCTGGTAGGCCATCAACGTCTTCAACTGAAGTTAACATTGCAAAAGTGAAGGAAATAGTGACTGAAAATCTTCATTCAACTTTGAGAGAGATAGCCGCCGAACTTTCTGTATCTCACGAGTCGATCGGTACCATTTTAACTAATCATTTGGGTATGAAACATGTTACCGCTCGGCTAGTCCCAAAAGACTTGAATTTTCTCCAAAAACTTAATCGCATGAGAGTCGCTGAGGACATGCTAGAACGAGTCAATTCCGACCCAACATTCATGAAACGCATTGTTACTGGTGACGAGACGTGGGTTTACGAGTTTGACATGCAAACTAGTCAACAAGCTTCGGAGTGGCGCCTTTCAACTGAACCGAAACCAAAAAAAAACCACGCCAAAGTCGATCAAAAGTCAAAGTCATGTTGACTGTTTTCTTTGATTATCGCGGTGTTGTGCACTCGGAATTCTTGCCGGAAGGTCAAACGGTAAAAAAATAATATTATTTGAGCATTATGCGGCATTTAAGAGAGCAAATTCGACGAAAAAGCGTGCTCCATCGTCGACCACATCATCGCTTACCATCAGGTGAGATGGTGGTCAAACGCGAGCCTATCATTAATAAAAAAAAAGGCCAGATTTGTGGAAAGATAGATAGATATATTCTATATTGTACACCAAAAATACAAATTACATTAGGAACTTAAAATTAATACGGTGTCACAATGGGCGGTCTTATCGCTAAAAGCGAAAAAAAAAGCAAAAATCCGAAAAAAAAAAAAAAGCGAAAATTCTTGGATTTTGCACCACGATAATGCGCCTTCGCACAAGGATATACGAATTTTTGACAGAGTTCTTGAAGAGATTTTTGTAGTTTCTTTTTGTTTCTTCAAATATTGAAATAATTTACAGTTTCTTTTAAAAAGATGAACATATTTAAATTGAATATCAATTTGAATTAAAATTAAATTTGATTATATATGTGGTAGTTTTCAAATTTGACAGGGTAGGTTGAATAAGGGTTTATAAATAATAATTAGTAGGCAGTATAAATAATACTTAGACCAAAGAGTTATGACTAAGCTCAATTGATTGTTCGCTAAGTTAATTTCGATTATCTCGTTCCAGCGCCTTTCGTTCAATTTTATTTTTAATCAGGTGTATTAATATAATAATAATATAATATAATATTCCACAACTATCACACAACGCCGTCTAGTCCCAAGCTAAGCAGAGCTTGTGTTATGGGTACTAGACAAGTGATAAACATACTTATATATTTCTAAATACATACATATATAGATAAATTACACCCAGACACAGAACAAATGATCGTGCTCATCACACAAACATTTGTCCTGGGTGGGAATCGAACCCACGACCTCCGGCATAGCAGTCTGGGCCACTAACCACAGACCAACAGGCCAGTCACTATTGTCTACATAATTTACCAAAATGAGAAGATATGCATTGTAATATAGATTTAGTAAAAAGAGCTCAATTGCTGTGCATAGATAATCAATGTAAAAACTTGTCAGAAATAACCAGGGAGACCGGTGTAAAGGTAAGTAGTTTTTTTTTAACTCTTTTATATAACAAAAACACTCCTGTATAATCATCATTATTGGGTATTATATTATATTTCTATTTTATTGTTGCAGAGAAAGACAGTTGTTCTATGGGTATGACGATTTGAAGAAGAGGGTTCTTTGAAACACCATCAAAGAGCTGGCAGACTAAAACTTATAAACATGTTGCAGCGTCAAACCATGCTATGGGAGTACGAAGAAAATTTATTGACTTCTGTCGACGAACCACTATGCTGGTTTATTTGACACAAGCGTTGACACTGTCCGTCGTGCTCTTCATACTTAGTGAAAAGTTGCATTATCGGAGGCATGCTTTGAAATCCTTGTTTACGGAAAACCATAAAAGGGCAAGATTGCAGTTTGCTATGGATCACATAACTTTGATTGAAGTAATGTCATCTTTACTGATGAAAAAACTGTTAAGTCCAGTGAACTTTTAAGCGGTTATGTTTGTGGTGTCAAGATAATAAATATTTATTATTATTATATTAATTATAATACTGAAATGATATTATTTACTCAGTACTTATTCTCTGTATTAACTGGAGACCTTGTTATGTGTGTTTAACTAAATATCTTTTGAGTGCGTAATTAGAGACACAATAGTAAGACAATGGCGCGTGAACGCCGGCGTCAACATCAAAAAGTTATGAACACTTGATAATTGTACCTATTGTTGTGCAATTTTATAGTTTTTTTTTTTAATCATTGATTAAAGAGTTTTTAGCCTACATTTAATCCTTTTGACCTTTGTGATAAAATTATCTGGTCTTTTGTTTGTTTTTGTTAAGGTTACATAAGCTTCAATCCTCTTTCCAATTTTGGAAACGAATACTTAAGCTATGGCCTCAATAAGAAATTATATATTATTATAATCTTATTCGGTGATTAATACACGGTGATTGTTAAATTTGAATAAGAAATTGTAAGAAAAAACATATTCAGTTTTAATAGTGCCTTTTTGTTTAATGAGCCTGTTTACTTACCTGCATTTTTTTCGTTTTTTCTGAGTAACTACCCACTTGAATATTATATTACAAATAAATATCCACTTGTTAGCTTTGCTAGTGTAAGTACAACGTGAGACTTGAACTCACGGCTCACTGATTTATGCATCTATCTGCACATTTTAATGAAGAAATTATGAACTACAACCAGTTGTTGACGACAATGATGACGCAATGTACCTATCTATTTTCTGTCAAACTAAAAGTCATGTATAAACTTTGTGAGATTACCTTTGGTCGCCACTTAGCTGTGAAGAAACCAACGCCATCTAGTTTAATTTTCGAAAACTTGAACTTTAACATAGGTATCCAAGCACTTTTGCTGTGTGTGTGTCATTGCAGGATTTTTCGACAGTTGGTGGTGCAGCCTTTCATTTGTGGCCGGGGCACTACATGGGCCTCCTAACCACCTGCGGTCGGTAAGTGCACCGTGCCTCGGATCCTGCTATCCTCCACGACTAATCTGCCGGTGCGAGCTAGGTTAGATATCCTGCATTGAAACAGCTATTTCGACCGAATTCCTCCAAATTGATATTATACTAAACCACGGATAGGCCGCTTGGCGATACGTCTTTGCCCAGTGGGTAGTCGCAAGTCACCAGCACAGAGTACCTTTTTATATATAGTATAGAGGCTCAACTCAGCCGTCTTGGAAGGAAACAGATTTGTTGCGCCATCTGTATTTCGTAACCAACAACTTTCCTGCTATATATATAAATAGATATACGCCTACCACCATTCCTGCTTTCAGGTTGCTTGCAAACTGCTTGTAGCCTGAAAGCACAGAGCATAATATGCTCTGTGCTTTCAGGCTACAAGCAGTTTTCAGGGTTAATTTATTTTCATAAAATAAAACCAATTTTTAACATCATCAATATTATTTATTTGCCAATAAGAAATGGTACAATAATAGTAGTAGATCTAGGTAAAACGGGGTGAATAGAATCAAAACTTTGAATATTGATTTAAGCTGTTGATCCCCGCATTAACGCCGGCGTTCACGCGCCATTGTCTTACTATTGTGTCTCTAATTACGCACTCAAAAGGTTAAATAAAATGAGCAGAATATAAAGTAAAATACCATTACAAGTTTTGTTGTTTTGTTGACATAGTACCAAAAAGTTTAGTTAATGCTAGTATTGAATATGAATTTCAACTGAACTAAAGGACGTTTAAAAAAGAAATATTAATCTATGAATGAACCACCTATTTTTGTAGCGCTCTACTTTATGAATATTCCTAAATAAGTCACCGAAAAATGGCAGACTCCATATAAATTTTAAAAATATCACGTGAAATTGTAAACTATTTTTCTAAGTAAGCCACAGATTTATTGTAAACTATTGATTTTAGATTAAACAAAACTAATCAAGATTTATTACAATCTTTCGGGGTCTGCAATTGCCCGGTAACATAAACATTCATTATTATAAAATATTTATGTAACAATAATATTAAGATTTAAATTTGGAGAAATTTAAATCATTGTTTTTAATATAATTAAATTTATAGCAATAAGTTTAATTATAAAAAAAAAACAATGAATTTAGTTTTAAATTTGAATCTTAATATTATTTATGTTTCCTCTTATAACATCGTTTCGAATACATTTTTGCTTTGCACTGCATCACATCCTCGTCACTATCTGTATCCTTTTGCCCAGATAATATTTTATTTAAATTTTTACAATATATAAATATAAAAAATCTACAAACTAGATTGATTAAATATTCGATTAATTTATCCTTGTGATTTGAGCAAGTAAAAAAATTAAAATCAAGAAATAACAATATAATTGTTTTTGTATATTCTTTGAGGCCTCTTCTTTCTAAATTAGTAATTAATATTTTATTTATTATATCTTGCATATTTGATATGCAGGTTAAAAAAATTGGGCTAGGGCTGGAAAGCCAACAACGACTGGTATATTCCCTTGTTTTAATAAAATCATCTTCCGTTTCGCTGTAGAGATTACCCTTACAAATTTCGCAGGACTTAAATATTTTATTTTTCGATTTTTTTAAAAAATATCCCGAAACATATTTTAGTGGTCCCATTACTTGGGGCTGAGTTTTTTCCTCTAAAGGCGTAAGGGTAATCTCATTTATAATGTCTAAAAAGACATCACCAGTGGTCGCAGCTTCACAACTCTTCGTAACGACGAGGGCGTGTAGTGCATTGCATTGATCTTCCTCACAATTTGCTCCATGGGAATGGACACTGGACAGGCTATTGACCAATAAAGTAGTTAGGGCTGATTCGAACCTTTCTGGCGTAGGATTTATGTTACGCCACCCATGACTTCTTATAGCCCCAAAGAAATTTTCAATAGGGTCTTGGTTTAGGTGCCGCATCCAAAAAGATGTAACATTGTGGTCAATAGTTAATATTTTTATTAAGCTTTCTATGCTTTCCAGTGTCCATACCCAATTATTTATAGTAGGTACACTTGCAATTTTGTTTTTATCCGTTATAAATTTCATTGATTTTAAAACCTTTTTCGCTTGCATCCAAAATTCATGGTGTTTTGAATGAGGAGTTACTGGTCCCAAGAGAGGTTTTGCAAACCTGTTTTTCGTAAAGCTGCCATTTACGGAGTCAAACAAATTGTCAAAGAAAAGCAGCACATCTGCAGTCTCCTTACATTCCACTGGGAGGATTCCGTTATCTGTAAAATAATAATAATTCAATATTAGATTGCTTTTTAAGATTTTTTGCAAATAAAGTACACTAAGTACCTACACTGTGTATAAAATTGTATTTATTTAAATAACTTGTTTCAATATCCATTTTAAATATTGATTGATTAAAGATTTTTCTTAACATTATAAATAATTTTATTTGAATTCCATGGTGTCAAAAATACATACAGAAAAATAGAATTTATGATGTAAGTCATTCAATCCAATATAGCTGGACTTTATCTAATACTAGCTTTTGCCCCCGGCTTCGATCCCGTCAACTAACCACTTTGTTCTAATCTACCCAACACTGTACCCTACTACAACCTTCCCTGTATGCTAGTGAACAAAACAAAAAAGAATTATTAAAATTGGTCCAGCCGTTCCTAAGTTATAGCGTGACCAGGAGAAATAGGGGTTTGTTTTTATATATTATATAGATAACACAAAAACATCAGATCTTACCTGCAAGATATCCCATAGTACATGAAACAGTTCTACTGAACACTTGGCTGGCAAATTTGACTTTCATTTTGGTCTTTGTAGGATCCACATGGCTATCTGTCAGCTTGGGCATTAATCTGATCCCTTTATATGCTGGATTTTGTTGGTGTAACTTTATGATATGTTCCCACTTAGCTGTCTTCTCTTTATTGTCGGTAGTATACCTTAATTTCTTGTCCAATAGGTTGTTTCGTATACCTTTCAACAGATGTGGGGGATCATATAGTGGAACAATTTTCTTGTCATTAATTATTATTATATTAATATCTTCTCCGACTTCTTGTCCACTTCTCAGCATATGTCCCCTTGTTTCATTTAAGAGAAGATTTAAGGCATGCCTGTTATTGGTACCCTGGTCACATACTGTGGCCACTACGTTGAAGCCAGTTTCTTGAAGATTTTTAATTATGCATTTAATTTGCGCTGCTAGCTCTGGGCCTTTAGTAGCAGACTGTGCAAATGTATAAGCAACAGGTTGTTTATACTTTCTCATCAGTCCCCTGATCATGAAAACTTGTGCGTGATCTGCATATTCGCATTTTGTCTCGCGTCCATTATTAATGAAACCAATTACCAAATCTTTTCTTTCGTTATAAGTTACATTCGCTTTCAGCGACATTTCATCGAATAGAACGAATAGAACGCAGAGTTTGTCCACTGGCTTCATTTTATTCGCTCTTTGTTTCAATTGAGCAAATACATTCTTGTTGATACCTGGCTTTATATCAGCCTGGTTCAAAAATTTTCTTAATATGCTGGAAGAAGGCAAAACAAACATTCTTCTCAAAAATCGATAGCCTTTGGGGCTTTGTTTCAGCATAGCCAAAGCTATAATTTTTTCTTCTGTAGAAAATCTTCTACCTTTTGCTTTCTTTTTGTGTTCTCTGAATTGTAATCGAGTTAAAATTTTAGTAACACTTGGCAAATTGTTGACTGTAGCTATAAAATTGCTAGTCTTCATTAAATTCGATGCTGATTTTAATTCTAAAGATTGTTTCTGCACCCTGTTCTGGCATTTAGACAACTTTATTCTTGTTCTAACCAATTTTTGGTATAAGTTATACTCCTTTAAAGACATTTTTATATTTTTTACTACCTTTTTAGTAGTGTTTGAACCTGAAAATAAAATAAATCTATTAGAAAACAAAGCCATTAAATTGCTCAAGAACGTCAGTATTTTTTTCCGACCTCTTCAATAATAATCGTCATATTTCAGCCAATTTAGACAAAACCTTGACAAATTATATGCCTAAACTTTCCTCTGGATTCACTATCTATTGGTAGAAACCGTATGAAAATCCGTTCATCAGTTTTTGAGTTTATCGCGAACAGATAGACAGACGCAGCGGGGGACTTTGTTTTATAATACATAGAATATTAAAAGGATTATTTTAACATTGTGTCTGTTGTACTTAATATTTGATCATGCCATGTAACAGATTACTACTTACCAGTATGGCCAATTTTACAGCTGTCCTGTGCAGGTATAGTGCATTCTTGCAATCCAAGATTATCAATATTAACACCTAGTTTGACCGTGGCTGGAATACAAAAGACATAAATAAGTTCATTTGCAAGTGTTACAAAGGTACAGTTGGTATCTTCATGTTGACTATAAGATGAATGGAAGTGATTTAGGTCCTGAACTGATATAAAACAAAAACAGTGGGTATAACCATACAAGTTAAAATTAAGATACTGGTAGTAGGGAAATATTTAATTACATGAACCAACCTTGTGAAGGTTTCTTGTTTTCTTTTTCTGGCATCTGAGATTTTGGTGGAGATTGTGATCCTGAAAAATGAAAAATACAGCAATAAGTTGGTATCTTTATGTTGACTATAAGATGAATGGAAGTGATTTAGGTCCTGAACTGATATAAAACAAAAACAGTGGGTATAACCATACAAGTTAAAATTAAGATACTGGTAGTAGGGAAATATTTAATTACATGACCCAACCTTGTGAAAGTTCCTTGTTTTCTTTTTCTGGCATCTGAGATTTTGGTGGAGATTGTGATCCTGAAAAATGAAAAATACAGCAATTATTATAGGTGAATTTGTGTTGGTGCTTATTTGCAATAAGATCACAATATTTAAATAATTCCTACTCAAAAGTGGCATGCATGGGTGAAAAGGTAATTTGCCCTAAATGCCACTTAAATTAACTCAGGGCATCAAGCTAAAAAACAAAATAAAAATAATAATAAAACAATTATATTACTAAGAAGTTGTTTTTTAGCCTATTTACAAGCATTTTCAAATGTCTAAATTTTGAAATCCTATTGATTATTTTGTATTGTCTGCATTTGTTGTCATTTATGGAGAAAAGCAACCCTATAAATAAAAATTTCACATGCTTCTGGCTGAGCATTATTCCAGTCACTGTGGCACAACTGTCACAAGATGAGTAATGTTAATCAATCTCGGCCTAAGATTTTTGGTGAACTCACCTTTTGATGTAGATGGTAAATTTTCAACTTCCCTTAATGATATTCTACCAGTGTGGGTAAATTTTGCAATGGATAGTAGTCCTGCAACAAGAAAGGTAAGGCAACTTTAATACAATCAAAACATACTTTCCACCAAACAATGAGGTAATGGAGCAGGTAAAACACTTAAAAGTGTTATAATGACACCCACATTCAAGATCAGACTGGATAAAATTTCCAAATCTTATTGAGTCCCAACAAATATTGTCTTTCATACTAATTTCCAAGTCATATTTTTTAAACTTAACTGGGTTAATCTGTTAAAACTTGCAAAAGTAAAATGCCAAAAAATGCTAAATATATAATACATAAACCAAAAATATTTTAAAAAAAAGTTTCAAAATGTAGGAGTAAGCATACTTACTGTTAAAGTTTGCATAGCTTTTTTGAATTATGTGCCATTGGATAAATCAAAACAGTACCAATTATTTGTATAGCACCTACTAACTAGTAATGCACCTACCTGGCAAAAGTAATGTTGGTATGGCTATGTTAGAAATTTGGTTATAACGGCAACAATATTTCTCTTCAAAATGAGCATGGCATACTCGACGAAGCTTGTAAATATTTTCATTACTAAGGCTCAAAATCTCTCCACCAATAGCATAGACCCATGCTCTAAAACGAGCAATGTCTTTTTCAGGGTTTGGAAACTTATGAAGAACTCTGTGGGAACCTGAAAAAAGAAGTTTCATTGAGTAAATTGCTATATATAGCTTGCTATATATAGAATTAAATTTGTTAGTTATGGGTAGGTAAATGTTACATTTACAGAAGACAAACTTGTGAATAAGTCACAAGTTTTTTTTTTAACTAGCCTTTTCTGTCCCACTGCTGGGCAAAGGCCTCCCTCAAGTCCGTCCAAACTTTTTCTCCCGCTCCGTCTTTAAACAGTCCTCGCGGTACGCGTCCAAATCATCCGACCACCTCTTTCTAGGTCGGCCTCGACGGTGCTTTCCTTCTGTAGGGACCCACTGTGTGGGGACGCCTGCCAGCTGCCCAGCGGTCCCTGTGCATGCGGCTGACATGATCCGTCCAATCCCAGTTGAGCCTGGCAGCCTTATTGCCCACGTCTATTATGCCCGTTAGTTTTGGAGCGCAGCATGTCATTCAGTATTCGGTCTGTTCTTTTTACGCTCAGAATGCTGCGCTCCATAGCTTTCTGGCAAACCCCAAGAAGAAACTTTTGTATTTCGGTGAGAGACCAGGTTGAGCACCGTAGCACGGTAACGTAGGTAAGTAGGTTAGGACGGGCAGGTTACACATGTCGATGAATTTATGCTTCAGGGAGTTCAGCAGATCACCCTTCATTACAGTCCATGGACCACCAACTTTGACCACTGGAACCGGGTAAGGGAAACTTTAAAAACAAAACTTAATTACAAGATAACAATCTTTCAGCCTGCTACTTCATAAGTATAAAAATTGGTGCAACTGCTAAAAAAAAAATTATCTACCCAAGGCTGGGTATCAAATTTTTCGAGCTGCCTCCATTCCTTCGTACATAATTGTTTCTAAGTTTTTTAGGCATAACTTGACGAAAAAACTTATCAAACTACATAAGAAATTTCTAAATGTCAGATTCCACCTGAGGAAGTGTGAATGTGTATAATTTAATTTGTGTTGATAGGTATTTAATTTGTTATGCTGTAGTTTGACCGCAAAGAAGCTGAATGACTAAAAAAATAAAAATGTCGACGATTTTCTTAAGAGTAATTTTTTTTTTAGTTGATTTTGAGTGAAGTCCGGCCTTCGGGGTTTTAAAATGCTTGCCCGGCTTTGCCAAATAAGGTGATGGCAGCCCTATGTACGACGGTAGGTATACATAAACAGACAATGTACTAACCTTCAATTTGCGCACACTGAGGAACACAACAACGTTTACTAGACATGGCAATGTTACTCAGGAGCACGATAATGTCTTAAAAGAGTCTCTGCCACAAATTCACGGAGAAGCACTAGAACCAGTGGACTGAGTAGTGGTGTAGTGCTGGTGCTGAAAAGCAAAGCATAAAAAATAAATAAAAGAAACATGAACGAAATATCCTGAATCAGGGTCAATAATAACATACCAGCAAGGTTTAACAGCAGAGTTTCTCGAGTATAGTAGACGTACAGCTCAAGTAGTGCGTAGTAGCTCAAGCGCAAGCATAGGACGTATAATTGCGTTTACGGCAGATGTGCATAATAGTCACTATCAGATACGAAGTTTACAAAGCTTAGAGAAAGGTTGTGAAACGCTATCTTACAAAATTCAAAGTGTTTAAGCATCATCAAAATGATGATGAAACATATTTTCACAAGTAGGTATCAAATATGAGAAACAAACTTTGTCAACACTTATCCAATACGGAGAATAACACTAATTTTACTCATAGGTTGATAATCAGTGATCGAAATAGGTAGGGCTAATTTACTTAAAGCTAGCAAGACGACATGACATAATATACAGTAGTTAAAACCACCAAAATTTTTGTATTATATTGGGTGACTGGCAATTAGTGACCGATTAAACACGTGAATTTTCTCATGATTACAAACCAACTTTCCCAAAGAAACTTTTTTTATACTAATTAGTTTAATTACAATAACAAAACAGCTGTTTGAAACTTTGAATTACGCGCCTTCACCCTATCAGCTGTTAGCTGCGCGGCGGCGCGGCGGCGCGGCGCCCGCGTTATCGATTACGTAAGCAATGTACCTACATGTTTCGGTAAAATAATATCCAAAGACTAGTTAAACTAGGAATCAGCTTTTAAATGACTAATCTAAGCCACGAAACTTTAAGATTCAACGTATGTCCGCATAACTAGAAAATATCTAGAAACGCACGCGCCCTAACATAAAAAGTAGGCACGATCCATCAGCTGTTTGATAGTCTGACCTCGGGAAAGGGCAAATGTAGGAGAGCGCCTCACGTCCCCCGCCCGCACCGCGCCCCTTGCCGTGCAGTAGGGACGTAGGTATAGGTAAAAAAAGTAAAAAACTAAAACCCGACTACGACAAAAAAAAAATTACGCTGAAAAAGTATGAAACAAGATTTTCAAGATGCTGAAATAGACAAGGTAACTGGAAAAACAAGAATAGAACAAAAAGAAAAGCCGTAGTCACACGTTATAGGTAGGTAATAATCGAAACACTTTAATAACGTGTGACTACGGCTTTTCTTTTTGTTCTATTCTTGTTTTTCCAGTTACCTTGTCTATTTCAGCATCTTGAAAATCTTGTTTCATACTTTTTCAGCGTCATTTTTTTTTGTCGTAGTCGTGTTTTAGTTTTTTACTTTTTTTTTTATTTAAAAGATTTTGGTGTTAAATCACTGTGCTTCTATACTATTTATTTTAGTATGTACAAGTAAAGAGCTTTCAAATGATACGAAACACGACATATTTATCGTATTTTTTTAACAAAATACTTTTTGTCTGCTAGAGGGCGCCACATTGAATTTTGATGATATTTTTTGATAAGTACTAGCGAAGCCCTTTCAAATGATATCAAACACGGTATATTTATCTTAATTTTTTTTAAACATTAATTTTGTCTGCTAGAGGGCGTCACTTTAAATTTGAGCAATATATTGGAAATGTACAAGTGAAGCCCTTTCAAATGATACCAAACACGGCGTATTTTACTCCATATTTATTTTTAACACATTACTTTTTGTCCGCTAGAGGGCGCCATATCAATTTTTGTGACACGTCACGTAGCCTATGTTCAGCGGACAATTAAGACGGTTCTAACGATACCTCATACGTCAAGTTCCGATAAGTAGATTAGGAGCTATGAGGGAACAGATGAACATACTCACATACATACATAGCCTGTCAAAATCATAACCCTCCGTAGTCGGGTAAAAATAATAGTCACCCCGAAAAGCGAGGCTTAACTAGTCTTTGGATATTATTTTACCGAAACATGTAGGTACATTCCTTACGTCATCGATAACGTGGGCGCGGAACATCTGATCGGGTAGGGCGCGCACGCGAAATTTAAAGTTTCAAACAGCTGTTTTTTATTGTGATGAAACTAATTAGTATATAAAAAAAGTTTCTTTGGGAAAGTTGTTTGTAATCATGAGTACAATCACGTGTTTAAGTAACGATCACTAATTGCCAGTCACCCTATATACCAGGTGCCCGCCCCGGCTTCGCACGGTAGTAATTTTTTGATACCTTGGGTTACATTGTTCCAATTTAGGTAGGGATCTCTATTTTTGAAAATATGCCTATGTTACTCAGTAAAGATTTTCTCTTTCTAACGGTGAAAGAATTTTTAAAATCGGTCGAGTAGTTTTTGAGTTAAATCGTAACATACAAACAAACAAAAAATCAAATCATTCCTCTTTATAATATTAGTTTAGATGTAGTTTTCAGACCATAATGTGTAAATGTAGATAAGTTCAGAATATGAATTAAATACTCCGTCTGTTACAATTGAGAATTCAATCAATAAACTAATAACGTCTCGGTTGTTTGTCACTAGATGAGTAGAACAAAACAAAATGTTTGTCACTAAATAAGTAGAACCAAACAAAATGTGAGCAAGGTAAAAAGATTGCTACAGAAGTAAAAAATAAAGCACAAAAATGCAACTTAATGTGTACAAATGAAAAAAAAAAAAAAATTAAGACAATCGAAGATGATATATTTGTCTTAAATCGACGGTTTAGTGCCAATAATTCCTAACTGTTTTAGAGAAAATATTCCTGTTAGAAAAATATCAGGAGGTAGGTACTTAATACTATATAAACTGACACATTGGTTCAGTTAAGAAGGTATTTCTACAATTTAATTTGATCCAGTTGCAGCTAAATATCCGCCTCGGAGATTTCACAAAAATATGCGAAAACACACATTTAAATTATAAGAGCAAAAAGTAATTTTCTCTTAAAATGACAGTTAGGAGGTATTGGCACTTCACTGTCTTTATGTGCCTGTAATAACACCCGGCACCCACACCCTTCAACCGGAACACAGCAACGCTGCTTTGCGGAAGAAATAGGTATGGTGGTAGTACTTCCCCGGACGAGCCCTTCACAAGGAGCTCTACTACTACGAGTTGATACAAAAAACCAAAATTAAAAGATTTTACCTATAACAAAATTTTGTTGCCTACTGCACTTTTAGAAAAATACAAAAACACAAAGTGCAAAATAACTTTTATCTAAAAAACGTTAAATAACAAAGACACGAAACCAGAAACACTTGCACTTTAGTGTTTTTTGTATTGAGGTGGGTATTTTTGTAAAAAGTTTTTTATTTTACACTTTTTGATTGTGAAAGGTAACCACACAGTTAAATCCTACCATACAAACAAACAAAAAATCAAATCATTCCTCTTTATAATATTAGTTTAGATGTAGTTTTCAGACCATAATGTGTAAATGTAGATAAGTTCAGAATATGAATTAAATACTCCGTCTGTTACAATTGAGAATTCAATCAATAAACTAATAACGTCTCGGTTGTTTGTCACTAGATGAGTAGAACAAAACAAAATGTTTGTCACTAAATAAGTAGAACCAAACAAAATGTGAGCAAGGTAAAAAGATTGCTACAGAAGTAAAAAATAAAGCACAAAAATGCAACTTAATGTGTACAAATGAAAAAAAAAAAAAAAAAAAAAATTAAGACAATCGAAGATGATATATTTGTCTTAAATCGACGGTTTAGTGCCAATAATTCCTAACTGTTTTAGAGAAAATATTCCTGTTAGAAAAATGTCAGGAGGTAGGTACTTAATACTATATAAACTGACACATTGGTTCAGTTAAGAAGGTATTTCTACAATTTAATTTGATCCAGTTGCAGCTAAATATCCGCCTCGGAGATTTCACAAAAATATGCGGAAACACACATTTAAATTATAAGAGCAAAAATAATTTTCTCTTAAAATGACAGTTAGGAGGTATTGGCACTTCACTGTCTTTATGTGCCTGTAATAACACCCGGCACCCACCCACACCCTTCAACCGGAACACAGCAACGCTGCTTTGCGGAAGAAATAGGTATGGTGGTAGTACTTCCCCGGACGAGCCCTTCACAAGAAGCTCTACTACTACGAGTTGATACAAAAAAACAAAAATTAAAAGATTGTACCTATAACAAAATTTTGTTGCCGACTGCACTTTTAGAAAAATACAAAAACACAAAGTGCAAAATAACTTTTATTTCGGAAAACGTTAAATAACAAAGACACGAAACCAGAAAGAAACACTTACACTTTAGTGTTTTTTGTATTGAGGTGCGTATTTTTGTAAAAAGTTTTTTATTTTACACTTTTTGATTGTGAAAGGTACCACGCAGTTTAAGGGTTGACCAGACGGTTGCAAACTAGCGTTCCAACCAAGGTCAACTTGGTTTATGCGTTTGGTTTATGTTGCTGCTACATGGATGTAAACCATGCGCCAACACGTTCAGTGGTTGGGAAAACGCGCCTCCCAACCAAGGGCGTTGAATGTCATGGATTACAACTGCTGTCTACACGGATTGAAACTAGCAAGGTCACCTTGGTTGGGACGTTGGTGTGCAACCATCTGGTCACCCCTTTAAACCTAGTGTGCAAGTTCTATAGTAAGGTACCTATTAAAAGTGTGCCTATACAATTTGAAGATTTCCCTCAGTTTTATTTTTAACAGACTTCTAAAAAAGGAGGAGGTTCTCAATTCGGATGTTTGTATTTTTTTTTTTATGTTTGTTCGCGCACAACTTCGTTGCTTGCCAAACGATTTGAAAATTTTTTTTTTTGTTGGAAAGGGTATACTTCCAAAATGGTCCCATAGTCACCAAGTTGGGATCTGATGATAGAATCTTGGTGAAATCGAGGGAACTCCTCAAATATTATAGGCAACCATATAGTGATTTTGGTATTTTCATCGAGTCAAAAATTAACATTTGATGAAGTGGAACTGATGAAGAAGACCAGAAATGGTCAACGGAACTTCATACTCTCATAGATATCACAATGATAGTTAAGCGACTATGACAATACAAATAAATGAATGGTTCTGAATAATAACGTTGAAAATGGTATCATCGAAGTGATCTGATGATGATGATGGAGCCGGAAGGTTAGCACTGGAACTCCGTAATTAATCAATGTAACCTAGCCGTGTTTGGACTTATTAGAATTGTCATGAGATGCACTTTTGCTATAAGGTCTATAAGCTCTGTTCCTCGTCAGTGTTCACTACGGCCAATAAAGGCAAGCCGGAGATGAAGAACAAGAATTCTTCCGGGAGATCGGGTCCGTGGGGTTGCTAATGCCCAACAGTTCGCCACAAAACTGCCCTGCGGATACAACATTATCAATATATGATTTTTTCGTAAGAATAATAGTTTTGCAAAAAATAATTTAACAACATTTTTTAGCTTGTTTTCCCTACCCTTTCAAACGGCTTTAATCTTTAGAAATATGTTTACACAAAAAATTGCTAGTGTTCTGATCAGAATGTTCATAGCTTAAGTAAATCAATCAATATATCTCAAAGAAAATGGATTTAAAGGTCAGCGGGGCTTTATCTACATACACTTACTCGTACTGCCGCCTAGGCGAGTATGTATGCATTTAATTCCGGCCAAATGTTCAAGGGACTATACGCCTTAAGACGGATGTTCGTAATGGTCACCATCAGATACGGAGTTTACAGAGTTTATACAAAGATTGTGAAGCACTATTTTACACAATTCAAATTAAATCGTTAAATTAACAAAGAAAAGTAAAGAAACGTATATTTATACAAGTACCCACTTTTGTACGTGGAAAATCATGTAAGTAATAACTTCTTCCACTCTGGACGTAACGAGAGGGAGTGTCAGACCTACTGCATAAAACTCAGTGTTCATAGCAGGTGCTTGTCCTAACTATAGTTGAAAATTGCGAAAATAATTTTTTTTTTCACCAAAAGAAAAAAGAAATTGTATTTTTTTTTCTCGTTTTTTTCGCATGTTGCATAGAAAATTAACAGAAGGAATCATTTGATAGAATCAGTATTGAAAAAGTTCCAAAAAAAGCAAGTTTTCTTGTTTTTTGAATGAAAAACATTCTACCCTCCATATGATTAGTACGTATTATTATGGAAAGAGTTAAAGCAAGTACGTATTTGAAAAAAGAAACCGAAGTTTCCTGTTTTTCATATTATTCTGATTTATTGAAAAAAAAAAAAAAAACAATATATACTGGAATATTTTCTCAAAACTTTCGGTCAGTGGGTCGTCTTACTTTCGAATGAAACATTGAATAAAACGACAGAATTGGAAAGAAACGGGATTTTTTCCTGCTTTTTTCAACGATAGTCCTAACTGCCCTATTTAGCCGAGAAATCTTTAAGGCGTGCATGGAAAATAACGAACCGTCCGCTAGCCCGTGTTACAAACACCTACTTGACCATACAAATATGAGAAGCAATTATTATTTATAAAACTTTATCAAAACTTACCTGAAACTTTCGAACAACACAACAAATTTTTCACTAATATGAGGTATTAAACGATAGACCAGCAATTGTGCGTTACAGCTGATGGTTGAAAAATTAGTAGGTCCTCTAGATTGTTCGCGCTAATATAGCAGTTGCGAATGGTGGGGGGAATACTGATGTAGCTATGGGTGCGAGTGAGACGAAACACTGGTCTAGATGCGGCGTTCGATGCTAGAATGTTCGACCGTGACGTGCATTTTGATTGTTTAAAGGTGTGACCAGACGGTACTTGAAGGTACCTACATGTGCTTAATAATTTGTTGGGTGTTAAAAGGGTGACCAGACGGTTGCAAACTACGTTAAGGGGTGACCAGACGGTTGCAACCTACGTTAATAGGAGACCAGACGGTTGCAAACTAGCGTTTTATTGGATTTGAGGATAGAAATTTAATTTGTAAGTTTCTCGAAAAATATGCATTACCTTATAATAAGAGTGGTAGAGTTATAATCGGGGACCCAAGCCCTACCAGCTTTGACCCTTTTTAGTCCCCAACTCCTGCTACACTAAACTAAACTCAAACCAAGATAACAAGGCTGGATAAACATTTTTTTCCAGCTGAATTTTTCCTCTTCTGTTCAAAATCCCTTGGAGGTAATACATGAATCGAAAGGTACATTGGTATAAGTTACGATCAGTATTATTTTTATGTATTTCGATTGTAATAGAACTGAGGGCCCGCTGGATGGATAAGGCGATTATTTGTAACTAGCTGACCCGGCGAACTTCTTACTGCCTTAGCGTAGCAATGATGCACTACTTTATTTTGTTGTATATTTTTCAATATTTCTGAGAGATTTTCCGTTTTTTTTCCGTAAGAACCTTCTCCTAATAATAACAAATACAACAAAAAAAGAATTAGTGAAATCGGTCCAGCCATTCACGCGTCATGCCGTGACCAAGGAAAACGGGTTTCATTTTTATATATATAGATTTTTAACCGACTTCAAAAAAAGGAGGAGGTTATATGTTCGGTTGAATGTATGTTTTTTTTTATGTATGTTCACCGATTTCTCGGTCAATTGTGAACCGATTTTGAAATTATTTTTTTTGATTGAAAGGTTATTCTTCTGAGTTGGTCCCATAGAAATATTGTTATGATCTGATCATGAACTTCGAAGATATGGAACAGAATTCCTCATAGGAACATAGCAGAACCGTCGTAACAAGTAAAATTGCTTTGTTTAAACGTGTAGTCGATGACTGACTAAAAGTAGAGGGGGAATATATCGAACTGATCTGATGATGAAGCCTGAAGTTAGGCACCGGAACTCTGTAATAAATTAATGTAATCTAACCATGTTTGGGATTATTAGAATTGTCATGAGATGCACTCTGGCTATAAGGTATTTAATTTTGGCTGAGGGGTACTTTTTAGTGGTGGTACCATAACTAAAAAAAAAACACTGAAAAGTGCAAAATAACTATAATTTCGGAAGTCGGTGTTAAATAACGAAGAGACAAAACTATTATAGAAACACCGACTTCCGAAATTAAAGTTATTTTGCACTTTTCAGTGTTTTTTTTTTACTTTGAAGTCAGTTGTATTTTTTTTTGTAAAAAGTTTTTTTTATCAAAATACTTGAGGTACATTGGATCTTGTTAGTAATTTCTCGAGGTGTATATTGAATAAAAAAAGCAATGCAATTTTTTCGATCTAGCTCGAGTAGCCCCACTGGACCGAAACATATTAAAGGCCCATTAAGACGGTGCGAGTTTCTCGTCTCGAACATTCGATAATCGAAATATAAAAGAGTTCCTTAGTCTAAACGAGTGGTATGAATTACCACTCATTCGTCCACTCTGGCGAGCATCGCCTAGGAATGGAATATTGCTTGCGTTCGTGTAAACAGAATTTCAAGGCAATAATCGTATTTCGAGTTTTTGTGACATGAGAACAATGCGCGATTATATCTTCTCTTCTCAGAACAGAATTAATTAAAAGGAAACGAGAAAAAAAGATGTTGGGAAAAAAAAAAAACAAAATACTTATATATGAAAATAGCCGAACTTATGACGTGGGTATTAAATCTAAGCGAACTAAAATTCAACTAAAACCATATTAAATATAATGTTATTCTGTGTTTATAACATAGCCAAAAAGCGTTTTTTGTTTTCCCATGCTTCTGGGTATTTATCTGGTAAAAACTGTTTATAAGCTTGCAAATTTTTAAAAAGGTCAATTGGAGCTGTCATTTTAGTTTATCTAAGTCAAAGCGTTTATTGCGAAGTGTTTACAATGTTGTTATAATATCATGTAACATTCAAGCTTGTAACATTTTAAAAAGGTCGATTGGAGCTATCACTTTGAGTACCTACCTAACTCTATTCCACAGTAACCACTAAACTCAAATCGGATCAAACTGATTTTTACGCTACTTGTATGAACGACAAAAAATGTTATACGAGATCGTTTTTACACAAGTCGAGATTCTCGTAAGCAAGAATCTTCTTATTATAATTTAATTTTGCTAGCCGCCTAGCAAAAATTGCTTGCGAATCTCGTATGACATAATCGTAGGCGAGAATTTATTTCTTGTCTGTATATAAACATTTTGATGCGATGATGTTATGACGATTATTGCTTGAGATTATTCCGTACGATTTCTCGAACCAAAACGTGCGAGAAACTCTCCCCGTCTAAATAGGCCTTAACTAATGTCAGGTTACTAAATAAATATTATTGAGGGTAGATATGAAACGACATTAATTTTCAGTTACCTCCAAATGATGAAATGAAATAATAGTAGATTATGTGACTAGGGGATAAAGCAGTGTCTTTAAGTCGCGGGCGGCATGTTGAATTCCGAACGAAACGAAGGTTGCTAATTTTAATCCCGAACGTCAACACAATATAAATTCTGTGAACGGCATTAAGATTTTCATACAAAAATAGAAAAAAATCATTAATTTTTTTTCATCTAACCCATACGTGTGGGTATCTATGGATAGGTTTTCAAAAATTATATTGAAGTTTCTTTCATATTTTTTTTTCTAAACTAAATAGTTAGCGCGAGAGACACTTCTAAAGTGGTCAGGATTCGTGCGGAAGCGACGCCCGGGTGTCGCCACTGTGTGGACCGCCCGGAGGACACGGTGGAGCACACGGTGGAAGTGTGCCCCACTTGGGAAGAGCAACGCCGTGTCCTCGTGGGGGCGATCGGCGGCGGCGATCTCTCGCGCCGGGCCTTGGTACAGGCCATGGTCCGGAGCGAGGAGAAGTGGCAGGCGGTCGCCTCCTTCTGCGAAGCAGTAATGCTAGCAAAAGAGGCGGCCGATCGCGTGAGGCAACGGCAACGGTCCTCACGCCCCAACCGCCGCCGGGATTCCGATCCCGATTTCCGGCCACCGTAGGCGCGGCCTTGCGGACGATGAGCAATGGGTGGCTCGCCGTCCGACCGTCCGGTAACCGTCCGGACCGAGCTCAAGTTGTCGACGGCGCGTATTGTTCCACGCGCGCCTCAGGGAGATGTCAGCAAATTGTAGGGGCCCAGCAGGGTCGAAGCCTACTGGGGCCATGGGTAGTGTGAAAACGAAACCCGGGGCCCTGGGACGAAGGCAACGAAGGAACAGGAGTGGGTTTTTAGTCAGTAAAAGTCTGACACTATCTCCCGCTCCGCCCAAGAGGTCATTATATGATTTTCCCACCTAAAATTGGTTTGAACGAGATCTAGCAAGTAGTTTTTTTTTTAATACGTCATAAATCGTAAACCGCAATTTACCGTTCAAGTTTGTACGGAACCCTCAGTGCGCGAGTCCAACTCTCACTTGCCCAGTTTTTTAATTTATAGGCAATATGAAGGGCCAAAGTTCACATAAAATATTTACGCAGATTTTCAGAGGTCTCTAATGGATTTGTTTTGACCTTTATTTTTTTATTTCAATATAAAACTAGAAATAAACCACAAAATGCGTTTCTAAAATATCTTGAGAAAGATATGTAATGATGACATAATCACGTAAGAGCGGTTGTATGGGAAAAGTACCACGAGTTGGGCGCGTCTTAACACACCACCATATAAAGTTGCAAACGTGTACTTCACTGCTTTAGATTTTAGTGCTATTAAGGGGTACTTATAAATTTTAGTTTAATCGTAAGACTACAATCGAAACCATTTTGTCGTTCAAGAATCTTGAGACTTGGCGTTACTTTTTAGGGTTTCGTATCCAAATGGCAAAAAACGGAACCCCTATGGATTCGACAAGTCTGTCTGTCTGTCCGTCCGTATGTCACAGCCACTTTTTTCCGAAACTATAAGAACTATACTGTTGAAACTTGGTAAGTAGATGTATTCTGTGAACCGCATTACGATTTTCATACAAAAATATAAAAAAAGAACAATAAATTTTGAGGTTCCCCATACTTAGAACTGAAACTCAACATTTTTTTTTCATCAAACCCATATGTGTGGGTTATCTATGGATAGGGCTTCAAAAATGATATTGATGTTATTCAAAGTTAGTCAAATAATTTCTAACATCATTTTTTTCTAAACTGAATAGTTTGCGCGAGAGACACTTCCAAAGTGGTAAAATGTGTGTCCGGGTGTAACTACTAAAATAAGAGAATGATAAAAGTAAAAAAAATATATGATGTACATTACCATGCAAACATTTACCGAAAATTGGTTTGAACGAGATTTAGTAAGTAGTTTTTTTTTAATACGTCATAAATCGTAAACCGCAATTTACCTTTCAAGTTTGTACGGAACCCTTAGTGCGCGAGTCCGACTCGCACTTGCCCAGTTTTTAATTACCTACTGGCTTTTGCCTACAAATACAACATGCTTAGGTTGGAGTGTAGCCTTAGCGGCGCTATGGCGCGGGACTTAGAAAATTTTTCGAAAAAATTTTTTTTTTTCAAATTGGTACCATACGCTTATAGGCACCATGAGCCGTGCAGAAAACAAAAAAAAAAAATAGGTAAAAAAAATTTTTGGGACTTAGAAAATTTCTCATTACTTTTCACCTTGAGTATGGTTAGGGGCAAACACTTAGAAAATTTTTCAAAAAAGTTTTTTTGGAAGTTGATGCCTTACGCTTATAGGCACCATGAGCAGTGCAGAAAACAAAAAAAAAAATAGGTAAAAAAAATTTTTGGGACTTAGAAATTTCTCCTTACTTTTCACCTTGAGTATGGTTAGGGGCAAACACTTAGAAAATTTTTCAAAAAAGTTTTTTTGGAAGTTGATGCCTTACGCTTATAGGCACCATGAGCAGTGCAGAAAACAAAAAAAAAAATAGGTAAAAAAAATTTTTGGGACTTAGAAATTTCTCCTTACTTTTCACCTTGAGTATGGTTAGGGGCAAAAAATTTTTATACCAAAATTTTTTTTTTTGTTTCTGCATGGCTCATGGTGCCTATAAGCGTATGGTACCAATTTGAAAAAAAAAATTTTTTTTCGAAAAAATTTTTTTTTTCGTTTTCTTTGCTTCTCATAGCGCCCCTAAGGATATACTCCAACTCCTAAAAATCCGCCCCTAAGGCTACACACTGCTTACTACTAAATTATGAAGAAATTCTTTTAAAGTTACTACATCTTCCTATCCTTATCCCATATTACTTGGGGTCGGTGCAACACGTTTTTTCTTCCATTCTGTTCTGTCACCTGTCACACTATCACTAACTCCCTTTTCTTTCATATCACTCCTCACACAATCCATCCATCTTTTCTTTGGCCTCCCTCTACATCCATCTACATGTATACTCAGAACTTTTTTTAGTAATATGCGTTTCATCCCTCCTCTTCACATGACCATACCAAGACAAACAATTGCCTTTCAACTTTTCAGTCACTGATGCCACTTTCAAACTTCCTATAATATACTCATTTCTCACTTTATCCGTTCTTATTACACCACACATCCATCTCAACATTCTCATCTCCGCTACAAGCAATCTGTTTTCATCCATCTTTTTCACAGCCCAACATTCTGAACCATACAGTATGACAGGTCTTATCACGGACTTGTAAATTTTTTTGAACTGAAATTCAATATTAAAAGATAATGTTACCAGTGCTGGAACATAGTGTATACTTTCTTTATGAGACAGTGGGCTGCAATCAACCACTCTGGCCCAGTATTGGTTTGGTGAATGGTTTTCTCACAATATTTTCTTACACTCTTTTGAGTCATGGTGAAACATTAAATTGCTCAGTAGAGGCATAGCCCATAGCCAACAATTTGTGCTTATTAAAGCATAATAAATAACATACTCATGTTTTAACCTTTATAGGACAGGTCAAATCAGATTTTTGAAGACTTTCAGAAGTTATTATAATATTTGGTTAAGTAGATACCTGAAATATTTCCTGTAGGTAAAGTCAAGGCAGAAACAGCCAATTTGCTAAGTCTATTATTTGGATACAGAAACTGCCTCTCATAGTGAAAGCAGCAAATTCTTCGAGTGTTTTGAACACAGACTCGCAATATCACCCCCAATACTCTTCACCCAAACTTGGTACTTTTCTGCAAATGTTTCAGGATTTGGAAAGTAACACAGGTACATCTGAAAATATAAAAACAACTTTATTGGAACATCAGGCCACGAAATAAGGAGAGGTTAAACAACCACCTAGCACGCAAGTAGTTTTTATCATGTGTTTTCACTTATTAGATGTTTATTTTGATTAATTAGGTATTATCTCATCAGGTTTAATTGTTGAAGACTGAGTTTTGCTAATATAATTGTATAAATAAGCAGCATCTAACATATTTCTATTGTTTTATTAAGGATGACAGAATATGACTTTGGATATTGTCTCTATTCTGTCTATAATTAGCACGTACATTAATTAGTAAGGTCGGGCATGAACGATATGTAGGTATAAGAATCCTATAAGATTTTGTAAGAAAAATCGATCTTATTAGAGAATATCTTGAATTTGTCTGTTTGCCATAATGATAAGGATTTATCTTGCGTTATTACTTGTTGATAAGATTCTATTCATGTTAATTAGTGTTTTTTAGACTAATAGAAGCTGTTTGTAACGATAGATCTCAATTTGTAAGGATTTGGATAGTCAAAAATCTAAAATGTTTGCGGTCTCTACGTAATTAGATTTTGATAATGAGACTTTTTATTTGATGACTAATTAGCAAGAACATTGTGTTATTAGTTAAGATCTGTCCAGAAAACGATATTATAGCAAGTATAATTCTAACTAGAATCTTGTTGAAGAAGATACGAGAGGTTTTGTTTTTCTTTCAGATCATAGACCACTAATGACAATGGTTAGCTTCGTCGATAATTACACTTATTGACACGCTAATAAAAGTAACCGGGTCTCCATTTCCTGGAGTTTGTTCACTTGCAATATTTTTTATTGATTTTAAACTAAACTTTTCAGTCACAAAATTAGAACCTAAGACTAGAGTGAAGGAAGTTTGAAAATCAGCCAGCCAAGCAACAAGTAATAATTTGATGTATCATTATATTTACCAGCCTTTTCTAAAATGCCATTCCACTCAAAATAATATCAACTTCAGTAAACAGGGTTTTTGTCTTTCATCACTTAGCGAGTCTTTTACACGGCAAATGGTGCAAAATAGCATCTTGTTACGAAGATTTACAAATACAGCACTAGCAGTAACTGTAATAATTTATCGCAGAGTACATAAAACAATTATTAATAAAAACATAATGAAATAAATAAATAAATGAAAAAAAATGGCTGCCAGCCAAGTCTTGACGTATTATGACGTATTACAATACGTCAAGTACAAAAAGCTACTATCAGACCAAAATAAAATATTTACTATAAGTTTGAGAATACAATTTGTATTTAATTTAATGCCAATAGTGATAATTTAATTGTTAAAAACAAATTTTATTATTTCAATAAATTAATTACGCTTATTTTGTATTTGCTAAAAAAGTGTGGTAGTTTAATTATTTTTGTTAATGGTAACATTTGACATTCACTTGATGGAGTTAATGATACAAGAATACAATGGTCGCTTGGTCAGTGAAGCTGTACCGTGGTCAAGCCATTTTCAATTTAGTCGTTTAGCATCGATCATCGTCAGCTAGCGACATCTGTGTCGGGAATCCGGAGGTCTTACGGAGGTACATGATTTTTTGTTACCCGGTCAAATGTTCTAAGATTACCCTGCCTGGTCACCAGTCTGGGCCTACCATCAGTTAGTGTTACATGATTAGCACCACCCGGGGACTATGTGTAGGATTTATCTATGTACCTTCTCTTTCAGAGTGGAGACGAGCGCGGATGCCACCGGCGCGTGTAATGAAAATGTATGTAGATGCCAGTTGGATTGGTGGGCGCGGGCGCGGGTGTTTCTGATGTCTCCGACCGCCAGTATCATTCAGTGATATAGCGTCTCGGCCTGCCCCCCTAGCCAAGTTACAATCGTTTCGTTCGCGCCGAACGCCTCGAGTAGGCCACGCCTCCGATTCCTTTGTTCTGACCACGTGACTGAGCGTTGAGATGACGTCAGAACAAAGGAGTTAGGGCATCAGTAATTGGAGTGTTATCGCTATGAGCGGCGTCTCGTAGCGTGCTTCAAACATTTTCATACTTTTGATCTTACCGCTCTTCCGCCCACAGCGGCAAGGTCGTGAATGGGCCGTGACAGGCAGGTGACTGCACATGTGGATCTAAACCATTTTGATCAGACATTAAATACATACTTTTGATAGATTAAGATTATATAGATATATTATAGATAAGTTTATGTATAAGTTGTGTTACTTTTTTGTGTACAATAAAGTTTATTCTATCCTAATCTATTCTATCACCCGTCGAAGCGTCGTCATGGATATATCAAGACTTGTAGCTCGTTCGGCACTGTGAACACGCAGACGCCAGGACCCTTTCGCCCGCGCCGCCGGCCCTCACTCGCTAGTGCAGTCTGCTCTGATTGACCACGGGTATGGATATTCTCAGGGCGCCTTTAAATTAATTTTTAAATAATACGTTCGGCCGCAGCGCGTATATAGCGCAGCAGTCGCGCTTCCGTCGCGCGTTTTTTATTTATATGGTATAACAAAGCTGTGAGGCGGCAGAGCTGCAGTCACGCGGCACTCTGCGACTAATTTGAAGGCCGAAAACTTGACTCTGAAAAGCTTCTTGTATTAGTGATACAAGATTATAATTTGTTTTTGCAATATAATTTTCTTGAAAATAATTACTGATCATAGAAAAACTAAAAGGAATGTCCATGTTATTATTTACTCAAAATTACTTTTACAGTATTACATTTACTTCACCCTATATTTTTGCAAACAAATATTATCTGATTCCAATCACAGTTGATTGCTCGCCTATCTAACACCTACGTGACACGCCTACACTAATAAACGTAAGTATTATGAAAATGGAAAGTAAATAAAACAAAACATTGGTATTCGCAGTATATCCACCGGATATTTAGTAATTTATTTCTCCTGAACGTTCACATTTACAGTGATAATCTACATTATGAACATCGTAGGCATTATATT
This sequence comes from Mythimna impura, assembly GCA_905147345.3. Classification (NCBI taxonomy): domain Eukaryota; kingdom Metazoa; phylum Arthropoda; class Insecta; order Lepidoptera; family Noctuidae; genus Mythimna; species Mythimna impura. The sequence goes on along the minus strand of LR990343.1, from coordinate 11,328,551 downwards.
GTCATAAACAATACAGGAATATAGGCATGTATGTACAAAGGGATATCAAGGTTGACGAAAATTATTTTTGGAACTATTTATAAGCACTATACAATTTTACATGATGAGAAATTACAAGCACATTGGTATACCACTATCATAGTACAGTAGCTTCGCTGCGTCGGCGATAATAGATCTATGTAATAGCTATACTTTGATAAATAGCTAACTAATAATGTACACAAAAAATAAATTGTGCTCTGTCGTAACCCTTACAACGAATATTATATAATATAGGGAATATTGAGAGCTTAATTACCCTCCGTTCCTATCCTACAAAACACCCTTGATCTTCGATAGCCATTTTTTCAGAAGCATTCTAAAACAAATCTTCGTACCTAGCAACTAAACTATCATAAAGATTGTGGAAATATAGATAAAGATTAAAACATAGTCACTGCTTCAGTAACTAATTATTGTTATTGTTAGGCATATTTATGTTACTATATGGCACTAATATAGGTTTCATTACGGTAACATTGATGTACAAATATATTTTTTATAATTTGCGTCCCGTTATAATTGAAAGCTTATTTTCTGGTACATTAAAATTCTTTGTTTTAGGGGTACTGTGTAGACACGAGCGGTAGTTTATTTATTATAAAATTATTTCAGTTCAGTTTAAAAAAATCACTGAACTGTAAGATTCATATTTCATCTTCAATACCGCCAAATGTAAGCAGACTTAATATTTTTCTTATTTTGTATGATTATGCCAATATTCCATAATACAAACAACACACAGATTTCTTGTAAGGAGAACATTTTCAAACATTCGTACTTCAAAAAAGAATACCAATAAAATAGAAACTTTGATTTTGAGATCAAGAGATACAGGTTAGTAATGTTAGTGAGAAGGTACCACTCGCGGCTCATACGTTAACTTAAAAATATAGTGAATAGTTGTAAAAAATCCAACGTAACAAAATATAAAGCTGCCTCTGTAAACTAAAATGAACTGTGATTCAATACTTATTATACATTGTGACCACTCAAGGAAGTCCAAAATACTCTTTCTAGTTTAAACCTTGGCCAGACCTGAACATGCATTCAACATCTAAAGAAATATAATTCTTATAAAACACATTTACACACAATAATGTAGTTGCAGTTCATCTGGACAAGGTTTCTGAATATTGCTACATTGGCATTGACGAATGCTGCCTTTTTACAAAAATAATATCCTACGGAATTACGCTTGCAATTATTTAAATGTCTATTTAACTTGATATTTATTGCAACATTGTAACTACTCCATATAATGGTTCATTCGCTTAAAAGACTGGCATGTTCGGTTGCCACATCATACAAACTATAAATTAAAAAGTCTAATAGTCGATAGCATTTAAAATAGGAACGCATCAACTTGATTTTATTTATCAAGTTGTAAAACGCCCACTTTGCTCCTGCGCACGATTGGTCTACGAAAATGACCGAGTTAATATTGTAGTTAGATTTAGATTGACGGTGGTAAAAGTATTCGATAGAGTAATCTTTATTATAGAGCAGCATTCATTTTAAAACTTTTAATGAAAATTTCCCTTAGACGAAAGTACTGCATAAAGCTATAAGAATTAACTTTCTACGAACTGGGATTGGACTAACTATTCTTGCGTAGCAGAATATAAAACTTTAGGTAGGTTTAATAAGTTTTTAAATTCAATTATTTTAAAACTACGGACAATCTATTAAAATATCTAGACATTTTAACTTTAGTGTCAAATAAAATAATGTATTGATAATAATAAATTCTCGGGGACTTAAGAATCTCGAAAGAGTTAATTTAGTATTTAGAGATGAATTTATATTTTTTTTCTATTCGATTTTATAAATCGAAATTTCCAGATTAAATCATTTGATTTGTAAAGTAAAAATGATTTTCGAACATTATTCTTATTATTCTAGACTTTATCGATAAAAAAAAATGACAAACGCAAGGCTTTTCATAGTTTGAATAAAAATCAAGATAATCACAAACCGTGCCGTTAGGAATCTTTTATAATATACTTCCTTTAAGCTTGTCTAATTTAAAGCTGCCCTTTAAATTCACCTATTCTATAATAGTAACTCTTTACTTGACATAACTTTTATTTGAGTAGGAAAGTAGCTCTACTAACTCAAGTGGAGATACTTCGCATACCTTCACTCGTGGTATATTAGGTAACAGTTATGTGAAGGCATTTGTTTCGCGGTTCTTCACTGAAGTAAGTAGAGTTGAGTAATTAATATTTGAGACTCTGTATCAACTTATACTACATTTAACTTACGTTGTGAAAAATAAATGCGTATTGTGGTCGTAATTCGGTAATGTAAATTATACTTAAACAAACGTTGATTAACTTAGAAGGTAGTGTTTGTGATGATACGTCTATTCGCCTAATAATACCACTAAAATATTTCATAATAAAGTATTAAAATTGATGTTATTTAATGGAACCGGTATTACACTAGTGGCGTGATGTATGTTTAATAAATAACGTGTCGAAGCTTTCATGCGAAGTGCCGTTTCAATCAGTTATTTTTAACTATTCTATTCGATTAATTGAGATGTGTTAATTTCATTTCATGGTCCCTGCGTTCACTACCCAACTTTATAAATATTCTCCTCTAATATATTTTATTATTTATTTGCCGTATTATATTTAATTTATTTTTTATTTATGTAAAATGTTTCGAGTAAATATCACTTTTGGTTATATATTTTTTTTCTTAATTTCCATTATACCGAATAAAGCACAAGTCTAAACTGGCACTGTCCAGTCAGTAGGCAGTGTAAGTATAATATTAGAGGGTAGTGAACACACGGTTCACAATTTTATTATTAGGGGCGCTTCTCTTAGTTTGCAGAGCACCATAATATTTAGTTCATTCAAAGTAGTTCATCAACATGATACAAAAGTAATCGTTCTCTCTCCCACACTAAACAATATTCGAAATTCAATAACTAATAAAAACAATCACGCAGCGCACCAACAACAAATTCTTTCAAAACACATTGCAAATACATTTTTGTAAAGCTCAAGTCTAATATAATTAAAATCACATCTCATTAAATATCTTTGGGTACAACCAAATAAAATTATTAATTTATAGCGTACAAAAATACAAAAAATATACAAGAATGTCAAATATACGTAATTATAGGGGAAGTTGGAGAGTATACCATATAGGGTTTAATCCACCGATGGGTCGATAGAGCGCACAGACTAGACACATTTTGCAGGGATATGGTACACATAGAAGTCCTTTGATATGGGTACGTCTCACTCAGCTGCCTGGGTATAGTTCGTGAAGTGAACGTTCCCTTAGAAGTCCGTCAGCCTCTCGGAAGCGACGTTATTGTTACAGTAGCTGAGATTCATAGGTCACAGAAGATCTTGGACGTGAGATGTGTCGAGGTTGGTGATCAGGGTCTTGAGGAAAGTCATCTCCTTCCTTGCATTCTCGAGGATCACGCGCGGGTCCTGTGACGTGCAGCGCAAACAATTCGGCGCGAACACCATTGCAAGGTTCGCGGAGTCCATTTTGGTTTGACTTACCACTTCAGGCGCGGTGAATTGTTGGAGGAAACTAATGAGATAGGTGAGTACCTGAAATAAATTAACAGTATTGAACATTGGGTATGTATTGTTATTATGTAATTCAGTAAATAAAGTTTAACGTTTTTTCTGATAAGGATATCTCCCTATGGGTTATCATGTAAACACATGCTTAAATTGTGCTTTTTCAACAGGATCGTAAACCCCTACTCTTTGTGTAAGCTTTTCAGTTCAGTAATGTTTCTAAATTTGCTGTTTGAAGGGCAAGAGTGTCAGTAAAATTTAGTTAAGAATGATATTGTGATATCGGAGGTCGCATGACATATTGCTCTCATTAACGTAAGAACTGGGTATACAATTATACCTTTAAAGATTACGTAAGTAAAGAATAGATGTTTGAATTTGATATGTAAAAGAAGAATAGTTACATTAAAAAATCATTAAAGTATAATACTATACTTTAATGATTTTTTTATGTAACTATTCTTCTTTTTCTAGGAATAAAAACTATAATAAGACGTACAATAGTCCCAATGGTCAGTCCTTCAGTTGCCCTTTGCGTTCTAGGAATACGGGTTTCCTTTTCAGAAAATCACCGCGGTCCCAGTGGGCATCGGCCCTAAAACACAGATACTGCCGCCGCGTACACGCGTCCTACAACACATACTGACCAATCGATTGATAGGCGGCAGGCGGTGCAGCGCGCGCGTGCACGCCGCGAAGTCCGTGCCGGCCGCCACGCACGCCGCGTACACGCGTCCTACAACACATACTGACCAGTCGATTGATAGGCGGCAGGCGGTGCAGCGCGCGCGTGCACGCCGCGAAGTCCGTGCCGGCCGCCACGCACGCCGCGTACACGCGTCCTACAACACATACTGACCAGTCGATTGATAGGCGGCAGGCGGTGCAGCGCGCGCGTGCACGCCGCGAAGTCCGTGCCGGCCGCCACGCACGCCGCGTACACGCGTCCTACAACACATACTGACCAGTCGATTGATAGGCGGCAGGCGGTGCAGCGCGCGCGTGCACGCCGCGAAGTCCGTGCCGGCCGCCACGCACGCCGCGTACACGCGTCCTACAACACATACTGACCAGTCGATTGATAGGCGGCAGGCGGTGCAGCGCGCGTGCACGCCGCGAAGTCCGTGCCGGCCGCCACGCACGCCGCGTACACGCGTCCTACAACACATACTGACCAGTCGATTGATAGGCGGCAGGCGGTGCAGCGCGCGCGTGCACGCCGCGAAGTCCGTGCCGGCCGCCACGCACGCCGCGTACACGCGTCCTACAACACATACTGACCAGTCGATTGATAGGCGGCAGGCGGTGCAGCGCGCGCGTGCACGCCGCGAAGTCCGTGCCGGCCGCCACGCACGCCGCGTACAGCGCGTCCGGGATCAGCGGCTCGTACAACTCGCGGTACCACAGCTTTAATAGGCTGGCTGGGGCGTGCGCATCTGTGAAAATAACTTACACATGTAACTTTCTATGACTAAAATGTATAAAAATTATCTAGTTTTTAGAATTGTAAAGCTCTTTGTGAATGAGCTAACTTGTACAGTCGTCTTTACATTTACGGTCGTGCAACAAACTTATGGGAGTATGCATGCACTTTTTTTTATTTGCTGAATAAAATCATTTTTAGCTGTAATAAACAAATATGAATGAATTTTTAAAATATCTTCATCAACAACGAAGTTATAAAGCTTCTAATAAGAAAGAGAAGTCCGATATGGTCTTATGTGACGTCAAAGTTCATCACGGCCGCCATCGCCATAGAAAATGGTGTCTTGGCGAGAGAGACAGATAAATATGTTTTTAGTTGTTATATCTCGTTTGTTTTTCTACCAATTTTGACTTAGTTTTCATAGTTAGTATTTTATTTTTGTGTATTTATTGATAAACTGGTTAGATAACAAATATTTTTTCATCCATATTCCCTATTGCTGCTAACAAGTAGTGAAGCGTTTTGATTGAAAAGTTATAAATGCCAGTATTATTAGCTGATATTTTATTCAGTTGAATCTCAAATTAAAATTGCTCAAATAAAAAAACCGGCCAAGTGCGATTCCGACTCGCGCACGAAAGTTTCCGTACTTCACATAATTTATTTTATTCTGTTTTTAATATTTGTTGTTATAGCAATAATAGAAATACTTCATCTGTAAAAATTTCAACTGTCTAGTTATCACGGTTCATGAGATACAGCCTGGTGACAGACAGACAGATGGACAGTGGAATCTTAGCAATAGTGTCTCGTTTTCACCCTTTGGGTATTTTTTTTTGGGTGGGAAAATTATCTAATGCCATCCCCCGCTCTTGGGCAGAGGGAGAGAGCGTGTCAGACTTTTACTGACTAAAATCCCACTCCTATTCCTTCTTTGTCATTGTTCCAGGGCCCCGGGGATCTTTATCGCATCACCCATGGCCCCAGTAGGCTTCGACCCTGCTGGGCCCCTACGGTTGCTGACATCTCCTTGAGACGCGCGTGGAACACTACGCGCCGTCGACGACTTGGGCTCGGTCCGGACGGTTACCGGATGGTCGGACGTCGAGCTACCCATTGCTTGCCGTTCGCAAGCCCGCGCCTACGGTGGCCGGAAATCGGAATGGAACCCTAAGGCCTCATTTACGGAGACGCGGGGCGTCGCGCGTTGCGTTGAGCGGCGCGGCCCGCACTGAATTCAAATATATGGCGTTGTACGAGTGCGTTTACGGAGAAGCGATTTTAGACGCGTTTGTTTGAATTAGGGCGTTTTTTGCGGCCGAGCCCGCGGATGGCACCGACGCGTCCCACGCGGCGTTTATCGCGGCGGCGCACGCAGCGGCAATTCTCGATGAAGCTATGTCCGAGGCGGAATCTTCTGTCAGTCTTATTTAGAAATCGCGCAACACAGACGTAGTCACGGCGAGCGTGCGCCGCCGCGACGCCCGCCGCGTGCTTCGCTACACGCTAGAGGATTCGCCGCGGGCGCCGCGGCGGGCACCGCCACGCTTCCCGTCTCGCTTCTCTATGAACATGGTCGTATATTGCTATAAGTTTGTGTTTACGCGTGCGATGATGCGTGCCGCTTCACGCGCCGCGTTTCCGTAAACAGAAAAAACGTCCGACACGCCGCGAGACGCCACGCCACACGCGACGCGAGACGCCCCGCGTCTCCGTAAATGAGGCCTAAGAAACTAGTTGATGGCAAAAATTCAATTTTATGAGGAGTTTGTCGTTAGCAACCACAAATCTAATAATAAAACTCACCAGTCAATGTGGAAGCATCAGGCAGCTCCCAATTATCGATCTTCGCCTTGAGCGCATTAACTTCATCAACATCAGCAGACACGCGGAAGATGCCCTCCGTGTCCCTCCCGTTGAGGGCCAGCACCTGCTGCGACAGCGCCACCTGCACCCAGGGCAGCTGCCGGTTGGGGAAGCGCTCCTTTTGCAGCGCCATGACTTCGGATAGCGTGTTACCGAACATTGATTGACGGAATATTTGTATCTGTGGAGAAAATGTCACTGAATTATGTCTTTACGTTAAAATTGGAACCTAACCTAACCTTACAGTTTATACACCAAATTAATGTCATGCAAGTATGATGTAGGAAACGGACGTCCTTTTTAATGGCAGCTATAAGTAATCTATATATAAAAGCGAAATACCACTCACTGATTAATCACGAAATCTCAGAAACTATAACACCTACAATCTTAAAATTTGGCAGGTCCATTGTACACTTGTTTTTGCTAATATTTATCCTGTTCACATTATGAAATGTACCATAAAGTATATAATGAATAAATATAAGGCACTAATCAAATGGCTTACGAAAGCGCAATTCTAGAAAGCACCCAGAGTTCGATGCGTATCGTGCGAAATGTAACAAGAATAATATACGGGACTTTGTCACAAATAACATGATTTAAAAGAGTTTCCATGGAGCTTCTTGTTCGTTCTTCATCGATATCTACTCTTTGGAATGCACAACCAGCTTTATCTTTCTGACATCAGTCAGATTTTTGACAATTCAAAAGTATGTGTGGATGGTTCTTTTTTTGTTTTTGTTCCTATTACTTAGCTTATAAACACATGCAAGGAATATAATTTTAACTCAGTGAGTTACAATCAGCATGAGCAGTGGTGGCCGATTGGTAACGGCCCCGACTTACGAGTTGTAGGTCGCGGATTCAAACCCAGCCAGGCGCATTACTTTGTGTATTATACTATTTCATCACCACTGCTCTCAAAACGGTGAAGGAAAACATCGTGAGGAAACTGGCATGTCCTAGAACCAAAAATTCACCAACCCGCACTGGGCCCGCGTGGTGGATTACGGCCCATTCTCTCTCCTAGAGAGGAGGCCTGAGTCCCAGCAGTGGGAACATTAAATGGCTGATTATGCTATGTTATGCTATGAGTTACAATCATATTCTTGCTGCATAAAATGCAGAATGCAAATTGCTTAACTGAGTTGTTATGTTATGCCGATATTTGCTGTGTTATCAAGACTTTTTCCATAGTTACTCACCCTAGCCTGATCAATATCATCAGTCGTAGGTTTCCTGGGCTGCCTCTTGCCACCGAAGCCAATCCTTTCAAGCCGCTTGCACGCTACGCCCGCATAGTGAGATACTTGAACGTGAATAGGCCATTTGCCGACCTGCAACAAATTAATTAATGAAGTTGGAAAAGCTTTTTCTTCGTGAAGATTAAACTCACGGTGGAACGAAAAGCAAAACCTAGGCTCAAAATCTTGACACGTGGGTTACTAATTGAGTAGTATTATGGCCTAACTTCAGTCCAGGATTTACGTCATTTCCAATCCTTTTTTTTTACCGAATTTGATTTCAGTGACATATTCAACATTATTACGTTACATTGATAACTTTATTTCCCTAACCAGGCCAAAGCCATTTTTGCCACTATCACAAAAAAAAAAATATTAACACAGTCGTTACTTTTGTTATTTCTATTTTATTTATGGTATGATTAATTGGCGCAAAAAACTCTTTCTTATGGACGAAGACTAAGAATAACCCCTCACCTCAGGAAAAGCATCAGCGAAGGCAGGGTCCCTATGCCTGTTCACATAGTTGGTGAGTGCTGGCTGGAAGGCCGAGGACGGCGGCACGAAGGCGAGGCACACGGCTAGCAACTCCCAGCCGCGCAGCAACGAGTCGCGCAGGGGGTTCTCTGTCGTTTGTCGGCACAGCTGCACGTATAGCTCGTCGCGTAGTCTACAAACATAGAAAAACCACTGAAATTACCACTAAACGCACCATCAATAAGCACAAAACGTTAAAAAAAGAAAAGAAGGAACAGCAAATACGTAGACGATACGATATACATACTATACGATACACGATATTATAAGATATTCATTGTGTGTACAGCTAAGGAGTGGAATTCCCTGCTGCTAGTTTCCTGATAGCTACAACCTAAGCTCAGTCAAGAGTGAATAGGTCCAGCACATCATCGCTGGTGTTATTGCGATAATGGTCAAACACTATCAATATTTTTTTGCTTTTTTTTGGGGTGGGATGTCGTCAAATGACTTCTCCCGGGTGTTGCCGCTCTGGATGGAGCGAGGGGGAGTGTCAGACTTTCACTGACTAAAAGGCCGCGGTAACTCTTTCGAACAATCCCACAGATTTCGAAACATTCCATAATTTAACGACAATGGGATTCGTGAAAGTCTGAAAAACATGTAATTAACCATTATGAATGCAATTCTAATGGACTTGTACAAGGACTAGAATATAGAAGTGTTGGTCGCCCAGCTGCGAGATGAGCAGAGGACATTTTTTAACAGCATTTCATATCATGTTTTTTGTGCATTAAAGTACGACCGTAACACATATTTATTTATGAATTCATTAATCATTAATACTATCAATACAACTCCGCATGACGAAATCAATTCAATAAAATCAATAGAGTTAGTTACTCTATTAATTTTATTGAATTTATAAAATAAACGATTATTATTACATGTGAATGACTTTTTTATCAAATTGCCATTCAATAGGGCGACACTGACCTACGAAATGAATAAAACTTTAAAAAACATATGAAAATTGCGGGCTACCCCGGTGTCACCTCATAAGCTTAGCTTAAAGGTGTGTCCAGACCTGGCGAATGCGCCGCTCGCTCACAGCGCGCGGGCGGCGCAGGGGACCAGTACGAACCTGACATGCGCGCGCGCTGCTTGCAAGCGGCGAGCGAGCGGCGCATTGGCCAGGCCTGGACACACCTTAAGGGCCTTAGTAGACCTTTAAATAGTAATGTCACCAGCTGGCAAGTACAAAAACGGTAGGCCTCATTGGGTTAAACCAAACCGCTCAAGGAGCCGCAAGATATACTTTATCACTTAGGTGTTTATAGAGCAACGCTTTACACCGTTCTCACGAAGTATGAATCTTGTATACTCACTTTTCATTGGTAAAAGTAGCGTGCAAGATATCCTGCGCGACGGAGTTGAGCGTCATGCCGGGCCGTGCCTTGCGGTCGCCCATGTAGATCTGCACCAGGCGGAACAGGTCGATAGCTGCCTTCTTGTGTGCCTTGTCCCATTCAGCGCCTACCATTGGTGCACTGATCGATGATGATGTCCATGAGAGTAGGTCGCGGACCGATGCCTAGGAATTAAGAAAATTGTGTTAGATTCACTTATTCAAACTGAAAGTCTTTTTGGCCGCTGCCTGCCTCAGAGATATCAGCATAAAGGTTGGTCGCACCAAATCGCACTTTAATTATTACAAGCAAGCAGCTTTGCCCGCATAAAAGTAGTACAATTTCTCTTTTTTTTCTCTATCAAACTTTGGACCCCCGTTTCATCCTTTTAGGGAGTGAAATGTGGGAAATCCTTTCTCGCTCCTAGCCCCAGTAGGTTCGGCTGTGCGTTGATATATCAGTCAGTCAGTTTCTCCTTTTTTTAATATATTGTACACCTCATAATGTGGAGAGGAAAAACATTTGCAAAAACTAAGTGTACAATGGGCGGTCTTATCGCACAGGGCAATCTACGCTTCTATCCTTTTCCGTCACTTAGAACCCTCATTTATTAGAGAGTGAAAGAGAGCGTGTCACCAACCGCCTCGTCGATTCCGCCGCTTGCGATTGCACTCCCGATCTTTTTCTCTCTAGTTAATAACGGGCTTTACACAGCCACTTTTTCGCGCATGAAACAGCAATAGTGCGCGAAAGAGCGCGCTTGTGAAGATGTTGGAAGGGCACGGGAAAGACGAGAAAATCTGACACTTCTTTACGTTATACTTAAAATGGAAAATCTGATGATTAACCAGCAAAAAAAAAGGCTTGACATAGCATTTTATCTAAAGATATTTTTCTAATTTAACCACATTATTTGAATAGTAGTATTTTATATAGACCCACTAATCTTGATGTACTCTAAAACCCAGTTTTGGGATAAAATTAGATTTTTTAATAGTAAAATTTCTTGATTTTCTTTTTAGCTCGCGTTTGACAAATTTCGAACTCGATGGCAAGCGATGACTAGAGTCACGCGAGAGAGCTAGAGGTAACCTATTCACTTTCCATTTGATGATACCCAAATTATAACTATAAAATTTTAATCTTTTATCAACTCATTATTGTTAACGATCTAGTTAGATCTACGGATTTTTATTTATTTATGGGACAATAAAGAGCTACGAATAGCGGTACGAATCGTAAAAGAGTGGGGATCGTTTTGCGCATCGTACAATATCGGCGAGCCAATCACTGTACAAGGATTACACTCCCCGTCCCCGCATCTTTCTTCATACCACTAAAGAGACCCGATATTTCACTTCTGCGTGCTTCTGCGCAAGTAGAACTGTAGAAGTTAGCGCTCAAGATTCGTGCCGGTATCTATACAAACGAGCGTTTACAATATTGCAGCTCATTGCATCATCCAATCATATTAACGCACTAGATTACGGCAGTAAATGCCGCTGGATAACGTTGGTTTTATCTATCTATAAAGATTACAACGATCTAGTCAGAACCTACGGGTTAACGTGGTTTCGAGCCACGGAGGGGTCTCTGAACGACGCTACTGACCTTTCTCCGGAAGATGCCTTTATTAAAGTTGAGGTTGTCTTTAGCGAAGATCTCGATGTCCTGCTCGACGGGCGGGCGCGGCGCGTGCTGGCGCACGGGGCTGTACAGCGCGCCCGCGCCCTCCGGCTCGGCGCTGGTGCAGCCGGAGCCCGCGCCGCCGCCGCCGCCGCCGCCCAGGGACGACGTCTGGGGACATAGGGCTCTTATTACCACGACAACAATATTTTTTTTACACCACCTGCTCGATAATGCCCTTTTATATGTCATACACTGATACATCACTTAAAGCAAGTCATTTTTTTTTTTTTTTTTTTTTAATTGATATAAACCAGCGCTTGACTGCGATCCCACCTGATGGTAAGCAGTGATGCAATCATTGATGGTGAGGCGCACTAATTTATCAAGAGCCTATTCACTCTAGCCTTGAAGACACCTAAATTATAGTTGGACGGGAAGATCGCAGCAGGCAAATTGTTCCAGTCCTTCGATGTACGCGGTATAAACGACGAAGCGAAACGCTTAGTCCGGACCGTTGAAGTTTCAACAACGTAAGGGTGGATACTCGCCGTACGTCGGGTTGTCCGATGATAGAAAGGAGATGGCGGAATCAAGTCATGCAATTCCTGCGCACACTCTCCAAAATGCAACCTGTAAAATACCGATAGGCTGGCTACCCTGCGCCTGTGCTCGAGGCTTTGTAGACTGGACTTAACCAAATCAGGATCCCCAATTAGCCTTTTCGCACGCCTTTCCATTGAGTCCAAAGCTGCTAGATGGCATTTTGCAGCACCAGCCCATATGTGACTGCAGTACTCCACACACGATCGAACCTGTGCTTTGTATAACATTAGAAGCTGTCCCGGTGTGAAGTACCGTCGGACCTTTGCAAGAACGCCTAGTTTTCTAGCAGCTACCTTGGCTTTGGACTCAATGAACCGCCCAAAATTGAGGTCTGAGGAGATTTCAACTCCCAAGAGCTGAAGGCGGTCGGTGCACTCCAGGGATACATTCCGAAAAGCAGGAGCCAAGGTGAACGGGCTCCTTTTGGCGGTGAACAGACACGCTTGTGTTTTGGCGGCGTTGAATTCAACTAGATTGGTTTCGCCCCACTTGGAGACTGCCTGAAGTGAGACATTCGTACGCTCCACCATAGCCTCTCGTTCGGACCGGATTAGTTCCTTACTAGCCCGAGCACCTGGAAGGTATCTCTCTACAACTGTGCTATCATCTGCATACCCATAGATACCGGGCATCAGCAGATCGTTAATATGCAGCAGGAAAAGAGTTGCAGAGAGAACTGACCCCTGAGGAACTCCGGCATTAGTGGACATGGGCTCTGATGAGCATCCATCGACAACAACTCGGAGAGACCGTTCACTCAGGAAGTCTTTTACCCAGTTAATCAGACCAGGGGAAATGCCGTACGCTGGAAGCTTACTCAGAGGGCTGGCGTGCCATACCCTGTCGAAGGCCTTCGAGACGTCTAAGGAGACAGCAATCGCTTCTCCATTCTTCTCGAGGGCCTCGCCCCACATGTGAGTGGCATACACTAGTAGGTCCCCAGTAGACCGATTGTGGCGAAATCCGTACTGTCGGTCACTGAGGAGATCGTTACCTTCCAGGTATGCCATGAGGCGCGAGTTCAATACACGCTCCATAATCTTGCAGAGTATGGAGGTTATTGAAATCGGCCGATAGTTGGCAGGATCGGCACGACTGCCCTTTTTGGGCACGGGTTGCACGTTGGCAAGCTTCCAGGACTTGGGCACTATACCAGTCCTAAATGAGAGGCGGTACAAGCGCGTCAACACAGGAGACAACTCGGGCGCACATGCCTTGAGAACTATTGCTGGTACACCATCTGGTCCACTAGCTTTATTCACGTCTAGGCGACACAGTGCTCTCAAAACTTCTTTATTTCTTATGCGAACCTCAGGCATCGAGGTGTTGCAGTGAGGTAGAGCCGGTGGAGTAGCACTGCTAGTATCAAGACGAGAATTATGGGCGAAGAGAGATGCAAAGAGACCTGCTTTCTCTCTCGCCGAGTGAGCCAGTGTTCCATCAGGCTTAACCAGCGGAGGCAATGTGGGCCTACAGAAGTTCGCTTCGACCGATTTGGCAAGGGACCAGAACGCTCTGCTACCGGACGGCTGTGCAGAGAGCTTTGTGCCAATATGAGTAATGCGGTCGAACCGAGCCTTCTTTAGTGCCTTTTTGTAGGACTTGGCAGCATGGTTGAAAGCTCTCTTCTTTGAGCTCAGATCCGGAGCTTTGCGGTCACGAGCGTCAACCCAGGCGAGAAACGCCGAATGCTTACGCTCTTCAGCTTGAACGCAATCGGCGTTGAACCATGGGTGAGCTGAGCCTCCAACGGGTACGTCTCTATAAGGGATGAAAAACTCCATAGCTTGACGTATCACATCGGATATAGCATCCGCACAGCTCGACGGACTCTCAGAAGAGAAGCAGACCTGCTGCCAAGGATAAGATGCAAAGAAATGCCGCATCTCATCCCAATCTGCTGACCTGTAACGCCACATTCGCCGTTCACCGCGTGAGTCGCAGTCAGGTGGGGAGAAGGACGAAACAGACTTCACCAGGCAGTGATCTGAAGTTCCAAGTGGTGAGGAAACTGTTACGATACATCTGTCCGGATCGGTGGTAGTCATTCTATCCCTAAGGAGATAATGCAGTATGGGCGATCCCTAGGGAATAATGAGATTTGAATTTGGAACGTCAAAAATCGACAACATTAAGTGAACTAAACTGTACGTGCATCAAACAAGTTTATTCAAAATTCAAACTGGCCACTAACAAAAAAAAACAGAATAAAACGTGGTCGTGGTTACTGACGAGGTTCGAAAAAAAAGTAATGAAAAAGCGGGAGCGATATAGAAAATTGAAACTATAGAATCTTAGAGTAGTGAATTTTGTTTGTTTCAAATCTCAAAACAATGTTGAGTGAGTAGTTAAGATTAACTTGTACATAATACTTATATTTCTCTAATATTTGATTTGTTTCACTAAATTGTCTTTTAATTATCTCACAGATGGTTTAAAAAGTAGAGTATCCAACACGGGGATAAAGCTGTCTTTATCTTGGGTGGCTTGAATTCCTCACTTCACTCTGGTTCCTTTATTAACTCCCTCGCAATGCTCGGGAGTTAATTATATAAATCCCTCACTATCGTTCGGGATTAAAATTAGAAACCTTCGTTTCGTTCGGAATTCAACATGCCGCCCGCGACTTAAAGACACTGCTTTATCCCCTTGTCACATAATCTACTATTTTACACCACCTGCTCGATAATGCCCTTTTATTACAGTTAGACAGCTCTTCATCTTGCAGTCTGTCCTCAGAACTCATAGAAGCATGCCCAGATCCAACCCAGAAAAACGCACAAATGTCCCATCAGGTGTAACTCATAAAACTACATTTGCCAAACGCCAATATTACGTCCTAGGTACTTATATATACAAGAAACTACACAAAATACTAAACATTCTTGATGTAAACAGACACACGCTGAAAGTCACTATCACTCAATGGCTACTACAACAGGATTACCTTACAACGGAGAATCTCCTAACATTCATCTCGTAAAAAACAGTTCCAAAAGCCACACACATACACATTACACTCATGCACACACCCTCGCACACACACACACACACACACACACACATACACTCTTGCTTATATACTCAACACACTAACTACACTTCTTCCACAGTTCTAATTTTGCTTATGTGACACCGACACTGTTTTACTTGCTACAGAATGCTATATGTAAATATTGTACCCACATGGTTGAACCCTATCTCTTAAGATACAGGCTAGACCTAGTTTAAGGGATAGAGCCAATAATATTGTGCTTAAATGTGATAATGTTAACATTAATATTCTACTATGTATACAGTGCAATGTGTTCCTATTTTATGAAATAAATATTATTATTATTTTTTTTTATATTTTATTTATCTCAGGACCCTGAGGTCCTGGACCTTTGGGAGGCGTACGAGGAGCCGAAGCCAACTCGCAGAGGCCCTTTAGATAATTATAAAGGAACATGATATCAACCGACGATTATCCCTGTACGCGCTATGCTAGTGCACCCAAGGACAACCCCCGGTTATTGAAAAACTGTTGCGACATATGGAGAACAAAGATAATAGGGCTATGGTTTTTGGAGTCTTAAGTGGACTGGTAACATGGAACTATGTCAAGACTATGGCCCCTGCCTGAACAACGTTATTAATATGCATCGAAAAAAGGCAGGGGGTGACTTGCACACTCAATAAATGGGCCCCCAAAAACGGCCGCTAGCACGAAGTGACGTAGCAACAAGAGGGCAACATATCCTGAGGTGCTTGAGGAGTGGAGAGGTATACCACGGCTATCAGGACAATCCCGGAAGTACGGTCAAGATCCCTACCAGCACCTTACTGGATTATACATCCTTCTCCCGAGCACGTTTGCTCTTGCGAATCTCCACTCAAGCCAGCCAATAAAGGCAAGAGAGAGGTGGGAGCTCAGTTCCTCGTCAGTGTTCACTACGGCCGGCCAATAAAGGCAAGCCGGAGATGAAGAACAAGAATTCTCCCGGGAGATCGGGTCCGTGGGGTCGCTAATGCCCAACAGTTCGCCACAAAACTGCACTGCGGATTGTATTATTATTATTATTATTATTTATTATTATTATTATTATTATATGTCATACACTGATACATCACTTAAAGCAAGTCATTCTGTCCCTAGGGATATAATGCAGTATGGGCGATCCCTAGGGAATAATGAGATTTGAATTTGGAACGTCAAAAACTGTCAACATTAAGAAAACAAAACAAATGAAACAAATGCAAAAATACAAATGTATGTGCATCAAACAAGTTTATTCAAAATTCAAACTGGCCACTAACGAAAAAAAAATGTAATGAAAAAACGGGAGCATTATAGAAAATTGAAACTATAGAATCTTAGAGTAGTGAATTTTGTTTGTTTCAAATCTCAAAACATGGTGAGTGATAGTTAAGATTAACCTGTAAATAATACTTATATTTCTCTAACTTTCAAAAAATTATTTCAAAAATTTCTAACGTATGATTTGTTATCTCACAGATGGTGTAAAAAGTAGAGTACCCAACACGGGAATAAAACTGTCTTTGTCTTGGGCGGCTTGAATTCCTCACTTCACTCAGGTTTCTTTATTAACTCCCTCGCAATGCTCGGGAGTTAATTATATAAATCCCTCACTGATGTTCGGGATTAAATTAGCAACCTTCGTTTCGATCGGAATTCCACCACGACTTAAAGACACTGCTTTATCCCCTAGTCGCATAATCTACTATTAGGCAATTAACAAGTACTTTAAACCAGTGCCGCAACTTGCCTTTTATACGCCCGCGGCGAGCTTCTATAACTATGACCCATAAAAAAAGATTAATAACGCAAGCAAGTGAAACGAGCTCGAAAATTTTAAGACCTCGCGTAGGATTGGTTACTGTATGAAGCAAACATAATAATTCACTCGTTCTGCTCAGGTGAACGAAACTCTCAGTCACCGTTCGCATCCTGCCGGTGCAACACATTGCCTTGAATTTAATATGTTTGTACCTTGTGCATTATTTAAATACAGTCCACTATAAACTATCAATTTATGTGGTTTTATTACCAGCGACTGCCACAGTTACATTTTCTTAGTAAGTTTTACGACATAAAAAGATTTTTTTAATAAACAAGGATGCAAGAACAACTCGTTTAATCATTTCTGCGCCCTGAACCTGGGCACCACACGCATCGCCCTAAATATGACACTGCTTTGGGCCGTCGAAAAGACAACCCTTTTAGTGCCACTGTTAGACAATTAAAAGTAATTACAATTTTTTAAGGCTTTATTTGTTATTTGCCGCTTTATCATTAGGGCGCTAATAGTTTATTAAAATAATATGTGCAAGTAATTTCAAAATTAAAGGCAATAATTTGCATTTTAACTTAGTTTAACGTAACAATAACCAAAATGCACTCATTATATTTTATCATACAAAAAACTTTGAAACAACCTATCGAGTCAACCTACCTAGGTTGACTCGGGACCCATTTATTTCGTGAATTTTTTTATAGACTTGCCGCCCATTTAGTTGTAAGTCAATGACCCCATATAATTAAAGTTGATTCTCCAAAAATACACAGAAATTGTTGACACGTTTGACCACTAAATCGCGAGTGCAGTACAAATAAATGCTAACGTTATTTTATACTCACTCTATGAATCCCAGGCGACTGTTGCCGATCTCTATCGAATCCCACGAAGGTATTATAATACGACACCCCATGGTTCATATACTCCACATCCACAGGCCTGTGCGCGTACGCATGCGGCAAGTACACGCCGGAACCGTCGTCATCGTCCGGTGTGCGCGCGCCGCCGTCAGAAGACTCGTTGTCCGGCTCATGTCCGGACAGAGAGCGGGACTCCGAACCGGAGCGGGAGTGGGATCTGGATGAGCCTGACTCGCCGTCTGATCCGGAACCGCCGCCGTAGCGGGTGCGACCTGCTCGCAAATCATTTTATAGACTAACTAAATATAACAAACGTACTAAAATATTCGTAACAAGCTGTACTGCGGGCTTGATTGACGCCTTTACAAGTCGCCTGTCATCAGGCGAGAACGTCTTCTCACTTTCGAATTTGATATTTAACTTAGTTTTTGCATTTATTAGGGACTACGCAGACCAGGATGGCATGGCAAAAGATTTAAGTTTTTACCAGTAGACATTCAAACATGTCGAAATATAAATACGACATAAATTCCCATGGTTTAAAATAATCCCGTAGCATCCAAAGGAATATCATCGCACGGCATTAAGAGACGCATCACGGGCTCCCGCGGCGACAGAGCCCACCGTAAGAAGAGTAATTTCTTAATTTCGTAAGTATTGTGATATCGAAAGGAAATCGCATGAGTTAGGTTTTTTTATAACTAACGAACTGGTTTGTAAATTATACTTTTAAGGATTTTGGCAGTTCTAGAATAGGTTTCAAAATTGAGTAGAACAAAGAAATGTCTAGTTTTTGCAGTTCGAACTACAATAACAATGGTTATTGTAGCGCGATGGGCTGATATCGAATCCTGAAGAATAATATAAGTAAAACGTGATAGCCTCCCAAGAGTTTTATTAAAGTAAAAGATTGCCGAAGTCTACCGTCGCAGAGCTGCGACAGTATTTTCAAAGTTTTGCACATTGTAACTTAAGTCATTAAATAAATAATTGAATTCAGCCTGTTCATCTTAGTCAGCAGAAGCTGCCATGGCATACTTCGACGTGACGCGGCATACCGTGGCAAGGCGCTGGAATGCTGCGGTACATAAGCGCTAGTGTACATTGACTAGCGACAAAATCCTTTGCCATACCGTCAAAGTCTGCGTAAGCCCTTACCCAATGTAGAAAATTTCACGACTCACAACTTTAGTTAATAAAATAAAATGAATACAGTAACTCACTGGACAGTTTAGCCTGCTGTATGATATAGTCCTGCAGCGGCAACAAATGCTGCATGCCGCGTAGATCCCAGTTACAGTACAGTGGAGAGCTGCCACCCTCATCCTCTTCTTCCTCGCCATCGATAGGACCGTCTTCTAATTCCACTGGCCTCTTGTGTCCTGCAAACAACCAAATAGATGTTTTAAATAAATGGTTTTTTTTAAAAAAAAAACACTTTGCCTCACACTAGGATTTACTCCTGTATCGTGGGTTCACAAACATGTAAATTCACATACACAAAAAACCCAGACCCGAAACCCTTAGCCGTAGGTCATATAAATATTTGTTCCGTGCGCGAGAACCGAACCCGCGCACTATTCAGTTTACGAGTGGGAGAAAAGAGACTCAATAAATTCCAATCATGTTATTTTATTTTAGCCACAGAACCCATATTGATAATACGTCAGTGACACAACAAAACATAATGATATCTTAACATCTGTCCAGGATGCGAGATTATAGTTGATATAAAAGCACTGATTGGTTTTGGATAGTTTATTAAAAGTTCCTCAAATATTATGTTAAATGTTATGTTAGATGAATGCACCCGGTCCGCTTGGTGTCTCGTAATGGGGTTCCTTCTATTTGGCACAATCTTAATACTCCAAAATTTATTTGGCATAACACACTTGGCATAATCTTCTTTAATCTAATATTTTTAAGGCATAATAATTATTTAGCATAACTATTGTTCGGCAGAATGTTTACGTGTCCGAATTTACAACGGCATACTTTTAACATGGTAGCTTTGCCATGCAAAGCTACCAAGTTATCTATGCTATGTTAACTATGGTTAATATTACGCATAATTTCGTTTGGATTTGGGGAACCGATCCCTGCCGAAATTTTGAGTTTTGAATGTATGACAAATGAGTGTATGCGCAACGACTTTCTGCGAAAAGAAGTTTATGCTATTCGTTGTTATGAAAAATAATATTATTATGACATAAAAAGTTCTGCTATAAAAGGTCAAAGGCCCCTCGTAATGCACTGATGTTAAAGTACGATTGTAGTAAATTGCTGCGTTAGCAGGTGTTTGGTTGCTAGGACCGAACAACATCAGTCCAAGAGATGACGAGTCTCAACTGATGGCGTGCGTTCACGAACATGACGCGAGTACCAGCCCCACTTAGCTCAAACATTTTGAAGGGAATGACCCAACGACATCTTCTTCTGGCTAGACCTTATCCCATTTATTTGGGTTCGGCCCTCCTTGTCCTCGTTTTCCATTGTGCACGATTGTGTGCCATGTGATGACAATGACTGTGACAATGACAATGACCCAACAACATAAGCTTCGTAAATAAAATGTGTAACTTACGTCTAGATTTAGTACGATCTCTTGGCGCAGTAGACCTCTCTAATCTCTGGTTATGTTTCTGTACATTTGGCTCCGTTAGTGGTGGTTCCACCAAGTTCACGCATTTCAACTTGTAGTTTACTGTGAAACAAGGGGTTTATCAGTATTTTGCAAGGTTTACTACAAGCGGTTATAAATCAATCAATCTAGCCTTTTTCCAACTAAGTTGGGGTCTCTTCCAATACAACTTAATGCAGCTGAATACTAGTGTTACAAGGAGCGACTGGCAAGACTTAATTTTTTTTTTGGTAGGTAATAGTAAAACCCACTCATGTTGTTTCATTTGCCCTTTGCGTTTCAGGGCCGCGATAACTCTTTCGAACTATTCCGCAGTCCTGGCAGGCATTGGCCTTAGTGAGTCCCGTCAATTATGCTGACAGCTCTTTGAAGCGCGTCTGGAACACACAACACTCGGACCTAGTCCTTGTCTAGAAATTGCTCGCCGACTGCAAGTTTGTATCTGTCGCTGTCGGCCACCGTGACCGAGAGTGACCGGTAAGACTGGTGTCAGCTTTTCGAGATTCTGACTAACTAATACGACTATCAAAGATCTTTAAATGATAAACGCAACCAATGACCTAACGTGCTTTCTGAAGCAAGGACACAAGCGAATAAATCACACACTAAGCATATTCACTTAGCATATTCAAAGAGTACAGATAATTTTAAAAGCAAAATAATTTGCAAAATTTCGGCAATAACGTACCAGTAGCCCAGTTCATTTATCATTGGTTGGCTAGTATTTCGGTAACTGCTCAAGAAACCGCAATGTAAAATGACTTACCAGCTGCAATATTGTCCTGTTCATTAGCTGAGGAAAGCCTCATAAAGTTATGATGTGGTTCATGTGGCGGTGTCCGATGCTTGCTACTGCCGGACGAGACTGATGTCTTGCTTGAAGTGTAGCGCTCTGGTTCTGCTTGTTGACGTCTGCAAAAATGTATTTTTTATTAAAATAAGGTAAGCATTTGTAAATAATGTTGTGCAAACTTTTCCTAGTGGAGACCCAACTGGGCGCCAATTAGAAAATTATAATTTTTTTATGAGAATTGAGCAAAACTACTATTATCTTTAGAGTTTTTTCTATACATACATAATAATGTTCACAAAGTATAGTCCCATGCTGGGCGCCATTTCAGCATATGTAGCGTTACGGTATTAAATAAGACAAATTTGTATAAAAGATTATCGGTAATATTATAGTCACGCAAGTATACAGATGTACAAATCTAAATAGTCAAAATAACGACAAACAATTCGAACATTTTTCGCTCCCATGCTGGGCGCCAATTAGTAGATAGCCTTTATATCTTGTAATCATTAGCCAATCACGACTGTCCGATAATCCAGTCGATGGAAATAGAAATAGTTGACAATACGCTGCCTAAATATTTGTAAAAAAAATGTGAAACAAAATAATAGAATTATAGACTAAAGCTTACCTAGTAAAGTCCCGTGCTGGGTGCCAGTTAGCAGAAGCAGCATTATGACGTAGATCGAGGCTCGTCTGTCTGAAAGGCTTATCGACACTGTAGACTGCTTGCTTTTCCGGATACCTGTCCATGCGCTCTAATTCAGCTAACCGGTCTTTATCTAAATGCCTGGAAATAATTAGAAAGTTTTTATTTTCGTAATATTACTGCTTTAAAAGTGAATCGGTCGGCACAATTAAAGCTACCGTGTTAGTGTAGCAACACATCTGCGGAAATTAGGCGGCTTAAAGCTTAGCGTGTTTCGCCTGCAATGCTTTTTATATAACCCATCACGCCAAAAGTATGTCGTGTCATCTTGCTGTAAACAAAAGCACGCGGTACTTTCCGTCGCGTTTATTACGTGGATGTGTTACAAAAGTAAGTCAAGGTAATTTTTTTTGGTGCTGGGGGGCTGCGGAATTGCTCGAAAGAGTAACCATAATCCTGTAACGCAAAGGACAACTGAAGGAATACGGGTCAGTAAAAGTCTGACACGCCACGCTTTATCCAAAGAGGGAGAAGTTATTTGATGATTTCCTACCCAAAAAAAGAAAAAATTATGTTTTCTTTTCAATAACCGTCCGATAAGTACTCATTGTTAATAACACCAGGATCATCAATATTTATTGTTACAATCTCTCAGCGTTAACGTTAAATCCAGTAGCGCGCTTTTCTTTAGGCATTATTTTAGTGTCAGTGAAAACTGGGAACCGGCAGACTGATGCTGCTTTTCAACAAAGACAACTGCCACTTTCGTCCTTTACATCCAACCCCAGGGTGCTCACCTATCAGAGAAGCGTTCCCTCGCATGCCTGGACAGCTGGTGAGGTCTCTCCAGACTATGCATGACACGTGACGTCACGCCGGCGGCCGCGTCAGTCGCTAGCGATATGGAAGATACCAGCGACGGTCGAGCTGCTGTTGTCTGTTTAGAAATAAAAGATTTTAAATTGACCAATACCCTCTTAATTTTCACGCTACTACTTAGATCGAAAGGTAAGCCACAGTGACGTAAACGTTTCATTTGATCAGTCACAATTATTGAATTTATTTCTCAATATGTCAGAAGAGCGTCATAAAGTTTTGTAAATGATTTAAGAATTAATGACTAAGCAATATCAACTATTCGAATAATGACTGACAATCAGATTACAGATGGATTGGATAGATTATAAAGTTTTTTTTTTTTTTTTGCTTAAAAATTGCAATTAAAAAAAAGTTAAATAAGTGTATTGTATCTTTCCCCAAGACCTATGAAGAGCTGTTAAAGAGACTTCGTAATTAAATTATACCAAGCTCCGATTATATCAGAATGCACAAAAATAAACGAAAACTGGAACAGAAGTGTTTATGTATCCGTCTATTTTTTCAAGCCGCAAAACCGCAGCCGTATCTAGATCTAGGTCCGGTTTTCTACAGATCCGGTTAAAGGTCAGAAAAATCAATTCCCTTCTTAAAACTACGCCGAGATTTTCAAACCACAATTAGAATATTTTAGTCCCTATCTTAACTACCCTACCTTAAAAGATTGTCTTTAAAAATCGCTTTTAGCGATAAGACCGCCCATTTAACAAAGGACGGTCTCATCGCTAAGTGTTTTTTTTTTCATTCTAATAACGTTAAGCTCTAACTGCATTTTTTTCTTATTTACATAGAGTATATCTATATAGGGTGACTGGTAATTAGTGTACGATACTTAAACATGTGATTGTGCTCATGATAACCAACAACTTTTACTATGGGATCAAACCTGAAATCGCGAAAAAAAATCAGCTGTTCAGTACATTTATGTTTGCCTAATGTACTGAACAGCTGATATTGTTTTCGCGATTTCGGCTTTGCTCCCATAATAAGAATTGTTTGATATCATGAGCACAATCACTTGTTTAAGTATCGTACACTAATTGCCAGTCACCCTATATAACTAGTTACAACTTTAAGGCGCTTTCCGCGTCTGTCTGGTTACCCGCTAACTCATCCTAAATGATGCAACGGATTTTGATGCCGTATTGTAATTTGCGATTTGATAATAGAAAGAGCATTATTTGAGGATGGTTTACGTATATAATTTGCACGCGTGCGAAGCCGGGGCGGGTCACTTGTTATGACTAGGGATGTTATGGATATGCAATTTCGGATCCGGATACTGATACAAGTTACGTATATGAAATTATTTCGGATTATCCCCTAATTTCAGATTACAAAAAGTAGTAAGATTTGACTTTTATCTAGATCTTTTTTCTCTAGATTTTTTGACTGGCCTGTTGGTCTAGTCAAGTCTAATGGTTAGTGGCCTTGACTGCTATGCCGGTGGTCGTGGGTTCGATTCCCACCCAGGACAAATGTTTGTGTGATGAGCACGATTTGTTCTGTGTCTGGGTGTAATCTACTATATAAAAATAAGTCGGGTTTTCCTTCCTGACGCTATAACTCCAGAACGCACGAACCGATTTCCACGGTTTTGCATTCGTTGGAAAGGTCTCGGGCTCCGTGAGGTTTATAGCGTAGGGTAGAGTAGGGTAGAGTAGGGTAGAGTAGGAGAAAAGTAGGGTATAGTAGGGTAGAGTAGGATAGGCGGTACGAAGTTCGCCGGGTCAGCTAGTTTATCTATAATATGTATGTATTTAGAAATATATAAGTATGTTTAGTTTATTTATCAGTAGTCTAGTACTCATAACACAAGCTCTGCTTAGCTTGAGACTAGACGGCGTTGTGGAATATTATTATTATTATATTTAGACTGCGCCTACATCCGAAACTATCTGAAACTTTTGTACCGGTTTTGGTCACGGGTATTTTTTAATTTGGACATCCGATAGTTTCGGTGAAGGTTTCAAAGTCAGTTTCTCACTGTCAATCTTAACTGTGTCAATCGCTCAATGTGCCCAATCGTGTCAAGGGCACCATGACAATAGTCAGAACCTCAGTTAAATTGGGTCGCGGCCGTTACGCTACTAGATGTCGACGTTCAAATAACTGGTTAAGTGAACTATTATTACAAACAACTCATTTATACTCCCAGTTCCTTAGTGGCATACGCATAGCAGGCTAATTATGCCTTATAATTTTGGCAGAGCTGGGACTCAGGCCTCCTCTCTAGGAGATTGAATGGGCCATAATCCACCACAAGGGCCCAATGCGGGTTGGTACTTGCTTTAGTTAATGTTTACTATTTGCCTTTGAATAGCCTTTACCAAGGTCAAACGTTTTTGCAAACGGTCCAAATTCCCTGTTAGTGGAGGTCGATATTATTAGATCATAAGGCACAATTTTAACTTCGAAACGAAATAAAATTGTTTGAGTAAGTAGGTCAGCATAGTCAAGTCAAATATGTTAGTGGAGCTGCCTAAACCAGTTTGCAGAAAAAAGTTAAACAAAACTATGTCTAATCTTCGGAATCTTGATCAGAACGCACACCGCAACGGTATGCGGTAAGCGTTCCCGGACACACACCATACCAAAAAGTCAAGGTATTTGGTTCCGTCACAGTGTGCGTCAGTTGAGAGAAAGATTATATGTCCGGCACTGCATACCGCATATCGCTGCGGTGTGCGTTCTGATCAAGAGACTAGCTACATCTATGATACCACACAGGAACTAAAATACAAAATCCTACATCGCTGTACTTTTTTATCGTTTCTCCGCGTGATTAGAACATATAAAACAGTCTGAAATAAGCTATCCGGATGCCCGGACAAGACACAAAACCCGTATGGTCGGACGTTCGTTTTTTCAACGGAAGTATGTGAGACTTTACACCCTGTTTTGCATGCCTTTAAATAGGTACCAAAGATTTATTATAGCTACAACCGTTTAGATCACCGCTAGTTATAACGGTGTTATTTTGGTGTCAATAGTATTTTTATGCTATGATATTACTTTGAAAAAATATCTTATTTAAGTAATACGAACCTGTAAGAATGGAGTAGGCTGTGGCTTCTGTAACGGGCTGCTAGGACTTTGCGGCGACGCCGAATCACAGGACGATCCTCCCGCCGATTGCTGTTTTAACTGAAAGAATTAGTATCAATCTATACGACCTATACTACTGCTAATACTACCACAATCTTACGATCTACTTCCTAAATTATCGTCAATAAAGCATATTATCGTCAATAAAGCTCTAACAGTGGGTAAGTCAATAATGGCTTACGTTAAATTACCTTAACCTTATAAACTTTTTCATAGGAGAGCAAAAAAAAAAATGGTAACAAGCATAACCACAAGGCAACCATTTTAAAATCGCTAAGTATCAAGCTTAACATTGCCATAAATTACTAACGCAATGTTAGCACTTCACTGATATTATATATGTTAAAGATCCAATAACTCAGATGAGGTATTGGATCTTTACAGATGATTTTTCACAGATGTGAAAAAGCACTTCTTATCCAAATCTCCCAGAAGGACGGTCATGTTTTTAGAACTAATCTAATAGATAAAAATTTCGTGTCCAGTGTTTGTTACCAAACTCTTCTGAAATGGCTTGACCGATTTTTATGTTTTTTTTTTGTGTTTATTTGGTAGACCGTCTGAGAATGGGTCGTAGGCATTTTTTTACCCTCCTACTCTCACCCACCCATCTTTTTCTTCGATAATTTATATGGCAGAACAAAGTTTGCCGAGCCAGCTAATATATTATATGGAACACAAGTCGTTTTACCATTAAGCAGTTTTTATTTCACAGATAAATCGAACTGTAATTTCACTCTTCACTCATTTTCCTTACAATTTACATTATTTTCAATACAAAGCTGTGAGCAAGGGACGCCATCTCCCAAGCGATTATCACAATACGTAAAGCAAGCGACAACAATATAAAATTTAAAGTACCTTTCTTCTCGTCAATGGGGTGCTTTCAACAGATTTGAAATACTTTTCGTGCATCGAATCATCTGACGCATCTTTCCTGGGTGATATAAAGCTGCCACTACGGTTTAGACCTGCAATATAATTATAATAACAAGATATCAGGGGCGATAAATGATATTTATTATGCAAATAAATTTTAAAAAATACACTTTTGTATGTAAATTTTTTCGTCAGTTTAAACTAGATGTTGCTGGTGATTCATAGCCGACTATCCTGAGCAGAAACACCGAAATACTACTACTACTCAGAGGTCACTTCTTTTTTAAAATCCATAAAGCAATTATGTAATGGTCAAATCATGAGAACCATGAAGATTTATAGCGTCTTTTTTTTATTTAGATGGGAAAATCATCTAATGACATCCGACCCCGTCCTTGGGCGGAGCGATTTTACTGACTAACAACCCACTCCTGTTCCTTCTTTGCCATCGTTCCAGGGCTCCAGGGATCACTTTCGCATCACCCATGGCCCCAGTAGGCTTCGACCCTGCTGGGCCCCTACGGTTAAGATTTATAATGTCGGAAATGGCGGCTGAAGAAAGAACTACACAGATTTGAGTGGACTTGACCAGTCAGTGCTAGGTATTGGTCAGTATTCGTATAGCTCAACTCAGGACTGAGTTATAAATCAACGTTATTTTTAATTAGGCGTACAAGTCTCACGTTATTTTTCCGTAAAATCATACTGATCTGAATCTAACAAATTATAGTTCGCCACGCTTTCAATTTTATGTGCGAGACGAAAAACTTTTTACGAAACTATAAAGCAGAGTTATGTTAATAATGGTTACCTGTATGAGGTGACCATTTCTCAGTTTCGTGCACTTGGGCGGCACTACTTCGTTTTCTAAGTTGCGGAGTGCATACAGGGGGGTTACATACTACAGCTGCACTTAGTTCCTGTAACAAAAAAAATGGTTCTAATATTTTTTTTTTCTTTTACTTAGGCACAAAATAATTATTTATTCAGGTAACCAAGCAACTTTGTCCATAGATTGCGGATTCCCTCATGCTATACCAAGTTAAAAATTCAAGCATACTAAAATACTCATTATAAGTTGTTAGGCTTATAGATAAAAACATAACCCTTCTTGCAGTCGGGTAAAAAATAAATGCTACTTATAGAGTCACTGTCAAACGCGAGGGACAGCGAGAAAACACGAAACTTCGCATTCAGTTTTCAGAAATCCTTTACTAAGCATTTATTGCCATATTTGTTTTTATGACACTGGTTGCCCCAAGACTTACAAGTTTAGTACAGCCGTTTTGCAAATAGATCACGTAGAAACCTTAAAGGTCATAAATTATGATAAAATACACTTTAGTTTAATTTCCTATCATCATCATAATCATCATTTCAGAGGCTTATGTCCACTGTTGGACAGAGGCCTCCCCCAAGTGTCGCCACAATGAACGGTCCTGTGCGTCTCGCATCCGATTCCCGCGGTCCTCACCAGATCATCGGTCCACCTTGTGGGAGGCCTTCCAACGCTGCGTCTTCCGGTACGCGGTCGCCACTACAGAACCTTTCGGCCCCAACAGCCATCTTTTCTGCGATCAATGTGCCCTGCCCAAATCTTCTATACAAGATGAAAAAGTTATGAAGTGAACTTGTTCGTGTACCTGTTTTCTTCTCTGCTGCGCACTACTGATGCTGCTGTCTGAAGACCGGCCGGAGTCTGTGTGCCGACACAACTGGGTGGAGCCATCTTCGCTCAGCCTGCCGCGCCTACTGTCACCACTGTTCCTGTATTAATTATTACTGAATAAATATCCCAGCGCCATAGTGGTTTAAATGTCTAACCAACATTTTAAACTTAGTAACTGACTAAGTTTAAACAGTCTGGCAATAATATAGTTAATCCTTAGGTATTATAAAATAAAGTCCTCCACCGCGTCCGTCTGTCTGTATGTTCGCGATAAACTCAAAAACTATTCATGCAGTTTTCACCAAAAGAGGGAATAATTCATGAGGAAGATTTCGGTGTATAATACATGCATATAGTAGATAAAAGCAGAGAATTTAAATAAAATATAACACAGTTGCGAAGCTAAGACACCATCTTTCAGCTAGTCTAAAATAAATTGTCTTTAGGTACACTTAAAGACTAATGGTCCGTGACACCTGTATCTGAAGACTATGATGCGAGAAATCACCTATAGACGTGCCTTTTCTTCCACAACACCAAAAACGAGGATAGATAATATTCGTTAGACACGATGTCTGGTGCCATCGCACTACTTGTCCAAAGTCACGTGCCTCGCAAGATTTCACCAAGTATGGCTTCAAACAATAAAGGAACACAATCCTCGCGTCTATTATCTCAGAGCAAAAACAAACAAACATTACATTCACATTCTGTATGATAATGAGATGATAATACATTATCATCCTCAATTAACAACACACCTTTTTCAGTACAAACAATGAAATCATTCATAAGACTTGTACAGTCAACAAAAGAGATTGCTAGTCAGGCAACAAGCGAAGTCTGGTTTGTGCATAATGCGTTGTGGCATTTGCTTGTTTTATGAACCACCATAAACAAATATCTTACTAAAAACATTTGGTATATAAACAAACCAAAATAATAAGATGATTATTTTGGCTCAGTGTTATTTTGCTTGCGTGATTGCTCGAAACAGTTACCATGGCCCTCGCAAAGGGCTACTGAATGAATATAGGTTGGTTTTAGTCGGTAAAAGTCTGTCCCTACCTCTCGCTCTCGCTAAGTAAAAGAAAACCAGCTAAGTGCGAGTCGGACTCGCGCCCTACTTACATATTTATTTTATTCTGCTTTTAATATTTGTTGTTATAGCGGCAACAGAAATACATCATCTGAGAAAATTACAACTGTCTAGCTATCACGGTTCATGAGATACAACCTGGTGACAGACAGACGGACAGCGAAGTCTTAGCAATAGTATCCCGTTTTTACCGTTTGGGTACGGAACCCTAAAAAAATTTTTTTCTGCTTCCAATATTCACCTTTATTGTGTGTCACTGTTTTAACCTAATCACTAACGAGAGCAGAGAGTAATGTTGAAAGCTAAACTAGTCAGCAGATGGAGATCTTTTACAATTTTAAACTAAGAAACACTAGGATTAAGGAACCTGTTAACCAATCTATTTTGTAAACTGTACACTAAAAATCAGTGTGAATTGTCACCTTACATATTTGACATGAATATTCACACGTAATTCACAATACAATAGTGAAATCGATTGGTTCTCACCTGTGATGGTAATGCGACCTCCTCGTTCGCACGGGACTCGTTTGCGTGAGAGTGACAGTTTTTGCGTTACCTGGCGACAGCTTGCTGACGCTTGCAACTGTGCTGTTGCCATTGCTGCTAACTGGATCTAGTATTGGTAGCACCTGGTGGTGTGAAAGTTTATTTACCATAATAATAATATTCCACAACTATCACACAACGCCATCTAGTCCCAAGCTAAGCAGAGCTTGTGTTATGAGTACTAGACAACTGATAAACATACTTATACATATATTTCTAAATACATACATATTACAGATAAATTACACCCAGACACGGATCAAAAGATTGTGCTCTCTCACATAAACATTTGTCCTGGGTGGGAATCGAACCCACGACCTCCGGCATAGCAGTCAGGGCCATTAATAACTAGACCAACAGGCCAGACCATCACTTGAAAATCACTTGAATATTGACTTGAAAATCTCTTGTTTGTGATGTTGGTAACATTTAAGTGCTACTAACATTTAAGTTCTTGAAAAATATTGAACATACTTGCTTTTGTCAGCAGTCACACCTGGGCAAAGGTAGAAAATCAGCCAAAGGGAATATACTCCAAAGATTCAATCCTTGGAGTATATTCCAGTATCTTATGTGCTATTCCACGATTTGGTCTGCCCATGTACCAAACATCTAAATCCCTTTAGCAGTTTCAGCATGAATAAGTAACAAACATACAGATACAGACACACTCACAAATTTAAATTGGTGTAATTATCAGAGGTCGGAATCAGGTAGAGTTATTTATGTACTTAAACTGATTTCATACAGCGAAAGAATAAAGTGGATATGCCTCAAATCCCGAGTTTATTTTTAAAGAGAAGAATATTTTTGTCACTCAGAAATATAGCAGAAAAAAATTCTTCCTGCATTAATGACGAGAAGGAGGAAGTGTATAAATTTGCTAACCTCACCTCAGTTGACGTAGAACGATCTTTTACAATGTACAAATGGATTTTAGGCGTTCGGAAAAATTCATTGAAGCCAGAAAATATTGAAAAGTTAAAAGTTATATACTTATCTATCTCTGAGGATTTTATTATTATTTATTTGTAATATTGTTGGCCACACCGGATTGTTCATTAGAAATCCCGGGAAGATCCATATTAATATCAACATTTCAAATCAAGTACAAAAATAACTACCTAATTCCAACCTCTGGTAATTATTAATCAACGAATAACCATGTTTTTCTTCTTGGTGCCTATAGTTTCATTATATATATTTTTTAATTTATGTAAAAATATAGTACAATATCCCATACAATGATTTGTAACAATATTTAATTCATTAGTCTTTCTATTATTGTGGTCTCTAATTAGAGACCACAATAATACTATATATAATAGAAAGACTATTACGACGGTATTCGAAAAGTTAAACACATAATAAAAAATGTTGACGGGTGCAATGTGAAAAAAGTTATCTGTACCTAATCTTGCAAATTTCTCATAATTGCACTAACTTACGAAAAATATCATATTCCACAACAGAGGTTATTCATTATCTCATAAGACGTATATAATATTATTATATAGGTATAAAGAAAATTATAGAATAACAATCATACATTGTATAAAACCTTCGGTTAATGTCAATGACTGCCTCTTGCACAATGAAATAGGTATAACATGACCATTGTTGTAGCCACTACCTTCTAACTATACTAACTATATGTGTCAAAGTAGATAAAAAGTTACTATCCTTGCTCTAAAAAATAACAACCACATTGTAACATAATAAACTATGTATTGTCACATAGTAGAGTATAATAATAGTCACAAAAGTTTTGTTCTGTACTGTAAGCTGCAAAAAAAAGAATTTAAGAGAACATACACTAATTCAATTCTGGGTGTAGATATCTAGAGTGGTAGGTATCTTTTTATTTAAACGAGCGAATCGAATACGCGACACACGGCGCATCAGACAATCGTTCAACCACAACGCTTTATCTAGGTGTACTCTATGATTCTAAAAAGTACTAAATTTCAAAAAGTTTTCACAGATTAAATAATATTAATAAATAAATTCACTAAACCTTCTATTGACAAGTTAAGCCCTGGTCCAGCTGTCTTCATACAGAAAACCAGTAACGAAAAATCATAGCATTACACTTCCCCTTTAACTTTAAAATAACAAACCACAGAATAACTGGCAATAATAAAACCAAATATTTAAGAATGCAATACAATAAAATACAATGTAACCTAGTTCTCTTACTCATAAAACTGGAATTCTTAAGCTTAGCTTTTCTAGTGTTGCTATGAGAGATAAAAATAGATTTGACCCCAATTCCAAGTCAGTTACTCCCACAAAAATCAATTAGGGTACCTCAATGTAGATGTTTTAGTATCCCCTGATTGAATAGACTGTGTGATAAAATACATTATTAAGGTTAATGGCATTTTATTTGTGGTATCATGTTCAATAATTAAAGAGTGGTTTCATACTTAGTCTACAATAGGACCATTGTACATTAAGAATATGATATTTGTTGTTGTCTTGAGAGGCATCAAGTAAAAAAATATTACAATATAAACATGACATTAATCATCAGCAGCACACTAATATTATAAAGGCGAAAATTTGTGTGTATGTTTATCAATCCTTCAAACTAAAACTGCTGAACAGATTTTGATGAAACTTGGCACATGAGTAAACCATGTCCTGGAATAACGCATAGGATACTATATCTCCCAGGAGTATGTTCCCTTGGGACAAAGGACAAGCCGATGACAGCAGCTAGTTTTAGTCAATATACTAAAACTAGCTGATCCCGTTTATTGCAAAATTATATGTACCAAATTTTGGTTTATATTAACCTATGACTCAGCAGCCTCGTACAAGCAGCAATATACCCAATGTGCAGCAAAAAGCCGACATAGCCTTGATGTCATAAGATCCTTATTAAATAAAAACTCTTGATAAACTGAAAGCATGACTCACCTGAGGAGCAGGTTGGTTAGTCTGTGTGGAAGTCTCCCTCCTTTTCTGTGGGTCTGTATTTTGTTTTAATGTTTGTAATTTAGCTAGTGGTATGATGTCACAGTCGGTAGGCCTATGCCATACAGTTGTCTAAAACAATAGAAAATATCACAAGGTATTGCTCAATGTGTGTGTCATGAATTTTGTTTCTTATTATGACATAATAATTACCTGTGTGGAAGCATTGTAATAGTAAAACCTATGTGTGTTGATATCAAAAAGTTCCCACCATTGTGATGAGTCTGTGCGCTTGACTTTTACACCCTATAAGAAAAAAAACATTACATGAACAAGTTTAATTTAAAAAGTATTTTAGAAGGATGTATGACTTTAAGTAAATTCAATTAAAATTGAATGACTGGCTCATTCTAATCCAATTAACACAGGCTTTCACTGGCATTGATGAAATTAGTTCACATAATCATTCAATTATATTTCATATTGCTAAGAAATGGGCCTTCAGTAGTAGAATACATAAAAATGTCAGAATGCAGTATTTCAACAAGTCATAAAATCTGTCTTTATTTGTAAAAAGAAACACAGTATTTGACAAATAGCTTTAATTAAGAAGAAATACAATAAAAGTGAGTCATAAGTCTGGAATACCCTTAATAATTACTAGTTAAAGTTAAGTAATTTATAGCTATAATGTTGTATTTAGATAATGTTAAACAGTGCTAACTCTATAGTGGTTTAAAAGACATAATTGTCACAGAATTGGGAAACCAAAAACATAAATCACTTGCTGAAATATTTTAGCCGGCGCTTATGTACGGAAGTGAATGAAATTTTGGACGAAGTATACCTCAGGTGGATCCCAGACGCATTCGCCAGTTGTTAGGTTAGCATACATATGCTCCTTTGTCTTCGGCTCGATAATCTCCACCCATTCCACCCTAGAATAAAACATCACCAACGTCTCAACTTGACTACCACTATTCTACCACACACCAACAATTTGACTACGAATTCAGGGCGTGACATTAGCGATTTCCGCGTACTTTATTGATTTTGCAACTTTCAACTACAGATATCGGAAGCAGTTTGTCAACATTATAAGTAAATCCTAAATGTAACATATTACCTTTCTGACGACATTTTCACTAAATAACAATAACTTTTTTAACTTCACTTACACATCCTAAACAAATTATTTGACCTAAAATACGGATGAGAATAATCGGAAACCATCCATGTTGAATGTTTACTTCATTGATGGTTGCGTTTGTGGTAGGGCCACAAACGTCAGTTTGGGTTTTCTTCCGTGTAACGGAAAATATTAAAAAAGAATGGTACAAAAATATCAATAGGCTTAAAATGTAAAAAAATGCATCTCAATACAAACTAAATAATGAGATGGAGCAAAATAACACTTCATCAAAAACTTAATTAGCACAAAACAATTAGCATTATTTATTGTGATCATTGTGATGTCCTATTCAGGATTGAAAGTAAACGAACAAACGAAACGAAACTTAAGCTAAAAGCAGACTAGCTACAAGTCACCTTGATAGCACGTTTCAAACGTTGAAACAGGGTTCATGAAATATAGAAACGTAAATAGAAATAATAATAATACCAATCAAAAATTATAATCAAACAGAGATCACATTTTACTTTGTTTACCATAATTATTATCAAGTAAAAGAAAATGAGACATGTTAGAAGTATAATCTTGCCTTTATCAGATTTTGGTGACATCACCAAAGATGACAGTTTTGCAGCATTTACGAAGACAGGTTCTTCAAGAAAAATTTAAATAATTATTTATTTTATTATCATAATTCACTATTAATACGGTTTCGTGTCACAACTAATTATACGACAATTTTTATTTTTCTATCTACTGAATAATATTTTGCGTATAATGTTATTTCATAAATTTTTGAATGCTGAAATATTTCAGCTGATGCTTGAATGAGTCATAGCTGTCTTTGAGACGTAACAACAATCGGATTCGGAAACATTGATCTCATTTCATACAAATTTGGTAAAAGAGATTTCGTGATTTTTCTAAAAGTAAAACTAAATAAATCCCAGTAAGTAAAACTATATTTAATTTGTATTAAATATATTTTACATTTTCAGTTTCCTTTACTATTTATATATCAATGTTGCGAACTCTGACTATTAACCTTATAAAATGCCGGCGGTCCAATATTGCTGATTCATTTATTTGTAAACAGTGCAGAGGCACGTCGACTTTTGGTATTGAATCCCCGCAGTCTTCTAAAATAGTTAAGGGTCAGTAACTACATAAAACTAATTTGTCAACTAATAACATAATTAACATTTATAAATATTTCAAAATTTGTAAACTTAATCGTGTTTTAGATAAAATTACATATTTTTAAATTAAAATTATCTTTAAATACTTGCTATCTTATCTTTCAATGGGCATTACTTTTTATTTTTAGCAATGGCTGAAGACAAATCCCAATTTCTGCTGCCTAACAACCAGAAATTTGTAGAACTAGACAGTTCTCAAGCATTTAATAAGCTAACGGACAAAGAAAAACTTTATGCACATTATTTGAGTCAGGTTAGTTGGTGGTTTCCTTATTTTATCGCTAAGCGAATTCTAGTATCCTTTGTGGTTCAATGTTTATTTTTTATGTACAATATGTTTGTAAAAATGAATAAATCAATTATTATATGAGATAAAGTCTGTAAATTTAAAGAAATAAAATCAGTAACTAACGTCTATGCAAGGTAAGAGTTAGTTGGTGATTTTATTTTTCATCATCATAAACAGTGACTATGAATAATTTCGTAGTTTAGTAAATAAACTCCAAAGTATGGAAGCACCACCTTTAAGCAATAATATAAAATCACAGCTTAAC
Source organism: Mythimna impura (assembly GCA_905147345.3). Taxonomy (NCBI): domain Eukaryota; kingdom Metazoa; phylum Arthropoda; class Insecta; order Lepidoptera; family Noctuidae; genus Mythimna; species Mythimna impura. Next base: position 11,292,563 of record LR990343.1, on the reverse strand, counting down.
CTTGCCCTATCTGCACATTGGTTTTAGAACTCGCTACTGCCTGACTTTAAGGACTACTAAATTCTTGCAGTTTTTAAAACATGAGTTTGAATTATTATCTAATAAACAAAAATCTTATGTTGCAGTGCTTGTTATCAGACTTCTCTGAAACGGCATGACCAATTCTTATGAAACTTTTGTGTATATTTGGCAGGTCTGAAAATAGGTTGTAAGCTATTTTTTTACACTCCTAGGTGATAAAGCTACTATTATGCAGGTAGAGCCACGGGCACCAGATAGTAATGCTATAATATTATTTATTTTTGTGATGTTTATTTGACTGATATCTTTCCTTCCTTTTAATATGTACATGTTCTAAAATAAAGTCCCGTACTGCATCTGTCTGTCTGTTTGCATTTACTTTTTTACGTTTGTATATTACTGGAGGAAAGCTGTGAATTTTAAAGATTTCTGACACTCATGCAAATGTGAGGCACATTGGTTTTAGTCCTGTGATTAAATGGCAAACACAAAGCATATATTAATTAAAACTGATTGCAAAAACTAAAAAAAGGAAACAATATAACATGAAATTGAGTTCAAAACTTTTAGTCTGTAACACCATGCGTGGGTGTAGGTGTCACAAAATTTGGCATAGGTGTAGGAAGGTTAAATACTTGTTTGTAGTGACTATATAACTTTATTTTTAGTCCACAAAATGTAGTATCATATATTCTTAGCAGCTGTATCTCTTGTTTACCTATTGAGATAAGGGTAATAATATTGTTGTTTTCATTAACACTATGCTCCATTTGCAATAAGATTATACATTTAAACAAACCATTTTTACTGTTCATTCTCCAATTTTGACTTTGACATTGGTGGCATTTTTTTTTAAGGTGGGAAATCATCCAAATGACTTCTCGCGCTTTGGGTGGAGCGGGAGGGAGTGTCAGACTTTTACTGACTAAAACCACAAGTATCCTTCAATTACCCTTTGCGTTCCAGGACTACGGGTTTCCCTTTCAGAAATTCTCCACAGTCCTAGCTAGCGGGCATCGGCCCTGCTGGGCCCCTACGGTTCGCTGACATCTCTTTGAGGAGCGCGTGGATCACTACGCGCTGTTGACGACTGGGCTCGGTCAGGGTTAATTACCGGACAGCCGGACGGCGAGCTACCCAGTGCTCGACGTCCGCAAGCCCGCGTCTACCGTGGCTGGTAGTCGGGGTTGGAATTACGGCGGCTAGGGCGTGAGGACCTTCGTTCCCTCACGCGTGCAGCCTCCTCCTTCGCTAGCATTACTGCTTCGCAGAAGGAGGCGACCGCCTGCCATTCTTCCTCGCTCCGGACCATAGCACTAACCAGGGCCCGACGCGAAAGGTCGCTGCCGCCAATTGCCTCCACGAGGACACGGCTATGCTCCACCGTGTCCTACGGGAAGACATTGGTGGCATGACAAATGGCGGCTGCAGTAAATAGTTGATATTTTAATTACTTTTTGCTTCTAATGCCATCCTTATGTCTACAGAATAGAAGTCAAAATCGGTTGAACGGACAGTAAAAGAGATTTGTTTAAATGTCTAATCTTATTGCGAATGGAGTATAGGCCACAAATAAATAATAATTATTATTTATTTATTGATACACAAGTTTGAAACAAAATGAGAAATATACAATTTTTAAGAAAATAAACAAAAAGCACATAAGAAGTTGCCATGGGCACCAAACTAGGCACAGCCTGTATCAGGTCCAGGTATAGTGGTCCAGGACTAATTAGTTCTGTGTAACACAGCAAAATATTATAATAATCAGAGAATGGATTACCTATAAAAAATATATTTTTGCTTTATTGTACAGTGACATAGGTTACTTAAAAACAGTATGACTTTAGTGCTTCCCAAAAGTGAGAATGTTGCAATACAAAGTCTATAATTTTACATACCCAATGATGTGTAACTACAATAAAGATTATATGTATTTACTTTTGGGAAACACTGTAGTATTACTGTATTTATAGAAACCTGTGTCTATTAGCTTTATTGCAAAAGCAACAGTAACTAAAACACTTAATGACTGGCAAGTGGGTAAACAAAAAATAAAATATATTTTATATGAACTATTCTTATTTTTTTCATGATATTTTTGAAAATCATCCTGTATTATACTTTGTTATTCCATATAACGAACTGCTGAGCTGATGTAATAGCAACACGAAATATGTATCCAGACTTTTTGTAATACATAAATGATTTTAAGAAGTGTCCGTGAGTTTCTTGCATGTTCTTCTCTAAAGAGATCTATGCTTTGAAATGTGCAATTAGTTTCATTATTTCTGACTGACCAACTTCTTGACAATTCAAAAGTGCCTGTAAATGGTTTATTTGAAATAAATGGCCTGATTTGATTTGCAAAAACTTGACAATCATACAAAAATCTATGTATAGGGCCTGTTACACTACTCGATATTCAGACAGTCTTAGTCGATGTCGCGTAGTGTAATAAGGATTAGACCGGTCTTGGAACAAAAAATAAGACAATCTGAATATCGCGTAGTCTAATAGGCCCTTATCTAGTCATACACACACGGCGGTACCTATGACATGGCTTATCTAGGGTTATTTTTCAATAATCCTAGCTAGGGGGCTTAGCCCATGACATGTCTGATATTTGTGTGAAATTATATATTTTGGTGCCCATAATAGAATTTCGAATCGGTAGCCCAATATCCTGGGGTGGTTGCTGGACCATACTGTTCACTCGGCCATAGACATATACGCCTCTGCAGTATGACCAGATAGGCGGTAAGACCCTTCAAAGAACACGCCCGGCGGTAGTAAATAGTATTTGTAATAAAAGTAATTTTCCAGGCGGCATGGAACGGTGGACTTATAGTTCTAATGCAGACGAGCCCGGAGTCTCCCAAGATCTTTGCTTTGCTGCACAGGATCTTTGCCATGGAATCCTTGCAGTCTCTTAAAGATGCTGCAAGCGCACAGGGTGTTAGTAATGACGATTTTCAGGTATTTACTCTTTTTTATTTCTTATTTCTTTATTTCTTACTGTCCAAGTTACACAGTATTACATTGTTTTGTTGTACAAACACATTTAAGTCGCACAAATATTTTAACGGCGAAAATTTGTATTTATGTTGTGTGAAACGTATTCCTGTCTAGCTCGGGATAAAAACTATGTGCTGTACAGGACACGGTCTATCAAATTTCATCAAAATCCGGTTCAGGCTTTTGAGCGTGAAGGAGCAACAAACATACACATACATACAAAATTTATTTAATACTAGCTTATGCCATCTTCTTTCGCCTGAAAGTAAAAAATGGTCTCAAGGGAACATATTTCCGGGATAAAGAAGTATCCTAAATTTTTTTTTTTTTAGGTGTGAAGTCATCTAATGACATCTCCCGCCCTTGGGCGGAGCGCGAGGGCGTGTCAGACTTTTACTGACTAAAACCCACTCGTTTGTTCCTTCTTTGCCTTGCGTTCCAGGGCCCCGGGGTTCATTTTCACTTAACCCATAGCCCCAGTAGGCTTCGACCCTGCTGGGCCCCTACAATTTGCCCCTATGTGCTTTTCCAGAACATCAGAACATAAATCCCTTCAGTAATTTCAGCGTGAAGGAGTAATTTACAATTATACACATTCACAAACTTTCGCCTTAATAATATTACTTTGATAGTGTGATTGTATTTTCTAGTACATTCTATTCCCAAGACTTTTTAATGTTTTACCTAACATTCTCATTAACAAAATATAACTGATAACTTCACCACATCCTATGAACAAATAAACACATTATCTACGTACTATTTTGCGGTCGAAAAACATCCTATTATTATGAAAATTGTTCTTTTGTGGTTTTCAGGCATTTTTAGTGTATGCTGGAGGTATATTTGCCAACAGCGGTAACTACAAAGGTTTTGGTGATACAAAGTTTATCCCGAATTTACCTAAAAACTCTTTCGAGCTTATTGTGAAAGGTTCTAAGGCTTTTGAAGATGACCCTCAGCATATGATGAAGATTTGGCAACAAACAGAGAAGTTTATATACAGCATTTCTCCGAGGCTTACTCGTCTTGGTTTAGCTCCAGAGGTCAGTAAATAATTATGTAAATCTTAGTTACCACGAAATGTTTGTTAATGTGGCTATTTGGACAGCTGTTCGACTTTTAGAGGTATGTGGAACAGAGTGTAAAATCCCGTAAACTCCTGTGGACGGATGGTAGGATCCTCCGACCAGACGGGTGTTGTGTCTGGTCCGGGCAACTGCTCGATAGTTGACTTTGGACTGTTGTATAATCTCTCTGTCACGCCGACAACTCTAATATCGCAATGAAAGAAAGAAAAACTTTTTATTTGCCGGAAAATGCGCAAACTTATATACTATAGTGTAGTTCCTATAGATGTCGCTAGTCGCTACTGAGTAATTTTATCAGACGGCCTGTTATGTACCAGCTTTTCTGAGAAAATATTTAATTGAGTATTTGCCTGTTTATTTTTGTATAATATTTTATATTACACTAAAAATAAATCTTTTGCTGAAAACAGCATTAAAATTAGTTTTTGAATGAAGCAACAATTAGCATTTAAAATATTGGTATGAGGAAGAGAGGAGGCGTGGTGGGAACGTCTCGCTATCCCTTTGTACACACGTATCCTCTGTATGTTACTTGACAGTTGCCCTTCCACAAGTTTTGAAAGGTTTCTAACTTTCTAATATCAAACGGATTTGAAAAATTATTTTTAGAGGAACAATCAATTTCAAATAAACAACATAAGTGAAACTAAACAAACTATAAACTCAAAAATGATAAAGACAAATTAATCTCTCAGTCATTCCAATATTATGTAGCCCAAACATTATTTTCAGGGTGTCACCACTTACTTCTCCAGTAACATGACGGAACAAGATTCACAGTTAGTGAACGATTGGATGAAAACTAAACTTTTAGAAGCATACATCTGTCGAACATTCAAAACTACAGTGGAAAATGACAGTAAGTATAGAAAAAGAAATATAAGTCATCATCTCCCAAACCTTTTCCCAACTACCTTTTTTTTCGATGGGAAAATCATCTTATGACAACCCATCGCTCTTGGGCGAGGCGGGAGATAGTGTCAGACTTTTACTGACTAAAAACCCACTCCTGTTCCTTCGTTGCCTTTCGTACCAGGGCCGAGTCTTCCTTTCAGAATCAGACCCTTGGCCCCGGTAGGCTTCGACCCTGCTGGGCCCCTACAGTTGCTGACATCTCCTTGAGGCGCGCGTGGAACAACACGCGCCGTCGACGACTTGGGCTCGGTCCAGACGGTTACCGGAAGGTCGGACGGTGAGCCACCCATTGCTCGCCGTCCGCAAGCCCGCGCCTACGGTGTCGACTTCCAGTCTAACCGGTTGCGGCTGAATAGGTACCTGTGTTTTATATGGTGCGGCTGCCTATCAGACTTCCACAATCTAGTTACTAAGCAACACAATACTCCTTGGATAGACTGATGGTCAGACTTTCTGGCACCTGACTACCTGTAACGACTGTCAAAATCTACGAATGACAACCGGGATCAACAGCTTTACGTGCTTTCCGAAGCACGGGGTGTCAGTAATGTCCTAGATAAACTTAGAAAACTTCATAAGCAATTCTCTGACTGTAGGTCTAGTCTAAAGTCTCGGATATCGACTGCTTATAATACCTACATTAGGCGCATCGAAGGGAACATTAGGAAAAACCCCAAAGAGTTCTGGCAGCATATTTCTAACCTTAGATCAAAAGGCGGGTTTGAGCCTAGCGTTACCCACAAAGGTAAAATACACAGTGGCGTAGCAGCTGCTGAGGCATTCCCAGAATATTTCGTCTTCCAAAACGAAGTACCAAAGTTAGACCTCGGGAATATAGCCAACCCAAGCAACAGTAATATTAGTAATTACATTAACATTCTAAGCTTGGCCGAAAGTGATATAAGTACCGGAATAAAGAAACTAAAGCCCGACAGTTCAAATTGGTCCTGATAGGATTCCTCCTTGGTTCTTAAAAGAGGGAGAGGAATTTCTTATTCAGCCCCTAAAACACATATTTAATTTATCTTTAAAATCCGGAGTCTATCCACCACCATGGAAGATTTCACGTGTGACTCCCATACCGAAATCTTCAAATAAATCATCAGTCGATGAATATCGTCCAATAGCGATACTGTGTTCTCCCGCGAAAGTGTTCGAGAATGTCCTACACCAAGGAATTTATAAGCAAGTGACACAGTACCTGTGCAATGAGCAGCATGGCTTTCGCGAAAAAAGATCCGTCACTACTAACCTACTTACACTAGTTAATTACATCTCTACTAGTCTTGATCGCAGACGCCAGGTAGACGTTGTTTACTTTGATTTCCAAAAGGCGTTCGACAGAGTAAACAATGACGTCTTGCTATCAAAGCTCAGCGCGATAGGTGTTGCTCTAGGGCTTCTACGGCTTCTTGCAGATTATTTGCGGGACCGACAAAAATTTGTCAGATTGGGTTTGTACGAGTCACTCCCATTAACTCCCATACCACACTCGTTCAGGTGTGAGTCAAGGTTCGGTAGTCGGGCCTCTCCTTTTCATCTTGATGATTAATGAGTTAATGACCTCCCCGATGTGGTTGCGAATGTTAGATCCCTTTTATATGCTGATGATTTAAAACTTTTTTATGAAATAAAATCTGAGCTCGATTGCCAAGTCCTGCAAGCAGATATTGATTCAGTATAGAAGTGTTAGAAAATAAAATGGAATTTAATAAATCAAAATGCTACGTGATGTCTTTCGGTCGAATGCGGCACCCAGTCAACTTTCTATACAAACTGAATGGAGATACAATTACAAGAACTGATTCCATGAAAGACCTGGGAGTCATATTCGACCGCAAGCTCACTTTTCACGACCACATCACATCTACTGCCAAGGAGTCCTTCAGGCGCCTTGGTTTTGTTTTAAGGAACTGTCGTGATTTTCACAACTCCCACGTTATCAAGCTTGTTTTTGGGGCATTGGTCCGTAGCAAGCTTGAGTCTAGTGCGTGCGTATGGAATCCGTATGAAAAGCAGTGTATTAGCTTTAGAGAAAGTACAAAAAGCATTCCTCAGGTACCTTTACAAGCACTCGTACGGGTTTTATCCCTATTTGTACCCCACTAAATTCTTGTTGGGTTGCTTAAATTTCAACTCCCTAGAAGTAAGACGGTCGCGCGATCAGATGACTGTAGTATTTAAAATTCTTAGGGGGATTATTGATGATCCTGATCTGCATAATGAAATATGCAATCTGTTCGTCCCAGACAATTACTGTCGTGGCAGAAAACATCGTTTACTGGCTGTTCCAACTTCCCGTACTATTGCACATTCCAAGTCGCCTATTCCTCGGACAATAGCCGCCATTAACGCTCTCCTGAACTCAAACACAGGTCTTGATGTGTTTGCGGATGAATGGAAGCTGATAATGTCAGAATGTTTGAATTTTTGTGAGAAGGATGCATGACTGAGTTAAAAATTAGGTATAAGTTTAAATAGTGTAATTGGCTTCGGCCGTTCTATTTAAATAATATTAAATAAATAAATAATTATGAATAGATAAAATCACACATGCATGAGATGTGGGTGTCTTAACCACTGGGCCATCACAAAGAATTATACACTGATATTGTGTAAATGTTTATTAGCTCGGCATAAATCTACACTTTAACAAAATATCGTGATGATAATCACCACTAATACAGTTGAGATAATTTCAATCCATCGCCAGTTTTTGTGTAGTCTCAAGTTGATTTTTACATTGAACTTCGTCTTCAATGATAATTATACAGTATAGTATGTTTTTCAAAAATTTGATAATGGTCTCAATAATTACCTTGATATTAGTGGTAAACGAAGCGCTGCGCTCAAAAACGGAGATCATAGATGAAATAGTATGAAAATAGACTACCACGTTTAAATGGGATTTTGAGATGTTTTCTATGAATGCAAAAAATACCTTGCCTAAAATTTCTTCCTTTTTAAGTTTTTTCTACCTTATCTGAAATCGTAGGTACGTACATAGTAAAAATTTTGGTTGTTGTAAAACCGATTTATCCTAACCCCCGTACTAGTATAGTATATTCATCTCATGCACACAATTTGGACATCACATCATTAGAAATCTTGCTCTAATTGCTAGATTCACCAATATCGTGTTTTTTCCCACAGTACCATTATACACTATCCACTTGGCCAGCGTGGAGCAAACACCAGCGCCAGGCCTGACCATGGCCATGGAGAAATACAAAGGGGCATACTTCCAGGTCACTCGGGGGGATTATTCCCCACTCTTGAAGAAGGTCAACGAAAATCTGACGATGGCAAGGGAGTATGCCGCCAACGACAACCAAAAGAATATGCTGACACATTATGTTAATAGTTTCAAGGATGGCAACTTAAATGAACATAAGGAGGGAAGCCGGTTCTGGACTCAGGATAAGGGACCGATCATTGAAACGTAAGGAGTTTTTATAGTTTAAAAAAATGTTATTGATAAATTTTGACTTGGATTTTGATGTGGCTGATGATTTAATTTTTTTATTTTATCTAGTTCGGATTATAGAAGTAATAAAACGTATAATTCACACCATTTTCCACGAAATGACACCGTTGGTGGCCATTTTTTTTTTTTAGAAATTTCTAGCAATGTTTGAATTTTTCTGTCAATATTTTTAACCGACTTCCAAAATAGGAGGAGGTTTTTAAGTCGTCTGAATTTTTAAGGTATACATGGAATTATTGAGGCACGTTCCTGTAACAATAACTCTGGACTTCTCTCATCCTTATGAGTATCATGCAGAAACGATTCTGGGCTCTTTATTTATTGATTCGAAATGATTTTACACACTTGAGCCATCGACTCAAAAAACTTTTTTTTTCATTCTTTTTATTTTGGCATTAAACAGTCATATACAAAAAAATATAATTCTTAAGATAATTGTTTCCTTACATTGTACATATAGTGCGGGCAATGTAATTTTCACAAACCTTTACCGATCTTCCACAGATATCAAGGCTTCATCGAGACGTATCGTGACCCCAGCGGTCAGCGCGGAGAGTTCGAAGGGTTCGTAGCTATGGTCAACAAGGAAATGTCTAAGAAATTCGGCGACCTCGTCGATGGAGCCGAAAGGTTCATCAAGTACCTGCCCTGGGGTGAAGACCTGGAGAAGGACACTTTCCTAAGACCAGATTTCACCAGTTTAGATGTCATGACTTTCTCTGGAAGTGGCATCCCTGCTGGCATCAACATTCCTAATTGTATGTATAAATGTTTATCCATTAAAGACCTCTGAAAATCTGTTATTTTGCGTGTTCATAATGTATGTACTCATAAATTAAAAAGTAAAAAATTATATTTATGGAAACCTTACACATTAAATTGAGATTCCGAATGACGAATTAAAAAAAAAACTATTATGGTTTAAAAAAAAACACGTAATTCGAATTTTTCAAAAAAAAATGTACTAGAAAGTTCTGTGAAATATTCGAGTGAGCGACGGAAGTTACCGAACGCCAACACAACGTTCAAACCCAATCTTTCTTCCCGTTGCATGTTTATCAAACAACAAGCTTTCAACCATACTCTCGTTGACTATAGACGAACCGGGAAAGGCCCTCGAAGCCGATGTTATACGTTTTCATTTAAAAACCTGGTGTTCATTAGATTATAAAAGCTATACCATCACTCGCTAACTTGTTGAGTAAACTAATAATGTAGTTTCTATTTGTTACAAAACCAAACTTATAACTTCTTTGACTATTTTCTCCCTCTCCTCTCTTTTTTGACTCTACTTTGTATTGTTATCTTTATCTTGAGAACAAAACTTTTCCCTGGAATGGGAAGTTGCAAATTAAAATACCAACGAATTTGTTTATCACAGATGATGAGATTCGTCAGAACTTCGGCTTCAAGAACGTGTCTCTTGGCAACGTGATCCCAGCTGCCTACAAGGAGAGTGTCATTCCATTCTTGAGCGAAAGCGACAAGGTGCTCTTGGAGAAATACAGGGTGGCTGCCTTTGAGGTGAGGAACTTCTATATTTGGAACTTAAGATTAGTTCTCATGGCACCGTATCCATTAAATAAACTGCGGGAAATTGTCTGCAAGGGAGTTAGTGATAGTGTGACCAGTGACAGGACAGAATGGAGGAAAAAAGGGGTTGCGTCGACCCCAAACAACACAGGACAAGGGCAGAACGATGATGATTAATTAATGATGCAAGATTGGTGGAAAAACAACTTTATTCTACTAAACTTATAACTGAAAGCTCGTTGTCGTCATCATCATCATCATCATTTCAGCCGAAAGACGTCCACTGTTGGATATAGGCCTCCCCTAAGTGCCGCTATAATGACCGGTCCTGTGCGTCTCGCATAAATCGGATTCCCGCGACCCTCACCAGGTTATCAGTCCACCTTGTGGTACGTTGTCATAAAATGTATTTATTTAAATCTGGTTTAGAATGATTTAGAATTCAATTTAGTCTGACTGCGGTAGCCATGATATTATACGAAGCAATAATATGTCAAAGTATAGTAAAAGTTAATTTACGGAGGCACTGGCGCCTATTCTCTTGTGCACTAACTAAACTTATTTCAAACTATCCCTCTCTTTTACTAATCGTTAAAACTAAAAAGAGATAGCAATAATTTTATCCCTGTAAAATTAGTTTACGTGATGTATTTCTTTGTATTCTTATCAAACTGTTAATCTACACATTCTGAAATCACGTCTAAAATTGTATGGCTGACGAAATTCGGACTAATTTGACAGGAGTTAAATTCTTGCTATCTTTTTTTATACGTGTAAGAGAGAGCGATTGTTTTTTTTATTAATATTATTGATAGGCTCGCGTTTGACCACTACTTGTTTGACCACTTGCTGTTTGTACATTTTGTATGCACATAAAAATATAAACATGTTTAAAAAATACAGTGATGTTCATAATTTTAATACTAGGAACAAACACAAATTTGTGGTTCCTACAACCAGGCTGAAAAAAATAGGGGGCTCATTTAGATGCCAATGTATACACTTCTATAATAAACTTCCTAGTCATATTCAACAACTAAGCCTAAATAAATTCAAATTATTTGTAAAGCGAAAACTTTGCCAAAAGGCTTTTTACACTATAAAGGACTATGTTGAGGACCAAAAGGCTTGGGATTGACCTGCTCCAGTACGCACTGCAACTGTTGTCTTATTATTATTATTTTTTCTTTTGTTTTTATTTTTAATTGTGCTTTTTATTATTTATTACAATTCGATATTGTAGATTATTTTTATTTTGCAATTTGACTTTTTTTTCTATTAATTTTTGTCAAAAATGTTTACTTTGCTAAAGTATTACATTTTGTAAACTATATTTTTCCTTTTATTATTGTGAACGTGAGGACTATGTTGATTGTTTTTTTTTTCCTTTTCAGTAATTTTAATGTATGTCTGGCAATTTGAGTATTTTCTGCGGCCTACCCAAATGTCCTTTCCTTGGTATTGTTCGTCAAGTCGTTGAGCTCCTTAGTAGTCCTGAGTTGAGCTTTACGAATACTGACAAATGCTTGCACTGACTGGACAGGTCCACTCAAATCTGTATGGTTCTTTCTTCAAAAGACCATTTCAGACAAATCTGCATGGTTCTCATGTGATTTGACCATTACATATTTACTGTATGGACTTTAAAAGAGACTTTGACCCCTGAGTTTGTTTCGGTGTTTCTTCTCAGGGTAGTCAGCTAGGAAACACCGGCCTCATCTAGTTTAAAATGACGAAAAAAAAAATTTACGTGTAAAAGTGTTTTTTAAACCTATTTACAAAATAAATATCATTTATCACTATCTCACCTGATGGTAAGCGATGATGTGGCCGACGATGGAGCACGCTTGCCTAGAAGTAACCTATTCACTCTTGACTTAAAGACCCCGGTTGTAGCTATCACTAAACACAGACTCCGGCAGGGAATTCCACTCCTTAGCTGTACGCATTATGAATGCGTTCCCAAAACGCTTTGTACGTATGGGTGGGATGTCCACCATGTACCGCTGGCGCAATGCCGTGTTTAAAATAAGTTTTATCTTATCTTATCTTATAGTGAGGCTGGCCCTAAGCCAGAGCACTTCGACCCTTCTGGATCTTTTGTGCTAATCCCCCTCCCTTCTACTCAACCCCCAGCCTTCCGTGCACCTTTTTCATGAGTCCCAGTATGGCCTTGATGGGGCTGAGCCTGTAGTCCTCTGGTCTTGGAAATGGTTGACCCAGATACTCTAGTCTCCTGGAGCCTAGTGCTGCACAGTCGCATAGTACGTGTAGCATATTCTCCTCTGCCTCTCCACAGATCCTGCAAGTCGGGTCGCTTGCTAGTCCCATGTTGTGGAGCTGTTTGTTGGTGGCATAGTGCCCCGTGAAGACTCCTGTGATTGTTCGGAGCTGTGATCTGCTGTACCTCCATAGTTTTTGGGTCCAGGCCTTATCTATGTCATTAAGAAATAGCTTTGCATGCTTCTGGCCTGTTGTGTTGCGCCAGTGTGTGCTGTGTATTTCCAACGCAGCCTTTTTCAATGCTTGGTTGATGACCCTTGGTGAGAGTCCTATGAAGGGTTCCGGTCCGTATAAGGGTGTCTCAGATCCTTTCCTTGCTAGAGTGTCGGCTCTTTCGTTGCCTTCTACTCCTGTATGACCTGGCACCCAGATCAATCTGACCTTGTTGCGCCTTCCTATCCGATTTAGTATTTTAATACAGTTTAGTACCAGCCCAGAATCCACTCTGTTGGACGTGAGTGCCTTGAGTGTTGCTTGGCTGTCGCTTAAAATGTAGACAGTGTCCCCTTCGGTGCCTCTGTCTAGTATTTCCTGCGCGCATGCGATTATAGCATAGGTCTCTGCTTGGAAGACCGTCGCCAGTTTGCCCATGCTTAGGCTGAGGTTGCAGTTGTCGCTATGTACCCCCGCTCCTGTACCGGTGTTCATTTTAGAACCATCCGTGTACCATACCTGGTTTTTCCCTTTGTGGGGTTTTATCCCACCTTTCCATTCCTCCCTGCTCGGAATGTAGATCTTAAACTCCTTTTTGAGATTATGAATGGCATGTATTTTGTCACATCCCATGTCCATCATCCAGTCAAGTTCCCTGTTTGGTCTTGTGTTTGTATGGTTTGTTTTACATCCGGAGTTCGTCCAGTGCCCCATACTTTTAAGCCTATGAATGGCCCTCCTCGCCTCTAGTTCCACTTCAATGTGTAAAGGGGTGAGATTGAGCAGCGTTTCCATCGCCGCAGTTGGCGTGGTCCTAAATGCTCCTGTAATGGCCATGCAGGCAGTCCGCTGTACTTTGCTTAGGGCCTGTCTGCAAGTTGCCAGCTTGGTTCTGGTCCACCATACGATGCTCCCGTATGTGATCAGCGGTTTCACCATCATGGTGTAGATCCATTTGATAACCTGGGGTCTAAGGCCCCATGTTTTCCCATAGGCAGAGCGACACATGCCAAATACTCTTAGAGCCTTGTTTGCTGTCGCTTCGGCATGGCTTTTCCACGTGAGTTTGCTGTCTAGGATTACTCCTAGATATTTTACTTCTGTGGACAACTCTAGTACAGTGTCGTAGAGCTTTATGGTACCCATTGCTGTTAGGTCCCTCCTTCTGGTAAACGGGATGATCACCGTTTTGCTTGGGTTGATGGATAGGTGGTTGAGTTTACACCACCTTTCAACCATGTTCAATCTCTCCTGTATAATCCCTGACACAGTGTTGGGAAATTTTCCGTTTACAAGTATCACGAGATCATCTGCATATCCAACCGTGTACGTTGGTCCTTTGTTCAGTTCTATTAGCAGCTCGTCTATCACCAAACACCAGAGTGTTGGCGAGAGTACGCCTCCTTGCGGGCATCCTCTTGTGACATGCGCCCTTTTGGTCTCACCTAGCAGTGTTGATTCTATAACTCTGCCCTTCAGCATATTGTCCATCCAGTCACAAATGGTAGGGTCTATGCCATGTTTCTCTGCAGCTGTTCGTATCGTTCTAAAAGTAGTGCGATCGAACGCGCCTTCTACATCGAGAAAAGCTGCTAGGCATATCTCTTTGCATTCTAGCGCCTTTTCGGCACGACTTACGACCTGGTGTAGCGCCGTTTCTGTCGACTTACCAGGCTGGTATGCGTTTTGCATCCTGTGAAGCGGTTGTTTCTTCAGCGCTCCCTCCCTGACATGCTTGTCTACAAGCTTTCCAGAGTTTTCAGGAAGAATGATGTCAGGCTTATAGGTCTGTATGACTTAGCGTCCTCGTAGTCCGCTCTTCCTGGCTTGGGAAGAAAGATTACCTTCGCCTGTCTCCACGCCTTTGGTATGTAGCTAAAGGCGATGCATGCTCTGTATAGTCTACCAAGATGCGGTTCTAGTATGTTCCCCGCTCTTTGTAATAGGGCTGGGTACACTCCGTCTGGTCCCGGGGCCTTGTATGGCTTGAAGCTTTCCAGGGCCCACTTTATGCCATTCGGCCCTACTACCTTTTTCTAAAATAAGTTTAGTTAGTGCAGAAGAGAATTGGGGCTGCTGTCACTGATACCAGGATAGCTCGACAGGTATGATGGGGTCAATATGACCCATTGGCTTTAGGTCATATTAACCTTATATTTTTGTTTACAGGTACAAGTAGGCCTACACGAGTTGCTCGGCCATGGCAGCGGTAAACTGTTGCAGCAGAAATCCGACGGTACATTCAACTTTAACAAGGAGAAAGTCAAGAATCCACTCACTGGTACAATTAAGTATTTATTCCGTCCATTTTAATAACAAGTACATAGGCGGTGACAAATAGGTCTAAGGGGGTCCCCCTTGTACCTTTCTGGATTTCAATAAGATATACAAAAACATGAAAAAATACATATTTATAAACAGACTCATATCATGCTAGGTTCTCTAAACGTAGCCATACACGCTAGGGTATACACACAGGTTTGCCTGTACAGTTGAGTTGTAAACCGGAGCGTGTATGTTGCACAACTGTGCAGGCAAACCTCTCAGGTGTGCCTGACAGGTTTGCCTGCTAGGGTGTACCTTAGCGTGTATATTTTATTTTTGAGCTCACTTCGTTCCCACTCGCATTTTTTTTTCTCTTTATAAGTTGACAAAGTATGTTCAATCTCTGTATGGATGTTTAAGCCGGTTGCTAAAGATACATCCCTCTGAAAATATTTCAACCTGTACCCATGTACAAGTACCTAGATATCCTAGCTATTTCGGTCTTTCACATAATTATGCAAATTCAACAGTAGACGACGAGTAGACCTAGAGCTGCGGGGTTGTCCGAAAGAATTACCGCGGCCCTGGTACGCAAAGGGCAATAGAAGGAACACAAATGGATTTTAGTCAGCAAAAGTCTGACATTCTCCTCGCTCCACTCAGAGAGCAGTTATTTGTTGATTTCCCTCCCAAAACAAAGAAAGAACGATAGTAGACCTACATTTATTTGCGCAACTCTTCGTCAAGTCGATGACATGATCGACTTGTATAAGTATTTATTACAATTTACAGGCCTATTTGAGTTGCCAAGAAGAAGGTCATGTAGTCACAAAGTTGAAGCTGCTTGCCCGTATCAATGCGTAGATACCTACGGAGGAGAAAGTACAAGCAACTTCCTGGAAAATGAATACAAAAGTAGGCACAACCATTCACAAATATGTTTTGAGTACGCGTATTTCTGCATAATTATGTGGTAGTCGCTAGAGTTAGATAGGTTTTGTGTTTTATAATAAATTGTCTTGATTCCCTTAGCGTGTTTTACTGTCATACGGGTTAGCTCATATATGAGGGTTGGTTGCTTAAATAGTTGGATGTAACATGAAGGAATATGCCACATTTGAGACAAAAGCGCAGCCACTCATGCTACGATCTAAAAAAGAGGTCAGAGAGGAGAGGTCAACTTTAGCATATACTGGGACTTGTGAAGTTTTTTGAATCTATGCAGGCTATTGGAGTAAAGTATAAAAACTGTTACTCTTGGTAACAGTTTCCACATGGAAGCGAAAAAAAAGCCTTCCGCTCTGGCATGCCGGAGCACCGTCCCATACATACTACAACATTATGTATAAAGATAAAACTACATAGCTACGCCGATCTGGGCGCGTCGGTCTACATACATTTTATATGGCAACTAGACTTTGTAGAATTACATTAGATCCACGCCACGCGACGCGACGCTATGACGATGAACTCAGGCGTCGCCCACGTGTGCTTCGATCTGACGTAGTTCCCGCTTCAGTCTGCACGTGTATGGCTTACCTACATAACGCGACTAACTCTGTTTGGCAGGCAAGGAGATTGAGAAGTGGTACAAGCCGGGAGAGACGTACGACAGCACGTTCACGACGCTCGGCTCTGCCTTCGAAGAGTGCCGCGCTGAAGCCGTCGGGCTGTACCTCTCATTGGTTCCCGAGATACTGAAGTGAGTAACGTACTGAGGGATGGTTCATATCGAAGTTATAGACGAATATAGCTGTGTGCAAAATGTGTGAAATATTAACGTCAGTGACTCCCTGAACGAGTGAAACGTTCGATGTATATCCCTTACATTAGGCCTATACAAGGTGATTTTTTCAAGTAGATATGAAAGACCAAATCTGTAACTATGAGGAATAACAAAAAATACTCGAAAAGAGTCGTGGGGCTTTATTTTGATAAAAACTAAACCTGCATTATTGGATGCCATCGGAAAACACAAGACAATTTTTGAATGCCCTATATTATTATTTCCTAGAATTAAATCTTTAGAGAGAATATTATTTTTCAAATCAGGGTTGGGACTCATTTGAATATGGACTTTGCCATCCATACTGCTTACCATCAGGTGGGATCGCACTATCGCATTCAGGCATTAATAATAATAATAATAACTTTATTAGCAACTCAATTTACAATTTACAAAAATAACAGTAAAACCACACTAGGCAGAGCCTGAATCGTCGCTATCAAATTGGCTATTAGTTTATATCATTATTAAAAAAAGTTTCTTTTTCTTCTCTTATCATGCTATCAGTCCAATAACTATGTGTTGCCAGATTGCCAGTCATGCAGGGACATGTTGCGTAAGCGCATCTGTCACTGTTGCGTTTGTCTTATTTTATCATTCGATTAGTAATCTTAATTTCTTAGTAGTCTTTTTTTGAGGTGGGAAATCATCAAACAATTCCTCCGGCTCTGGGTGGTGCGAGAAGGAGTGTCAGACTTTTACTGACTACTTTACTGACTAAAACTGACTACTTTACTAACTAAAACCCACTCGTTTTCCATCAGTTGCCCTTTATTTATTTATTTATTAAAACTTCATGCAACACAAAGGTACAAAGGCGGTCTAAGGCCCGTATTATAGAACCTTACTCAAGTACTACTTAAACTGCGTTCAACCGATTACTGCTTGAGCGAAGAATCTCGACTTAAGCATTCAGTTTATTTTAGAATTATCCTCAAATTCAAATCAAACGAAACTACGCTTGAGTAGAGATTTTGATCTCTGATTTAAATCAGAGATCAAAATCTCTACTCAAGCGTAGTTTCCATGATAATTCCATCCACAAATCCACAATTTCCATGATAATTCTATGCTCAAGCGTGGTCTCGACTACACTTACGAAAACAAAGATCAAATCTCGCCTCAAGCAGAGATTCTGAGCTGATTGTGATTTTAAAATAAGGACACATTGAGTGGAGCTCACTCAAGCACTGTTCTATAATACGTAAAAAATGTCATTTTAAAGTGACACTGCTCAGGTGATTATTGATTGTAGTTTCTCTGCTCAAGTCAAGTTCTAAAATGAAAACTCCAACTGAGACTCGTTTTAAGTAATGCTTGAGTCTTGATTGTAGTTCTGTAATAAGGGCCTTAATGCGGGCCGCAGTAACGGTCCGTTCACGACCTTGCCGCTGTGAGCGGTAGCTAAGCTCGGGGCGGCGAGCAGTACGATCAAAAGTATGAAAATTGTTTGAAGCACACCACGAGACGCCGCTCATAGCGTCGAGCTCCCGCTTTCCGATGCCGCCCCGCTCGCCGCTAAGACCGAAGTCGTGACCAGGCTGTAACTCTTCCGAACAATCCCTCAGTCTTCTCATTAATCCAGAGTTTGAATTGAAGTTGATTGACCTTTCGGAGTACACAGGCGTGAATAATGTTATCTGTTTCTTTCCATTCAGAATCTTCGGTTACGAAGGTCAGGAAGCCGAGGACGTGATCTACGTGAACTGGCTGAGTCTGCTGTGGAACGGAGCCGCGAAGGCCACGGAGATGTACCAGCCTGCCACCAAGACTTGGCTGCAGGTACTGTGTGTTTGATAAAAATAATTTTGATTAAGTCTTTAGCTCAGTTATCACTATATTACTCTAAATTTTTCATACAAACTTCTCCTTAGTCCTTACAATATCAATATTAGTACGAGTGTGATTCAGTGGACATAAAAAAGTTTTTGAATGGCTAATTTCAATCCTACTTTTATTGATATAATTTATTATGCTTTCTGTATCATTGATTTACTTTTTCAAGTAGCCTGTTCATTCTCAAAATAATTATAACAGGCACACGCCCGTGCTCGCTTCGTGCTGATGCGTCTATTGGAGCTGGAGGGAGAAGGCATGCTCACCATCACGGAGTCAGAACCTGGCAAGAACCTGTTACTCACACTGCAGCGGGAACATCTCGCCACAAGGGGGAAGAAGATCATTGGTACGTGGGAAAATTATAAATACAGAGTTATAAGAGCAATGTTAGCCCAGTGGTAATGGCCGACATACGAGTTATATCTCGTGGTTAACTCAGAGCCACGTGGGCTTAACTTGGTGTAAGTCACCATCACTGCTCACAAAACGGTGAATGAGGAAAACATTGTGAGGAAACCGACATAGTAATACTCTTATAGGTATACTATTAATGTTACAATTGATGGATGGTGACGTCCTACCGCTGCAATAATTTATGTGTCTGTTTTAATTGTGAAGTGTGTGTAATGTGTAATGGAAGGTGAGTATTGTGTGGGACAGGAGTGTGCGGGGGGTGCATGTGCATGATATATTTGAGTGTGTGAATGTGAACAAAATCGGGGTGCGTAAGAGATTAGGTGATGTATGTTATACAGGGTGATTGGAAGATTATTTATTTATTTACAAGCATTTGTACAACGTGTTCAAGGTGTTGTACAGTAGAAACTTACAAACTAAAATGGGTGGGTGGGTGTACTTCAAAAGAAAGAACGATTATCAAGCATATTTTGAAAAAGGTTTGAACAAAAAAAGCGCCCTAAGTTTTTTTTTAAATAAAGTTTAAAAAAAGAACTTAATTTTTTTTTCTGAACTTTAAACATCTGTAAAAAAAATGTCTAATGACACAGAAGCCTAAAACATGTTTTGCTGGATTGCTTACACATTACTTTAATTAAATAAAATAAAAATGAATTCATTTATCATTCAATTTGGCCATAAATAAGCAGTTTACATGAAATTTTCGGAATTTCCGAAATAAACTTAAAAATTAGGTTTAAAAAAATTGGAAAGACTTCGTCTAAGACAACCATGGCTTAAATGGTTTTAAATTGTCTGTACTATATTCGCCTCAAAGCTTTGCACTCATCTTCCAATCACGCTGTATATCCTTAAACCAAAGGTTAGAAGACATGTGACATCCACCAACCCGCACTGGGGCCGCGTGGTGGATTACGGCTCTAGCCTATAAGTTTGATAGACCAGAAAGATGGCTTACGACGCGGTTTCTTTAGTTTCATTTTAATGGTGTATGAATGTCCTTGAGCGTTGATATTTCGCAAGTAACAATTGATTACGGAACGGGGTCAACAGCGGTTGGTACATTAATTATCTACTTGAATTTATGAAGTAGGACTGTTTTTGTTTGTATTATCGTAATAAAATATTGATAAACTTCTGTGAAATTTCGCCAGAACTAATATTGTTTATCCCGTCGCAAACAATAAAGATCAGTGGTGGCCGAGGGGTAACGCCTCCTACTTACGAGATGATCCCGTGATCTATCACGGGTTCAAACCCAGGCAGGCACATTACTTTGATAATTTATATCCTCACTACTGCTCTCAAAACGGTGAAGGAAAACACCGTGAGGAAACCGATATGTCACAGAGCCAAAAGTCAAGACATCCACCAAACCGCACTGGGCCAGCGTGGTGGATTACGGCTCATTTCCTCTCCGAGATAGGAGGCCAGGTTCCTGCAGTGGGGATAAGACTGATTATGCTTATGATAAAACAAATATAGCTTACGACGAGATTACTTTGGAGTTTCGTTTAAATGGTCTTGAGCGTTGATATTTCGAAATTTCAAGTAACAATTGAGGGGGGGAAGGTTATGTACTTGAAATTATGGAGTAGGGGTATTTTTGTTTTTTATTTTTATTATCGTTATACAATATCCATAAACTTCTGTGAAATTTCGCCAGCACTAAGATTGTTTATCCCATCACAAAAAAATAAATTTCACATGAATTTCCAGGTGATTTCCTAGTAAAACTGCAAACAATAAAGGCTACGGCTGACTTCGATTCGGGTGAAAAGCTATTCGAGAAGTACAGCCGTCTGGACGAGCCCTGGAACCGTTGGCGCGACATCGTGTTGATGCACAAACAGCCGCGCAATATCTTCGTACAGCCCAATACTGTTCTTATCAATAGCAACAAAGGTAAGTACAAATTGTTTCTGGGTTTACGATTACGACTAGCCATAGAGTTTCCCCATGGCTAAAATTTCAAAAAGCTCCACTTCCACATTATTGAACTTAGTCAAGTTATTGCCTCAAAATCCACCCAATTGTGACTGTTCAAGTCTCTAACTATAGTGCTGAAATATAGCTAGAACACACTTTCAAGTATTTATAACTAGAATTCACGATCGTCGCGTGCATTTATTCGGGAAAACCGAACGCGTCGTCGTAGTTTAGCTCCCAACTTTTCATTGTTTTAATTACTAAAAGTCTTTGTCATTTCAGGTGAGGAAGTAGACATGAAGCGCTACCCAGCGTCGGCTGAAGGTATGATCAAATCGTGGGTGGAACGTTTCCCGAACACGGACATCGATAAAATTCTCGAACAACTGGCAGACAAGGACAGCAAATACTTCGAAGAACTCCAAGCTATCGCCACATAAAAACAACACAAGCATAGCAACAGTTGTAATATTTCACGAGTGTACTACAATCAGAAATTACTATGACAAGTATCTTGTCCTTACATATCCTTATCCCTACATAATATAGTATAAAACGAAGTCCCCCACCGCGTCTGTCCGCAATAAACTCAAAAACTACTGAACGGATCTTCATGCGATTTTTACCAATATACAGTGATTCATGAAGAAGGTATATTATAGAAGAAAAATCCCGAGAATTTCAAAGATTTATAATACCTGTGCGAAGCTGGGGTTCTATTATGAAATATTCCGACATAATGAATTGTAAAATTGTACTAGATAATGTTTGCTATTCCCTATTTCAAGCTCATGAGATACTTGTCATGTGAGTTTAACCCGTATTTTAAACCACTATACTTCATATACCTAATGTTATGATATAATTGTACTGGTACTGAAATTAAATATCAACTTAGCCTATTAGATATCAAATGTATACAGATTATTGTTTTTATTAATATATTCGTACTTAAAAGTACTTAAAATGTCAACGTAATATCATAATAAATACCAAATGTATACCGATTCCGAGTTTTAATTTTCAGTTAAGTTTGAAGAACCGCTTTATTGGCTGTCTTTCACGATACTTTCAGCTTCACTGCAATATAAAAGTCACAATTGAATAGTTAAGTGTCTACGATTGAACCGAACTTCGGTCGCGTATAATGTGTGCTCTACAGAATACGTTGCCACCGAATTGCCGCTGAACTTACGCCGCCGCCGGACCGAAGTTAGACTGTATTCTATAACGCAACGTAATTTCGGCATAATGTGTCGTCAGTAATTCAAATAGCATTGCAGGTGTAATCATGCCGAACTTAGGTCGCGTACCTTCGGCATAGTGTGTTTAAACACTAATAAAGACAGTAGTAAGACTGGACGAGACGGAATTACGTGGAAATGCGTAATAGGTCTCTACAACTATGAAATCGTCGTTTTATGAAACTGCACTCTCGGATCTGCGATATCTTCAGATTTCCTTAAATTATAAATTCAAATATGTATGATATTCCCGTTTTAAAATAAAGATGGCAAGAGTCGTTAGATGCGCAGAAATCGTTTTTTATGTCTCTTTGGTCAGCAAGCGGGACGCGGGGAATGAGCATAAACATCACTCCGAGCGCGCGATTGGTTGGTCAGTCCGTTTGCTACAATTTTTTACTTTCACACAATTTTTTTTTTTTTTGTGAGAAATCATCTTATGACATCTCTCGCCCTTGGACGAAGCGCGAGGGCGTGTCAGACTTTTACTGACTAAAACCCCACTCGTTTGTTCCTTTTTTGCCTTGCGTTCCAGGGCCCCGGGAATTCATTTTCACTTAACCCATGGCCCCAGTAGGCTTCGACCCTGCTGGTCCCCTACCATTTGCTGACATCTCTTGAGGTACGCGTGGAACACTACGCGCCGTCGACGACTAGGCTCGGTCCGGACGGTTACCGGACGACCGAAAGGCGTGCTACCCATTGCTCGCCGTCCGCAAGCCTGCGCCTACGGCGGTGGCTGAAAATCGGGATCCCGGCGGCTGTGGCGAGAGCCGTTCCATCGCGCGTGCGGCCGACTCCTTTGTAAGCATTACCGCTTCGCAGGAGGCGAAAACGTAAAACGTGGTCGCTTACAATGGGCCTCATCAAGTCACCCAAAGGGCAATGGAAAGTGCTAAGCTCGGAGTTTCCTTGCGTGATCGAATCAGGAATGAGGATATCCGCAGGAGAACCAAGGTTACCGACATAGCACGAAGAATCGCCAAACTTAAGTGGCAATGGGCAGGGCACATTGCTCGCAGAACGCATGGCCGTGGCACGTACCGGAAGACGTAGCGTTGGAAGGCCTCCTACAAGGTGGACCGATGACTTGGTAACGGTTGCGGGAGTCCGATGGATGCGAGACGCACAGGACCGTTCATTGTGGCGACACTTGGGGGAGGCCTATGTCCAGCAGTGGACGTCTTTCGGCTGAAATTATGATGATGATGAGGAGGCGACCGTCTGCCAGTGTAACGATCTGTTACGCTTTCACGGACAAATTTCTGGATCGATTTTGATGGAATTTGGTACGGAGTAAGCTTGAACTCCAAGGAAGGACATAGGCTACTTATTACCTGGTTTCGACCATAATACGATACCACCATATTTATAATTAGCTTTTGTTCGTGGCTTCGCCCACGTACATAAAATATAGCCTATGTCACTCAGGGATAAAGCAGCATTCTGTCGGTGAAAAAATTTTAGCAATCTGACCAATACTTTCAGAGATTACCTCCTACAAACAAAAATAGTGTAGAAAATGAAAACCCAAATAAATGTGTCGAGCATGACATACTATGAGTACCAACGTGGAAACAACTACCTATCTCATATCTAAGGTCTCACACAAGACTGCAATGCATCGCAGAAACGAATCGAACTGCTGTGAAGCATTTTCGTGAGGCAAAGCATCGGTTCAGGTGATGTGCGACGCGAATCAATTCGCAAGTTCTTGTGATGCGACGTGCGAGCTCGTAGATTTTTACGGAGCACCGCAGTTTTGTGTTTGGGCCCTAAGACAAACTGGTAGCTTATCTCAAAAAACAAACTATCTATGAGCTTCACCCTCTTTTCAAACCATCTAGTTGTGAGATGCATGGATGCCCTTGCGCATGTAAGGCCTCACGCCCACGGCGAGTTTTTTGTGGCGATGCTGTTGCACGTTCGCATCGATACAGTCGCGATGCTGTAGCGCGTTAGTGGCGCGTTGGCATCTTTTCTATAGCACTTGCAAATGCGACAAATGCTCGTTAGTAGCGATGCTGTCGAGCACTTGCGAAACGTGCGACAGCATCGCTACAAAAAGTCGCCGTGGGCGAGGTGCCTAAACAATAAAACACATTCTTTTAACTATATAATTTATTCACATTCAATACAAAACGTGTGTGATAGCAAATTTAATATCAATCGTAAGAATCACAGTTCCAATGTCACCGCGGTAACTATGATAAAAAGAGAAACATTAAAAATCACCACACACCAATAAATAATTTTCAATTCTAATAAAAATTAATAAATAGATTCGAAATTACGACGATAAACGGATTTGCGTAAAATTATTGCTTTTTTTTTAACAGTTAATACCACTGATATCTAGCCGCTTCCTGACTTGTACAGCAAAAGAATTATGAGACGAGTAGCGCGACAACCGCGCGACGTCGTATACAATACTAGTTGAGTGGAACAAACAGCAGCTTACAATAATACATTTAAAACTGAAAACGCTATTGCTAAAAATATACACGTTTTGTGTGAGTCTATAACAAGTCCGGTCTATAAATAGTTATCCCTAATGAAATCATCTAAGCACCATTCTATTCGATTACTGTTACGTCGTGACTTAGCATTCAATACTATAATGATTATGATAAATATTTAAACTTAAATTGACTTAGGGTCACATAAAAAAATGTAAATTGATAGTAAACTAAGAAAAATTATAGTTAATAATGTTGAGTAAAACGTATTTGTGCAAACACACTCTAAAATTTGTGTCATTTTATATATTTCAATAAAATGGACTATATCAAATCCAGTCACTTATGTTTTATAAAGGCACATAAGAATCAATTTACAATAAACACTTAACAAAAAGTCCACTCTTTGCAAAATATATTATTACACTTCAATAGTCAATCGTATATTTATTATAACAGTAACAAAATCTGTTCAGCTTAAAAAGCTGTATCAAATGTGCGGCAGTCGGTCACCGCGCTTTGGAGAAAGCCAACAAACTTCATACAAAACATTTATAAATACTATATTATTGTAATTTGATGAATCAGTGTGACACTAGCTACACCCTATTAATAATTAATTTGATTTTATAATCCAAATGCCTAACATTCGGAAGTTTTTAAGTTACATTTAATTCTAATTTTGCATGACTTTTAGGATACTTTGAGTTCAGTGAGAGATTCATTGCAATAAGTATTACCTATATTTGCCACTAAAGACAGTCTTCTGTCGGTGATGAGATTCTTTTAATTTACATGAATTCTAAAAACACGTGAGTATAATGCTACGTTTGGCAAGAGTATCGATACAGCCTCGATTAGGTCAACACTAATAGAAGACTATAATGACATTGTAAATAAGTTATAACAAAAACAATGAAAGCATCAAGTTCCGTCAGATACGCCTACATCTAGTCCTCGCAATAAGTTCGCAAAGTTAATTGTCAAAAATGCTTATATAAATCACAAAATCAAGTAATATCCTGCATAATCAATAATTCCTCTCAGTCAACTTTCTCAGAGCATTCTGCACCGTCGCCTTCGCGGTCGCCTTTCGGTGAGATATTGGATCTGAAACATTAGACGGGCGTTAAGTGGCTGCAGATACACACTGTCAAGGGCGCTTTTCTTCTTGTATTGCTCTGTGATGTGTCAATTATGAAGTGCATATTACGAGTACATTTAAAATATTAATTCTACTGTCATGATTTCGAACGTTAAAATGATGTTGGTAGCAGCTGTGATTTTGTTTTCGATTTCTCTACGAGCAATATCATTGTGGACTCTTTAAAGTGAGTATTAGATCTACTATCTACATTTGGAGGCATTCTAGTATTTTACATATTTCACAAAAGTTCTCGTTTGCTATGTATAGGATATAAAACTTTTTAAAAGCATTAGTGCTATAAACTTTAATTCGGAAGCGTGAAGCGTGCACAGAATAAAATCGTATTATCTTTCACTTTGGGAAAGTTATTTGAAATTATTTACGTGACATGTAAGTACAAAAGTATACACACCTTGGCAGTGTTTCCTTCTCAGCATCGGGTTTCCTGGTCACGCTGATTGATATCTTTTTTCTTTGCCTTATTTTTTCCAATATGTTTTCAGGGCTCGGTTCTTTTTCGCTCTCTTTCAAAATAATCGCAGAGTTGCGAGTTGTTCTTTTTGGTCTATAAGTAGCATAGTTACCAGGCGAATACATTGATATGGTTCTGTTGTATTTGTGCGGATCTCTCAACGAATTGACAAGACTATTATCCTCAGTTCCATCGGAGCTGTCCAAGAGAGATTTCGTTCTGGAGTACCGGTTGGCACCGTACGAGGACGGTTGGTCGTAGTCTAAATAACTTCTGCTCCCCGGATATTTTCTAAAGTCGTTGCGATCGAGAGATCTATAAGTATCAATTTTATCATTCAGTCCATAGTTTTCAAACCTTAAGTTAGTCCTAGTGTTAACAGGCAGGTCGGTTAAAAGAGATCTATAGCGTTCCGTGGACGGCGACAAGTCAGACGAGACGGAGAGCCCGGGAGACAGCGGCGACAGGTCGTAGTTGAGCGGCGACGTCGGAGAGACGTCATACTTCGTGTCCGTCGGCTGAGAGTGTATCCTAGCGACCGGGTCGTACTCGGCTGCTCCGGGGCCCACTAAACTACTCTTTCGTCGCTGTTTCTTTTCGTTGAATCTTGAATAAAAGCTTTTCCTACGTATTCTATCGATAATGTCTTCTTTTTCAGGTGTGGTGGAATCGTGACTGCGAAGGTTTATTGCGGTATTCTCTGAAGGTGAAAGAGGGTTTCTATCGGAAAATTTATTATCAGCACTAATGTCAGATTTCAACTCGGAGTTGGAAATAGTTGACCTACTTCTCGACCGACTGCGGCTCTGTGCTTCAGTACTATCGGTACGTGTGCTACTGTCTACAAGTGTGGCATTCTTTTCTGGAATATCTTTCTTTTCAGTCTCACCGTCAACAGAGGAAATATTCATAATTTGAGGTTCTATCACAGGATTAGTAGGAACTATTTTCTTAACTCTTGGCAATCTAGAGAAATCTAATTTTAAACTGTTTCTAATGTTCTTGGATTCATTTTCATTTTTTGATGCTGGTTGGTCATCGTTATCTATGGACAAAGCGGAGACGCTGTCACTAGAGGTTCTCCCGTATTTGTTTTTACGTCCGAGACCATTTAACAGTAGCGACGTTGGTCGACGAGGTTTGTCTTTGTCAAGACTGTCGGCACTGGCTTCTAGATTAGATTCAGTTTTACAATTACTCTCATTAGGCTGTTCAAGACTTTCGCAGAGTGATTTTTCAACAATAGGTTTCGATCTTTCCTTGGGCTCGAATTTCTTAAAGAGCCCTAATACTTTTGATACGGTGGTTTTGTTTTGAGGTGCTTGCTGAGTTTCCAGAGCGGCGACATCAGTCAGTGTGACTGCTCTTTTAATGAGATTAGACTCGGTTGTAGGTTCGACGTTGACCGGCACCGATTGCTCTCGTTGCATTCTGCTTAACTTAGAACTATCTTTTTTCGTATCATTCCTTACACTATGTTCAGTCCCCTTTTCTGGGGAGCTAGATTTATTAGACGCAAACTTTTCTAACTTATGACCTATCGATTGCAAAACAGATTTCTTTTTTGTGACAGTTGTTGATTTCGCACCATCCTCATCGGCAACCTTTTCCTTTACTTTCTTAGTAACTTTCTTCTTTTCAGATGTTTTAACATCACTGGTTTCTTGGTTGCTTCCTAAATCAGTCTTAGATTTCGATGAAACTTTCCTAATAATCTTTTTCTTTACTGTACCTTTCTTTTCTGTTTGATCACTATCAGTAGTTTTTGTCACCGTATCGTCTTTCTTTGACGACTGATCTGTAAGTGTGTGTTTAGCGTCTCCATTAGTTGTAACTTTCACAACATCAACCGATGGTCCGCCATTCGGAACTATCATACTATTTTCGGTTTTAACATCCGTCGTTTCAGACTTATCATTATCTCTGTTTTTGATAATACTATACTTTTTCAAAGACAAACTATTTTCACTCGATTGAACATCTGATCCTGATTTAGAATCGTTACTTTGTTCCAGTGTGGTATTATTTTTTACCGAATCGGGTTTTGTTACTTCTAGCTTTTTCTTAGGCAATGTAATACTGAAACTTACTTCTACATCTGATTTAATTTCGGGATTGATAACCTCATCTTTCGGTAAAGTTTCTTTAGAATCTTCTACTTTAACGTTACGATTTATATAAACTTTTTCTGGCGATGGACTACTTGCAGGGTAACTTTTCGGTCTTATCAATTTAGACTCCCTCGGCAAGGACCTCTCTTTATCAAATTCTCTACTAAACGAATTTTCAGGCAGCACGTTTTCACTGGGCTCATCTATAGATTCTAAAGTCTTCACAGGGTAGCTTTTGGGTCTGATCAATCTGGAATCTTTACTAGGGGAATTTTCATCGACAACTGTTTTTTGTCTTGTGTTTTCTAAATTAGTATAACGTTTCGAGTTCGACGTCGATGCGGACGAATCCACTGCGGTTTCCTTGATTTTGTCAAGAATCGGGAAAAATGGAGTGTTGGACCTGCTGCGCTCCTTGCTTCCGACGAGTAAAACGGGTGAGACACTTTTCTTTGGAACGGTAATGTCATCTCTAAATGCTAGAGGAGCGTCGGCAATGTCCGTAGGACTTTTCGCGGCCGCCGCCTCCTGCGATTTGTTTCTTTTCTCTCTAATTTCTCGCAAGATTTTCTGTGTTTCTAATTCCCTTTCTTTGCGTTGACGCTCGTAAAGGTTTTCGTCAGGGGTGGGCGACGAGTCGAAAAAGTCAGATCGAAGGAACCTAGAGACGCGGCGGCGCGGCTGGTCCCCGCTCCCCGCGCGCGGCTGGTCCCCGCTCCCCGCACGCAGCTGGTCCCCGCTCCCCGCACGCAGCTGGTCCCCGCTGCCCGCACGCAGCTGGTCCCCGCTCCCCGCACGCAGCTGGTCCCCGCTGGCCGCGCGCAGCGAGTGCCGGCGCAGTGCCGCGCCCAGCGCCGGGCCGCCGTACGTGGTGAGGCTGGGCTCCGACGTGCCACTGCCGCCGTCCGAGCCGTACGTGTCGTCTAGCGACAGGGTGCGCTCCGGAGTCAAGTATTTACTGAGCAAGGGCCGGTCGCGCGGTCGCGTCGGGAGCGGTTCTCTAATGAGTGAGTTAGGCGATGGACACTCCACGTCCACTGCGGCTAGCAGGGGAGTCACTTCCCGCGAGCCGGACCGTCTTCGTGGCCGTGGCAGAGTTGAGTATTGCGGTGTCGTGGCGTCAATTGGACTTTCTTCCTTTGTCTCTTTGGGAGTCTCGGGGACGGCAACCGGCGGAGTGGGCTCGTGAATAGGCGGTGACGGATCTTGAGGCGCAATGGGCGCAGTGGGTTCAGCGGGCGCGGTGACTTCGGCAGGCGCGATGGGCGCAGTGGGTTCAACGGGCGCGATTGTCGCAGTGGGTTGTGCGGCGTCGACGGGCGCAGCAGGTTCAGCGGCGGGGTCGGGCTGGTCGTGGTCGGCGGAGAGGGAGCGCAGCGGCTTGGGCGGGCGCGGCCGGGCGCCGTGCAGCGACAGCGTGCGGCGCAGCGTGCGCGCGGCCCCGGGCGGCAGGTGCGCGAGCAGCTGTCGCTGCAGGCGGCGCGACAGCGCGGGCGTGAGGCCCGACAGCGCGCGCATCTCGCGCTCGGAGAACTCGATGGAGCTGAGGTCCAAGTCCGACAGGTCTAGTCCGCTTTCGACGTTCGATTCCGAGTTTTGAGACCCGGTACGGTGCTTACCGGTTTTCTTACTACTACCTGAAATTTAATCGAAAAACACACGTTTCGATCATGCAGAACGCTCGCTGTCATGGAGTATTTACAGTGCCGATATTGTAAATCTGTTTTGCGTCCGCTCGGCGATCGTGAACGGAGGGGAACTACGAGCGGAACCTCCTTGTTATGTTTAGATAGAGAATCGAGTACAATGAGACTGAGGGCTCTGTGTGGTCGTAATAAATCCACGAATGATGCAAACATCGATGCGATCAGTTAAAAGTTAATACATATCTACAGATACTAAATACTGACTAGTCAAATTAGGTCAAACGTTAAGCTTTAAGTATGCGAAAACAAATCACAAAAGAATGCATTAAAATGTTGCTTCTGTAGGGATAGTAATTTATCAAATGCGTACTAAATTATGGCTTCAGCGATATATTTCACATAGTAGAGGCATCTCTATCTGATAACAGCCGCGGCGCACGGTGCGGAACACAAAAACACATAAATGAAGAAATAAATATAGTTTAGTACCTATTCTTGTGTGGCGTTTGTGGCGGGTTTGTGGTTGGCGCTGGTGCCGCTGTGAAGTGAAGATTTGGTCGGAGCATGCAGTGTAACGCGCAACCCAACTGCAACCACACCAACACAAGCTCACTACCGCTTCACTCGCGACACCTGGCTGCAGCCGTCGCGCGCGGTAGCAGTGAGCGAGTGACATGACCTCTATACTGACTTAGTGTCGCCCAACATCGTGCTACCACATCCACTATCTACACATGTATGCCATCATCACTTGACAAACAAATTAATTTACTGTCACGCTGCATATTATCTTTATTACTCTTTTTTTTTTACTTTTCACTGTAAATTATTGTCGACAAATTAAAAAAATTAAAATAAATTAATGAATCTACTTTATACAAAAGAAAAAAAATAGTACTGCATTGGCACAGGAGATGCAACATGTGAAATGTCCTGTACGTCCATTTCATGCAATGCTACTGAAATAACTGAATTTATGATAATCGAGAGCAACGCAACATTTTCCTGCTAGTGTTAGCGGGTAGGAGAAAGTCAACACCTGCACAAAGAATGCAATTTGAATACAATAATACACTACAATGCAAAAAAATTGTTAACTTTATTAATTAAAACAATGTTAATGAACTCTAAAAAACACAACACGTATAATAGACTGTAGGTATGCCTGCCATGTTACTGGCTGTTATATCGATAGTCTATCATACATGACATTGATGTTAATTGAGGGAAAAAAAAACGATATCGACGGTGGAAAACGTCGCTAATATCGGAGGCGATGGTTCCTGCAGTTCGTTGGTGGCGTACATATATTCGGAGCACTTTATGGAATGGTTTGAGAGTTAATTTATTTGTTTTTAGTGAAGCTAGCTTTCTTGTGAGTGTCGTTGACCGTGCGAGGCAGCGCTAACTACTTGCGAGTTGCAGTGCGACCGTGACGCGACCACCTTATTGCGAAGTATAGGGACCAATCATGTTTGCCTGCGTTCATTTAGCAATATACACGTAAGAAGTACTTTTCTAACATTCCTTTCAACACACACAGTTATCATGTAAAATAATTTAAGAAAATTCGACGACCGGAAACCTGCTCATAATCTTTTTCAGAAATAAGGCTACGTCTACCTTTGGCGTCTTTGTACATCGGTCTAGACCCACCTGTTTAGGGATTGCTAAAAACTTGTTAATAGAAACTAATAAGCTAGAACTACACTGCGCACACGTGTGCCACACACGCCGATCTAGGTGCGTCGGTCTCCATACATTTTATATGAAAACTAGACTTGTAGAGCTACACTTGATACACGCCACGCGACGTCGTTCTACGTACAAATCAGGCGAGTTACACGCGTACACACACGGTCTAATGTAATTCTAGCTTTAAAAAGCGATTCATTACGTTTATCGCTTTGTACTGTAATATTCTTCATTACCTACTACCAAAGTAATTTAAGTAATATAGTCACTTCTGTCTACTATAGATCGTCTATAGTCATGATTGACAAACATAACTGGGCCCTTAGGATTTTTGCAACATGTCAAGAATTATCAATAATACAAAACATGTTTTAAAATCACTTCGAAATAAGGAGTAATTGATGAACTGCTTTTCATGCTGCTAATGCCAAACTGTGGAATTTACATAACATCAAGTGTTTTATACAAATAATTTGGAATCAAAAGGAAATACAATAATGATGTGCGTACAACAATTTTGATGTGTTTTTTGTTGAGTGATATTGTGATTTAATCAATTAATTTTATTAAGTTTTATTTGAATAGTGTGTGTTTATTTAGACACAGTTTAAAATAACGAATATCAATTTATATTTTGTGTGTAAAATACTGCAAAAGCTACAAAAATAATGTTATTTAAAAATGCAAAAAAGAACATTGACTTATTTAATAAATGCGATTTTGCTTAATTTAGACAAAGCTTTAGGATAAAAATTGTTCTATTTTTAAAATAATGAAAAATAAACCAACATTATTTAGATACAGTTTAAAAAAACGAATATTAATTAACATTTTTTGTGTAAAATACTGAGAAAGCTAAAAAAATAATATTATTTTAAAATGCAAAAAAGAACATTGACTTATTTAATAAAAATGCGATTTTGCTTAATTTCGACAAAGCTTTAGAGTAAAAATTGTTCAATTTTTAAAATAATGAAAAAATACACCAACAAAATATTGAAGATGTGTGTGACTGCGTCGGTGCATGCCTCAGGCGTGCTCGTGATACTGGCAACGTTTTCCCCGAGCGGGAGTAGCAAGCGGGTGCAAAGCGCGGCACTCACCTCGCGGCATGTGCTGGCGCGGCTTGAACATCGAGTCGAAGTCCGCGTGCATGTCGCGCGAGCCCCAGCCCTCGCGTCTACAGTGCCAGAAAAGGGGATTAATAACATTGTACTTAGCTTAATTGTAGTTCATATAAATGACTGTTCAACCTGAGCCAATCTCCCGTGAGCTGTAAGAAACCACTGAACGCTTCGATTGCAAGTTTATCCTAAAGTTTTCGTTCTTGTTTGTATAATTGAAATTGTGTCATTAAACATTGCAATTGATTATAAACAAAATTCGTTCCGATTCCAGTGCGGGAATCGCCTCAGTTTGACCAGAAGCTTTATGTTCACATATAGTAGGCAAAACAGGTAAGTATGCATTTGCACAAATATTAGATGGACTCGTAGTGGCGTATCAGCGAATACGCCCAGAATAGACCATGTCAGTACTCATCCATCATCATCATCTTCCTGCGCTTGTCAATTCTCACGCTATCACCGACTCTTTTTCTTTTATATTCAGAGTTCTCCGTGCGATTAGAATATATACAACCGGCCGAAATCAACTATCGGGCAGTTGCCTGGAACAGCCACAATATTTGTCTGGTCGGAGGATCCTCTTTTTCAACGAAGGCTTGCGAGATTTTTTACTCTGTACAGCATAATCCATCCATCTTTTCTTTGGCCTCTCTCTCCTTCTCCATCCATCCACGTGTATAACACAGTAATGTGCGTTTCATCCCTCCTCTTCACATGGCCACCACACCATACCGAGACAAACGTACCTTTCAACTTTTCAGTTACTGGCGCCACTTCAAGTCCCATATTTATCTCTTTTGCCTTATGAAGAGACAGTACAGCCCCCCTAGCCAAGTTACAACCGTTTCGTTTCGATTCTCTTTTCGTTGATCGCCTCGAGTAGGCCACGCCTCCGATTCCTTTATTCTGACGTTACGACATCTCAACGCTCAGTCACGTGGTCAGAACACACGGAATAGGAGGTCAAAACGAAACGGTTGTAACTTGGCTAGGGGGGGCTGTACTGTCTCTTCATAAGGCAAAAGAGCAGGCAGGAGTGCGATATCAAAAATCCGTTATTGAAAAGCGCTTAGATCGACACAGTAAAAATATCAAAGATATACCGCACTCCAGCACTAGTATAGAGTGTATTTAATATTGAAATTGTGTTCTAATTGTGTATTCATTATTTCGCTCAGAAATCGTTGAAAATGTAATTCAATTAGTGTGCGTGTGTATGTCGCAGTCTTCTGGTTAGATTAGCCAGTTCATTGAATGCCTAGGCCGTTCATTAAACGCCGACAACCAATGAAATGTGTGTGTTCTTTTGGTCCAATATGCTGAGTGCGAATTTATTTTTACGTCAACGCAATAGAAACGTTTACCGCGTTTGGTTCTCCGATTGATTAAGCGCTTGGAGTGGGCCAATCGGAACGTCGGACGTCATAAACGATCGTGTTAACGTAAAACGAACTCGCACTAGGCACTCGGGTAGTTTCAGGTATTTGTATTGTAAACTTACGTTTCAGAAACACTTCTTTTACTTTCCACATATCTATGAGTGCTGCATGTAATCATAAGAAAACGTGTTGCAGTGTCAATGATAATTATGTCGTAGTCAAAATTGTTATTTGGTGAAAACTACAGGGTGTCTCAAAAGAAAGTTTATATTTTGTAAGTGGATAAAATAAAAAAAATATATGACTATAAAAAAATATGTTTATTAATTATTTAAAGTAAACTCTTTGGGAATTTAATTCTTAAAAATAATATCATCCAGGTTTAAGACTTCGCATTCACGGCACTCATTTACTCGAACCACATACATTACCATTGACGGCTCAACAGGTCGAGCCATCAATGTCTGTGATGTTTGCGATTTCGTTAAGAACATATTATTTGAATTGCGCAAAAGAAGTTGATTTATCGTTGTATACCTTAGATTTAAGATAACCATATAGAAAAAGGTCCATGGGGGTTAAATCAAGCGTGGAGGTCAATTTATGTCGCCACTGCTCAAAATCAGCTTGCCAGGGAAAAGTTCGCTTATTCTTGACAGAGAGAGGTTGCGGCGTGTTGCTATGCAAAATGCGATGTAATGATGATCTATGCACATTTAAAGCACTTGCACGCTTCCGAATCAAAAGATTCGGATCCTCATTAACAGACAGGTTTACACTATCCACGTTTTCTGCCGTTATTAATGATCTTGACCGCTCAGATTTGCTTTTTCTAGGGTTAAACTGGTTTCTTCAAATTTTTGACCCATTTTCGAATGAGAGGGATGCTTGGTACATCGTCTACGTGACGAAAGCCTCTAATACTACAGAATCGTCTACGCACTACAGTCGCTGATTTACCGTTTTTGTAAAATTCTCGCACGCACAACGCGCGGTCCGCTTCTGAGAAATGTAAAAATCTAGCTACGTCCTTACCTTCTACCTTCTGGGCGCTTGCTATCTACGCTATGAGATTCACACCAGTGCCTTTTTAAGGGTGCATTATAGGCGCTAATAGTGGAAGGACGCCAACTATTTTTCAGCAATTGTTGTTTGTCCCTACTCCAGTCTTTCACTTGATCTCCCCACCCCCAATTTTCCAGGCATGAAGTACCATAGCGACTGAATTCCCAAGAGCCACGCTAGCGACTGGCATACCCCCCGCGACCGTCAAATTCGATGCGTTTACGCAGTTGGCTAAGCAAATATAAACTTTCATATGAGAGAACCTGTAGTTTTGACAGCGAGAACTGACCAGGAGAAAAGATAATACTTTTGACCAGGAGATTTACTAAAAAAACTGTCAGATTTTTTTTGACCATTCTAATTTTTTTTTTTCTTGTGATTCTAGGCACAGGGCGGGACACAAAACTGGGATGCGGATTTTGTGCGGCAAAGTATCTGTTCGGGTGACCAATAAAATGTGCTATGCGAATCAATTCGCAAGTTTTTGAAATACATCGTGCGCGCTCGCAGATCTTTACGATGCGACGTCGTATCGCAGTTTTGTGTTTGAACCCATAAAGATAACTAAACCATTCCGTACTTTTTAAATTAATAAGAGCTTTGACTGAAGCCAGTCAACATTTGTTTGTCTAATTAAGAGACTGTAACAGATACATTAATAAAATTAATATATGATCGTGTTAATGTTAAGTGTAGTTATAAATTGATGAAAGTATACTCACAATAAATTTCTCCTTGGTAAGTGGGGGCTGCATGCATAAAATTAACATTATTTTAGTTGGAAAATCACGATAAAAATAAGATGTTAATCTAAAGTCACTTGTATTCATTGAAGTATTGATTATATTTGCGAAATGAAATAGTTAAGCATGATAGTTTGATTGATTGTTAAAATTTAATTATGTATTTTTATAATCAAACTTTATGAATAGAAATGTTAACAGCAATGAAAATATTCTTGAAATAACGAAATTGAACTCCAGTCTTTCATCAAGATTGCTTCATTTGAAACGTGTTTCAAAATCGTATTTAGGGTCGCGACACATCTGCGGAACGTACGGCGCGTTCGTGAACAAGCGACACATGACGCGACGCGTCGCGACCTACAGTTCGGTGACGCGTTATACGACCGAATGTTGAGCGCCTGTTGCATATTCCTTCTTCTATTAATAGCCAATATCGTTAAAAAATAATTTTGCTGGGCAATTCAACACGTCACAACCGCAAACCACAAAGACACCGACCGACGACAAGGCGCGCCGTCGCGCTTTCGACTGTTCAGCGCGTTTGGTGTGTCATGCCAACCGAATACTACGACCGATAATTCAGTCGCTGTAGTGTCGGCACCGTACGTTCTGCAGATGTGTCGCGACCCTTATATTAAACTTACGATTTTTTACAGAATATTTTAAAGTCTTGACTGGAAAATATATCTAAAAGCTGTCTATAAAAATGAATTTTAAATGAACATTTTAATCAAGAGTTTTAACAGAACCCTGTTACATCAAGGTTTTAATCTTCAATCTTTATTCTCATTAATTTATTTGTTACAGATATTATAGTAAACTAAGTTATAGTATAGCTAAGCCATACATTATGTGTGATGGTGAATGTATTATTACCTATTGAAGAATGGCGACTGGAGGTTGTTGAATAGAGAGTGCTGGCTAAACCCGGGGCCTTCTTCGCCATTCAGGCGGTTCGTTAGTGCGCGCACCTGGAACATTTGAGAGAAAAAAATATTATAAATAGAATAGAATAAAATTTATTATATACCAAAAAAGTAACACAACTTATACATAAACTTAAACCTATGAATCTTACCCGGTGCAGCA
This sequence comes from Mythimna impura, assembly GCA_905147345.3. Taxonomy (NCBI): domain Eukaryota; kingdom Metazoa; phylum Arthropoda; class Insecta; order Lepidoptera; family Noctuidae; genus Mythimna; species Mythimna impura. Next base: position 11,255,646 of record LR990343.1, on the reverse strand, counting down.
GCGTAGAGAAGAGGTTCTCGGCAGTGAGCAGGTGGAAGCCCTCATCCTCCTCGTCGTCCTCCCCGGAGCTGACGGACTCTGCGCGCGCGGCTCGGCTCGGCCGCAGCCGGTGCATGTGCGCGTCTTCTTCTTCCTCCGACTCTCCGCCGCTAACTAGGCTGCTGGTAGAAAGGAACAAGTCAGTACCTTAAATATGGTAAACGATTGGTGAATTATATAAAATGTCTACTGTTTGTACTTTTTTTGCTTTGAATTCCATCCTTTTGCCTACGCAATAGAAGTCAAAATCGGTTGAACGGATAATGAAGAAGATTTAAAACTTTGTTGTCTAATCTTATTGCGAATGGAGTGTAGGTTGTAGCCATCGATATATATGTACTACGCACTAGATTACGCGTGCCGAACACTCACTTCAATCGACTCAGGTGTAGTGTAATCCATACACCTTGAACATTACACTATGTTGAACGAAACGCGTAAGTACCACGAAATTCACGGCGCTTAAGACATTTTGGTCGCGAAAAAAGTACCCTCTAAAAGCTATCTTTGCGCTGTATGTTTTAATAGTTCTGTTAAACGGCATAATGCCAATGTAGCGCCGCAGCGAACTATTGTTTTAACTATTCAGTATTTTGACAAATATTTTCCATGAACGTGCTTGTTTATCTCTAGAATATAAGTCGATGGTTGTAGCTATCAATTTAATTTATGATTTAATGTAATAATAATGTTATTTTAATTTATTTTTAATTAGTATATTCGTTTTTAATATATTTTTTCTATAGATTATAAGTATATACCTGATGCGCCTCGGCTTGGTAGGGCGATGGTGTCGCACGGAAGGCATTTGGGCTGCGGTCTCAGGCTCCAAGGAGCGCTGTCGTGGCGTGACGTAGCCCTTGCCTTCGACCGCGATGGGGATGATGAATTCGCGAGCTGACTTCTTGATGGGCTCGCCGGGACTGCTGCATACTTCACTTGCGCTAGCGGATTCCGTTGATGCCAGCCGTCTGGATGATATGAAAATATTAAAGTTACTCTTCATTCAGTTAGGATGTATATGCTATCGTCGAAGATGAAAACTTTTGATATCAGAATTTATAATCTATGTAGCTCCTACAGGTAGACTAAAGTTTATTTCAAAAATAGGTACTCCTACTCCTATCTTACAGCATAATTTATTGATTATATGTATTCAATATTATTGATTGTGTTATAGTTATTTGAAAGTTATTTGTATAGATTTTGAAGCTAAATTAAATGATAAATTACATTTTAGTAAATCGACAAAACATTATTCGGAGGTAAAATAGTAAAAGTTGAGTATACAATTATAATATTCAGAAGTACCAGGATGATAATTGAAAACCCAGATAAGACTATTAACCTGAGCGGAGTGACCCTTTGAGCAGCAGCGGGCACAGGCTTAGGCGTGCCTGGCGTCATAGGCGTGCCCGGCGTCACAGGAGTGGGCGGCGTCAGCGGCGGCGGCATGGCCGGCAGCGGCGGCGGGGACGATGGGGACTCCTCCGCCGCCACTGTGATGGGGATGATACGCTCCACTGATACGCCGCGACCACTGGAACAATCACAATTTGCTGAAGATCATTCTGACGTCGAAAGTTTTGTACCCTCAAATTGGGTTTGCATCGTTTGTTTATTTTTGTACAATATTCTAATAAAAGAAAGTCGTGTTAGTTACACAATCTATATATATAAAAGAAAGTCGTGTTAGTTACTTCACTTATAACTCAAGAACGGCTGAACCGATTTAGCTGAAAATTGGCAGGGAGGTAGCTTAGAACCAGGAGACGGACATAGGATACTTTACTTTACTTTTTTTTTTTTTTTTTTAGAGTAGGGTAGAGTAGGGTAGAGTAGGGTAGAGTAGGGTAGAGTAGGGTAGAGTAGGGTAGAGTAGGGTAGAGTAGGGTAGAGTAGGGTAGAGTAGGGTAGAGTAGGGTAGAGTAGGGTAGAGTAGGGTAGAGTAGGGTAGAGTAGGGTAGAGTAGGGTAGAGTAGGGTAGAGTAGGGTAGTGTAGGGTAGAGTTGGGTAGAGTTGGATATAGTAGTCAGTTGACGGGAGCGAAGCCGCGGGCAAAAGCTAGTATTCTAATAAAAGAAAGTCGTGTTAGTTACACTATTTAAAACTCAAGAACGGCTGAACCGATTTGGCTGAAAGTTGGTGGGGAGGTAGCTTAGAACCAGGAGACGGACATAGGATACACATTACGACATTTTTTTTAGTAGGATAGAGTTGGGTAGAGTAGGATATAGTAGTCAGTTGACGGGAGCGAAGCCGCGGGCAAAAGCTATTTATATTAAACAACAAATAACAAAATGAAATAATTTTCTGAAAACAGCCTCAAAATTGAGTATTAAATGAAAGAGCAATTAACATTTCAAATATTGAATTAAGGAAGAGTGGGGGTCAGGTGGGAACATCTCGCTATTTCTTTTGTACGCACGTAACCAATGGCGGTGACGTCACGTTTCACTATGTGCATCCTTTATCTGTTACTTGACGGTCAAGTACCCAATTAACCCTTAACCACTGTCGTAGGAATGACATTCGTCATCAAAATAGTTAACAGTTCAATTCTTTGTTTTCCGCGAAAGTACGCGATAGTCGTTTCTGGTAGTTTCCTAGCTACGAGATAAGCTTGCTTTGCGATGGTGACTACACATGTGGCACGTGTCTAAACGTGTGAGTTGGACCACCTGACGAATCAAATTCGTATGGTCACAGAATAAGAAATAGTACAAGTACAGAAATTGCACTGCGTGATAGAAAACATACGAATTTAAACCTACTAACAACAGAGCTAATGTTCATAATACATTGCACAGCACGGACACGACCTTGATTTTATTAGCCTACCAGATCCAATGGCGCTCATGACGAATCAAAATGCACCGTAAGTCCGCGCACCGAGAGTTTCTTTTATTATGCCCGTTATGAACCTTTGAACAAGCCGCTTCTGTTGTAGGGTTGTGAGTTGTTGTGAGACACAGTCATTAGTCCATTGGGACCAACAGAGGCGAAGCCCCTGGTCTTAGAACGCAAATGACAACTAGAAGAACATAGGTGTGGTTTTAGTCAGTAAAAGTTTGACACGCCCTCTCGCTCCGCCATAGAGCGGAAGAAGAAATAATTTTCCAACAAAAAAGGTCGTGACTTCGTGAGTCCATTTGTTTAGGTAGGTACTTTACTAAATGTAAACATTCTTGATAAGAAATGCCTTTTATAGTATGTACCTAAATTATCTACAAAATATATTTTTGTAAAATGCGAAATTAGTAGTAGGTACCTACACTACGTTTTATAGCATAAAATAAATTCAGAGTTTTTTTAAATTACATGGTAGATAAAATTGATTTGTACCTAAGTAGTAATTTCCATACTTTAAGATGTATTTATAGAGAGACATGTTAAGATTGTTTACATTTAGTTAGTTAAGTATCTAATTATCTAAACAAATGGAACAAAAGTAAAGTCAAGTGGTACCTAGGTAGGTACTTGGATGTTGTAATATAACTTTGTTTCAGCTATGCGTTCGTAGGTATTTTTTAAAAGATGGTAGGTAGTTCACGATTAGTAATATTGTGAACTTAGAATATCATTGGTGAACTCGATTTAAAAAACTACCGCCGGCCGCCGCGCCAGCAACAAATTACGATTAATTAGTGAAAAATGATGATACGAAAAAAAACACGAATCGTCCTCGTGTCTCTAGACTGCAACAATAACCTACCTGATAAACATAATAATTAACATTTTGTATGATGTAAAGTCGTGAAAAAATTTAGTAATTATGAGCCTTTGCATTAGTACCTAGCTTATGATCTTTAAGGTCATTGACTTTAGCGCGAAAAATGTTGCAAACTGCAGAGCTGCGGTCCAGTCGTTAATCAAATAATAGCAAGAAATAAGAGCCACTTTAAGAGTGTTGAAAATGTTATAATTATTTACCTTTCGGGATCCTGAGGAAGAGTAGAGAATGAAAAGTCTACATTTCTGTAGTTATTTATGCACCCATATGCTATGCAGTACGTTTTGGCTTTTCGCGTGCCATATTTTATAATAAAACTTCTGTAGAAATTCGAAAATATGTTTTGTTATCGCGCGTCAAGCGGCATGCGCAGTTCGAAGACGCGTGTGACACTCAACTGTACTAGCCTCATAAAAGAGGCCTCGCGGCGTCGTAGGTATAAATTCAAGCCTAAAGTAAGAAGTGCGCCAGGCCTGGTAAGGTCAGTATTATAGTGTATTCAGGATAAGAAAATAGTGACTCATCATTGTCACTCAGTTTAGTCACGCCCCTTGACCAATTAAATTACAGTAAATTAAAACGCCTTGTAACATTGACCAGTTGAAGTAAGCCCTTTAGATAGTACGAACGCGTCAATTGTCAATTTAAAAAATTAAAACTTCAACTAAGTATTCGTAAAAATTTAAGTGAACATTCTTCATTTATTTATTATTATTATTATGTTAGAGGCCAATACGAGGAATCAATAGCAAAAAGAACCAGGTCCTTAAACCGTAACCGAACAAAGATACGTATAGAAGCATTGCTAGTATATTTTTGTCAGACGTTACCTATTTTGTTATATAATGAAATGGAAATTCAAATATTACGTATTATACGTAATATTTTGAGGTCTCCATTCATAAAATAGATTAAATTGGTTATTACTGTTATATTTTTTTCACACTCACAGTTTTTCATCACTAAAACTAGTAAAAAAATAAGTGATAAACGAATCGAAAAGATACGCGTTAGTGTTATGATAGTGATTGACACTATTTAATGCGTACACCATAAAAACCAAAACTAAAACTATATTTAACAATGGAAAACTTAAAATATCAGACACACAGTATTTTTATTTAAGATAAATAACGCATAATAACAAACTATAGCAATATACTAAATTGTCTCTTAACTTCGTTTGGTTACGGTTGGTAGACATAATTCTTTTTGCTATTGATTTATCATACAGTCCTTTAAGATATGGCCTAGGTTTCACTTTTGGCGAAAAGAAAAAACATTACATGCCAGGAATGTATGGGAAAATTTCATTCCCCTATCAAAAATAATTTTGTAATATAATAAATAACGTTTTATTACACAGTATTTTTACATGAAATTATTATCATGTGAAAATACTGTGTAATAAAACGTTTGCTTAAATATTTAATGGTTTAATTTTTACCCCAATATGAATATGTCTTTACTTTGCATTTGCATTGATGAGTCATTATTTTCTTAACGCGAAAAGACTATAGTATGTTTTTGTTTTTTTGTTTTGTAAGTAAAATACACGCCCGCTAACGACGAGCGTCCGTACGGCATGGGATAAAGATCTGCCTCAGCTCACCTATTGGCATTGCGATGATCCTCCACCCTGTGCTGCGCCTCCGTGCGGAACACGCGCGGCGCGGGCTGCGCGGGCGGCGTGGGCGGCGGGGACACCAGCGCCGCCACGCCCGCTGACGACGAGCGTCCGTACGGCATGGGATAAAGATCTGCCTCAGCTCACCTATTGGCATTGCGATGATCCTCCACCCTGTGCTGCGCCTCCGTGCGGAACACGCGCGGCGCGGGCTGCGCGGGCGGCGTGGGCGGCGGGGACACCAGCGCCGCCACGCCCGCTGACGACGAGCGTCCGTACGGCATGGGATAAAGATCTGCCTCAGCTCACCTATTGGCATTGCGATGATCCTCCACCCTGTGCTGCGCCTCCGTGCGGAACACGCGCGGCGCGGGCTGCGCGGGCGGCGTGGGCGGCGGGGACACCAGCGCCGCCACGCCCGCTGACGACGAGCGTCCGTACGGCATGGGATAAAGATCTGCCTCAGCTCACCTATTGGCATTGCGATGATCCTCCACCCTGTGCTGCGCCTCCGTGCGGAACACGCGCGGCGCGGGCTGCGCGGGCGGCGTGGGCGGCGGGGACACCAGCGCCGCCACGCCCGCTGACGACGAGCGTCCGTACGGCATGGGATAAAGATCTGCCTCAGCTCACCTATTGGCATTGCGATGATCCTCCACCCTGTGCTGCGCCTCCGTGCGGAACACGCGCGGCGCGGGCTGCGCGGGCGGCGTGGGCGGCGGGGACACCAGCGCCGCCACGCCCGCTGACGACGAGCGTCCGTACGGCATGGGGGGCTTGCCTAGATACGAAACAAACGAAGGTACCATTAAAATTTGTCTCATGCTCATTTAGTAGGAATATCATTTCATATTAGTAACTTTATCCTTAACTTAGCCTCTCCTAGAGAGGAGGCCTGAGTCCCAATAAGGTTGAACATTATAAGGTTGATTATGCTTATGCTGAAGCACTTAATAGGTAATATATACTAAGATCCCAGAGCGATCAGACATAACTTATTTTCACATGGATGAAACCTTTGGTTCTCAGTAGCGTATCATGTGCTTTGAATACCTTTGTGCTTTTTGGAGGTCCCCCTTAGGGCCGCTGGGCAGGTATCAGGTGAGAAAGGGAACTAAAAATAAGAGTAACTTAAATTTTTATGACTGATTATTATATATTTTCTGTAGAATATTATTCTAAAGTAGTATCATAAGTGTGAGTGTCAGACACTTTCCATGGGCCAAAACTTTTGTCAGACGCTTTAAAGCTCCACAAAAAATAAATAAACTTAATTTCTTTTTACATGTCTGATTTTTAAATAATGTTATTAAGATAACTATTACAAAGGTATATTTCAGTAGTCAGACAAATTGTAGAGACCAAAAATCCAATAAGTGCATGAAATCATCTCACTCGCTCTGGAACGCATGCGTGCTCTCGCGCTCATACTATCGGCTGAATAATTTTTGTTTTTAGGGGATGTTTGGTGACTACAATTTGTCTGACTACTGAAATATAACTTTGTAATAGTTACCTTAATAACATATTTAAAAATCAGACACTTATGATACTACTTTAGAATAATATTCCACAAAACATATATAAAAATCAGCAATAAAAATTTAAGTTAAATAACTCTTATTTTTAGTTCCCTTTCTCACCTGGTACCGGGTCAGGGGCCCCAATGGGGAGCTCCAAAAGCATACAGGTATTCAAATCACATGAGACGCTACTGAGAAACTAAGGTTTCATCCATGTGAAGATAAGTTATGTCAGATCGCTCTGGAATCTTGGACTACTAAGCGATAAAGCTAGAATACACTTTAAGAGGACCCTTCCTGATCCGTCAACGTGGTGAGCCTGGTTTAAAACCTTTTGTTTCATTCAACCTAATGTTTGATAAAGAGGCAACGCGAAAAAAGAGAGCATGGCATTCGGTAATTTTGTCACTCACTCGAATATTTCACGAAACTTGTTCGTGGATGAAAAAAAAAACCTTAAAAGGTGTTGAAAAAACATTTTCGTCATTCAGAATCTCGATTAAAGGAAGGTTTCTATAAACATATTTTGTTTACTTTTTTAATTGATGAAGGGCCAAAGTTCACGCAAATTCACGCAAAAAATTCAGTAAAGACCTCTGAAAATCTGCTATGATTTTGAGAGGTCTTTACTGAATTCGTTTTACACAAATTGATGTTTTGAAACCTAGATGATATCCACATGCCATAATCCCGTAAGATTGGTTGTATAGAAGTGTATCTCGGGTTGGGCGATCTCAAGGCAACTAAGGGCCTCGTATGAGTTTTTATACTTACTCGATTGTGTTAGATTCGACGAAAACGTTCAATATTGTCAAACAGTATAATGTAGAAAAAGAGGCTTTTCGTAATCTTCACCTGAGAGCGTTTATTCAATTATATTACAAATTGACGTTTACTTTAATGCTATCGAGTACGTTAGAAAACTTGCACTGATCGCGCATCGACGCGATATTGACTGCACAACTTTTATAAAATCTATTGCACTTCCGTGATTCTGTCACATTATAAGATAAATGTATTTACTGTCGAAAATTCTTAGTCACTGATGGCATTTATGAAGTCAAACAATAGCTACTTTCACGGTAGTCATATTCAAAATGGAGGATTTAAGAGTCAACATTATTTTTAGTCAACTGAACAATGTCTAAAACTCAGTGAAACGAACCTGAAAAATCGCAGAACATAATCTTCAGTTACAAGGAATTGCGTAGTTATTCAACGTGACCTCGTAAATGGCTCGTGTTTACACATTACAGATGTTACAGGACATAAAAATATGACGTATACGATAAACATAGCTTACAAAAATATTCTATTACCTGTTCGAATAGCTGAAGATATGATATCCCTCGCGGCGCGACGGCGATGCTCTTCCCCGGCTTTCTCCTCGACCAACTTTGCCATAGAGTTTTGTAGACTCCTACGAATTATGTTTCACATTAGTCATATTTAAATAAATAGCTTGGCATCATAGTAGCTGCATTAATCAGAGTGTATATATGAAAGCGGCATCCGTCATTGTCACGTATAGTAACATATTGCCTTACATACTTATGTAAAGATGGAATGTGTATAGTATGATACATATATTCTCGGTCACTGTTAACTAATTACAAGACTTACAGTGAATACGTCAAAAATATAACATTTTTCACGCACAGCACATACACCCAATACAAACTTTTCTGGTTTTTTTTTCTTTTTAAACTATAGCACCTATTGTTGTAAATGATTGCAATTTTTATAAACGGTAACAACCTAGACAAGGCAGATATACTAATAGATAGATATACTAATACTCTTTATTTGTACACCATAAAATTACAGTAAGTGCTTAAAATTAATAGGGTGCAACAATGGGGGATGTTATCTGACGGACAGATGAACCGATTTTGAAGGACATTTCACTGACAGCTGATTTGACTGCATTTGACTCACAGCTGATGTTTAATTTAGGCTACGTTTATATTAGCAAATGAATTAGGGTTATAAAAAACTTTTTCCAATTGTGACCAAATGGCATTGTGCTGTTTTCTTTTCTTTCTTCTTCCTATTGCTTTTTTTAAATAAGTTGTTCCACATTAGTAATTACTCCTGTATCGTGGGTGCGCTCACATACATGTCAACTCTCATACACAAAACCAACTGTCTGTAGGCTATACAAATATTTGTTCCATGCGGGGATCGATCGCGCGACCCGCAGCTTAGCAGTCAATCCTTTAACCACTGCGCCAAACGAGTCTGAGGTGAACAAAGTCAAGGCCACCAGCTAGTAACAGTGTCTAAAATTATAACTACCCTCCAATGTTTTGCTGCCTTACACAGTTGCGTAGTCAACTGTGTAAGCGCGGTAGTGCTAAATGTATTTTTTTACAATCACAATCACATTGATGTTTTCGTTCCAATCCGACTGCATTCATCTTAAGGTTTATAACTGACCTCCTAGCATCTTGCAGCAGCACAGCCGGGTCTACGGAAGTGGAGCCGTGTGAAGGCTCGCTCTCCGTCTTCTTGACGCCACTACGAAGGTTCGACTCCCGTTCCGCTTCAGTGTGGCTCTGCGACAAATACACGCACGATGTATAGTGTATAACTTTACGAAACTTTTTCATTATAATAGTCATTTAAAATATTTGTTAGGAAAAATACAACCGAATTAAAAACCTCCCCTTTTTTTGAAGTCGGTTAAAGTGTTACTATTTTTTCGTCACTAAAACTTCAGTATTTTTTGCTTAATACTAAAGCAAGTGGTCGACTGTTTTTACTAGTTCTAATAACTAATAATATTCCCTAAGATTCGGCTGGCTACACACGACCACCCCAATTCGAGTTCTATATAAAATGGCGGTAGGCGCCAAAACCACGGTGTCTTTCGCGCGTGGTTGTAGGCGCATACACGGGTTTCGTTTATATTTGAATGCGTTACTAAGTTCGTTTGGCACGTAATTGTTGGGTAACAGGCGTGTCTATGATTTTTGAAAGTGGAGTAGGTTGTTGTAGTGCTGTTCAACCACAGCTACGTGATCCCTAAAATATAGTTCTTCTTTTCTAGTCGATTGTTACATGTCCGTCCAAGCTTCAATGGTTCAACTGTATGAGTATTTGAGGCACTCCTACAAGTGGATCACGCTTTGGATAAGGGTACTGTATTAACATTTGATGTCAGACTAATCTATTAGACATCATTTTGCACAGTTTTGTTCATATCGTCCTTGGCGAGGCGAGGCTAACGAATTTCTATTATTAATATGTTATTTTGCATTTTCAGCCACCGGGCTTGAACGCATTCAACAACGCCTAAGCATTGCAAACCTGGAGATTGGACGGAAGATGACATGTCGAAGGCAAAAGTCACGTCCAAAGTACCGCCAAAAACCATAAAAGTAAACGGGGAAACAATACAACGCTTCCAGGAATGCCGTTACTTGGACCAAGAAGTCTCTTCCTAGGCGAGGCAACACAAAGAAAACGCGAGACGAACTGAAATCGCCTGGAAAAGCCAAATGCCTATGAAGCACCTGCTGAAAGGTTAATTGCCCAAAACAATAAAGTGTACTTGTGTATTCTTACAATTTTGACCTATGGTGCTTAGACTTTATCTTTGACTAACATCCAGAAGTCCAAACTCAATGTTTGCCAACGACGAGTAACGGAGCGCAGTATACTAAGCATTAAATTAACGTATCCAGTTCGGATCACTACCCTACCCAAAACAATAAAGTGTACTTGTGTATTCTTACAATTTTGACCTATGGTGCTTAGACTTTATCTTTGACTAACATCCAGAAGTCCAAACTCAATGTTTGCCAACGACGAGTAACGGAGCGCAGTATACTAAGCATTAAATTAACGTATCCAGTTCGGATCACTACCCTACGCTCGGAAATCAGGATAACTTATGTGGCTCAAAAGACTGCCCAACATAAATGGAACTGGGCAGGATGCGTCTGCTGCATATCCGACAGACTGTAAGTCAAACTAAGTCAGAGTTGGTGCCCCTACTCCCTGAAATAGTGAGACAGGGTCGCGGCAGACGAAGGAGATGGCGAGGCGAACTGGAAAGCGCGGGCTCGCGAAAGGTGGACGGAGTGGAGAGCTCCTTTACCCAGGAGCAATAAAAATTGAAAACATTGTCACATTATTAAATACACTAGTTACGCACGAATAAATAATGAATAGATGCAAGGTTTATAATACAATAAAAGGTGAATCACTCGCATTGTGAACTTCACCTGCCAATTTCCTGTTATGATGAATCAATTAATGAATTATATTATTCTTTTAATAGCACCTTTGAAGGTAATTGTTACGATAATAATAGATTTTATCTAAATATAAACTGAAACAGTCACGGCTTCCTTGTTTTCTATTGTGACCGTGAATCTATTAGCATAAAGATTTGCATTCTATAATCACAGGTGAATCATTTTGATACTTATCACGATAATGAGTAACAAGTGCCAATGACCAGACACAGAATGACAAGAGTTATGGAATCAGCAAATCGTTTAATACCGATAGTATTTTGTTTTTCATTCATTAAGAGGGCCCTTCCCCACTCGTCTATCGTCAATGTGAGCATGGTTTAAAAGGTTGTTGTTTTATCCAACGCAATCCAAAGCAATGTTTGATGAAGAGTCAACGCGAAAAAGAGAGATAACGCCTGAAAACTCTGTTAGCATTCGGTAATTCCGTCATTTACTTGAATATTTCCTAAAACTTGTTCTAGGGAATACGTATTTTTTTAAAAACCTTAATAGTTGTTGGATTTTTTTTTCATAATTTAGAATTTAGATTATACGTTTAATAGGTACGTATATTTTTAATTTATGAGTTCATTATCAAGGGCCAAAATTCACGCAAAATAGCAGCTTTCAGGGTTTTTTACTGTATTAGTTTTACACAAATTTACGATTTGATTTCAATAGAAACCTAGATAATATCTACAAGATATCTGTGTTTTTCTAAAATATCTAGAGAAACATGTGTAATAACGTCATGTAAGAGCGGTTGTATGAAAAATAACGAAAAAGTATATCGGGTTGGACACTCTTAAATCGGACCGTTTCGAGACCGTTCGTTGTGGCGACACTTGGGGGAGGGCTATGTCCAGCAGTGGACGTCTTTCGGCTGAAATGATGATGATGATGATGACTCTTAAATCGCCTGAGGCAGGATAACTCAGAACCACTAAAGAAAATAATAATCATAAATTATATTTTGGAAGCAGAACTTCGCTCCAAGTGCAATCAAAACTGCGCTTTTACTCCATTTTTTTTTTGACTTATCTTTTTGATACCTATTTCATTATACCTAGACAAGCAAAAAATTTAATGAAAAGGGACTATGTTTACCTGTGAAGGCTCAATGCCAATTTGTTGCAGCCGAACTGTGCCGTTGTCTGGTGTCTTGGACTGCAATTCACGGTCTTCACTCTGTGCTTTGGGCTTAGCGATCTTTGATACAACTGTAAACAATAATATCAATCTTATTCCCGGGCACATAGAGTACATAGATTGGCACAGAAGTTGACAAAGCTATTTTCAGTAGAAGGCGCGGCCATGTTCTTACTAGATGGGGCTGATATTCTCAAGCTATGTTAGGATTTGATGTAGTAGTACTGTAGTAACCAAGAAAACTGCCAAAAAATTCATTATTCGCTTTAAGATATCATGAGTAATGTCGTTTTAACTTATCATAAACTTTCTGCTATAGTTACATACCTGGTTTAGAGATGTTGCGTTTGACCTCAGGTGCTGTTGTGAGAGAAGCTCTCCTTTCGAACTGATCCTTGAAACTGCCGACGTTGCCGCCTGGGATGGACAGTTTCTTGGGTTTGGGCACCTGGTTGGCGGCTGGTTGCTGTGCTATAGACAGTGACGTCAGCTTATCTGCTGCTGACGCTACAGTACTCTGCTTCGTGTCTTCTTGTGGCTGTGGACAAACAGAAAGAAATCCACTATATAATTTAAATATTTAGCTAACATACAAAAAGATTACAAACGATTTTATATACTTCAAAATAAAAAGTATAGATTTAAAAAAAAGTAGAAAAACACCGACGAAATTCCACTACTGGGGGAGTCTAGAATTATGTACTGGATCGGTGGTACACGTTTTGTGTCTCAGACAGACACGGTGTATATCACAATACTAGCTTCAGCCAGCTGCTTCACCTACGTAAAGTAGGTTGCTCTATACAAACTTTGGACTCCCGTTTCATCCCCTTAGGGGGTGAGTTTTAGAAAATCCTCTCTTAGTGCTCGCCTGTGTCATAAAAGGAAAAGCACAATGCTTTCACGTTCCTAGTCCCAGTAGTTTCGGCTGTGCGTTGATATGTTAGTCTGTCAATTTTTCCTTTTATATATACAGGGTTATTTCTAAAACACTAACAACCTTGCAGGACTGTATTACTAACATCATAAACAACAACTTTTGTTCTATGAATTTTTACAAAACATTTACCAAAACCAAACCTTCAAGATTTCGTTGTTCTATCTAACACATTTCAACTCAGTATTTAGCTGTCCCCACGTGCGCCTCCCGCGCCCGCTCCCCGCTCCCCTCCGCTATTGTACTATCGCTTGCTTCGCATAGACTTCGTAATATTTAGAACGTTCAATTTAAATTTTTATTTTTGTATGAAAATCTCATGAACTAAAATATGATAAATTTTTAAAAGTCATAGAACAAAAGTTGTTTGTTATGATGTTAGTAACATAGTTCTGAGAGGTGCCAGTGTTTTACAAACCCTGTATACTAGCTTCTGCCAGCGGCTTGGTCCGCGTAAATGTTGGTTACTACGAACACGAAGTTGGAAACGGATAAAAATAGCCTATGTCTATCCTTAAAGTCCAGCTTCCACCTTACCAACGTATGTAGTTTAACCGTAAATGCGTAAAACACAGATAGACAGACAGAGTTACTTTCACTTTTATAATATTAGTATGAATAGATAGATGCGGCGCATATTGTTCCACGCGCGCCTCAGGGGGGTGTCTGCAAATCGTGGGCCCAGCAGGGTCAAAACCTACTGGGGCCACGGGTAGTATGAAAGTGAAACCCAGAGCCCTGGGACGAAGGCAAAGAAGAAACAGGAGTGGGTTTTAGTCAGTAAAATTATGACACTATCTCTCGCTCCGCCCAAGATTTGTCATTAGATGATTTTCCCACCTAAAGAAAAAAAAAGTATGGATAGGTAGATGGTATACAACTTATCAGGTTATCAACCAAAGCCTTCTCAGTGTGGTCACTTTGTTCTGACTGGCTTTACTGGCATTCTACACAATCGGTCGCTACCTTAGTCACCTCCGCTTTCTCCGCCGGTTTTTCCTCCACAGTCTTGGTAGGAGAAGTCTTCTTCTTGATAGCGACGCGCGGCTTGGCCGGCTTGTCGAGCGGCTCCTCCTCTTTAGGCGGTTCCTTCACGATGTCCTTCGTGAGGTCTCTTGCGAGCTCTACTGGAGCGGGCTGGATTGTGATCGTCGCTGATGATTTTAGGTTTGGTGTTATTGCCTGGGAAGAAAGTGGTAAAGTTAATAAAAGTGTCTGTATCTCCTGATAGCTACAACCTGAGGGTTTTTAACTGAAGGGCGAACAAGTTACTTCTAGGTATGCGTGGTCCATTGTCGATCGCGTTATTGCTCAACACTAACCATAGAGATAGCAAAGCCTATCAAAAAAAATAAAAATAAAACCAGCTTGTGAATGAAGGTACCAGAGATATCTGTCCTTTGCACCTTCGCACAAATATCTCGCTTATCAAACGAGATTAGTGTGCACAATGAAAATAAGTCAGCAATAAATTAATGCACAGGCCTTTCTGTATCTGAATTATTTTATAACTTCTCAAATGTCGCAGGATACCGAATATGTTCATAAGAGAAAACGCTCGAAATGCCAGCCGAACACCGTAGCATTTCACCGAAACATTCATAAGCAGAAGGTTTAAAATACCTTGGCACTTAAGACGATTTGGGATAAGGAGATAGGCGATCGAAGAAATAACAACGAGATATTTACCGAATCATCAGCCAGAGTCGGCTCATCATTGGGCAGTATTTCCGGTGAACTTTCTTCAGGCAACACTGGCGCTTGTGGCGCAATGCTCGCACAACTGAAACAAAACATATTATCAGATTTTTAGAGAACAATTCACCAAATTGAAAGCAAAAGAATATACTACATCAAAAAAATTAATAAGATTTAACTACTCGTGATAGTGGCAACATTGACACGTGTACAATATTTGTTGAATTCTTGCATTTTCTCTACTTTATTATTATACATCTAAACCTTCTTCATGAATCACTCTGTTTAAAGGTGTGAAAATCACATGAAAATCCGTACAGTAGTTTTTGAATTTATCATGAACTAGCTTTTGCCCGCGGCTTCGCTCCCGCCAACTGACTACTGTATTCTATACCATACCAATTTTTTTAATTTTTTTCTTTCATAAGAACCTTCTCCTGAATATAACAAACACACGAAAAACAAAATATGTGAAATCGGTCCAGCCGTTCACGCGTGATGCCGTGACCAAGGAAAACGGGTTTCATTTTTATATATATAGATAGACAGACGCGTTCTGTTTTATAATATGTAAGGATATTTCCAAAGGCATTCTCAGGAATAATAAAAGGTTGACCACCAGGCAGTACGACAAAAAAAACCGTAAATATTGTGTCGTGTTTATCACCCACATACACACGGAAACCAACGTTATGAAAACCGAAGAAAGATTATACGAAGCAGTGTATCTTCTTCATGTTAAATTTTATTTTGATTTGATTTTTATTTTAATGTTAATTTAATTTGAATTTGATTTTAATGTCTAATTTTATTTGCATTGGTAACATTTTTTTTTTTGTAGGTGGGAAAATCATCCAATGACATGCTGTAATGGCTTGTATTAAGAATTTGCATATACTGAATTTTAATTTCACATTCCCTTTTATTTGTTTTCTTGGATGCAAGATGCACAGGACCGGTCGTTATGGCGACACTTGGGAGAGGCCCGTGTCCAACAGTGGACGTCTTTCGGCTGAAATTATGATGATGAAGATTCCCTTTTATATTATGTGGAAAATGTTGTTGGTTGTGCATTTATTGAATTGTATAATTTAACTGTAAAATTGTAATGTATAATTAATCGTTTGTTTTCTCAATTAAATAAAATAGTATAAGAATGTTACAGACCTGGCCACTCTTTCCTTCTTCCTCTGCAGCCCGCTAGCCGACATGGCGAGCTCCAGTTTACGCTTGTTGTCTGTCGCCGACACTATTGTGCGAGTTGGGGACGGCTTTATTGCGTCCTCGCCTCCCTCTGGGAATGTAATGATTATGATTATAATCTCAAATGCAACAAGAACTATAAACTAATTAACCTCTTAAATGTAACATGATACCACTTACGATTCATAAGAGAAAACGCTCCAAATATCAGCTGAACGCCGTCGGTTCAAAATACCTAAAATGCAAGAGCTTCAAAATACCTTTTTTGCGTTTTGTATAAGGAGATAGGTGTTCGAGGGGTTAACGATGTTTTATTAAAATTTATTATCTAAAAGGGCCATCAGCCATAAATAATATCACATCAAAATAATAAACTAACGCTGCGTCCTACGTGAGCGATCCGATGCGGATCACGCGAATTCAACGCTTTACACTCTAGTCCGCATACCTCTAAAGTTCTATTCGCGCCGCGTCCCTTCGCGTTCGCCGACGCGTTGAAGAATCGCCTACTGTAGACACCACGTAGGGCTTCGTGTAAAGCAGATTTTCCAAATGACGGACGTCATTGGATAGAATTAAATTATCAGTGTCATAAAGTAGAAAATTTAAAAGATGTATGTGCACAGATTCTGGCTTCAAACAGCTCCTAGGGAGTCCTCGAACGAGTTTTCACTTTAAGACGCTGATGATAAAAATCATTATCCAATGTAACAAACGAAATTCTCTAGTATACGAACTACACCTTATAACCATACCACCATAGAGTGAGATGTCATCAAATTTCTTCTCCTGCTGTAAAGCAAGAGGAAGTATCCGACTAAAACCTTTGTTCCTTCATTTTCCTTTCTTCATTTATATTCTAGTGCCGCGGTTACTCTTTCGGACAATCTCGCGGCCCTACAACGAAATTCACGAACGAAGTTTTGGAATAAACTACTGATACATGATAAATAGTATACCTGCAACTAACTCCAGAATCCTCTTTTCGGCAGAGTTGCTGGGCTCAATGTGAGCCATCGAAGTTGAGCTTGTGAGGTCTGTGCCGCTCTCCTCTGGACCTAGTTCATTCTGTTAACAAAATAATTTGATTACAATCTTGACACGGCTTGGCTTGTTACGGCTGGCCTGTTGGTCTAGTGGTTAGTGGTCTTGACTGCTATACCGAAGCTCGTGGGATCGATTCCAACCCGAGACAAACGTTTGTGTGATGAGCACGATCATTTGTTCTCTGTCTGGATGTAATTTATCTATAATATGTATGTATTTAGAAATATATAAGAATATTTATCAGTTGTCTAGTACTCATACCACAAGCTCTGCTTAGTTTGGGACTAGATGGCGTTCTGTGAAAGTTGTGGAATATTATTATTATATAAATGAAGCATACAAAACCATAAATTTAAAACGTAGAATGCGAAGAAATAACTAGCACAGAGACAGCATATGGGTGTCGGCCATATTGGTTTTAGGATGACGTCACGTCGCTTATCGTGCATCCAAACCAAGGATCATATATACCCTACGGATAAACTGATTACGAAGCAAACTCTAAAGTGTACTTTATTTTCATTAACATTAAGTTCATTTTTAATCTGTTCTAATGATGAAAGAAAATGTTAAGAGGAAACGAAACCAGCATGTACAAGAGCTCAAAACAAACAGACCAGACATCTACCAACCCACACTATGCCATCGTGGAGGATTATGACCTACTGCATCTCATACAATAGAGCAGGCCTGAATCCCAGCAGTAGGAACATGTGTAATGTTGGACTACTGGACTATAAGCCAAGTCTATAGCTAGTTATTTTTAATATTACCCACCTCATTCGGCACCATAACAGAGTTAGAGTTAGAGGGCGCTGCGGGCGCCAGTGACAGCAGTAAGTCTAACCGCACCGGCGTCTGCGCAGCTAAGGCTTCTGCCTCCTCCAGGCAAGAAGTCTCGCAGCCTGTGTTCACCCATCTGAGGATTATAATAATAATAATAATAATAAAACATTTATTTCGGACGAGGTCCATATTATCGTTAGTAACAATTATCTTAAAAACTAATATTAGTAAACACACAAATTGCACAACTATACCTATTCTTTGACATGAAGCCGCACCCATCTTTGCAGAATGGGGGACTCCCACCTATCTGCAAAAACACTCAGTATAGTATTGGTGCTGCCACGAACGCGAGCGAGTAGGGAGGCACATCTCTTCCTGATTATGGCGGCAAAGCCATCAACCCGCGCCTCAGCAAACATCCCTGACGCACTGCAACGCCACGGCAGCCCCAATAGTACCCTGAGTGCATTGTTATATTGAACACGCAGGTCGCTGTATGCCCGCTGCGAATATGCGACCCACAGGCTGCAGGTGTAAAAAGATTGACAAAATGCTTTAAAAAGCGTGATCTTTACTGATTTCGTACACCGTGCAAACCTGCGAGCCAGCATGTTACAACGGACAGCCAGCGACCTGCGTTCCCGACCCCGTTTCCCGATTATAAGAACTTGTTTACCTTTAAAAAGTAAAAGCGTACTCTCGGCGGCAAGCTACGATTTAGTCCTATAATCTGTCATGTATTCGTGACCGTGGCGTGCTCAACATTTGCTTTGTTATCTATACATGACTGCGGCGGTCAAAAGGTTTATAGCTTAATTTTTAAGATATTACGGTGAAAGCTACAAGACAGAGAGTGGTCATGATCTCGCTAGATGGCGCTGAACTCAAAATGTTTAGTAATTTTTTGTTTTTACCCGACTGCAAGAAGGGTTGTTTTTCGCGCGTATTTTGTATGTATGTAATATTCTTTATTACCTCATATCTTCCAAACCGCTGAACGGATTTACATAATTAGCATATCGTTAGATTCGTCTTGTTAACCCAAGTGTTCTTAGATAGGCTGGTGTCATTGAAAAAAAAATCAGCACAACGACTGTGAGACGCTATACATTAGAGTAAAAAAAAATATATTTTTTTGGGTAATGCAATATGGGTATCAAATTCAAGAGCTCATCATGAGGATTCCAAAATGGTATATCATGACCATATTAAAAAAAAATACAATAGTAAATATGTCATTTACTTTTCTGCTAACTTGTTGGGTTAGATTAGTTTACTCGCAACTTCATTACTCCCATTTTTGAGGCACGATTGCCTCAAAAAAATATTATCTATTCCAGAGATATATCCCCCCCTGGAAATTAAGTCCCGTTCCCGCGGGAAATTTAAAAGTAGCCTAAGTTACTCCTTGTAATCCGTCAGTAATGATCCGTCAGTTGAGCACGCCATAATCATGGCGGTAAGTCCCCTCTTTGAGTAATGGCTGGAGAGGCGTCACGGCGTCCTCACCTTCCGCATGACGCAGGCCCTCACCGGAGATAGTAAGTTCGGAAGGTTCCTGCACCAGATTCAGGCGAAAGAAAATGCTCGGGGATGTCGCCATAAGGCGGATCGCCCGAAGGACTCGGTGGAGCTTACGGTGGAAGTGATCCGTGACCTCGTGGGGTCAATCGGCGATGGTGACATCTCGCGCGTCTATGATCTGGAGTGAAGGGGAATGGGTAGCGGCCGCCTTTTTCTGCGAAGTAGTAATGCTAGTGATGGAGACAGCCGCACGCGTAAGGGAATGGACATCATTTACGCCCCGACCGCTGAGATCCCCGACTCCCAGCTACCGTAGGCGCGGGCTTTTGGACGATGTGCAATGTGTAGCTCGCAGTCTGGCCGTCCGGCTATTGTCCGAACCGAGCAGATTTTCGATAACGCGTCTTGTACTACGTGTTTCTTAAAGAGATGTCAAAAAAATCGTAGCGGCCCAGCAGGGCAGATGCCTACTAGGGCCTTGGGAGGACTTCTGAAAAGATAACCCGTGGTCCTTGAACGCAAAGAGTAACTGAAGGTGTGGTTTTACTAAGTAGAAGTCTGACACGCTCATCCTCTTCGACCTAGAGCGAGAAAAGTCATTAGATGATTACCCATATATAAAAAAAGTTTCCGTCAGTGAAAGTCCCGTCAAAATCGGTTCAGCCCTTTCGAAGATGTTCTCTCCCGGGAATCAGAATGTGGTGATGTTGGGCATACCGCCGCAATTAAGTCCCGTTCCCGCGAGAATATAAAAAGTAGCTGTCAAATTTTGTTTAACCTTTTCGCAGATTTATCCAGTATTTTGAAATACTATTCCCGCGAGAAAATTACGGATATCATTTGGAACAAACCGACAGATCACCAAAAATTTTAAAATTCACATTTTTGTTATTAGTTTCGAATACAATTTGATATACATTTAGTAAACCAATGTGTTTTTGATAAACAGACACTTCAATTTTATTTAAGATACAAAATAAGCGAGCCGGATGACTCGATAGGTTTGTGAACTTTAAAGTGAAATGTACGCCTAAAATAGAGTGAATAAATAGTGTTATTAGATTATCATAACTAAAAAGTGTAAAAAAATAAAAATAAAAATAAAAACCCGACTGCGTGATAAAAACTAAAAAGAAAAAAACCAGTTCAGTCCGGTAGCAAAAAAACCAATTTAAATAAAACAAATAATAAATTCTAATACGGAACATATTGACTGCAACAGTCGGGACCCATTCGATGGGATGATTTTAGTCTGGACTATTTTAATGGGTCCCGACTGTTGCAGTCAATATGTTCCGTATTAGAATTTATTATTTGTTTTATTTAAATTGGTTTTTATGCTACCGGACTGAACTTGTTTTTTTCTTTTTAGTTTTCATCACGCAGTCGGGTTTTTTTATTTTTTTTATTTATTTTTTTAGTGTATGGGAGCATTATTAAGTCAAGGAGATGGTATCTACCATAGATAAGGGTAAGTACTGACGTGGTATCTACGAAAATCGGACATTCCATTATATTGAACTTAGTCAAATTATTGCCTCAAAAACCTAAATCTGACGTCTCTAACTATAGTGCTATAGTAGCTTACTTTTATTAAGCAGTATAATGAATTTTGAACATGGCCAGCTCGGGCCAGTCTAATTTGAAATAGCCAGCGGCTTCGCCTGCATAATAGAAAATTATCTGAAGGGAATATTCTCCCGGGATGTCAGTGTATAAACGTCAGAAATAATACTAATCGAAAGTCGTGTTAGTTACACTATTTATAACTTAAGAACGACTGAACCGATTTGGCTGAAAGTTGGTGGGGAGGTAGCTTAGAACCAGGAGACGGACATAGGATACTATTTTTTATTTTTTATTAGTTGGGTAGAGTAGGATATAGTTGTCAGTTGACGGGAGCGAAGCCGCGGGCAAAAGCTAGTAGGACATAATTCTAAGACATGTTCTATCCATGTACCAAGTTTCATCGAAATCCATACATAAAAAATATACACACTCACAAACTTTCGCCTTTATAATATTAGAGTGATTGGATAAGCCCAAAACACGCTTCGTCCTGTGTGAATAAGCATTCAATAATGGATGGCGAACTCAACGTTATACGAAAGTGTGCTCCCGGAACTTTTTTTTCAGGAACTTTTTCTCGATTCTGATAGAGCATTAACGAAGTGCTGACCGCAATACATGTATGTAGATACATCATATGTAGTAATCTTCTGCTATTAAGGTGAATGCTGCAGGCTAGTCCGCGAAATTCGAATTTTCGTATGTTTTTTGCAAAATTATATTTGCGGTAGTGATGTATATATTTACGTGTTCGAAAATTTGCATTTTGCGGGCTATCCTAGAACATTCACCATAATGCTAATCAACTAAAACTGTAAATAAAATGGAGTACAATACAACAGATGGACTCCACTATAAAAAAATGTAGGAGACAAACTCACGGATTATCACAAATATAAGCGATGTCAGCACGTTTCAACGGGTCCACTGTGAGCATGTCGCGAATCAAAGGTGATGCGCCTGTAATATGAAACAGATCTTTAGTAGGTATCTTAAAAACAGTGTTGATACGATTTATGGTAATTAGTCATGCTTTATGGCATTTACAGGTGTTAGAATCCAGGCAGAGCCAATAAAGGGCTGCTGAGCTTTTATAACTCGAGATACATTTTCATTATTTTTCATACAACCGATCTTACGTGGTTATGACGTTATTACACATATTTCTCTCAATATTTAGGAAACACAGATATCTTGTGGAGATTATCTAGGTTTCTATTGAAATCAAATCATAATTTTGTTCAAAACTAATCCAGTCATAACCTCTGAAAATTTGCTATTTTGACCCTTCATAATGTACCCATAAAATACAAAAGTAAAAAAAAATATTTATAGAAACCTTGCACTGAATCGCGACTTTTTTTTCCAAAATCATTTGAGGTTTAACTTTTTGAGTGCGTGATTAGAGACACAATAGTAAGACAATGGCGCGTGAACGCCGGCGTTAATGCGGGGATCAACAGCTTACAAAAAATACACGTATTTTCTGTAACAAGTTTTTTGAAATATTCGAGTGAAGGACGAAATTATTGACTGCCAACTGAGCGTTCAGGTGTTATTTTTCTTTTTTCGCGTTGCCTCTTTATCAGACATTGTGTTGGATAAACCACACGGTCGGTTGTCGATAGACGACGCGGGAATAGCTCTCTTAAGGTGAAAACTACGGGCTCGAGTGTTCTAACTAGATGGCACTGAACTAAATATTCTTAGTATTTTTTTTTTAATTGATAGAAACTAGTGCTTGACTGCGATCCCACCTGTAGTAAGCAGTGATGCAATCATTGATGGTGAGGTGCACTAGTTTATTAAGAGCCTATTCGCTCTAGCCTTGAAGACACCCTAAATTATAATCGGACGGGAAGATACGCCTGGACCCGTAGCATTGACTTT
Organism: Mythimna impura; assembly: GCA_905147345.3. Classification (NCBI taxonomy): domain Eukaryota; kingdom Metazoa; phylum Arthropoda; class Insecta; order Lepidoptera; family Noctuidae; genus Mythimna; species Mythimna impura. The sequence goes on along the minus strand of LR990343.1, from coordinate 11,232,671 downwards.
AAGATGTAATTAAATTGTAAAATTTACGATAGATATGTAAATTTATAATTACAACTCAAAGATAACTTACTTGAAGGGTTTCTAGGTTCATAATAATCGCCATTACTGATCTGTCGGACTAGACGTTTGAAGTTGGAGCCATCAAATGGCATAGCTCCGTAGACTAGAGTATATAGAAGGACACCCAATGACCAGCAATCCACCTGAAACAAAAACAAGACATTTTGATTCTTCTTATTACTATTTTTTCGTAATGGAGAAGGTATGATAAAGTCCATCTTCTGCCTTTAGCAGTCCACTGCTGACCATAATGCTTTCCCAATTCTACGCCACTAAAGTGATCCTTCAGTAGCTAGATAACCAACTTTGCAGGCATCATTTGCCCAAGGAGCTTGACAGATAACAGTATTGAACGTCTTTCGAATCCACAAAAAAACTGAAAAGGACAAGATTTTTACTGATTAAAACCCACTTGTGTTTATTTAGTTGCCCATTGTGAGGGCCACGGTAACTCTTTCGACTTATCCCGCAGCCCAGCTAGTATATCCTACTTTAGATACCTAAATGGAATCTAAGTATTTGCCTCAACTTCTCAAGAGAACTGTGGTGGATAACACAAACAATGATTAGGCTGTTGCCTCTAATATGTATATGAAAATCTAGTGTCACAGTGTTTTTTACTTCCGAAACGGCTTGACCGATTTTTATGTTTTTTGTTGTGTATTCTGAATTTGGTAGTTCTGAGAATAGGTCATAGGCTATTTTTTACCCTCTTACCTCATAAATGACAGAATAACATTTGCCAAGTAATGTACGAGTAATAATATATGACGTATGTACCTCTGGTCCTATGTATGGCGTTCCTTTAACGATTTCCGGCGACGCGTACAAAGGTGAACCGCAAAACGTGGACAGTAACGATGTCTCTTTGAAAACATTTGATAGACCGAAGTCGGCAATCTGGAAACAATAAAATGATACTTGCAATGCGAATAAACGAAAAAATATATATGTAAAAGAAGGGATTTTCACCAACCTTAGCACTACCAGTATCATCTAATAAAACATTTTCCAATTTTAAATCTCTATGGCAGATTTTATGTATATGGCAATAATACACAGCAGTCGCGATCTGTCGGAATAACCTGCAACACCATCAGAATTCACTTGGTTAATTTCAAACCGAATCGAAAAAAAAGTTCAAGAGTAAAAGTCTACCGACCTCCTAGCTTCGTCCTCTTGTAATACTTTTTTCTGACTAAGATAATCGTAGAGCTCTCCTCCCGAGCAATACTCCATAACGAGGATCATCTTTTCACTGTTTTCAAATACTGAAAGACATAAACGATATTTTATAGAACAATGGTCGTATATTTCACAATCAATTACTATAGAAAAATCAACATAAAGTCAGGTTGTTATAAAGAGTTCAGTTCTAAAGCTATAGTTACAATAATATTATAGTCCCGTCGCATGCCATGTTGTTTTGAACAGCGAACACAGACGGACGATACTCTATGAAATGTAACGACAAAAGAGCCAATACGAGATGATTTGGCACCGATTGATATTGTAGTTTATAGCTGTCTTTGTCTTATTCCTGCGGTATTTAGATCGCAATAATACGATGAAGCATTGGAAATGTCAGAGAAAATGATTGTGGAATTTATAATGACTGCAGTTATGTAGATATTGTCTCATCAGTCATGTTGAAGTTTTGAATACCAGTTATGGCAAGATTAAACGGGATAGCAACTATGTAAGTTATGTCCAGAGTTATAATTTAAACCGTCCTAATGAGAAGTCTACTAATGGAAAGTCGTAAAATTAATTTATCTTATGCTGCATACCTTCATAAATATGTACAATATTAGGATGTCTCACAGAAGACATAATCTGCACTTCACGCCGAATGCGTATGAGATCAGCCTCGGACTCGATCTTGCATTTCTTGATAGTTTTGATGGCCACCTCCTGGCCTGTCTTCTTGTTGATGCCCAGCTGCACCTTGCCATACGTGCCTTGACCTAGTTTTCTTACTATATCGAATCTGTAATACATATTCATAAACGGTAAGTAAGCAGGTTAAATGTCAGGTTTATGGGATAGTCATTTAAAGCTAGTAGGAGATTTAAATTCATTGCTTCATTGCAATCTGCAGTTGTAAACCCACAAGGCTAAACGGCAGATTAAAGACCTAGCAACAGTATTTATCTTTTGCCTTGACTTCTACTATATGATTACTTGCTCTATATATTTTTCTTAAAAAATCATGCAGATCTTACCCAACAAACAAAAATTGCTCTTGTAGTGGCATATATTGCCAAAAATAATATTCTTATAGGAGCCGCATTATCGCTAATAAGGGTGCGTTTGGGCACAAATTATAAAGACAACCTTATACCCCCCTTATAGTTGCTTTATTGTCCACTTTTTTTCCTTATACGTGTTATATTATGACAAGTAACAAGGAAATTAAACTTATAATGGTAAGAAAAAAGCTCCTAAAAAGCCAACACACTGGAAAGAAACATATAGAAAGTGTTAATACGGGCGATCACCCTTATACGTGTTTTATTATGGTTCGATACAACGGAATTAAACTCATTGCGACAAATCAAAGGCTCTTAAAAAGCCGTAGGCCCTTATAGCCGTCTGTTTATGATGCTGCAATAAGTTTTTTCTTAGTGATTATTACATTTTCGCAACAGTTTGGCGAATAAAGAGAAACGTCATCCATTTTATTGACAAGTGAACGGTAAGTTATTGTTTTATGTAGTTTATTTACCTGATTTATGTGCTCGTTTATAGTGAAAAGTGTATGGGAATTCAAATGCATGGTAAAATGTGGTACGCTGTGTGTTGTAGCATCAACCCGCCCTTGAATTTAAGCTGTTTTTGTGCTACAAACGTTATGAAATATTTAGTCATGTTATAAATAATGCTATTATGAGAGCAAAACGATTCGCACAACGTCTACAAGGAGTCTATAAGACTTAAGACTTTATAATGGCCACATTTGTTGCTTATGCTATCGCCATTTTAAATACTGTCAGGGTTCCTTTCTCACGAACAAAATCCTGTACCTAGCTAGTCTTATTCCCATATGTATAAAATTTCTGTTTCACTATGGTTGGGTTGGCTAGAAGAGATCTTTTTATAGGGATAAGCTTGCTTTTGTGCTAATTTTAATAGGTATAATTATAATTGTAAGTACACAATAAAGAATATAATTATATATATATAATATGTTTGTCCGCAGATATTGCAATGGTGTAAAAACTGTATCAATCTATCTATTGATGATGGTTGATCATTTTCCTACTAGTATATAAGTAAAACTATTTTCTAAGTAACAACTACTATGTAACAACATGCTAAGTTACTCTACTGTTTTATTATTAAACTAGCTCTTTCCCGCGATCTTGTTCGCTTACGTTAATTGCTAAGATAATATTTTTTTTATTTTTAAACTGTTGTTAAAAAGATTGATGATTGAAGTCCTATCTTAAGTAAGGCTTAAAAACGAGTTTTGATAGTAAAGACCAAGAGATAGCTCCCAAATCAGGCATCATTCACATGTTATGTTCAAACAGCGATTTCTATTGTGAACCCACCAACTGTTTCGCAGGCTAACTGAGAGAGCATTGAGGTCAATCCTTAAACCAAGAAATACAAAATTAGCTTTCATTTAGACAATGCCCGATTTGAGAGCCACTCTTCCTCTGGATTTTGATACGGCTGCATGATAGCCTATAAAAAATGATAACTTTAATAAAAATACGTGATTTTCAAATTAGTTGTTTTATTTTACAAAGTATGGATTAATGGTGTAAAATACAAAACCGAATTATATTCTACATTTAATAATTCACTTAAAGCGATATGGGAAATGTTGAATTTCCCTGCCCATTCTCTGACGTCACTACGAATATCAATATTCTTCAACTCTTCATTTAAAAATATGTCTATATCACTATCACTATCGCTACAATTATATTCTTCCTCACTGGTTTCCTTTTCATTCTCATTTTCTATAAAATAATCCTCTGCGGAACCACTGGCTGATTCGTTGGTATCGGCTTGGTCATTTATTAGCATCATAGGAGTAGAGCTGTTGGGTGTAATGCTCCCAACCATGTTTTCGTAAACTTTTTTTACTTTTCTTCTGTAACCACCGCTTCTTTTAAACTTCTTCCAGTCTTTTGAATCCATTTTTAAAATGTAATTTCCACTCCATAATAAATTCACACAATCTGCATATACTTTCAAAATGACGAATCTAGTTATGTAAAACATTTTAATGTTACCATGTAGAGAATAATATCTTTATAATCACTGTATAAGGGAATACGGATTGCTTTCATCCTTGTAAAGATCATATACAATGTTAGAATTCATTTGTTTGATAGACGTCTTATCAAATGCTCCTATAAGTTAAAAAGCATCATAGTTACCTTGTGCATTACTTTTATAAGAATGATTGACCATATTAAAAGCCTTTATATGACTTTGAATATTATATGGCTAAAAAGCAATGTAACTAGCCTCTATAAGAAGAACACATTTCGAACCCTTATTGTAGCCGTATTAATTGGATTTATTACCGTTTACCCAGCCAAATTATAAGAATAAAGGTAATATTAGCCAAATCTTCTAATAATGTGCCAGTATAAGGAACATTAACATAATAAATGCTCTTTTATAACAAGTATAAGAGTTTAGACCCTATAGACTTAATTTTATAAGCTTAGTTTGTTTGTTGGGTATTTTAGTCACCATGTTTTGTGCAGTGATTCGAAGAGTCATTGTCCAAAAATTAAGCGACAAATACGAAGTCATCACAGCTAAAACGGTTCAATTTACTCAAATGATTAGAGTCGAGGTTTAAAACGATAAAGCAAATCGATGCGTCACGGAAACGCACAGCACACATCACTACTGAGTAGGGTACAGTTTATTATAAGCAAAAGCGTTTATCGTGCAGTACTTTACTTTCTTTACATAAATCGTTCTAACACTTTGACGCTAATAATAGAAATACCTATAGTAAAACGTAATGCGTAGAACTACTATTTTAAAAAGTGAATCCGGTCGACTATTTAAAGAGTACTAAATGACTGTTTAAAATGCGGACGAAAGCTATTTTTAGTTAACTGTTTATCCGGCGATGAACGGAAGAACTATCATACGTTGGGAAAAACGTTTAAGTTGCAGGAAGTTAACAGACAGAAACAACATAATGTTACTTACTCTAGAAATTAAAATGAAAGTCGGAGTGCAAGGAAGGATAAAATTGCATAATATCCTCAGATGTACTGATATTTTTAGATGACATACATACAAGATCAAAAGAAAAGATGGATGGATTGTGTGAGGAATGATATAAAAGAAAATCGTGCTGCGCCGACCCCAAGTAACATTGAACAAGGCCAGGAAGATGATGATGACGATACATACCAAGATCAAAACGGGTTCAAGTTTTGAGTATAAACGAAAAGTACAAACTGACTAAATAAACGAGGAATGGATTGTATGAAAGATGATAAAACTCGAAAAGAGAAAGACAAGCTAACATGGGGCTGGAAAGGGAATAATCATTTTACATTGAACCCGAAGAAATGGTGATAAATTAAAAAGGATGATGACAACATCAAACGGATTACTTATAGAATTTTCTGCCAAGATATCAAAGTAAAAGTAGGCAAGTAGATGACGAATAATGTTGTGAAAACCAGCCGTTCTCTTATTACTTTAACCCGAAGGCATCGATCGCTGCCCACGCGCCGACAATGCACGCAATACATTTTTGTTTAGTATTAGTAAGTATAATAATGCAGAAGCATTCAAATGAATCGGCCTCGCGTCCACGAAGACATTCACCCGATGTTAACATTATGTACATATTTTATTCGTTATTGAGGAAGTCGCTTTGTTTTAATATATGGCAAAGGATTGATGAAGAAAATTTTAATAAAAACTACTAGGAACTATGATTCAGAGGAGATATCAGAAACTTCAAACGAACACGTAGTCATCTACCAACATTTTTTATTAGGTATTTTCGAGGTAATTACTTTGTTCAGAATATCTTAGCTATCTGTTTGCTGCCTCTGCCAAGCAGTATTTGATCAATAAGTTCGAAATATTCCAAAAAAATTGTGCAAAACCGAATATGGTCAAACTTAAAAGCAGTCTTTTATGATAATATTCATGAATGCATTATCTTTATGGAAGGAATGATGTAACAATCAACCTTTACGCCTACAAACTTCCGACGTTTCTTGTGTAGGTGAACCGTCTGACACCCTAAACCCGGTCATTGGTTGGAGATGTGACGCCACGCTGCGTACACAAGATCCATGTTGAATGCGTTACGTTTCTAAAATAATACCAGTGTAAGCATGCATTGACGTAAGGATGGCGTATGAGCTTTACGTTCTTAGATCTCGAACAAACAAGAGTTCGAGTACAGATTAGAAAGGGGCCATGCGCATGCACATTTGTTTCAGTGATAAAGGGCTTAGGCCTGAGTTTGGAAATTCCAGACGATTTGTCAGAGTTTAGAATAGATGGACTGAAATAACTTAAAATACAATGAACACTTCTTTGCTCGTACATTACAATTAGTAAGTACAAATTCGAGCAAGGTGGAAAAAAAAAGAATAAAATGAGGATTGTTAAAAACATAAAGGATGGATGATTGGGAGGAATGGTCTTGGAGCATATTAGATTTAGGGAAGAATCTGTAAATTCCAGACATCTTGAAATAAAGTTTTATGAACATTTGTAGTAGATACTTATTTTTTTCTGTATGTAACTTTAGGGTTTAAGTGACTGGAGATAATGCTCACCTTTGCTTGAGCCTCAGCCGGTGGTCGTGCATTCGCACGTCACCGGTGTTCTCAATGCCGTCCATGATGTTGGCGGTGCGCTTGCTCTCGCCCACCACCATTGTGACTGTAACAAACAAATAACTCACTATCACGACCTGTTTAAATACTGTCATTAAAATATATCATGTATCAGACAACTGCAATGCTGGTTTGTATAAAGTACCGCACTTGGCTCGTTATTTCGACACAGATTTGTTTGTAACGTACGAAATAATGTATAATGATAATTTTCAAGAAATCACCACTAAAGCGGATAAAAAACAGCCAAGGAATTTATACGCGAAACTAATCTATAAATGAAATAAAATATGACAAAATAAAAGTTATTTTGGCGTAACGTCTAGCTTTTATGTGACGAACCACAGCAGGGCATTCTTTGGTATAATTTGGGGAAACACCAAACAGTCATTTCGGAATTCGGAAGAGAGCTTCGGCCAATTAGCCGTTTGGCGAGTCGTCAGCGTGACTGTAGGTGTCGCCGTGTATCTGCCACGCTTGTTTATAAGCTGGCAAAGAGAGTAGTTTTCCCGTCAGCAGGGACCCCGTGATTTATGCATACTCGCAGTTAGTGAATACTAATAAGCCGATCAAGTAGGGTCGCTGATAAAGGCAATGCTAATAGACTTAATGTCCCATTGACCACTACGATCATTGTTCTCAAGAACGTGATTCACGCTACAAATCGTTCGCGCAGTCCACGCACGTGCGACGATGGCGCAGCTTTCCACTGGACCAAATGAGAAAGTATTGCACATTACTTTCATTATGGAATTAAGTATTCAACCTTTTATTACAAGAGAGCAAATATATATATATATATATATATATTTTAAATGTTTATTTTCAGAGTTTTTTCGCTAGTGCTAATATGTCACTCTTTTGGTATACAAACATAACAATACAGTTAGGTTTTGGGTCGGTTTTTCAGAGCGAACATAACCATATTAATGATAGGGATTAGGTATTTTATCTGAAACAGGGTTTGATAAATTAATATTGTGCGCGCCAATTTGTGTTCTGAGCGATTCAATTAAATCGGTTCTGAAACACATTCAAGACCATTTACGCCTAAAAATCTTGCTCGTACTACGTGTTAGTCTATTAGCGTATTTTTTTAAGAACCTACGCATTTTTCAGAGATCAAATAAAAAAAGCGGATATATTTAAGTCTATGAGTAAGTAAACTGTCATACAATATTGAGAAGGAAGATAAGATTTAATCTGCAAGCTGAGTTCGTCGCTTGGCTACAGAAAGAGAAGCAGCAGTTGTTTATTAATTAAATTATTACTTTGTAAATATTGTTAATGATACGAGCAGTATTATAAATATGTGAGTGTCGCAAAGCCACCTACATATTGGGTTGGGCGACGGAAATATCCCGCCACGTAGGTACTGTAGTATTACCAACTGGTGACTCGAACTTCTTATATTCCGAGGAAATGCCTGTGCGAATGCGTTTCTCGGAACAATACATGATGATTTAGATCTGCTTAATGCGTTTTGATGGTAAGATATACTATTGTTTACCTAGGAAAGAAATAATTAACCGCTACAAGGTAATTTAGATACTTAACACAAACGACAAAATTCTCAAATCGAGTATTTTATAGTAAGATACCCACTCGTCTAGTATTCTAATTATAATTCTAATAAAAACCAATTTATATATAATACTTATGTAATAACTATAAGAGCACGCCATAGTTATGGCGGTAAATCCCCTCTTCTCTTTCTCTTAGCAAAGGAGGCGGCCGCCACGCGCGCGAGGCAACGGCCCTCATGCCCCAGCCGCCGGGATCCCGAACCCGATTTCCGGCCACTGTAGGCGCGGGCTTGAGGACGGCGAACAATGGGTAGCTCGCCGTCTGACCGTCCGGACCAAGCCCAAGTCGTCGACGGCGCGTAGTGTTCCACGCGCGCCTCAAGATGTCAGCAAACCGTAGGGGCCCAGCAGGGTCGAAGCCTACTGGGGCCATGGGTTCGCTTCTGAAAGGGAAACTCGGCAATGAAAGGCGAAGGAACTAGGAGTGGGTTTTAGTCAGTAAAAGCTTGACACGCCCTCTCGCTCCTCCCAAGGGAGGGAGATGTCATTGGATAATTTCCCGCAAAAAAAAAGTAATAACTATAAATGAAGTTCAAAATAACAGTACAATACGAAACGAATTAAATTACAACCCGACATTTTGGCTTCTAGTGTAAAAACGTCTCCGCTCACATATTGAGGTGGGTGAATGACTTACAGTCTTACAGACGATGGACTCCATGAATAACTATAGGAAACTCTACTTTGTATGCATATACAGGCCGATACATATTCAAAGAAAGAAATCTTAAACTGTTTATTTTTACAAGGGAAGCTCTCCTGCTCTGGATTAGTGTTGCCAGGTGTCCCAATTTGCGTGGGAAGTCCCGATTTTCAGGGGTCTACGGAACCTATCCGGATCGCCAATTTTTTCGCTTAATGTTAATATATTAATGCTTTTGCATTTCACCTCTTTTGTCTATCAAACTTTAATGAGTTTAAATCTCATACTTCTGTATGAATCATATAAAGAAATCTTAGCACAGGCTGTCTGTTTATTGTACCAAAATTTCGATTATTTTCATCTTTCATCCCGAATTTTCACTTACTAGACCTGGCAACACTACTCTGGATGGACCGAGATGGAACCTCAGACTTTTACCGACTAAAACCCAGTGTTCGTTCAGTTGTCCTTTGCGAGGGCCACGGTAACTTTCGAGCAATCCGCAGCTCTAGCAGAACCCTGGCGTTTTATATTTGACGTAAATAAACCTTGACCGAAAAGATTGATTAGGAACTGGAGTTTAAAACTTGTCTCGAGTTCTAATCCACATAATCAGGGTCGTCACGACACAACTTGGCAGATGGCTCTACTCGTGCATGAAAGTAGAAAATTGGCTTGACTTAAACTAAACGGATACGAAATTTATGTCAAGGTCTTTCATCGGTTTTGGGTGCACAGACAGACAAAACCAATTTCGTTTACTCAAATGGCATGAGACGATTCTACACCCTGTATTTGTTCGTACTATTTGTGTTTTGTTACAAAGAAAACAGTGCCAAGCGGTATCGACACGAGATATTGATATCGATAGAAGCCATACTGCAATAAAGTATTGGATCGACGTTCATGGACGAGGATTAAGGTACATAATAAAAGACTTGACGAGGAGGTAGGGCTAACTAATCGCATATCCATGGGCAGTCAGCCATGCATTAAGAACTTGCTGACTGGTTAATCTCTTTACCTCGGCATAGGCTTATGTTCTCAAAATGATTGAAGTAGGGAATAAAAGAAGAAGTAGCGACATCTATATCGCCATATAAGAACTAAAAATTCAAAATACTGCATCAAAATTCTCCGCAATTAGAACATTTATGTTCATGTTGATATACAGCAGTCCGAAATCAACTGTAGGGCAGCTGCCCGGACCAAACAACACCCGTCTACTCGGAGGAACCTCCCCTTTCAACGGAGGTAAGTGGAACTGTACACCCTGTTCCACAGACCTCTAATAAAAGAATAAAAGGTAATAAAAGAGGATAAGTGTACAACTACAATGTGACTTTAAGGGCCTGTGCACGTTTTTTAAACGCGCCGTTGACGCGTGTTTTAGAAACATGCGTCGGCGGAGCGCTTTTATCCTATTAAAGGCCTACAGGCTCGCGTGCGTAACTCGTCTGTATCTCTACAAACGCGCGACAACGGCGCGTTTAAAAAACGTGATATACACAGATCCTGTCACAAATTTTCCAAGATGTCGTTGATCTTTCGTATTCTTGAATGAAGAACGCGAATCTGCATGACTGCCAACTCTGCGGGATTGTTTGAAAGAGTCATCGCGGCCATGGAACGCAAAGGGTAACTGAAGGAACGCGGGTTTTAGTTAGTAAAAGTCTGATACTTCCTCTCACTCCACCCAAAACTGGAGAAGTTATTCAATGGTGCGACGATCTTCGTAAGGTGGCTGATAGCAACCGCATGCTAGTTACCAAGAATCGACATAAATGACGTGCGAATGTACAGGTTATGTCCAATTGTGGACTACATCTGTCCACTACACACGGCTGATGGTGAATTATTATTATTATATGGTAAGAAACAGTAGCAGCTATTAACTGTGCATGCAGTGTGGAAGCTTTCAACACAACACTTTCCGAGAGCCTGTTCCAAGCTGTTACGACCCGGTTATGTAGAAACTGCCTCAAAAGCTTCTTCTTGGATGCATTTCCCCATAGCTTGAGTTAAAGAATCCTCCAAGAACTTAAAGATGAACTACTAAGTGATAATAAACATATTATGTAATCCTAAATCCTCGTTTGCGCATTACAATTAGGTTAAGAAGATATTAGTGTTGGCTAACTGATACTATTTGTGAATTAACATTATTTGAGCTAGATAGTATAAACTGGTACAATAAACGTAATTTACGTTTATGTTTGCAGTTCTGCTACAGAGAATTAAACGAAAAGATGTCCGAATACATAACAAACTCTATTACACGTCTAAATCAGAACTTTTGTTTAGCTAAATAAAGAGGGTGGCGTTTAACACATTTGTTTATACTGTTTGACAGAGCGATTCACCCCTCTGTGTGTTTGTACTCATTAGTAAATACTACAAGCTGAGTTCACCCCTCTTCACAAGTCTGACACGAAACGAATAACTTATACCGAGGGAATCCAAAATTCTGTTTAAAAATTTCCAACTAGGAATAAAACTTTAAAAATTCTTTCAAGAGTTCATTTCAACAGAGATAAAACAATTCAATTCTGAAACTATTTGACATTGACTCATCGTTTACATCTCGGACATTTTTTTCTATTTCGATCCACCTTGACAATTTTAAATTATAATAGAGTTTTATCTTTGAATAGTCACCTGTTCTTCTCATTATTTATTGCTAGTCATTAATTACAAATCATTTCTCAATAATTTATGTATCACTGTCAAAAATTTAACTGCTAAGACCACTCGTATTTAATGGAAATTCAACAAATATTTGCAAACTGTCATGTCAGGGTCGCCATGCAGCTGCCACTTGCAAAGCTCTCACGAAAGGGTCTTGAACTGTCATCGTTGTTTGTTTTCACGTGCTACAACGTCATCCTAGCGTTAAACTGTTGGCGTATCTAGGCCAGTTACATAGGTGTCAATGTTTCTCGGTCGGAAACGCCGCGGCCGTGGACGGCATTGGCGTTGTATGAGCGTGCACGGTGACGTCCAGAAAAAATGTGGCGCAAGTAGCCAATTAACATGTGGGATAGTGTGGGGCCGGCGTCTCGGCGCCTCTATAAATATCGCGATCCGCGTCCGCGCCCTCCCCGCGACCCGGCACGACCGCCAGCCGAAGCCGCGCCGCCGCCGTCTCCGCCCGGCACCTAGGACCGCAATAATAAAGACAACATAAATCCCAATATCAAATCTTGACGTCACAACATGCTGATGCATCGACCCACGTTCAATTTTATTGCTGAAACCTCGATTCTAAAGAGTATTTCTAACAAACACGAAACTGACGAAATACAAGCAACGTGTCGGTGACTCATGGCATCGACGAGGTAAGTACAAGAGAATTTATTGTAATTTCCATTAAGCCCAAACTGAAACTTGGCTGTAGTATTGTAGACCTTAAAGCCGGCCTAGAAAAGTTTAAGGCATATCATACGACGCAATATCAAAAGCTGTAAATAATTAATAGCGGACACGACACACGACTGATGTCAAAGTTGATGAATACTTTACACGTTGGCGATCGAAGACTGGGCCAAATTAGAGTGTGTGTATCCCGGAAGCATAGTCGGCGGTCCCGGGCCGACTTGCTACGGAGCCGGCGTCATCAGGCAGGCAGGCGTGTGCCGAGCGGACACAGTACTGTAAGCGCGGGCGCAGCGATCGCGCTATTTTTGTTCACTCAACAGTTGAATAACCTCCAATCAACTATTCGCACTTGCCTATGAGTCCAACTAAAACGGACAATTGCTCACATAAATGTGATTTCATGACCTTCAATCTGAAGCTATTTTCAGCGTACTTTTTTATTAAGTTTCTACTATTAAGCATAATATATGCAAACATTATTCAGTCTTATGCAAGTCAATGGCTTCAACAATTTTTATGCCAGAGCAAACATTTTCTCATATTACAACACATTCTGCATTTCTGAGCCAAACGGAAGGGAGCCCCACTTGTGCACGAACTTTCATCCATAAAGGAAAACTTCCGGACAATAAAACGAACGTATTTTCAGAGCAACCCAGTTACTGTTGTCTATCTAAAATCTACAAACAGCTAGCTATGTAGATTTGGTGCTGACTTTGTTATGGGGAGAAGGTTGTTGTGTAAACTGAAAGCCAATAAACAGACCATTTAGAACAGCTAAAATAGTAATTTGACAGCTGTTTTACCGAGAGGATCAGGATTTCAGCTAATCTATGTATATAATTTCAGTTAGTAGAATTAAATATGACTCGTGGATTTTATTCCTATTTTTTTACCCGACTACGGAGGGTTATGATTTTGACAGGCTATGTATGTATGTGAGTTTGTTCATCTGTTCCCACATAGCTCCTAATCTACTTATCGGAACTCGACATAAGAGGTATCGTTAGAACCGTCTTAATTGTCCGCTGAACATAGGTTACGTGACGTGTCACAAAACTTGATATGGCGCCCTCTAGCGGACAAAAAGTAATGTGTAAAAAATAAAAATGGAGATAAATACGCCGTGTTTGGTATCATTTGAAAGGGCTTTACTTGTACATTTCCAAAATATTGTTCAAATTTAAAGTGACGCCCTCTAGCGGACAAGAAGTCATGTGTTAAAAAAAATGTTAAGATAAATACACCGTGTTTGATATCATCTGAAAGGGCTTCACTAGTACTTATCAAAATATATCATCAAAACTCAATGTGGCGCCCTCTGGTGGACAAAAATTAATTTACCATTATTAATTAGAAATTTAAAATTTAGCTTTTGCAAATGGTATAGAAGCACAGTGATTTAACACCAAAATAATTTAAATTAAAAAAAAGTAAAAAAACTAAAACCCGACTACGACAAAAAAAAACGACGAAACTAAAAGTATGAAACAAGATTTCCAGGATGCTGAAATAAACAAGGTAAAAAGAAAAGCCGTAGTCGTAGTCACACGTTATTAAAGTGTTTCGGTTGTTACTTAGAACGTGTGACTGCGGCTTTTCTTTTTACCTTGTTTATTTCAGCATTTTTTTTTTATAGTAACTGGGTTCAATTGCAATAAAAATCCAAGAGAGAGGTGTTAAGAAATTAACAAAAAATAGTATGCTTCATCGTCAGCAGTTATTTCAGAGGTCGCTCATTTTCACATCAAATATGTTAATGATTAAACAAAACGACGCCATATTGCAATCAAGTGTTTTGCGTCGAAATTAGCCATAATGTGGCTATATTTTTGAACATATTATTTTAACACCTCGTTTATTGTTCCAATAAAATGTGAAACACATATTATAAAGGCGATTGCATGATGTATGTGTGTATTATTACTCTCTCATGCTCAAACGGCTGAACGAATTTAGATGAAAATTGGTACCAGGATACCTCATATTCCGAATTATAGCCTATGTGCTATATAGCCTATAATTTATAACGGTGGGAAGTACTAATTTCACGCGGGTGGGACCGCAGGCGTCAGCTGCTAATTTATAAATTACACCGACATTGAAATTAATTCGAAGGCTTATTAAATTATGTTTTTGAAAATAACGAGGTATTTTAACGAACGTAATAATTAAAATGTCACTGATGAGGAATAAAATACCAGTTACATGGGTCGGCTGAGGAAAAAAATCGAGGTTTCAAAATCGATAAAGGCCAGACGAAACAGCCGATTACCTATATGGTTTTAAGATATGTACTTATGTAGGGAGGTAATTACATAGTCAATAATGTCTTGTTATTAAGTTACTCGAGTAAATGTCACAATTTCTGACACAATAATTAATTTTGAAAGTGGGTTTACGGTAGTTAAATACAGAACGATTAAAAATTAATGACAATTCCTGGAATGCTTTGGGATTGGCCCTTTGGAAGCGATGTAGGACATTTAAAAAAAAGTTTAATTATATCCAGTGCTGCTGATGCTTACAGTAAGACATGAAAATAACTCTTTATAATTCACTCACTTCTGCCACCGGCTTCGCTCGCGTGAAAATAGAAAATATATGCCTATGTTACTCATTGATAAAGTAGCAATCTACTGGTGAAAGAAATTTTAAAATCTGTCCAGTAGTTTTGAAGTTTATTTATTAAAAACAAAATTACAAATCTTTCCTCCTTGTATTATTTGTATAGAATATAATTAATACAAACGGAAACAGGAAGACTCTTGTCTACACAATATTCAGAAGCATAAACCACCTACTCAGACAGATGATGAAACATTATAAAAATGTAAATCATAGACAAACTTGGCCAAATTTTATTTCAAACAGCAATCTTCATGCTTAGATACGTTGGTAAGTTCCAGACGAGTAACTTTGTGGTCATTTGTAACTTCGCAGTAGTCACGTAAGGAAGGTTTATTACCTTCATATAATACACCGTGATTGATACTATTTGAAAGGGCTTCACTTGTAATTAATAAAAAAAATATCATCAAAATTCAATGTGACTCTCAAGCGGTCATAAAAATCGATGTCAATAACACCAAAATAGTTTAAATAATAAAAAGAAAAAAACTAAAACCCTGAAGTGTTTCGGTTGGTACTTCGGCTTTTCTTTTTGTTCTGTTCTTGTTTCTCTAGTAACCTTGTTTATTTCAGCATCCTGAAAATCTTGTTTCATACTTTTTCAGCGTCGCGCGTAGTTTTTTTTTGTCGTAGTCGGGTTTTAGTTTTTTTTCAGCTATGTTGGGGTAGCTTGCGGCTAAGTTGTTACAGCCGCAAGGGTCGTGAGGCAGGAAGGTTAAGCAATGCTTGCCTTGGTCCGTCTGTTGTTAAGTGACCATCTTAACCCGCCGAGATCCCTCCACGTCTCGGAAAACACGTTAAGCCGTTGGTCTCGGTTGTCAAATCTGACACCAGTCTTGACCAGGGGTATCCTGTTACCCAGTCGCTGGGTTGTGGAGGTCGGATAGGCAGTCGCTCCATGTAAAATACTGATATCCAGCTACATTCGATTTGACCGGAAGCTGACCCCAACGTTGGTGGGGAACGGCGCGTAGTGTTCCACGCGCGCCTCAAGGAGATGTCAGCAAATTGTAAGGGCCCAGTAGGGTCGCTCCGCCCAAGGGCCGGAAATGTCATTAGATGATTTCCAATCTAAAAAAACGTAGGTGGGGGAAAAGGCTAGGTAGATTGTTGGGGGTAGATTCCAGTCTATCCAAACGCTGATGAAAACCAGTATTTTAAATAGAGCAATCTTATTCTGTAATGCAATGTCTATAATTAATCACCACCACATGGCTCTATGACTATTCTAAATACCCATAAGCGTCGTAAAAGTCTGAGTATGCGAAGGTGGGTGGAATTTAATTGTTAATTGTAACACTGTAGTTACTAGAATCTTCAGTCATAAATCCGATGCTAACAACATAGCCTAGCAAGCAGCTTTCAAAATCCCGTGATCAGAATGATGCCAGTCTGTATAAGATAATAGGTAGTAAACTGTATATGTACCTATACTGTACAGGCATCTTTTTTTTGAGTGCGAAATCATCATACAACTTCTGCCACTTGTGCTACTTCTGCTACTCTGAAGCGAGAGGGAATGTCAGACTTCTACTGACTAAAACCCACTAGTGTTCCTTCAGTTGTGCATTTCGTTCCAGGGCTGCGACGACCTTTTCGAACAATCCCGTGGGCCATGTTAAGTAGATAGGGTATGTCACTTTGCAGTCTATGCAATCACAGTACGGAGTAAGCAAGACACATCCGAGCCCAAAGACTTCAAACCTCTTCGCGGATGATTGATTTCTTAAGCGACATGCAGCTATTCTAAATCTCTTTAACTGGCCAATTAGTCATGTCCTCCAATGAAGCGACCTTGACTACTGCTGCTTAGTATTTAGTCTCTTTATGCATGACTTGAGGACTTTAACGTTAGGAGACTTTAAAAACAGTGAGGCTTGGCTAGCACTGCCAATGCAGCACAAAAAGGTAGTTTGGGAAAGGTAAATGTTTTCTACGACACAATAAAACAGGTACAATTTGTTTTTACTCAGTATTTTACTGGACAAATTCAGAGAACATTTGAAAGATATAAAAAGAGAAATATTGCTGGTTAAATAAGTTTTATTGGTCATTTCGTTTTCAGGTTTATCGAGTAACAACAAAGTGAAATATGGACAGTAAGAAATCTGTAAGTAGGAATTTAATAAAGAGTTTAGGTATATTTTGCATTTTTTCAACCTTTTGTGGCAGTATTGAAATAGAATTCAGTATCATGAACTAGGCAGATATTCATACATCTGTATTAGTGCGAACATATTTTTGTCGTAACTTTATAATTTGGCAAGAGTCTAGAACAAGTACCAATGAATGTAGCAAAAATAGAACATAATTCCATACGGCTGACTAAACGTTGTTTTGTCTAAAATCAAAGTTATTTTGAGGACTTAAAGTGATGTTTGTTCGAGAAATAAGTTATCGAAACAAACTGATTTTATGTCTTCTTCTCTTATTTTTTAGAAAGGGTTATTGCTCTTGCATACACGGAATCCGGATCCAAAGAATCGTCAAATATCAACAAACAGTACTTATACCGTACCTATTCATCTGGGCTTGATACAAAATGTAAACAAAGAAAACAATGTAGGTACCTTCGGCCAAGTTTCTTCGACGGTTTTTTTTAAGCACGAAAACGACAATATAACAATAAAAACAAATCAATCAACCAGTAAAAACCAGAAACTTAATGAATACAACAAAAGTAACAACGAAATACTTAACAAGAATTCAAGGAAAATATCTGAAAGCGGAATTTATAGTGAAAAAGATGGCGGATATAACCCGTCCGATTACAAAAAATGTAAAATGTATGCAGTATCTGTGGTCTATAATTTAGTAGTATTATTTATGGTTTGTTTACCTTTTGTCTCACGGCTCCCTGAATAGGGAACCTATTCAGGGAGCCGTAAGGTAGCTTCAAGTCATTTCACGCATATATATAGGATACTAGCACTTTGCCAGCGATTACGTTCGCGAAAATGTTTTCACAAAAACTTTCAACACTATTTAAACCGTATTTTGAAAGTAGTTTTGAAAAACTAACAATACACGATACATAACAGCCTATAAATTATTCATTTTGGTTAGAATTTGTGCCAAGTTTCAAAATTATTAACCCAAAGAATAAGATTCTTCCATATAACCTTTAACACCCTATAAATAATTTTATAGTAGTAGTTTTGAAAAACGAATAATGAAAACCTTGTTTATTTAGTTGGGTTACTATTTATGCTATTTTTCAAGTATATGGGCCCAAGGAAATACAATTTTACATAGGTACTAATGAATTTCTCCCATTTCATCCCATTAATTATTTTTTTAAGACCACTTCTTAGTGTTTGCCTACATCATAAAAGCAAGCCTTGTGTAAAACTTCACATTCCTAGTCCTAGTAGTTTTGGCTGTACGTTGATATGTCAGTCAGTCCATTTCTCTTTTATACAAATAATAATCTATATAATTATATATAAATGAATCCCTATTTCCCTTGGTCACGCTATCACGCGTGAATGGCTGGACCGATTTCACTATTTTTTTTTGTTGTGTTTTGTCAGAAGAATCTTATGAAAGAAAAAAATTAAAAAATTGGTAGTAGGGTAGAGTACCCAACTCTACCCTACTACCAATTTTTTAATTTAAAAAAAAAAAATTAAAAAATTGGTAGTAGGGTAGAGTTGGGTAGAGCAGAATAGAGTAGTCAGTTGACGGGAGCGAAGCCGCGGGCAAAAGCTAGTATTTAATGGATTACGTGGCTCATGACGTAAACAGCTGTAGCAATAGAACTTACAGCTTTACAGGGTTTAAACCAAGAACCCAAGGATCCACCTCGGTTACTTATAGCGATATACAGTCAACATTAACGTAAATACGACCTAGAAACAACAGTTCCTCTAAATTCTACTTCGCGTTGGCGATTGCCCGGCCGTTGCCCCTGGGTACACCCACTCCGGGTAAGAATACTGTTCATGTGATCTTTACCATGTGCTGAATTAGGTCTCTCAAGAAATTAAGAGGAGAATTTTCGGGAAGCGGCTTCAATACAAACTCTTGTAATTTTATCTCTAAGATAGCTAAAGTAAAAATAATTAATTGTATCATTAATAATGGTAATTAATGCTCGCTAACATGACTCGTAGATACGAAATAACAACTTATCAGAATCGGCGTAGTAAGCCGCCAGAACGAAATCATGACCAGAAATAGTCACCACGCTCATAAGCTTTGCGTCTGTTCTTCTAGTTAACAACTTTACGCGTATTCGACCGTACGAACAACTGATTACAGTTACCTCAATACATCGATCAGGATTTGCAGGTCATGTATTTATCCTTACATATGTACATCATATTATAAAAAGTGTCCCACAGCTTCTGTCTGTTCGCGATAAAACTACTTAACGGATTTTCATGTAGTTTTCACCAATAGATGCAGTGATCTGCGAGGAAGGTTTAAGTATAAATAAATACATGCATATTGTAGTAGAGAAAGCTGAGAATTTCAAAGATTTGTAACACCCTTGGAAAGCTGGGGCGGGTTGCTAGTATGAAATATAATGCTCTTGTTGACACTTCAACAGTAGCTGACCCAACAGACACAGTTCTGTCAAAAGTGTTGACTGTTGACAGTGAGGAACAGTTTTAGGGCGGCATTCACCAATAAAACTAATCGCGTTTTAACGTTTGGCTCGCATAATCGCGTTTAGCCGCTATCACTAGTGTCACTTGTCTGTATTTTTCTACACACACACTAGTGACAGCGGCTAAACGCGATTATGCGAGTCAAACGTTATTTAAAACGCGATTAGTTTTATTGGTGAATTCCGCCCTTAATGTATTAAAGAAAAACGAGGTTTTTTTATCCGTTTTTCTTTTCATAAAACCTTGCTGATACTTCAAGAATCCAAATTATTGGTTCAATCATTCTCGAGTTTTGCGCTTAGCAACATATTTTTACACATAGATTATCTCATTCTCATCTACTTAATGGTAAGCGAATGTCGTCGACCAGTCTTGAGCGAATAAGTTACTACATTCGCTCAAGACTTGAAGCTTTTCAGCTCATAGATACTACATTGGCAAAAAAAGTTAAAGTTTAATCTATTCTATTCTATTGGCAGTTACCATTCAACCACTTTTCGCCGATATGTCTTGAGCAAGGCGTGTTCAACCTGGAACTTTTGCATGTCATAGCTTACATAAACTTATTCACTCGAGACCTCATGAATATCAGGTTATAGCTATCGAGAAACTCAGGTGAGAAGTTCCACTCCTTAGCGGTAGGCGTAGTGCTCAATGAACGTGCTTTATCTTAATGTGATCTTCAGACTTGACAAAGTGTATCGGAAATTCGAGACAAGTGAACATGTTGGAAACCCAAGACAGTGGATGAACACAAGAATAGAGACAAGGTCAGACGAACTCGTCTCGATTGTCTGCCGTTTTTCCCATAGGTATTAGACGTATCGTTTTTGTATTTCGATAATTAAGTAATTATAGAAACTTAATGTATAGCCGAAGTTAATTAATTCATAATTGTGACTGATAAGAATGTCGAATAATCGATTTAAGTTAGTTTCCATCAGCCTGACAGATTAAAGCTCTTGTTATTATAACGTGTGACCCGTGACCTTTAAGAAAACCTTAGGACGTGACCTTTTATTTATTTATTTCTGGAAAGTTAGGTAAGCGTGTGTGCCTACTCAGGCAAGGATTAATGAGGTTCAAGGTTCACTGAACGACAATATAACACCTAAATTTAATTAGTAAATAGCCAGGTAAGTAACCTGACTGTTTACTGTAAATTGCGTAGCCCTAATTAGTTTCGTACTAGACATTCACACGGGTCTAACCACCACATAGTTGGACCTTAGTGTCGCCGCACAAGGGCCACATGCCACAGTCACAAACGCGGCCACAAGCCACTTGTGGCTAGTGGCTACTACTTTTTTAAATCGATGTGCGCAGTATCATAATGGACTCTATAGAAGAAGATTTAAATGCGCGAATGGCGTGCGGTGGTGTTTTGTATCGGCATTTAGTGGCCAGTTCGGGCCACAAAATGCGAGCAGCGGCGATTTGTAGCGTGTGGCGGCCACCGGTGTCAACCGTATGCGGCCGGCGAGTCCATGTAAAATGTATGAAATCTACAGGAAATATGACGGTGGCGGCGTTTTGTGGCCGGTGGCCCGTGGCCCGTATGAGGGACATATCCTGTATAGCCCATTTGTAACATAGGACTACAGGTACCTATCCATACATATTATAAAACAAAGTCCCCCACCGTGTTTCTCTATCTGCATTAACGCGATAAACTCAAAAACTACTGAACGGATTCCATGCAATTTTCATCAATAGATAGATTGATTCATGAGGTACATTAAATGTATAATATCATCATCATCATTTCAGCCGAAAGACGTCCACTGTTGGACATAGGCCTCCCCCAAATGTCGCCACAATGACCGGTCCTGTGCGTCTTGCATCCATCGGATTCCCGCGACCCTCACCAGGTCATCGGTCCACCTTGTGGGAGGCCTTCCAACGTTGCGTCTTCGGGTCCGGTTCCGGTTTTAATGTATAATATACGTACCTATATTATAGAAGGGAAAAATTGAGAATTTCCAAGATTCCTAACACCCGTGCGGTGTTAGGAATCTTGGAGCGGCCGGTGCGGGTCGCTAGATTACAGTATAAAACGAAGACAGAAATTTTACGAAATAGGTAGAGACAATTATCGTTGTCGACGAATTCATGAAAAATATTTTAAATCTAGGTAATCTTGAAAAGTGTAAAATGGGACTCCAATACGATACCTACGTTTCTGCAACACACGTGCCTGTCACAGCGGAATTGCTTCAAATGCGATGCAACGACAAATCCGGAGCCAAGTCTTGTCTTGACATCCTACGACACTAGGTCACGCTCTTTTGTATTGATACAGACCGTGTGCACATATCTGCAGTTGCTCAGTATTTTTACAAATTGACCTTGTGGAGACATACAGTCGCAATTTCATTAAATTTATTACCGTGTCTGATGTAATTTAGAGCCGCCGTATGGGTCCGGCCAATAATCACGGCAATACTTATTAGGGTAATTAATAATTAAAAAAATAATGTTGGGTCAATTTTAAGCGGGATACAGACATGGGAGTTCCGTACGGGGGGTATCTATTGATCTAAGTAGGTATTTTATTTATTTATTATTGATAGGCTCGCGCTTGACTACTATGCGCGCTCCATCAGGTGAGATAGCGGTCAAGCGCGAACCTATCAAGAATAAAAAAAAAATATCTCATTGATGGAAAGCGACGATGTGATCGACAATGGAGCACGCTTACCTAGAACCTACCCTATTCACTCTGGAAGTCCTGATTTAATGACACCCAGGCAGAAACGCAGAATCCGGCACGGAATTCCACTCCTTAGCTGTACCTACGCACTATGAATGTGATCCCAAAACGTTTTGTGCGTACGCGAATGGGTGGGATGTCCACCATGTACCGGTGGCGCATCGCTTTGCGTAGGTGCGTGGTCCAATAATGAAACGGGCTTGGCGGAATTAAATTATGCAATTCCAATGCACACTCGCCGAAATGCAACCGGTAGAAAAGCGACAGAGTAGAAAATCCCTGATGGACCATAGCGCATATCATTCGGCGGACTTCACTCCATTAAGCCCACCACTCTCCAGAAGCAGATTAGGCCTTCCAGTTTTTTCTGGGCGTCTCTATGAGAATTCGGTGATCCTAGAGTTCCCATGCGTATTTTGGTGACACCTATCCATTCATGCACTATTGTTTCCTCTGTCTCCATGCATGCTCTGCCTAGGGGACTATCCGTAATGTCTATTGTGTGGACATGTTTGTTTGTGAGCTGTGCCTGGTAATGGTTCCAGGTTCCAGCCGCCAAGCGTACGCTGCCTGTGTCCAGTCATACGAACAAGTAGTCAGAAGCTTGAGTAGATACAACCAGTCTTGCCAAGGGGTATTACCCAGTAACTGAGTTGAAGGTCAGACAGTCAGTTACTTTTTGATACAACATTTTTGAAGGAATTTCTAGATCCCTGCATTTTTTAAGGAAATTCTAGGTCCCTGCATTGTATAGGTGGCAAAAAATGCCTTTTTAGACATGAATTAGCCCATGAATCTACTGTGGGATTATTCGAAAATGTTACCGTGGCCCTGGAATGGCAAGAACACTTCCTCGCGCTCCTCCCAAAGCAGGAGGAGTTATTTGATGATTTCCCACCACAAAAAAGTCTATAAATCCAATATTCCAACCATTCAACCAAGGTATTTTTTAAGCAATAAATTATCTAAATCTAATATCTCCTATTGCTAGAAACCATCAGGTCAATGAGCAAACAACCAGTGAACCAGCACAGACATCTTTTAAAACTAAATTAATCACACAAAAAAAAAACACTACATCAAACACAACAAATAAAATGTAGTGTCAGTAGTGTCAATTCTCCTACAGAAACACTTTATTTTGGAAGTTAGCCAAATAAACACTATAAGAAGCATGTGGCAATGCCATACATATCAAAAACATTCAATTCATATCTAATAACTGCTTCAGTTGTACACTTATTCATTAAATTCATATTAAGTGTGTTGGTGGATGTTCACACCTCACTATACAATTGATTGCAGTTGAATAAGCTGCTTCTTTGTGTGTGTGCATTAAACCTTGCACTATATGTTTATAATATGAAAGCATGACTAGACATTCAAATGGATAATTAATAAACTACATTGTAGATATCAAAACAGAGACAGTACAGTCAACCCACATCAGTACTTTTTTTTTAGGTGGGAAAATCATCTTATGACAAATCACGCTCTTGGGCGGAGCGAGAGATACTGTCAGACTTTTACTGACTAAAAACCTACTCCTGTTCCTTCTTTGCCTTCGTCCCAGAGTCCCGGGTTTCACTTTCGCACTACCCGTGGCCCAAGTAGGCTCCGACCCTGCTGGGCCCCTACGATTTGCTGACATCTCCCTGAGGCGCGCGTGGAACAGTACGCGCCGTCGACGACTTGGGCTCGGTCCAGACGGTTACCGGACGGTCGGATGGCGAGCCACCCATTGCTCGCCGTCCGCAAGCCCGCGCCTACGGTGGCCAGAAAGCGGAATCGGAATCCCGGCGGCGGTTGGGGCGTGAGGGCCGTTGCCTCACGCGATCGGCCGCCTCCTTTATTAGCATTACTGCTTCGCAGAAGGAGGCGACCGCATGCCACTCCTCCTCGCTTCGGAACATGGCCTGTACCAAGGCCCGGCGCGAGAGATCGCCGCCGCCGATCGCTCCCACGAGGACACGGCGTTGCTCTGCCCAAGCGGGGCACACCTCCACCGTGTGCTTCACCGTGTCCACACAGTGGCGACACCCGAGCATCGCTTCCGCACGAATCTGGTGCAGGAACTTCCCGAACTTACCGTGTTTGGTGAGAACCTGCGTCATGCGGAACACTTTGAGCTTGAGCCGGCCTAGCATAGAATGGAGTATTAGTAGAACTTAAAGTCAGCTTACACTGGGCTACTGCATAGGGCAACTAAAGCACCATGGGTGAGTTTTAGCCAGTAAAAGTCTGACACTCCCTCTAGGAGTGGGCCAAGTCATATGATGATTTCACTCACACAAACAAAAAGGCCAACTTATACCAGTTTTATTATCACTGATATGCAGCTTACAGTATGTCTGACCCCCTATAAAACTTTTAGGTATGTCAGACTTGTCTTATCATTAGACTGTCTAGAGTCAAGTGTGTTATCAACAGCACAATACATAGTTATTTAATCTCACTCTTCAGTTTGGCATTGAAAATGTGTTATCAGTTGTATGTAAATAAATAAACACTAGAACATTAAATCAACATGCCAGATAAGACTGTAAATAATAACATAAAGAAAAACTTATCAAAACTAAGTTCAAGTGAGGGAATATTCATTATGAATCACTGCAAAAACTTAAGTTAGTCATTTGGAAACCTATCATATGTCTGATAATATTGCATTCGTAATATTGGCTCTAGCCATGCGGAAAATATCAAATCATGTCATATGCGAGTTAATAAATTGAAAAATTTTGCTAGTAAATTTTATTTGCTTTTCCTTTAATTATTTGCTTACTTCAGGAATGATTGTTAGGAAAGACTGCCACTAGTTACCATTTGTTTAATTAAAAATAAGCAAAATAACTTGACCAATCTGTATCTGTGTCACAGCCATTCTGTAGGATGCATACTAAGAAAAAACTGCAGACCTAGTTTTGTTGTTATTATTAGAATTGAGAAACTGGACTACAATTGTCAAATGAAAAACACAAAGCATGTTTTTGTCACATTGATTCTAATAAATAAAACTGAACAGACTGTTGGACGGACGGATTTAACTGTATTTTAAATGTTGTCTGGCATTTGTGCTATTCTAAAGTAAGTATTTTAGGATATAGTAGTAATGAATCGATTTTAGTTATTTATTAATTAATCTTTATCTTTAAATATTTCCTTATCATCAACAGTAATTTATATAATAAATTGAGGAAAATAGATTGTTCATTAAAATAAATAATTTAAACAACAATAGTGTGTTGCAAGAATGCGTAATCATCTGATGTGAAATGAAATCATAATCTGGCCATCTGACTCTACTGTCGTATAAACTAAATAAATAATTCATGCTTTAATGCTCTATATCACACATAGAATTCAAATTACATTTTTGTATTAATTTAAAAATTACATAATGCAATAAAACTAGAAATTAGAATACTTGCTGTTTAGAATAAAAGTGAATAAGAATAAAATAAACAAACAGTTGGGATGAGAATTTTTAAAACAAAATTATTCTTATAGGAATGTATTATTATTATTTAACCAGGCAATAGATTTAACCAGCAGTTTTCCTGCTATGCTGGCAGGTAAATAAAATTGTAAGTTAAAATGGTCCATTACAAATAATATGAATGCAGCTGGAACAGGGGATTTTATATTTAATGATGTGGGCATATATCTGTTTATAATTTTACTTTACATTCACTGACCTATTTCTAAAACAATGTTTTTACAATAGATTCCAATAATTTGAACCTTAACACGTTTATGATAAAGACTGTGGAACCATCTGATGAATCATGCTGCTAAAGTTTACAGCAATGGGTAATGTCTGCTGATGTCATGCAAGCCCCCAATAACCACACCATGTCTGTCCTGTGCACCCGGCTACCGCCCGACGACTTGCACACCAACTTTACTTCCAAGAACTTTAAAATAACATATGCTACCGACGGAAGAAAGGAATGCTGCTACCACATGAAGAAATCACCAAGTACCATTTATAAGTTCACATTCTTATGTAATATTCCCAGTTTGGACACGTTTCTTTATGGATCCTATTAGTTTAAATTCAAATATTAGTAGGACATCACATGGAAATCGAAGAATTATGCGTAGGAGGCATAAATACCTTTATTTTATGTGTAATCCAATATCCAGAAGAAAGTCGCAGTCCTATTTACACACGAGTACACTGTCATTCATGAAAAATAACACACCATCACTATGCAGCACTACACAAATTTTCACTTAAAATTATATTTTTATGTGAAAATATCACATAATGCGCCATTTTCGCAATAAATCCGAAGGACAGCAATCGGCAATCGCTGCCATCTTTTTTGTCAAATGTCTAAAAACTAAATATAGCGCTTGGAACGAACTCTGGTGTTATTTTTAGAAAATACAACGAAACTTTTTTACAAAACTACTAGCGACATCTTTTCATAGCTGATCAAGGGTTCAATTTGACACTAGATGGCGCGACAAAGGCTGAAAAGTTTCATTAGCTTAGCAACAGATGGCGGCATATGTGGCAACTATGGCAAGCTACAATCTTATTTATCTAGAAAATAATAAAAAATGAATAGCTGTTCGTTAGTGAGGACCGTAATTAGAGACACAATAGAAAGACAATGAGCGAGCGAACGCCGGCGTTCGCTTGGGGTTTAATGAATTGCTGTGGTTTGTCAGTCTCGCTAAAACTCGAAAACGGCTTGACCGATTTTAATAATTTTTATTTTGTTTAGCTAAAAACTAAAAATAATTAAATTTAAAATTAATTGAGAGGTGGGAAGTAATTTCATGCAGGCAAGCGGCGGGTAGTAAATAGATAAAAGCGTTTTTCTTGGTCGGAATTTCTAGATCCGAAATAGTATGGTTTGGTAAGCCGTTCTATGTATCTATTTAATAATTACACAAACAATATACCTAGGTATACGTTACCTACTACCATACAAATATAGAAATTGTCATTGGTAGAAGGGTGCTAACAGTAATTAATTGGTCCGTACGTTCGTCCAATAACACAATATTTTTATCAGGCTAAAACTGATCTTGATTATAATTATAACTTAGATACTGATGAGGTCGGCTTTCATAAGTTCCGAAGGTTCCTGCACCTGATTCGTGTGGACGAAACACCCGGGTGTCACAATTGTGTGGACCGCCCAGAGGACACGGTGAAGCATACGGTGGAGGCATGCCTCGCTTAGGCGGAGCACCGCTGTGTCCTCGTGGGGGCGATCGGTGGCAACGACCTGTCGCACCGGGCCCTGGTACAGGCCACAGGCCGGTCCAGAGCGAGGAGAAATGGCAGGCGGTCGCCTCCTACTGCGAAACAGTAATGCTAGCGAAAGAGGCGACCTCACTTGTGAGGCTTTCCCTCATTTCCAGCCGACCCCGATTTCCAGCTACCGTAGGCTTCCGGACGACGAGCAATAGGTAGCTCGCGGTCGGGCGGTCTGATAACCGTCCGGATTGAGCACGAGTGTGACGGCGCGTACCTATTGTTCCATGCGCGCTTCAAAGAGATGTCAGCAAAACCGTAGGTAATTCCCAGCCGTGCCAAAGCCTACTGGGGCCATGGGGGTTCGCTTCTGAAAGGGAAACCCGGGGTTTTGGAACTCAAGGCAAAGAAGGAACATAGGAGTGGGTTTTAGTCAGTAAAAGTCTGACACGCCCTCCTCCGCTTTAGGGCAGAATACGCCCTAGAGCGGGAGAAGTGGTTGTGCTTAGCTCTATCTATCTATAGAGCAAAGATTTTTTGTTTACCCACGGGATTTCATAGGATTCGCGCCTACACTGTTTTGGTGGTCGCTGGTGTCCGCGGTCGGCCGCTCGTCTTACGATCTTCGAAGCTTGAATCTTCAGTGTATCGTTTGATAGTGCGATAGACAAATCGCAGTGTTATCTTCATTTTTTGCAGAATATTGAAAATCTCTTATGTAACCACAGTGATGCAACCGATAACGACTCCTTCTTCTTCAACCAATCCATATTTGAAAATAAATAAAACTGAAATTCTTTTTTATTTTTTCGGCAAGCGCGAACGTTCTATTTTTAAAATTAGTCAAAGTATAACGGTCATTATTCGAAAAATAAAGTAAGTACCTAATTGTTAAAAAGTTAAGAAACAAAAAAGCCACTGTATGTTTTTTTTTTGAAGTCAGTTCTATATTTATTCAAAAATAAATATTGTCTGATACTTATTGTTATTTATACCTACACTTATAGCGGTCCCGACAGCAATTTCGTCAGATAAAAAAAAACAATTTAGGACCCGATTACACCGCCAGCTACCGGGTTCTATTGTGTTTTCAAACCAACCAGGGATCCACTCAAATATACACACAAAAATTCATCCAAATCGGTCTTACCGTTTAGAAGGACAAGGAGTGACTGTTACAAACACATGTACCTATACAGAAAAATTATATACATAAAGATATACTTATTCACCGGAAGACTGAAGAAAACTTTCCAACTCAATCCTTGTTAGTTTACAACGTAAGTTTCTCCGGTGACAAAATAATGTATTTCAACTACACAATATCGCTTCACTTTCGGTCATTGTTGATTGTTGAAGGCGGAGATTGTAAAATTGTGTCTCGTTACGTTATGACCGACCGAAATCCGGGGTGACGTCATTTTAGACACATCCTCTTACTTTTTAGTTCAACTGTGTTACATACCTTTCTGAGGTCCGTTTACCTACTTTGGGTCGAAGGATTATACTTACATAGCTTTTAAAGGAGCTTTGCATAAGATGTTGCGCAAGGTTTACACGGACGTCGTCGTAGAGAACAACCTGGCAGGGAGCAAGACGGTCGCTTTTCTTTTCTTACTCATCCTCGATCTAAAATAGTTGAATTGTTTCTACAAGACTCATAGAGCTTCATTGCCTAGGTATTATGGTCGCCACCGTTGATTCTGGCTCTCAAGAATTGCAGGGTTTAAGAACAGTGCGACCGACGTGCTTATACCCCAAAAATAGGCGGTTTTATTAGTTCTAAGTCAAGAGTGAATAGGTTACTTCTATCATCGCTTATTATCAGGTGAGATAGTGGTCAAACGCGAGCCTATCAATAAAAATTAAATTTAAATTTAAATTACTGAGCTAGGTACCATAACACTCAGCCTCATTGGCATGTTTACACTGGTATTAAATCCTGATTTATCTTACAAATGGAGGTCACCAAACATTGCCAGACTCTTTCCCAACATCTTGTGTGAACATGGCACTTGTGTATGGACATAGCGATCTTCAGGCATGGCCAGTTTTGGAGGCTTTCCTTCCGCTGGTTAGTCGAGATACTTGCAGTTTTAGAACACAGCCTGCTCAACAGTGGTAAGAAATGCATTTATCTTTGATCACGGCAGTTACTGTCTTAATTTTTTTATTTAAAGTGCAGTACTTTAAATAACATTATCACATACATTTAACATTACAGATAAACAATTGCATTACTTTTTGGTCTGATGTACTTACGTAACAATAAGGGCGTACATAGCATTTGCAATTCTACAGCTCAGAATCGAATATATAAAAAAAATACAAAGTTGGTAGGTATACAATGCAATTAAAATCTACCAATCAAAACAATACATAAAAATAGCAATATAAAAGAATACAATTATTATAAACCTATAAATTATTTATAATACAAATGTTGCAATTTATTAATAAGTACATTTTTAGCCTATTCAATCTAGCTAAATTCCGAGTATTTGTTGACTTTTTTCTTACACTCACGTAGGTAATTTATCGTGGAACACGTCTAGATCGGGCATTTTCATAATAAGGGTTTTTTTTTTCAATGACTTTAACGGTAGGTCTAAGTATTGAAATTCCTTGAGGTCTTGTAATTGCTCAGTCTGTAACCTGTAGTTAACGGAACACGAGAAGTATCAGTCAGTAAAAATCGGCACTCCTTCTCGCTCCTAGAGAATCCTAGCTCCTTTCTCGCTAGAGAAAATTAAGGTTACAGTGTGAAAACCTAAACATAAGGGAATTTTTAAAGACTTTCTGGACCAGGCGAGGTCTGTTACCTTTTTTCACTGCAAAAAACAACACACACGCTTTCATTTTTCCTACAAAAACAGTTACCCAACTTAATCAAGTCACAGGAATGCCTCATGAGTCATGCCTGTAACAATGTTACCAGTACGCACATCAGCTAAGTATTTATTATATAACATAACCTAACTTTCTTACCCATTCCAGGCGTTGTACACAATCGGTACTCAATCAATAAATTAATGGACGATTCGATATC
This sequence comes from Mythimna impura, assembly GCA_905147345.3. Lineage (NCBI taxonomy): Eukaryota > Metazoa > Arthropoda > Insecta > Lepidoptera > Noctuidae > Mythimna > Mythimna impura. The sequence goes on along the minus strand of LR990343.1, from coordinate 11,201,926 downwards.
TACATGCAATTTGCTTGTTTGTCTATGAATATGAAGTCGTATGAAATGATGCTTTGCAGTGAGGTCTGTACTCGATTCTACCTTCGAGTCTGTCTTGTTAGAGTATTTGAGTTAGGTTAACTCACTTGCAAGTACCCGATCCTTGAAACGAAGTAATACATAAATGTAATGATCAGATCTTCTCTTCCGAACAATGTTTCTCACATTTCTCTCCTCATTCATTTATGAAGGTAGACACTTATAAGATGTTATTTTATATTTAGGTACTCTATGCCCCTCTCTATACCTTACTATGCAAGAAGTGGACTGAAAGAAAACCTTGTTTATTTCTCCCACATTTGTTTGTTTCTGAAAATCTTCAAATGAAGCCTGAAAATAAAATAAAAAAATATAATAAAATAAAAAGCCTTTTATTTCTTGCCGATTAAATTATTTCAAAATAAAATGATTATTGATAAATTCATAAATTAATTTCATGCATAGGTACCTACTTATTTTATTATATATTTGTATTAATTATTAAGTAGGTTATTATTCCGTTTATTTATTTTCTGTACATATTTTACACATTTTTAAATAATTCTTAAAACACATATAAAAAAAAATAAAAAATTTAGGATATTATTTATTATTATTTTTCATATTATATTTAGTATGACTATACATTAGATTAATGTGAAGAGGGGTTCTCTCAGTAAAGGTCTTCTCTAGAGCCCGCCACGTGTCTCTATCCTGTGCTACTCCAATCCAATCCTACCCAGTTATTTAAGTGCGTAATATCGTCGAACTACTAAAACTTACTTTTGTTTAATCCAACAAACTACTTCCTCTGAACAGGATCTGTCAACAGCGGAAATGACCACAGACAGAGTCACGGGCCACAACGCTAGTAGCTAATAATAAATAAGTGTATAACGTAACGTGTGCGTCACGACGTTTGTACGGCGACTTGTTTGCGTGTAGTTAGCGTGCAGGGACCGGTGAAAGTGTTTACTTACGTAATGGTGCAGCGGGCCTGCGCCTGCGCCGAGTCGCTGCAACTTAAAACTGCTTAGGTAAAAGGCACATAATATTAATGCTCATTAACTGTTCGTGTATTTATTATGCTCGGGGTTACCGAGGGGATTGGAATGCTAAGAAACTGTTATTGCATCTAGCTTCGTAGGTGTTTTTCATTCACCAGGTAGGTACAGTTTCACTGTGTTGAGGAGTTTATTGTACAGTCAGCAAATAATGGTCAGATAGCAAGTAGGTAGGTATTTTCAGGTTTTCAGTGATGATTTAAAACTACCTAACTACTAACTGAACTGAATTATTTAGTTAATTTGGAAAGAAGTAGGTTACTTTTTAACCGACTTCAAAAAGGAGGAGGTTCTATGTTCGGCTGAATGTATGTTTCTTTTTTTTTATGTATGTTCACCGATTTCTCGGTCAATTGTGGACCGATTTTGAAATATTTTTTTTTTCGATTGAAAGTTTATGCTTCCAAGTTGGTCCCATAGAAATATTGTTATGATCTGATCATGAACTTCGAAGATATGAAAAAGAACTCCTCATAGGAACACAGCAGAACTGTCGTAACAAGTAAAATTGCTTTATTTATACGTGTATCTTCCCATATATCGAACTGATCTGATGATGAAGCCTGAAGGCATCGGAACTCGGTAATAAATTAATGTAATCTAAGCGTGTTTGGGATTATTAGAATTGTCATGAGATGCACTCTGGCTATATGGTATTTAAATATGGCTGAGGGATATTTTATTAATTGGGTAAGGGGTTTTTTATTAATTTAATTAAAATGATCTCGATTTGCTCATTTATATAGGACATAATGTGAAAAACTGTTAAATAGAATAATACATTGTATTGAACGCCAAATTAAAATATCGCTGGAATCTAGTTTTTCCGGTTTCCTAAGATAATAGAAACGCCTTAGTAGCTGCCGGCCGGCGGTAATTCCACAGAATAGATGGGGTAATTCCATGCTCTAAAATTGTATGAAAAATTACTTTAAAACTCTTATATTATCTCTTATTATTTGTTTATTGTGCACACTTTCCACAATATAGTCTTTTTTAACCTAAAGGTTGACTGGTACTTGGTACAGAATGTCTTGTTTATTAAGTCCGCCTATGTACCACTACTGAACATAAGGTTTAATTAATAAAAGAATTGTTATTTAAGTTGCTTGTTTCTAACGTCTATGTAATGCGCAATTGGCTGCAATTTTTTCTATATATTTCCTAAAAAACTTTAGAAAATAGGAATAGACAGAGTTACATAATCACAGTTCATAATTTATCTTCTAAACAAAATGCCAAAGTGTGCCCAAAGCAAATCGGCCGTGATGACGATGTTATTTTTACACAAAAGGAGAGTCACATAACATACATATATTATCATTTTCCGGTTAGCGGAAATGAACTATACGTACAAGATTGCTATAAATAACCTGTTTATATAACATAGATATAATTAAAAACTATCGAACCTACCATTATAGTGTCTGTTGGTAGAGCCTGTGAAAGACTCGTTTTTAGGGTTCCGTACCCAAAGGGCCCGGTAAAGGTAATCTATTACTAAGACTCCGCTGTCCGTCCATCTTGCATCTGTTTATCTGTCTGTCCGTCTGTCACCAGGCTGTATCTCTTGAACCGTCATAGCTAGACAGTTCAAATTTTCACAGATGATGTTGTTAATATAACAACAAATACAAAAAACAGAATAAATAAATATTTAAATGAGACTCCCGTACAACAATCGTGACTTTTTTTCCGTTTTTTGCTACGGATGGTACGGAACCCTTCGTCCGACTCGGACTTGGCTGGTTTTTTAACAAAAGAACAAGTATTAAAAAACAGAATAAAAATGAACACAAATCATGTTTAATTGTCACCCAATTTGTAGCATAAAATGTTCATGAGCATGCCAAAAGAACTGTACAACACTTAAAAACGAGGTAACTGTAATAATAAAGCGAATATTTTACTTTCACGGCCTTTGGAGAATAAAACTAAACACAATTTTTGAAGACTATTTTTAAGTTACACACGCCAACACTTTTGGTCTGACAGATCCTGTCAAGACGATGCGATGTAAAAGGCTATCAATATAAAAAATCAGCTTTCACACAGCATCTAATTAATTTCGATCGAACAGATTATATTAAAATACTGATAAATAAACTTTCATTCATCATTTCATTGTCTTTCTATTTTGACATTGACGTAAAGATTAAATTAGTTTAAGTAGGCGTATGAGTGGAAATGAAACGAAAATTCGAGAAATAGTGTAGGCTTCTTCAATTTTTAAACTATATTAGTTCTTCGCAAGTTTAGTTATACAAACAAACAAAACAATTCTAACCACGATTGCGACATGCCAAGCAGCGGGAAGTAGTCTCATTGTACGTCTAGCCTGGTGTTACGGTGGTGGGCACGCAGCGGCCGGAAGTGACGGCACGGACATTTAACTTGATGCCTCTCATTTATTAGTTAGCAAAAACTGAGGTGGCAAACAATATCAGACAAGAGCATTGATGTAACAGCTGTTGCGCGCGCAGGGGGACGATACTTTTCTCTCGAGTTTCTCCGGCGGCGCGCGCGCAGTCGAACCTTCGCCGCGGGAAAACACGCGCGTCTGTAACTCTGTACCGTACTCGTTAACGTATCTTCCTTCACGCTCAACTAACTTATGAGCGAAATTATAGGATTACATTAAGAAATTTGTGTGAAACCCCAGTTATAAAGGCGAGCATTGTGTTTGTGTAATTGATAGGCTGATAGAAAGTTGCCTACCTTGTTGCCTGGGTGAACAAACGAATAAACACCGTATATTTTACAAGTTGTGCACCAGTGCCGGTGGACTAACTGTAAGGTTTGTTAAATTCACTTTTTAATACTTTAACAAATTTTGTTTTTAATTACTAAGACAATGTGTATCGTAATAATAGTTGTAAGTTGCTTGACTACTTTAATGCTGTATTGCTAACACTTTGCTATTCAGTAGTATCAAACTGTTGAACAAGTCGATTAATTAATGTAAGTAAAAATTGTTTTTGATAATTGAAGCACGATAAGTAGCCACACAAATAATTTAAGAGAAATAACAAAGAATGTTTTTAGAAAAGCCTTCATATAAAAAAATAAAAGCAAGAAAAACTGAACTTCAGTTCACTATGAAAAGACTGGAGAACCTACTATCAGAATGATATTTCTATTTCAGCGATAACACAGATTGCAAGAAACTGCAATGATTTACTTTACTGTTTTCATCACCTGATTGTTGCACGTGGTATCCATTAAATTAATAGGCACCTAAATTGAGGATATAAAAATTATATTGACACCAATCCGATCTACATTGTTTCCACTGAGCGCTTTCTTTTAACAAAACTGTTTATATAGAATTAAAAAGTTTCGAAAATCAAAAAGAGGTCTTGATTTTTCAGTACCTACCATGCACATCTCTATATAATTATCTAATTGCACTAAGAGTCGGTTAAATTAGATTTAATCTGTAATTAAACCTAGGAATAAACTAGCTTTTGTTATGCACCTGACGAAATAAGGTGCTAACTGCGCTAACATGGCATTATTATGGCAGCTGTTATAATTGACTATAAGCTATGTGAACGAAATCATTTCATAGAACTGGTTGTAATTATCAGAATGTCCTCCATTTCTTTCGTGTCCATTGTAGGGAAAACAATCGGCTGTACTCCCACGGCACCGATACTGATCCAACTGGTTTCTTTCGGCTTCTCGCCGTTTACCGTAATTACACATTACACGAGGCACGAATACATTTAATGGGTAACAAATACACGAACTAAATGATGTTTCGAACGTAAATTACTTTCTTATTACATGCAAGTGAGAGCAATTTGAGGAATACGGACGTATCTATTAAGGTACCTACCTAATAGAAGTATGTTTCTCTGCAGTGCAGCGTGCAGCGTGCAGTACGTAATTCATAGAACTGATGAGGAAAAGATAAAAAGAATGCGTTAATCAACAGTGTATTAATGATGTTTTGATTGATGGTTTTAAGAAAACAAACCAGCGGAGCGCCAGTCCAAGTGACTATGGTAACAAAGCAAAAAGGTTATTAGAGAAAATTGTACGGGAAAATGTAGAGTCAAGAGTAATTCTCTCTTTTTTCTTTGTTTTTAGAAACATTGTCCTATACCTATTAGGAATTACTGCTGGTGAGACTGGCGTAGTACTAAAGAGCTGAGCGGGACAATACTCCGGGGCCCCCAAAACCTGATAAACAAACCTCTTATTGAATTAAGGAAAAACTTTTGCACCTTCGAAATCTAAATAAAAGAGATTGCAACACTAATTGTAGTGGACTGTATTTTTTCTTTTAAACTTGCTTTTTACATAGAAATATCCATATTTCACATATGAAACCCTATATCATTCTCTATTTACTTTTTTTTTAAATAATATAATTACACATTATCGCATTACAGTAAACGCTTAATCTTATAAGTTTCTTACTAAAAACTAATTAGGTTCACATAGAAAACACTAATTATTTACATAATCACTTACTGTCATAACAGTCTTTTGTCACTTTGACACATATTAGGTCCGCAGGCTCGGCGTCCATTACATTAATTATAACAACTGGTTTTAGTCAGTAAAAGTCTAACACTCCCACCGGCTCCACTCAGAGCAGGAGAGGTTATTTGATGATTTTCCACGTAAAAAGGGGCCCTGGTTTTTTTTTGCCCCAGGGCCGTTGGTCACCTAGCTACGCCACTGGCTGGTGACTGCGTTTACAAACAAGACACCCAAACCAGCAACACTGCAACAACTATCTATAGGCCATACAATTTTTTTTTTTGCAGTAATCGAACCAACAACACGCAGCGCAGTAGCCAATCGTTTAACCACTGGGTCAACCGTGTCATTAACTCTTCGTTGACTACCTTTTCTTTTTTCTCAAAAATCGGGAAAGTGCGGGCATAGCGCGCTTCTCTATAGCAGTTTTCACAAGGAAATGCGAAAGGAAAATGTCAGGGAAAAAAAACTACATACGCTTGTTACATTTGACGTCCAATTTACGCAAAGTGGATACTTAGAGTGCCAAGCATATTGCCAACACGCATTTGCTCAACTCGATTAGGTATGTATCTAGGTTTGAAAGGGGAAAATGGGGCAATAGTGCATTGAAGGTAATGTGATACTAACTGCCCCTCTACGTGGAGAATGAAACATCGTACACGGACGACATACACATGGTCATAAATGACAACAAGTCGCTGACTGTATTGTCTAAAGAAGTAGTGGTATAGTGGAGATATAATCAATGAAATACTTTTGTGTGGTTAAGTTATAAGGTTTATTCTTTGAAGCAATTTAATTTATTTAAGTATGTTATTTATAAAAACATTAAATCCACCTAACTGATAACAGCCGTTCTAACTCATCTGACTTAAGAAAGTAATTCTTTATTATTCGAAAGTTTGTAGATATGTATGGATGTTGGTTACTCTTTCACGCAAAAACTACTGAATGGATTTCGATGAAACTTGGTGCGCGGATAGATCATGTCCTGGATTAGCACATCCCGGGAGAGTTTTCTTGAGATAATTTACTGCTATCACGCGGGCGAAGCCACTGGCAACAGCTAGTTCTATATAAAGCAAAAACTTTAAAACTATGATTGTCTTGCCAGTTTGTTAGTTTAAAGGACAATAGGAGATACAATCTCCTTCGATATCATAGTAGTACGCAGTCGGCGTATGTTCTCGCTGATAGTTTTTGTCAACAAAGAGTTTTTCTCGAGTTGCGGTAATATCTCTGAACATTGTTACACCAGCATGCATTGTGCGTTACTCACTTCTTCTTACGTAAACCTTATACTTAGGTGACATAAACAACGCGAAACGGCAACAATATCTCCTTCTTGGCATAATTCACACATTAGTTGCGACGAAGAAACACCAAGATTGCCAAAGAAGGTCGATTCATACTTTACTTGTTCATACAACCAAAAAAAGGGTTACACATTCAGAATGCACAGCGTAAAACAATTGGTGTTGCCGTTCACTGAATGCCAATATGTTGAAACCGACTTAACGTGATATATTTATCAATCAGGCTGTTGTAGGTTTACGAAAGTCTGGCGCGGTATCACCGAGGTAACGGTCGACGGAGTGCTACACCTAATAAAGGTGTGTATTAAATAATGTTAATTCTATGCAACTGTGTTTAAGTGTTTTGTAGTTAACGGAACAATCATACAAACAAACATGACAGGGACAGCCGCTTTCAGGCGATAAAAAGGGTACGTATCGTAATCATAATGTCGTGATGGCCCAGTGACTTAGACACCAGCCTTTCATATTTGGGGTTGCAGTATCGAAACCGGGCAAGTATCAATGGGAATTTTTCAATTCATATATCGTCGCTTATTGTACAAAAATACCGCGGAAGTCGAAAAATGTCGATACACGATCAACCTATACGAAGTAGATCGAATGTGTAGTTCCACACAGTGCTAAATACATTTAAGTTAACCTATAAAAATAAAAGTAAAGCTAATTTAAACCTATATTTGGATTTGTTATAGATTCACGAAGAATTGAGTAAAATATAAACAGATATTTGTCTCTCTTGAAAAATAGTCAAAATTTACTTGCGTGGTATTGTTGTATAAGCGAGGATATGTACTTTTCTAAGTTTATCTAGGACATTACGGACACCCCGTAGATCTTTAACAGTAGTTACAGGTAGTCAGATACCAGAAATTATGACCTTCTGTCTATCCGAGAATGTGTGTGACCCAGTAACTGGGTTGTAGAGGTCTGATAGGCAATTATAGCTCCACGTAAAACACGGGTATTCTGGCGCATCCGGTTAGAATTAAAGCCGACCCTCAGCTAGTTGGGAAAAGGGTAGGATGATGATCATAAATCCATGGTGATCAGAGAGATCATAAATTGGTGGAAAGATGCACAAATTGACCCACTATTATTAACTAACCCCTATTGAGAGCAGTGGTGGCCGAGTGGTAACGGCCCCGACTTACGAGTTGTAAGTCGCGGGTTCAAATCCAGCCTGACGCAGTACTTTGTATAATTTACATATTTCATCACCACTGCTCTCAAAACGGTGAAGGAAAACATCGTGAGGAAACCGGCACGTCCTAGAACCAAAATTCGAAGACATGTGACATTCACCAACCCGCACTGGGTCCGCGTGGTGGATTACGGCCCATTCCCTCTCCTAGAGAGGAGGCCTGAGCCCCAGCAGTGGGGACATTAAAAAATAGGCTGATTATGCTTATGCTAACCCGTACTGTCCCACCGTTGAGCAAAGGATCCCAATCCTTCCAACGATCACGATTTTTCGCTTCTTTTTTTCTAAATCTTAAGGAAGACATCCAGGTAGTACCTACCGCGATCTTCTTCGTGGTCAGTTGACCCACTAACCTTCAATATTTACTTCCGCTATAATACATGTTAATAAAGTTAACTGTGTATAATACACGTCATTAATGTTAACCGTCGTTATTACTAGCACTAGATCCAAGAACACAATTAGACCGTCGTCGCCGTATAACCTCGACCTGTAAACACTTCAGAATGTCCTAGCAACTGGACTAGCCACTCCTATTTAGTGCCCAAGAATCTATATTACACCTGCAGATATTCAGCGCGTGCTACTACGCTGAAAAAGAAATACATTTTGTTTATTTGTAGCAAAAAAGGAAACTTGCATTTATTTAATACATTGTGTCAATGGTCTATAACCATCTTCACATTATTGCTTTTCTCATGAAATCGGTTTATGGTACATCGGTTGGAGAGTTTCAAAGTCATAGTAGAAACATTTTTTGTGTTTTATATAACATAGGTTGAATTGTCAGCAGGCAAACAATTTCAATTATCTTTAAATAGAACTTAGGATCCCATTAAAAAGTAATAAACTTCAGATTAATTCGGGATTTGTATGCACAACGCATATCACGATTATCGTCGTCGATCGTCGGAACTAAGTACTGTTTATCATATTAATTTTATATTAGTCCATTGGTTCCCAACCTGTGAACAGCCGACCAACAGAGGTTCACAAGAGATCAAATTTTTTAGTTATTAAAATTTTGTTTACACTATTACAATCATATATTCTGCTAAACTGTAAACGGTAAAATAGAATATTTTCAATTTTATGATTTCATTGTTTATTGTAATGTCAACTATAAATATAGGTATAATTGTAATGAATTAATGTCATTAGACTGTTTTTGTTTGTGCTTTGTCTGTTTTTGTATTTGTGTCAACCTATAGGTCTGACTGAAATAAATGTTATTTATTATTATTCTTAATACAATATTATGATCCGCGAAAAACTTATAAACTCACATTAGTGCAAACGGAATTTCTTATTTTTAGTAGAAAAGCAGTTTTATGTATTACAATATTAAACATTTTATTAATGCTTTCTTTTAGATTGACACAACCTAGCTCACTATACCGGACCAATTTTTTTTTAAGTTGTGAAATGATCTCCTTAATTACTTCTCCTGCTATAGGGTGACTGACTAATACCACACCTATGTTCCTTCAGTTGTTGCGATAGATTCAAGAAAAATATTCTTGAATCTAAGGTTCATGATTCCGAATTCAAAATGGTCCAGGTCAAAAAAAAGTTTGCAAACCACTGGTTCGATGCCCGAAGGTTTGAATCAATGTTACAGCTTCCTCTTGATAATAGTTTAAGCTGCAGTGTATTATGTAGGTGCAAGGTTGTCTCGAACGCTCATTTAAAATTATGTGAGTTCTTTCCAAATTGCCGCTAATGAAATGGATCCTGCTGCATGTAATCGTCCAAGTTGGCTTCAGTATCTATATACATACTATACATAATACACAGCTCAAATCACTGTATCTACGGATGACGCTGACGCAAAAGCATCTTTTTTTTAAATTTTATTATTATATTTTCCATTATTTAAAGCTCTGAGCCACTTCTAGCCAATTTCTATGTAGAGATAATAAAGAAAGTGTTTTTTTTTTTAAGATTTACTACTATGACGTAGTGATCATTCTCTTGTTCTTATCACATATTAATTGGGATTTTCTCATTCTCTATTCGTCTCTTTCTATTTTCAGTATGAAAGTAAAATTAAAGAATGACAAAGTGTGTTTCACAAACGTTTACTTATATTGGTGACACACACGACCATTTCATCGACTACTTTCGAAAATATCCTTTAAAAGGAAGCAACTTAGGACTGCTGACTTTAGTTATTATATCTACTGAATTTAGTTGGTCATAAAGCCGTGCATGGCAAAAAGTTTATACTTATCTACCTAATTAGTGGAATATCATAGATATAACTACAATCAGGGGTCAAAAGTGTAGTTGCACTCAACTAATGCTAAAGTGACTAACATTTCTTCGTAGAAGAGGGTTCATGAATGATTTAATTTGTAGCGTAGGTAGTATCTAAGGTATTGAATAAACGACTTTAGGATCATTAAACGTCTACTATGCAGACATTTTAGGCACTTTAGCATTGGTAAAGTGCAACTGCTATTTTGACCCCTGACTGTACATCGCATCGTGGCAACGCCGCCAGTCTTATGGGCACATAACCAGTCGACAGCGATGCGGAGCAGTTTTTTGACGGCATATTTTAGTTTTTTTTTTTAGTTAGTTTTAATTAGCCAAAAGGGATTTGTTTTTAGTGGAATTTAATTTAAAAGTGTTCCTACTTAATCTCTGGGCTATTAATTTGAACTTTCGCAACAGAAATCGCTACATTTTCCTTTATTGTGAGAGAAATTTCGGAATCCACCGTCAAAATTGATTGACACAACTGTATTATTGTTGAGATGCTTGAAATGAAAGCAATTTAAAATGAAACTTGGTAATTTCAAGGTCCGTTTATTTAATTATAATTTATACTTTTTTAAATAATGGTTTATTTCATTTGACTAACCCGCATTGGGCATGCCTTGTGAATTACGGCCCTTTCCCTCTTCTAGAGACGAAGCCTGAGTCCCAGTAGTGGGATCATTATAAGGCTGATGCTATTTCATCTCTTCAGGTTTATAAATATATGTGTTAGTTGCTTAAATTAATCCTTCTCAGAGAAATATGAACCTCAATTTTTTAAAAAGGATATGATCTGCATATTTAGTGCTACTTACACAGATAAATTAGTCCTCCGCGGAAGTAATTAGCCATAAAACTGTATTTAAACTTCTTTTCATTCTATTTTGATGATAAGCAGTGGATTCTCGAATTAATTAATTTCCTGTTTGTAACGACAACTAAACAGTATGTAGGTAAGTATTCAAATTTCGAACTGAACCTGCAAAAACCCGCTCTTATGCCTACCGCTTTTAGGTACGCAATTTACTGTTTTTTGCACTAGTCCGGAAAATTAGTGTACGTGCTCGTCCCGTCACAATTTTATTACATTTATCGTATCAGGCTATGCACGCGTCGACCCTCACGAGGCGCACGTCAGCCCCCACGAGTCGCGAGTCAACCCCCGTTTATTTATGTCTTCATAAGTGTATTGCAAAAACGTCGTTTGATACACGCGGAAAGTCACTGTAGCCCTCGGCTCCATAACACCCTCGCCTACGGCTCGGGCGAATGCCCCTCGGTCGCTATGACACTTTTTCTTCACAAGAATCCATTTTAGTGAAAAAAAAACACCTTTTATGATGGACTATAGATGGACTAAAGATAAAGACATGGTCAGGGATAAAACAGAAAATCTGATGACCTGGTTCGGTTAAGTGCAAGACAATAACTTGCATCAGATAAAACAAAAACCAAAGACACTGAAAAACTTAATCTTAATTATCATCTAAATAGGTACTTTAATATTGAAAAAACGCAAACAAGTAACTTTGTCTATCTGTCTACTTGTCTCTCGGTTAGCCTTAACGACAGAACGGATTTGAATGAAACATAATCCGAGGATAGGCAATGTCCTGGAATAGAACATGGCATACTTTTTATCCCGGAAGTCATCATCTTCCTGCCCTTGTCCCGTCTTATTTGGGGTGTCGGCGCAACACGTTTTTTTCTTCCATTTTATCCTGTCAACCGTCATGCTATCACTAACTTCCTTTTCTTTCATATCACTGTTCACACAATCCATCAGATTTTATCCCGGGAGTATATTCCTAGGGGAAAAAGAAGAATAAAGAAGAACATTAGGTACATAAGATGTACCTAATGTTCTTCTTTCACGCAGGCAAATCCGGTGGTAGAAGCTAGTTTAAACAAAAACTATCATTGTTCGTTTTTACGCTAACCTTCAATCAAATACAGTATTTAATTCTATAAACAGATCATTAGGTCAAGAATCTCCACTCATTCATTCTCAATGAACGGTTGGCTAATGGAGAATTACAATCTGTTACAGATGATGATGATAAGGCGGTAATAGCTTTCTGTAATTGCTGCTTAATGACGCTGTTAATAAGGCAGTCCATGGTTTCTGTTGTGTTGTAATGTATCGGTTCTATGGCATTAGAGTGCATTAAAGAACTTTTTGAAGAGAAGAGGATGGATAGATAGAGTGAAAAATAAGTTCATTAGAGGAAGTTTGAAAGTGGCGCCAGTGACTGAAAAGTTATTATAAAAGGGAATCGTTTATCTTGGTATGGTCATGTGAAAAGGAGGGGTGTAATACATGTTATTAAAAGAGTAGAGATGGAAAGGGAGGCCAAAGAAAAGATGAAATGGATTATGAGAGGAGTGATAAGAGCGAAAAGGGAGTCAGTGATAGCGTGATGGTTGACTGGACAGAATGGAAGAATAAAACGTATAGCGCCGACCACAAAGTGACATAGGACAAGGGCAGGAAAACGATGGTGATGATAAACAACTTCTTATAATTATTAATGAAGTTACAGTATAGGTCTAGTTACGATGTCTCTAACCTTTATTTTTTATACACTATCACACTAATATCATAGAGGCGGATGTGTGTGTGTTTGTTTGTAACTTCTTCACGTTTAAACGGCACAAACAATACTTGTCACAGGTAGACTATGGCGTCTGCATGCTATTCCAGGACATATATTCTATATGACACACACATTTACATTCATATATATCATATATATATATTGTTTTCTTGTTATTATTAGGCTTATTCCAAGATACTTTTTTATTTTGGGAATATGTTACCTTGGAATAATTTTCTTCCGTTACGCGAGCAGAGCCATTGGCATAAGCTAGTTAGATTTAGGGAAAGTGTACGGAGGAAACATCTAACGGGGCCTGTCTAAGTTAACTTGTAACTCAGACAGGCCCCGTTAGATGCTTCTGAAGAAAAAAAAAACTGGGCAAGACTCACGCCCTGAGGGTTCCGTACAAACGTACCTATCTATGTAAAGAGTTCAATTCCTGATTGGGAGTTTTTTCCAAATCGCAAAAAAAAATTGTGACGTAACAACAAATTTTCGGTTTTCAGATTTATTCCTACACTTGGGTTATAAGACCTTGCTTGTTGCAAAATTTCAGGATTCTGGATCAACGGGAAGTACTCTAGAATTTTGGTTCCCTTGAGTGTCGAAATATACGTTTTTTGCGACATAAACTGCCATATCTTTTTTTTCCGTTAACTTAGAATTTTGATTTTTTCACAGCTTCAAGGGACCGCAGACCTAAGTATATGGTTTTAATTTCAACTCGATACGTCTACGCGTTCCCGAAATAAAGGGTCTTGATAAACAGACAGACAGACAGATGGACGAACAACAAAGTGATCCTTTATGGGTTCCGTTTTTGAGGTACGGAACCCTAAAAAGATACCAACCGACTATTATCCTTGTATGCACTATGGAAGTATTTACATCCAAAGACAATGCCGGTGATGGACTATTCTCGGCAGGTGAACCACTATTTAGAAAAAAAAAACAAAATATAATATTCGGAACAGCTTTGCGAAACAAATTATAATATGTACCTTTTTTTAAACACAATCATTACTCCAAATTGACCACCAAAAGTACATTACTACGAATATTCCAATTACATTTATGAAACTCGACCTCTAAAGTTAAATTACTTTAATTTGTCATGACAACATCGAGTACTTTTTAACCGACTTCAAAAAAAAGGAGGAGGTTATCAATTCGGTTGTATTTTTTTTTTTTTTTTTTTTTTTTTTTTTTTATCATCATTATTTTTTTTTTTTTTTTTTTATGTTTGTTACCTCAGAACTCCGTCGTTTATGGACCGATTTGCAAAATTTTTTTTTCCCTTTATAGGATATGCTTCCAGATTGGTCCCATTTTTTTCAAAATCCAGTTCTGATGATGGAATCCATGAGGAATCGAGGGAACTCCTCAAAAATTATAGGCAACCCTATGGTAATTTTAGTATTTTCATCAAGAACTTAAGCATTTACAGTCAAAAAGTAACATTTGATGAAGTGGAACTGATGAAGAAGACCAGAAATGGTCAACGGAACTTCATACTCAAATAGATATCACAATGAAGATATAGTTAAGCGACTATGACAATACAAATAAATGAATGATTCTGAATAGTTACGTTGAAAATGGTATCATCGAAGTGATCTGATGATGATGATGGAGCCGGAAGGTAGGCACTGGAACTCCGTAATTAATCAATGTAACCTAGCCGTGTTTGGACTTATTAGAATTGTCATGGTTAGCACTTTGGCTATAAGGTACTATCGAACTGATCTGATGATGGAGCCGGAAGGTAGGCACAGGAACTCCGTAATTAATCAATGTATCCTAGCCGTGTTTGGGCTTATTAGAATTGTCGTGAGATGCTCTTTGGCTATAAGGTACTATCGAACTGATCTGATGATGGAGCCGGAAAGAGGAAGGTAGACACAGGAACTTTATAATAAAATAATGTAACCTAGCAGTATTTGGGTTAATTGGAATTGTCATGAGAAATAGGCACTCTGTTTATAAGTGTATCGCAACTAAAAAGTGTGAAATAAAAACTTTTTAGAAAAAAAAAATAACCGACTTCACTAAAAAAAACACTAAAAGGATCAAAATAACTTTAATTTCGGAAGTCGGTGTTAAATAAGAAACAAACAATACCGAGAAACACCGACTTCCGAAATTAAAGTTATTTTGATCCTTTTAGTGTTTTTTTTAGTGAAGTCGGTTATTTTTTTTTTTCTAAAAAGTTTTTTAAGTATCAAAAATAATGAGCAGTAGTAGTGAGGAACAGAACGGAAGCGTTGAATCAAAAAGCAAAAATAATTGTATACGAGTACTTGACTCATTTTAATTTTATTTGTATCAAAGAAATTTTAACCAATCTCAAATAGAATCAATTTTTCAAAACTATTCAAAATTAAGTAAGTTTGTTAAACTATACCGTTCAAATCTGGTGAAAGGGGCAACTTTCAAATAACTGAAAAAGGACGCACAAACTACAATGTGACGTCACCTCCATTAATACGTTACGCGCGTAGAAACGATATAGTGATAATTATGTTCCTATCACGCGCCCGCTACGCGTGCTGCTTCATTTTATAACCAATTTTGATGCGGTTTTTAGTAAAACTCTATCTATCTATCTAGTATTTAGCTATGCCCAACATATTGAAAAAGGCAAGCAGGTTGTTTCTGAGATGAGAGAGCTTAAAATTCTGCACAATTACCTCGTTCAGCTCCAACGGGCAGGTAAGCTAGCTCTGTTGCAGGAGTATTCGAAAAAGTTACTGCCGTCCTGAAACGCAAAAGGCAACTGAAGGAACAGGGGAGGTTTCAGTCAGTAAAAGCCTGACACTCCCTCACCCAAAGCAATCATTTGATGATTTCCCAAACGACGCGCGCCTCAGGGAGATGTCAGCTAATCGTAGGGGCCCAGTAGGGTCGAAGCCTACTGGGGCCACGGGTAGTGTGAAAGCGAAACCCGGGGCCCCGGGATGAAGGCAAAGAAGGAACAGGAGTGGGTTAACCACGTAACTAAGCATAACAAACAAAAAAAAATAAAGACTGCATGGGTTCATACAGAACCGGCTTTGAAACGACAACGAACTACCTAAGACAAAGTGCAGACACTAATTGTACAGTTTCAGTCACGTAACTGCTTGAGAGTAATTTGGGTTTGTTGACAGCCATTGTTCATTACATAAACAGTTAAATTTAATGGTTGGACGGTTAGCAATTAGTATCTACGCGTCTTTGTCTATGACATCACTTAATTAACTATTTCGGTTTGAATTTTGGACGTATGCGGAACAGTGTAAAGTCCCGTACAACTCCTTTGAAAAGGAAGGATCCTCCGATCAGATGAGTGTTTTTGTCTGGTGAGGGCAACTGCTCGAGAGATGATTTCGGTACATGTTCTAATCGCGCGGAGAACTCTAATTGCGCGATGCAGGATTTCGTAGTTTAGTTCATATTGATGCGCCATAGATGTCGCTACGGAATCATTTTTGTTTTTTTTTCAGTCTCTTCAAAAATTAACCCTATAAGGGTTGGTGTCAGTAAAACCCAGTAGTGTAGTGGCCCAGTAGGGCCGACGCCCGCTAGGGCCATGAGGAATATTTGAAAAGGAAACCCATGGTCCTAGAACACACACGGCACCTGAAGGAACATAGGTGGGTTCTAGTTGGTAAAAGCCTGTCACGCCCTTTCGCTCCACCCTAGAGCGAGAGAAGTAATTAGATGATTTCCCATCTCCAAAAAAAAAACCTATAAATTTTAACCCTGTAAGTTATTTCCTCCACGTGTTATCTTGTTATATTTATTGTCTAGCGATCCGGCTTCGTATCACCATCATCGTCATTTGAGCTGAAGGATGTCCACTGATGGACATAGGCTTCGCCCAAATGTCGCCCAGCTTTGTATGGGTATCTGAAATCTTTGAAATTCTCGTTTATTCTCTTCTATAATAAAATTATTATACACCTAACTCCTTCTTCGTGAATCATCCAGTAGTTTTTGAGTTTATCGTGAACTAACAGACTAGACGCGGTGGGGGACTTTGTTCTTTTATTTAAGGAGAATAAAGATTTCTGTTCAAGAGCAATTTTCGTTCTTTTTCAAACCGATTTCAAAAAAAGGAGGAGGTTAAATTGATAACCTCCTCCTTTTTTTGCCTTCTGTTGCCTTTTGCGTTCCAGGAGTGTAGTATCTCAAAAAATCCTGTGGCCCTAACGGGTCTTGTGTGCAGTTGTCATGGTGACAGACTTTATCGAAGTGGAGGAAGTTACTTTAAAAATTCTCAGTATATAGGCCGTATGCTAAATATAATAATAATAATAATAATAATATAATAATAATATTCCACAACTTTCACACAACGCCGTCAGTCTCAAGCTAAGCAGAGCTTGTGTTATGAGTACTAGACAACTGATAAACATACTTATATATTTCTAAATACATACATATTATAGATAAGTTACACCCAGACACAGAATAAATGATCGTGCTCATCACACAAACATTTGTCCTGGGTGGGAATCGAACCCACAATATTCTGGTAGGTGCCCGATAAATTTGCCATAAAGTACAGTCAGGGGTCAAAAGTGCAGTTGCACTCTGGCATTGCTAAAGTGCCTAAAATTTATATATAGAAGAGGGTCAGTATGATAAAAAAAAAACGAAAATATATCTAAAAATTTCAGTCAGATTATTCTACAAGTAAGGTTTTAACTCTATAGTACTTTAATTTTATAATCAAATCTTTAGATTGTATTGTAGAATTGATTGTAGAATCACTCTGCCGAGTGACAGGGCAGAATGGAAGAAAAAAACGTATTGCGCCGACCCCAAATAAAACGGGACAAGGGCAGGAAGATGATGATGATGAATCAAATCTGTAGATTTTTAGTAAATCACTAAAATGTTCCATATTTGCAAGCATTGTGTCTTTGCGCATCTTTTTCTTGTGTATGCAACCCGAGAGTGACCGCGTTTTAGGTCCTATAGTCCTCTTAAGTCTGTCAATAACTGTCAAGGATGTGCCCTAACAAGCGTTGCACAGAGGGGGTTCCAAAATGGTCTTTTAAGAGGTAACGGCGCCCCTTCTATATGTGCTGATGGTGATTACCGGGGTGGTTTTAGTGAGGTAAAAATCCCACACTCCCCGGACTTAACCCCAAAGTCCGGGCGCCTTTCGAAGGTTTCCCCCCAAAAACAAAAAAAAATGTGGTATTTTATCTCTTTATTTGACACCTACCATAACCAACATAATTTCGCCACGCTTAAGAATTAGTAGGTACCTTTTCATTTTATGTAATGTTCGTGACCTAAAGTATGTTTTTTTTATCTCCAAATTGTCAACACTTTGGATGTTATCGAACGGTTTCTGCAAAATATATGTTACGAAACAGCTTTCCACGAAGTTGATTTTAAAACCTCGCTTTCTACTGCTATTGCGCGATCGCTGAATAAATATTGGTTTAACATAATTTAATAAACAATATTTAAATAAATAACAAATTGTTAATCGTCAATGAAAAACAGTATGAAAGAAAACTCACGTTATTTTTACTCAGGCAATCGTGTCCTTTCGACTGTTCATTTGGAACATTTTCAAAAAAACATATTAAAATTGCGAGGGAATGAACTATTTAGTTCAATTAAATGCAGAGAACTTTTCTAAAGTGAACACACAGAACCTGTGTTCACTTGACAGTCAAAATGTTAAACACACTGGCACCTATGAAAATCAGTTTACTATAATATTGAATATATTTTAACTTTTATAATACAAAAAAACCACATAAGAAAGAATTACTATAAAAATAATTATAACATCACCTCCAACCCGAACGCGTTGATGTCTTTTATACGTAAATTATTTGTTAATGGAACCACTTTAAGTACTTCATGATAAATATAGATATTCTTTTTCACGAAGGTGAGTTGATCTTGGTTGTGTGTATTGTCTCTTTTTTTTAGTAGGAAATCATCGAATAACTCCTTTCGCTCCTGGGTGGAGCGAGATTACGTGTCAGACTTTTACTGGCTGAAACCACTTGTGTTCCTTCAGTTGCCCTTTACGTTCTAGAGCCACGGTAAATCTTTTAATCATTCCCACAGGAGATAGAGGACGATAGAGACAGAGATAGATGGTTTGATTTAATTATCAGATTTTTAAATATTTATTTTAATAAAATATTAAAATATAATAATAGTATTCAGCCGATGTCCGTAGCAAGGTCTAAGCTAGCTTCACAGACAGTTACACCCTCACAACGCAAGCCGTATTACGGAGTTACTGTCCTCTGTATCAGGCCCTTGATGCAACCATGCAACAACTTCTTCAACAGATGGTCGTCGAGGCTTTGGGTTATCGGCCGTAGCCATATTACAACTATCCTGTACTGACGCAGTGCTGAACAAAGACCTCTCTCCATTATGGTTACCTTACATGTTTTGTAACTCAGTTACTAAGTGCCCGTGCGCAATCATGCGGCCGTCTATGTAACTACCAGTTACTATCGCAAAACAGGATTTGGAATCTAATTTACTTAGCACTCACAAGAATATCTATGTGTTGTTCAGTATATTATTGCTTGCATAATTCGACAAAAAGTAGGGACGATTTTTTTAAGATGGAAACATGTACTTATGACAAATCCCGCCTTTGGGCGGAGCAGGAGACAGTGTCAGACTTTTACTGACTAAAACCCTACTCCTGTTCCTTCGTTGCCTTCGTCCCAGGGCCCGGGGGTTTCGTTTTTACACTACCCATGGCCCCAGTAGGCTTCGACCCTGCTGGGCCCCTACGATTTGCTGACATCTCCCTGAGTCGCGCGTGGAACAATACGCGCCGTCGACGATTTGGGCTCAGTTCGGACGGTTACCGGACGAAGGGCTACCCATTGCTCGCCGTCCGCAAGCCCGCGCCTACGGTGGCCGGAAATCGGGATCGGAATCCCGGCGGCGGTTGGGGCGTGAGGACCGTTGCCTCACGCGATCGGCCGCCTCCTTTGCTATACTTTGAACACTGTGCGTATAATGTATTGTTCAGTATATTATTGCTTGTATAATTCGACAAAAAGTAGGGACGACGTAGAGTTTTTTTTTTCCTTTATTTGGTTTTTCTTTCGCTTAAATCGCTTATTTCTTTGATACTGTATAAATCAGAAGATGAAACCTTCATCTTCCGATTTTTAAGCGATATTATTATAAGACTTATTCTAAGAAGACTATTTTATTGTATTAGTTGTTCTATATAATTATATAAAATTAAAGTTGTCAAAAAATAAAAGGCCCGTTTTGACCTTTGTATTTTGACTACCTAGCGGCTTGTCCGGTGTAGTGTCGCTACTACTAAAATAGCTACTACTACATCGGACCCCTAATTATTATTTTATTGTTTCTTTCAGTTACATTCTAGGGTTTTTCTTAAATGTCAAAACGGGCCTTTTATTTTTTGACAACTTGTTTAAACACGATTATCAGCTCGACCAGAGGCGTAGCGTGGAGTAATTTAGACGTGGGCGAAGGCGCATCACCTTTTCCTTTCATAAATTCGAAAACGAGACAGCGACTGTCACTGTCGCTGTCAACAGTGTTCGATCGTCGTTTACCATCAGATGAAATTGCGAAGCCATGGGCGTGGGCCTGGCCCACGCCTAGCTACGCTACTAGGCTCGACTGACGTCCTAATCTCATTTTTTTTTTCAATCAAATTCAAAGTATACCTATTTGTCTAATCAGCCAGCATGTTAATACAGGCCGTCCTCATACGATTTCCTTTGATAACAGCCTATAAAAAGTAGGTTAAAGAAACCCGAGCCAAACATTTTCTTTTTAAACATCGATTTATTTTTGTACTCATTTACGCACACACGCAATCTTGTTAGACACGTTCAAATTGCATTGTCATATTTCTATATTTCATATATTTCTTCTCCTATCTAGGTAACGAGGTATATAGCTAAAATAACGGGAATCGAAATCTAACTAACGCTACATACTATACTGTAAACTCTAAACTCATTAATATTTCTTACAGAACTAACTTTCTACAGTTAGTAATTAATTGCTTTCAGAAACTATTAAGTTATTTATTTTGTTTTTGTTTGACGTTGATGATTGTTTTACCCGCGACTGGCGAGTGAGTAGAGTAATAATTTGGATAGTCATTCCGATAAAACAAGCAGGTTTTATTCGTTTATATGGGTTTTTTAATAATAAAAGGTGTATAGTAAAAAGTAAAAATTCATATTCGCGCTTCAGCTCAAATAGTGACACTACTTAAAATAAATCTAATTAAATTAGTATCTACTGCATCTAGGTAAATATATATTGATATTTATAAAGTGGTTGTGACACTATTTAAATAAATAAAAGTAAGCGATTTATGGGCAAATGATTAAACTACATACATGACACTATTTAAGGTTAAAGTATGTTGAATTCTGAAACAAATAATAAAATAAAAACCATTATAAGATTTTTTTTTAAATTATGACACTATAATTCAAAATAAGCTTAGTCTAGCTAGTTTAAGTCACTGCTTAAGTTACTAAAATGTGACAAATTCTGTATGAACTATAAACTTGACAAATATAAAAACTTTTTAGAAAAAAAAAATAACCGACTTCACTAAAAAAAAACACTAAAAGGATCAAAATAACTTTAATTTCGGAAGTCGGTGTTTCTCGGTATTGTTTGTTTGTTATTTAACACCGACTTCCGAAATTAAAGTTATTTTGATCCTTTTAGTGTTTTTTTTAGTGAAGTCGGTTATTTTTTTTTTCTAAAAAGTTTTTATTTCACACTTTTTAGTTGCGATACACTTATAAACAGAGTGCCTATTTCTCATGACAATTCCAATTAACCCAAATACTGCTAGGTTACATTGTTTTATTATAAAGTTCCTGTGTCTACCTTCCTCCTTCCGGCTCCATCATCAGATCAGTTCGATAGTACCTTATAGCCAAAGAGCATCTCACGACAATTCTAATAAGCCCAAACACGGCTAGGATACATTGATTAATTACTGAGTTCCTGTGCCTACCTTCCGGATCCATCATCAGATCAGTTCGATAGTACCTTATAGCCAAAGTGCATCTTATGACAATTCTAATAAGTCCAAACACGGCTAGGTTACATTGATTAATTACGGAGTTCCAGTGCCTACCTTCCGGCTCGATCATCATCATCAGATCACTTCGATGATACTTACCATTTTCAACGTAACTATTCAGAATCATTCATTTATTTGTATTGTCATAGTCGCTTAACTATGTATATCTTCATTGTGATATCTATTTGAGTATGAAGTTCCGTTGACCATTTCTGGTCTTCTTCATCAGTTCCACTTCATCAAATGTTACTTTTTGACTGTAAATGCTTAAGTTTTTGATGAAAATACTAAAATTACCATAGGGTTGCCTATAATTTTTGAGGAGTTCCCTCGATTCCTCATGGATTCCATCATCAGAACTGGATTTTGAAAATAATGGGACCAATCTGGAAGCATATCCCATAAAGGGAAAAAAAAATTTTGCAAATCGGTCCATAAACGACGGAGTTCTTAGGTAACAAACATAAAAAAAAAAAAAAAATGATAAAAAAAAAAAAAATACAACCGAATTTATAACCTCCTCCTTTTTTTGAAGTCGGTTAAAAATATGGTGGACAGGACACTAGTTTTATCCTTATTATGTCATTCAATTCTTTAGCTTCTATTCATACCTTCCTGTATTCCCAAATTGGTTTTCCACCCTGATGTCTACTGTGTGTGACTTGTTTTTGTCTAGTTTTCCTCTTACGCAAAACTCTACGATTAATAGTGTAGGCAGTGTTCGATTTTTAGTAGGTTCTTTCCGTCATTCATTTGTTAATGTTTGCCATCCGTATAATAAGTGGCAAGAATTTTTTTTGCATATTTTTACATAATTTTTCGGTGACATCAAATTATAATATTTTAGTTAAGGTGTTTGGGTCACGCAGAAATTATTTAAAATGGATTGAATTCATCGAAAAACTACCATGTGAATAGGCTCTTAATAAACTAGTGCGCCTCACCATCAATGATTGCATCGCTGCTTACCATCAGGTGGGATCGCAGTCAAGCACTGGTTTATATGAATTAAAAAAAAAAAAAAAAAAAAAACCATTGATAAGTAGATCATACTGTAACAAAAATATGAAAATACAAGTAAGCAAACTAAATAAAATGATAAATACAATAAATAAATATAATAAATATTAAATGACAGGGCTTGTCAGACTTTTTCTGACTAAAACCTAACTTCCTTCAGGTACTCTGCGTTCTAGAACCACCGCTTTCCTTTTTACAGCTAATGACGTAAAAACATTCGTGATCAGTGAAATTACAAAAAAAAGTGCTAAATTAACTTAACTCAGAAACTGTGAGAAATCCATGTTTATTTTAAAACAAATTACAAACACCTCGATTCAGTAATTTGGTTAGAAATTACAGAAACGGCAAACATAACAACCTTTTTATGAGGTGGAATCTCATCAAATAATTCATCTTAATCTAGCGCTCTGGGTGGAGCAAGAGGGTGCGTCAGACTTTTACAGACGTTCCAGGGTCACGGTAACTCTCTTGAACAAACTCGCCGTCCTCCTCTTGGAAGCCGCTATCATACACCAGACAGACCTGTCGACATCGATGTCGCAGTGAATTAGTTCCTGGAGGCTATGTCAGAGAGGCTATGACGGCGTCGCGCGTCGCAGCGCCGACGTGACAATACCCCGCGTCCGGCCAGGGGCCAAAATCTGCCAATTTTCTATATTTGTCATTCCAACACGATCCCATTGTCATTTTGCTAAAAGTTCGTAATCTGCTAATTCATAATGATCGATCACTGATCGGTCAATGGTCTCGTAATAGGGTTGTGGTAGAATGATAATATCGACAGACTTGAGGCCCGAGACGGGTGATATTGAGATATTGTTATTGGGTATTGAAAACCTGAGATTTAAAAAAAAAATGTGTCACCACAACCCTCTCTATAATGTGATTGATGCTCACCACGACGTCCAACAAATCTTACGCTCAAAAGAAGATGTGAGCTGACCTATAAATATAACTTAATTACGTGTTCCGCACTCACTTGACTGATGAAGCCTTGACATAATTACTATCACAATTGCCAATCGTTTAATTAGTCACAGTACCGTCAACTTTTATAAGCATAATTCCATGCAGGAAATGGACAGCTTCGCCTCACTTCCTTCAAACTGTAAATAAACGTGTTTTCGAAGTAAAATAGAGAACGGAGTAATTTATTTGTCAACTTGTTATTAAAAGTAAATAACTTTGTACATATGAAACTTAAATATGAACCAACTATTTATACTTAACCTAACCATGTAATTTATAAATATTTTTATAATGTAACTATATTTTTTATTGAGGTGGGTTTTTTATTTTACTATTATAGATAGGCTCAAGTTTGACCACTATCTACTATAAGAACTAACTACTGTAAGAAATTATGTAATCGAAAATGGACCACGCTTGCTTAGAAGTAACTTATTCAACTCTTGGCTTAAAGACCCTTAGGTGGTAGCTATCACGAAACACAGACTCCGGTAGGGAATTCTACTCCTTAGCTGTACGAATGTGTTCCCAAACACATTTATTGTGTGTGTGTTTATTTGTGTGTGTGCGTGCGTATGAAAAATCATTGAATAATTTCTCCTGCTCTGGCGGAACGAGGTGGACTTGTGTTTCTTCAGTCGCTCTTTGCAATCCAGGGCCGCGGCGACAATCCTGCAGCCCAAAAGCAGGACCGCTGATGATGAATAAAAAATAAAATAATAATAACACATTTTGACGTTCACAATTTATTTGAACGAGAAAGTG
This sequence comes from Mythimna impura, assembly GCA_905147345.3. Taxonomy (NCBI): domain Eukaryota; kingdom Metazoa; phylum Arthropoda; class Insecta; order Lepidoptera; family Noctuidae; genus Mythimna; species Mythimna impura. Next base: position 11,177,120 of record LR990343.1, on the reverse strand, counting down.
TCTCGCTTGATTTTCTACGTTTACTTCAGTAATCGAGGTACCAGCAAACGCAACGAAACCACACAAATGAATAGATGCAGCCGACGATAAAACGTGATTCATTTGTTGAGTCAATGTCGTATCATCGTATGCATCGTGTCGTGTCGACTTTCACTAATTGTAACGAAGGTACGCCCACCGGACGGTAACAAGTGAGCTTAAATCATGCGATAAAATCCAATCGTGCAAAGAACATTACCACGTAAGCTTGATAATGGTAACTTACTCGCTTACAAACACAGCGTTGGATTTTGATCCTTGCGTTGATACCGAAGTATTTTGACTTTATAATAGTGGCCGCTGCGAGTTGCGACGCTGCCCAAACATCTCGAGGTCGTGTCGTGCTGAGATGTATTTGAGTGAAAGTTGTGATAAGCCCCACCTCGGGCTCCGGTCACTGTCTCACTCAAGTTTGTATTTATTCGTTTTGTTCAACATGACCACTTATGCGTAACCTTTTAAATTGGAAGCTGATTATTGACCAGAGCTAATCAGGTGTTTCAAAGTAAATCGTGGGGCAAAATTCTTTGTAATTAACTTCGTTTTTTAGAAACGTTACTTTTTTACGGCTTTTTTCTTGTAATTTCGATTTTGTATGCCTAATTGTTACCTTCACACTTGAATTTTAATTACCAATTTACAATATTCTGCACAGGTACCATTGAAATATTTTGGTTAGGTACGGGTAAAAAATGCCTAAGGCTGTGTATTTTTGTGTGCTGTGTTGCTGTGCAGTGTTGAATATATAATTATGATCTAGGTACTCATAACATCAATACCTGTTTTGTTATGAACACTTCTTTATGAATAAAAGACGTCAACTGATTATTAAATTTCTGTGTAATTTCAACTTAAACTATGTTAATGTGATCAGTCACTTAATACAACTTTAATCCGAAATTCTGATTGAGTTAGTATCTTTCCTGAATTGAATTCCTGATTGCAATATCGAATGCGAATTAATTGATCTAGATAATAATAACGTTATGTAGGTATTTTATTCATTCATTTGTGTTAAAGAATAATAACAAAGCATAGATATATTGATACCTCTATTTCTCTTCCATACAACTTCAAGTATTTCACTGAATCGAAAGTAATTATCAAATTCGTTTAAATGATAATCTACTAGAGAGAATTTACACAAATTTAGAAATCATTTTTACGATCTTTTAAACAAGGCCATGTGTGTTTTATTAATTGCGGAATCTCCCGTGTCTTTACTGACTTGCGATTCGTATTGGCAAAACAAACAGCGATTTCTATTGTAAATATTTCTGCACTTTTACTGCAATATTTATTTTATCAAAGAGAACTGTGAGCTTTATAATTTATTGATGAGCCTTAAATTAATAAATCGAATGAAAATGTGAAAATCTCCCTCAAGGTGGACCGATGACCTGGGAAGGTCGTGAGAATCCGATCGTTTTTTTTTTTTGGTCTTTTTAATCATTTAAAGTGGTTTATATACCTACAGTCAACTTTTTAAGAATCATCATCAGTTTATCCAGTCCTAAAATGACTTACGGTTGTTAAGCCTTACGGTTTCGGACGAAGATTGTGGCTGCAGCCAATTAATCGGCTTTGACTGAAAATACATATGTCTAATTTCTAGAAAGTCTTTGGAGAAAACAGGAGAAATATTCCTTTTGTTCACCGACGAGGTATACTTCTAGTAGAGGTAAATACTTCCCTTTTCACCAGTATCTAGCCAAAACAGAATGAGTAACCAGCCTTATCAATCAGTCTTACAAACACAGACAGTTTTCACGTAAAGGTTCTAACTGTGACGGCTATATCCGATACGATTCCTCACGATAATTGTACGGACAAACAGAAGAAAGTCTCAGCTGTGCACGATTTACATAACTGCGAGCAGCGACGCAAGCGCCGATATTTCACGTCGGACTACGCATTCAAATGCTAAACAAGCGGCTCTCTCATTAGAATTACTTCACTAATTAAAGTCTTTAGCTAACAAACCATGAAAGGTACCTGTCTCAACTCATAATCTTCCATAACTGGTTAAGTATAAGTGAGTGTCAGATTCGAACGACGCACTGGGAAGGGTTCTGTAGCACATTATTGATTTCATCGATTGTGAAATTAAATTAGTATCTGAAGAAACTGTGTAAAAGAATACACCTTCCCACTAAATATCAATATAGTGTCAAAAGTCTTCAAGTAAAATAGCTGCGAATTCTTCGGACAGAACGAAATTATGATTTTATTTCTCGGGTGTGAAATTATCGAACGATAACTTCTCCACCTTCTGGTGGATGTCAGTCAGACTTTTACTAACTAAAATCAACCCGTATTCTTTTAGTTACCCTTCGCGTTCTAGGGCCGCGTTGGTTTTTTCGAAAAATCTCGCAGCCCTGGCAGGTATCGGCCTCGTTAATTATACTGAAAGATCTATACGGCGCGCGTAGAACACAGCGTGGAACCCTAAAAAAGTGAATCAGCTTTGGACGATGATGTAACGATTTTTTGTAGTCTAACTAAATTATGTTACTCTGTTCTAAACGGCCAACGCTGCAAAGTATCTTGTTTTCACACTATTATCGACAAATGGTTCTGTATCGTTGGTTTCAGTATTGTTTTTAAATGTACTTACGAGTATGTAATACTACATAATTATATTATAAATATTAACAATATTCGATTATATACCTACTTTTTTATTTGTTAACATCTTTTGTGTGAATTATAATTAGTATGTAGGGTTGACTTAGCAAAATATTTTCATCTTCACATATGTATACAAAGTCGCTTTTCATTCCTCCTAAACAAACAACCAATTTTGATGCGGTTTACACTAATAAAAAGGGCTTCCTCGTATACCGCCCTTTCTATTTCGCTTTCTATTAATGTAAAAAATTGTAGTATATAAAATTTTCACCATCGTTAGTTACAGGCTACAATTTCAGTTAACCTTCTAACTCTAGGCTAAATTTAAATCTCTTCAAACGGCCTTGTGTACCAAAAAAAAGTATTTTGTCTTATGTACCTTGACAATAATTTAACAAAATACATTTTGTGTATTTATGTAGGTAATACCTACTTACAAATATTGTTAGGTAATTTCCTGGTTATTGGTTAACGGATGAAAAGACTTCTCGGCCATGATTATGTCGTTGAGAATGAAGTAAAGGCTTATTAACAGAACTACCGTGCTGATTAGCGTCACACGGAAGGAACAGTAGCTCAACAGCTGTGCAATGGCGGATGTACATATAACAGTCCACTTGAGCTCTGTGGCTTGAGTCAGTCAATAAGTACGGTTTTGGAATAAATTGCATTCATTTGTAGTATTTATTGCACATTTATTTGCTGCGGTGATCAAAGCCATTAATCGTTTTGTTACATGTTTATTGTCTGTCCTGGATGAGTATTGAGGTTATTAAACGTATATAAGTTTAAAAAACATGTAACATAATAAACGCACAATCTTGAAAGTCAGATCTTGATGTTCAGAATCGGAAACTGAATCGTTATCAGCTATTTTAAAAATAGGTATACCTATATTTTTATCTTCAAATAATCAAGAATTATTTTAAGTTAAAAAAATACATATTTTGATAAATCTTGATTGTGTCACTATCATACTTGTGTGTGCGTGTGTAGATACCAATGCAACACAAATTCAACACTAAGGGATGGAGAAAATTCAAGAAAAATCTAATCCTTAGCTTGAGTAGAGCTTAAATTAACACAAAGTTTATATAGAAAAAAAAACAACTGCTTGTGAAAGTAATGTAAATATTAAGCCCCGTGTGGCCCAACAGGGTCGAAGCCTACTGGAGCCAAGGGTCTGATTCTAAAAGGAAGACTCGACCCTGGTACGACAGGCAATGAAGGAACAGGAGTGGGTTTTTAGTCAGTAAAAATCTGACACTGTTTCGCGATCCGCCCAAGAGCGATATTTGTCATTCTATTAGATGATTTTCCAAACTTAAAAAAAAAGCCCCAGGTAACACATATATCATTATTAAAACGCAAACTCACTAATTGCTTATGTACCGTTCACATCAAATTCAGGTTAATTATTTCCAAATCACTTAATTAAATACGTTTTGTCCACATGAATATACAAACAAAGATTTATACAAAGAAACGAAAGAAATTCTTAGTGTATTGTAGAGATGTGGCTTGAAGACTTTTCCCTCTATTTTTTTTTAATTCGTTCTTCGCACAAAGGAAATTTCGAAAGCAATTGCTTACAATTTACAATCCATTTCACTATTTCAATTACTTTTCAAATCATTCGACTCATTCCTTATATTTTTTTTACGATTAATCTTTTATATGTAGACTAACTGGAGCCCGCGACTTCGTCCGCGTTAGACTCGTTAAACAGCACAATAGTCACCATTTCATAATATATTTTTTTTGCGCTTAACATTAATTCTCTTTCTAAAATAAAACTAGCCTAAGTTACACCTTATAACATCAGCTATTGACCAGTGAAAATTTCGTCAAAATCGGTCCAGCCCTTTTGGGGATTATCTGAAACAAACCGACCGACAAACAGACATTTATTTTTTCAAAAATTGCATTTTTGTTATAATTATGTATCGAATATAAATACTTATGAAAGTGACTATCACTTTCATAAGTATTTAGTCAAAAGAAATGATATTTTGATATTACAAACATATTCTTCATTATTATTTATAATTATATTGTATAGATTACCCTTTCACATTGAACCTCTCTCAATAATCCAATAAAAAACTTTTTACAAAAAAAAATACAACCGACTTCAAAGTAAAAAAAAACACTGAAAAGTGCAAAATAACTTTAATTTCGGAAGTCGGTGTTTCTATAATAGTTTTATCTCTTCGTTATTTAACACCGACTTCCGAAATTAAAGTTATTTTGCACTTTTCAGTGTTTTTTTTACTTTGAAGTCGGTTGTATTTTTTTTTTGTAAAAAGTTTTTTATTTTACACTTTTTAGTTATGATACCACCACTAAAAAGTACCCCTCAGCCAAACTTAAATACCTTATAGCCAGAGTGCATCTCATGACAATTCTAATAATCCCAAACACGGTTATATTACATTAATTTATTACAGAGTTCCGGTGCCTAACTTCAGACTTCATCATCAGATCAGTTCGATATATTCCCCCTCTACTTTCAGTCAGTCATCAACTACACGTATAAACAAATCAATTTTACTTGTTACGACGGTTCTGCCGTGATCCTATGAGGAGTTCTGTTCCATATCTTCGAAGTTCATGATCAGATAGTTCTGTTCCATATCTTCGAAGTTCATAACAATATTTCTATGGGACCAACTCAGAAGTATAACCTTCCAATCAAAAAAAAAATTTTCAAAATCGGTCCACAATTGACCGAGAAATCGGTGAACATACATAAAAAAAAAACATACATTCAACCTCCTCCTTTTTGAAGTCGGTTAAAAAGAATTTGTTTATCTGATAATGTTAAAAGTAAAATTTTTAGTTCTCACTATCGAATCGACTCCCACGCAAAACGAAATATACTGTGCAGTTGACCTACAATCAAACAGTACTATAATAACTGCCCACGACAATGACCTTAATGATGAATACTTTGACATTGTGTATGAATGATAAACTGCCACAGACTGACACCAATATTACTGTGCTTTATCCTGTAACTATGAACCTTTAGAAACAGTGAAACCAAGAAGAGGTTTGGTTTATTCCCGATGACAACTTAGTCTAAGCCATGGGCGTACTTAAGTGTTGCGTCGAGGTCCTGGGCGATAAATCCTTGCGAGGCCCTTTGTCTTTTTTGCAAAGTTAGTATATGAATCAAAACTGGGTATTTTTAATTTTATTATTGTGTTATTTATTAATATATATGTATATATACATCTTAACTAATAAAATTCTTAATTTAACCTAATTAAAACTAACTCACAAAATAAAAATAAAAGCCATAAAGTACTAAAAAAGCAATCTAAAGTACGGCGTCGAAAAACTCCTCCGCATTGCTGTCAACTGGTAATGTACCCAAAAGACTGGCGGCATTGCCACGCTGAATGGCAATGCTTATCCTTTTTCCGAAGTAAAAGCCACCCCTTGTAATAATAGTTAAGAAATGCAAAATTTATAAAAATGTCACATGAATTTTGAGTCGTAAATGTTATTTTAGAAGATTTATAAAAATGAACCATCATAAATAAATTATGATAAAACCTAAATACAACGATGATAAACCTAGGTAAAAAATGCCTAAAAAAAGTCACACGGATTTGAAAATGATGTTTACTGCTTTTCATTAAATAGTCTAGTAAATGGGTCCACAATCTAGGTCTAGGTCATTTTAAGAATAGTAACAGCTGAAAACCAATCTCGTGTGTCATCGAATTTGAGAAATTAGATTCTTATCCTACTATTTAATTAATATAAACTTTTAAGATAAAAAAAAGTTTCAAGAGCCCCTACAAGAGCAAGGCCCCGTGCGGTTGCTTGTCATCTCCTAAAGCCGCCACTGGTGTAAGCTGAAAGAGTAGGACGGCAGGCTCTAAAAGCCGTGAAAGTTACGTCAAAACGTACTTTCCTACTGCCTGAGAAAGTTTAAGGAAACTTTTATTGCCTACGTACGAGCTCAAGTTCGTAGCAACAATAAATTCAGCCGCATGGGTCGATAGTTTCGCTTACAGTTACGGAACTCTATAACATACCTAGTCAGAAGCCAGGAAACCTAACAACAGTCTTGCCAAGAGGTATGGCGTGCTATCCAAGGGGCATGGCGTGCTATCCAAGGGGCATGGTGTGCTATCCAAGGGCCATGGCGTGCTATCCAAGGGGCATGGCGTGCTATCCAAGGGGCATGGCGTGCTATCCAAGGGGCATGGTGTGCTATCCAAGGGGCATGGTGTGCTGTCCAAGGGGCATGGCGTGCTATCCAAGGGGCATGGTGTGCTATCCAAGGGGCATGGTGTGCTGTCCAAGGGGCATGGCGTGCTATCCAAGGGGCATGGTGTGCTATCCAAGGGGCATTGTGTGCAGTCCAAGGGGCATGGTGTGGTATCCAAGGGGCATGGTGTGCTGTCCAAGGGGCAAGTAAAAAGATGATTTTCCAATATTTCCTAAGCATATCTTATGTAGAGACAGAAGACCTACTTACTGTTTGTAAATAAAACTCGCCGTATATCTAAATTTAGTTAAGTTTTTTTAATAGTCATATTTAGAGTTAATTTATTATTTTGTATTTAAGCACTCTCTCGCCTGAAGCACAGGTTCACCCTAGTTCAGGCATATAAGCAACTGTGTTCTTTTTAATATTTAATATACTTTATTGTAAATGTAAATGCCCTATGTTATAAATAAACGATTTATTTATTATTATAATTACTGGGTTGTGTAGCTCAGAAAGGCAGTCGCTTCATGGAAAATACTGGTATCTAGCTGCATCCGTTTTGACCGGAAGCTGACCCCAACATGACTAGCATTTTATTTCTTCTAGTTTTTAATATTTAACTTTACATAATAGGGAATATGCTTGATTTTTTTTAAATGCTATATTAAATCATTTTTGGCTTTAATAAACAAATATGAAAGATTTTTTTTTTTTAATTTTAACAAAAACAAAATTGTAAAGTTTAAAAATTACTAATAAGAAAGAGTAGTAAGACATGGTCTTTGACGTCACAGTTCATCACGCCCGTACGGCCGACATAGAAAACGGCGTCTTGGAGAGAGAGACAGGTATATTTGTATAACATTGCTTTTCTGCCAATTTTGATATTGTTTTCACAATTAGTATTCTATTTTTTATATTTAATGATAAACTGGTTAGATAACAATTTTTTTTATATTTATTCATATGGAAAATAAGTGAACAAATATAGAACAATAGGTGTCATATAAATAAACCGCTCTCTCATTAAAACTGTGGTGGAACAGTGAACAGTTTTAATGAAATGTGCGATCAAACGATACGCGAACAGAAAGTAATTTCAATGTAGCCGTGCCGCATGGAATCGTTAAAATATCGTGTGGTTTTTAACTTGTGTGAAAACTACACTCGAATATAAAATAACTGCTGATTACAACTCGAGTTAATTTCAATCCATCACTACCATCATATCTATATAGGGCTAGAGGTAGGAGGGTAAGAAATATCATAAGACCTATAATTCTCAGATCTAATAAATATACACAAAAAAAAATCATATAAATCGGTCAAGCCGTTTCGGAGGAGTTCGATAACAAAAGTGATAACAGATTAGATTGATTTTAAGTATATTACTTGCCCATTAAAATTATAGGTACGTTTCAAAGGAATTTAAACTTTATTGTTGTGACAAACGATTATAATATTGGTGTTGAATTGAAACAGGGAGCTACTGTGAAGGAAACCTCACAGCGTACATGCTGGTAGAAAAATGGTTCTGGCTGGTTTTTAACACACATATCAGCTATACTATGCTAATATTATAAACCTGAAGACTTGGTTGGTTCGTTAACGCGCTAATTTCAGGAAGTTCGAATTGAAAAATTCTTTTATTGTTAGATAGCCTATTTATCGAGACAGGTTAGGGTAAAGGGAAGGTAACCCACGGGAGCGAAGTAATTACCAAAGACGCGGGTGAAACCGTAGGGAACAGCTAGTGTATTTTTTTTAGGTCAGTTTCAAATAACCTGTCGATTGTTTGGTTCAGATTTGATTTAGGCGTGAAAAGGCATTGATGTGTTTCAATAAAATATGCCCAAATGGTAGTACCTGCCGAAATTAATTTACCTTTCGTGTATTGCCTAACATGTTTACGTCCTCTGAAACAATGTACTTAAATATACTGCAGATTTAGCCTCGTGTGAGGTTTTCCACATCCATAAAGTGTATGGCCTTTTCTTATTGCATAGTAAAACATAGATTTTCCTCCACAAACAATTATTTATGGCTCATCTAAGCTAACTTCAATTTAAAGCATCATAAAAACTCGACTGTGCAGAACGACTCGTGAGTATATTCCTACATGACTCTTATGTTGTTGGTAGTAACTATTATAACGAATTTACGAATACCAATGTCAGCGTATTGTAAATACTGTGATTGTAAATTTCAAACTTTGTTGCATGACTTGTCATAATTCGAAGCAGTATTAGAATGTCTTTTTGTTCGCATTTGTCAATTAGCTGATGATGTGTTTTGAGTTTTTTAGTTGGATGCGTGCTTGTAAGTAAGTAGCATGTAGGTACATATATATTTAACTAGCTTTTGCCCGCGGCTTCGCTCCCGTCAACTGACTACTCTACCCAACTGTACCCTACTCTACCATACTCTACCCTACTCTTCCCTATTCTTCCCTATTCTACCCTACTCTACCCTACTCTACCCTACTCTATCCTACTCTACCCTACTCTACCCTACTCTACTCTACCCTACTCTACCCTACTACCATTTTTTTAAATTTTTTTCTTTCATAAGTTTCTTCTCCTGACAATAACAAACTCAACAAAAAAAAATTGTGAAATTGGTCCAGCCGTTCACACGTGATGACGTGACCAAGGGAAATAGGGATTCATTTTTATATAAATAGATTATTTTAAATCGAAGCAAAGAGAAGAAAAAAATATTTGTATAGTCCTAATGAGGACTTAAATATTAACTATAAATACTTTTATACTAAACTTAACTATGTACATAAATAATACAAAGACACAAAAAAAAACACTCAGGCGTCGAAGTACTCCTCCACATCGCTGTCAACCGGAAATGTGCCCAGAAGGCTGGCAGCATTGCCACGTTGAATGGCAATGCTAATTCTATGGACGAAGAAAGAACCAGCCCTCTGGTCACGCAAAGTGTCGATCAGACGGCGTGAAATTTTCTTGAAAAGGAGACGCGCACTCGGACCCCATGACCCAAGCGTTTCGAACCCAAACGGCTCAAAACTGTAATTGCCAATAAGGTTACAGTATTTGCGCCGCAAAGATGGTATGCTCATAGGTAAGGGTGGGGGAGGGGTGTGCGTGAGCCATACCCACTCCAGTATGGTCTGATGCCTACTCCAGAATATTGGGCTACCGATTCGAAATTCAATGATGGACGCCAAAATAGCTTTACTTAAGTCATACGAACATCAGGTATGTCAGAGACCAGGCCCCCCCTGAAAAATAACCTTACATACGATGAGAATTAACTTATGATAGTCACTAAACTTGAAAGATTGAACTCTCAGGAGCAGAAAGACTAGTTGGTTATAATTGTTGATAAGACCATTTTAATTTCAAATAAGTTTTTAAGCGTAATCATAATCACTAATCAAAATAATATTATAAAAGCGAAAGTTTGTACGTATATTTGTTACTCCTTCTCGCTCAAACGCAGCTGAAAGATTATGACGAATCTTGACAGTAAAATAGCTTATAAGTATTTCAAGATAATTAAGCTATAAATTTATAATGAAGGGAAGTAGTAAAATCCACGTGGGTAAAGCCGCTAGTCGCTAATTCAATACTAAAGTTTGCAAAAGCATTGCACTCAGCTGAGATGCTGATTATATTTATTGAAGTTATGAGTTTATTCAGGTTAATTGGATGTATTAAAAGCTTAGTTATTGGTAACTATATCAAAACAACTGTTTTCCGTTTACCGCTATTTCGAAATGTGCCTAGGCATTTACCTATATAACCTGCGTATCTATAAACACGAGCCACTAAGGAAGTATTGTGAAATGAAACAACATAATATAAAAAACTTTTTACAAATAAATACAACCGACTTCAATGTAAAAAAACACTGAAAAGTGCAAAATAACTTTAATTTCGGAAGTCGGTGTTTCTATAATAGTTTTTTCTCTTCGTTATTTAACACCGACTTCCGAAATTAAAGTTATTTTGCACTTTTCAGTGTTTTTTTACATTGAAGTCGGTTGTATTTTTTTTTGTAAAAAGTTTTTTATTTTTCACTTTTTAGTTATGGTACCACCACTAAAAAGTACCCCTCAGCCATACTTAAATACCTTATAGCCAGAGTGCATCTTATGACAATTCTAATAATACCAAACACGGTTAGATTAAATTAATTTATTACAGAGTTCCGGTGCTTAATTTCAGGCTTCATCATCAGATCAGTTCGATATATTACCCCTCTTCTTTCAGTCAGTCATCGACTACACGTATAAACAAAGCAATTTTACTTGTTACGACAGTTCTGCTGTGATCCCATGAGGAGTTCTGTTCCATATCTACGAAGTTCATGATCAGATCATAACAATATTTCTATGGGACCAACTTGGAAGCATAACCTTTCAATCAAAAAAAAAATTTTTCAAAATCGGTCTACAATTGACCGAGAAATCGGTGAACATACATAAAAAAAAAAAAACATACATTCAACCGAACATATAACCTCCTCCTTTTTGAAGTCGGTTAAAAATGCACTTTCATAATATGAAACTTTTAGGAAGAAAAAAGAAAATAACCGATTTCACTACAAAAAACAAAACACAAAAACGATCAAAATAACTTTAATTTTGGAAGTCGGTGTTTCTGGTATTGTTTACTTGCTTCTTATTTAATACCGACTTCCGAAATTAAAGTTTTTTTGATAAAACGATCAAAATAACTTTAATTTCGGAAGTCGGTGTTTTGTTTTTTGTAGTGAAGTCGATGTTTTTTTTTTGTAAACATTATTTTATTTCACACTTTTTAGTTGAGATACACTTATAATAGCCAGAGTACCTATTTCTCATGACAATTCGAATTAACCCAAACACTGCTAGGATACATTATTTTATTATGAAGTTCCCATCCACCTCCCGACTCCATCATCAGGTCAATTCGATAGTACCTTATAGCCAAAGTGCATTTCATGAAAATTCTAATAAGCTCAAACACGGCCTAAATACATTGATTAATTATGGAGTTCTTGCGTCTACCTTCCGACTCCATAATCAAATCAGTTATATGGTACCTAATAGCAGAAGTGCATCTCATGACAATTCTAATAAGCCCAAACACGGCTAGGTTACATCAATCAATCACGGGGTTCCAGTGCTTACCTTCCGGCTCATCATCAGATCACTTCGATGATACTATTTTCAACATAACTATTCAGAACCATTTATTTATTTGTATTGTCGTAGTCGCTTAACTATCTTCATTGTGATATCTACGTAAGGGTGAAGTTCCGTAGGACATTTCTGGTCTTCTTCATCAGTTCCACTTCGTCAAATGTTACTTTTTGACTGTAAATGCTTAAGTTCTCGATGAAAATACTAAAATCTGTATACTACTCTGTCAAGAAAGTACCGGGAAAAGATCAATAATACACAAAATGTTTGTTATTCATCCAAATTTATTTTATCACCTTCAAAGTATGCTCCTTCAGAAACGATACACTTACGCCAACGAATAATCCAATCATCAAAACATTTTTTAAATGCTGTTTCCGGAATTGAGTTCAGTTCTTCTACCGATTGAAAACGGGTGCCACGAAGTGGTAATTTGAGTTTAGGAAAAATAAAGAAGTCGGCTGGAGCCATATCTGGTGAATATGGTGGTTGCTCGATAGTATTTGTTGAGTGTTTGATCAAAAATTCGTTCACAATGATAGCCTTGTGCGAAGGCGTATTATCGTGGTGCAAAATCCAAGAATTTCCACAAATCTGGCCTTTTTCGTCGAATTTGCTCTCTTAAATGCCGCATGACGCTCAAATAATATTCTTTATTTACCGTTTGACCTTCCGGCAAGAATTCCGAGTGCACAACACCGCGATAATTAAAGAAAACAGTCAACATGACTTTGACTTTTGATCGACTTTGGCGTGGTTTTTTCGGTTTCGGTTCAGTTGGAAGGCGCCACTCCGAAGCTTGTTGACTAGTTTGCATGTCAAACTCATAAATCCACGTCTCGTCACCAGTAACAATGCGTTTCATGAATGTTGGGTCGGAATTGACTCGTTCTAGCATGTCCTCAGCGACTCTCATGCGATTGAGTTTTTGGAGAAAATTCAGGTCTTTTGGGACTAGCCGAGCGGTAACATGTTTCATACCCAAATGATTAGTTAAAATGGTACGGAACGACTCGTGAGATACAGAAAGTTCAGCGGCTATCTCTCTCAAAGTTGAATGAGGATTTTCAGTCATTATCGCCTTCACTTTTGCGATGTTAACTTCAGTTGAAGACGTTGATGGCCTACCAGAGCGAGGCAAATCTTCCATCACATCTCGACCGCTTTTGAACGCTTTGTACCACTCATAAGCACGTGTTTTTGATAAAGTCGATTCACCGTAAGCCTTCTGTAACATTTTCAGTGACTCCAAACTCGAAATTTTATTGGCGATGCAAAATTTAAAACAAACTCTTTGTTCGATGTTTTTGTCCATTATGAAATTCGCAATACACACTAGATATGATATAACTAAAAACAGCACTGTATTTAATATAAATAACAGATGCAACTCAAACTCCGCGCCAAAATGGAAAACAGTTGTGCCAATCTACCAACAACAATAAAAACAAAAATAAAATGATGATAAAAAAAATACAACCGAATTGAGAACCTCCTCCTTTTTTTGAAGTCGGTTAAAAAATACATAGACACCAAGTAATATTATATGCCCCAAAAAGCTCCCATTACAGTTAGTGATCTCGTTACACTACGATTCAGAAGACTAAAAAAAAAACCCAAAAGAATATGGTAATGGACAAAGCGAGCAATTTGATCCATTTGCTCAAATTACTGGAATCCAGTTACTCGATATTATTTCAGTTTGTCGTTTGTACGAGTGGGCAGTGAGCAGCCGACTGTGAAATTAGGACGTGATTGCTGAACCGCGGTTTCAGGTCAATAGCTTCGGCCGACATGCTCGTACCAATAACCCATAGGTCAACTTATTGTTGATGTACCCTTGCACTGCCATGTCACTTTATGGGAAAGAAAGTTTGAGGTTACTTTGTCATTCGTAAAGGTAAGGTTAAAAAGGTTATAGGCTGCATAGTATTTTTTATGTTCAGAGAGACTTGTGTTTCGGCTGTGCGTTGATATGTCAGTCAGTCAGATATTTTCTTTTATTTATACATATAGATTATTGAATCATTGCACGAGATTAGTTAGAAAGACCAAAGACGACATGTGTCAAAACAAAAAAAAACTTAGGTACCAGTGTCTCTTTTGCTCAGATGTGCTGTGCAGATGTCTGTTTTCTAGACACAACTGAGGTTTTCCATGCAAACTTGAATGACTGCAGAACTCGTGCATCCACGTCGTTTTTGAACTCCGCAAATAAGAGCATGTGTCTGACAATTCGACGTCGGTGAGATACTCATATTATTATGCTATCTCTTCTCTACACTATTCTGCACAATCCTAACAAATACTATGATAAATAACACAAAAAACTAATTAAGAGGAATCAAAATATAATAATTATGACGTAGAACCTTTTGAGAGACTTTAAGTATTACTTAGTATCAAATTTTTCGTTTGAAGGAAACTCAACATTTTTTTGATATCAAGAGGAAGCACATTTCAGAGTAAGTTTCACGGTTTGTTTCAATCTTCCGCTAATTTGTTTAATTGTTAAATCTGACACCAAATAATTCAAATAATATTTTGCCTATATCTGGTCACAGCGGCATGAATCAATCATGGCCATATTACTTTTTAAGGTTCGGCGACAAATTTCAATAGAATTCATAGGCTCATTACGGTTAGTACGTCAGCCACGGGTAAATATATGTTTTTGTCATTCTAAAAGGCCTCATACCTCGGTCGCATTAAATTCGAGGCAATCGAGTATTTTTTTTTCTTATTTTATTGGCCTTTTACCGACAATACCGGTTAGGGGTAAGGCGGAGTCGGCCTCAATCGTAGTTCGTTCGTCTAAAAGGTTTTACAAAGCAGATTCTATATAGGATTAATTTACGGTACAGGCGACTTTCCAGTGAGGAAATCTTTTAACACTAGTTGCTGCCAGCGGCTTCGCCCGCCTGATTGTGGAAAATTATCCCATGGGAACATACTCCCGTGATAAAAATTATCATAAGTGCTATCTCAGAACATGGTCTACCCGTGTGTCTAACATTCAAATCCCTGTATCATATATATTGATCATATATAGTGTGATCATCACTACATAGTATAAAACAAAGTCGTCCTGCTGTCTGTCTAAGCTTACATAGAATATGCTTAAAACTCCGCAACAGATTTTGACGCGGTTTTTTTTTAATAGATAGAGTGATTCAAGAGGAAGGTTTATATGTAAATATAATACATGCATAATATAGTAGAGAAACACTGATAATTTTAGAGGTTTCTAATGTGATGTCGTAAATAAGCACATTTTTTTGCGCTTACTTAAAGACATTCTGTGGTATATTTAGAATCAGCATGCAAAGCCGAGGCGGCTCGCTAGTTTAACATAATTATACTCGACCTGTTTTTCATCATGTAAAATGTATAAAAAATTTACTTTAAATACATATTATTATATTAAGTCACTACTCATCATTTGGGTAGAGTAGACTCCCCAAATGAATAAAATGACATTAGGCTACCGCCGTGGCTGGTCGGACTGCTATTGAGAAAGTCCTGTTGAAAAATCTAATAACACGTTGCACAAACCGGGAATCGACCCTGGTCTTTGCTCATTTAAGATTTCAATTTAATAACTTATTAAAAGCAAAGAGAATTAACTTAAAAGGTACCGCACATGGTTGTAGCATGGCAAGACAAGACTGTAAAGTAATTAATTACTTATGGTTACAAAGAGGCTGTCAAAAAACTGGTCCTTTGCGCGGCCAAGGTTTTGGATCTTGGTCCTTTTGCGCTTACCCGTTTAATGTTTGGTGATCTTTATTTATAGTCTTGCGAAGCAGGCTGTACTTGTGCCTTTTCCAAGGTTTCATTCTTTTAGATACGTTAGGCAGTGGGCAGGGCACATTGCTCGTAGAACGGATGGTCGATGGGGCCGAAAGGTTCTAAAGTGGCGACCGCGTACCGGAAAACGCAGCGTTGGAAGGCCTCCCACAAGGTGGACCGCTGACCTGGTGAGAGTCGCGGGAGTGCGGTGGATGCGAGAAGCACAGGATCGTTCGTTGTGGCGACGCTTGGGGGAGGTCTATCTCCAACAGTGGACGTCTTTCGGCTAAAATGATGATGAATGATGATGATACGTTTGACTCTTAGTTTGTATTTTTTGTTCTTTATTATCATCTTCCTCCTAAGTATTTATTATTCGAATTTATGTGCAGTCAGTGCTGCATATATTCTTCTTCCATATACATGTCTCTATTTCCCGTTCGTCATTTCAAAAGTTAAGTTTTCACTTACCTTTTCAAGACTCAATCTGTCTATTGTTTCTTTGTTCTTAGTCCTTATGGGATTTAATATTTTGTAAAGAATATAACAAAGAATCATGAAAAAGTCTAGGTAGGTACTTCTGTAAACAATATTAACAAAAAGTATGATGTTTCACAACGATACATTTTTTTTTTTTTTTATAGGTGGGAAAATCATCTTATGACAAATCCCGCTCTTGGGCGGAGCGAGAGATAGTGTCAGACTTTTACTGACTAAAAACCCACTCCTGTTCCTTCGTTGCCTTCGTCCCAGGGCCCCGGTTTCGTTTTCACACTACCGATGGCCCCAGTAGGCTTCAACCCTGCTGGGCCCCTACGATTTGCTGACATCTCCCTGAGGCGCGCGCGGAACAATACGCGCCGTCGACGACTTGGGCTCGGTCCGGGTGGTTACCGGACGGTCGGACGGCGGGCCACCCATTGCCCGCCGTCCGCAAGCCCGCGCCTACGGTGGACAACGATACATAGGTAATATTGGTGATCCTTACAAAAGAAAATAAAATCTACAAGATGAAGTCATGAATCACACAACAATGTATATTGCGGTAATTTAATCGTAATCAACCACGTGTGTGTTTTACGACAATCAGCATTCAATTCACGATACTACCGGTTCTACATAAAGCATTCATAGAAACTGCAAAGTAAACATAATTTCATAACGTATCAATTGTACCTAGGGCTACCATCTGTCCGTATTTGACAGAGATTATGGTCACAGTATAGATATGGAACAGTACGGAAACTACGTACAAATATTCGAAACGGCACACTCACACAAACATACGCATCGACGAGACTCCTAAGCGTTTCTTGCTACTGACAGCACCGCGAGAAACGCTTAGGAATCTCGTCGATGCGTATGTTTATGTGAGTGTGCCGTTTCGAACAATTGTACGTAGTTTCCGTACTGTTCCATATTTATACTATGTTATGGTCCACCGGCACCGTTCTTGTCATATTTCGGACTTTTCGACTTAAAATAATTAAAAAAAAAAACTGAAGTATGTAAGTAAAAAGTCCTGCCTTTTTTTGACAGACAGACGGACAACAAAGTGATCCTATAAGAGTTCCGTTTTTACCTTTTGAGGTCCGGAACCCTAAAAATGGTAACCCTAGTGTGTACCTTTTGTATACAACAGAACAAAGTATGGGAACATCAGCACGGACTAGGAAACTGTCGTTAATGATGTAATTAGCAGTCTAAAGATCTTTGACGCCGCATTGTTTGAGAGGTACTATTGTGAGCGGTTGTTGGCACCTTAATGAGGCTTCGAACGTTGTGTGCAGTTATAATTGGGATAGAATCATTTAACACTATATAAACATTTGGGCGAAGTTACCTTGTTGAAGAAGGTTGAATCTTGGGCCTGGTTATGGAAATCAAAGTATGTAATATAAGTGTCATCCTTTTATTACGCGTTGTCATGTATATCTAAGACTAGCTTTTGCCCGCGGCTTCGCTCGCATACATAAAATATAGCCAATGTCACTCAGGAATAAAGCAGCTTTCTATCGATGAAAAAAAATTTGGAATCGGACCAGTACTTTTAGAGATTACCTTCTACAAACAAAAAAAAAACAAAAAACAATACAAAACTCTTTTACAATGATCAATAAAAACGTTTCTAAATAACTTGTCAATACAGCCGTGAACTAAGCCTTTGTATCGAAAGTTTTTCTGAGGATATTACTCAATAGTTATTCCTGTACAAAAATTCTACACATTCGAAACATTATATTATTTACGTAAGTGTTATGAACGATTGAATGAATTTCTACAACGTTTTTCTACACGAAATCTATGCAGGATTTCGAGTAGTAAAACGTTATAGAAAAAAAACCACGTAGGGCATCTGTTTTTCTAATTCATCAAAGCTCACTGTATTTATCTTTAAATCATAGTAAATTGGTGTTAACAACATTACTCTGTGTTATTTCATAAGTAATAGCTGTGTAAAGCATTCCATTTGACAAGGCGATCATGTTTGTCCGCAGGCGGTCGTGAATGCCGGGGCCGCATGGATGGCGGCGCACGCCTGCCGCTCGCTAGCCGTTCTTCTGACTGTGCTTACGATAGTTATAGCCAAATGTAAGTATTTTTTTTTATAAAACTTGCAGCGACATCTATGGCGTCACATAGAAACTAAACTACGCAATACTGCATCGCACAATTATTATTAGAGTTTATTTATCTATTTTATTTAAACTTTATATACAGTAGTGGTACTTTATATATAGGCGGACTTAATGCAACAAGGCATTCTCTACCAGTCAACCTTTGGGTTAAAAAAGACAGCACTGTGGTAGGTTTGCAAAATAAACAAATAACAGATACTTTATACAGAAAAAAAAGTTAATAATAATAATAAAATACATATGTATGCTAAAATTATAAACTAATAAATACTCAATAATAGAGTTTTCCGCGCGATTTGAACATAACCAGCCCGATATCATCTATTGGGCAGTTGCCCGAATCAGACATAACACCCATTTGATTGGAGGATCCTCCCTTTTCAACGGAGGTTTGTGCAGGTACTTTACACTCTGTTCCGCATACCTCTAAAACTTTTATAGTAGAAAAGAAAAGAACCAGGGCCTCAAGTCTGCAATAGTGTCAGAACGGTCTATCATTGCCTTCATAATTGTTGATTTTGACAAGTTTGGTAATCGACTAATATAATTGCGTCATTATGACTTTCCAATGATCGACCACTGACACTCCATTGAAAGAAATTGCAGAGAATGGTAATCTCGTACATAATGACTAATGAATGTCTGACGTACTTAACGGTAATCTACTAAAATTTTGACAGTTCCTTTGATCAGTATCCTACCATTAGAACGTTGCTGTGCAGTCATTGCTTTTACTTTGTTACGAGACAGCTCCTTATTGTCATTTTACCACAATTCTATTACGAGACCAATGACTGACCAATGATCGACCATTATGAATTTAGCAGAATACGAACTTTTGCAAAATGACAATGGGATGGTGTTGGAATGACGAATAAATTTATAAAAATAACAGACTTGGGCCCCTGGTGTTGTGGTGCATCTTGATCCCGGCAGGCTACATAATTCATTTCTTTTTTGTTTCTGTTTGTAATTGAATGTGTCAAAATGCAATTTATGTCTTCTAGGTAAGCGTACTTCATCGTCGACCATCAGTTGAGATAGTGGTCAATTGCTAGCTTATCAATAATAATAATAAAAAATGGCAAAAAGTATTGTTACAAAATATTAAAAAGAAATAAAACAAAAGTAATTTTACAAAGTCTTAAAAAAGTTCTTTATGGCCGCTAGTCTATATCGTAAAGTTACTCAGGACTTCAGGAGTGAAAAAGATTCTTCCCACCAACCTGAAGGGTTTACCAGGAACCAGTCTTTTAACATTAAAATAACCCTAAGGACCAGAAACTTTGAGGCTCTAAAAGGCTCCAATCAATCGCAATTAATCGAATGCTTTACTGGAATCCATAAAAACTAGCTCACTTCTTTATCTGTTTGCTAAATTAACCGTAAATGACAGCTTTAAGGTATAGGTAACCATTTAATTCATCTTGGCATTTGTGCGTCTTTTACATATTTTTTTGTTTCTGATAATATGTCTCGAAATAATACGAAGCACACAGTTTGGGAGACATTGAGTAATGTTTTCAAAACTACAATTTCAAAAATTGTCTCAGAGATTTACAATAGAACTTTTTAATATGATAACGTCACAAGAATGGTCCAAATGCTCACGGTTTACGCAATTCTTAGCACAATAAAATAGTTTTTTCGGTGTTTTCGCTATGCTCTGTTACCAGCACTAAAATAATATTGTCCAAGGCAACGCACGAACACATATTTGAATAACTGGAACCGAATGGACTAATAACACTCAAAGTAGCAAAGCATTTTCTTAAATACCAAATTACAGTCAGTTCTAAAATGACACACGGCGCTTTGTCAGTTTTGTCAATTGTTCCGATGACTAATCCTTGACATTGCCGGTCGTAATGAGTCCCATGGTTAACGTAGGTGTTCCATAAGTGTTTCGACCTGTACAAGGAATTAATATTACCATAGAACTAAGTAGACTGTTTGATTTCTCATGATTCTCATCGGCTGGGAGCGGCCTACTTTCGTCCATAGTAGGCCTCGCATTCGAGCTACATACTGCCCTACAACGGCCGACAGACAGATCAAGGCCACATTAAACAGTAAAAAGTGGTGACAGTCGTTCACCCGGAGACAACGCTAGCATTCAGGTTACCTACTAGCGCGGTACATTTCGCTCCTTCTTAAAATGCACTCCACTGTAAAACGCTCAGTTAAGAAATACCAAGAAACAAGTGCCTTTTGAATAAACGTTGGAAAGCTATACATTCAATTAGGAACGGTGAATATATTGTTAACTAATATTAGTTTTGTAGCATAGTTGAAGTGAAGCCTACTGAAATTTGTACCCGTTTGAGCAAATTTCAACCACTCCGAAGTCGAAGTCTATATTTCAACAATGGTATACAATATGTATGAAAAAACTTACTGTATGATGAAGAAATATTACAATCCACAATGCACGCTACGCTACATCAGATTATGAAATCCTGTCCACAGTGCAACAACTGAATTTGAAAGTTTACTCACTTTTTTCGTGGTCTAATCTGTGATTCCTTATATCACAGATTAGACCACGAAAAAAGTGAGTGACATGTCCTTATCATGTCTCGATTTATTTTTTCGAACACATTTATCTAAAACACCAACCTCTCTGTATCCCAGATTTTAGAAATACTTACCTAATAAGTAGTGTGTACCTAAGTACTACAATTTAACGCATTCCCGAAACCTGTAGGTCCTGTAACCTGTATCTATTCTTCAAACCTACCAGCAATCTGCAACTGAAATTGTACTTTGCTTTTGTTGTGATTGTGATACTTGCAGTAGATAAAAAAAAAGTGGCCCTTCGAGCCGAATTATTAGTAATTGTTTTTAGGACTGTCCAATCCTTTAAAAAGCTAACACTATTTAAAAAAAAAGTTATGCAGATATGCTAAAGGAATACTTTTAGGTTTTATGAACGAGATCTTTATGCTATATTATTTGTGACAGATGCTGAGTTAGAATCATGGCGGGGCGCCGGGAGGCCGGCGACGGCGGCGCAGGAGGCGGAGGATGAGCGACAAGACATCCAACTATTAGAGGCAGTCAAAGAGTCTATGAAAGAATGGGAACAGAAGAGAGCGAGGACTAGGTAACAACAACATAACATCTTATACTAATACTGCTTACGCATATGAAACTGAGTCCTGAGGAGCTGATACATCTGAGATAAGTGAGAGATGAGATGATAATGAGTCACCGCGGCCCTGGAATGCAAAGGGCAACTGAAGGCACACGATAGGTTTTAATCGGTAAAAGTCCCCCCGCAAGATTGATCTTGCTCCACCTAGAGTAGGAGTCGCCGCCGGGATTCCGATCCCGATTTCCGGCCATCGTAGGCGCGGGCTTGCGGACGGCGAGCAATGGGTGGCTCGCCTTCCGACCGTCCGGTAACCGTCCGGACCGAGCCCAAGTCGTCGACGGCGCGTGCTGTTCCACGTGCGCCTCAAGGAGATGTCAGCAACTGTAGGGGCCTAGCAGGGTCGAAGCCTACTGGGGCCAAGGGTCTGATTCTGAAAGGAAGACTCGGCCCTGGTACGAAAGGCAATGAAGGAACAGGAGTGGGTTTTTAGTCAGTAAAAGTCTGACACTATCTCCCGCCCCGCCCAAGGCCGGGGGATGTCATAAGATGATTTTCCCATAGAAAAAAAAAAAAACCTAGAGTAGGAGAAGTTATTTGATTATATCTCTGTATGTGTCTATCAAAAAAATTAACAGAGAGTTTTTCACTGAGGGTTAGAGAGTCTAAGTTTCGTGAAATTTTTTAAGCTACACTCCAAATTCCTGACTCGTTGATAATTCAACAGTGCCCGTAAATTGTTTGGTTAAAATACAAGAATTAATACAAACTACGTTTTGAGTTTTTACCTATTACAAGTATTTTAAAAACTACAATTAGCTAGACCAACTACGTGTTCAAGAAATATTAATATTAAGCACGCAGGTATTACGCGTGACCTTTCCGTCTGTTAGTAAAATATTTTTGTCAATAATCAACATTATGCTCATTTATATTGTTCCCCTTAACAGTTCAGTTTAGATCGTAAAATGGATCGTATTAAGAGCTCCTGGTAGCACTACAGGCCCGTGTCGACTGCGTGCTGCGATTGTGTTCCACGCGCGCCTCAAAGAATTGTTCGACTGGCCTGTTGGTCTAGTGGTCTAGTGGTTAGTGGCCCTGAATGCTATGCCGGAGGTCGTGGGTTCGATTCCCACCCAGGACAAATGTTTGTGTGATGAGCACGATCATATGTTCTGTGTCTGGGTGTAATTTATCTATAACATGTATGTATTTAGAAATATATATATAAGTATGTTTATCAGTTGTCTAGTACCCATAACACAAGCTCTGCTTAGCTTGGGACTAGACAGCGTTGTGTGAAAGTTGTGTAATATTGTTTAGATTTCAACTGTCTGTTATGAAAAAGAACTGTTGTAGAAATAACTGTTACGCCTTACGTGAAACTTTCAATCCTCACTACGACTATGGAGTGAGAGTTAGGTACATCTTCTCAATAATACTTGTAATGTAACCCACGTGCCCACGGATCTGTTATAAGATTGTTTCTTTGTTTTCCTTCTTCACATGTAAAGCTTTGTTTCTATTGTCTGAAATATTTTACGGGTTATGTAAGTTCAAGCGTGTAATATCACTCACAATGCGTCCGTCATATTTTCTTTTGTTCGTTATGTCTTCGTACATTTCCACATTCATATTTTTTTTTGGAATTGTTATTTCTAAAGAGTAAAAGTAACGGCATAAAAACGCGTCACATGAGCAAAGAGCGATATTTACCAAAGTTATGTATAAATACTTATATTATGTTACCTATAAGCAAATTAGTAATGCTTATCTGCTATAAATCTCAAAAGAGGTTTCAAGCTGTACAAGTCACAGCTTAATTAACTAAGTATAATTTATTTTTATTGTACCTAACATTTGAAATTGGAAAATGAATGTTTTATTAAAAAAAATTTTCAAACCGATCTTTATAAACAATTTCTTGGATTAGTCAGTGCAATACCATTTTCAATACACTTACTCGAAAACCCCTTCTTATCCCACCAGTTTTAGGCACGCAATTGACTGTTTTCCGCACTAATGTTGAAAAGTGCGCGTACTCGCCCCCGCCACAATTTTATTACATTTAAGCTAGAACTACATTAGACCGACGCACACGTGTAACACGCCTGATTTGTACGTAGACCGACATCGCGTAGCGTTGCGAGGCGTGGATCAAGTGTAGCTCTACACGTCTAGTTTCCATATAAAATGTATGGAGACCGACGCGCCCAGATCGGCGTGTGTGGCACACGTGTGCGCAGTGTAGTTCTAGCTTATCGTATCAGGCTGGGCGCGCGACGACGAAGCGCGCGTCAACAACCACGAGTCATAAGTGTATTGAAAAACGTTATTTGATATATACGTGCAAATTTGTCTGCAGCCCTCGGCTCCATAACACACTCGCCTGCGGCTCGGGCGAATTTCGTCTCGGTCGCAATGACAAACTTTCTGCACTTGTATCAAAATATAGGTACTATTCCTAAAGAATGAAAACGAATTATTACCAAAGCACAAGAAGGAAGAAGTCAGCGGTACTACGCTGACTATCACAGTTTTTACTAGCGACCCGGAATTTTTGCGGACCATGTTACTGAAAAGGGCGAAATGTATATATTGTATATCGGGCTGTTATCTGCAACTCTACGACTAAAGCGTGTATTTTGCGTACGGGTGGGACAAATGAGTCATTCGATCAGCTTCTCAAGGAAGGCCAGCAGCGCTAGTGTTACTGACCATTTTACGGAGGGTACCTGGGTTTTCGAAGTACTTTGGCCTGTATCCAGCGACCACTGGGCAGCTTAGGAGCAGCTTGAGCGGCTGTCTCGTCCTCCTCCATGCAGGCTCTGCAGAGTGGACTGTCTGTAACTCCTATGACAGAGAGGTCCCGTGGCCAGTTGTAACAGCCGTCAATTTGCGCAACTGAGGTTTAGTCAGTCGCTTCAGGAAACAGCGCCTTACGCTGTTTCCTGAAGCGGCCATCAATGGAGGGAAGTGCCTCCTTGATCTGCCTGCACTCACTATGGTCTACCCATAGTTTGTGGTGTAGATCTCTGGTGCGTTTTCTTACCAGATTGCGTAGGTATATATGAAGGGGAGCGGCACAATGGGTTCAGGTTCAGGCCCTATTGCTGCCGTACTCGAACTTCTTCTGGCAAGGGCGAAATGTCTACAATACGGGCAATACGTTTAGAAAGCTTCGTTATCTAGGATTAGTTTCAAACAAACCTTCTCATTTTCAACTCCATAACAATTATGCAAAAATATTAGAAGCACTTTAGAAAACTCATCGTTTGCCTTTATACTCGAAACGATTTCCGTGCGGAACTGAAACTCTTGGTACACAAAAGATATGGAACACCTTTGTTAAGAAAATTGAAATTATGCAGATGACATATTTTAACCTCGTTAGCAAAGTGTGCTTTGTTCTCCAGTATTTACTAGATTTAACACACGGCTATAAAGTTAAACATATGTAAATTACCTTGATTTTCGTACGCACAAAACGAAAACATAAATTACTTTCAAGCTAAAACAATAAAATAACTATGAAAATAGAAAGTTCTTGTTCTTAGCTCACTTAATGCATTCATTTCTACCATCGGACAACCCGACGAACGGCGAGTATCCACCCTTACGTTGTTGAAAACTCTACTGTCCGGACCAAGCGTTTTACTTCGTCGTTTATACCGCGAACATCGAGGGAGTGGAACAGCTTGCCTGCTGCGGTCTTCCCGTCCGATTATAATTTAGGTGTCTTCAAGGTTAGAGTGAATAGGCTCTTAATAAACTAGTGCGCCTCACCATCAACGATTGCATCACTACTTACCATCAGGTGGGATCGCAGTCAAACACTAGTTTATAACAAACAAAAAAAAAATTACGTTCAATCGAAAGGATATCGTTACCCTATAGGTCTTAGAGTAAAAACTAAAAGTAGGGCTACGGGATTGTTTGAAAGAGTTGCGGTGGCTCTGGAACTTGAGAAGTTATTTGATGATTTTCTTCCTCAAAAAAAGAGTGAAAACTTCATAAATGCGAAAAATATAACTTTACGGAAGGAAGAAAAAACAACGTCCTCTATAATTTTATTATACGGATTATTTATATACGTCTGTCGGTGAAGGTAAATATTACGGAAGCTTGACAACGACACGAAAGCGGTGACGACATCGCTTTGGTAGTCTAGATTGGAGCGTGCACATGGCCCCTTTTCTCTGTCGGCAGCTGCGTGGACAACACTACACTAGTCTAGGAACTATCTCACAGCTGGTCGTGTATTGAATACTTAGGTATTGGATAACCTGCATCATAACAAATCAGTGACCAAGAGCCTTACCTTATGTCGTGTCAAAATGTCAAGCTTGCGAGCAACAAAGAGGAATAGAGCTATATACCTTAAATAGCTCCATCCCTTTAAAAGTTCAATTTATGTCGTCAAATGGATCGCTTTAAGAGCTCGTGGTAGGCTCTCTCCTCTCCTAACCCATTCATTAGACTGGCCAGTTGGTCAGTGGCCCTGACTGCTATGCCGGAGGTCGTGGGTTCGATTCCCACCTAGGACAAATGTTTGTGTGATGAGCACGATCATTTGTTCTGTGTCTGGGTGTAATTTGTCTATAATATGTATGTATTTAGAAATATTTAAGTATGTTTATCAGTTGTCTAGTACTCATAACACAAGCTCCGCTTAGCTTGGGACTAGACGGCGTTGTGTGATAGTTGTGGAATATTATTATTTATTATTATTTATTCATCACCACCATGTTCTCTGGATCGGTGAGCTTCGGGCCCGAACCCATTGTGCCGGTCCTCTTTGGTCAGCTGCGTAGTTGGCTACGTGAACACACACATATACAAGCAGAACGCTGGTGGTCCTCGACACCAGGATGCAGGCAGACAAGGAGGCCATGCCACACCTCAATAAAGCCCTCACCACAAAACTCATGAGACTGGACAGAGGCAGCCTGCGCCTGGTGGCGGGGACCACCATCGTTCTGCTTGCATCACCGGACACTGCACACTGTGCAAGCACCTCCACACAATAGCCATCACAGACAGTCCCTGTGCAGAGCATGCTTGGAGGGGGAGCGGGGAGGAGACAATTGCACATGTGCTCCTAGACTGCACAGGTGTCACTGAAATACGCACACGAACCTTAGGATCCCCGAACTCACTCTTAGTGATGCCCTGAAAAACCTGAGAGGCCTAATCTGTTTTTGGAGAGGTGGGCTTGTTGGAATAAGCCCACCTAAGGTTATGGCCACCATGGCCTACGTATAATGGTCCGCATAGGACTAATTGCGGAAATCATACTCAGACATGTTCTATGGAAGAGATTGCTACTTTGATCAGCATATATTGAACCAATATGTTTATTTTAGTTAGCATTTTGTATAGATACGCGTTTTCCCTCTCTATAGATCTGATGCATTCAAATTAATATATTCAAGTTATATTCGTAAAAAAGTGCTACTTGCGAGCTTCTTATAAAGACACTTGCGATTTTTTACGAGGTTCTCATGAACCTTCATTGATCGTGTTACAGGTTACTAAAGTTTTCTATGGGTTTATCGGATGCATTTAAATTATATACTTGAAGTTCATATCGTAAATCGTCAAATGCTACTTGCAAGCTTTTTGTAAAGACGCCTGCGAATTTGATTGTTATAGGTTACTAAACTTTTCTATTTGGAATTAAGACTTGCGTCTCGTGGTTTTATTTTTAAAAATGTAATAAAATAAAAATTACCAAAATCTTTCATTCTGAGGCGACGATATACAGCAAAATTTTCATAGCGGCAATTAACTATCTCCCATCTCAGACTTTCTAGAAGTCCGACTTTGAGCTGTTCCAAATAACTTCAATTCATAAATGTCATTTTTCTCAACAGGAGTAAAAGATCTCAAGGCAGCGTATGCTATGGCGAATTCGGATGTTTCGAGGACGCAGGTCCTTTCGCGTACTTGGAGACGCTACCCAGTTCGCCGCAGGAGGTCGGCACGCACTTCCTCCTCTACTCTACTGTCAGCAGGTATGCATTATAAAAAGGTATTTATTTTTCTATTCTTTAACCATCATTCCTTACTGATTGACAGATACAAAGGAGCTCGTAAATAAATAGTGACAGCCGCAAGAGTGAATCGAACGCTTGCTAAAATTGATCCTTAGAAGGATCATCCATGAGCCATACATGACACGTCACGAACTCGCGATCCCTCCATGCCTACGTCCATCCCTCTTTGAGGCGTGGCTGGAAAGACCTCACGGCATCCTCACCTTACGCATGACGCAGGGTCTCACCGGACATTCGGGAGGTTCCTGCACCGGATTCGTGCGGAAGAATCGCCCGGGTGTCACCACTGTGTGGACCACCCGGAAGACACGATGGAGCATACGGTACAGGTATGCCCCGCTTGCGCAGAGCACCGCCGTGTCCTCATGGGGGCGATCGGCGGCAACGATCTCTCGCACCGGGCCATGGTCTGAAGCGAGGAGGAGTGGCGCCTCCTTCTGTGTAGCAGTAATGCTAGCAAAGGAGGCGGCCGCACGCGCACTCTCGAGGGAACGGCCCTCACGCCCCAGCCGCCGGGATCCCGATCCCGATTTCCGGCCACCGTAGACGCGGACTTGCGGACGGCGAGCAATGGGTAGATCGCCGTCCGACCGTCCGGTAGCCAACCGAGCCCAAGTCGTCGACGGCGCGTAGTGATTTACATGCGCCTCAAGGTGATGTCAGCAAACCGTAGGGGCCCAGCAGGGTCGAAGTTTAATGGGGCCATGGGTTCGCTTCGGAAAAGAAAAGCCGGCCCTGGAATGAAAGGCAACGAAGGAACTAGGAGTAGGTAGGGTTTAGTCAGTAAAAGTCTGACACGAATTGGGCCGAAGACGTCATTGGATAATTTTCCACCAAAAAAAAAAATGCCTACGTCCATGTTTCAGAAAAAAACGTCAAGTCGTTTGTCCTGGCTCTGATTAATAGATGATTAACAGTTGTTACGGGTAATCAAAATCCAGAAAATTGAACTAACGTAAGGAAAGTAGCAATAACGTACTGATTCACAGGAAATAGAATACCAGGCTGGTCATAAAACCATTCAGAAGATAGACCGATGATATAAAACTGTAGCAGTAGGTGCATGGACCAGAACAGTTATTGGTGGACTGAGAGGAGATTATGGAGACAGTTAGAGTACTTTGGCATGAATTGTATCTGCCAAGGCAAAATATTTTTGGATACTAAATTAAATGATTTATTCTTAAAGTACCCTTAGTAATCGATGTGATTGCATGTGTAGTTAAACAAATATCTGTCTGAATAAAGATTATAATTAAGGTACTGATATCGGTATTCTCTTTTGCTTTTCCAGAGGAGATCAGCCACTCCTGGCTGTGTCAGCAAGCAACATGTCTGCGGCATGGGGCTGGGCAGCACGGGCCTTTGAGCCTAACCGACCGACCAGGGTCATCGTGCACGGTTTCGGCTCTAACTGCGACAATGTATGGGTCTATGAAATGAGATCCGCTTTGATGGCTGTTGTGAGTAACATTAGTTTAATTTATATATATATTCAGCCTTTTAATGTTCCCACTGTTGGGATTCAGGTCTCCTCTTAGGAGAGGGAATGGGCCGTAATCTACCACGCGGGCCCAGTGCGGGTTGGTGGATGTCACATGTCTTCGAATTTTTGGTTCTAGGACATGCCGGTTTCCTCACGATGTTTTCCTTCACCGTTTTGAGAGCAGTGGTGATGAAATAAATTACACAAAGTAATGCGCCTGGCTGGGTTTGAACCCGCGACCTACAATTCGTAAGTCGGGGCCGTTACCACTCGGTCACCACTGCTCCCTCGTGTTTAATTTATAGCTGTCTGATTATTAATCAAACGCCTCTGTATCTACAGAGGCGTGGCGTGGACTAATTTAGACGTGGGCGAAAGCACATCAGCGAGGCCTTTTTCTTTTATAAATTCGAAAACGATACAGCGACTGTCACAACCCAATGTTCGACCACACCGTCGCTTACCATCAGGTGAAATAGTGGTCAAACGCGAGCCTAATGATTATAAAAAACCCTCGTTCTTAAAGAGCCCTCGCTTGTGCGAGGCCCCTTTGGGTGCGAGGCTATGGGCGAGGACCCAATTCGCCCACGCTTAACTACGCTACTGGTTAGATAGGATTTCTTTACAATGTAACTAAAAGTAAACCTTAATTATTTTTTCATTCTAATGATCTAACGTATGTAACACGGTAGGGTTGAGAGATTATTCGGAAGAGTCACCTTGGTCCCGGAACCAAAAGGCAACTGAAGGAACACGGGTGGGTTTTATAGTTAGTTAAAGTCTGGCATTCCCTACCGCTGCACCCGAAGCGGGAGAAGTTATTTAATTATTTCCCACCAAAAAAAAAGTACACAATATATACCTATGGTTTAGTGATCGCAGCCATTACACTTCAGAGGCTAAAAACTATAATTACATGAGGCTGATTTGTTACACAATACAAATCTAAGTCTTCAAAGAATTCTGCACTCAAAATTGACACATAACACGGTATGCTATTAGCTAGAACAGACAGTGCCCAGACAGCAGACTATTTCATAATAGGAAGCTACGATATAACATTAGGTAGCTACAATCATTTTAATGGCTAATAAATTTTATGACTGCTAAAGTACCTACCTACCTATCGACATAATCATAACAACGTACTGGTTTTTTTCTTTTACAGGAAGAATGCAATGTAGTTTGTGTAGATTGGGAAGGAGGAGCTACAATGCCGAACTACCTCCGAGCAGCTGCGAACACAAGGCTTGTCGGCAAGCAGCTTGCCATGCTGTTGCAAGGTAATCCGGCTCGAAGGACCAGATTAAACAAAGTGCAAAGTGATTAAGCTTTAATGCAAGGATATAAAATCAGTTTTTAGTAACCGTTTGTTAATATATTGGTATTATTTTGTTCCAGGTTTTGCCAAGTACATAGACTTGAGGTTCGAAGATGTTCACTTGATCGGTTTTAGTTTAGGCGCTCATGTTGCTGGTTTTGCGGGTTCAGAGTTACGAAATATTAGTCGAATAACAGGTTAGTACCATAATATTGAAGATGAAGAAAATTAGTTTTAGAGGCTTTGTTCTTAACCACGACTTATAATATCGTGAATAGTTATAATATGGTTCTTATTGACTTTTGCAATATCCGACACGTCGGGAGTAGTAGTTTTTTTAAAGTATTGTAAACTTTACTTACCTTTCAACTAATCTTTCCAGGACTAGACCCAGCAGGTCCCCTCTTCGAGTTCCAAGACCCTCGTGCTCGTCTGGACCGCTCCGACGCGAAGTTCGTGGATGTCATCCATTCTAACGGCGAGACTCTCATTCTCGGCGGTCTGGGCGCCGCGCAGCCTCTAGGACATGTTGATTTTTATCCCAACGGAGGCAGGGTCCAGCATGGGTGTTCTAATTTGTAAGTATTTCTTAGGTCGAGAATAATCTGATTAATTTCTTTGCTGAATCCAAGACGGTTGAATTGAATCTTATCCTCGGAAGTCGCCAAACATTATTGCATCAGTTTTTCTGATGGTCATCACTGGTGATGATACACTAGTTGGGAACAGCGTGGTGCACTTGTTCCAAATTTAAAAAATCCGATTCCAATGACGGTAGGTATTTACACGTGTTTTGGCATAGGTTAGATACAGTTGTGCGACAGTGAGAGGAATAAATAATGGCTAAGTACCCACGCGCTAAGTAAGTTAACGTTTATCCCAGCCTTAGTGCAGCCAAGTGATAAATTCTTCACACAAGACACTTTGATTACGCATATGAATCAATCGCGAGTCATGCGTGACGTATGTAGGTTGTTCATGGCTATGTACGTTATAAAATTATTGGGTAATGATAAGCGGTAGGTAATACTGATGATTAATGAGATACTGTTTAATGAGTTAATCAAGAATTAACTGCCTACTACTAGTTATCATTTACCTACAAATATTGTAGCGTTTTGTAAAGGTCTTTCGATGGTAACTAGCTTGTATCCGGCTCGAAGTACCAACACACTATTAATAGGGTTTTTGCTTTAGGTTCATTTAATATACCTAGTAATTCATTGGTTTACTTTTCTCATTCTAGATTTGTCGGAGCGGTATCAGATTTCGTCTTACCATGGGCAGCAGCTTCAGTGGAAGGTCGCTCACTGTGCAACCACAGGCGTGCCTACAAATTCTTCACCGATTCCGTTTCGCCCAAATGTCATTTCCCGGCTTTCCCGTGCGAGAATTATGATTCCTTCCTCGAGGTAAGTTTATTGCAATAACAAATCAAAACGATTGTGTAATACGACTTTGAGATAATAATGTTAGAACCTACTTACATAGGAAGTCTTACGCCATAGTAGGAAGTGTATGAACTGAACTCAATTGCGATTGAGCAGTAATTCGATCGAAAATTGCATACGAATGATTTGATTTTATAAGCACAAAACGATGGCCCAATTTCATTTTCTTGCGGTGAAACACACAATCAATTGCAATACACGTGGAACATCCAATCTGTTGCTGTTGTCGATGTGATTAAACTTACAAAAGTAGTTTTATATGTGGACGTAGCAGTGTAACAAAACTTTTGTTCATTCCTGAATCAATTTAAAGAGTTTGACCTTTTTATACGTAGTTCAGAGCAGTGGTGGCAGAGTGGTAACGGCCCCGACTTACGAGTTGTAGGTCGCGGGTTCAAACCCAGCCAGGCGCATTACTTTGTATAATTTATTTCATCACCACTGCTCTCAAAACGATGAAGGAAAACATCGTGAGGGAACCGGCATGTCCTAGAACCAAAAAATTCGAAAACGTGACATTTCACCAACCCGCACTGGGCCCGCGTGGTGGATTATGGCCCATTCCCTCTCCTGGAGAGGAGACCTGAATCCCAGCAGTGAGAACATTAAAAGACTGATTGTGCTATAATGCTAGTTCAGCGACCAGTCCAGTTCGATTTTTTTTTCTGTATCGTGGGTGCATTTACAAACAAAAAAAATACAAATATTAGTTCCGTGCGATAATCGAACCCGCGACACGCAGCACAACAACCAATTGCTCAACCACTGCGCCAACCGACCAACCGTGCCGTCGCTCACTATCTATTTTTAACCGACTTCAAAAAGGAGGAGGTTATATGTTCGGTTGAATGTATGTTTTTTTTTTTTTTTTATGTATGTTCACCGATTTCTCGGTCAATTGTGGACCGATTTTGAAAAAATTTTTTTTGATTGAAAGGTTATGCTTCCAAGTTGGTCCCATAGAAATATTGTTATGATCCGATCATGAACTTCGAAGATATGGAACAGAACTCCTCATAGGATCACAGCAGAACCGCCGTAACAAGTAAAATTGCTTTGCTTATACGTGTAGTCGATGACTGACTGAAAGTAGAGGGTGAATATATCGACCTGATCTGATGATGAAGCCTGAAGTTAGGCACCGGAACTCTGTAATAAATTAATGTAATCTAACCGTGTTTGGGATTATTAGAATTGTCATGAGATGCACTCTGGCTATAAGGTATTTAAGTTTGGCTGAGGGGTACTTTTTAGTGGTGGTACCATAACTAAAAAGTGTTAAATAAAAGCTTTTTACAAAAAAAATACAACCGACTTCAAAGTAAAAAAAAAACACTGAAAAGTGCAAAATAACTTTAATTTTGGAAGTCGGTGTTAAATAACGAAGAGACAAAACTATTATAGAAACACCGACTTCCGAAATTAAAGTTATTTTGCACTTTTCAGTGTTTTTTTTTTACTTTGAAGTCGGTTGTATTTTTTTTGTAAAAAGCTTTTATCTCTAAAAAACTCATACAATAATTTCGTATGCTAATTTACTGCAGACCAAATGACCAAATCTTTTTCAACTTTGGGCTAGACCCTATAATTAAGAGCAATACCTGTCATTAACCTTGCTTTTAACTACTTATATTTATTTTCTCTCTCAGGGCCGCTGTTTCCCGTGTGACGGGCAGCGCCGATGTGGCAACATGGGGTACTACGCCGACCGGTCGTTGGGACGCGGTCAGCTTTATTTACTCACCAGGGAGGAAGAACCGTTTTGTGGTATTTACCTGCTTTACTGTTATTTTTATTAAAATTTCATACAACACAAAGGTACAAAGACGGACTTAATCATCCGCACCCGCTTATGCACCCGTCAATCAGGCATGGGGCAGGTAACATTGTTTATTATAATAATTTTAGTTTAATTAATTAATTGTTTTTATCATAATTGAAATTATAATTTGACATTTTAATTTATTTTATTGTTCTGATTTAAGCATTTTAAACACTGACATTTTAATTTTGACATTTCAATTTATTGAACATTTTATTAGTCTATTTTATTGCTTTCGATATTATTATTTATATTTGATGATGAACTAACGTAGATATAAGAATTACTAACATATACGAGTATTGTAGACCAAATGTTGTCTAGTTAATAAATTATTATTATTTAATGACTTCGGCATCCTCTACCAGTACTTACTAGTAGTTCTTATTTTAGAGAAGTCCTTTTATTTTAATACACTACTGGTTCCTCTATCAGTCTCCACGGGATAGAAAAGAAGCTGGAGACTGTCTCAGCCTATTACAACCCTGAAACCTATCAGAATCAGCAATTCAAAGACCCTCTGAATGCGAAATGGAATCACGAACCATTTAAACTATTTTATCTTCTAACAGAAGCTTTTTTATTTATTTAGTACATGGAGGACTTACAGCTAATAAAACCAGACAAAAAAGGAAACCATTATCATTTTATTTTTGTTTTTTCTTGTTCTCTCAGAGGTTGACTGGTAGAGGAAGCCACTTAGCGGATGTTAATGTCTACCTCTTATATTTGTAGCCCATCAATACCACGTATCTGTGTGGGCTGGCAGCGGGTCGGGAGACAAGGCCAACTTCGGGCGAGTGACGTTGACGTTACACGGGGACTCCGGACTCAACGAGTCTTTCCCTATGACCAAGTATGTCCAATAGCTGTTTTTTTATTTTTTTTATTTTATGCACAGTAATATTTAGACAACGGTGTAAATGTTGCTACAGACTCCTCACAAATAACTAAATCTATCTTTATTATTCCTCCAAATCATCGACAGCGCGTAGTGTTCCACGCGCTCTTCAAAGAGATGTCAGCAAACCATAGGGGCCCAGCAGATCCGATGCTCGCTAGGGTCACGAGGATTTTCTGAAAAGGGAACTCGTGGTCCTAGAACGCAAAGGGTAACTGAAGGACACAGGTTTTGTCATTGCGACCGAGGCGGCGTTCGCCCAAGCAGTAGGCAAGGGTGTTATGCAGCCGAGGGCTGCAGTGACCAATTTTCACATGTATCAAACGATGCTTTTCAATACACTTACGAAGACATAATAAATGGGAGTTGACGCGCGACTCGTGGGGGTCGTGCTGCGCCCAGCCTGATACGATAAAAGTAATAAATTGTGGCGAGAGTGAGCTCGCGCACTTTTCTGCATTAGTGCGAAAAACAATCGATTGCGTGCCTAAAAGCAGTAAGCTTATGGGCGGGCTTTCGAGTAAGTGTATTGAAAAATGTTTATTGTTCCTCACTTCGTCAGACGAGAAGACATAGTGAACGGCAGCGCCCGCTTCACGCGCGTGCTGGTGCCGCACCCGGCGCTGGGCGTGCCGCTGCGCGCCAGCGTGCACTACGCGGGGTACAACGGCTGGCTCAGCGCCAGCGCCAAGTCCATCCACATACACAAGCTGCTCATCACCGACAGCTTCGCTAAGACGTAAGCTACCTTTTTTATTTGATCTAGCTGCTGAGGTATACATACTACTGCACTTATCCAGTTATTCATGTGAAACTTGCCCTACTTTTACAAACCTGAGTTTTGGAAGCCAGAATGTATTGTGACGCTAATCTGAAAAAGCGTCGAGTATCGAGAAATCACTTCTATGTATTTGAATCTGCTACGAAATCAGCCTAAATCAAAGACATTAAATAAATACTAGCCTAAATAAGAAAGTCTAAATAAGAATAGTAAATAAGGTGAGGTGGGGTAAGACTAACATACTTTTCTGTCAGACAGTAAAGATCGATTTTCATGGCTAAGTTATTTGACTTACCTCTGAGATCATAAAATCACTAATATCTAAATACTATACACGTTAGTGAAATAATGGATATATTTCCGTTAATGCATCCAGAACGTACATTCTGAATAAATTATAAGATCGTTAAAACTGCTAGTCTTGCCCCACCAATTGGGGTAAGAATAACAGTAATGGATTTTAACTGAAAACGTGCACTTATTGGGGTTTCTAAAGAAAAAACGCAAATGCTAAAAGTACTCGCATTTAATTTGAACTGTATAATAACGGAACAACGTTCATTTTTGCGGCAATTCGTTTATTACACGATTTGGGGTAAGACAAACATACTATCAAAATCAGAGGAGCAGAACCTTTTCGAGTGATATCAATAGCATAATGTGTGAAGCGTTACACATAAATTAAAAAGACAAACAGGAATAAGTTAAATTAAACTTTATTTCAGTACCTATTAAATAAAAATTCTACATTATCAAACCACTCACAATATATATATTTTTAAATACTACTCTCTAATAGGAACATTTAGTGTACTTACTGTCTACTTTAATTTGGTTTAAATCACAATTACAATCTACTGAATATTATAGCCATGAAATGACGTCTTGAATAATTTCTTTCCTCTTCGACCTATCAATGGTTCGGGTAGTTTGCATACAGTGTCCTCTAGATGTTTCACTTCGCATATGTCAGGTACGTGTGGGAAAACAAACGTGTTTTCATCCATTTTTTATCTTTTCAGGAATAATTGTACTTCTCCCTAAAGATTTCGATTTTGATCCATACCTTTCATAAACTCGGGCTACGATGCTTGGCCGAGGAATTTTATAAGCTATAGCGGCTCTATAAGCTGTCAACTCTTGTCCTGTACCTGTCTTAACTTTTTCTACAGCTTCCAGCAATTGTTCTTTTGTATATGTAGCTGCCCTATCTGTCTTCCGAACATAATTTCGTACCATTTTGTCCGTTGTCGTCTGTAAAGAATAAAAGATTTTACTCCATCTCGCTTGATAGTTCCTACCTAACGGTCGGTACGGCTTAACTTTGGTCTATAATGAGAAAAAGTGTTTGTTGTTATATAGTTTACTAATTGAAATTAGAGTAAAAAAAAATATTCTAAAGAACAGTTCATCAATTAATAAATGTTTGGTGAATCGTTCAGTCAAAGTAAAGTTTGGCGATAAAAGGTTGTTTCGCAATAAGTTTTAATCGGTCAAATGTTCAGTCACTTTCCGTTAATCGACCATGTGACTCTCGAAGTATCGTTACGGATTCAAAAAAAATATCCTAAACGAAAATGTTGATTACAACTGACTTGAGGAAAGACTAACATACTGTTTGTCTTACCCCGGGCGAACTGATAGTCTTCCCCCACTTTGATATTTAAAGGTAATATTTTGGTTTTGTAAAATATTAGAAAAAAACGTATTTTTAATGTTAAAATTATACGTTAACTTATAAGACAATATTAATATAATGCTACTTACGTTCAAAACTCCTCTATTTAACGCTTTTTTTCACCAAAATTCTAAGGAATTCTCCATGCTCTGCCACGTGCAACAATTTATTTCACAACTGACATCTGATACGCCCATGATTTCCCACCTAAAAAAAAAATCTATGTCGTCGATACGTAAATTACCTACTAACGTTATTGTTTTTTTTTTTTTCAATTGCAGTTCTTCATTCTGTAAGAAAGGAATCCAGCTATTATCTGAAGAATCAATTGAAATGCCACTCTACCCTGGAGATTGTGAAATACAACAGGTATTTATATTAGATTTATATATATTACGATTTTTAGAAGTATTGAATCAAGCTCCACAGAAAAATGCAAAAGATCCAAATACTTAAGTTTATTTTAATTTTCAGGATAACGACCTATCTAATACGACGAGTACCACCCACGATTACAAAACCACTAAAGAAAATTCAACGAAAGAAGAGGGAAACACCATCGACCCTGTTGACAACGAACTACCTGAGGACTCTCCTCAGAGGCCCTTCACTCTCGTGGACACCTACGAGTGGACGGGAGGCGAGAATTCTGGCAGAGCCTTCGGGATGACCAACACAAAGACTGCCCCCAGTGGGGCCATCGAAATCGCCGAACCAGTACTCCGACCACGTCTACGAAAGACACCTCGACAGCGATCAGACTCGCCCCAAGACCAAGAGATATCTGAACCATTATTACGAGCAACTCGTCCACCGAGAACGACAACAGTGTCTCCATTGATACGAAAAGCTAAGAACTACGACATGTCCACTACACCCACTTACGAATCCGCAACGTGGGGCGAAAGAGCCGAGAAAGAAGAAACCGGTTTCGTGGTACAATTCCTACCTTCTAGACTGGCATCGTTCATCTCGAGAGCCGAACGATATGCCAGAGATACCCTCCTACCTCTAGTGTCAGCCTATGCACCGCGCTTGCCAATATTCAGTTCCCGAGAAGTGCCGAAACCAACTGCGAGGTTTATTCCCACCGAGGATATAAATGTGACAAGTTCTGTGCCAGTACCAACACCTACTTTAGAAATGAAGATTGAAACATTGCGGACAGTAGGTCCGCCGGGGATGAAGCGTGAGGTTGAGTCTCCTGAAGACCCAGAGATACCTGATACAACCACGAGCACAACGACGACCAGTACGACAACAACAACTACGCCGCCATCGACGACGACCACGGAGAAGATAAAGGCCTCGCCTACCGAGATGCTAAAAGTAGTTCCTGGACCGTCCGTATCGACTAGTACAGCTTTACCACCGGTAGCTTTAAGAAGTGAAGGTGAAAAAATAGTGATCGTGTATCCGAGCAACGCGAGAGATGAGAGGAAGATTCGATCACATTCGTACCCTGAGGAGCTACAGTTTGAAGCTCTGTACCGCCACACTGGGGCGCCTACTGACTTGCACGTGGACCTCCCCACGTTCGCCCCGCCGACCAGCACACTAGCTCCTAGTACTACATCATCACCCAAAACTGAAGCGAGATACATTCCCGTAGGCTACGTCAAACCCGGAGACGAAGTAAACTTGAAGTCTAAAGGAACGTAGCCAGTTTTAGAGTCTATTTCCGATTTTGTAAATATCACATCATCATAAATGATTTGTATTTTTGTACATACGTTTTTTTTTTTTAATGTAGCAACTACACAACGTACATTTAGTAGTTAAATTGAATGTTCTCAGTTAAGTTGTTTATTTCTGTTGTTAATTATTGAAAATGCCTGAATGAAATTGTTGTGTAAATAAATTTAGGTCTAACATAGAATAAGAGACATTTTTATAAAATAAAAACTTATTTATTATACAATTCCACTGTTTTAATTCTCCTTATTTAACATTAGGTGGAATACATTCAAACAAAAGTGCACTTCCTGAATACAGAACCAAAAAAATAAATCATTCCTCTCGAAAAGAACGATCAGAAAAATGCTATCGTATTTGTTTCTAATTATCTTATTTTTATATGCTATCAAATAAACAAAATATCACATGAATAGTGTCGAATTAAAATTAATGGAAACATGAGGATTCTAAACGTCTCGTTGGAAACACGTTGCAGTGCAATGCTGTAGTGTCGATACGAGTAACAATAGTAATCGAATCTTTGCATGTTGTATGAAATTCATGAACAAGCTAGGTAAAGCCTCTGATACATAAGGGGACAAAATATGACGCGTAACGCTCAATCCACGTGACGGTGCAACGTTTGCCCAGTTCCGCAACTTGCTCCCCTATTACGTAACTTGCCCAATATTTTACGATGCATTCTTGCATACAATGTTGCACGTCATTTTGGGGGACATTTTGTCCCCCAGTGTACCTGAGGCTTAAGGCCAACATATGATTATGGTTGGTAAGGCATATCGACAGTTAAATATTAACAAGTCTTCGTTAAACGTATCCACATAGGTTTTTCGATAGTTTTAGGTCTATAAACTTAAATACAGAAGCAACAGCAAATGAAGTGTTAACATGCGTGCATTATTATTTATGGCAATTGGAACTAATGCCGACACTTTTACCAATGTCAGATTCATCAAATGAGTAGGTATGCCATACATCTAGCTCTTTTTATGACATAGTAGACACTGCCGGATATATACTTGTTCGACTGGCAGAGACAGCTCATTCTAGTAGTAGCACATAATTATTACAGTGAAATTATTTTGATCGCATTGTTTACACTACGCAATAGCACTCCATTTGTTCACTCCTCTGTGGCATACTGTAAATACAAACTCAGGTTTACTTCATATATTTATCAGAGTGCTGTGTGAGGATACGTGCTGAAGACTTTGCATCAAGGAACAGAGTGTGTACAGAAGTGATGTGCGCGGGAGTGATACGCGACGAGCCGTCGGCGCGAGCGGCGAGGGAGGCTGGCGTTAGGAGCTGGGCTGCGTACCTGGTGATTGGATATTTATAGTTAGGGCTGACTTTTTCAACGCAATATATTTTAATCTGAAGAACAATTTAGTCTTTTTTACAGATTTATCATATAAAAGCTGTCAACATTTATTTTTACTCCACGGCTAAACGGTATCCTTCCATCTCTATCAATTTCCGAATTTTGTGCATAGAGTTGAAAGAAACACATACGTTTACATCGTCTAAGTAAAGATGGCTTGGACCTGATCGATATAATTTTAATGACAGCATATTGTAGGAGTCTCAAATAGCATTATAAACAAGATGAAAGGTACAATGTAATTTACCTGAGAGTACTATTAGCTCCTACTTCTGAAAGCGCCGTTAGGGCCTCCTCATCAATGGGGATTCCTTCTGTCGTCGCTCGTAGTTTCAAGATCTGAAATCAAATTAATGTTATTGTAATAAAACTTACAGTAACTCGCAGTAGATCAGCGTGGTATTACGTAACAATAGTGTGGTGCAATCGCGTAATCGATCGCAATATCTTATTATCATATCATTATGACTATTGTGTATGTACAATTGTACAATTTTTATAATCTAGATATATAAAAGCGAAATACCACTCACTGATTAATCACGAAATCTCAGAAACTATAACACCTACAAACTTAAAATTTGGCAGGTTCCTTATAGGGTAGGGTAGACATCCGCTAAAAACGGATTTTTCCGAAATTTACCACCTAAAGGGATGAAACGGGGGCCCAAAGTTTGTATGGAGAAACCGACCTTCACGCAGGCGAAGCTGCTGGCAAAAGCTAGCGTACAATAAATAACACTAAAACGAAATCTATTTCTGAAAACAGCATCATAAAATTGAAGTCACAATTTGCATTTTAAATATTGGTATGACAAAGAGTGGAGCGTGGTGGGAGGAACATCTCGCGATCTGTTTTGTACGCGCGTAACGTAACCTAAGAACGGTGACATCACATTACAGTTTTTCTGTTTGACAGTTTCCCCTTCCTTTTCCTATATGAAAAGATTCCATATTACTTAATTTTGAACAGATTTGAAAAAATCTTTGTTTTTGCGATTTTAATATAATATATTTAATAAAACTATTATAGTTTAAAAATTGAGTCAACTACCCAATTCAACAGTATTCATGTTTCATTATGTTTTTTACGTTGTTGAGCAGACAAAGTTTAAAACATCTGAAGCAGCAAGAAATTTAATTTATTCAAATAATATGATTTATTCTGAACCCTTACCACTCGAGCGCGAGTCAGACTCGCACTTGCAATAAGCGAAGCAAAGTGTCCCCTTTATGACATCTTGCACTGCAAGGTCCATTACAACCAACTTTTGTAGCCGCCTTTTATGGTCTTTTTTTTAAGGTGGGAAATCATCCAATGACTTCTCTCGCTCTAGGGCGGAACGAGAGAGCGTGTCAGACATTTACTGAATAAACACCTATGTTCCTTCTTTGCCCTTTGCGTACCAGAATCACGGATTTCCCTTTCGGAAGTCAACCCATGGCCCCAGGCCTTTTATGGTCTGGCTTTGTAAAAGTTTTCAACGAGGGCTTTTGATGACTTTCTAGTTAAGCTCTGTATCATCCCAAACAGATTTTCGCCTGGTGAACTGTTTGATTGAGATATTCGTGAACCTTGCAGTTTCTTGTGATATGTTTGAGGATA
Source organism: Mythimna impura (assembly GCA_905147345.3). Taxonomy (NCBI): domain Eukaryota; kingdom Metazoa; phylum Arthropoda; class Insecta; order Lepidoptera; family Noctuidae; genus Mythimna; species Mythimna impura. The sequence goes on along the minus strand of LR990343.1, from coordinate 11,135,346 downwards.
CTATTTTGAATCCATTCAAGCATGTTGGTGTTGGAGACACCACTGCTTGTGTCTGCTTATGTCTCGGGATACTGCTACCCCAAAATTGGGTGGCGTAAGTCCAAATTGGCTTAAGTATAATGCGTGTGTAATGTGATGTGCTATTAACAAAACTTCTCGGTCTATTGCCACATATTTCGACGTTATGATAGTAATATGGTTGAAAAATGGAAGATTGGTAACTTTCAACTACGTACCTGCAAAAGTTCAGCTTTGTTGTATGGCAACGTGCGGATGATAAGCAGTCTGTCTAGGAGATCTAATGGGATTCCGTGAGGTGAAATAATGTCCTCAGTTCCTCTGAAATACAAAGTAAAATCATAGGTAAAATTTTCAAAAAGGGTTCCTACTAGACATTTTATATGTGTTCAAATCAAATATTAATCTTTAATCAATCCATAATGAACATACAAGTGGTAAATATTAATAAATGGAAACAATAATGGTCAGTCGGGCATAGCTAAGTTTTAAACAACAAATAAAGCAAATTTTGAATAAATAAAAAAATATATAAATTACCTTATTTGGCACCTGCCCCTATTGGTAGCGAAGATGACTATGGGCGCAATAGCAGACTCGAGGGCTCGATGTAGATATGTGAACGTTTCGATGTCTAGCATGTGCACCTAAAAATTAAAACAAAGTTATATGTACCAATTACATCAGAAATTAAATTGCTGGTGGGTTAGTTTTCAATCAAACAATTTTCAACCTTAGTGCTAAGTTAAAGTTTTATAATTACCTCGTCTATGAAAAGAACTCCAGGTACCAATTCAGCTATTCCTTGGTCTATGTATTTGTTAACTACTTTGTTGATTTCTTTCCTCAGTTTATCTGTAAAAATAATATTGTTAGATAGTACAGTGATCCTACCAGGGTTCGAAACTATGACCTTCGCTAAGACAACTAAAAGAACTCTCGTGAGTCAGTAAAAGTCTGACAGTCCCTCTCGCTCCACCTGGAGCGGGAGAAGTCATTTGATATCCCTCGTAAAAAAACATAGTACACTGATGTGTGTTCTTCTGATAATAGCACAAGAAAATCAGCCACGCAAAATTACACTAACGTCTTTGGGACAAGAGCGAGCGACCACCCCTGCCCCCCTAGCCAAGTTACAACCGTTTCGTTTCGATTCTCTTTTCGTCGATCGCCTCGAGTCGGCTACGCCTCCGATTCCTTTGTTCTGACGTCATCTCACCGCTCGGTCACGTGGTTAGAACAAAGGAATAGGAGGCGTGGCCGACTCGAGGCGATCAACGAAAAGAGAATCGAAACGAAACAGTTGTAACTTGGTTAGGGGAGCTTTTTTTTTTTTTGGCTGGGAATACCAGGGTGGTTTTAATCAGTAAGAGTCTGACAGACCCTCTGACACCCTGGGGCGGAGGACATCCACCCTGAAAAATTAAAATTGTTGCATATCTGAGGTGACACCGTTCGGCCTTACACATGTGTCGGGGGCTACGTGCGCAGTTTACCTTCCGATGCTGATATACACCACATAGCACAGCACAGCACCACTCACTTCAAAGGTATGGGCTTGCTACAAATCCGTGTGCGAAAAGAAAACAAAAATACATGATTGCAAAACTCTAGAATAATATGCTAAGTTGGTACTAAAAATAAGTAAGTTTACCAGTAATTTCAGTCTTCTTTGGTTTCATGAGCTGTCCCATCATGGACATAATATCCTGCCCTCCCTGTGGCTTAGAGTTGGCACAATCCAAGTCATGAAGCGTCACGTCCTGTACGACTTCTTTCTTTTTGTGGACGTCGCCTTTCGGCAGTGGCACGTATTCTTCAGCCTAGGGAGTAAAACAAGTATTAAGCTAGAACTACACTGCGCACACGTGTGCCACACACGCCGATCTGTGCGCGTCGGCCTCCATACATTTTATATGGAAACTAGACTTGTAGAGCTACACTTGATCCACGCCACGCGACGTCGTTCTACGTACAAATCAGGCGTGTTACACGTGTGCGTCGGGCTAATATAGTTCTAGCTTAAATGTCACTCTGCACATACAGGATGCACAATGTTAAAGCCACTGTCAACAATAAAACATAAAAGAATTTATGTGACTGTCCCATGCAAGCACTATGTTCGACTTTATTACAACGCTTTCAATATTATTTTTCTGTACCACTGTCATAAGAGAATCATTGGAAATGACGCACTCCTTGACGTAGTATTCACGCCAAGTTACTTGGCGAGGATGTTCAAGACTGCTTGAGTACCTATCCACGCCAAGTTGATAGCATATCGGAGCAAGCGTCGGAATTGCAAACCACCAGACACATGGCGATGCGACATCGGTCCATGGTGAACGTATATACACAAAACCTTTTGGATAGACATTCATAGTGCGTACAGTTTAGGAGTGGTATTCCCTGGTGAAATCTGTGTTTCCTGACAGCTACAACCTGGGGGTCTTTAAGTCAAGACTGAACGGTTATTTCTATGCCAACATGCTCCATAGTCGGCCACATCAATTCTTACCATTAAGTGAATTAAATAAAAAGTTAAATTACCTCAAGATCAAACTCGGTGGCAAAAGTATCGCTCCTTCCCTGCCTCTTGACCGCGCCGGAGTTGGCTTCAATGTAGATAACATCACCCACTTCTACTTTCTCCTTCTGCAGTGACTCATAAATGGTGGGATCTAACTTCAGTTGCTTCGTTCCTTTAGCTGTTTTTAGGCCAATGATGACGTGCGATACTGTTTTGCCATAACCTGAAATAAATTGTTTGTTTTATAAAACCGCCTCGGGAGTGGATCCCGCACATCGCACGGACTTTCCAGAAAGAGGTCGGATGAGTAGGAATCCGTGATACTCACGCATGGAACCGCTCTTACGTGATAATGACGTTGTTACATATCTTTCTCTAGATATTTTGGAAACACAGATATTTTGTGGTTATTATCTAGGTGAAACTAGGTAAAACAAAACATACATTTGAGAAAAAATAATCCGGTAAAAACCTCTGAAAATCTATTTTATACAAAACGTAAACTTTGGCCACCTTTTGACTGTCCAGAACATTTTCAAAAAAACATTAAAGTTGTGAGGGAATTAACTATTTAGTTCAAATAAATGCAGAGGCCTTTTCTAAAGTGAACCACTGGTGTTCACTTGACAGTTAAAAAGGTCAAAAACCATAAATTAAAAAAGGAAATAAAATATATTTATGGAAACCTTGCACATTTAATTGAGATTCTGAATGAAGAATTTTTTTTTTAATGTCTTAAGTGACAAGAAGATGGTGGGACGATTTAAATGTCTTAGGAATTGGCAAGAAGTGGCTCAGAGCTGGGAACAATGGAAGGAATGGAGGGAGGCCTTTGCCCAGCAGTGGGACAGTAAATGCTAGATATAATAATAATATGAGACAAACCTCAAAAGAACCAACTTTTCCTATGCCTAAAACAACAAATGTTACAATATAAAATACGAACCTCCAGCAGGGTTTTCAGTTTCAACAGGAGTAAGTTCAGTGACCTCCCCTTCATACACTTCTTTGGTCTCACGGATACGTAGTCCTATGGCACGCCGGAAATTTTCCATCAACACCTCCGTTTTTTTAATTTCTGTACTATATACCTCACTGCCGACCATGGGGCAAAATGGAACCTGTAGATTAAGACATTGTGTTACCATAGAAATGATAGAGCACCCAAGAAAATATTATTAAACGAAGTTCTAGGTTTAAATGTGTTACTGTTAATCATTTCAGATCAAACAACACAACCAGGCAATTGATTAAAATATTAACTGTTTATATAAATAAAGGTATCTATTACAGACTGACTGATCCATCAACACACATATATTTTGTTAAGCTCATAATAAATTGTTAGGGCAAAACATGAACGAAAGGCCAATGCAAACTATTGGCATGATTTACTTTTTTCTTTTCGCCAGAAATTAAACTTAGGTTATATGTTTGAGGACAATACAAGGAATCAATAGCAAAAAGAACCAGGTCTTTAAACTGTAACCAAACGAAGATATGTATAAAAGCATTTTATTTTTGAAATGAAAATAGTTTTTATTGTTTCTGTTGAAACTTAAACATTAAAATGTAACACATCTATTTGTATTTTATTTATTACATTAACTGCATTACAGGAGTCACATTTATGGCAATAAATTGATATTGGCTTGTAAATAAAGCAAAGCACTAAATCTGTGCGGGCTAAACAGTTTGATGGTAAACTCATCAAATCGAAAAGAAGAAGAAGAATAAAGCAAAGACTGGAAAGTTCAAAAACTAAAGTTATTTAGTAAGCAGTATCTATAAGAGATCCAACAAACTGTTGGTTGCTTAATCATGAAGCAATGAATAATGAATGAATCATGAAGCTGTATGGAAGTGCACACAAAACGATTCAGAATCGGCCGACAAAAAAGTTTAGCTTCATACTGATACAATGGTTTGGTTGGTGGCTTAACCAACCAAACTATCGGCCGATCGAAAGACTGCAGTTTGCGGGGACTCTTATTGTGGCCATACTAGGAAAAACCATCATAATCCTCTTAAAACTAACTTTATTGGGTATGGCGCAGCATGTTTTCTTCCTCCGAATACCACTATGTAATTATATCAGTATTACCCTATTTCAAACCTAAACAACTGTTTATTTTCATATCAGACAAAATATAAGTTGTTGTATACTCACTTTAGTACCCAGTTCCTGAGCTATAGCTAATGCAATGGCAGTTTTGCCAGTACCGGGTGGTCCAGCAAACAGTAACGCACGGCCAGCCATCTTCTTGCTTCTGATCATATCTACCACTATCCCTGCAGCCTAGAAACATGTTCAAGCATAAAATAATCCAATTTATGTAAGAATATACTCTATTTTTTATGTATTAGGTAATAATGTTGTAAAAAAAAAACATTTTACAAAAAAAATACAACAGACTTCAATCAAAGTAAAAAAACACTGAAAAGTGCAAAATAACTTGCATTCGCTCGCTCATTGTCTTTCTATTGTGTCTCTCATTGCTGTACTCAAAATGTTAATTTTGGAAGTTGGTGTTTCTATTATAGTTTTGTCTCTTTGTTATTTAACATCGACTTCCGAAATTAAAGTTATTTTGCACTTTTCAGTGTTTTTTTTACATTGAAGTCAGTTGTATTTTTTATTTTATTTTACATTTAGATAACTAAAGTACCACCACTAAAAGGTACCCCTCAGTCCCATACTTAAACACCTTACAACCAGAGTGCATCTCATGACAATTTTTATAATACCAAACACGGTTAGATTAAATTACATTATTACAGAGTTCCGGTGCCTAACTTCAGGCTTCATCATCAGATCAATTCAATATATTCTTCCTTCTTCTTTCAGTCAGTCATCGACTACACATATAAACAAACCAATTTTACTTGTTACAACGGTTCTGCTGTGATCCTATGAGGAGTTCTGTTCCATATCTTCGAAGATAATGATCCGATCATTACAACATTTCTATGGGACCAACACGGAAGCATAACAAGTCAAACAAAAAAAAAATTTTCAAAATCGGTCCACAATTGACCGAAAAATATGTGAACATACATAAAAAAAATAATACATTCAGCCGAACATAGAACCTCCTCCTTTTTGAAGTCGGTTAATAAAAAAAAAATTGTTGCATGTTCTTGTGGTTCTATATTATTTTAGTAACGGTGAATGTGTTTCCATGGCAAAAGTCATAATCATTATCAGGGGCTATAATCTCAGTACAAAAAACTGGGAACAGCGATGGGTACAATGATACAAAATTACGAAGTATATATAGCCCCTGCACAAAATAGGTAACAGTGTGTTTTTTAATTTTACCGGATAATAATCGTACTTAGTACATACACCAATTATCAGGTGGCAGTTTTGACGCCATGTTCACAAAAACTAGAATAGATGGCGTTAAACAAAATCTATCATATGTGCATAAAATTTTGAAATTAATTTATCATCGATGGATTTTCATTACATTTATCATATTGTTTTTGAAAGTTTGAATAAATTTAGTTAGCAAATATCACTGGGCTGGTAGTAGAATTGGTAGAATTCACTTGGTGGTTTTATTACCAATAAACGGGTAACCCCATCACATATTTACAAATATCTGCAAATGGCTGACATTTGTGCCGGTTATTGCGATATTTTGTTTATTTTGTGATCTTTCTGTGTTGTTATGCGTTGATTGCTGAGTTGAGCGAAAGTTCTTCGCAACCAAACCATATTTGTGACCAGAAAGTTCCAGAAAGTTATTTTGTGAAGTGTTAAAAGATTTTGAGACAGGACTTGTGTAGTGATAAGTTTGAGATAGGACTTCTTTAGTGCATCATGCCATCGGATAGGCTTTGCTGTGTTCCTGGGTGCAAGAACAGCAGAGGTATGTAATATTATCAGAGCCAGATCATCCAATATAGGTTTTCTTTAGTCAGTCTAGCTCAACGACCATACAGCCCATAAACGCCTCATAACAGGCGACCGATGTCTCAACACATATGACTTATAGGTTTTATACAGGTCGCCGCACTACAATTTCTATTAGATTCTACCACTTTTGTGAGCCATAAACACCTCCGCGTTAGTCAATATAAAATAAGACAATAAATATAATAATGGCCCCCTGTTCAATATGTTGGTGTGATATCTTCAGCCAGACTTCGACTAGATCGATCCGAAAAGATGGCATGGTATTGTATAAACAAGTTAAAATTTACATACATCATATTTCATTAATTTTCTGATATTTTTGTCAGAGTTCATAATAACTGGTCATAAAGGAAGGCCTGTGAGTGATGTCTTGTTTGCATCTCTTTCTTCTGTAAGTAATTTTTTCACTTTCTCTTTTCCTCTATTATTTGGTAAACATAAATAATGATGTACTATTTAACCTTTCGAATAGCGAACGCCGGCGTTCACTTGGGGTTTAATGAATTAAAATGACCGTTTCTATGTATGTTTAAACAAAATATGAGGATCTTTTTTTACTAACTAGAATTTAATTGTGCATCGGTTGTTGATTATGGAATAATTTTTTTTCACATTTCATGTTATCACTTACAATTTATTAATATGTTTAAACAGTATCAAGAAATAGGAAGGTCAAAAAGAGCATACATGTGAATGGATGGAGAGGGAGAGGAAGGCGAAAGAAAAGATGGATGGATTGTGTGAAGAGTGATATGAAAGAAAAGGAAGTTAGTGATAGTATGACGAGTGACAGGGCAGATTGGAAGAAAAAAACGTATTGAAACGGCAGGAAGGTCAAAAAGCCAATTAATAATTGTAAGAATCAATAAAAAAATATCAATACTTTCAAGATTTATTTAAACCTGTATCATCTCTAATGTGCCGTAATGACCTTGGTAGGGCCAAACGGAATGCTGTACCCCACTTCCTCAGATAGTGAACGAATTGTTTTGGTGCATTCAATCAAACATAGGGTGTCTATAGGCTGTATGATTGTTGGTCTAGCTAGTCCAATACTTTTTTTTTCCTTACTCCTTGTTTTTACCAACCACCAAGTAAAGTAAAGTGGTTTTGTAAGTACCATTTTGTAGAATCTGTGCAGTTTTAGAAAAACTAAAGCTGAAGAGATTCTATAAAATAAATCAATTTATTTCAAAATCTTTATGAAATGTTTATAACCTACTATTAACTTAATATTTATTTATAATATGTACTCTCAAAGAGTAGTAAGTACTCCACACTCAATTTACTTGGGTACTTAAAACCCCATGTCTCTTACACTATGATAGAGCAATCAAAAAGTTGATAATGTGGCAGATAGCTATATTTTTTTTATTGTTTTGATTAATTTAACAATATTACAGAATGGAAATATGAAATATTATCTATAGCGCACCAAAATATTGACGTATGAATTGCAATAATTAATATTGCTAAATATTTAGTTGTATGTGTAAATCAAACATATGGAAACATTCCATTTAACATTATGTACATTTTTGTGTGAGTTGGATAATCCTTGCCAACAATGTAATAGCAAGTGCGGTAATATTGACAAATTAATGAAAACATCAAAATCACAGAGTACTATTTTATAGCTGAAAATCAAGATGTTTGAAAGCTATTTGTCAAACTGCTACAATATTGTATATACCTTGAAGAAATTTTTGTTAGTTAACTTATCCAAAAGCCTGTCAGTGGGTACATTTCTTAATTCTTAGTTTGTCTTTTTCAGTTAAACTTCTGTTTATCTTCAGAGTATTCTAACATTGTAAATTCATTACCTAATATAGGAAAGGTAATAGGAATATATTGCATAATAAATGCATGATAATTGTTTTAGACAAGCATGGAGTTCTTCATAAATTCCCAATTCCTGAAAAAGATAGAGTACAATTCAATACCTGGCTGTACTCTATTGGAGGTGATATTTTGGGACTTGAAAATGCACACTTATTAAAAAACCGTCGAGTGTGTTCCCTACACTTTCAGGATAAATATATGTGTCGCAACAACAGACTAAGCAATATTGCAGTTCCAACATTAAATTTACCAGGTTAGTTGATTACATTTATGTTTTTGTATATTACAATAAAATTTACTGACATTGGTTGACTGGTAGAGAATGCTTTGTTTCATTAAGCCCACCTATGTACCACTACTGTATATGAAGTTTAAATAAATAAAATTAAATACTGATATTGAAATTTGACTGAAATTTTAAATTAATTGAAACAAACCACCCAAATTGTTCATATAAATACTTACATCTCATAAAAACAGTAGTTATTTAAAATTATACTAGTTTTTAATCAATTCCTTGATTAAATTGTCATAATCTTTCATAATCATAACTGAAAATGAATGTGATTCATTCAATAGTAAAATTGCATAAATAAAGTTATATGAGCAAAATAAGTTTTCGATATAAGTACCTAATTCAATTTTTATAATTTTTTCAGGACTTAATTTAGTAACAGTAAGAAAACGATTGTGAGGACTGAAAATCTGCCAATGCCATTAACATCTACAGGTATTTAGATAAATAGAATAATCATTCTGATTTGAAAATTAACTTCCCATGAGGCAATTAACTCACGCTTCTTCATATTTTATTTTAGCTCCTGAATCACTTCAGCAGTTAATGTATGTGACATCTACCAACCTTACAGAAGAAACAATTGTAGAAGAAAATATTGGTAAGTAGTTTTTGGTTAATTATAGATATCGTTGCTGACTTCTTTGTGCTCATGAAAAAGCTCAAAACTTGATACTACAGTTATTAAACCCATATCTACACTAATATTATAAAGAGGTAAAGTTTGTTTTTTTGTTTGTAGGAGGTAATCTCTAAAGGTACTGGTCCGATTGCTAATATTTTTTCACCAATAGAAAACTGCTTTATTCCTGAGTGACATAGGCTATATTTTATGTATGCGGGCGAAGCCGCGGGCAAAAGCTAGTGTCATATATAGTCAGGACTCGAATCTTCATTGAGTGATAATCATTTATTAATATTTTAACTCCAGAAACAGTTGCATGTGAGCAAGTACCACCTGCTTCTCAAAGTACTGCAGACACAATATGCCAGAATAAGTCACAAACTCCTCATGAACCCAAGAAGATTATTCAGAAAACTTAGGTAAGCTTTTTATCTTTTTATGTTAGAAAATTTATTTCAAAAAAGATCTTAAGTACCTATATGAATATATAACATTTAAATGTAAATGTACAGCTAATAGCAGAAGTGTGGCTACGCGTAGTTTAAGCCGGCTACACCTAGTTTTAGTCTGCTACAACTAGGTGCAGCTGGCCTCATGTGGTTTAGCATTTTGGTTTTGTTTTGAGATTCTTATCTTGCGATTCCCGATTAATACGTGGCCTATTGTCCACTTGTTTTAGAAATTTTTTTAGTTAAGTTTGTCCTGTGTTAAGGTGTGCAATAAAGTATTTAATAATAATAGTGCTCGGGTGAAGTATGTATAATCCAGTAGTAGGGCTCTTGACCTTATTACCTGGATGGTCCTGATAGCCGTGGTATACTTTTCTACTCCTCAAACACCTCAGGATATGTTGCCCTCTTGTTGCTACGTCATTTTGTGCTAGCGACCGTTTTTGGGGACCCATTTATTGACCCCCTGCATTTTTGTTATTGTTGTCTATTAATAATATTGTTCAGGCAGTGGCCAGAGTCTTAACATACTTCTTGGTAACCAGTCCACTTAAGGCTTTTGGGAGTCATAGCCTTTTATATCTTTATTTTCCATAAATCGCAATAGTTTCCCACCAACTGAGAATTGTACTTTGGTGCACTAGCATAGAACGTAATGGGATAAAACCACACTAGGAATTACTCGTGTATCGTGGGTGCCTTCACAAACATGTAAACTCACATACACAAGACACCCAGACCCAGGGCACCTATTTGTAGGCCATACAAATATTTGTTCCGTGCGGGAATTTAACCCGTAACACGCAGCACAGCAGCCAATCGCTCAACCACTGCGCCAACCGTGCAGTCAGTTGGTATCACATTCCATGAAAATTGTATAAAGGGCCTCTGCGAGTTGGCTTCGGCCGCTCATACACCTCAATAAGGTCTAGGACAGTAGGACCTCAGGGTCCTGAGATAAATAAATGCATGAAATAATAATATTAGATTTAAGGTTTTTAGGGTTCCGTACCTCAAAAGGAAAAACGGAACCCTTATAGGATCAGTTTGTTGTCCGACTGTCTGTCTATCAAGACATGCCTTTATATCGGGAATGCGTGAAGCTATCGAGTTGAAATTAAACCCACATTTTTTTTAAATGAAATGAATGGTTTTAAAACATCAAGTTAACGAAAAAAATAGGATACGGCCTTTTATGTCCCAAAAAACTTATATTTCGACACTCTCAAGGGAATCAAAATTCATAGGGTACTTTCCGTTGACGCATCCTGAAAGTTGGCATAAAGCAAGGTCTTATAGGACAGGTATAGGAATAAATCTGAAAACAGTAAATTTGTTGTTACATCACAAAAAAAACTTTTTTGCGATTTGGAGAAAGTACATAGATGTATATATTATGTTCATTCACAAGCAAAAAAATTTAGTGAGACTCAACTGACTTCATTTCATTTTCTATTTTTCAGGCAGAAAAGTATCTGTTAGGACACTAGGGCTCTCCAGTGCCGATAGAAAATTTCAACATCAATTAATGACTGCCAAAAGGAAAATAAATAAATTGAAAAACAAAGTCCGAAAGCAGATGGCAGAAATAAAGGCAAAAAAGAAGACAAAGAAAAGGTTAAAGGGCGCCGATTCACACTTCAAGAAAAAATTGCTGCACTTTCTATTTTGAAACAGAGTCCAAAGGCATATAGATTTTTAAGGAAGATATTTATATTGCCCGCAACTCAAACACTTTCAAAAGTAATTCAGAAATGCAACCTGCGACCTGGACTGAATAAAAATATATTTTTGCAGTTAAAAAAGAAAGCTGAAAAGATGAAAATTACAGACCGATTGTGTGTTTTGCTGTTTGATGAAATATCATTACAAGCACAAATAACATATAGTGAAAAGAAAACTATCTAAAACATTAAATTATGAAAAAGATGGTGTGAAGAAAACAGCTAAATGGTCTCACTTATTACAACTCCTTAAAGAAAACCCTGGTTATAAAGGTATAAGATTAATACGAAAACTTACTGAATACCACATAAACCCCGAAAAAATTAATAAAATGAAAGTGAAATTCGCATCTCGGGTCTTTAGTCGCACTGTGGCATCCAATATGGGATACCTAGCAGGTAATTTACATTTTGCTATTTTTTTTTTCCATTGATAATTGTTGTACAGTACAGACTAGTTGCTGGGAAGTTTTTTTTATCATGGAATATTTACTTTGTACCCTAGATGAGTCCTGAACGAATGAATAACATATTTTCTTTTCCTTTTCAGATAAAGGAATTCTACCCAAAGAATGCCGAGAAACTGCAGATCTGCTGTTGTTTATGGACAAAGTTTTCGACAGTATATTGTTAAGATTTTAAATTCCACAATTTCGGTTTTCAAGATCCTATGTCCGACGGCTTCTATGGGGACGAACTATCGTCTCCGATATGTTCCCACTTGTTCAACTAAAGACTTCTATAATGCAACTAATGGGATTTTTTTCTCAATATTCCTATGATATAAGGTATTACAAAATAGTAAAACTATTGGGAGTCTTTATTTCCACTCGTTCTATTTGATCTATTCCACGGTTTTACGATCGAACTAATGAGAATTTTCGTTTCGTTTCATTTGGATTATATCCAGAATAGTAGAAAAGTGAAACTTTAGTTCCAAGTGGTTCTACTCTAAGAAATAATATTTTAGTTAACAGTAAATCAGATAAAATAAGGCTTAACTAGTATATGAGTATTTAGTAATAGATTTCTTAGAGTAGAAACTACCTGGAACTAAAATTTCACTAGTTCTACTATTCTAGAATAAATCGAAATGTAGTAGGTACTAGTGACAATGAAAATTCCCATTAGTTCGATCGTAGAACTGTTTAATAGAATAAGTTAGAACGAGTGGAAATAAAGACTTATAGTTCTACTACACTCGCGAGCTACCAAATCAACTCAATATACAAGTGTACACTTGCAGACGTGATCTTTAAAGAATACTGAATTGTTTAAAAAAAGCTGATATAGGTACCGTTGGAAAAGCTAAAAGTTCGGCTTTATATTGGTATCATTATTATGAAAATTGATTCAGGGTTTTTTTATTAATTAATTTCGTTGGGCGTATAAGAAAATGTACTCACTACGGTACCTACGAGTTGTGGCCAAACTACTTCATAAAAACCCTACGCAATCGTTTCTCCTTATTAATCGCTTATCAGAAGTTGACCTGTACATATCTTCGTAAATACAATTCATTATTTTGTTGAAATTATGGATAGGACACCAGAAAAAGCCGCTCAAGTTGATGCTCTACTGCAACAGGGACTTCGTCGTCGGATAAGCGATTAATAAGGAGAAACGATTGCGTAGAATTTGTATAAGTGTAGTTTGTGCCCCTATTTATAGGTACCATAGTAAGCAAATTTTCTTGTACGCCCAATAATAAATAATTATAAAAAAGTAATTTCCAGAATAATGATACCAATTTAAAGCTGAAGTTTTAGGCTTTCTAACTGTATGTGCGTTTTTTTTTAAACAGTTCAGTATTCTTTTGAGGAAAGTGCACACTTGTAAATTGAGTCGATTTTGTTGCTCGCAAGTGTAGTTTTGTAAATACCTTATACTGTAGTATTATTGAGAGATGAAATCCCATTAGTTCTACCATAGAACTGCTTTATAGAACAAGTGGAAACAAATCGGCCATTGGCTAGTTTTTACCTAATGACCTCTATCCTAATAGCCCAAGGGCCCACAACTGCCAGATCTTCGTTATTTTATAAAAGCTGACAGTTTCTCAGCGCAGGCTTACAACAGGTAGGAATGATGGCCTACTATGAAGTTTGGGTCATCGTTGTTTTAGCAGGTAATCCTATATGCTTGTCTGACCAAGTGTTAGAACTATCAAAACTGTCTGGCTACTGGAGGAACATCTTCTAATAGCAAAACTTCTAATAACTCAAGTAAAATGTATAAAATTCTGATTTTATACTGTAACGCAAGTAAAGTTACGATTTATTTAAGTTTGATGAACTGAAACTTTAATCCAAATATTTTATTAAAGTGCCAGTTCATTAAACTAATATATTATAACTATAGTTACGTTAGTATAAAAACTGACTTTTATATAAGTTACTTGAGTAATATACCATTAGAAGATGTTCTCCCAGTAGCCAGACAGTTTTGACAGTTGTAAAATCTGACCAGACAAGCATATAGGGTTACCTGCCAACGTCCCGATGACCCAAACTTCATAGTAGGCCATCATTCCTGTTTTTTTGAAGGGTGGAAATCATCCAATGGTATCTCCCGCTCTGGGTGGAGCGAGAGGGCGTGTCAGGCTTTTACTGACTAAAACCACACCTGTGTCCTTCAGTTGCCCCTTGAGTTCTAGGACTACGGGTTTCCTTTCCAGAAATTCCCCGCGGTCCTAGCTAGCGGGTATCGGCCCTGCTGGGCCCCTACACTTTGCTGACATCTTTTTGAGGAGCGCGTGGATAGCTACGCGCTGTTGACGACTGGGCTCGGTCCGGTTAATTAGGACGGCCGGACGGCGAGCTACCCATTGCTCGACGTCAGCAAGCCCGCGTCTACCGTGGCCGGTAGTCAGGGTCGGAATTTCGGCGGCTGGGGCGTGAGGACTTTCGTTCCCTCACGCGTGCGACCTCCTCCTTCGCTAGCATTACTGCTTCGCAGAAGGAGGTGGCCGCCTGCCATTCCTCTTCGCTCCGGACTATAACCCGAACCAGAGATCGCTGCCGCCAATTACCTCCACGAGGATACGGCGGTGCTCCCTAGCGGGGCACATCTCCACCGTGCTCCACCGTGTCCTCCGGGCGGTCCACGCAATGGTGACACCCGGGCGTTTCTTCCGCCTGAATCCGATGCAGGAGCCTTTCGAACTTGCCATGTCCGGTGAGGACCTGCGTCATGCGGAAGCTGAGGATGCCGTTTTTGTCGCTCCAGCCACTCAAAGAGAGGACTTACCGCCGTGATTATGGCGTGCCCAATTCCTACGTGTTGTTGGAAGCATGCACTGAGAAACTGTCAGCTATCATAAAATAACGAAGATCTGTTAGTCGCGGGCTCTTGATCTATAAGTGTTACGGTAATAGAGATATTGTCCCTTTATTTTTTTTATAATTATCTAAAATCTCGCCTTGTAAGTTACAATTGTTTTGTTTGTGGTTGTTATTGCACTAAATAACTTCTTGTATTTTGGAATGTATCTTGCTACTAAATGAATTAATCTGAAAGAAAAAAGAAATAAATTAAACTGATTTCTAGTTTTTTATACCCTTTCCAACGGTATGCTAAATGTCCTAGAAGTCACATTATGTACTTAAATTACGAGGTGTGATGTAGTCCGGATAAAAAAGACATTTGTGTTTAAGATTTTTTAGTTACCTACAAATCTCGCTCAAATTAACTTCCTATTTAGCTATCATCAGTTTTTAAAATCTGATAACAAAACGGGAAAGTAGGCACTGGAACTCTAAAACACATAATATGTCCTTTCTTACCCCCAACTACGTCATGTCTCGTATTTTGACCACTTAATCACTTCTACGACATTAATATACTTTACATACTTATGAAAATACTTAGTGATAAACGCATAATAAGCTTGTAAAAAGTAGAATTTCTTTTAGTTTTTTGTACATTCTGTAAACCAGTTTCCATATCCGGCTTAAGAGTGGCTTTTCAAAAACCTATTGATATAGTTATTCTCAAAATCGGGCTCATTGTTTTTTTCCTCTAATTTTGTACTACAAATGAATTATAAAATGTCTAACCACAATATCTCAGTACCCAATCATGTAATAAACATAATTTTATAAATAAACAGTAAAGATAACTAAATTGTATTTCATTAATTCTACCATGCCTACAAAATAAAGAATAATAATAATTTTTATATAGCTACAGCAGTACCTACACGCACGCACACATGCACACATACACGCACACACGTACTACAGGTATCCGTAGCAAAGATTTAGTTTTTAAACCGTCTTTCAGATGGCGCTAGTTTCTGTGATCCGTTCTTACCATAGAAGATTGTTCTCTATTCCTGTATATTACCAAAGTACTCTGTGATCATTATCATAGAAAGTATGAGACAATTTGGACAATTTATTTATCGAATAATGATTAACGAAATAAATAACACTCCATGGTAACCAAAAAAAATAACCTCAAAGTTGGATCGATACTGGCGAAAAATCTAGATTTTTTTAAACTAATTTGACCCTATTTCTAAAATTATTGACTTTTCTGCGTTATTTAGCTATCTAACAAAGAATGTACCTCTCTTGCTTCTTCCTGGCCCACGAGACCGGCTGCCATTTGAATGGGTACTCCATTTTCGTCTAAACCCAAACCTTTTATATGACTATGTGCTGATATTCTTTGGGTTTTAGCGGTACTTTTTACTTCTTCGATTTTCATTTTGTATAGTTACTGCTAATTATTCGAGGAAATAATGTTAGAATAATTAACACAAGTCACACTCGTTGTTTTCGGTACCACAACAAACTAACGAATGAATGAATTAATGAATGTACCATAGATAATAAATGTACTCTGTGGAATGAACTGATAACAATAATGAATGAAAATGTCATTGCCATTGTCTGTGTTGCCATAATACATAATAATCCGACAAAGTTTTGTTTTTTGTTGAGTAGAAAAGTTTTAATTTTTAAAATACACTAGCTTTTACCAGCGACTTCACCGAAGGCCTATGCGCTTTTCCAGGACATGATGTAGCCGTATGACGGTTACATTTTGTGATTTTGTGCATGAAGGAGTAAAAAACAATCACATTCCTACAAACTTTTGATTAAAACAAGGGAAGGAAATTGAAGTTGAGTCTAGTTATTATATTGGAGATTTAAAAAACATTGTATTAAATTTATGTACATAGTTAGGTTTTAGTATAAATTGTTTAGTTAATATTTAAGTTTTTTATGTAAGAGAGTGTTTACAATTTGCAAAATAACTAAACATTGTTTGCAAGAATAATTTAGCGCCGGTCGAATAAAACGTCTCATTCGACGGAATGGCAATCAATTCAATACATTTCTGTAAAAAAAAACGTAATGAAGACAATTTTAGTGGATGACACTGGGTTTGTGATAATATTTTTTTAAATACGATCCAAATATTCCAAATGTTATTCAAAACCAAGAAAACCCTTTAACAAAAGCTGAGACGAAATTGACAACTGCTTGAAACGAAATGTTATAATTTCTACAGCTGACCCAAAGCTGACCTGTCAGCCAATAGCCATTTGCATTGGATAAATGTTAGAAAATATTGTTCTTACGCTAAGCATCAAGAATATCAATATTTATCAGTGTTAATAAGCTTAAGTCATGATAATGTTGCATCAGTGTAGATTCTGTAAATAGATTTACGTTATTTGCGAAGCAATGTGGTAAGAAGAGAGTGCTCAAAAGATTTTAACTTGGTGTATCAAGTCTACGAATGCTGAAATGGAGTATTCAACACAAAATTTAGAATATGCTGTGTCTGTATTCTACAACGGAGAACAGAGTGAAAGGGCGAAAGCCCATGCCTGGCTCACTACTGCACAAAGGGTTCCGGAAGCTTGGAACTTCGTGTGGGAATTGCTTCAACCAAGCAAGGTAAGATCGATTACGGAAAGCATCTGTTATTACTTCTGTGACAAGATCTTTTAATGGTTTGTTAACTTCTACACCGGTAACTTAAGTTGCTTATGTGACTAGATTTCATAACTGCTGATAAATTTATTTTTTTACAACAAAACCTAAGCCTATATTTATGGAACTAAATATAAGACCTTAATCAACTAATAAACTGTTGCTTCTCTCGGTCAATGTTTTATTTTCTATTCATATTGGTTTCAGGGTACAGAAATACAGTTTTATGCGGCAACAACCCTCCACACGAAGATCCTCCGATGTTGGAATGAGGTGCCCCCAGAGAGCTATGATGAACTAAAAGATAAATTACTGCAGGCTGTGTTTACTTACTCTAAGGGACCTAAGATTGTTACTAATAGACTATGTATCAGTGTAAGTATAAGTTGAATATTGTACTTGTTATGTTGGAGATTTATTAAAAATACTTTAGGATATCACTAAATTAGAACTACACATAAGTAAAATTGTTAATTTCTCTGTAAGACTCCATCTGATTCTCTTGCACATTAGAAAATAAATAAATCTGCATATACAGTCTCAGTTTTGTATCTTATACATTAGTGTCTTTATCTTGGTTACAAAATTACTCTCTTATAAATTACTAGTTTCTTCCAGCAGCTTTGCCTGCAATAAAAATCTTTCACCATTATAATGCTATTTATTAGCAGTACAGTGCATTCTAATGGTGAAAGATTTTTAAAATCAGTCTGGTTGTTTTTGAGTTTATTATTTACAAACAAAATACAAAATTTCCTCTTTATAATCTTTATATATAACTCTTCTGTATGCATGTTTACCACCTAACTCCTCTTATACAGCTTGACCGATTTGGATGAAATTTTGTGTGATATTAGAGTGGATGGTTTGCAAATAGAATTAAAACTCGTAGATGGCAGTGCAATTGGGTATGACAATATTGGGTCTGTTGGACATTCCTTATCAAGCAGTTTCTAATCATCTAAATGATATCACTGTTTCAGTTAGCAGCATTTATCCTGCAGCAAGGGACAGTTGATTTGGCCACAATATTGAGACCTCTGTCTACTGTGGAGAACACAACACTGCTATTGGAAGTTCTAACTGTGATACCTGAAGAAGTAAGTATAATGTTAAAAAATCATTTTTCAAAGTATTTGAAAATGGCTTAAAAAATCCCTTTAACTGCTTACGTATTATATGCTTAAATATTTTTGTGTCCATATCATCATAAATATATGACATGTTTACGATCCTCCATATCCTTTAACTCTTCAATTCCCAGCGTCAATAATAGGTGACAGAAGAGCTGACGAGATGGAGTATTTCTTAAATATCATGAAAAAATGGCGAAATGGACATAGTTGGATTAATCTTACATAAGCAGTTAGTTTTAAATGCAGTTGATTATTGTCATGGACCTATTGCACAATATTTTTTTTGTTATTACCAGTACAACAGTATGACAATGGGTTCAGTCCTGAGGAGCAAGAACCGCACAGCTCTACAACAGGCTTGTCCCGCAGTTTTAGATGACATGCTCCGGTGTTTACAAACAGTGTATAAGTAAGTGTTCATTCTATGATTAATTTATTTTAATAATAGCTGCTGCCAGTGGCTTCACCTGCGTGGAAGTAGAATATTATCCCAAGGGAACATACTCCCAGGTTAAAAAGAAGTTTTATATGCTATTCCAGGTCTACATGTGTGCCAAATTTCATACAAATCTATTCAACCGTTCGAGCATGAAGAAGTAACAAACACACTCACAAAATTTTGCTTTTATAATATTACTGTGTATATCAATTATAAACCTTTCATTTACATTATGGCATTAAGTTGTTTTTTATTTTATTTTATTTTGAAACAGAATAGCTTAGTTACATTCTGATTGCTTGAAAATCTTGGAGATTTGTTTTAGCTTGTCTAATTACATTTTTCTTGCCTACGACAAATATGGTATTTTTCATCTTAAAAAGATTGTAATTGCTACCAGAGCCGAGCCGACCCCAGCCAGCGCCTGTGTGCGAAACCTATGGAGCGCCTCTTTTTTTTGTTGTCTTTTTTCTAAATGGATATTTTTTTTTATTTTTCTATTTTTAACTGTTACAATCTGCTATAGAGGCAACTAATTACTCCTTGTGGAAGTTCACTAAACATTACAGTAGACCACAGACTGCAAAGCCTCCCCTGAAATGCAACTTCGGCTGGGCACGAACTCCACAAGAGACAGCAAACGTATTTGCAAAACATCTCTCTAAATTCTTTGTCCCGAATGATACAGTTGATAAAGAATTTGATAAACAGGTAGAACTAAACCTTAAACAAGATTACCAAATGGCTTTACCACCGAAACCGGTAACTGCACGAGAAGTATGGAGGGTGTCAGCTGAATTCAAAGATAAAAAAGCGCCAGGATTTGACTTAATTACTAAGGAAATTATAAAACAACTACCTAAGAAAGCGTTGTTTTCTTGACAAGGCTATATAATGGTATCCTGAGAGTACAGTATTTTCCAAAGTTGTGGAAAGTATCACAAATAACGATGGTATACAAAGATGGCAAACCACCTAATGAAGTCAGCTCTTATAGGCCTATAAGCTTGCTACAAATATTGTCGAAAATCTTTGAGAAGTTGCTACTATGCAGAATACTCCCCATTCTGGAAGAAAAACGCGTCATACCAGCACACCAGTTTGGATTCAGGCAGCAGCACTCTACAGTGGAGCAGGTTCACAGAGTTTACGAAAGAGTGTGTTCTTGGATGCTCAGCAGGCCTTCGATAGAGTGTGGCATGAGGGCCTTCTCCTCAAAATTAAAAATAGTCTCCCACATAGCTATCATCAGATTCTCGTTTCATACTTGACTGAACGACTCTTTCGGGTCAAAGAAGGAGATGTAATGTCGAGTTTATTTGAGATATGTGCTGGTGTTGCTCAGGGCTCCGTTCTAGGACCTGTGCTATATACTATATTCACAGCTGACTTACCGGAAGCAGATAACACCACAATTGCAACGTTTGCTGACGATACTGCCATTTTAGCCAGCGAAAAGGATCCGAGTGTTGCTACAAAGCTCCTGCAGACAGCATTGAATAAAACCACCAAATGGTTAAAGGACTGGCGAATTAAAGTCAATGCATTAAAATCTGTACAAGTTAAGTTTACATTACGAAAGGGTAATTGCCCCCCTGTTCAACTTGAAGATACCACCTTACCACACCAAAATAGTGTCCGTTACCTTGGTCTGGATCGGCGCCTGACATGGAACCAACACGTAAAAAAAAGAGAGACGAACTCAACATTCGTTTCAAGCACCTTCTTTGGCTTCTGGGTCGGAACAGCAAATTGTCAATGGACAACAAGTTACTCATTTATAAAGCCATATTAAAGCCGGTATGGATGTATGGCATTCAACTCTGGGGTAGTACCTGCAACTCTACCATCTCATGCTTGCAGAGAATGCAAAACATAATACTCCGAACGATCAGCAATGTCCCATGGTATGTGACCAACCAAGAAATTCACGAACATCTGAAAATGCCCACGATAAAAGAGGAAATCAAAACGTAACCATGAAATACCGGGAGAAGCTAAAGAAGCACCCGAATACGCTAACAGCACAGCTCACGATGCGTAGCTACGTAAAGCGTCTTAAGGGAAAGGACAGCATATAGGTAGACGATGAGGAGACGTTCCCAATGGGGGACGCACTCAAACTGACATAGCGCACTCACCAAATTTGCTCATAGTGTCAAACACTATCGCAGATTTAACACAGAGAAAAAAAAATATTTTTAACTGTTTGTTCTCCAGTTTTATACAGTGTTTGCCTCAATAGATAAAAATGGTTTGCTTCCGCTTGGCAATTGAAGCGAATCATGAAATGTGAATTAAATTTTTATAAATTTTAATTATTTTTCTAAAATCTAATTTACTCCTTATAATTGTGTCGTTTGATTTCAAATCGCATCAAGTCCACCTTTGACATAAAGTTAGCTTTTATTCTTATTTAAAAGGCAGGGGAAGTATCTTTCACAATATTTTACCGAATTGAACCAAGTCCCTGTAGTTTTCAAGCAAAATAAGTTTAAAACACACCCCTTTTTTCAAATTGAACCAAGTCCATTTGACATGTTATATCAAAACGCAGCAAGTCGCATTGAGCCAATCAGAGCGACGTGATCGTTCAAAATGGCGCCCAGTTGTGTATTGATTGTCGCATATTTTGATTCAAACTGCACTAAGTCCAGTATTCTGTTAGATCAAATGAAGCAAAGTCCGAAGGACTTTGTTCATTTTGACAAAATAAACCTAATTCCAAATTAGAAATTCGTTTTTCTCGTAATCTATATAAATTAAAATTAACTTACAAAATAAAAATAAAAGCCCTAAAGTACTAAAAAAAGCAATCTAAAGTACGGCGTCAAAAAACTCCTCCACATCGCTGTCGACTGGTAATGTACCCAAAAGACTGGCGGCATTGCCACGCTGAATGGCAATGCTTATCCTTTGTCCGAAGTAAAAGCCAGCGCTTGGGTCACGCGAAGTGTCAACAAGGCGTTTTGAAAGTTCTCGGCTCGAAAATATAACTACCAACAAGGTTATTATATTTCCGCCGCTTGAGGTTCTCTGCAGCCACTGCGGCAGCACCGGCACAGCACGACGAGCTAGGAAGATGAGATGGCGCAAGAGTATCGACACAAGTAGCGTCCCATACTAAAGGCCTACCCATCTTCCATGGAAATAAAAGATATACCGTCCGGTCTTTTGCCATCGTCGCGTGCCAGGCCATGAGGTTCCAATACGGCCGCCGGAACGCCGACGGTGACAAGAGCACGTCGGATGATGTCGTTGATTTCGCGTGCCGCGCTATGCGACCCGCACTTCGGCTGCATGACAGACCGTGGTGTCCGAGGCTGTTGACAACTTCGCCACAGTGGCAGATGAGGAGAGCAACAAGGAGCGCCAAGACGTAGGGAAGCAGCGAGGCGGAAGGTAGTATCGTCGAACAAGGTACCTATGTTCGACGACGGTAGTGCATAAAGCCAGAGACCCGACTCCCGCTCCCTCACAGCTAGCAGGCGCGCACGCTCTGCAGTAGTCACAGAAGTTGCCAACAGATTTTCTTGAACTACTTTGCATAGCGGCTCATCCCACCGTCTTTGGGAAGAAAGGTTGTCGGGTTGTTTGGAATTCGGGCAAGCGAGTCTGCAAGCGTCTATAGCCTCGGTCAAGCACGGCACATCAAAATCAATCAGTGAGGAAGATAGGATATTCCTGATTAATATTTCAGTACCGTGAACCGAGGATATAAAAGCTGGTAAACTGATGCTGGCAATTTTACGGACGCCGAGGCCTCCCAGACGAATTGGAAGGGTAGCTTGAACGTTTTAATTACGTTATGATTAGATTTAAGTTTCTGTTAAATAAGTATATCTTGTTGGTAAAGCTAAAAAAAAAAAACTATAAACATTTCATGGAAACAATGATAGAAAGGATGATAGAGAATCCGATTTTTGACAGTCACACCACCCTCAAAATGAGATAATAACGAGCCTTACTCGAACAGAAAAAAAAACTTCTTTTTTATGAATTAAGTCATTTTGGACTTACTTCAATTTGAAATCTAACTACACAATTCTAATACATAGTATAGAACTAAACAACAGATAAATTACCGATGTACTCATCTATACTCAACTATAAAGAAATTGTTGCTATGTAACAAAAGTATTTTCATTTGTAGCTGGCATCTCATCCGGCGCCCCTTATGCCTTGGCGCCTGTGTGCGCCGCGCACTTCACACTTAGGGGCGGCTCGGCCCTGATTGCTACTCTTCTTGCCAATTAAAAATAACATAAAAGTCTTATTTACACACAAAGAGGAGAGAATATAGAAGTCTCGATGATCGGGTTTTTGGGATTCTCACAATGTTTTTTTGTTTCGTTTTTAGCACGGACTACAGCACAGAGTCCCCATCGGAGCAGACAGTACAGTCGTGGGTGACGGCAGCGACGTGCGCGTGCAGCTGGCTCACTCTGGGCGGCGAGGACGCAGCCGAACACGCGGCGGGCTCGCTGCCCGACCGCATGCCGCTGTGCCGCGCGCTGCTTGCCATCGTCCAGCTCTTGTACACGTGAGTCGCTACCTCTCTACAGAGCAGACAGTACAGTTGTGGGTGACGGCAGCGACGTGCACGTGCAGCTGGCTCACTCTGGGCGGCGAGGACGCAGCCGAACACGCGGCGGGCTCGCTGCCCGACCGCATGCCGCTGTGCCGCGCGCTGCTTGCCATCGTCCAGCTCTTGTACACGTGATTCGCTACCTCTCTACAGAGCAGACAGTACAGTTGTGGGTGACGGCAGCGACGTGCACGTGCAGCTGGCTCACTCTGGGCGGCGAGGACGCAGCCGAACACGCGGCGGGCTCGCTGCCCGACCGCATGCCGCTGTGCCGCGCGCTGCTAGCCATCGTCCAGCTCTTGTACACGTGAGTCGCTACCTCTCTACAGAGCAGACAGTACAGTTGTGGGTGACGGCAGCGACGTGCACGTGCAGCTGGCTCACTCTGGGCGGCGAGGACGCAGCCGAACACGCGGCGGGCTCGCTGCCCGACCGCATGCCGCTGTGCCGCGCGCTGCTTGCCATCGTCCAGCTCTTGTACACGTGAGTCGCTACCTCTCTACAGAGCAGACAGTACAGTTGTGGGTGACGGCAGCGACGTGCGCGTGCAGCTGGCTCACTCTGGGCGGCGAGGACGCAGCCGAACACGCGGCGGGCTCGCTGCCCGACCGCATGCCGC
This sequence comes from Mythimna impura, assembly GCA_905147345.3. Lineage (NCBI taxonomy): Eukaryota > Metazoa > Arthropoda > Insecta > Lepidoptera > Noctuidae > Mythimna > Mythimna impura. The sequence continues at coordinate 11,111,205 of LR990343.1, read as the reverse complement.
TGTGCCGCGCGCTGCTTGCCATCGTCCAGCTCTTGTACACGTGAGTCGCTACCTCTCTACAGAGCAGACAGTACAGTCGTGGGTGACGGCAGCGACGTGCGCGTGCAGCTGGCTCACTCTGGGCGGCGAGGACGCAGCCGAACACGCGGCGGGCTCGCTGCCCGACCGCATGCCGCTGTGCCGCGCGCTGCTTGCCATCGTCCAGCTCTTGTACACGTGAGTCGCTACCTCTCTACAGAGCAGACAGTACAGTTGTGGGTGACGGCAGCGACGTGCGCGTGCAGCTGGCTCACTCTGGGCGGCGAGGACGCAGCCGAGCACGCGGCGGGCTCGCTGCCCGACCGCATGCCGCTGTGCCGCGCGCTGCTAGCCATCGTGCAGCTCTTGTACACGTGAGTTTCTACTAGGGACGACGTTTCTTTCTAATGAAGATCGATTTATGAATCGAAGTCTGCAGAATCGATTCAGTAATAAATCGAGTTCTGAAATATCGATCCTAAAGATCGTTCGGTTGGTTACCCTACAGGTACTGAGTCCTAAAAAGCATGAGACAGATGATCCTACAATCCACATGTATTGTGTTGTGTCGTGACTGGTAAATTGGATGTACAACATACTCGTACATATAAAAATTAGCTTGAGGAAAATAGGTGCTTTGATCGTTAAAAATAATAATATGAGTTTTCAGCAGGATAAAGAAATCAAATCACGATTTCAAGTTTCTGAGATTGATGCTCAAAATCGATTCTTTTTTATTTCGATTCGATTAAACAATTTAAAGATCGATTTAAAAAATCAGTTTTCTTGACCTATACAATCGATTCTTCGATTAATTGATCTCATCCATAGTCTCCTGCAGGTGGCTCACTCTGAGTCTGGCCAGAACAGAAAGAAAATAATAGGCAAATTTTTGTCCGAAGTTCTTCTATCTGTTATGTATTTTAATATATATATTAAAATCCATAACAGATCACCACATTTTATTACATGCCTTTGCTAATTTAAGAAGAATTACACGCCAAACTTTCTACATGTCTTCAGATGGAATTCAGCAGTGAGCGATACACCATTAGACGCGTGCGAAGCATGTTTATCAGCGGTGCGCGCGGCTGGAGGTACAGCGGCTGCAGCGCGCTACCCCGCTTCAGCGCTGCAACTGTTATCAGATCTTGCAGCGCTCGCAGCGCCACTCATGGCAAGGGACAACGTACCAAATTCTATAAATGAGGTACTCAGATCATTTTGTTTGAACTTGTCTTTATTTTCTAGCACGCACTGTAAGGAGTACGCGCTAAGCAACATTCGCATATCTTAGTTCATCAGCACGACTTGTTACTTATCAATTTGCATACTTATCATCTACTGTGAATAACCTTATTACGAACTGGGTAAATCAATTTTAACTGTGACATTTGAAAACTTAGTTAATTTTTCAGTAATAAATTTGATGATAATTTTTTCTTTTGTTTTCTTTTATAAGTAGTTTTTATGTTACATGTTATAATTTGTGTTACTTTGTAGTAATTCTTTTTTTTTATTTTCAAAAAAAAAAAGACAAATCATGCTGTGGCCTCCTGTAATCAATTACAGGAGGCCACAGCATGATTTGGGAGTGCACTAATTTAAAACATAAATGTAACCATTATTGAAGTGAAACTTCTCTATCGGGGTTGGACAAAAATTTTGTGTAACATTTTTTCGTTACGCGTCACATTTTTCCGTTACGCGCCATCTTTTTCTTATCCCTACCACGCGTGATTCGAAGTATACTTTCTCCAGCGGAGTAGGGATTGGTAAATGTCTCCAATGTATTTTGCGGCCCGTTTTGAGTAGTTACATTTTTGAAATCCAGGTGGCGATTGCATTTAACCAATTTCTGTAAAGTTGCATATAGTAAATTATTTTTTGAAAAATAACGTCATAAAGAAGTTTCACTTCTTACGAGTGTACGCTAGTACACGCACACATTTTTTTGTGTCTGTACATCCTTTTTTGGAGGTCCTTATAATTTTATAAATAAATAAAAATAAACTTGCTCAGTCAATCTTAGCAGATTAAACATATATAATTTACTAAAGCCACAGCATTCTTGCATGTCTAAAAATATTACAGATGGAAACATTTTCCATAGGAACTTCTTGCTGCCCTCATAACCTGCTGCGTCTCCCTGGGCGAGTGCCACGCCCACACGCTAGTACAGGCAGCTGAAAGCGCAGACGGGTCAGACGCAGCCAACGGCGCGCGGCAGCTCATAGAGCTGGTGCTGGCTGCGCAGGCGGCGCCCGGACATTACCCCCTGCACGAGACGAGGTCCAACTTGACGTTTGGGTTCTGGTATACTATACAGGTATGGCTTCGCACGCGTGGAAGTAGATAGTTGTCCCGAAGGAACATACTCTCCGGATAAGAGCCCTATAATATGCTATTCCAGGACATCGTCTACCCGTGTGCCAAATTTCATTGAAATCCGTTTAGCCATTCAAGTGTGAAGAAGAAACAAACATAGGTACACACACGCTCACAAAAATTCGCTTTATAATATTAGTTTGATTTCGTGTTGTAACTATGTGCAGTACCTGTTGTTATTAAGACACATTTGAACTGAGGATAGCGATTGTGACTGAGGAGTTCTTAGTGTGTCGATGGCAGTCAAAATAATAAGCTTGTCACCTTCAGTAGCGTCTATCAATTCTTTCTTAAGCTTATCATCGCTTAAATCTGTCACAGGTATGAGGCGGTGTTTTGTAGTAACTGACGCGAAATGTGGAGGAACAGATATCCCACTCCTACAAACTTTCTGGCAGAACATCTGCCACCTGGGCACGAACTGCAGTGGTCAATCTGGATATCTCTGAACCAATTGCGGGCTTAGGTTACCAAATGCAGAAACAATGAGGCCAAATGGGGTCTCTTTAACCCATACCAAACACAGTGCCAATGTGGATCTCCTCCACAGGACATGCGTCACGTCCGCATCTACTCAGCATGCACCTTCATCGACTTAAACGAGGTCAACGACAGATCTATTTGAGTCAGGAAGTAAAAGAAAAACTTAGTTCATTATTTATCTTCAGGACGAAGTGCTCAACCTAATGGACAGAACAAACGACATCCACCCAGTGTGGCGGCAAGTGTTCTCGCGACTGCTGGCGACGCTCGTGAGCAAGTCATCAGCCCCCGCCGATGTGTCTTTATCGAAAGACGACCTCGAACTACTGCGGTGCTACCGACAGGACATCGCCGACACTGTGGTGAGTACTTTGTGTAGCGCAAATTAAATTGATATTTATTTTTCAATATACTTACTCGAAAACCTGCTCTTATCTCTACTTTTAGGCACACAATATACTGTTTTCCGCACTAGTGCGGAAAAGTACACGAGATCGCCCCCGCCACAATTGATTGTATTAATCGTATCAGGCTGGGTGCTAAGCGACCCCCCGCGAGTCGCGCGTCAACACCTGTTTGTTTATTTCTTCGTAAGCAGAGATGTAACTTATCTAAGATACAAGTATCTGAAATACAGATACAAGATACAAAATACGTATCTTGTATCTGTATTTCAGATATTTTTTTAAAATTTATTTTGTATCTTGTAATTAAATACCTGTTGTTTGGTATCTTAGTATTTTGTAGATACTATGTTTGCTAAAATACTTTTAGTAATTGGTGATACTATTATGAAATCTTAGGTGACATTAATTTTAAATATTAATGTTGTTGTAGATAAAACTGAACGCGCTATTGAATCTTTAGGTCTTTTAGGGCCGAATTGATAGGTGGCGTGGCAATTCTTTCTTTCTACAAAATGTTATTGGCTATGCCCCTTGAGTCGTGTCATTTTTAATTATTCCGCATAATGCCTCTGTGGAGCGACTCTTCTCATTTGGAGGTATGCCTCATGAGGCCTCATCGAAGAAAAATGAGTGATAAACTGTTTGAAGAACTAGTTTTACTTAAGTCTCAATTAAAACCTTAAAAATATAAGTAATATTATGGCGTGTCACGTTTGCGCAATCAGTGCGATTTACAAAACTAAAAAAACACGCTTTTAGCACGCACAATAAATTAATCTTGGACGTCCGCCATATTGGATTTAAGTCACGTGACTATAAAAAATAGTCACGTGACTTAAATCCAATATGGCAGACGTCCAAGATGGCGGACAGGCTATTTGAAATGCACCCCCATGATATGGGTATCAAATGAAAGGGTTTGCTGTCAGGAATACGAAAAAAATAGTCACGTGACTTAAATCCAACATGGCGGACATCCAAGATGGCGGATTGGCTATTTGAAATGCACCCCCATGATATGGGCAATGGGTATTTTGTCCAAAAAGAGTAAAGATTACATAAACGCTCCACGCTTTCTTTCATAATAAATCATAGTATGAAGATTTGGCAAAGGGAAAACTCTTGAGTCATCAAAGTAAATGTCCGAATTATTTTGTAATTTTTAGTGTTTTGCTATAAGCGTGTTTTTTAGTTTTTTAAACTATTATTTTTATTATATCTTGTATTTCAGACACCATCACAGAAAGTTATTTGCATCTGGTATCTGAAATACTTAATTTAGAAGTATTTTGCATTTTGTATTCCAGATACTTAATTTAGAAGTATTTTGCATTTTGTATTCCAGATACTTCATTTAAGGTATCTTGTACATCACTGTTCGTAAGTATATTGAAAAACGTCGTTTTATGACACGTGGAAATTTGTCATTGCAGCACTCTGCTCCATAACACCCTCACCGCGGTTTCGGGCGAAATCCGCTTCGGTCGCAATGACAAACTTTCTCCACTTGTATCAAAATGTACTATTATTCATTTATTAAGACTTAATGCACTATTAAAAGAACACTGCACAAAAGTGGACTTAATGCCTTAGGTATTTTCTACCAGTCGACCTTAAGGTGGTGCAAAAACATAACATAGCAGGTGCAACTCAATAGAAAGATAAACCTACCTTATATCTGGTACAACTTCATAGAAAGTTTTCCTAAATTCGTAATTTTAAGTTACGGCGGCTATTCTCTGGGCCAGTGGCTTTTGGAACATGAAATTGGGTACTATCCTGTGTTTAATTTTGTAATAATTAAGGAATAACACTAAAAAGAAATCTTTAATCAAAATTGGTTATTAAATGAAGTAGCAATTAGCATTGCAGATATTGGTATCAGGAATAGTGGGGCTGTGGTGGGAACATTTCACTATCTCTTTTGTACACACGTAACCTAATGGCTTTGGCATTACATTTCACCGTGTGTATATATTCTGTTACTAGACTGTTTCCTCTTCCACCAGATTTGAACGTTTCAAACTTATTTAATATTGAACGAAATAATAAAAAAAATTGAGTCAACTACCCAACTATGAGTTTATGTGCATCGGTTTCCAGACATCACTTTTTGAGTTCTAAATGATTAGATAAGGTCAATTTGCACTACAATTTCGGGATTTTTTTACAATGGAGGAGGGTTGATAAGAGGTATGTTTTGCCCATCACACACTTAAGTTTGTTTCCGAGAATTTAAAAATGTATTTGTGTAGTTAAAGATATATATTTTTTTATTCAGTGACATTTACATGGCAAATAATGTAAGTCAATATAATTATTTCCCAAACAGAGAAGTGTTATACGAAATAATACCGATCGCGGTGCACGCGAAGATACGCCAGAGTTTATTTTTCCGTGTAGCATAGACACGCACAGTGAATTAAAATAAATTAGTATTCACTTAAAAGTTTATTAAGAGTAGTATCATTGAGACTCAAAATGAATATGGTTCATGATGCGCTAGTTTCAGATATAATAACTTAAACTGAATAAACGACAAAAAATGTACAAAAAAATGATGAAACACTCTCTGTTTGGGCAATATTGCTTTAACTTGCGATATTATTTATCTCGTAAATGTCAGTGAATAAAAAAATATGTATACAAATGCATTTAAAAATAACCAGAAATAGAAACTTTTATTTTTTGAGTGTGTGATGGGCGAAAAATGCCTCTTATCAACCTTCCTCCTTTCTTACTTAAATATAATTCATTCTAAAATCAACTTGAGACACAGTGATAAAGCTGATATTTATTTAAGCTGAACTTACATGAAGTCATTATAAAAGAAGAAAATGTGTTGATGTTACATATTGGAACAGATGTATTGCTACGGCATCCTAGGCGAGTGGTGCTGGACGACGGTGGAGGCGGCGTTCAGCGCGGCCAGCAGCTCGAGCGGGCGCGAGGCGGCGCTGCACGTGTTCGCGGCGCTGGCCGACGCCGCGCCCGCGCAGCGCGCCCCGCCCGCGCTGCTGGCGCTCATCCACCACGCCTTGCACGTGGCGCACACCTCCACTAATAAGCGGATGCTTAATACGGCGCTCGATTGTCTCGGTAAGTTCAACTCCGGCCGGCTTTCTGAATTGAGTATGTTGAGTTAAGAACGTCTCATATTCTCTCATACTTATTAAAGTAGCCTTGACAGGTTTTTAGGCTAAAGTAGAGTTTGAGAATTACTCAAATTCAAATGTTTAAATCGGAAATCGAGAGTATGGCTCTCAGTTTAATCAAGCTTACTCAATCGCATTAATGCTGTGGCGGCATCTCAGCACACTGCACCGTCGGCCAGTCATTTGAAGAGCCGTGAAGCCTCTCCTAGCCTACACCACCAATCAAACCAATATGTCGAATTGCTCAGCTCCAACCCACTGCAGCCGGGGACACCGATTTACTGATCACCATCCCGACTTTTTGAGACCACCTCGATTCGACTGTCCCAATGCACCCAGAACAATACGGCTTCTCATTTTGACAATCATCGGACAGTTACCCAGAACAGACATAACACCCGTCTAGTCAGAGGATCCTCTCTTTTCACTAGAAGTTGAGCGTTTTCACAGAGCGGTACAACCGCTCTGTGAAAACGCTCAACTTCTTCTCAACTTCGTCGTAGTGATTTTTATAGGGGTAGATGTAATTCGCCTCACGATCGTTTATTTTAATGAGCTCTGCGTACATTTTCTCGTATTCTTCCATTGTCCAGGCGGCTACGCATCCTGGGTGTCATCAGTAGGCGAGGGTTGCGAGCTGGGCAGGGCGTGCGTGCGTGCCGCGGGCGCCGCGCTGCCGCGCTGTCCGCCCGCTGCTGCATTAGCGCTACGCAAGCTAGCCGCTGACTGCAGCGCTCCAGCCGCGGCACTAGCGCCTGACATCGTACAGGCTGCACAGGTTACTACTATTCTTGTGTATCTAAATGAATTTATTCTCAATCACAAAAAATCTCGCCTATAAAAATTGACTAAAATAGAGTCGTAAATTATCAATTTGGTTTCTCTATCGATATATAGTTAAAAACATCAATTTTCCTGCCCTTGTCCCGTTTTATTTGGGGTCGGCACAACACGTTTTTTTCTTCCATTCTGTCCTGTCACTCGTCACGCTATCACTAACTCCCTTTTCTTTCATATCACTTCTCACACAATCAATCCATCTTTTCTTTGGCCTCCCTCTCCCTCTCCATCCATCCACATGTAAATTCATAACTCTTTTAGCAACATGCGCTTCATCCCTCCTCTTCACATGACCATACCAAGATAAACGATTCCCTTTCAACTTTTCAGTCACTGGCGCCACTTTCAAACTTCCCCTAATATACTCATTTCTCACTTTATCTATTCTTGTCACACCACACATCCATCTTAACATTCTCATCTCCGCTACGTGCAATCTTTTTTCATCCGTCTTTTTCACAGCCCAACATTCTGATCCATATATACAGTATGACAGGCCTTATCACGGACTTGTAGATTTTACCCTTCAACTTGAGGGGCATCCGTGGGTCACAAGTTGTTCCCGTGACCTGTCGCCATTTCATCCATCCTGCGTTGATCCGATGTGTTACGTTCCGGTCTACCTCACCATCCCCTTGGACGAGCGACCCAAGGTACCGAAAGTCGGAAGAGATCGGTATGGGTGTTCCGGCGAGAGCTAAAGGCACTAGATTGGAGAGACCGCCGAAATCGCAGAACAAGTACTCCGTTTTGATTCTACTCAATTTCAGGCCAACACTCTCCAGTCTGTGCCACCACACCTCCAATCTGTTCTGGACCTCTAGGCCACTTTTGGCAACCATCACAATGTCATGAGCAAACAGCATACACCAGGCCTCTTCCTGAATGTTCGACGTCAGAGCGTCCATTATCATTAGGAAGAACTAAAGGCTAAGAGCCGACCCTTGATGTAAGCCGACAGCCACATTGAAACTGCCAGTGGTGCCCACTGTAAACCGGACTTGGGTACTGCATCGACAGTACATCGATGGGATCAACTGCACATACTTCCCAGGCACACCTTTCTCCTTAAGGGCCCACCACAGAACCTCACGAGATACCCGGTCGTATGCCTTTTCGAGGTCAACGAATACCATGTGCAAGTTTTTATGCGCACCTATGTATTTTTCGCACAGCTGGCGTATAGCAAAAATGGCATCCGCTGTACCCCAACCTATAAAACCGAATTCTTTCTGTGAAATTTTGCTCTCTTCTCTCAGTCGCCTTTCAATAACTTTCTCCCAGGCTTTCATAGTATGTGACATTAGCTTTATTCCTCTATAATTGTTGCACTCAAGCACATCACCTTTGTTTTTAAAAATGGGCACCAAAGAGCTATTGCACCACTCATCAGGTATGGCTTCTTCCTGCAACAACTTATTGAAGAACAAAGCCAACCACGTCCATCCATCCACTCGCAATAACTTCCACACTTCAACTGGTATTCCATCTGGACCAATGGCTTTACCATTCTTCATTCCATTTACTGCTATTCTAACTTCATCCATACTAACCATTCTCACTAACCCCAAATTCACTGGTTTATTCTCTAAAACCCCACTCCAATTATTTTCCTCATTAATCAGTCTTTCAAAATATTCCTTCCACCTCTTTTTGATTTTCTCATCATCTGATAGAACCATTCCAATTTCATCTCTTATACATCTTACCTGGCAAACATCCCTCGCCTTTCTCTCTCTTAAAATATATATAGTTAAAAACATGGTACCAAAATTCAGGCTTACTACATAAATAACTGGTTTTGTCTTACGCATTTACGGGATATTGATTTTTTTTTTCTTTGTTATAAAAAATAGACCCCTGTTTACATCAATTATACATCGAAACAATAAGATATTAGCTTACAATGTATTTGCCAGACATTCCAAAGCAACTCGGGTCGGTCGGACGCGTGGGTGCGGCGCCAGCTGGTGGCGGCGGCGGGCGCGGCGCTGGCGGCGGCGGAGCTGGACGCGGCCGGCCCTCTGCTGCGCCCGCTCGCCGACACGCTGCGGGACGAGCTAGAAGCACAGGTAGCTAACAATGTGTTCGCCACACATTCCACAACTCGGGTCGGTCGGACGCGTGGGTGCGGCGCCAGCTGGTGGCGGCGGCGGGCGCGGCGCTGGCGGCGGCGGAGCTGGACGCGGCCGGCCCTCTGCTGCGCCCGCTCGCCGACACGCTGCGGGACGAGCTAGAAGCACAGGTAGCTAACAATGTGTTCGCCACACATTCCACAACTCGGGTCGGTCGGACGCGTGGGTGCGGCGCCAGCTGGTGGCGGCGGCGGGCGCGGCGCTGGCGGCGGCGGAGCTGGACGCGGCCGGCCCTCTGCTGCGCCCGCTCGCCGACACGCTGCGGGACGAGCTAGAAGCACAGGTAGCTAACAATGTGTTCGCCACACATTCCACAACTCGGGTCGGTCGGACGCGTGGGTGCGGCGCCAGCTGGTGGCGGCGGCGGGCGCGGCGCTGGCGGCGGCGGAGCTGGACGCGGCCGGCCCTCTGCTGCGCCCGCTCGCCGACACGCTGCGGGACGAGCTAGAAGCACAGGTAGCTAACAATGTGTTCGCCACACATTCCACAACTCGGGTCGGTCGGACGCGTGGGTGCGGCGCCAGCTGGTGGCGGCGGCGGGCGCGGCGCTGGCGGCGGCGGAGCTGGACGCGGCCGGCCCTCTGCTGCGCCCGCTCGCCGACACGCTGCGGGACGAGCTAGAAGCACAGGTAGCTAACAATGTGTTCGCCACACATTCCACAACTCGGGTCGGTCGGACGCGTGGGTGCGGCGCCAGCTGGTGGCGGCGGCGGGCGCGGCGCTGGCGGCGGCGGAGCTGGACGCGGCCGGCCCTCTGCTGCGCCCGCTCGCCGACACGCTGCGGGACGAGCTAGAAGCACAGGTAGCTAACAATGTGTTCGCCACACATTCCACAACTCGGGTCGGTCGGACGCGTGGGTGCGGCGCCAGCTGGTGGCGGCGGCGGGCGCGGCGCTGGCGGCGGCGGAGCTGGACGCGGCCGGCCCTCTGCTGCGCCCGCTCGCCGACACGCTGCGGGACGAGCTAGAAGCACAGGTAGCTAACAATGTGTTCGCCACACATTCCACAACTCGGGTCGGTCGGACGCGTGGGTGCGGCGCCAGCTGGTGGCGGCGGCGGGCGCGGCGCTGGCGGCGGCGGAGCTGGACGCGGCCGGCCCTCTGCTGCGCCCGCTCGCCGACACGCTGCGGGACGAGCTAGAAGCACAGGTAGCTAACAATGTGTTCGCCACACATTCCACAACTCGGGTCGGTCGGACGCGTGGGTGCGGCGCCAGCTGGTGGCGGCGGCGGGCGCGGCGCTGGCGGCGGCGGAGCTGGACGCGGCCGGCCCTCTGCTGCGCCCGCTCGCCGACACGCTGCGGGACGAGCTAGAAGCACAGGTAGCTAACAATGTGTTCGCCACACATTCCACAACTCGGGTCGGTCGGACGCGTGGGTGCGGCGCCAGCTGGTGGCGGCGGCGGGCGCGGCGCTGGCGGCGGCGGAGCTGGACGCGGCCGGCCCTCTGCTGCGCCCGCTCGCCGACACGCTGCGGGACGAGCTAGAAGCACAGGTAGCTAACAATGTGTTCGCCACACATTCCACAACTCGGGTCGGTCGGACGCGTGGGTGCGGCGCCAGCTGGTGGCGGCGGCGGGCGCGGCGCTGGCGGCGGCGGAGCTGGACGCGGCCGGCCCTCTGCTGCGCCCGCTCGCCGACACGCTGCGGGACGAGCTAGAAGCACAGGTAGCTAACAATGTGTTCGCCACACATTCCACAACTCGGGTCGGTCGGACGCGTGGGTGCGGCGCCAGCTGGTGGCGGCGGCGGGCGCGGCGCTGGCGGCGGCGGAGCTGGACGCGGCCGGCCCTCTGCTGCGCCCGCTCGCCGACACGCTGCGGGACGAGCTAGAAGCACAGGTAGCTAACAATGTGTTCGCCACACATTCCACAACTCGGGTCGGTCGGACGCGTGGGTGCGGCGCCAGCTGGTGGCGGCGGCGGGCGCGGCGCTGGCGGCGGCGGAGCTGGACGCGGCCGGCCCTCTGCTGCGCCCGCTCGCCGACACGCTGCGGGACGAGCTAGAAGCACAGGTAGCTAACAATGTGTTCGCCACACATTCCACAACTCGGGTCGGTCGGACGCGTGGGTGCGGCGCCAGCTGGTGGCGGCGGCGGGCGCGGCGCTGGCGGCGGCGGAGCTGGACGCGGCCGGCCCTCTGCTGCGCCCGCTCGCCGACACGCTGCGGGACGAGCTAGAAGCACAGGTAGCTAACAATGTGTTCGCCACACATTCCACAACTCGGGTCGGTCGGACGCGTGGGTGCGGCGCCAGCTGGTGGCGGCGGCGGGCGCGGCGCTGGCGGCGGCGGAGCTGGACGCGGCCGGCCCTCTGCTGCGCCCGCTCGCCGACACGCTGCGGGACGAGCTAGAAGCACAGGTAGCTCTTCTTCTCTCTTCAGCAATAGTTTTGACATGGTTCTCATATCATACTTCAAAAATCAACTGCAATTTAACCACCGTTTGTTTGTGTGTTGCACAGACTATTTTTATATATTAAAAGGAGTGGCGGACCTAAAACACTTCCTTGTTGAACTCTGTAACAGACATTATCTTCGGCACTACACACGTTATTTATTTTTATTACATACGGTCTATCTTTTAGATGGCTTTCAAGAAGAGAGAATGTATACGCAGATGATAAAAGAGAGAATGATACGCAGACTGGAAATAATTATCCAGTCTGCGTGGAAGGATTGGATGGAAATGGATTGGAAGGATGGGAATGGAAACGATGTCAAAAGCTTTTCTAAGATCTAAAAACATTTACTTAACAATCTCAGATGTTAATAGCATCTTGCGTTAAAAGTTCTCTTCTAAACCATACATACTGTGCATTGAACATTGTATTTTTGCAAGTAGTTGAAGAAATTAATTTCTTATTGATTAATTTTTCTAAAATGCTTAAAGTGAAGGTATTCCAGTTATAAAACATAAGTTACCTAGCTGGCCTATCAGAGGAACAACAAAATCCTTAGATAAGTATGAAAGGTACTGCACTGTGCACTGGCACTGGACTGTGAAAATACGCCTCATGAATTTTGCAAATCTTAACTATCCGAGATCCCCTATCTGTGAAGATTGCCTTTGCTGCGGCCGACCTGGGAACTTACCATGACGTATTAAAGTGTCAGTTGTACGAGCGAGAAAAAGGGATGGAGCGGTCAGTGGATACGAAACGGGGCACTGTAGCACTGCGATGTAGGCCCATGTCAGATCCATGTTGACAGAGGCCCCCTGCGGGGGCCTCCTTTTTTCTGTCCATGGGTACACCAGTAACCTAACACAAAGGGGATAACGGATAACTTCGAACCTAACCTGCCCGTGTCGGGGTGCCCTAATCTTCCGAGCTGGCTTCGCTTCCTCTTTGGCAATTTTTAGGTGTAAGAATATTTTTAGGAGTTTTTCTACAATCTAGTCCTATGTCAAGTCTAAGTCGACGGAGGCCCTCTTTTTTCTGCCATGCGGGGGCCTCCTTTTTTCTATGACCTTAAGGTCAAGGTCATTCACCTTGGGTTTCCCAGACGTTTCCCATCGTTTTATTTATTTGACCTTGAGATTATGGTCATGACCTTGAGGTCAAGGTCATTCACCTTGGTTGTCCCAGACGTTTCCTATCATTTTATACATTTGACCTTGACCCCCTGAGTGTCCCGGGCGTTTTCCGTCGTTTTATAAATTTGCCCTTGACCTCAAGGTCATTAACATTGAGGTCAAGGTCACATGCGTTGTCCCCCGATGTTTCCCCACCCTTCTACTCCCACATCCCAACGGATCCCGAAGGCTTGATTACGCGTTGTTTTTGTGTGAATTTTTTTTAAGTCTTTTGTAGCAAAATTTTCTAAGTCTTTTTTCCTCAGTGGCCCGTTTCGTACACTCCAACCGATGGAGCTATACACCCTGTACATATAGCTCCATCCCTTTTACAGTATAGTTTAAGTCTTTAAACGAATCGCGTTAAGAGCTCGCTGTAGCACTGGTGACTTGTTACATTGACGGGCTATAGGAGCGAGTAGTAAGCCTCTAATATATTCCATCAGGCAAGCGACACATCGCGCGCAGTATTAGCAGCAGAATGCTGTGCAGCGCTGCTGGGTTCGTTGGCGCCACGCGGTGCTCTAGCAGCGGCACTGTTCCGTACGTTAGCACCTGCGTTACCTCCCTATGCCAGCAACCAGCCACTTGTTGAGGTAAGTATTGTTACGTATGTACGTGGGTAGTCAAATGCCGGTTTACTAGTAGAATGACTTTATTTACCACTAACAATTGCACTTTGTCCAAACAACCAATCGCTATGAGCACTAAAATCCGTTTCACTATCGCATGGGTCATTAGAGTCTATCCCTTATCACTTATTGCAATTCGCACTTATATGGCAGTTAAAAATTAAAAAATTCTTAAAAAGAATTCTCTGAGAATTACATATTTCACGTGACATGTTCATTTTCCGCAGTCAATGTTCCACATACTGAAGCAGACGGTGTCGTCACTGATCGACGACTTGCTGCCACTGGTGGCAGACATCGCGCAGCTGATCGTCGCCGGGTTCAACACGTACCCGTGTGCTTCGGGACTGGACGTCGTCAAACTGGCAAGTGACACTAACATCTTACATTGTTGTGATATATAGCATTATTGTACACTTATACTAATATTATAAAGCGGAAGAGTCTGTGTTTGTTTGAACGCACTAAACTTAGGAACTACTGGTTCGAATTGAAAATTTTTGCATTAAATTACCCAATAAGGGTACAATTTTTTTTTTATTTGATATAAACTAGTGCTTGATTGCGATCCTACCCGATGGCAAGCAGTGATACAATCGTTGATGGTGAGGCGCACTAGTTTATTGTCACCTTTGTACAGTGTTTCGTTAGTGTATAAAAATTCAATAAATAAATATTACTGTATCTAAGTAGATATGTCACTGTAATTTAATGCGGTGGCTCCCTAAAAAACGCGGGTGAAACCGCGTGGGATAGCTAGCCATTTACTATTTTTTCTTGGTGTAACTAAACAGACACTCATTGTGCCGCTCTCCGAGGTAGAGAAGTAGCATAATTTCAAACTACGAGTAATATTTACTGAAAGGTTCAAAACGCGCGCGGCGTGTTAACAGCCTGAAAGACGCACCCATGTACGTTTCATAAAATTGTCTTTGATATCGCTTGTTTGAAGCAAGGACTTATAACGCCTGTGAAGCAGTGTCTCCCTCTAGCTGTGTGCATATATGAAGGTGCGCATCATTTGGCAGGTGGTGCTAGCCTTAGGCAACGAATGGGCGGGTGCGCGCGGGCTGCTGCACGCGAGCGTATCCTCCAGCGTGCGCGCGCTCGCTCCTGACCCGTCAGCGCGCCCTGATCTCACTGAAGGACTGTTTACGTTACTGCAAGCTGTCACCAAAAAGAAACCGCACTTTATCGACTGGTTGGACGATATACTGCCCGATTTAGTGGAGTTAGGTGAGTGTTTTCTTCATCATCTGCTTTAATTGCACGTCATCCAATTTGATCCCCTCTTTTGCCGAATTTGCTGCCAGAATTAGTTATTGACTTAGTATTTTTGATTCGGCTATCGACATTTACTATTACGGGTACTTGTAGTCGACACTATTGAATTGTATGTGTAAAACAGAGCTCAGCAACGCCGCGCCAGCAACATCTGAAATCTAAACCAAACGGTGTATTAATATAGTTTGTTGGGGCCAAAATGCGTTCAGCGCAAAACTTGTGTCAACGATCGCTTTCAAAACCGTCAGTTTCGTCATGTGTCGTAGAGAGGTTTACGTTGCCTTACCGATTGTACGAAAAGGGATAATTAGGCCGCTTCTAGCAGTCCCCGGAGTGTCTACATCCTCTGTGGGATTTGACCATTATTACAAAATTTCTTAAGAAAAATGTTAAGTATAATTTGCCACAAATTGTGAATCAAACATCAGGAACCGACGACGTTGTAGCCCTAATAGAAGATGGCAAAACGATTTGGACTTTTGCCCAAAATACTGGGCTCAGTAGGCAGTGCAGTAAGACAGTATTCTGTCAGTTCACCAAAAATTAATTTACAAATTTTTTTGTTTACACCTGCTTCTATGAACCTCTTTGGTCTAATGCTATCGTGAATGGAGTATAGATAGTGTTTTTTTTTTAATTCGATGATAATGTGTTAGTTCTCTTCAAAATCGGGCCTGAGGCTCTTTTGATTGTTTTTCACATTTCATAATTTTGAATTTCGCTATCCACGCCGACTTAAAAAATTCACGTATAAATGAAAACATTTCCATTGTGTACCAGCATGCGGTTGCGTGCGCATGTGGGAGGCGGGCGGCGCGCGCGCAGCTTGCGGCTGGCTGTCCGCGCTGGCGGCGGTGCGGCCGCACGCGCTGCAGCCCAGCGCGCCCGCGCTCACTGCCGCGGCGCTCACGTGTATAGGTAACTACTTTGTGTAGCTGTATACTTATAGCATGCGGCTGCGTGCGCATGTGGGAGGCGGGCGGCGCGCGCGCAGCTTGCGGCTGGCTGTCCGCGCTGGCGGCGGTGCGGCCGCACGCGCTGCAGCCCAGCGCGCCCGCGCTCACTGCCGCGGCGCTCACGTGTATAGGTAACTACTTTGTGTAGCTGTATACTTATAGCATGCGGCTGCGTGCGCATGTGGGAGGCGGGCGGCGCGCGCGCAGCTTGCGGCTGGCTGTCCGCGCTGGCGGCGGTGCGGCCGCACGCGCTGCAGCCCAGCGCGCCCGCGCTCACTGCCGCGGCGCTCACGTGTATAGGTAACTACTTTGTGTAGCTGTATACTTATAGCATGCGGCTGCGTGCGCATGTGGGAGGCGGGCGGCGCGCGCGCAGCTTGCGGCTGGCTGTCCGCGCTGGCGGCGGTGCGGCCGCACGCGCTGCAGCCCAGCGCGCCCGCGCTCACTGCCGCGGCGCTCACGTGTATAGGTAACTACTTTGTGTAGCTGTATACTTATAGCATGCGGCTGCGTGCGCATGTGGGAGGCGGGCGGCGCGCGCGCAGCTTGCGGCTGGCTGTCCGCGCTGGCGGCGGTGCGGCCGCACGCGCTGCAGCCCAGCGCGCCCGCGCTCACTGCCGCGGCGCTCACGTGTATAGGTAACTACTTTGTGTAGCTGTATACTTATAGCATGCGCTACGTGTGCTTCTTTTTCATCTTAGCATGTCGATGACAGTTTTTTGTTTTAATTTAAATTCCTTCCCTGGCCCAGTATTCGGCCACGGCAAGGTAACAGGGCACGTGACGATGGAAGTGGAACATGGTCTGCGGAGAGATGTCGAACAAACTAAAAATTGGAACCATCCGAGAACCCCCATCTATAGAGATTGTCTTTGCTGGGCCCAACCTGGGTGCGGCGTCTGTTTAGAATTTTCCAGGTTGGCCATGGCAACTCGTGTCCAGGCGAGAGGCTCTCCGACGGCTCAATAAAAGCATCAGGAGGTTTAAGCTTCTCCTGCCAAAGGTCGCATCTATCTAAGGTGGTGTTACTTACAGATGGTCTCACGCTAGCAGCAAAACTTTTACGACTTTTGAGTCTCAGTGCACCGAGCTGTAATTGTGCATTGGATGGCGAGGGTCGTTTTGTTGTTTCGTCCTTTCTAGATGGCTAGCCACAGCCCTGCGAATTTCTGGAGGTGCAACACCGATTAGTGGATACAGCATTCGTACCGGTGTCGGTTTAAGGCAACCAGTGGAAATTCGGCACGTCTCATTAAGTGAGTACTCATATAAAATCCACTAAGTTGGAGTGGGCAGAGCGGCTCTATACTGGACAGGCATATTCACCAGCGGAGAAGGGGAATACTATTCCATTTGTTCGCAGAACTTAGGGAAACGCCCCCCATCTAGTGGATGTTAGGGACGTAGCAGCTTGTTTCTTGTATGCACTTTCCGTTTTTAACCGACTTCAAAAAGGAGGAGGTTTTATGTTCGGCTGAATGTATGTTTTTTTATGTATGTTTACCGATTTCTCGTTCAATTGTGGACCGATTTAAAAAAATGTTTTTGTGTTTGAATGGTTATGCTTCCGAGTTGGTCTCATAGAAATATTGTTATGATCTGATCGTGAACTTCGAAGATATGGAACAGAACTCCTCATAGGATCACAGCAGAACCGTCGTAACAAGTAAAATTTCTTTGTTTATGCGTGTATTCGATGACTGACTGAAAGAAGAGGGGAATATATCGAACTGATCTGATGATGAAGCCTGAAGTTAGACACCGGAACTCTGTAATAAATTAATGTAATCTAACCGTGTTTGGGATTATTAGAATTGTCATGAGATGCACTCTGGCTATAAGGTGTCTCCTTAAAATCATTGGCTTGGCAAGTTAATGCCAGGTCGTCTGCATACAGAAAGCGGGTTATGTTAGGGCTCACTGGTTGGTCATCAGTGTAAACGTTAAACAGCAAGGGAGCCAGACCACTACCATGCGGCAATCCATTTTTTTTGAGTTCGCCACTTACTTTTATCGTTAAGAAGTCTTGTAAAGACTTGAAAGCGTCGGTTACTAAGGAGTTCTCTAAGAATTTGAGTAAATTTGGGTCTTCTATTAGGTTGGTAACTTTCCACAACAAGCGCCGAATGTTGACAGTATCGTAGGTAGCCGACAAGTCCACAAATACTGCGCCATCACTTTCTTGGTTTCGAATCCATCCTCAATATGTTGCGTTAGGTTTAGAACTTGGCCGCAGCAAGATTTTCCAGATCGAAATCCAGCTTGCTCTGGTATGAGTTTTGGGTCGACGAGTTTTGTGAGACACAACAGTAGTAGTTTCAAACAGTTTGTAAGTGTGGCAGAGTAGAGATATTATTGGGCGAAAGTTTTTAGGATCGTCATGCTGTTTTCCAGGCTTGGGAATAGCAATAACTTTTGATCTTCTCCAGAGGCGTAGTATGATCTCCGTCTCCAAGCAGTCGTTGAAGAGTTGCAGCAAACACGACGCAGATACTAGGCCAAGGTGTTTCAGCTTTTCGACTGAAATGTCGTCAACTCCGGAGGCCTTATCAGAACTCAGCTTCAAGCACAAGCGTGCACCGATGGTGGCTGGAAATCGGTCTGCGATTCCCGATGCTGGGCTGGGGATCGAGGATGTACGTTCCCTCAATCTTGCGGCCGCCTCCTTCGCTAGTATTACCGCTTCGCAAGGACACCCATTCCCTCTTGCTCCAGACCAGGGCCTGAAACAGAGGTCGCCGCCGCCGTTCGCCTCCGCTAGGACACGGCGGTGCTCCGCCCAAGCTGGGCACACCTCAACCGTGTCCTACGGTGACACCCGGGCGTTTCTTCCGCCTGAATCCGGAACAAGAACCTCCCGAACATACCATTTCCAGTGAGGACCCGTGTCATGTGGAAGGTGAGGACGCCGTGGCGCCTCTCCTGCCACTCCTCAAAGAAGGAACTTACCGCCGCTATTGATATGTCATGTCTGTGGCATGTCCTGGGACTGACAGCTGAAGATTCAAAACTCGAAGAAAATAGTGTAATGCAAACAACACAAACAAGTTTACTGACTTCTTCCCCAGAAGTTGCCACGTTCTGGTTTCAATGTAACTTAGATAGAAAAACATTTGACTCGGCTTTTTTAGCCTTAAGGAATCACCAAAATACCTTCAGATTAAGTCTGATGTTCTTTTTAGTGTTACTGATGTATGTGCTGTAGCACTTTTTGATGATTTCTTTCATATTTTATGTCCATGGTATTTTTGTTTATGTAGTCGTTACCGGCCGTAGCCAAACAATATATACTGAACAGCTGGAACACGCTCATTTTATCCATTTCGCTTTGTCAATTTCAAATGCTTCTACTTTCTTTTGACTAATTCGCTCATAAATATTAGGTGGAGCAACACCGCGCAACCAAATCGAGCCGTTAGCTGAGCTCCTGCTGGCACTGAACCGCGCGGCGTGGCGGGACGCCGAGCTGGCGGGCTGGCTGCGCCACGCGCTCGCCACGCCCGGCTTCCCCACGCACCACGCCACCGACCCGCACAAGCACAAGTTCATACAAGCCGTCATCAAGTGAGTACACTACTGCTGGCACTGAACCGCGCGGCGTGGCGGGACGCCGAGCTGGCGGGCTGGCTGCGCCACGCGCTCGCCACGCCCGGCTTCCCCACGCACCACGCCACCGACCCGCACAAGCACAAGTTCATACAAGCCGTCATCAAGTGAGTACACTACTGCTGGCACTGAACCGCGCGGCGTGGCGGAATCTAGGAAAATTTCCACACTTTTCATGCGTCTAAGATGACTTTCACATTTCTTCACATATACGCAAGGCAACTGGTAAAGAACACTGCGCGGTCAGTCGCAACCGTCGATATTTATTTTCTTGGTTTTTTTTTTGTATTGTATTATTGTAATTAAAGCTTAACTTACTTACCTTTGTCATCAGAGAGAAAAGCAGCAAACGACGGTTACTAGAGACAGTGCAAGAGTTCTCTCTAGTTTGCCGCGGCCTTGTGGACACCGAGTACGCAAGACAGACGCTCGCGTCCAAGCAACTGGTGGCGTGAACACCACTGAACTTAGTTACGAATATCAATGTTCTCACAACCTCGCCTCTCCTATTAGGTACACCTAGTAGTTATATAGTTACGCTTAGAATAGTATGGTTCGTTTATCTCATGAAGCCTCGTCTATTATAAAGCTACTCGACCGGCCTTGTATTAAAGGCATTGGGATGCATAGTGCGCACTATGCATCCCAATGCCTTTAATACAAGGCTGAAAAATGGTTAACCACTATTGCACATCTAAAAATAGGTATTTTCTGGGTTTTTATTTTTGTATATTTTATACTAAACAACAAATAATACTCCAGTCTTATTCTGAAATCAGCATGTATCAAAATTGGTAATAAAATGAAACGGCAATTAGTATTTCAAATAGTGGTATGAGGAAGCGTGGGAGCGTGGTCGGAACATCTCGCCATCTCTTTTCTACGTGCGTAACCTCATAGAAGTGACGTCACATTTCAGTTCGTGCATCCTTCCATCATCCAGTACCCAATTATATACACACTTTATAAGACCGAGCCCGCTTCTCGAGACAAACGAACTATATCTTTGTTATGTTTTCCTATCGCTTTAGGTCACTCGACAAAACACGCAGTTGAAGATTTTACATGAACTATCGTGAATTTTATTATTATTCTGTAAAAATTGACATTGTAAATAGTGCATTAAATCGTGATAATCATCTGTATATAGCCGTAATGATGTCGTTATAGAGATCTAAATAAAATACCAAAAATACTTTTTTGTCTATTTAATTTAAAATAATTCATATGTAGAACACTATTGGGTAATATTTTAAACTTAAACTATCGATTTTATAAATAAATTAATTTAAACGTATACTATATGAATATTAATTGGATAGATCAAAATGTAACATAGAAATGCTTTATAATATACTAAGATCCCAGAGCTGTCAGACATAACTTATTTTCACATGGATGAAACCTTAGGGTCTCAGTAGCGTCTCATGTGCTTTGAATACCTGTGTACTTGTGGAGCTCCCCCTTGGGGAACTTTGGCAGGTACGAGGTGAGAAAGGAACTAAAAATAACGAATTACTTAACTTAATGTTTTATGGCTGATTTTTATATGTTTTGTAGAATATTATTCTAAAGTAGTATCATAAGTGTCAAACACTTTCCATGGACCAAAACTTCTGTCAGACGCCTTAAAGCTCCACATAAAGTAAATAAATTTTACTTATTTTTACATGTCTGATTTTAAATATGTTATTAAGGTAACTATTACAAAGTTATATTTCATTAGTCAGACAAATTGTAGTGACCAAACATCCAGTCAGTGCATGAAATCGTCTCACTCGCTCTGAAACGCATGCGTGCTCTCGCGCTCATACTCTCGGCTGAATAATTTTTGTGTTTAGGGGATGTTTGGTGACTACAATTAGTCTGACTACTGAAATATAACTTTGTAATAGTTACCTCCATAACATATTTAAAAATCAGACATGTAAAAATAACTAAAGTTAATTTTTTTTTTTTTTTTGAGCTTTAAAGTGTCTGACAGAAGTATGATCCATGGAAAGTGTCTGACACTTATGATACTACTTTAGAATAATATTCTACAAAACATCTATAAAAAAACAGCCATAAAACATTAAGTAACTCGTTATTTTTAGTTCCCTTACCTCGTACCTGGCAAAGTTCCCCAAGCACACAGGTATTCAAAGCAGACGCTACTGAGAACCTAAGGTTTCATCCATGTGAAAATAAGTTATGTCTGACAGCTCTGGGATCTTGGTCTATAACAATGATTTTGCTATATCTAATTTAGAAGAGTAACGATACGCTGAAGTTTGTGTTAACCTACACTTACATGACTAAGGTTGCCAGGTAAAAAAAATATAGGAAAGGCGGATAGACCTGATACTTTAGCCAGATATTTTTTTCCATAGAGTATTTTTTTACGTATGAATAATTTTGTCATGTAAATGTGCACATAATGTTTTACATCAAAATTTTGGAAAGTAATATTTAAAAACATCTATCATCTACTAATTTTAGCCGGACAAAGGTGTAAAAAGCCGAAATTGACCGGCTAAGTAGTAAATTCTGGCAACCCTATTAATATCTCTAATATTATTTTATTATATTAGAACCAGAATATACCAACACTGAGCAGTCTACAACTATTAAAATAAGATCTAATTAGTTTCTAGGCGTTGTGTAGATCGAAATTATTACTGGTGGCTTTGGCGCCTTTTTCGCTAAGGCCCCCAGTAATAATTCCGATCTACACAGACGAAGCTATTACCATCACTTTTTCTCGCTCAAACATTGAGACCAGGCGGCCCGTTACAATAAGAAAACATCCTGCCTAGAAATTGGGCGGTGCGGCTTATTATTCTTGTAACTGTCTCAATATTATACGCATTTTATTGCACCCATTTGCACATAGGCAACCCATTCACTCGTTGACTTAAGCCTCAGATACATTAGAGGAAAAAATGTCCCCCAACATGACGGCCAATGCTGTCAAATTGTCCGACAACATGTCCCGCGTCATTCAATGTGTTGTAAAATATTTGGGGACAAGTTGCGGGACACGGGGCGACGTTGCAGCATCACGTAGATTGGTGGTAAAACCGTCGTAACCACAAAAACGATGTAACTGATAAAGAAATTCACAGCTACGATATGATAATAATCACGTAAAGGTCGCATTACCGCGCTCACACAGATATTGCCTATGTTGGCAGGTTTACAACAACAATCATATAGAATACACATTTAAATTCGAAAGCTCTGTTACGAGTTTCATAATTATTATACAATCACAGTTTAATCACATAACTGTATCCAACAGATGGACAGACAACTGGCTCTATACAAACGTATTACAGTAAGAACGAAAAAAGTAGTCTACCATACAAACTAATATCCGATACCACTTCAAACGGTAAGGTTTATTTTCGCTTGCAAAAATAATCTATATCTATATATATAAAAGAAAAGTCGTGTTAGTTACACTATTTATAACTCAAGAACGGCTGAACCGATTTGGCTGAAAGTTGGTGGGGAGGTAGCTTAGAACCAGGAGACGGACATAGGTTACTTTTTTTTTTAGTAGGGTAGAGTAAGGTAGAGTAGGATAGAGTTGGGTAGAGTAGTCAGTTGACGGGAGCGAAGCTGCGGGCAAAAGCTAGTTATATATAAATGAATCCCTATTTCCCTTGGACCAAGGGAACGTGACGCGTAATGACGCGTGAACGGCTGGACCGATTTCACTATTTTTTTTTTTTTTTTTGTTTGTTATTGTGAGGAGAAGGTAGTTATGAAAGAAAAAAATTAAAAAATTGGTAGTAGGGTAGAGTTGGGTAGAGCAGAATAGAATAGTCAGTTGACGGGAGCGAGGCCGCGGGCAAAAGCTAGTATGACATATATTCTAAACACTGAGGCTGACCGGTTGGCAAAATTGGGAATTGATGAGGGAAAGGAGGTAAATATTGGAACATATTATGTGGAATTATTACCAAAATACAAAAGCAAATGTTATGAACTTTGGAAAGAATATTTTAATGAAAGATCCAAGGATAAAGGCATATGGTATAGATCAATGGTATCGGAGCCTCCTCATATACCATGGTTTTACAACACTAAATGGGGCTGGTTGTGATCACGCACAGACTGCGATTTGGACACATACCCCTCAATAAGTTTGGATTTTTAATGAAAAAAACCGACTCACCAAATTGTGATGTATGTGGAACACCAGAACATGTAGTACACTTATTGTTGGAATGTGCCATATTTCAGTCTGACCGAGTAGAATTATTTAAGGATTCAAACTTAAATATGTATGATGTAGGTGTATTTCATCATCATCATCTTTTATCGACACCTAATTCGGAGGCTGCCTCCAAAGTATTTATGTTCGCTAGGCTACGTTTTAGTTAGATAATGTATGATGGGACTGGCATACACGTCCGTGTAAAAGTCCCTAATAAAAAATAAAGAGAAAAAAAAAATACTGACGCCACTACAACAGTAGCGTCATACGTTCCTGGCATACCCCGCGTCCGAATAGAGAGCAATCGTTGCGTAATTACGCGATCGTCATCATTTTTTTTGACTGGCCTGTTGGTCTAGTGGTTAGTGGCCCTGACTGCTATGCCGGAGGTCGTGGGTTCGATTCCCACCCAGGACAAATGTTTGTGTGATGAGCACGATCATTTGTTCTGTGTCTGGGTGTAATTTATCTATATATGTATGTATTTAGAAATATATAAGTATGTTTACCAGTTGTCTAGTACCCATAACACAAGCTCTGCTTAGCTTGGGACTAGACGGCGTTGTGTGATAGTTGTGGAATATTATTATTATATTATTATTATTATTTACAATGAATCTAGCTACTGCCAGCAGCTTCACCCATGTGAAAGTAGGTTTTTTGATACGAACTTAGGACCTTTATTTATAAACCGGGGGATTTATCCCTTTTGGAGGGTGAATTTAGGAAAATCCTTTCTTAGCGCATGCCTACGTTATAATAACTGTCTGCGTGCGCTTATGGCGTATAAAATTCGCGTTGTCAGAAACATCATAATTTTCCTGCTATTTAATTGGTGTCGGCGCAGTATGTCTTCATTCATACATACTGCTCTATTTTCCATCATCTGAATATTGACCTTATTATTATTATTATAGATAGCTAGCCTATACTGTCCCATTACTGAGCAGACGCCACCCTCGTTTCATAACAAACTTAGTGATAAAAAAAACATAATTATGCTAGTAATGTTGTCAGCCGTTTGTCCGACCGACTCTGTTGGATTACTCATGTGATTTACGAATCCGACTCATCTTTAGATTCTTGTGCATTAGCGCTTTGACATTTACCGATCTCGACATCAAAATCTAAGAATTTGTCGGGTTCGCAGTGCCTGTTCTTGAAGCGAAGGAAGTTGAGTGCTTGGTCCAGCGTCAGGTGGAAGCAATCCTGGCGGCTCACGTTGAGAGAAGAGCTTTCGAGGTCGCTGTGCGTGGCTCGGGCGTATTTGAGGCTTCGAGAGTTGTGCTGACCTTCCACTGTGACCTAGATTTAATAAGAATACTATAGTATGTGTGGGATAAGGTATGAACGAGATTTTTGGAGCATGATATTATTTCATTATCAACACATAGTTTGAGAGAAACAAGATACAGTAAACGTAAGTGTGCATTATCTATTTAACATATCTGACGATACTTGCAAAGTAATCGTTACATACCACAGGCCTTTATTTTCATTAAGATGAAGTTTACCATAATAACAGATATATACGTAAGCTATTTTTTATTTTTTTGTATTATGTAATTAGTGAATAAGTCGTTGGAGTACCTTAATATAAATAAATAAATGAGTTAAAATTAATTAAAGTACTCGACGAGGAATACGAAAAATATCACAAGGGTACATACATATTAAAAGTAACATGTAAAACACCTGTTGTAAATAATGTGGATTTTGTATAATAAACAGAGGTCGGAATTAGGTAGAGTTCCCGAGCCGATTTCATACAGCGAAAGAATAAAGATATTCTCAAATCCCGAGATTAATTTTAAAGAAAAGATTTTTTATGACACTATCAGAAATATAGCAGAAAAAATTTCTTAGCCTATATGTTATATGTGGTGGCGCCTAACACCAATTACTTGATTTGTGGAAAAAATATAAATTGAATGCGGATACCCTGGCGCAGGGTTTTAGGCTGGTTTGAACAAAAAAATGAATAAAGTGGACTATATTGATGCGGTGTAGAAATTCGCAACTATACGTGGCCTTGCAAAATGCGACTTATGGACGACGGAAGCAGGTTTTGGGCCTAGGAAAATTGGGCTAGGAACGCACACTGACCTGGATTCGTCCGTCGAAGCGAAGGCTTAATCATGGCTTGATGGAAGCTCTCGAACTGTCTCCACGCACTTGCAAATTCATCACGATGTTCGTAACAGCAGCTAGGTTTTAACACTCGTAACAGTTCGCTAATCGAAATATATATAAGAAAATATTAAGCTCTAACGCGTGGCACACATCACAGAGGTTTTTACAAGATTGAAGAGTTGTCTTTCATAGAAGTTTCCCGATCGAAGATGACAGAGCAAAAAAATCAATCAGCGTGCGCGTGGGAAAAAGATAGATATAGGGGGGATGATTTTTCATTTTGCAAGGCACGCAACTTCTACCCCACAATTGGAATTATAAAAATTATGAAACCCAACAATATGTATATAAGTGTATAAATTTGTAAACCTTACCTCATTTAACGTAGAGAAATCTTTTTTCAATGAAAAATACTAATAAAAATAATTATATGTTTTATCTTTGTTTTATCTGCCATACATATCTATATCTGAGGTTTTTATTATTATTTATTTGTAATATTATTGGCCACACGAGATTTTTCATTAGAAATCCCTGGAAGATCTATTTTAATATCAACATTTTGATGCAAGTACATGAATAACTTCTACCTAATTCCGACCCCTGATAATAATACTCGGGGAGTATTATTATACAAAGTCCACATTATTTATTAGTCTCTCTAACGTTACTATCTAGACGCATTCAAGGGGAATTCAAGAATATGCCATGTCAAAGAAAACTTCAACATACCTCATAAGTGTAATGCTTGGCCTTGCGCTTGGGCCCGATGTAGGCCACATACACGATGACGCCCCACGTGCGGATGTCCACGTCCACGCGCAGGTGGAAGTACTCCTCCATCGCCATGATGAGCCAAGTGTCGTGCTGCTCGGAGTTCACTTTCATTGAGAACTTGTGTTTGCGCCCGATCTTCACTATCGGAAGGTGTTTACACTGAAACGAAGGAAGGTCAAAATTTTGTAAAACCTGTATGACTAGGATCTCAAGGAACTTAGGATTTTTATCACTTACAGGGGGTTTTCCAATTAACCACTGTCTCAAATAGCCAGTTTTAAAATGACGTTGTTTCATTTACAAAAAAAAACACCGTGAAGAACAATCTATATATATAAAAGAAAGTCGTGTTAGTTACACTATTTATAACTCAAGAACTGCTGAACCGATTTGGCTGAAAGTTGGTGGGGAGGTAGCTTAGAACCAGGAGACGGACATAAGATACTTTTTTTTTTTTGAGTAGGTTAGAGTAAGGTAAAGTAGGATAGAGTTGGGTAGAGTAGGATATAGTAGTCAGTTGACGGGAGCGAAGCCGCGGGCAAAAGCTAGTTCATTATAAAACACGTGTCTTAACTTATCCAGACTAATTAAAAATTACAAATTATTTTATGCTTGGTTACAGAGGCTAGGCTGGAGTTAAAAGTCCTAATTGAAAAGGTAAACACCTCCAAAAAAAAAAAAACTGTGTATTCGAGTTTGTTGTAATAAAGAAATCCATGCATGTTATTTGAAAAGACGATAATTTTATTTCACCATCTTTACCATCATTTGGCGAAAAAATCACAGACGAAAATGCAAAAAGAAAAATTCAGTCTAAAGGTGAACGCACACTTATCCGAACCGAACGCGCCGAACGAATCGAAAGAAAAGAATTTTAGAATTCTTTATATCGAAATCCGATGAAACCTCGCACACCTAACCGCGTCGAGGCGTCCGAATCTGGAAGGACTCCAGTATTTAAAAAAAAAATCTTTCGATTCGTTCGGCGCGTTCGGTTCGGATAAGTGTGCGTTCACCTTAATTGAGAACCACCTCCTTTTTTTTAAATCTGTTAAAAATACGATACACACTGTTCACTTTTCTAAGGTGATTTTTTAACACAGAGAGGCGTTTTTGACGTGTAGGTATTCTGTCGAAGAGTGTTATAGTGTGGAAGACTTCTTTTGTTTTGGAACACTTTTGGGTCGGACACTTTTGAGCGCCCATTTAGTAGTAATTCAATGAATTTTTTTTGTTAGGATAAAACAATAGACAATCGCCCATTAGCTAAGCCACTCTGAGTCGTCTTGTAACTTCAGTATGGACGAAAACGACTGTTTTGTATGGTTGAAACTGCGTTCGCCTTTCTCTGTTTAGGGCCTGTTACCTGGAATGGAAGTGATGCGCCAGCTCATGATGCGCCAGCGGCAGGAAGCCCCGTGCGGGGCACGCCTCCGCAGCCGTGCCAGTACGGGTAGCGCAGCGTGTCTACTACCTGACAACTGTTACCTGGAAGTGATGCGCCAGCTCATGATGCGCCAGCGGCGGGTGTCGAGCACAGGGCGGCGCGGGGCAGTGGTAACGCCGCGCGCCGCTGGAAGCCTCGTGTGGGGCGCGCTTCCGCAGCCGTGCCGGTACGGGTAGCGCAGCGTCTCTGCTACCTGACAAATGTTACCTGGAAGTGATGCGCCAGCGGCAGGAAGCCCCGTGCGGGGCACGCCTCCGCAGCCGTGACGGTACGGGTAGCGCAGCGTCTCTGCTACCTGATAACTGTTACCTGGAAGTGATGCGCCAGCTCATGATGCGCCAGCGGCGGGTGACGAGCACAGAGCGGCGCGGGGCAGTGGTAACGCCGCGCGCCGCAGGAAGCCTCGTGTGGGGCGCGCTTCCGCAGCCGTGCCGGTACGGGTAGCGCAGCGTCTCTGCTACCTGACAACTGTTACCTGGAAGTGATGCGCCAGCTCATGATGCGCCAGCGGCAGGAAGCCCCGTGCGGGGCACGCCTCCGCAGCCGTGACGGTACGGGTAGCGCAGCGTCTCTGCTACCTGACAACTGTTACCTGGAAGTGATGCGCCAGCTCATGATGCGCCAGCGGCGGGTGTCGAGCACAGGGCGGCGCGGGGCAGTGGTAGCGCCGCGCGCCGCAGGAAGCCTCGTGCGGGGCGCGCCTCCGCAGCCGCACTTCGCGCCCGCAGCCGTGCCGGCACGGGTAGCGCAGCATCTCTGCTACCTGACAACACAGGAACTGTCACTGATATGCTTCTCCATCTGACCAAAAGTGCTACGTATACTCGATATTTTGTCGACATTGATAGGTTTACTCGTTTCTGGCCGCTTTTTTATCGAACACTTAGAAAAAACGTATATTTGAATTTAGAATTCGAAATAATTCTAAAATTTTAGAAAAAGAACTATGTTATATGAGATACAATTCAAATTTCATTGCAACCCACATAAAACACAGAACGCTAAAATCTATACGATGGCTATGGATTAAAATTACTTCCTATTAATATCAAGTACTGACAGAGGTCTGAAAACTTGGAAAACATAAATTATCACTCAAAAAATGTTACAGTAACTATTAAAATGAAAAACGACATACCCCTTCCATAGCCCTATTGCGCACCGACGAGAATGTAGTGCGACACACAGGACAGGACGCAAGTCGGGTGCGGCAGCGACTACACACCAGGTGGCCGCGCCGGCACTGCGAGATGGGTGGCTCCATCCATTCCAGGCAAACCGGGCACTCCAGCAGGCGGAGGAGACTCTGCGACAAACGGACAAGTCACTTTAAGAGATAAAACATGGCTATATTTATTGCGTAATACACGTCTGTATAAACTCGGTGACGTCAACGTCGCGAGGTTTTTGATAATAACAATAAAAATTGAGGGCCTCACAATAATTCCTTTTTTAATACACTTACTGAAAACTCGCTCTTATCGCTTATTACCGCTTATAGCACGAAATTTACTGTTTTCCGCACTAGCCCGGAAAAGTGCACGAGTTTACCCCTGCCACAAATGATTGTATCAGGGTGAGCACCGCGCAACCCCCACGTGCTATTCCATGGCCTAGAATAGCACATAGGATACTTTTTATGCCGGAAGCAAGTTCCCTTGAAACAGTTGTCTACTTTCACGCGGGCGAAGGCTCTAGCAGCAGCTAGTTGTAGATATGACACAAGCCATGGTATTAAAAAAGCCATGGTGGAAAACCGTCTTGCACTCCTGACGCCAGTGCTATAGACTGACATTCGAGGAGACAAGAAAAACGTGAAAAAATTGATTATAGACTATATATATATATAATTATGTTACCGGCCAAATCCGATCTTTGGATTAACTAGTTTCGCCTAGGCCAAACCCGCGATATTACTCCAAGAGCAAACGAAGCGAGCTCGGAATTATAGGGCACCCTGTCACGGACAGATTAGGTCAGAAGGTAAAGGAAGGTAGCCACCCAAAATAGGAGCCCCACGTTGCGTGGCCCCACTTATAGGGACAACTGGTTTGGCCTAGGCGAAACTAGCTCATCTTAAAATCAGGTTTGGCGTAGGCGAAACTAGTTCATCTTAAAATCTGGTTTGGCTGGTAACCTAAACAAGGGATATTTTTCTTTTTACCGGCAATCGCTTGTCCTCTTGTTTATTAGTAAATTACATATTATTCAAGGACTTTAAATTGGGCAAAAATTGGGCTTTATATTGAGCAGATATTTGCGTGACAGAGCGGACGAAATACCTCTCCGTCACACTTTTTTTTACTAATCGATTGTCGGTAAAAAAGAAGAATGGCCTATAAATCATTTTATACAGGATTCTTTTAAATAATATACCACTTTATTTTATTATTTTCCTCAAAGCCAAGCTGAACTAAGAAGAAAATTACAATGTGGATACAGGTTTATAAGATACATTATCATGAAACTATTTATTTCACCACTGGTTTACTTTAAAAAAATAACACTCACTTGGTTAAACTCTTGCACAGAATATGGCTCTGCATTTTCATCAGTTGCTGAAATATTGAGAAAAACAGATTTATGCTAAGCTGTTCATAAAATCATATTCATGGTGCATGCAATTAAATATAGAACCCATGCGTTTAAATGACATATATAGAGTGTAGGAAGAAACGGCCATTCGGGATGGCGCTCATAATTAGAGGGCCTAGAGTACGAGTATTTTAACGTATTCGATAGCGCTAAAGAAAAAAATAGTTTTCGGTTAAAAATAAATAATAATAAATTGTTTATTTATAAGTTAGGGCACAATTACAATAAAGAAAATTTTATTTTAAAAAAGAACACAGTTACTTATTTGCCTGAACTAGGGTGAACCTGTACTTCAGACTAGATAAGTGCCTAAATACAAAACAATAAATTAACACTAAATATGACTATTATAAAAGCTTAACTAAATTTAAAGATACGTCGTATTTTATTTACACACAGCAAGTAGGTCTTCAGTCTCTACATAAGATATTCTTAGAAAATATTGGAGAATAATCTTTTTACAGCTATGTACAGAAATGGGCCTAAAAAGTAAATAATATGTTTATTCAGATGAGTTACACCCACACCTTCACCATATCACAATTTACATATAAAAAATATTAACTTGCCACCAGATAGCACTTATACAGTTTTATTACAAATTGACGTTATAAATCATAAATCATAAATCATTTATTACTTTGCAAACATGGGTGACTGGTTCATATATGTTTTCTTTTAAAATGAGCGCCTCCATATTGTACCGTCGTGTGGAGGCATACAAATAATATTCCATTCACAAATTTAAAGAAAATATATAAAATTGTATTGATACCAAATAAATTTAAATATCAAACTATTAAAAATACCAAAAAAAAACTAAAAACAGCTTAGTTAGTTAGCGTAGTAGACGTTTACGCTAACGCGATCAAATACGTTAAAAAACTCGCACTATACAAGGCCACTGAACTTTTTCTAAAACACAGATTTACAGCCAGGAACTGTAGCTGGGACGTTTATCTCCTAAAAATAATGTAAATATCATATTTACGCTGGAAAATTTTCAAGTTTCTCAATTTTCTTTTATTTTGAGTTTATTAGTAAAATACGTATGTATTTTTTATAGTATTAAAATGCAAGGATTTTAAATTGGTAATAACATTTCACTTTTATTTAAAATTGCGTGACAGAGTGGACGAAGTACACCTCCGACACACTTTTTTGTACTGATCGTTGTCGGCAAAAAAGAAAAACACCCCATTTACATTTTTGCTTTAATACGATTGTGTTGCTATATTTAAACATTAACTTACTTTCCCGTTTCCTCTTTACGCCATGGAAAGGAGATTGCCGCGAAGTGTCGGCATTCTCATCAGAATTTGTGGCTACCTGGAAAGAAACCTGTATCGGTTAATATGGAAATACATAGATGTTGTACATTTTTAGGGTTCCGTACCTCAAAAGGAAAAAACGGAACCCTTATAGGATCACTTTGTTGTCCGTCTGTCTGTCAAGACCCTTTATCTCGGGAACGCGTGGAGGAAGTTGAAATTAAAATCATATTCTCAGGTCTTTTTCAACTTCTTTTAAATTTTGATTTTCAAAAATCATCATCCTGGGGATCCCACAGCACAGAATAGTTTCGGTACAAGTAGTACAACTCGATTATAGTTAAATATCTTTCATCCGACCACTCCATTTATCCGAGCATAGAGCGTGACACGACACGTACGCACTAAACGTGGTATTTTACTTGAGTCCACGAACAGACTGCTCCCCTTTGTGTTCTCTCAAAATCCGCCACCGATTGGAAGCCGCCGAGCGCGCACTATTGTAAGCTCTAGGAGCGCCAACGTATCTACTACGTGGAGCAGTTGCAGGAGCACGGAACGCAAGACGTTCGTGAATATAGTAAATACCCGGCTACACACTTCTGAACAGAGAGGGTTCGAATCCTCCACGAAGATCTTTTGTCCCCCTATTGCCCTGGAATGAAGGCAAAGAAGGAACTAGGAGTGGGTTTTAGTCAGTAAAGTCTGACACGCCCTCGCGCTCCACCAAGAGCGTGAGAAGTCATAGGATGATATCCCAACTAAAAAAAAAGTTGTTTGTCTGCAGAATTTCTAAATTTCTACACACAAAGTTTAATAAATTAGCACTCGCTTCGCAAAAAATTAGGTAACTACATCCAGCACCACCTTATGTAGATT
Source organism: Mythimna impura (assembly GCA_905147345.3). Classification (NCBI taxonomy): domain Eukaryota; kingdom Metazoa; phylum Arthropoda; class Insecta; order Lepidoptera; family Noctuidae; genus Mythimna; species Mythimna impura. The sequence goes on along the minus strand of LR990343.1, from coordinate 11,078,419 downwards.
TGGCTCTACGAACCGAACAAAGGTTGAACTCTTTCAGTCCTGCAAGCAAAAAGTTACCAAGCAAGATAGCAAGAAGCTGAGAAAGCACTTGTGTTGCTCAAGCAAGCGTTAGTAATAATTGTTAGTATACATACATACGGCTAGCCCTTAGTCTCATAAGGGTATGGTTATGTTATCATCTTCTCACAACCTATGTATCAATCAATGGAAAAGATCCCTTGTCATGTCATGAGCCTACAAACATTATACGCATTATGTTTAGTTTAGTGTATTTGCGCAAATATTCGCGTCCTAGCGTCCCGGATCGCCAAGTGAAAAATAAATATTATTAAAAAAAACTATTCGGTCAACAAGGAAAATCAATTAAAAGTTATTTTGATAGCATACTATGTTATGACTGGTCAGCAACTAAAAATCAAGGATTACCAAAAAATGGTCAGCTTGATAATATATGTTCGCAAAATAAATAAACCTAATATAAATTTACTATTACTTTGATTAGCAGAATTATATAATCCCCAGAGAGAGAGAGACGCGCGACGAGAGTTTAGGGCTCCCAACACGAACCAGTTATTTACGAAACAGACAACGGGGCTAGAAGTAAACAAGGAAGCGAGCGATCGAAGCCCCGTTATCCACTTCATGTTAGGTTCCCTTATACTCTGTAAACCAAAATAGGCTCCCGGACAGCAGGGCTCCGTCCGTTTTACTTACTGACGACCGTCTTCAGCACATTGCCGGCTGATTATTTGGCATTGTCTGGTAATTATATACAATGCCAAATTTTATTTGCGGGAATCAATCTCCCTCTTCTTCGATCCACGAGTGTAATAATAATAATATTTTTTTTATAAAAAATATATATGTATATATGTATATGTGTATTATACTTATAACACTTTGTTCACATGCGTTTTCATTCCTCCTCTCCATATGACCAGAATTACTCGAAAACGTAAATCGCTTAAATCTAAAGAGATTTTCTGTAATTCTCACGGACGGTGACGACGGTGCTGATCCAGTTTGAACATAAATGTCAGGCGGTCGAGTGCGTTTAGCAAGTGGCGCTAAGACCACAGATACGTACGGCATTGCCTTCATTGTTGACGTTGGGCTCCGTGGCGTCGTTATCGACGTCCAAGATGGGATTGTTGTCGGGCTCGTCGGGATTGTCCACCTCCATCACCTCTTCTTCAAGGGATATCGCCCCGGCTGATTCGTTGTGTGGCGGGGCTAAATAGAAATTAGTAAAATTTATGTTCCTATTTAATGCCATTTTTGTATTACTAAGATAGCGTCTATATTTTTTTTTATCGCCAGTCTTCCCGTAATGAGAGGTCGTGAACGACCCCTAAGTACTGAAGGTCAACTTAATAAAGTGCTATACCACATAGACTTTAACGGCATAGTTAAGACACTAACCCTTGTAGCTATCAGAAAACATTCTTAGGAAATTACCATTATCTTTTGGAATAATAACTATAATACACAGAATAAAATTAAAAAAAAAAATACATTCGACCGCTCGCTCGCTTTTGACCGCTATAATCGGTTATCAATAATAATAAAAAAAAAAACAAATACTTCTTTCCCCACATCTCTCAAAAATCCATCCTCTGTAACTTCACACAAACAGCTATACAATGTAATATTACTCTAAACTTAAATTCAGAATCAATAGTGTCATGTTTTGGAATATTTTACACAAACTTTAGACACAATTTAAATTCTATTACAACACTCAAAAACTAACTTAACGAACATTACGATTAAGTAAAAATTTGAATAAGTACAAAGAATATATGATTGACGATTCTATTATCGGACCACTAGACGTACGGCGTTGCGCCACCGGTACTTGGTGGACAAAGCGTTTTGGGAACACATTTATCGTGCTTACAGCTAAGGAGTGGAATGCCCTGCCGGAGTCTGTTTCCTGATAGCTCTTTAAGTCAAGAGTGAAGGTTACTTCTAGGCAAGCGTGCTCCATCGTTAGCCACATCATCGCTTACCATCAGGTTTTGAATAGGTTCGCGCTTGACCGCTAACTCATCTGATGGAAAGCGACGATGCGGTCGACGATGGAGCGCGCTTACCTAGAAGTAACCTATTCACTCTTGACTTAAAGATTCCCGGGTTGTAGCCATCAGGAAAAACAGATTCCGGCAAGGAATTCCACTCCTTAGCTGTTCGCACTATGAATCCAAAACGTTTTGTGCGTATAGGTGGGATGTCCACCATGTACCGGTGGCGCATTGCCGTACGCCTGGTGGTCCGATGATGGAACGGGCTAGGCGGAATTAGATTATGCAATTCCGACGCACACTCCCCGAAATGCAACCGGTAGAAAACCGACAGGCTAGCAACTCGGCGTCGATGCTCAAGACTTTGAAGCCTCGACTCAACGAGTGCATCATTGCCAATGATCCTCCTGGCTCGCCTCTCAATTGCCTCAAGTGCATCAAGCTGGTATCGGGCAGATCCGTCCCAAAGATGAGAGCAGTACTCCATACACGATCGAACTTGCGCTTGATAAAGTTTGAGCAGCTGTTCCGGCGTGAAGTACTGTCTGACCTTCGCGAGGATTCCCAGCTTTTTTGCTGCCAGTTGAGCCTTTGCTTCGATGTATGGCCCAAAGTTGAGTGTTGACGTCAGCGTAACACCAAGGAGATCAAGATGGTCAGTTATCGGCACGGTTACGCCCCGGAAAGTTGAAGCAGGGCTGAATTGGCTCCTTTTAGCGGAAAATAGACACGCCTGGGTTTTAGCAGCATTGAACTTGACCAAATTGGCATCGCCCCATTCAGAGACTGTCTCCAAGGACAAGTTCAAGCGCTCGACCATAGCCTCTCGGAGAGACTGGAGATAGTGGTCAAACGCGAGACTATACATAATAAAAAAAAATGTAAATTATAATATTTAAGATTTTGAACTCCAGTGTATGAAATTTACGTGTGATAAATGACTAACTTTGCTCATTATTCTCTTCCTCGGCATTGTTGTCGTCTGTCTGCTCAGCAGCTGGTGGTGCATCAGGCACCGCCTCCACATCTAAAACACACGACCACGTTAAAACTCATTAAAACCAAACACTGTAAGTAGGAATGACCTGTAAGTAATCACAAGGTCCCGTCAGTGACCTTTGCTAGAGACAGCAATGTGAAAACATTCCATATAAACCAGGCGTGTCAGTCATTGCAGTGTCGTGTGTATTCCTCGAGAATGCTGATTTTTGGGCACGACGGACAAGAGAAAAGATGTGGAATTTTGAATGGACTGCTTGTTACTGAACGATGGCCACGGCTAGGCGACTATGACGTCACACGAGCCAACACTTACCTTCGTCAGACTGGTCCACGTTCACGTAGTGGTCCTGCTCGGGTGCTGGCGGGCTGGTGTCGACATCGGCCGCGGGCGCCGAGCGCGTCACTGAGCGGTAGCGACCGCTAGACGACGGTTGAGCGTCACCCACAGGGAGGACATCGGGAGGGTTGCCTGACAATCATCAAGGAGTACAAATAAAATCATCTGACATTACGGGTAGATAGAAAATCTGACACGAAATCTTCTAAATGGGACATGAAAATGCCAACCGGAACCTTAACGCGCGAGACACGATGGTCTCTCATTACATACCATTTCTAGGGTATCCAGATAGATGAGGAGGCAGACTGCTCCGGCCCGGTTGCGAGCGGCTGCAGCAATAAGTCCTGGATCTGGCGTTGGACGCCGCAGGGGCCGACAGCGACGGCGTGAACAGGGGGCTTCGTGACGAACCCGAAACGCCTGCGAAACCTGGTATATGAACAAAAAGAAAAAAAATGGTTCTTATTCAAAAGAAGAACAATTTATCAACTTTATAAAAAACTTTTTACAAAAAAAAAAACCGACTTCACTAAAAAAACACTAAAAGGATCAAAATAACTTTAATTTCGGAAGTCGGTGTTTCTCGGTATTATTTGTAAGTATCTTATTTAACACCGACTTCCGAAATTAAAGTTATTTTGATCCTTTTAGTGTTTTTTTAGTGAAGTCGGTTTTTTTTTTTTGTAAAAAGTTTTTTATTTCACACTTTTTAGTTGCGATACACTTATAAGCAGAGGGCCTATTTCTCATGATAATTCCAATTAACCCAAACACTGCTAGGTTACATTGTTTTATTATGAAGTTCCTGTGTCTACCTTCCACCTTCCGGCTCCATCATCAAATCAGTTCGATAGTACCTTATAGCCAAAGTGCATCTTATGATAAGGAGGAGTTCTAGTGCCAACCTTCCGGCTCCATCATCATCATCAGATCACTTCGATGATACCATTTTCAACCTAACTATTCAGAACTATTCATTTATTTGTATTGTCATAGTCGCTTAAGTATCTTCATTGTGACTATACGAGTATGAAGTTCCGTTGACCATTTCTGGTCTTCTTCGTCAGTTCCACTTCATCAAATGTTACTTTTTGACTGTAAATGCTTAAGTTCTCGATAAAAATACATAAATCACTATATGATTGCCTATAATATTTGAGGAGTTCCCTCGATTTCACCAAGATTCCATCATCAGATCCCGATTTGGTGACTATGGGACCTTTTGGAAAGTATACCCTTTCCAACAAAAAAAGATTTTTTCAAATCGGTTGGCAAGCGACGAAGTTATGCGCGAACAAATATAAAAAAAAAAAAATACAAACATCCGAATTGAGAACCTCCTCCTTTTTTAGAAGTCGGTTAAAAACTACACACCAAGTGTGTTGTATTAATATAAAATGTGTCGTGATGTTGTCATCACACGTGCAACTTTGCTAGTGATTAAGACCTTCTTTTAAGCAAATGAGCCTGTGTTAGGAGACTTCACTCTGCTGTATCTTAAATTAGCATTAGGCCAGTATTTGAAGTCACCAGGTCTTCCCCTCTTTAAATGGAAATGATTACAACATTGCATTTTTATTCAACTTTCTTAGACATGTCATATACGAGTTTTGTAAATATTGCGCTTTGTTTGATGTGCCGGTGTTTGTTAGTTATTATTGCTCTAAGTCTAAAAGTACTAACGCCGTGAAGGCGTTGTTTGCATGTTGTTGCCTTGTCTGCACTGCGTCAAATTGTGCAGGTTGCGCGTCATCTTCTTAAAGGCCAGGATGCGCTGTATGTCGGTGGCAGCTGTACTGTTGGGCCGCTCGTTGCGCCGCGTGTCGCGCACGTCGCGCGCAGGTATCGCCGGACGCGCCACGTACGTTAGGGGCACGTCACAAAGCCTGGACCTGGGTAGGTAATGGTTCAGGTTGCTTATTTTTGCTGTCTTATCAATGAAACTATAATTGTCATGATTTCATGAGAAATTTTCTTTTATATTATACATAACAGGCGTGTAAATGTTGCGTTAATTTTTTCAAAATACCTAAACACGTCGTCACAATGGAAGCGACGATCACGTAATCATGCGATGATCGTTAGATATATAAAAAGGCCACGCCTAAGGCCCATGCCTCACTGGGACGCCATGGCTGCGCTGCCAGTTCGCGCAACCAAGAACATGCGTGCAGTTCTATGGTGTGTACCTCACCTGGCGACTGTTGGTCACGCAGTCAATCCATACATTTTTTTGGCGTCTTGACCTGGCTACGCCGCCATGGCGTCCTAGTGCGGCACAGCTCTAAGTGTATCTAACTTGTTTATTATTATTATATTATTAGCAATTATACTTTGGGCGCATTTAGATTTGTAAAGCCACAAGCCACTAAGTGTTCCCTCACATTTGACGTCGGGTTTACGCCACATATACGCTGCGTTAGCGTCGCGTAGATACGTCTGTATCAAGCTACGTTAGCGCAGCGTGTAGCATTTCATGATCATCAACGCTAAATGCGGGCGCGTCGCTTTAATCCCATACTTTGCTATTTAGTTAAAAAATAAAAAACAAAATTAAATAAGCCAAAAGCTTATTTTATTAGTATAAAAGTAGATTTTTCTGTAGGTAACTATTAAATAAAAAAGAAATGTTAATTACCGAGTGACTCCTACGTTAGATGGTCTTGGAGTATTATTGATGATAGACCAGAACAGAGCTCTGTCCATCTTGGCCTGTTGCCGCCGCACAGTGGCAGGCGAGGAAGGCTGTGCGCTTTGTTGCGCTGTTGCTCCTACCCACACAAACAAAAATATATCACCATTATTAATTTACCTGCTAGACATTTTATATACATAGAAAAAGATGTCTACTAACTACATAAATGAATAAATGTATTTATGTTACTGTCAAAGCACAATCTATGGTAAATTCTAAGATTTGCCAGTAAAATCTGTAATTGAACATGTTTTATTGGTAATTTAAAAGTCTCAAATGTTTTGTGAGAGTTTGGATAGTCCTAACAGTAAGTCCTAGTAAAAACTAGGACTTACTGTTAGGACTTGTTTCAAAGACACGTAAATGCTAAAAAAGGCTTCACCAAAGTGGATATTACGTTTCTTCGAAGAAATGGTTGTTTATTTTACTGTTAACGGTCGTACGCGGGTTACCCTGACACTTTTACCTTAAAGAAATATTCTACTACTACTTCGAATAAGCGATACAGTCAGTCAAAGATTTATGTCCAGCGGGGCTATTGCATAACTCTGTTGACAGTTCAAGTGATGATCACTTGTTAACAATGTGCATCATTGAACTGTCAAATAGCTAGTTTCGTATTGCCTATCTTCAGTGACCAACTGCAGTGACGTCATTAGGCACTGGTGCCTTTGATAGCCACTGTAACACGTTTTGACAGATGTTATTGTATCGATACTTTTAAAATTGCGATTATGTAAGCTTTTGAAGCTGTATAATAGTCGATAAAATTTTAGAGTGGTCACAACAGGCACCGTAAATTTTTATAATTCGCCACATTTCCACCGTAGTTTGTTAGTCACTTGTGTGATACGTAATACCAATTTTATGAAATTGTCAGTTGACAACTAAGTTTAGTGTGCAACGAATGCTAGTTGTCAACTGTTATTGAAAAAGTTAGCCAATAGCCCCCCAGATCGGGATGGAGGGACAAAGGTGGCGGTTCGTGACTCTTTCAGATGAGTCAAATCGAAGAAGGGTCGCTCTTGGCTTCCAGGCTCTCTTACAAAAATACCTGCTGGTACTAGTCATGTAAATCGTGCAGCTTTTTAAAAGTGCTACCCTATAATCATCCCATATCCATGCATATTCCAATGTGTGATAGATATGTCTATTTTTCAATATTTACGTGACATTGAGAAAAAACTTAAGATTTATCGGGCAAGTGCTAACAAAAGCCCAAAATTAGCTATTTATACAGGACATTTCGGACTTTTACCAGAGAGACTCGGTAAATCTTAAGTTTTGATGGCAACATTAACATTAACATTAACATACTTTTTGCTAACATGCACATTTGAAATTGTTAAAATCATTAACTAACCATAATCCTGTTGCTAAAAAGTGGGCATTATTTTTCAGTAAGTACATTGTGTATGTATATGTCATTCTGTCTTATTTTTATTATTTAAAAGATAACTTTAACATTTTACTGTTCGGCACCAGAGCTAAAAGCCTCGTATCCAATCTACATATAGCAAATAAAATAATATTTGTCGCAAATTAGCAACTAAATACCCACCCCCGCTAGCCGGACGAACATGCTGGCTTCCGTTGGGTTCCCTCCACCACGATTCATCTACAGACGTTCAATCAAATATATGATGACTGCAATCTATCAATTTACACAAAATTCATTTTTAATGCAGATTAAGGCTGTTTGTACAAATGTACACATACGTTGTTTTGCCGTGACAATATATGATTAGTTAGCTGTGTGTAGACATTAGTGTTGTATAGATCACTATGGTAGCTTGTTGACAAACGATAGGTACGGTGTGCGGTGCTGCGGAAAACAGGTAGTACAGGAAACAAAACTAGTGTGATTCCTGTGATTTCTCGTGAACCGCATCGAATCGCTTCGCAATCGCATTCGCGTTGAATCACTGCTGCACACTGACTGACATGCACTAGCATGACTTAGGATGCCGCGCAAGAGATTGCCCTATGCGATGAGACCGCCCGACCGCTCATTGTACAGTTGTTGTCGTAAATGTATGCCGATTATGAGGTTTACAATAAAGTATATCTCTATAAATACTTTACGCCTTATAGATGCTGGTTTTCTTATGAACCGAGGCGTGTCAGACTTTTACTGACTAAAACCCACTCCTATGTTCCTTATTTATCTAGCGTTCCAGGACCCCGGGTTTCCCTTTCGGAAGCCAACCCACACGGTTATGCTGACATCTCTTTAAGGCGCGCGTGGAACACTACGCGCCGTCGACAACTCGGACTCGGTCCGGACGGTTACCGGCCGGCCGGACGGCGAGCTACCCATTGCTCATCGTCCGAGAACCCACGCCTACGGTGGCTGGAAATCAGGATCGGGATCGAGGCGACTGAGGCGTGAAGAAGTCCGATCTATCTCGCGTGCGGCCGCCTCCTTCGCTAGCATTACCGCTCCGCAGAAGGAGGCTACCGCCTGCAATTCCTCCTCGCACCGGACCATGACCCGACACGAAAAGTTTGTGCCGCCGAACGCCCCCCGAGGACACGGCGGTGCTCCGCCCAGGTGGGGCACACCTCCATCGTATGCCTCACCGTGTCATCCCGGGCGATCATCACAATGGTGACACTCGAGCATTTCTTCCACTCGTATCAGGTGCAGGAACCTCGTGAACTTATCATGTCCGGTGAGGACCTGCGTCATGCGGAAGATGAAGACGCCGTGACGTCTTTCCAATCACTCCTCAAAGAGGGAACTTACCGCCATAATTATGGCGTGCTCAATATTTTGTTTTACTTACATCTATGTTTAAGTATATTTAGTAAGAAAAATAGTGGCCTTTTAATGTTAATCAGCCTTTTAATGTTCCCACTGCTGGGACTCAGGCCTCCTCTCTCTAGAAGAGGGAATGGGCCGTAAAACACTACGCGGGTCCAGTGCGGGATGGTGAATGTCACATGCCTTCGAATTTTTGGTTCTAGGACATGCCGGTTTCCTCACGATGTTTTCCTTCTACGTTTTGAGAGCAGTGGTGATGAAATAAATTACACAAAGTAATGCGCCTGGCTAAGTTTAAACCCGCGAGCTACAATTCGTAAGTCGGGGCCGTTACCACTCGGCCACCACTGCTCACAACAAGAACATTGAGTTTAAATGCTTGTGGTTTAAAAAATAAAAAAATAAATTGTTGAAAATATTCGTTAATTTTTTCCTATTATGATAAAAATTACTACTAAATTGTCATATAATTCACAGACAATCACTGGTACAGGTTGCCCCGTACTCCCTGTATAAATAAACATAACAATAGTTTAAGATAAAGTGTTAACCTACCGAGTGAAGAAGAAGTATTTCCACCATTGCCACCACTAGTGCCAGGTATATCAGCTACACTGGGCCGAGCCTCATCTGATTGTCTCCTCAGTGTCAGGACTGGTTGCCCAGTGTTATTCTCCTCTTCATCTATTTTAAGAAATAAATTATTATACATTAGACATTTAAAATTTTTAATACTTACTATGTGAGGTGAATAAAATGACTTAGGCATGCTCCATAATGAACAAATAAGGAAATTATTTACTATTGTAATAACTAACTTTTGCCTGCTGCTTCGCCCTATGTGGGCACATAAAATATAGCCACATAGGCACTCAGGAATAATGCAGCTTACTATGGGTGAAAAATTTTTAGTAATCGGACCAGTACTTTCTGAGATTACTTACTACAAACAAAACAATGGTCTTTATCTCTTTATAACATTACTGTAGATATGTAAGACTGCTGGAGAACAAATAATCGAAAAAAATAACAACAGAGCTATGGAAGATCGACCAGGGGGATTAAACAAATGACTTTTCAATTAATATTTCTGCCAAATGCTACCTGTCATATCACTTGTAATGTGACTTCTCTGAAGGTAATGTCATATATTGTGTACTTAGTGTTTGGTCTCAACAGAAAAGTTATTTATAGCACTAGTTTATATCAATGAATAAAAAAAGTTTGTCTAAGCCTACAGAGCAGTCAATTTATATAGAAAATTACCACTCCCCTCATATAGGTTAGACAGTAGTCCAACCTATCTGAATCCTAACCTATATGGATAGGCTAGACAGTAGTCTAACCTATCTGAGGGGAGTAGTAATTTTCATAAAAAGCATAAAAAGGTAAAACTGTACTATACTGGACAGCAAAATAATGGGTTTTTTGGGGTCGGGGGGAGGAGTCCCCACCCCCCGAACTCCCTCCTGAATGGTTTAAAAAAAATAACCCTAACCTAACCCTCCACAGTAGCAATTGCATACTTTCATGTTTTTCAGATATTATTATTTTAGCACTGGACAAGCTAAATTCACTTAATTATGTTTAATATGTCATTTGGCTACATTATTTGTCATTTTTAAAGTAAATTAAAGTAAATTTGAGTTTTGTTAAATATTCATCGTGGCTGTATGAAGTAATACCTTTGTCATAGTACTACAAACAAGGTAAAAAGTGAACGAAACCTGTCAAAATTGTGTCAAATACTACAACAACATACTAAAAATTATCGATTTATTCTACAAGTATACTAAAAATTATCGATTTTCATAATTTTTTTTCTCAAAAACTATTATGTTTCCTAACATTGAGACTTTGCATAATTACTTTTTAGACATAAATCTTTTCAATAAAAAATTATGAGCATAAAACTCGCTGTGCAGTATAGTACAGTTTAGCCCTGGCAAGAGATACAGTGCAGCAGGCTAGAAGAGTATAGCACTCTCATCAAAAAATAAAGTCATATGGTGGCCCTTTTTGGCCTAAGAGTACCACCATTGATTTGATCATAATATGGTTAATAATGACATGAAGATATTTAGTTATATTCCCTTCCACTAATTAAGAAGGTCCCCCAAAACATTATTTCAAATGCTATCTCTGATTAATTCCATTATATACACTTGGATGGTTAGATTAGGCTTACGTTTAGTGAATGTGGAAATTACCACACCATCACAGAAGCAATGGAAACTTTGTTGTAGACTACTAATTATGTGGACAGAATTTATTGCATGGTAAATATTTCGCTTTTATGTTGTAAGAAACATGTAACTATAACATATATGCTTGCTGACAAGGTTGTATGAAGTAGCCACCTACAACGTAGTTACAATAACATAATGTCGTTTATTATGCACTATATACAAACAAATACAGAGTAATAATATTTAGATGTACGAATAAAATAATACGTGAATACAACAGCTATTTATTAATAAAAGTATTTGAAGGTCCCTGTTACATTAATTATTATTGTATGTTCTACGCGATAGACTTTTTATTGTTCATCGATTACTGTACCTGAGCTCCACGGATACTCCGATATCCCCAATGATTTCTTCAGGTTCTCTTTTCTACTGCCCATTTTAAACTTTATATTTCAATATTATTAGCACACATCTATCTACCTTCTGTACAACAAATTATAACTCTTTCTCATAAAAGAATACATCCAGTTTACGCTAGCGAAAGCAAGATTGACATAAGTGTGTTGACAATTGTGTATTGACATCTTGCGAGTTTGACAAACGCATCGACCTGCCCAGCCCTGCGTTCAAAAATAACCAAAGTAGGGTAGAGTCGTTACTCTAACCGTTCAAAAATGCTTCGAGTTGCAACCCTGAGTCGTTGTTTTATAACTCGAGTAGCTACCCTAGAGTAAGCCCAACTAACTCTAACTCCGAGCAGGGTAGGTTGGTGTAATAGGCAGGAATGAATGACAGTTGCTTAGCATTGACAGTTGAACTCTACGTTCGCGTTAAAAAATGCAAGCCTAGAGAATCTACCCTCCCCGTGTTCCGAATTGCGTCAAAAACGATTATATCGCGAATCCGACCACTGTAATAGTCACAAAATAAAAGGGCTATTGAGTAATAATTGTGACGTTGCGCCATTGAGATAGATTTGCGCGTTGGTTGGGCTTTTGACGCAATTCGGAACGCAGGGCCTGATGACGCAGGGCTGCGTTCAAAAATAACTAGAATAGAGTCGCTACTCTAACCGTTCAAAAATGCTTCGAGTTGCAACCCAGGGTCGTTCTTTTATAACTCGAGTGGCAACCCTAGAGTTAACCCAACTAACTCTAACTCTGAGCAGGCCAGGGGGGTTACCATGACGTTTAAAGTAAGATTGTTTTATTCCTATTCCATTGTGGGTAAGAGATGGCGCTAGACAACCTGTATAGCTCTGTCTCTTACCCACACAGAAATAAGAATGAAACAATCTTACTTTGAACGTCATGATACAGGGGTAGGTTGGTGTAAGGGCGGAATTCACTATTAAAACTAATCGCGTTTTAACGTTTGGCTCGCATAATCGCGTTTAGTCGCTGTCACTAGTGTCACTTGTAAAAATACAACAAAAAAAAAAGAAAAAATACAGACAATTTTTTATTGAAAAAGATCTCTCTACGTCAACTGAGGTAAGGTTAACAAATTTATACACTTCCTCCTCCTCGTTATTGATGCAAGAAGAAATTTTTTCTGCTATATTTTTGAGTGTCATAAAAAAAAATCTGCTCTTTTAAATTAATCTTGGGATTTGAGGCATGTCCACTTTGACTTTGTCCCCAAGATACAGGCGCCGCCTAGTTTGGGGACCACCGTATACTACATAACTGAAGCCCGCAATTAGTTACAGACCTATTAATACATTAAGATTATTTAATTTAAGGTACCATTTGTAACAATGATTCAATAAATTTATTATTATTTATATAATTTATTATTTCGCTGTATGAAATCAGCGAAAGTACACTAAGTACATGTTTAACTCTACGTAATTCCGACTTTTGAGAAGCTTATGCCAAAGTTATACATAGAGATCAGTGGCAGTGACGGATTAAGACTACTTGATGCCCTAACCAATCTACGCCTGTGGGCCCCCCTATCCGAATATCAACTAGAATCGGTCTTTAAACCTTTACCGCCTAAAAACATTAGTTTTTTTGTAAAATAAGGTGATGAGATGTAACGTACCTTAGAAGTGGAGTAGGTGCGACAACAATAAAAACCAAAGCATAATTTATTTATTAGGGGTTAAAGTATGAAATTGCCGATTTGTAATGAAAAATTGTTTTTTTTTTCCATTTAACATATTTATTTAATCAAAATAATTACCATTATTACCTATACATTGCTGTCATCTAATAGGACGGTCTGCCTTTGCGATAGAACTCTGGTGATCTAGATTCGACAAACTGTGTAAAAGCATTTTGTACTACCTCCTGAGAAGAAAACTTTATATCAAGTAGAAAATTGTCCAAATCATAAAAAAAATGGTAGTCCGTTGGAGCAAGGTTTGGCGAACACGGAGGGTGACGAATGGTATCTAATTGCAGTTCCTGTAGAGTTAAAATGGTTTCTCGTGCTGTATGAGGTTTCGCGTTATCATGGAGCAATAATGGTGAAGATTCATTCATGAATCGAGGCTATTTCACTGCTAGTTTTGCTATCATTGTTCGGAGTTCGACACAGTAGACATTTGCCGTTATTGCTTGACCAGATCGGAGAAAGCTATATATAAGGTGTAAAAAAATTAACTTTAAGAATTTCGAGGGGACATTGTACTCCTCATTATGAACAACTTTTACTATGGGACCAAACCTGAAATAGCGAAAAAAAAATCAGCTGCTCCATACGTTTTGACGAGTTATGCGAACATAAACGTAGGGAACAGCTGATTTTTTTTTCGCGATTTCAGGTTTGGTCCCATAGTAAAAGTTGTTCATAATGAGGAGTACAATGTCCCCTCGAAATTCTTAAAGTTAATTTTTTTACACCTTATATAGTGAATAACACCATGCTGAGACCACCATGCTGAGACCACCATGCTGAGACCACCAAACAGTTACCATTACCTTTTTATTGTTAAGCTTTGCTTTAGGACGGCGGCGGCGGTTTTTGCGGCGTTTGACCTGGGGTCAGCCATTGCATTTTTCGCTTACGGTTATCGTAAAGAATCCACTTTTCATCACATGTCACAATTCGATCCAATATTCCTTCATTTCTGTATCGATTCAACAATGCAACACAAGTTTCAACACGCATTTCTTTCTGCAGATCAGTCAAATCATGAGGCACCCATTTTTCATATTTTTTTATTGTTGGTAAGGTAATGTTAAACCATTCCGCTAATTCCTGGGTAGTTTGGCTCGGATCGGCTTCCACCATCTCTTTCAATTCATTGTTATTCACCTGTGTGGGCGGTCTTCCACGTGGTTCGTTTTTCAAATCAAAGTTTCCATCACGAAGGCGTTTAAACCAAAATCGCACGGTGCGTTGCGTTCATTAGTAGTCCCCTCTGACGCAACATTGATATTGCGAGCTCGTATTCAAAAATCACTCGAATTTTCGAAGTATCCATCTTTCTTGTCTAAGCTGAATAAAAAACAACTGAAATTCGATAATCGAATGTTGCAAATTTTTTAACCGACTACCAAAAAAGGAGGAGGTTATGAATTCGGTTGTATTTTTTTTATATTTGTTACCTCAGAACTCCGTCGTTTATGGACCGATAGGCAAATTTTTTTTTCTCCTTAGAGGGTATGCTTCCAGATTGGTCCCATTTTTTTCAAAATCCAGTTTTCATGATGATTCCATAAGGAATCGAGGGAACTCTTCAAATATTATAGGCAACAATATAGTTATTTTGATATTTTCATCGAGGACTTAAGCATTTACAGTCAAAAAGTAACATTTGATGAAGTGGAACTGATGAAGAAGACCAGAAATGACCAACGGAACTTCATACTCACATAGATATCACAATGAAGATAGTTAAGCGATTATGACAATACAAATAAATAAATGGTTAAAAATGGTTATGTTGAAAATGGTATCATCGAAGTGATCTGATGATGATGATGGAGCCGGAAGGAAGGCCCTGGAACTCCGTAATTAATCAATGTAATCTCGCCGTGTTTGGGCTTATTGGAATTGTCATGAGATGCACTTTGGCTATAAGGTACTATCGAACTGATCTGATGATGGAGCCGGAAGGTAGGCACAGGAACTCCGTAATTAATCAATGTATCCTAGCCGTGTTTGGGCTTATTAGAATTGTCATGAGATGCACTTTGGCTATAAGGTACTTTCGAATTGATCTGATGATGGAGCCGGAAGGTAGAAGGTAGACACAGGATCTTCATAATAAAACAATGTAACCTAGCAGTGTTTGGGTTAATTGGAATTGACATGAGAATATTTACTGTTTTATTTTTATTTAATATTTAATATTACTGTTATATTGTATAATGTAACATTCATGTACCATATATATCTACCCATATTATGCGAATAAATGATTTGATTTTGATTTGATTTGATTTGAATAGGCACTCTAGTTATAAGTGTATCACAACTAAAAGGTGTGAAACAAAAAACTTAAAAAAAATTGGAAGTCGGTGCACTCGGTGCTAAATAAGAAACAAAAAATACCAAGAAACCGACTTCCGAAATTAAAGTAATTTTGAAATAGTGTTTTTTTTTTAGTGTAGTTGGTGTTTTTTTTTTGTGCAAAGTTTTTTTTAAAGAACAATTTCATAAGGAACTATGTGAAAAAAGTTTCACTAAAAAATCTCAAACCATGGTTTTATGTCAATTCGAAGTACCTATTACAATAAAACGGCAATTTCATATTTTAACCCCTATTATTACGCATAGAAGCCGGCCGGCACCAAAACATTTGATTTGCGGGGGGGCCGCGGGGTAGGGGTGGTTTGTGATTGACTGATCGCAATTCCGGTGTCTTTGAATTGCCGAATGCACTAGCGGGCAGCAAGTGGGCAAGCGGGAACGGGGTTATGACTCTAGATCGGACACTATGTCAACCCGCAACTTTTCAAATTAGTCCTAGAAACGTTTTTTGGTGTGGTGTTTGGTGACATGAGTGTGAGACGTGATGTCCTAAGGACGGATTTTTTTGTGCTTCTTCTGATGTTCCCCCAGACGTGATGCCCTAGGCAATTGCTTAATTTAATTAAGGGTTAATCCGTCAGTAGTTATACCCGTGAGCCAAAGTTTTCCCACTTTACTCAGTATACTTTATTTTCATTGTATTTGTTATTGACACGCGAAAGGGAAAAAAATGTTCTGAGCAAGACAACGAAAAAGGTGGCAGTTTCAGTAAAAGTCTGACGCGGCTTCTCTCCCGCCACCCTAACATAGAAATCATTTAATGATTGTCCACGCCAAAAAAACGGGTTCTGTCGGTCCTTTCATACCGTACTTTAAATATTATGCTGCCACTCAAAAATTCAAAATCGACTAACCAAAAGGAAAAGAGCGCTTACAAAGTCCTCTCTTTAGTCAAAGCCAACGAATGTCAAACAACAAAAACGAGTTTGTACAAGTTGGATTTGAAGCCGGTCGGTTGGTCGAAATTTTTTATGTGAACTAGGAAAGAATAGAATCGAATCTAAAAGTACTAGATCTACAAACAAAGAGGTGAAAACTGTATATAATAAAAATGACGGACTTACCTTTTCAAGCAGAATATGCTAAAAGTGGAAGAGCCGGATGTAAAGGATGTAAACAAAAAATTGATCAAGGGACTCTACGCATTGCCGTCATGGTGCAGGTTAGCACAGAGTACATTGAATATAGGGGTATAGTCACTCAAAACTTCTCAAAACAGTATTTTCATTTGAAAAGCTACCGTTGACATTCCTTGTAGTCTCAGTTTTTCATACTTTATTATATATATCAGAAAACTAAGGCAACTTATAAATTGACTGGTACTGGTATATAATACTAAAATTAAATTGGAAAAAATTGTTTTGAATTCGCCGGATTGCTTGCCTTGCCCTAAATAGAAAGAAAAAAGTAGGAAAGAAACATAATTACACAGAGTACTTTTTACATATTAGCACACAGACACACAATGTAAAAATAAGTACTCATGGATGCGCTAAATACATTCAGTTCAGCAACTGCTACATATTTGTCTGTATTGTAGCAGATAACCATGTAGCAGTTGCCTGACACAGGTTTTCAACTCAACCTTACTTTGAGTGTACGGATGTAAATCCGTTTTGTTTGGTGTGAGGTAAATAAATATATGTAAATATATATACAGGTTTAAATTAGTGTGCAGTAAATGATAAAAATAATAAATAGGTGTTTAGTGATAAATGTGTGAGTCACAGGAAATTACTGAAACTACAACAAAAAAAGTCATCATCAAAACCATATGAAAATCCAAATGCACATTTTGTGTGTAGATAATAAATAGCTAAACCTAAATTGGAGCAGCAAATATGATTCCATTTTCAAATTATATTAACAGACAAAAAATTTACCCATTTCTAATCTAATTAGCCTATTGTCTCCCATTTCCCTTTTGGAATTTATTGTTAAAACATTTTTTTTCTGGTCTCAACAGTCCGCTTTTCATGATGGCAAGCAACCAAACTGGCATCATGAAGACTGTTTCTTCAGAAAGCAACGTCCTAACTCTGCAACTGAAATTGGCAACTTTAATAAACTCAAGATTGCAGATCAGCAAAGAATCAAGTCTATTATGGGTATGGTAAATTTAAACTGTTTTAAGGATTGGTTTGTTTGTAAAATCTTTAATAAGTATACAAATATTATTAAATATGCTCTGCATTCCGAGCCTCATGATAACATATGCTGTTATCAACAATTCATTGATGGATGCGCTTATGGTCTCTCGGAATGTGGGGATGCAATGCTTAGTATCAACTATTTTTTGTGCTTAATGCTGTTACTTTTCATTAGAATTATTATTACTATAAATTTGTTCCCCATTTTATAGGACTTAACATTTTCAATGCCAAGAATTCGTGAGCCTGCAAATCTAAGCATTCTTAGAGTTGGACTTTCTAGTTGGGAACTGAGTATGAACACAAGTTAACAATAACTATGTGTGTAATAATGGCTCAGGAGTTGTGGGCACAAATTCTCAAAAGGGCGTCATTCTTTTATTACGTAAGATGATTTAGGGATTGAGGGTCGACCATGTCTTATTTTTGTTACAAGGGAGTGGGAGGTAGTTTTAATAGTTTTTACGTAAGATCACAAAAATACGGAAAGTCTAGATTTGAAAAAGAGCAGGCAACCGCGTGAGTGCCGATGTGCGCTCGGATGCGTATAGGTTAATGGTATTGGTTAATGTGATATAGTGAAAATGTTTTGTAGTGATTACATCCAACATGATTGTAAACATGCCTAAAAATTGATCTTTTTCAAATGAATATCAAAACCTACCAAATGTGTATTCATTTTCTCTATTAGATTCTTACGTAATAAATATTAAAGGGGGGGGATATAAAAACTAGTAAAAATCGTATTATGTAATAAATGAATGGTAATATCTTATTTAATTTTTATAAAATGTTGTTCCATACTAAGAATAACTCCTATAACGTAGTTACATTCATGAACATTTAAACACACATACACAACACACGCAGACCCGAAACTAATCTGTAGGCCAAACAAATATTTGTTTGGTGCGGGAATCGAACCCACGATACGCCACTGCGCCAAACGTGTCATCTAATTATTGTATGTGTCTGGCTCTGAAAGTTTTAATCTACCTAATTCTGTCCTATTTCCTCTGAAAATACAGTGGTAACAAAATAACCATTTAAGCACTAAATTAAAATATTTTTGATTATAGAAAATTCAACTGGAATAGTAATGCCAGTTGAAAAACCTAAGGGCAAAGGTAAATCCAAGAAGAGGACAGCTGAGGATGCTACTGGTGAAGCTGTTGCTGAGTCTACTAATTTAGCACTTAAAGATTACCTCGTGGAGTACTCAAAGACTAGCAGAGCCACTTGTAAACATTGTGATATTAAGATATGTAAGGTAAGATAATATTAAAAAAATGTGTGTTGTTTAGGTTAGATTTAGACTATACTCCATTGGTTTAGGTAGTTAACTAAACGTAAACAATCTTAATATGTCTCTTTATTTAAAAAAAAATGTATAAAAGACATACAAAGATTATTTAAATTTAGTTAGTTACCACACATCGGTATAGGTAAATAACAAATTGTAAACATTTTTAGATAAAAATTATAGACAACTTTTAGATAAAAGACATGTCAAGATTTAGTTAATTACCTAAACACATGAAGTATAGGTTTCTGTCAGGAACGAATTTCCCCACGTATTCATACCTACCTACCTAGCTACCTAGTCAAAGAGTTGAAACACTTGAATAAAGGGAAAGGTACAATGCAGTCCAAATAAGAATAGGATCGATTGTTACCCTATATTGTGACGTCATACTGTCAAATCGAAGAAATTGGGTAGGGTGAGCAAAACAAGATATTTATAAAATTTAATTTATTTACGAATTATGCACGAAAAAAGTTTAATCAGAATCACGTTCTTCAAGTTTGCTCATCTCTGCGTCACTGTGTGAATGTGTCTGAGTAATGGCAAATGGAAGAAAAAGGCGAACTGTTCATAACAATGAAAATAAGAAAAAAAATAAACAATATATTTAGCTAATTTAGATCAAACAATAACGTTTTTACTTCACCTAGATTTAACTAAGTCTCAGTAATACAAAGCAAAAAAAAAACGTTACTGATACGCAAAAAAGTTTTCTTTGCAAACCATACTTTTCAATCAACATTTGTCAGATAGAGGTTATTAGCTTACCTATTCTTATTTGGAACGCATAGTATGTGGAAGTGGTATAGAATGCAAAAATCTTAATTGACCCAAATCACATCTACTGAAAACCACATCAGGGAACTTAGTTTTAAAACATTTTATATTATCAAAAAAGGCTACAAATATGGATTGTATTAATTAAGTATTTCAATAATCATTAAAACTGTTTCAAGATTTAACTCAACCTTTAAAAATATCAATGATGGACATGGAATTTAGTTCTGTTTTCTTTAAAATACTAGTATTTTTACTGCTTCGCTGAACAGACTTAGACCTGTTTTGTGTTCTTCTAAAACATAACCTAGTACTAATTAGTGATTTACATATAAAATGCAGATCAACTATAGTATCAATTTGGCACACAATTTTATTTACAATCCTCATAATTAGATTTGTTCTCTCTTACTTAAAATTAAATTAAAAGAATCATTATCACAATTTTATTTGTATTTTAGGATGAAGTTCGTATTTCTAAGACAGTGTATGATACTGAAGTTGGCAGCAAGTACGGTGGGCAGCCATTGTGGCACCATGTCAAGTGCTTTGCAGAACGTAGGAATGAGTTTCACTTTTATGCTGGAGGGGAGAGCTTGCCTGGGTTCAAGAGCCTTAAGAAAGAGGACCAGGCTATTGTCAAAGCGGAGATCAAGTATGTTTTTCAGATTTAATGTGAACTATTTTATTCCTAACATAGCATAGCCAGTGGCCAGGAGAAGATCTGGAGCGGTGGTCTTTGGGCCCCAACCCATTGTGCCGGTCCCCTTTGGTCAACTGCGTAATTGGCTATGTGAACACACACATATACAAGCAGAACGCTGGTGGTCCTCGACACCAGGATGCAGGCAGGCCAAGGAGGCCATGCCACACCTCAATAAAGCCCTCACCAAAAAACTTATAAGACTGGACAGAGGCAGCCTGCGCCTGGTGGCGGGGACCATCACCGGACACTGCACACTGAATAAGCACCTCCACACAATAGGCATCACAGACAGTTCCCTGTGCAGAGCATTCTTGGAGGGGGAGGAGACAATTGCACATGTGCTGCTAGACTGCATAGGTGTCACTGAAATACGCACAAGTCTTAGTGATTCCCTGAAAAACCTGAGAGGCCTAATCTGTTTTTGGAGAGAGGTGGGCTGGTTGTTATAAGCCCACCTAAGGTTATGGCCGCCATGACCCACGTACTGTGGTCCGCATAGGACTAAGTGCGGAAACCATACTCAGACGTAACATAGCATAGCAAAAACCTGTCCTTTCGTATAAAACCCGTGTACCTGTTTATCCGCTAACTGCATCGAAATTCATTGCATGGTAGGAGGTGTCTAAACTACGTAACGGATTTCGTTGCGATTTTCACTAATACCATAAGTAATCAATGATAAAGGTTTATGTATATAATTTGAACCCGTGCGAAGCTGGGTTAGGTCATGAGATAAAATAAAATTAAACTATGTACTTTTATATTTAAAATATTAATTTATTTATGAACACAGATATACAATAAGATACATGCTTTGAGTACAAATACAAATACATTTTTGACTGGCCTGTTGGTCTAGTGGTTAGTGGCCCTGACCGCTATGCCGGAGGTCGTGGGTTCGTTTCCCACCCAGGACAAATGTTTATGTGATGAGCACGATCATTTGTTCTGTGTCTGGGTGTAATTTATCTATAATATGTATGTATTTAGAAATATATAAGTATGTTTATCAGTTGTCTAGTACTCATAACACAAGCTCTGCTTAGCTTGGGACTAGACGGCGTTGTGTGATAGTTGTGGAATATTATTATTATTATTTCTTTCTCATAAATTACTCTGACTATTGGTGAATAACATTCTGTACCATTCAGTTGTTTTTGAGTTTACCATGAACAAAGAGACAAAATGTGGTGGGGGACTTGGTTTTATAATATAAAGGATACTAAAGTATTAAACAATAAACCTACACTTAATATAAATTTCATGATTTTTCAGACCATTTAAAGCTGATGAAGTACCAGTGAAAAAATTAAAAGTAGAACCTAAAAATGAAGAAGAATTAAAGGCAGAAAAAGAGAAAGAAAAGAAATTGGAGAAACAAAACAAACTGTACTATAAATATAGAAATGCTTTGAGTGAGCTATCAAAATCTGATTTGGAAGAATTACTTGAAGTAAATTCACAAGAAATACCTGCTGGAAAAGATGAGGTGATGAAAACTGTTCTGTTATTCTAATTTACTAGATTTTTAGTAGCCTTTGTTGATTGTTGGTAATAGAAATGCAGATGATCTGAGATTTATACAATAGCAAGAAAACAGCATCCTCGTCAAAGGGGACATTTTTTTTAAATGATATAAACCAGTGCTTTACTGCGACCCCACCTGATGGTAAACAGTGATGCAATCATTGATGGTGAGTCGCAATAGTTTATTGAGAGCCTGTACACTCTAGCCTTGAAGACACCTAAATTGTAAATGGGAAGACCGCAGCAGGCAAATTATTCCAATACACATCATATTAGTCAGTTTAAAATGTTTAATCAATATTACTGATTACTGTCAGCCTGCATCATCTCACTGCTGGGGAGACTACACTCTTGGCACAATTAGCATCATGGTTCAAGAAGCCATATACTGGTTAGATAAAATTTTAAAGAGGATTTGTGGAGTCAATAGACACAAGAAAAAGGACTCCATGTCATAAACAATATGTAATTTTATTTCAGTGTTTAGACCGTCTTGCTGACTGCATGGCATTTGGAATTCTTGAGCCATGCTCGGAGTGCAAGCAGGGTCAGCTGGTGTTAGACACGTTTGGTTATAAATGCACAGGTGACTTATTTTATTCGCTTTTTAGTTTATGTTATTGATGCAACAAACTGGTTAGTGACAATTTTAACAGTTTGAGGACAAATTAAAAACATACCTATTACGATTTCGATATCGTGAAACTGTCTCATTGGGCTCGTGGTCGCAAGCGCGACTGTTGAGAGTAGGGTACCTTTTCTTTTTTTTTTTCAGGTTGGAAAATTATCCAAAGACATCCCTCGCTCTTGCGCGGTGCGAGAGGGTGTGTCAGACTTTTACTGACTAAAAACCCACTCATGTTCCTTCGTTGCCTTTCATACCAAGGCCGAGTTTTAAAAAACAAACCCATGGCCCCAGTAGGCTTCGACCCTGCTGGGCCCCTACGGTTTGCTGACATCTCCTTGAGGCGCGCGTGGAACAGTACGCGCCGTCGACGACTTGGGCTTGGTCCGGACGGTCAGACGGCGAGCTACTCATTGCTCGCCGTCCGCCAGCCCGCGACATTCAATGGGTTAAGAATTATTCTGTAGCAACCTGGAGTTTGAAAGGTGGTGGTACGATAACCCCGTGCCTTGGAAAACACGTAAAGCCTGCGCCAGATATCCTCTCCAGTCGTGACGGATTGATAGAATGGCACCACCGGACTATGAGAGTAAAAGAACAGAGAGTGACCTGTATTAGCTCACATGTTTGAGTACTATAATATTATACCGTTACCGACGTCTGTTAGTCGATAACGTCACCGGCCCACGCTGAAAACCAGCGCTGTGGACTCGTCGCATTTTTGCGTGTGGACACGGCATTATGCTGCGCGTACGGCCGTTATGCTCGGACGTGGCGCATATATATGTTATTTTTAATTATGTTTTTGTCTTGCAAAATGTTTGCAATATGTTAGTTATAAGTTTGCGCCTTTTCCGGCAAATAAAATGTTATTATTCTTTTCTTTCTTTCATTATGTCATACGTCGCCAGCTAATCTCTGTTGAGTGGCCACCATGTTCGAAATTCGTCCAGGCCAATTATTGTGAAAGTCAATTTTTTTACAGGTAACATAAGTGAATGGACAAAATGTTCAAATGTAACCCAGAATCCCAAGCGAGCTCCGATGACAGTTCCAAAGGCCTACAAAGATGGCTCTATCTTCAAGAGATATAAGCCCAAAACTGATGTGAGGGTGTTTGAGTCTGAAAAGTTACCGTTGCTGGTTATTGTCAAAGATGAGTCTACTGCCACGTAAGTTTCACTAATAATATTCACCTTCACTAGATCTTCACTAATTTTTTTTTCTGTTTTGGACCATTTGAGAAAATTGCTCTTCCAAACAAAAAAGGATCATCATAATTGATTTGCATTTGACTAAAATATTATAAGCATAATCAGCCTTTTAATGTTCCCACTGCTGGGAATCAGGCCTCCTCTCTAGGAGAGGGAATGGGCCGTAATCCACCACGCGGGCCCAGTGCGGATTGGTGAATGTCACATGTCTTCGAATTTTTTGGTTTTAAGACATGCCGGTTTCCTCACGATGTTTTCCTTCACCGTTCTGAGAGCAGTGGTGATGGAATAAATTACACAAAGTAATGCGCCTGGCTGGGTTTGAACCTAAGACCTACAACTCGTAAGCCAGGGTCGTTACCACTCGGCCACCACTGCTCTCCTGACTAAAATATTGCTACAAATATTTAGTCGAGTTGAGACCTCCTTTTTTGTTTAAGTCAGATAATAAACTGTACCATGATATAAAAATATATATATATATTTTTAAAGAAATAAGAGGCTCTTTACTTTCCTACAAAATCTTAACCAACTGGCAAGAATTTTAATGGAAACAGTCGGGTAAAAACAACCAAACCACATGTTTAAAAGAGAGACATGCTTCTCAAGATCTTCTCTAACCAAATACAAAAAGTTATACTACCCATATTTTCTAAATACGCAAAATCCAGTTTAATGTAGAGAAGATAAAAATATATGTATGCCCATGTTATCCTGCTTAAACCCAGCACTCTTCCACTTTTCCCGATGTAATGAAATTGTAGGTCAATCCCTTACAAATGTGTCAAGGTCAATCCGCCGTTTGGGACCCACTGTGTGGATATTTTAGCCCGTAACTAATCCAGCATGCTGTAGATGTGGCCTGCCCAGTTTTGTTAAAAAATATTTTAATATTGTATGGATCATAATTTACGTTCAATCTCACGCCGCATCAGCTATTTGTCATTGATAAAGAAGCCGTTGTAACCAACCTACCGCTAAATAATTACAAACGTAACAACGTTTACTATAAAAGCAATTTTAGTAGTCGAGGTGAAGAAATGATTCATTATCTTAACTTTACGATGACGTAATGTTTTCAATAGATCTGATATAAAGTTTGATTTGCGGAAATCCCCTATCTGCAGAAAAATCCCTTATTTACAAGGTAAATTTGTAGACAATTGTCTTTTTAAAGTTCCTCAAAAGGAAAATACGGAACCCTTATAGGATCACTTTGTTGTCCTTCTGTCTGTCTGTCAAGACCCTTTATCTTGGGAACGCATGGAGGTATAGAGTTGAAATTAAAACCATATACTCAGGTCTGCGGTCTCTTGAAACTGTAAAAAATCAAACTTCTCACTTTGCCGTTTATGTCGCAAAAAAAAACGGATATTTCGACACTCTCAAAGAAATCAAAATTTATAGGATACTTCCCGTTGACCCAGAATCCTGAAATTTGGCATAAAGCACGGTCTTATAGCACAGGTATAGGAATAAATCTGAAAACAGTTTTTTTTCTTAAATAACAAAAAAAAATTGCTATTCGGAAAATGTCAGAGACTCCATTCGGGAATTGAACTATTTACATAGGTAAGTTTGTACGGAACCGGAACCCTTAGTGCGCGAGTCCGTCCGACTCGCACTTGCCCATTTTTTTTTTAATATATACCTAAATTGTGGTTTATTAAGACTTGTCATTGCTATAAGTTACAATACGTAAAAAAAGAATACAACACCATGAAAAACCAGTGAAGGATGAGATTATATAGCTCATACTAAAAACAAACTAGTGTCCGACCGAAACCGAAACCGAATTTCGGTAAGTCTCAGTTTCGGCCGAAACCGAAACCAAAACTTCCTTACAATGATCATGTTCTGAGGGAAAAACTCAAGAAAACTTTATTATAATCAGTCAGTTTTTATTTTTAGTGACACTAAAAATAAAGATTGACTGAATAAAATAACGTTTTCTTTATTATTCCAAAGCGTAGATCTCTATAGAGAAGAATGTGCAAGAAACTCCATAAATAATTACTTTATGTAATTTATTTTAATCACCACTACTCTCAAAACGGTGAAGGAAAACATCGTGAGGAATCGGCATGTCCTAGAACCAAAAGCTCGCGTGGTGGATTACGGCCCATTCCCTCTCCTAGAGAGGAGGCCTGAGTCCCAGCAGTAGGAAAATTATAAGGCCGACTATGCTATGCATCTGAATCACTGAAATGTTCCAGAACAGTGATATGTATCATTTGGAACATCGGCTCAAATGAATCGTGATCTGTTACGTCGCGTCAGTCACACTGAAACAGAAATGTTAGATGATATGTATCATTTGGAACAACGCGGCTGCGCTACGGAAAAACAAAGTAATTGCAGTCAAGCAAAATTATCAGGAGGAGCAAAAAACCGAAAATCACAAATTTAAAACGTACTGGCGACAACTTCAGTACTTTTGTTATTTCATAATTTGTAAAATAATTAGTTCTATCTGTTTCAAAGCAATTTTTTGAGTAATTTTTGGTAACTTTCCTTTAAATTGAAAAACATATTTTTTTATAGATATAAAATTAATACTTATTAAATAAAAAGAACAATTCAGTAAGAAAGTAATTACAATCACTTTCTTTTTTAAATAATTTTAAAAGAGATGGACAAGTTAAGTTTTAGTTTTAATAACAAAGCAAATGCATTTAATGGTTTTTAACAAAGACAATGAAGCCATTTAAAAATTAATATGTCTACTATAAGATTTGTTGGCTTTTGCTTTTTATGAATCACATAATTTGTAAGAATTGTATAAACTAGTTCATCTTAGGATTTATTAAGATATTAAGTGTCACTCAAGGAATAGGGCATGTATATAACGGTTACCTAAAATAAATTCAAAAATCATTGATATAAGTTGTAATCGTGAGCCAGCTCACGAAACTGAAGACCGACGGTGGCAGAGTCATATCCGCCAAATCGGAGCTTCTGGGAGAGATCGAGGCATTCTATGGACAGCTGTACACGTCTATCACAAAACCCACAACGAATCTAGCAAACGACCCAAGAGCTAGATTAACCCGGCACTATACCGAAGATATCCCGGACGTCAGCCTGTACGAGATTAGGATGGCTCTGAAGCAGCTTAAAAACAACAAGGCGTCGGGTGACGACGGAATTACAGCCGAACTCCTGAAGGCGGGTGGAAAACCGGTCCTAAAGGCCCTTCAGAGGTTGTTCGATTCCGTCATACTTGAGGGAAAGACGCCACAGGCATGGAGCAGAGGTGTGGTGGTACTTTTATTTAAGAAGGGCGACAATGCCCTGCTTAAGAATTACAGGCCCATCTCACTTCTGAGCCATGTCTACAAGCTGTTTTCCAGAGTCATCACGAACCGTCTCGCGCGCAGGTTTGAAGACTTTCAGCCTCCCGAACAAGCTGGATTCCAAAAAGGTTTCAGCACCGTAGACCACATACATTCGCTCCGGCAGGTTATACAGAAGACCGAGGAGTATAACCTGCCTCTATGCTTAGCGTTCGTGGACTACGAGAATGCTTTTGATTCGATCGAGACTTGGGCTGTACTGCAATCTCTCCAACGGTGCCAGATTGACTATCGGTACATCGAGGTGCTGAAGTGTTTGTACGAGAACGCCACAATGTCAGTCCGACTTCAGGACTGGACCTCGAAACCTATCCTTCTGCAGCGGGGTGTGAGGCAGGGAGACGTTATTTCTCCGAAACTGTTTACGGCTGCAATGGAGGATGTCTTCAGGGTTGTGGACTGGAGTGGACTAGGCATTAATGTTAATGGCGAGTACATCACTCACCTTTGGTTTGCCGACGATATAGTAGTCATGGCTGAGACTACGGAGGAGCTCAGTACAATGCTCGATGACCTTAGTAGAGCTTCCGAAAGAGTGGGTCTTAAAATGAACATGGACAAAACCAAAGTCATGGTAAATAACCATGTAGCACCCACTCCGATCAAGATCGGAGACTCTGCACTCGAAGTTGTAGACGATTACGTTTACCTGGGACAGACAATCCAGTTGGGTAGGTCTAACTTTAAAAAAGAGGTCAATCGTCGAATCCGACTCGGCTGGGCAGCGTTCGGGAAGCTGCGCGGTATCTTTTCGTCCAACATACCACAGTGTCTCAAGACGAAAGTCTATGACCAGTGCGTGTTGCCAGTGATGACATATGGCACTGAAACATGGTCGCTTACAATGGGCCTCATCAGAAGGCTTACAGTCACCCAAAGGGCAATGGAAAGGGCTATGCTCGGAGTTTCCTTGCGTGATCGCATAAAGAATGAAGATATCTGCAGGAGAACCAAGGTCGCCGACATAGCCCGAAGAATCGCCAAACTGAAGTGGCAGTGGGCAGGACACATTGCTCGTAGAACGGATGGTCGATGGGGCCGAAAGGTTCTAGAGTGGCGACCGCGCACCGGAAGGCGCAGCGTCGGAAGGCCTCCCACAAGGTGGACTGACGACCTGGTGAGAGTCGCGGGAGTGCAGAGGATACGAGACGCACAGGATCGGTCGTTGTGGAGACTTTTGGGGGAGGCCTATGTCCAGCAGTGGACGTCTTTCGGCTGAAATGATGATGATGATGATGAAGTTGTAATCATTTAAGCTGTTGATCCCCGCATTAACGCCGGCGTTCACGCGCCATTGTCTTACTATTGTGTCTCTAATTACGCACTCAAAAGGTTAATGAAGTTTTAAATAAAACAAAAATTAAGATACAAAGTACATATTAATCAAAACAAAAAAATAAATAGGTGTTACATAGTAATTAAACAAACAATTGCTTGAAAACTATTATAAGCGTCCATAATAGTTCTCGAATGTAAACTGCGGCTATTTTGCATTTTAAACATTTTCCAAACAAAACACACAAGAATCACAGCCTCGGCAAACTTATGACTATGACACGAAGTTGTAACTGACAACTTGACAAGTTTAATTGTGGGAAAAGTATTTAAAAGGTGCGTTCAGAAATGTGATAAAACCGAGTATTGTCAAATAATTTAGACTTTTGAAATTTTGAAATAAACGACAGCATATTAAAAACCAAGTAAATGGGATATAGTAATAGCTTGAATTGATTTACAATAAAGAAACAAAGCAACTGTTATTCAGTTGCTTTGTTTTACATTTGTCATTATACTTGCTTTATTTTTACGTTAACAAATTTACCATTTTGGCCATTTTTAACAATTCAAAAACAAAGTAGAGTTGTTTGATTTTCTTATAGCTAGATAAAGGGGCTAAAAAAGAAATATAATATCAAATGAAAAGCCAATTAAATCATTTCACAACGTAAAAACAATGTAATCGACGTGCAATTACTTTGTTTTTGCTTAGACATTGTGGTTTACTTTGTTTTACCGTAGATATGTTGGACAAGTACCTGCAGTTACTTTATTTTACAAACTTTTATCTCGAAAAATAAAGCCTTTTCGATGATTCTGTGAATGTAGCAGTGTCCGTTATAGGCAAAATGTTCCAAATATGTAAAAAAATTGATTTTGAAAAATACGTTAGTTGCTTTGTTTTTAACCGACTTCAAAAAAAAGGAGGAGGTTCTCAATTCGGTTGTATTTTTTTTTTTTTTTTTTTTTTTTTTTTTTTTTATCATTATTTTTTTTTTTTATGTTTGTTACCTCAGAACTCCGTCGTTTATGGACCGATTTGCAAAATTTTTTTTTCCCTATACAGGATATGCTTCCAGATTGGTCCCATTTTTTTCAAAATCCAGTTCTGATGATGGAATCCATGAGGAATCGAGGGAACTCCTCAAAAATTATAGGCAACCCTATGGTAATTTTAGTATTTTCATCAAGAACTTAAGCATTTACAGTCAAAAAGTAACATTTGATGAAGTGGAACTGATGAAGAAGACCAGAAATGGTCAACGGAACTTCATACTCAAATAGATATCACAATGAAGATAGTTAAGCGACTATGACAATACAAATAAATGAATGATTCTGAATAGTTACGTTGAAAATGGTATCATCGAAGTGATCTGATGATGATGATGGAGCCGGAAGGTAGGCACTGGAACTCCGTAATTAATCAATGTAACCTAGCCGTGTTTGGACTTATTAGAATTGTCATGAGATGCACTTTGGCAATAAGGTACTATCGAACTGATCTGATGATGGAGCCGGAAGGTAGGCACAGGAACTCCGTAATTAATCAATGTATCCTAGCCGTGTTTGGGCTTATTAGAATTGTCGTGAGATGCTCTTTGGCTATAAGGTACTATCGAACTGATCTGATGATGGAGCCGGAAGGAGGAAGGTAGACACAGGAACTTTATAATAAAACAATGTAACCTAGCAGTATTTGGGTTAATTGGAATTGTCATGAGAAATAGGCACTCTGTTTATAAGTGTATCGCAACTAAAAAGTGTGAAATAAAAACTTTTTAGAAAAAAAAAATAACCGACTTCACTAAAAAAAACACTAAAAGGATCAAAATAACTTTAATTTCGGAAGTCGGTGTTAAATAAGAAACAAACAATACCGAGAAACACCGACTTCCAAAATTAAAGTTATTTTGATCCTTTTAGTGTTTTTTTTAGTGAAGTCGGTTATTTTTTTTTTCTAAAAAGTTTTTTTCCGTAGCACAGCCGAACGGTTTAAAAGATACAGACACTGACCGTTATGAATCGTGATCCTGTTACGTCGCGTCAAATACACTAACAGTTTTATTTAATTGAATTTTGATTTAAGAATAATTTCAAGCAGATGTTTTAATTTCAGGTAATTAATTATATTTATTTTATTTACTTTTTAATTTGAATTTTAAAAAGACTGCAGGTCATTTAAAAGTAAAGAGTGTTTTAGTGTTCCAATTGTTCCAAATGATGCATTTAAAACATTACTGACGTTCTAATCTTTCGGAACAGTGAGTCTGTTGAGTAAAGAGTTACACAGGCACATGACACCACATTAGTCAAAGATCTGGCCATATTCGCGAGCACTAAACGTTTCATTACGCCGATTCATGACGATACCACACAACACAAAAACACAACTCAACTGAACGCAATACACAGTCCCGAACTCTCGACAGTTGAAAGAAAACGAAATAGACGTCCAGAACTCACCAGCAATCGCGGCAAACTGAAATGGCGGCAAAGGTTTCGTTTGTCGGCAAACCTTTGAGAGTGTGTGTGACACGTGTAGCAATTAGGGCTGCCCACATGGTATGAAATTAAACATTTTTATTTCGGTAATAGTAAGTACGTTAGTCGAGGTGCCCATGGCGCAGTAGTTACAGTGGTCGGCCTGCGATTGAGATAAAGATGAAGAACTAGGTATTGAAAAATAATCGTATCGTAATCGTATGATAAACATTGTTATTAACCGCTATCTTTTGTAACTTTTACTCATGGTTCTGCTTCCAAGTTTAAACCTAGTACCTGTCAATCCACTAGCAGTATGCGCGCGAATTTGCGCATTTTCTAAACACTAAGCAAACGTCGGCGTTCGCATAGATTATAAATTAAGCTTTTTTTTTATAGGGTATTTATTCAAGAACGTAAATAAGAAGTTTTCATTATAGTATGTAAAAATCGAAAATAAGCAAAGCTTTTCGAACTACACGCGCGAACGCCGGCTTTCGCTCAGGGATTGACAGGTAGAATGTGAATCTGGCAATATTGACACATTGTTTTTATGTTTTATGTCCCACTAAATTGTCTAAAGCAAACAATTTACATTACTGTAATGCAACGTGTGTGTACAGTTCGGGCAGCTTCGTAATTGATACTGTAGATCATTAACGATTTAAAATAAGGTTTTTGGAATTAAGAAATAATAAAGTAATCATACTCCTGAGTATCTAATTATTATTAAAGCATTTTACATAAAGAAAATAAAATTACAAGTATTAAATTCCGTACGCGGTACAACCCTAGCAGCGTCGCCGCGTCGGCGCGTCAAAGGCGCACGACCCGCGCACCACAGAAAAGGAGCGAGCGAGCGAGCGGTATGCTGTCTCTGTCTGTCGTAGGCACTACGGAGTTCAGTAAACTTTTACGGCTAACAGCTGATTCCCCGCGGGTTGTATGAATTTTCTTTTACGATTACATTGCCGAATTTAAGTTTTTTGCTTTTTTTTTTCACTAAAATTGTGTTTTTGGGCTGGATTTTGTTGTAACAAATAAATAGAACACAAATCTAGTTGAAAAACGGTCGGAAAATTCGACAATTTTCCTGAAGAAAATTCCAACGTTTTTCAGTCATAATCATGGTCATGAAGCTACTGTTTCAGTTTTTGCCAACCTGTCAAT
Source organism: Mythimna impura (assembly GCA_905147345.3). Taxonomy (NCBI): domain Eukaryota; kingdom Metazoa; phylum Arthropoda; class Insecta; order Lepidoptera; family Noctuidae; genus Mythimna; species Mythimna impura. Next base: position 11,046,318 of record LR990343.1, on the reverse strand, counting down.
TACACGGTGTATATCGACGTCGATATATAGATAGATAGTAGCCATTCAAGTCATATCATCTTTTTGGTCTTTCCACTGTTATAAATTACTCATACATCCATGCATATTCATATAATAATAATAATGTTTATTGTTCAGAAAATAAAATGTGTAATGTGTAAAAAATATGTGTAGTTACTACTAGTTGACTTATTATTCATAGCGTCAAGAAAGAAATACCAGTTCCACCATTGAAGAACTTGCAGTTCTTCTTGTACGGAAAGTTGAAGGATAAGGAAGAAATTAAGAAACGAATCCTGAAATTAGGTGGTTTAGTGGTCTCTAAGCTTACCACCACTACCGCTGCCGTAGTGTCCACCAAGAAAGATGTTGAAAATATGCCAGCCAGAATGGATGAAATTAAGTCTATGGACATTGAGGTACTACTTTATTATTTACTATACTATACTCATTTTTTTTTTTACTAATTGTATCGAAAAGTAACTTATCACAAATTATAACTATGTACATAGTTAAAATTTTTCAAATCCGTACAAAATTAAGTAAGTTAGTTATTCTATGTACTTCACAAAGGTGAGCTGTAATGTATTCTCGCCATCACGGCCTGAGTAGCCATAAAGTGCTTTACCCTGTATAGAGTTAGGCTAGGTTATTGGAAATTTTATATAATGCATCTTTTTTTTTAGGTGGGAAAATCATCTAATGACAAATCCTGCTCTTGGGCGGACTGGGAGATAGTGTCAGACTTTTACTGACTAAAAACCCACTTCTGTTCCTTCGTTGTTTTCGTCCCAGGGCCCCGGGTTTCGTTTTCACACTACCCATGGCCCCAGTAGGCTTCGACCCTGCTGGGCCCCTACGATTTGCTGACATCTCCCTGAGGCGCGCGTGGAACAATACGCGCCGTCGACGACTTAGGCTCGGTCCGGACGGCGGGCTACCCATTGCTCTCCGTCCGCAAGGCCGCGCCTACGGTGGCCGGAAATCGGGATCGGAATCCCGGCGGCGGTTGGGGCGTGAGGACCGTTGCCTCACGCGATCGGCCGCCTCCTTTGCTAGCATTGCTGCTTCGCAGAAGGAGGCGACCGCCTGCCACTCCTCTTCGCTCCGGACCATGGCCTGTACTAAGGCCCGGCGCGAGAGATCCCCGCCGCCGATCGCCCCCACGAGGACACGGCGTTGCTCTGCCCAAGCGGGGCACACCTCCACCGTGTGCTGCACCGTGTCCTCCGGGTGGTCCACACAATGGTGACACCCGGGCGTCGCTTCCGCACGAATCCGGTGCAGAAACTTCCAGAACTTACCGTGTTTGGTGAGAACCTGCGTCATGCGGAAGGTGAGGACGCCGTGAGATCTTTCCAACCATGCCTCAAAGAGGGGACCACCATAATTGTGGCGTTCCCAATATAATGCATCTGGACTTTTGGGGGCAAAGACTAAGGAGTAGGAATGTGGGATTCTTACCTTACTAAAACTACCCTGATGATATGATCTGCACATGTGTGGTGAGTTCCATCAGCACACGGAAGGACCCCTCATTTTTTATCGTAGGAAATCATCCAATGACTTTGGGGAGTTATGCGGGAGGGCGAATCAGACTTTTACTGACTAAAACCACACCTGTGTCCTTCAGTTGCCCTTTGTGTACCAAGACCACAGGTTTCCTTTTCAGAAATTACCCGCGGCCCTAACGGACATCGGCCTTTCCGGGCCCTACCCGGGACCCCATGGAAACCCGGGGCCCTGGGACGAAGGCAAAGAAGGAACAGGAGTGGGTTTTTAGTCAGTAAAAGTCTGACACTATCTCCCGCTCCGCCCAAGAGCGGGATTTGTCATAAGATGATTATCCCACCTAAAATAAAAAATAGAACCCCCGGGACCCCCTCTGTACAACGCCTGTGAGAGACCATAATCTTTACAACATCGTTACTCGAAACTTGCTCCTACGTTTACCGCTTATACGCTCGCAATGTAGTTTATTTTGCTCTAGTGTGTTAAAGTGCGGCGGTCAGGCAACGCTTCAATTTATAATATCAGGCTGGTCTACGGATAGCCCCCACCAAGGCCCATAAAAAATCCATAAGCCATTTCTCACAATAATTTGTTACTAAATATTATGTTTATTAAGTTTTACTTATTATTTTCGAGTGTGTTGAAAATCGTCTTTTGATAAAACAGTAATTTCTCGGTCCCAAATCGACCTCGCTTTCGGTTCGGGTGTTTTGCGCCTCGACTGCAACAACAAACGCTGCATACTTGTAATAAAAATGTACTATTTATACTTTATGCTTCAAGTACCCTGTACCTATTCATTATATCTGTTACAGGTTGTTGAAGTATCATTCCTCGATTTAATCAAGCAAGATGGTACAATTTCTAAGTCATTAGAACTTATTAAAGAAAATAATATTGCTGACTGGGGATCTGACGTAAGTTTTACATCTTGTATAGGAAGTAGATGACTTCTTCCTACTTCTTCGAAAAATATGTAAGACGTGTATGTTTTTTATTTTAATTTTGTTCTAGCCAGCTACAAGAGTTCCCCAAGATATTTTGGATGGAAAGTCCATTCCAAAATCTGGTAGCTTGTACGTTAAGTCTTCGAAATCAGCTGTGAAGTTGAAGATTAAAGGTAAAATAATAATAATAATGTATCATGGTATAGATATCATGTTCCATTATAATTATCTAAATGGCCTCTGCGAGTTGGCTTCGGCTCCTCGTACGCCTTCCAAACGTCCAGGACCTCAGGGTCCTGAGATAAATATTGAAAATACATAATAATAATAATAACCATAGCTAAAGTAATATTTTATAGAGGACAGATTTGATTTTTTGTTTATTTGTTTGTTACGATTAAAAACTCTTTCACTGTTGGCTATATTATATTTTTTTTTAAATTAAAAAAATTGATCCCTACTACCTAAATTGGAACAATGATTAGAGGTATGCGAAACACAGTGTAAAGTCCCGGCATACCTTCATTGAAAAGGGAGGATCCAATCTGGCAACTGCCCAATAGATGACTTTTGGCTGTTGTATATTATGTTCAAATCGCACTGAGAATTCTAAGGCCTTTCGCCCACGACGACAAATATGACTAACACGCTTTAGTCGCATTTGCAAGCGCTATAGAAAAGCTGCAAACGCGCTACTAACGCGCTACAGTATCGCGACTGTATCGATGCGAACGCGCTACAGCATCGCTACAAAAAGTCGCCGTGGGCGAGGGGCCTAAATGTGCGATGCAGGATTTCGTATTTTTTAGTTCTTATAATTATGACGCCATAGATATCTCTACATCACTATTCGATCTGTTACATAAGCTTCGCGAAGGTAGCTCGTGAAGGCTTTCAGTTGATTCTGTTTTGTTTTCAGATTTGTGTGTCTTTTTTGTTCTAAATTTAAATAAATAATTCCTTTACCAGGAGGCACAGCTGTAGACCCCGCATCCAACCTGCAGGACGAAGCGCACGTGTACACAGACTATGAAGGTACTAAGTACACCGTGGTACTCTCGCAGACAGACGTCGTCGCCGGGAAGAACTCTTACTACAAGATGCAAGTGCTTGAGAGCGACGGTAAAAAGAGGTACGGAGTTTATACTCGTTCTCTATTTCTGATTAAAGCATTTGAAGTTGAGTATTTCTCTACTTTAACCTAAAAACCTGTCAAAATTTGGCATTAAAGTAGGGTTTGAGTGAGAGAGGTACAGAACAGATTGGAGGTGTGGTGGCACTGACTGTTGGCCTGAAATTACCGTGAGTTTCGCCTCGGCGTTGCATCTGACTGTTGCCTCCAGATCTCAAGGCGTCAGGTTACCCATGAAATTAGTTTTTTTTTGTAAACGGGATACTTTAAACTAATATCTCCCCGACTTAGAATTATAATTTCAAATAAACTATAATAAAGGGATGTTATTCTTTCTTTGTAATTAGGTATTCATTAGTGGTAAACTAAGCATTCAACTTCTTAGTTTTTACAATATTGTTCTCATACGCAAGGTACTGGCTGTTCCGTTCGTGGGGCCGCATCGGGACTACCATCGGTGGCTCTAAAGTAGAAACCTGCAAGTCTGCCGATGAAGCAGTCCAGAAGTTCGAAGATCTGTACATGGAGAAAACTGAAAATGTTTGGGAGTACAGAGATAGTTTTATGAAGGTAAAATGTTAACGTAGTAAAACCTCTGCTTATGATAATTATTCCCAACACTTTTGCATTGAAATACCTTTTTTTACTGAGAATAATAAACTTTATCTCTATACTTGGAAGTTTTTAGCTCAATAACTTCAGTTAATAAGACATTTTAGTAATAATTTAGCATTCTGGATATTATGCTGGACAGATTGTGTCATGTTTGTTTATCACTTTATTTTCTTCACAGAACCCTCTGTAATAGTTATCTATGATCTACATTTCTTTTATTTCTTTAGAAATAAGCTTCACTAATGTTCCTATGTCTTTGTTCCTCAATTCACTTTTTCCTTTTTTTTTTTGACTGACCGACATTTTGACAATTCAAAAGTGCCTGTGATCTATTTAAAATTACCGTTTCTGATTTCTCAATTTTAAAATAAACGTAAAATGTATACTATGAATTCGATGTATCAGGTGCCTGGACGTTACTTCCCATTGGACATGGACTACGGAAATGATGAGCCGGCCCCACAAAACCTGGCTTTGGACACTAAGTGTGACCTCCCCGTGCCAGTTCAACAACTTGTCATCAAAATATTTGATGTCGACGTCATGAAGAAAACGCTGCTGGAATTCGAGGTAAAATGCGATAATTATACATATCGTAGTACAGTAACCTAGCTGTAAATGGCTCATTAAGTTTGTAGATGCGTTCACGTAGAAAGGTGGTAGCATAGCTTGTCAGCACTTGATCGATGCAGGTTCGTCCGTGGCGCACAAAAAATATAGTAACTCGCTCTGTTTGGCCAAGGTAAATTATCTAATAACTGATAAGTATCAGAATTTTACTGACTAAAACTCAGCTGTGTTCCTTTAGTTGCCTTTTCCATTCGAGTGCCAAGGTGAATCTTATAATGCCGCAGCCCACCGTGGCATTTAGGGTGGTCAACCAACGCAAGGTGGCGACATAGCCCCAGCTACTATTTTTCTATGTCAATGTACTCGTTTGTAAAAAGACCCGTAGTAAGATTACTTTGTTGTCTGTCTATCTATCTGTCAAGATCCGTTTTCACAGGAACGTGTTGAAGTATCAAATTGACATAAATATTAAATACTCAGGTCTGCAATCCCTTGATGCTGTAAAACAATCACATTGTTAAGGGACCATTCATTTATTACGTAAGACGATTTTTACTAGTTTTTGACCCCCTCCCCCCCCTAAATAAGAAAAATATAAGAATAGGCCGACCCCTCCCCCTGTGTAATATTTATTACGTAAGAATTTAAAGGAAAAAACGAATATACGTTTGGTAGGTTTTGATGTTTATTTTTAAAAGTAAGTAACAATTTTTAGGAACGTTTTCAAGTGTGTCGTCTATGCAAACAAGTAACGTCTAGTTCACAAGCAGGAAGGCGCAGTGACGTTGCCATGGAAATAGTTTACCTTAACACATCCGAGCGCACATCGGCACTCCCGCGGTAGCCCGCGTTTTTTCAAAACAACTGCGTATTTTTGTGATCTTACGTAAGAACTATCAAGACTCCCTCACACCCCCTTGTAAGAAAAAATAAGACATGGTCGACTTCCCCCTAAATCGTCTTACATAATAAATGAATGGCCCCTAAGTCAACTCAACCAAATGGATATCGCCGTTTATGCCGCATATTTTGAAACTCTAAAGGGAATCAATTTAAAACATAAAAAGTACTTCCCGTTGACCTAGAATCAAGTTTTGGAAAGAGTAAGGTCTTATAGCAGAAAAAAAAGTAAAAATCGAAAACCTCCAAAAAAGAAGAATTCGAAAACCGTAATTAGGAACATCACAATTATTTGTTTTGCGATTATAAACCTAATTAAAGTTATTGGTAAGTTCAACGCGATCTCGAGGTATGGAGATAACAGGTTTCCAACGGCACTTTGTCATTACATACCTACGGAAACCACGGTGCGCGAACCCGACTCGCATTGGCCAATTTTTTTTAATAATAAATTGTATCGATTTATATTGATCGCTAAATTAAATCATATATTTATTTTTAGCTTGATACTGAAAAGATGCCACTAGGAAAACTATCGAAGAAACAAATCAAGTCTGGATACAAAATTTTGTCGGAACTTTTGAAGCTAATCGAAAAGGGATCAGCCAGTCAAGGAAAATTGATCGACGCTACCAACAGGTGTTTTTAAAGCATTTTCTCAAGATAAATTTCTGATGGACACCCACTAAATAAAGAGTTCATATATCATGTACCTAATATTTCAGATTCTTCACTCTGATTCCTCACGACTTCGGCGTGAACAATCCTCCATTGCTGGACAACGTGGAACTCATTAAGACGAAGACAGTCATGCTGGACAACTTGCTCGAAATTGAAATAGCTTACAGCTTGATGAAGACGGAAACCGGTATAGTGGTGCCCTTTATTTTATAGATACTAACATACATTATAGTCGTGCAATTTTGTAGAATTCCATTGTTTTCATAAAATAATACGTATATAAAAAGCTCGATCGGTGGCGGCCACCTCTTGTGCCGGGCCTTGGTGCAGGCCATGGTTCGGAGCGAGAAGGGGATGGGCGGCGGCCGCTTCCACGTGCGAAGCAGTCATGCTAGCGAAGGAGACGCCCACACGCGTGAGGGAACGGACATTCTCACTTTTCACGTCCCAGCCACTGTAGCCCTGGGCTTGCGGACGACGAGCAATGGTTAGCTCGCCGTCCGGCCGTCTGGTAACCGTCCGCCCCAGTCGTCAACGGCGCGTAGTGTTCCACGGGCGCCTCAATCCGGGCCGTTAAACCAGTCGATCTTGGCAAGCAATAGCGTATTTACTTTTAGGTCAAGAGGAGGCAGATGGCTGTTATAGCTATTCGGCGCTTCTAAATTCTATTACTTGGTCGCCTCGTAACTTCTTGCTTGTATTCTTTATTCTTTCATTAAATAAATTAATTGATATTAGATCGCAACTAAATTGTTATGTTATTATACACTAGCTTTTGCCCGCGGCTTCGCTCCCGTCAACTGACTACTATATCCTACTCTACCCAACTCTATCCTACTCTACCCTACTCTACCCAACTCTATCCTACTCTACCTTACTCTACCCTACTCTAACCTACTCTTCAAAAATAAAAGTATCCTATGTCCGTCTCCTGGTTCTAAGCTACCTCCCCACCAGCTTTCAGCCAAATCGGTTCAGCCGTTCTTGAGTTATAAATAGTGTAACTAACACGACTTTCTTTTATATATATAGATAACAATCTAGTTGCGATTTCACAGCTTCGTGTTTCGTGTCACACATGCTATTATTATTAATTTCACGATTCATTCCATTAATATTGATCCAAATTAATTCTAAAGTATGTCGAAACTGTAATCGAACAAATAATAAGGGCTACAATTTTATAAATGTAGGAATTATCTTTGTTAAATAACTGAGGTAGGACAGTTGAACAAAAACAAGTGTTGTTACTTATCAGTGACACAACAATTAAGTTATTTGGTGCCACAAGTCAACTGTCCCAGTTTTAATTGTCTGGTAAATGCAAGCATTGTTATGTTATTCAAAAGGCAATGGCAGGTCGAATATTTTGTTTAAAAAAATATATATTTTAAGTTGTATTATTATTATCATAGGTACTTTTAATCCACAGATACAGATAACAGTAGCCCAATTTCGGCTCACTACTTGAAGCTTAAGGCGAACATCGAACCGCTACCAACGTCATCGCCCGAGTTCGAGATGATTCAGGAGTACGTCCGCAACACGCACGCTGCTACGCATTCCACTTACACATTAGACATCGAACAGGTTAGTCACATTATCTCTTACTTTCTGTTATTTGTTTAGCCTATATTGAGTGCTACTGCTAGGCAAAGCTCTCTCCTTTCTCCTACCGAACTCTGTGTTTAGGGAGATCTCGTCGGTTGCTGCCTCATAAAGTTGAAAAAATCTAATGGGGCCTCTGCGAATTGGCTTCGACCCCCCTCTTACACCTTCTAAAGGACTTTTAAATTATGATTCACCTTTTGAGTGCGTAATTAGAGACACAATAGAAAGACAATGGCGCGTTAACGCCGGCGTTAATGCGGGGATCAACAGCTTAATTGGATATTAGATCAGACCCTATGTTACATCTCGAAGATAGGAAATTAAGTTCAAAGCAAAGTATGATATGTATCAACTTCTCAATGTTGTTTATGTAATACTAACTTCTGCCAGCGGCTTCGCCCGCGTGATAGTCGGTTTTTCCATACAAACTTTGGACCCTGTTTCATACCATTAGAGGGTGAATTTTGGAAAATCCTCTATTAGTGCTCGCCTATGTTCTAAAAAGAAACCTTGTAGTTTTCACTTTTATATATGTATACATATAGACACTCACGTGAAATTAGTACTTCCCACCTGTATAAATTATAACTATGTGTTAATCCAGGATGTAAACTATCTTGGTATCAAATTTCATCCAAATCCGTTGAGCCGTTTGAGCGTGAAGGAGTAACAATCATACACACTGACATATTTACATACAAACTTTCGCCTTTTTAATATTAATGATATAGCTTCGCCTACGTGTAAGTAAAAAACTGGGCAAGTGCAAATCGGACTCGCATACTGAGGGTTCCGTACAAACTTGAAAGGTAAAATGCGGTTTACGAAAAAAAAACTACTTCTCGTTCAAACCAATTTTCGGTGGAAGTTTGCATGGTAAATTACATCATATATTTTTTTTAGTTTTATCATTCTCTTAGTTTAGAAGTTACGGGGGGGGGGGGGACATTTTACCACTTTGGAAGTGTCTCTCGCGCAAACTACTCAGTTTAGAAAAAATTATAGAGACCTCAATATCATTTTTAAAGACCTATCCACAGATACCCCACACGTATGGATTTGATGAAAAAAAATAATTTGAGTTTTAGTTCTAATTATGGGGAACACCAGAAATTGATTGTTTTTTTTTTTAATTTTTGTGTGAAAATCAAAATGCGGTTCACAGAATACATCTACTTACCAAGTTTCAACAGTGAGTGACATACGGACGGACAGACAGACGGACATGACGAATCCATAAGGGTTCCGTTTTTTGCCATTTGGCTACGGAACCCCAAAAATGATCCTAAGAGGACTACTACCGGGATAAAAAGATAATTATTTTTTAAAGAAAGAAAAACATTTTATTTGGCGGAACAAGGCGTAAATTTAGAACTAACAAATTATAAGTATATATGTTAAAAAAATATGCGCCACATCCGCGCAAAACGGCCGAACGCTTAGCATAATGCCGTGACCACATGTAAAATGCGATGAGTCGGCGCTGGTTTTCAGCGTGGGCCGGTAGCGGTATCGATATAAAGACATCGGCACGGTTTTGCATAAGCTAATAATAATCATATATTTTGTACGGATTACTTGCAGGTGTTTAAAGTGGTCCGCGAAGGTGAAGACAAGCGTTTCAAGCCGTTCAAGAAGCTTCACAACAGACGCCTGCTGTGGCACGGCTCGCGCGTCACCAACTTTGCAGGAATCATCTCCCAAGGTCGGTTGTTTTAACTTGATTGCCCCGTCAATCTATAGTGTTCGTAAACGGGACATAGAGTGCTGCATTTATTTCTATTTTTTTTTTTTAATGGGCTTTTTCACGCGATCTCGCGTGATATAAAGTTATGGATGAGGTCTATAATGGAACAAAAGTGTCCAGAACGTTCCTGTTCACTCTTACTTTAAAGAGTTAGGAATTTTGAATTTAAGCTGAAGGAAAATTCGAGTCCTCCTGCAATAATGTATGTGAGGAGAAGAACCGGCAACGTTAATTTGATTTTTCTACTTGGAATTTTCAATAAAACCCTTTTTTGGTGGGAAAACATCAAATGACTTCTCCCGCTCTGCATGGAGCAAGAGTGTCAGGCTTTTAATGACTAAAATCCACATGTGTTCTTTTAGTTGCTCGCAGTCAGTGGCACCCCTGAGTCTGAGCCTAGACAATAGACTGGTGACATGTCATTGTACTATTGAGCACCTATACTTACCTCTCTCTAATTCATAAAGGTGTGATGTAATTTAGTTATTTTTTCTCTGCTTACCGACCAGGTCTCCGCATAGCACCGCCGGAAGCGCCAGTTACTGGTTACATGTTCGGTAAAGGTGTATACTTTGCGGACATGGTGTCCAAGTCGGCCAACTACTGTTGCACCGACAAAAGGAATCCCACCGGTCTTATGCTGCTATGTGAAGTGGCTCTCGGAAACATGTAAGTATATCTTGAAAAGTGTATTTGAGCGTATCGGATTTTATGATGAAAAATTTAAATCGACCTACTAAACCTTAAGACTTGTAACTAAATTATGGTCTAGTGAAGTTTTCAACCCTAAGGCCGCGTTCTCACTATGTCGTAACGGTTAATTTATCGTCTGACTGATATCGTCTCTAGCTTTTCCCATTATAACAACTGTTTGTCGTGGCCACGACAGATAATCGCAACAATGACACATGATTTACCATCACGGAAGACTTAAGTCTTAACAACCTTACATCGTTTTACGAAATTCGTGCTAGGCGTTCCCACTATCATGACAATTTGTTGTCACCGCAAAACAAGTTGTAGACGACAGTTAGTAGTGTCGTCTTATGTGTGAACACCTCCATTTAAATATATAAGCCACGACATTTAAACTACACGATTATCTGTCGTCACGACCAAGTGGAAACGCGGCCTTAATCGAGTTTTCAACCGTTCTGTATCTGGTGCTTAGGTATAGCGTTATACTTAACCACTATGAACAGTCAGAATTAGGTGGATTTTGAGGCAATAATTAGACTAAGTTCAATCAATTGGAATATCCGACTTTAGCAAATACTATTTCCTAGACACAATAATGCTCTGAAAACAGAATTAACTAAAAATGTTGAATTCAGCGCCATCGAGCGAAAACATGACCACGCTCGAACTCGTGTTAAATGTGTTTGTGTGCTATCACTATAGGAAGGAATGTCACCATGCGGAGAATGTGAAGCTGCCAGCCGGCATGCACTCGGCGTGGGGCGTGGGGCAGACGTACCCCGACCCCGCGCAGGACAGGACGCTGGACGACGGCACCGTCGTGCCGCTCGGCAAGCCCATCAGCAACACGGTCCAGACCCACCTGCTGTATAACGAGTATCCTTTATTAATCACCACAACAATTTACACCAGTTTGATCTGCTTTATACACTGGGGGATTTGGTTACAAAATTTTACAAAACAGTATTTTACAATAAAATCAATTTTCACCCTGGGAGTTACACTGAAGTATTAAATAGGTGTTCGATGCTGTGGAATTTGAAGGCAACAGTCCGTGCACAAATGCACGAGCTGCGCAACGCCGGGGTGGAACTTCACTGTCGCGTCAAACCGCGGCATGGCGGACAAAGTTCCGGTGGGATCTCACGGGGACTGTCGCCACCCAGTGCTTGGCACGTCATGATTGCGGCGGTAAATCCCCTCTTTCAAGAGTGACTGGAGAGGCGCCACGGCGTCCTCACCTTCCGCATGACACAGGTACTCACCGGACATGGTAAGTTCGGGAGATTCCTGTTCCGGATTCAGGCGGAAGAAACATCCGGGTGTCACCATTACGCAGAAAACCCAAAACACACGGTGGAGCATACGGTCGAGATGTGCCCCACTTGGGCGGAGCATTGCCGCGTCCTTATGGAGACGATCGGCAGCGGCGACTTCTCGCGCCGGGCCCTGGTCCAGGCCATGGTCCGGAGCAAAAGGGAATGGGATGCAGTCGCATCAGTTTTCAAGGAGGCGGCCGCAAGAGTGAGTGAACGTATGTACATTCTCACGCCTAAGTCGCCGCGACAAGAGAGGTCTTGGGCGTCGGGAATAGCAGAGCGATCTCCAGCCATCATAGGCGCAGACTTGCGGACGAGCTAAAGGTAGCTCGCTGTCCGCTCGTCCTATAAGGACCGAACCCGAGTCGTCGACGGCACATAGTGTTCCACGCGCGCCTCAAAGAGATGTCAGCCAACCGTAGGGGCCTAGTAGAGCCGGTGCTAGGGCCATGGGATTGGTTCTGAAAAGAATATACTCATAGTCCTGGAACGCAAAGGCAACTGAAGGAACATAGGTGTGGTTTTAGTCAGTAAAATTCAGACACGCCCTCGCGCTCCACCCCAGCGGGAGAAGTTATAAGATGATTCCCACCTCAAAAAAAAAATAGGTGTGCCATACATTGGTTTCCTAGTCTGAAAGTGTTTTCATATTTTTGAATACTTTGTTTAGTACATACGATAATCAAGTACTTTGTATCATTTGATACGTTTTACATTACCATATAAAGAACTACACCCCCACTAAAAGGGGGTTATGCTATCATGATTCAACTGTGATTAAGGGCTAATACTAATCGTCCTGTACAACTCGGTCTCTCTCACAATGGGTTCATAATAGCATTAGGACCTCATAGAAAATGGGCTGCACTGACAAAGCATGTAGACTCAGCAAACTGATGTGGCAGTGGTCCAGTCGTGGCTGTCGCACAACCTTGACGTGAGTCACTCATCAGGTAGGTGCACCGCCGATCTTAACATCCGTGTCGTGACAGCGTAGCCGTGGCAGGTGGAGAAACGGGTGCTGTGGCACTACTTAGAGAGACATATCATTCAGCAATAACGTTTTGAACATAATGGATTTGTTTACCACTACCATCCATGAATGCAGAATAATAATATTTTGTTTTAGGATATTTTCCTTAGCACACACCCAGATTCATCGTATACGACGTCGCCCAAGTCAATGTTAAGTACTTATTGCAGATGAAATTCAACCACAAGTATTAATCAATATTGAGTATTTCGACCCATTTCTATGGTCGTTTAATTGATATATTCCAATTTGATTTTGTCAGCATTTCGAATGTTTAAAATTAGTTTTAAGGCTTATTGTAGTTGAGCCAAATGATTAGTTTTTTTTTTAGTTATATATTTCGATAATATTGCAAGGGATACACGTTTTTTTTATAATTTTAATCATTTCACTACCTCTAATATTTGAGGCCACCGCGCACCGTGTGATAGTTGGCTAGTTTTAGACGAAAAATCCAGTCATTCTTGATAATTTTTTTTGACAAATAATTTTTTACCAAAAATGTTGTTACCTGTTACTGTTATGTTCCATGCTTTTACAAAAAGATAGAAGATATATCTTGAAAGCTGTTACAAAGTTGTCTCTTTTTGTTTTATCTGTTGATAAAAACATTATAGGATTAGTCTTTATAAAATTATGGTCATTGGCGTTCAAAGAATGGCCGATCAATGTTGAAAATCTCGGGTTTATACCGTTCGTTCCTGTACTGCATATACGTCATATTAACTTATTCATGGAAATTATTTTTATATGATTATGATTCTTAAATGTTAAATAATTCCTGATTATCAGAAGTGTCATTTTTTTAATAATATTTTGTAATTAAGTCGTCAATGCTATAATGATCACATTAATCATTTAATTAAAGTTTGTTTTTTAATAATTAGTATGTTTTATTCAACCACCAATACATACTGTCATGTCATAACCATTTAAAGTTTTATAAAATTATTTTAAATTAATGGAGCGGATTTCCTGCCATTATCATCATCTTCCTGCCCTTGTCCCGTGTTATTTGGGGTCGGCGCAACACGTTTTTTTCTTCCATTCTGTCATACTATCACTAACTTCCTTTTCTTTCATATCACTCTTCACACAATCCATCCATCTTTTCTTTGGTCTCCCTCTCCCTCTCCATCCATCCACATGTAAACTCATAACTCTTTTAGTAACATGCGTTTCATCTCTCCTCTTCACATGACCATACCAAGACAAACGATTCCCTTTCAACTTTTCAGTCACTGGCGCCACTTTCAAACTTCCCCTAATATACTCATTTCTCACTTTATCCATTCTCGTCACACCACACATCCATCTTAACATTCTCATCTCCACTACGTGCAATCTTTTTTCATCCGTCTTTTTCACAGCCCAACATTCTGATCCATACAGTATGACAGGCCTTATCACGGACTTGTAGATTTTACCCTTCAACTTGAGGGGCATCCGTGGGTCACAAGTTGTTCCCGTGACCTGTCGCCATTTCATCCATCCTGCGTTGATCCGATGTGTTACGTCCCGGTCTACCTCACCATCCCCTTGGACGAGTGACCCGAGGTACCGAAAGTCGGAGCAGATCGGTATGGGTGTTCCAGCGAGAGATAAAGGCACTGGATTGGAGAGAACGCCGAAATCGCAGAACAAGTATTCCGTTTTGGTTCTACTCAATTTCAGGCCAACACTCTCCAGTCTGTGCCACCACACCTCCAATCTGTTCTGGACCTCTAGGCCACTCTCGGCAACCAACACAATGTCATCGGCAAACAGCATACACAAGGGAGCCTCTTCCTGAATGTCCGACGTCAGAGCATCCATTATCATCAGGAAGAGGTAAGGGCTGAGAGCCGACCCTTGATGTAAGCCGAATTGAAGCTGCCAGTGGTGCCCACTGTAGACCGGACTTGGGTACTGCATCGACTGTACATCGCTCGGATCAACTGCACATACTTCCCAGGCACACCTTTCTCCTTAAGGGCCCACCACAGAACCTCACGAGGTACCCGGTCGTATGCCTTTTCGAGGTCAATGAATACCATGTGCAAGTTTTTATGCGCACCTCTGTATTTCTCGCACAGCTGGAGTATAGCAAAGATGGCATCAGCTGGACCCCGACCCGGCATAAAACCGAATTGGTTCTGTGAAATTTCACTCTCTTCTCTCAGTCGCCTTTCAATAACTTTCTCCCAGGCTTTCATAGTATGTGACATTAGCTTTATTCCTCTATAATTGTTGCACTCAAGCACATCACCTTTGTTTTTAAAAATCGGCACCAAAGAGCTATTGCACCACTCATCAGGTATGGCTTCTTCCAGCAACAACTTATTGAAGAACAAAGCTAACCACGTCCATCCATCCACTCGCAATAACTTCCACACTTCAACTGGTATTCCATCTGGACCAATGGCTTTACCATTCTTCATTCCATTTACTGCTATTCTGACTTCATCCATACTAACCATTCTCACTAATCCCACATTCACTGGTTTATTCTCTAACACCCCACTCCAATTATTTTCCTCATTCATCAATCTTTCAAAATATTCTTTCCACCTCTTTCTGATTTTTTCATCATCCGATAGAACCATTCCAGTTTCATCTCTTATACATCTTACATGACAAACATCCCTCGCCTTTCTCTCTCTTATTCTAGTAAGCCGATATAGCTCTTTTTGGCCTGCAGGACTGTCCAGTGCGTCATATAGTTTGTCCTGGGCTCTTGATTTTGCTATTGCCACGGCTTTCTTGGCTTTCTTCTTTCACTCTTTTTTTCAGCTTTTAAACTAGCGTTTCCAGGCTCTACACGCTGCCATTCCTTGAATTTTCTCTTTTTTCTTTCAATACACTCTGAACTTCTGTCGACCACCACCATGTATCCCTATGTATTATGCCCTTTCCTCTCGTCTCTCCCAAAATATCTTTCGCTGCATGCCTGATACACTCAGCCATCTCATTTCAGCTTTCATTTATACTTCGATCATTCATATCTCCCATCTCTATCATTCTGTCCACCACTCGCTCCCTGAACTTCTTCGCACAATCATTCCTCTCTAACATATGCCATTTTATTTTAGGGGGAGGACGCTCTTTGTATTTGGTAGACAGTATTTTAACCACTGATGTCATAACCAGGAGTCTGTGTTGTGAGACTAGGTCTTCTCCTGGCAGTACTTTGCAATCTTTGACGTGCTTTAAGTGGTTGCGCCGAACTAGAAAATAGTCGATTTGGGTCTTATGATTACCACTTTTGTACGTGATCATGTGTTCGTCTCTTTTTTGGAACCACGTATTGGCTACTGCTAGGTCAAATGCAGTAGCGGATTGCAGCAGGGTCTCTCCTTCACTGTTCGGACTACCGAAACCCCATCCCCCATGTACTCTATCATAAACACCTTTCATTCTTCCCACATGTCCATTAAAATCACCTCCAACTATCAATTCTTCATGAACAGGGATGTTCATTAAAGCTGTATCAAAACTCTTCTAAAACTTCTCTTTTACCGTTTCATCACATCCTACTTGTGGTGCATACACACTAACTATATTCAACATCACATTCTCTAACATAACTTTCACAACTATAAATCTATCACTAATCCTTTGTACTTCCATCACACTTTCTTTCAATTTACTGTCTTAACACTATTCCTACACCATTTCTTTTTCCATCACTTCCACAGTAGTAGAACTTGTATCCCTCACCAATTTCTCTCGCTTTTGTTCTTCTCCATTTAGTTTCCTGCAAGCATGCTATATTTATCCGTCTTCTTTTCAATACATCCGCTAACTCTCTGGCCCTTCCAGTCATAGTCCCAACATTCCAACTTGCATACCTCAATCTCGTTTCCCGAGCTAGCTTCTTACGTTGCACCCGCCCGAGGTGGTGCAACAACCCTGGTCCATTTCCCACAGGAGCCGGGTGCTGCCCCTGCGCGTCGCCTGTGGGGTACGCCCTAACCCTATCGCGCATTCTATTAAAACCAAACATGTTGCAAATGGGGTTTGGCTAGTTTTTTTAAAGTCGGCCGCCAGCCTGACACCAACCCTCCTTGGGAATGCTTTTGTTGGTAGTTTACCCGCCACCACGGGGTGACCTAAGGTGCTGTAGTATGCACAGAATCTAAATATCCCTTAGTCGCCTCTTACGATACCCACGGGAAGATATGGGATGGTGCTATTCTTTACGTCCGACACCATTAGATAACTGGAATATGATTTCTAAATTCTTGGGGTACTAATTAGTACTAAATGAATACTAATTATTTAATAAAGAACTGGACTGAAACTATATGAAGCGTGGGCTCTTCCACCAACAGAGATGAGATGACTTTGAATAGACTTGTACTTCAATAAATATAAATATAATACACTCATTTTGTGGAGAATCCATGGGGTTATTTTGCTAAAAATATTTTTCTCCTTCCATAAACGAAACTATAATCCTGTGCAACGTAATGGTGTCATAACGTTGTAGTTTTTGTTGTTTCACATTTTATGCTTGTTAACCGACCTCAAAAAGAAGGGGGTTATTTACGAGTATATTCGGCTGTATGTATTTTTTTTACGTATATTCGCCGATTTCGCGGTCAATTATAGACCGATTAATGATTTTTTTTCATTGATTGCTTATACTTCCGAATTGGTCCCAAAGAAATGTTGTCATGAACTGATGATGAACTTCGGAGATATGGAACGGAACTCCTCATAGGATCATAGCAGAACTGTCCCGCGCACACTCTAAAATGCATCCTGTTAAACAACGAAAGGCTAGCTACCCTACGCCTGTGCTCAAGGCTTTGTAGATTGGATTTAACCAGATCTGGATCACCAGTTAGCCTCTTCGCACGCCTTTTCACCAAGTCCAAAGCTGTTAGGTTGCATTTTGCAGCACCAGCCCATATTTGGCTGCAGTACTCCACACACGAACGGACCTGTGCTTTGTATAACATTAAAAGCTGTTCCGGTGTGAAGTACCGCCGGACCTTCGCAAGAACGCCGAGTTTCCTAGCAGCTACCTTGGCTTTGGACTCAATGAACCACCCAAAGTTAAGGTCTGAGGAAATTTCAACTCCCAAGAGCTGAAGGCGGTCGGTGTATTCCAGGGATACATTCTGAAAAGCAGGAGCCAAGGTGAACGGGTTCCTTTTAGCGGTGAACAGACACGTTGGGTTTTGGCGGCGTTGAATCCCATCAGATTGGCTTCACCCCACTTGGAGACTGCCTGAAGTGAGACTTTCGTACGAAAGAGAGGCTATGGTAGAGACCATAGCCTCTCTTTCGGACCGGATTAGCTCCTTACTAGCCCGAGCACTTGGCAGGTATTTCTTACATCTGTACTATCATTACATACATACCGGGCATCAGCAGATCGTTGATATGCAGCAGGAAGAGAGTTGCAGAGAGAACAGACTCCTGAGGGTGTTATGGAGTCAAGTGCTGCAGTGACAAATGTTGCAAACTTACATTGTTTTTCAATACACTTGAGGTATAAAACACGTGGGGGTCCTTTTTTTTTATGTGGGTAAGAGACGTCTTTCCCACCGCGCTCTTGGGCGGAACTGAGGGGTGTGTCAGACTTTTACTGACTAAAAACCCACTCCTGTTCCTTGAGTTCCTTCTTTGCCTTTCATACCATGGCCGGGTTTTCCTTTCAGAAGCGAACCCATGGCCCCAGTAGGCTTCGACCCTGCAGGGCCCCTACGGATTGCTGACATCTCCTTGAGGCGCACGTGGAACACCAAGCGCCGTCGACGACTTGGGCTTGGGCCGGACGATTACCAGACGATCGCATGGCGAGCTACCCCTTGCTCGCCGTCCGACCCTAAGGTGCCGTAGGCGCAAGCCCACGCCTACGGTGGCCGGAAATCGGGATCGGTTAGCGCAGTGTTTGAAGTGATTGGCTGCTGCGCTGCGTGTCGTGGGTTCAATACCCGCACGGAACATATATACATATAATATTTGTATGGACTACTGATAGTTGTTCTGAGTCTGGGTGTTTTGTGTATGTGAGCTTACATGTTTGTGAATGCAGCCACGATACCTACATGAGTAATTTCTAGTGTGGTGTAAGATAAGAAAAAGAAAAGAAAGCCCGATAAATACAATCAATTTTAAGTTATGTTCTCAGTTGTTTACATACAACTATTTTGAGTCTTATTACATTGGTATCAATATTAAAATATATAATAATAATAATAATATATAATATTATATTTTAAAATGTAATGTTGCACATATAATATGAATTCACAGTCACATTTAAAGGTTGAAGAAAGGTGTCCAATAAAAGGTTCTTATATGACAAATGTGAGTAGTAACATCGAGATAGCCCTAGACGGGAATACAAGATTTAGGAACAAATTCTAAGGGCCGATGCTGCGTTAAGCGTGCGCCCGCGACGGGCACCCGTCGCGTTACATCGCGCGTGTATCGTGTGCAACGGTATCCGTTGATCTAGCGACATTTTGCTAGTTTAACTTTAATGGTGTGCATGTAGTCGTGTCGATGGAGAACTTTAATGTATTATTACGTAGGAAAACGGGCACGGGGCGCGGCTTCCCGCAACGGATGCCCGCGCGGCTTCCCGCAACAGGTGCCCGCGCGGCGAGCCGCGACGGAGCACTTTTGTATGACCGCGCGGGCGACCGCGTAACGCAGGTTCGGCCCTAACAGATCTTATTGGTGATGTTATTCATAAAACAAATAAATAGTACATATTGATATATTATGATGGCATACTATAGTTTCCGTCGAAACAAAAAAGTGTTAAGTCTGTTTAAGTATGCATGTATATCGAAGATACGCAGAGGTCCAGGAGAACAGACAATCCTTTTAGGGGTCTAAAGTGTGTTGTTTTGTAGATTTATTACAGTAATGATTACAAAAATCGACTAATTTAAAAATAAACTATATTTTTAATCTGTATAATTGACAGTTACTCAAATGTCAATATTTCAATGTCACGTCCACACGTCACTTGTCATTGTCACTTTGTACTCCGCCGTGATGGATTAAAATTTTAAAATAAATACACACACAGTTTTGTTATCGTCTACTCAGTGTTACCTTGTTTATATACATTTACACTCGTACAAATTATTCAAGAATATTTAAAGCACATTTTATTTATCCAACTTAAATAAGAGTAACAGTTGAAAATGGAATCTGATATTATCAATTGGAGTAACAAAGATGTTTTAGATTTATTACATAAAGAGAAAATATCCAGTATCATAACAGAAATTATTAAATCCCATGATATCGACGGACAGTGTCTTTTATCCTTCGTTGATCGAGACTTCTATGACTTCCCATTCGATCAGTTAAGATTAGGTGAACGCAAGAGATTCATACTGCTTGTGAAGAAATTACAAAAACACAACCGTAATGCTATGTTCGAGCTCGGGCTCTGTGATGATGCTCTTAGTAATCCATCTACAAACATTAATTTCCTTGGGACTAATTTGTCACATTTGAGTTATAATCTACACAACAAAATTCCAACACCAAGTGATATTTATGTCAGAAATTCAGAGTGTGTGTCAAGTTTTACTCCAGATGTTAAAGCCTCAAGATTGAAACCTGAGATTTGGAAGACAACAATAGCTTTAGGTAACTATGTGAACAGATAAATAAAGTATTTAATGTCATATTTACAGTTTGCTTGAATCCCTACCTACATGTTTGGGATACAGTCCAAAGAATCTGCATGAGTACAATAAACAAGTGCTACTTATAACATTGCATCATCAAAACATAGTTGCAAAACATGTGTACATACAACAAATTAACTACATTATAAATAAATAAGTATTATTTTGGTTTTGTGACCAATTTACACCTAATTATTTATGTCATTCTGTGTGGGTATATATAATAAGCATTGGAATGGCAAATGAAACAGAAAATTATATTTTAAAAAGTAACAGAAAGTGAGTAGTTTTTCATTGTCTCTTTATTTCTACTTAAAGGTTACTAGATAACGAAGAATGTTTCTACACAGGCTATGTCTTCCTGGTGACGTGGGTCACAGCTGTAGTGATGGTGATTGTACACGACAAGGTGCCAGACATGAAGAAGTACCCACCACTGCCAGACCTGTTCTTAGATAATGTGCCACACATCCCATGGGCCTTTGACATGTGTGAAATCACCGGCTCCTTCCTCTTGGCCATTTGGCTAGTTGTGCTCTTCTTCCATAAACATAGGTATGTATTTGCATGTATGTTTAGATATTTTGAAATAAGAAGTAAATGAAGAATTACAATTATTCAAAATATTTTTCAATTCCTTGAAACTAATTTTCTATTTACATACATTATTGCATTTATTTATAACATACAAACAAATTATCTGGCTTTCTAATTACAATAGTAGTATGTTTTTAAATTACACACATTGAACGGGTGCCATGGGTTAACCTTTTCCGCCGGCTACCGCCTGAGCGTTAATGAATTAATTCATTAACGCTCAGGCGGTAGCCGGCGCCCGGAAGCCATTGTCTTACTATTGTGTCTCTAATTACGCACGTCAAAAGGTTAAAACAATGCATTAATTTTTAGCGTATTATTCCCAGCACTCGCTGGGAATCGGCTACTACACAATAAATAGGGATGAAAGCTGTACAAACCTGTTGTAGTCGGGCGTCCTGGGCGCGGTGGGCGTGGCGCCCGAGCCGTCCTGCTCGCCGCCGAACACCTCGCCGTCCTCCGGGTACAGCGGGAACCTGACACACATATTATGCATTGTTGCAATATTTTATATCCCATCGTGATAGCCCTTCTAAAGACACAGAACAAGGACCTTTACATAAAAGTAAACTTGCGAAAAATTATTAAGGATAAATAATTAGGTATTGCGGGTCACGAGAACCCGATGCTTGCGAGATGCACAAGACCGGTCGTTATGGCGTTATATAACCCAATTTAAAAGACATGACAGAGACCACACAACAGAATAGTGTAAAGTTTATAATAATTCAATTGTACTTTGATCCCTGTTTTTTGTAAACAAATTATGACTGATGTATGATAACAAGGTTGTTTAGTTAAGTGTAAACAATAAAACATCAATATTTTAAAAATTACATTATGTTGAATAATAAATTATTTAATTACTATACAACAGAATGGTAAGATCTTGTGATGTCTCTGTTATGTACCTACAAGTTTTAAAGATTTTGATTACAATACCCAACAACAAACAAACAACAAAACAACAACAACAATATTCAACTTTTGCAGTACTTACATTGAACAAATCTCCCCTTCCCTTTATAGCCTTTGTTCACTATAACTTTACAAAACTTAATCTCTATGCAAAAACAATAGTGTGTCTCTGCTGACCCTTCTAGAATACAGATGTCATTTATAATATTTTTCATAAGTACCTATACCTAAAATTTTACATACTTATCTTTGTATATAAGATATACATAGGTAGGTACTATTTGTTTATTCAACAAATTGAGAAACTCATTATATGCAAATGAAGGTAGATTTGAATGTTGTCTAATACTTTTGTATTAAATCTCAAGGTTAATCAACATTTTCAGTATGTTTCTTTTTGAAGAGAAAATCATTAAAAAAAAAGAGTGTGTGTACTTATGTACACGCGTTAGAAGTTATACTTCTTTGGCGTATGGAAAAAAAATAACTAAAATGCAGTAGTGATTAACGATAAATATAAAAATTAATCAAAAAGATTTTATTTAAATAAAAAAGGTTTTATTAACTTAAAAATTTTTTTAGACAATAATGTACTTAATAATTTTTAAATAACGATGTTAATAAATTATACATACCGACAATTAACCTCAAATCTATAAATGCACTCAAAACAGTTTATTCAAATCAGTTTTATCACGAATATTCAATATATAAATATATATATAGATATACTAATAAATAATAAATTATTAGTATCACCGTCGTATATGAAATTGATTTAATAAAAACACCAAAATAATATTTATTTATTCACACTGTTTAATTGTACTCTTACGAAACACGTGTTCTAAATATAAAAATACTAGAATATACAACTTGAACATAGTTATCAATTTTCATGCATGCCACCTAGAAACTTCACGATGTAGAATTTAGGTGTCGGTGTACGCGCGCATCGTAAAAATTCACTTTCATCATTTTTCTCTATCGCGCCAAAAGAAGTATAACTTCAAAAATTTCTCCCACAGGGTAGAGGGGCGAGAGTGTTTATGACTTTTAATAAAAAATAAAATATTCGCCTGTGTTCCTTCAGTTGCCCTCAGCTTTCCAGTGTCGCAATTACTGTTTCGAACATTCCCACAGCCCTAGCAGGCATTAAGTATCTGTACTCATCAATAAATACAATCAAGAAATGAAAACTTCCCATTTTAGTCTCTGGAAAAAGACTGAATTGTCTTTGTCATGATATATCAACATTGTGCTCTACTTAGCTACTTGCACAAGTCAGACTTCGGACTCATTGTACGCAATTTATTGTCCACACTAGAATGTTTCTTTGTCATCATCTGCCTGTCCTTGTACAATGTTCGAATTGTCTTTTTGTACGAAACACGATTCCATAGTAAACCAGCCGATTACTTCCGGAGTTGAAGATTTATTTGAATTTCCGTACCCAGGACAATTGACATTCGGATACATGTTGCCTTTGTTACACCGCAGCTCAAATGGCTGCGGTGCAGATTTAATTCCGGAAACACTATCTCTGTACAAGTTGACTTTATCATGCATTTTTAAACAAAAAATTTAAATGACACTGTTAGAATGAAAGTCGGTTATGTAAAGTCACCTATGTAGATGATGTCGTGATTGCGCACGGCGGTATACTACGGACATGCCACATGGCATAATTGCATGGAGTGGCCGTTTTCACTGCCTTTTATTGCGTATCCACAATTTTTTATGGCACTCGATACATAATATATATGTCTTTCACTTTACGAGTGCGGTTTCATTAAATGTATGTTTTCAATTCGGGTACAATCATATTTTTTTTTACTAGTCTTTCGTTGCATAATGTTAAACAGTTCTCAAGGATCCCCGAAACGGCTTAATGCGACTGACAATATTTATGTGAATGATAATAAAATGTATTGACAATTGCTTCAATCGTTTAAAGTGAACGATTAGAAGCCCCACCACGAACTCTTAACGCGATCCATTTCACGACCTAAATTGAACTGTTAAAGAGATGGAGCTAAACAGGGTGTAGCTATAGCTCCATTAGCTCCATCCCTCTTTCTCCCTCGCACGCTAGATATTTTAACACGTCATGGTAAACCCCAGTTTTGGCATCAATTGGCGTCAGTCACGTAAATATTGTCAACAGTAGCAACTATCCGTTTCAGGGACCCTTTAGCAGTACCTAGTATAGCTAGTCCCCAAATAGGCTCTGTATCACAAGAATTGAGGGTTTTTTTTTTACACTAACACAAAACTAGTACCTACCCTGAGACAGCGAAATGTAGTCACAATAGGTCACGAAGGATACAGCCAGATTATCTGGAAAGGTTACGTCTGGTTACGTACGTCCATACCATACTGACAACAAGAAATCGTGTGCCGTGCGGGCGGGCGTCGCGGATGATAGAAGTGGCTGGAATAGAAATACAAATCTTATTGTAAAATGGAAATTGAGAAATGAGCTCGTTTGTGATACTCAGGACTTGTGGACTAGAATACGTTAATTTTCTTATTTTATGTAGAGAATGAGAACAAAGCGAGCTATAAAATAATAGAATAACTCATCATAATATATAGTCATTATTCATTCACTACGGCCCTCATAAATAACAGAATTTAAGTTTGTGGATAACGTGTTACGAGTTATTTTACACAACGGGGCCCCGCTAGCCCTGGGGCCCCGTATCACTGATATGGCAGTAGCTACGCCCTGTTTCTTAGGTACACTAAACATCAAATTCCTTCATCTAGCTCGGTCAGTAACGAGTAATGTGCTCTTTAAAATTGAGTGACTAATAAAAATTAGGCATTTTATGATTGCTATGCCGCATACTTATCACTCAATTCGCTTACGAAAGCTATTATCACAAACCTCTCATAATTTATTAAGTACATTTAAGAATGTGGAGATTACAGAGGCTTATTAGTCTCGCCTCGCATGGCATTGGGGACAATAACTTGACAAAGTTTTTCAGGTCAACAACGAGCAACGCGAAGCGCCGCGACGTCTCTCGATTTTCTATCTTTCCGAAGACTTGTTTTTGTAACGTAACACACGATCTGCATAGATTGTATAACCTGCTTAGCTTATAGCAGCAATAAATGACGTCCCCACATTAAGATGTACCCTAATCTCGATAACGATGTGTACATAGATATTATAATAATGCATTGACACAGAATAAGTTACAATAGAAATACGACAAAGATACATTTTCAAATATGTACTCAAAGTCAAATAATTTATTCGCATACCTTATGATTCGCGGTATCTATAATATTGTAAAGGGGTGAGTGTGTGTATATGTTTGTTACGTCTTCACGCTCGAACGGCTGATCGGGTTTCGATGAAACTTGGTACACGGATAGACAATAGCACATAGGATATTTTTTATCCCGGGATAATTTTCTGCTATCACGCAGGCGAAGCTGCTGGCAGCAACCAAAAACTTATTAAAAAAATTTCGCTGATGGCCACAAATCTCATTAGAGTTCGAGAGCTATTACTGACAAAAACTTAATTATAGTAGTAATATTAGAACCCAGAATAGAGAGCATAGAAAACTAATCCCAACCTATTCTTGGTCAGAACCCAGGACATTACTCGGTCGTCGCGATCGTTCCTTGACTAACAAAACAATCACACAAAGCCAAAACTATAATCATTAAAATGGTTTTGACAGCTTGTTGCATTAAACACTTTTAGTGCTCTGTTATCGAGTCCTTTCATTGTTGACTCATTATCTACTGATCGTTCAACTCTCTTTGTGATTCACATATAAGACGGAGACAAAGGCCTTTTTGCGTGAGTGTCACTACGCAAAACATGAAGATCATTTCCCTAACGAGTTTGAACTGAACTCAACCTTTTGTTCATACCTACATAACTTTTTTTTGGATGACGTTTTTGTCTCAATATTCACCTAAACCTATTTACAAAACGCCTTTATGTAATTATTTTCCAATTAACGTTTCCGGAGCTCATGTGAAATCTTGTATCTACGTTTATGATCCTTGTTGAATTAGCATTACATATAAGGTCAGTTATAATAAACCATTTATCTACGAATACAAGCCTGTATTGGCATTCTTATGCATTATGATTTCACTGTATTGCTAAGTGAATCATTTCCGTCTTTATCAAATAACGATATCGTTGCTAACTACGTAGTTTATGTAGTTACCAATTGCCATTGTCCGTGCACCCTGCGCGCTCAAAGAACGAGGACTATTGTCGGTTTTAAGATGACGTCACCACATATTCATTATTATCAATAAAAGCGTGAATAATCCTCTACTTGGTATTGTAATCTCTCGGGACATACGTACACACCCGTTTTCTTTTATATGGTAATCAAAGCAGAGCGTGAGTACTCTTCATTAAACCATATTTCGCATATAAATGAGGATATCACATGACAGCGTTTTATTTAATGGGTCACACCTACCATGGCGCGACTGTGATGGTGTTCCCATGGGGGAAAAAACTCGGATTTTTCCGTATCTACACCCAAAATTGTTGGTTAAATACGGATTTACATGAGTAATGATATAGGTATAGCACCACCACTTCAAAGTGATATGCTAACTGTTGTCCATACCTCTGTATAGACAAAGTAAAGACTTAAAAGCACGAAACCCTTAAACTCTTATGCCCCTTTTACACGTGGGCCTAGCCTCTGCCAATCGCCACGTGTAAACGCACCATTAAGGGTTTTGTGCTTTCAAACGTCTTTGGTCCGACATTTCCTGCTACTGTTTACTCTTAGTTCTTCTTCTACTCGCATTGAAGAACTTGCTATTGTCTATCTGAGCACTGCAATAAGTTCGGCTCCCAATATAACAACTAAAAAAACATTAACATTCCTCTCCAGGTTCATAATCCTGCGAAGATTCTTCGCGTTAGCCGGCACGGTGTTCCTGCTGCGATGCTTCACGATGCTGATCACCTCTCTGTCGGTACCGGGCTCCCATCTGAAGTGCGAGCCGCGCTCCTACCCGCCTGCGGACGACCTCACAGTGTGGGGGCGCCGCCTCCGCCAGGCTTACGACATCTGGAGCGGCGCGGGCATGTCCGTGCGAGGAGTGAGGACGTGTGGAGACTACATGTTCTCCGGACATACAGTAGCGCTGACACTCCTCAACTTCTTTATAACTGAATGTGAGTATCTGTTGTAGTTCTCTAGAAATTCTCCCTTTTTGCAATAAACGTTCTTGTATGATGAAAAAATATGGATGAGGTGTACGATGGAACAAGCGTGCCCAGAAGATGTTTGTTCACTTTTACTTAGACGGGTTATAGGTGACAAGGAACACAGGCGCTTGGAGAGAGCTCCTATAACACACGAAGGCTTTTTTTTTGTTTTCGAGTGGAAACCTTCAAAAGGCGCCCGGACTTTGGGGATAAATCCGGGGAGTGTGGGATTTTTACCTCACACGGTGGTTTTACCACCCCCGGTGATCACCTACACACATATAGAAGGGGCGCCGTTACCTCTTAAAAGACCATTCCGGAACCCCCTCTGCAACACCTGTTAGGGCACATCCCTGAGGAGACTGTAAAACAGTCTCCCCTGAGCCTCTTTGTGCACGGCAGCAAGTGATCACTGTGCCACCGTCTTCCTTGGAATCTCTCGATGTTCCAAAGTCTCGTCTGCATTGGATGATGCAAGCGGGGTTTCGGCGACATGAAGGCTACCAACGAAAGATCGTAAAACCCTTTTATATAAAATTTTGGCCCTGTTTGAAGGTATAGCAAGCAGGTTTAAATGTAGTTAGGGCGCTTTAAAATTTGCAGCAAAGGGCCCCACGGCACTTTGCGGCTAAATTGAAGGCGCCCTTAACGATAGATGAAAATCAGTTGAATTCTAATAGAATCCCTTATTTTCTTACGACACAGGAAGTAAAGGACTGGGCTATTCTGAGCGTGGTGCCACACGGAGCGACACGTGAATGCGTTCTATTTCTAACACGCGTTTAAAACCTTCGTCATTGAAAATGTTTACTTCTTAATTTTGACAGCGATGGCATTGATAGTATGGTCGCGCCACCACGATGCGGTGTAAACAAATTGGCTATTTATAACGGGGCGCTCAACATTCCGACCGCGAATCCTTTTTTTCGAAACAACGCTCTTAGTTGACCTACATGCTCCGAATATGTGTTATTAGAAAACAAAGATATCTTATCAGTCAGCCATATACTAATCTTTACATAATACAGATAACCTATTCTGTAGGCATAAGTGACGTATTAAGGAAGTTTAGAAAATATTGTATGACGCATTTCTTGTTCATGTTATTTATCAATTAATATGAAGTTGTTTTCATAATGTTGTTAACTCCTGTTTTCTAATTGCGTTGTAGTTGTGGGTATAATGTGCTTGCAAGTCAAAATGTCATACAAGTTGTTAGCTGTGTAGATTTCCACTATCTCGCGAAAATAAAACGAGGAACTTGGATTAACTCGATATTAATTGGGCCCCACACGACGAATGTATTAATTTGCGATAAAAGGTTTAGTAATTTATCCTTGAAATGTTCCAACACTTAGGTATTTTTTAGAACATCTCCGTACCTGTAAAAACAAGAACAATACACAGTTTGAAAAAAAAATACACTCAGATAAATGTTTTAGAATAAATTCAAAAACAGCCAAAGAAATCTTTTTATTTCACTGTTTGATTCTTTCACTGTCGCATTTGCTAACTTGCTAGTCGTAATCAATCAACTAAAACAATGGCAGACAGACAACCTTTAATCCATGAAAACAACAAAACAAAGGAGTTAAATATATGACGATAATCTAGATAGGTAGGTACCTACCTACGAAATCCGAATGTCCGATTGTAACTTAGGTTCAACAATAGTTCTTCGGAAAAACAAATTAGATGATTTCTTTGTTCTCTTGATTTTGTTTTTTTTCGAGGTTGAGAAATCATCAAATAGTTTCTCTCCCTCTGGGTCTCTCTGGCTCCCTACCCGTGTTATTTCACTTGCCCCAAGACCACAGTGACTCTTTCGAACAATCGCGTAGCCCTGGCAGGCATCGGTCCTAGCGGGCTTCTTCAATTATGCTGACATCTCTTCGTCTATCGCTCCGCTCCGCCACCTTTGCTCGCATTACTGCTTCGTAGAAGAAGGCGCTTCCCATACTCTCTCGCACCGTACCATAGCCTTACCAAGTCCGGACCTGAGAGGTCGCTGTTGCCGATCGCCTCCACGAGGACACATTGGTGCTCAGCCCAGACGGGGCAGAACTCCACCGTATGTGTTCACCGTGTCCTCCAGGCGATCCGCACAATGGTCATATCTGCGCGTTTCTTTCCACCGAATCCAAAACAGGAAGCTCCCGAAACTACCGTGTCCGTGAGGACTTGGGTCAGACGGAAAGTGAGAACGCCATGGCACCTCTATAACCACACCTCAAAAAGGGGACTTATCACTGCGATTGTGGCATGGCGTGATAATCCTTTTCGTATCATAAGCTATTTGTTTAGTTTTATTCATGCAGTTGAAATCAATTCAATTTCAACATAACACAACTAAAAAGTAAACCTCGGCTCTTTGACGGTACAAATAGGAATATTTAAATGTATGCGACCTTACGTCCCATTTAATTGGGATCAAGCATTCTTCGTAATCGTATATTAATAAACCTTAAGTGAAAACCAAGTAGTTTAATCATAAACTTATAGTTTGTCCCTACCCTGTCGTTAGCTCGTCTATGAAACACAGTACTTATCAATATCCTGCCTCTTGTCTGCCAGTAAAATAAACACTGCTTACTTATCAATGTTACTAATTGGTCTACCAAGTCTGGTTTCCTTAGAGGACAGCCCTTTGACCATCCATTATATTAATATAATATAATATAATATAATAATATTCCACAACTATCACACAACGCCGTCTAGTCCCAAGCTAAGCAGAGCTTGTGTTATGGGTACTAGACTACTGATAAACCTACTTATATATTTCTAAATACATACATATATAGATAAATTACACCCAGACACAGAACAAATGATCGTGCTCTTCACACAAACATTTGTCCTGGGTGGGAATCGAACCCACGACCTCCGGCATAGCAGTCAGGGCCACTAACCACTAGACCAACAGGCCAGTCAAATATTGTAGCATTTGTAGCGGTCGTTAATCGGTAACAATAATTGTAAAAAATATTTACAGTCTGATAAGATAAGATCATGATAAAAAGGACAAAGACTTTTAAGAACTTGGACCACTCTTAAGCTAAAGCCGAAATATCAAATCACCTTTATCTGTTCTTAATCCTCGTGTTATATTAAATTATGGAAAATTGTCAATTGTTATTTAATTTTATTTAAAAAATTGTGACAAAAACAAAAGTTGTAAGTCGCTAGATTAGTGCCTATCGTTTGTATTATCTTATTTAAAAAAACGCGGTTTTTATATAGATATGATGTCACTCTTTTGGTGCTGTGAATGTGCATTGTTCGGGATATCACCGAACCTCACATTGAAACAGTCTATTTATACGAATTTAATGTTTAAATTACAGAAAATATTTAACCCCCTGATGATGCCGGGCCTCGGTACAGGCCATGGTCCGGAGCGAGGAGGAGTGGCAGGCGGCCGCCTCTTTCTGCGAAGCAGTAATGCTAGCAAAGAAGGAGGCCGCACGTGCACGCGTGAGGCAATGGCCCTCGCGCCCCAGCCGCCGGGATTCCGACCCCGATTTCCGGCCACCGTAGGCGCGGGCTTGCGGACGGCGAGCAATAGGTAGCTCGCCGTCCGACCGTCCGGTAACCGTCCGGACCGAGACCAAGTCGTCGACGGCGCGTACTGTTCCACGCGCGCCTCAAGGAGATGTCAGCAAACCGTAGGGGCCCAGCAGGGTCGAAGCCTAATGGGGTCAAGGGTCTGCTTCTGAAAGGAATACTCGGCCCTGGTACGAAAGGCAACGAAGGAACAGGAGTAGATTTTTAGTCAGTAAAAGTCTGACACTATCTCTCGCTCCGCCCAAGAGCGTGGAATATCATTGGATGATTTTCCCACCGAAAAAAAAACCCTTGATGATAAGAACCCCTTTCTACTAACTACTACTCCTTTCTCCGTTCTCATCATCAGGGGTTTTTTTTGTCTGAACTTTTGCTATATAAACTGCTGAACGGATTTGGATGTAACTTGGTACACAGATAGACCATGTTCTGGATTATGATTTTTTATGTCGGGAGTAGGTAAGTTCGCATTTGCTGAAGCTAGTCAATCATATTTAGAACAACTTTTAGGGAAGACAAAACAAGTTAATGGACAAAATAACTATTGTTATTTGTCAGACTTTTTGTTTGAGATTGCGATTAGCGACATGTTTGACACCAATATGTTGGTTTCATACTGTGCATTTTGTAGTTCATCGACCTATGGACCGTTGTATTGATCTTGTAGTTAAACCACGGCTCACGAACGTGGGGAACTAGTTTTATCCCGTAAGTAGCAGTGGGCAGGACACATTACTCGCAAAACAAATGGTCGATGAGGCCGAAAGGTTCGGGACTGGCGACCACGTACCGGAAGACGCAGCGTTGGACTAGGCATTCCACGTGATAGACCGATGACCTGGTCATGGTTACGGGAATCCGATGGATACTAGACGCATAGGGCTGGTCGTTGTGGCGACGCTTGAGCTCTCTCAAGCGTCCAACCGTTGGACATAAGCCTTTGCCTATCCAATAGTGGACGTCTTTCTGTTAAAATGATGATAACTTGTTCTCTACATTAATTTCACGCACAGCCAAAATGTGAAACTCTCTGGGAACATCTGTGTTAACTATCACTTATAAGGGCGCTTTCAATTTAGACGTTTCATGTCGGACCGCTTGCAGTACGTTGGCCGGTCGCAGTACGTTAGCAGTCCGACAACAAGCGCCTAAATTGAAAACGTATCTGGCTGCCGTGCGTTTGTAGTGGTGCTTGTGACGTTGCCGTCCTGTTGTCGACAGTTCGCCGCACGGTTGCCACACTGGGCGCTTTGTATGAAAAATACGATTACGACGCACCGCAAGCAGGCCGTCAAAAGACGCATAAATTGAAAGCGCCCTAACTCGTCAGCTTTCATATGAAGAGTGAACTAATAACTCCTGGGCTCGCTCGTTCCATCGTAGACCTCATCTATCGCTTCACACTACAGGCGAGATCTTGATTGAGCTGACCATCGCAAATAACAAAAATATTATTTCTCTCATATTTTTCAGTTCCAATATGTTATTTATGAGCATAAAGCAATTTAGGCTCATAAATATAATGTGTGTGATGATTAATTTTTATTTACACTGCGGCTACTTTGTTTTTGAAATGATTACAAAGTTCTTCCATACCTAAAATACAAGAAAAGGGATCAATACTGGCACAGTGCCCGAGTGCCCGAGCTTACCAAGCGGATAGGTGATAGCAGTATGACATGATCCACAAGTTGCTCTTTACGACCATGCCAAAAGTGCGGGTGGCCAATTCTTTATCAAGGCCATACGTTCCAGTATGGTAGGTAGTATTTACGAACCTTCTTCTTTGTGTCGCTGGCACGACAGTAAATTTAATTTTTTGTCCCTAAATTTCGTTACTTGCACGGCAACGTCGCGGCCAGTGCTGAACTCAGGATGGGAGATTAAGCAGTGTGCTTTTCGACTCCACATCCACACCGTACTATTTTTTTGTCAATTCCACCCTTACGTTGTTAACACCTCTACGGCCCGGACTAAGCGTTTCGCCTCGTCGCCGCGTACATCGAAGGATTGGAACAATTTGCCTCGATTATAATTTAGGTGTCTTCAAGGCTAGAGTAATAGGCTCTTAATAAACTAGTGCGTTTCATCATCAACGATTGCATCATTGCTTACAATAAGTGGGATCGCAGTCAAGCACTGGTTTATATCATTAAAAAAAAATGTAGATTAACATACCACTGCACTGTAACTAATTGTACTTTTTTCAAATTTCAGATACCTCTCGCAACTTATACCTCTTGCACATATTGACGTGGGTAATGAACATGTTCGGGATCTTCTTCATCCTCGCGGCGCATGAGCATTACTCCATCGACGTGTTCATCGCGTTCTACATCACTTCCAGACTCTTCCTGTATTATCACACGTTGTCAAACAATCAAGCTCTCATGCAGAACGACTCTTCCAGGTATATCCTTAAAACTTCTTTATAACTCAATACATACATATTGTCATTTTCTGGGCTATCATTGTTGCATTTACATGTTGGTGATGAAAACTATGATGACATACATACATAAACTCATGGCTTTTTCTCACATTTATGGGGTAGACAGAAATTACAAAACGACACAAATAACTACAGATGCATGATGAAGAAACAAATAAAGGAGCTTGATGCGGCTTTAGAAAATAAAATTGGACTGTAACAAAAAGCTGAAAGCGCAATTACTGATTCCAAACATGTCGATTCTCATTTCTCACATGTGCTTATTGCTGCAAATCATATTGAATAAGCAAAAAAAATGAGCAAACAACTACTCAGTCATTCCCAGAGAGCTTTGAAATCTTCACCACATTAAAAATCATTTTCAGGTGGTATCATTAATATGTGATCAGTATGTATTCCAGAACGCGAATATGGTTCCCACTGCTGTCGTTCTTCGAGTCCGAAGTGGACGGGATCGTGCCGAACGAGTACGAGGGGCCCGTGACCATCGTGAACAACCTACGTTTGTGGTGCGTGCAGCTCATCGCCGACGTGAAGGAGTCCTCGGTTGCCAAGATCGCCGGCTCCAAACTGCAGGAGGGCGCAGCCATGGGCGAGTACTCCGTCGTCAAACTGGTCGACGGCATCAAACGCAACCTCAGCATGGTCGAAGAATACAAAACCTCACGCCAAAGACTAGTAACGCTAGACAAAAACATACAAGCCTGCCTCCTAGACGAACGCCCCGACGTAGAACTGCGACATAGAAACATAGCCGACTTCTCCGGAGATGCCCTCCTCAAGGATTTCAGTAATCCACCCTCTCCAGTTATGAAAAAAAATATATGAACGAACTGAAAGTTCATTTAATAGAGGCTGTTTATAGAGATACTTCATTGTAGATTTATTGCAATGAAATTATTAGATACCTGAATGTTTACATTTCCATTATAGATTTTATATCATGTTATTCCATATTTATTTTACTATGATAAGTTAAACGTAGAATAAATTATTAAGAAAATTTATTTGCTCAAAATACTAATCTTGAATAAATAACATTTTCGTTTGTACTTTTTGTTATTCTCCTTTGTGTCGGAGTTCGGCGACCAGAAGCAGCATGATGCGACAAGTTATTATGAGTAACATGTTGCCTATGTGATATCCTGTCCATCAGAACTTTACTGTATACGTTCTTAAGAACGAAACAGTGCGGTACGTAGGCGTGAAGCATGATTTCGAATGTTCACATAACAGTACTTTGTTGACTTGCTCTACCATGCCTTGTAGCATTAGGTTCGCCTATGTACCGCAACTATAGCAGAAATAAATAAACAATAGTTACGAAACTTTTTCCCAACTATGTTGGGGTCGGTTTTCTGTCCAACCGGATGCAGCTGCATATCAGCATTTTACATGATGCAACTGTCTCCACAGCAAAGTAACTAACATGATACCTTAGCAAGACTTGACAGACATTCGGACTTCCTGATCTAAGTATCCGTAACAACTGACAAAGATCTGCAAATGATAGCCGGGACCAACAGCTTCACGTACTTTTCGAGGCACAGAGGAGTTGGCAATTGTTCCTGTTTAGCTACACTACTGTTGTTCTGTTTTATGTCTTGCCACTACAAAGCGAGTCGGGGCGTTCGATGATGGAGAATATATGAATTAATTAGGTACAGTTTATAGTACGAAAATCGTAGGTTTTCTTTTGAATATTCACACAGAAATCCGTATAACTTTATAAAGTTATGCAGAAAGGCTTCGTAACTAAGAATTATGGAAATGT
Source organism: Mythimna impura (assembly GCA_905147345.3). Classification (NCBI taxonomy): domain Eukaryota; kingdom Metazoa; phylum Arthropoda; class Insecta; order Lepidoptera; family Noctuidae; genus Mythimna; species Mythimna impura. The sequence continues at coordinate 11,011,380 of LR990343.1, read as the reverse complement.
AGGAGACAAGAGCAATAGAAGCAAGCTTGAAGCTCAGACCGCTTGAAGGAAAAAAACTGTTACTAACAGGTGTCAGAAAGGCCAAGCCCCAATTGAAAAAAAGTTTTTTCTTCAATTTTGATGACAGAGGCGTTCATTCGCTTCGTGTCCTTTCCTGTAACACAGTAACAGGTTGAATTTTTTGTTTGATTTCAATGGTAGGAACTCAAATTAATTTAATAGTTTATTTATTGACACATAAGTACAAGTTTTTATTAACGAAATATACAAATAGGCTCAATAACAATAGGCAATAGGCTCTTAATAAACTAGTGCGCCTCACCATCAATGATTGCATCACTACTTACCATCAGGTGGGATCGCAGTCAAGCACTGGTTTATATCAATTAAAAAAAAAAAGAGGAAAACAAAGAACATATTAGAAGTGGACATGGACCCCAAACGAGCCAGACCCTGTATTTTGGTGGCTCAGGAATAAGAGTAGGGAGATTAAAAGTTCTGTGTGACACAGCACAATTTTGAAATGTAAGAGTAGGTGCAGAAAAGAATAATAATTAAATGATGATGACCACTATCAGTAATACCAATAGGATATTTTTCAATTAAGAAGATTTGATTCTAGGACATGATGACACGGAGAGCGTTTAACTATAGTGAACTCCAATTTTCGTTTTCTTTGTCACAAACCTCTTGCAGGCTAACTTTTATCATTATAGACATTCCCAAAGTAATAATTGTTGTGTAGTCGTCAAACGGTACCTAAACGTAATATTTATTAGCTCTGCAGGTTACCACACCAGCACCCCTAGCCAAGTTGATAATCTGCAATCGTTAACGCTAGTCGAAAACTAATCAATTGTATGGGAATGACATCATCTCAACGTTAAGTATGTGGTCAGAACAAACGAATAGAAAATTCGTAGCCAAGTTCACATCGTTCAAAATGATAGAATGAATTGTTATCGTTTCTACAATGTTCAACGCTACATCCTTTGTTATTGTAGAACGAGCGGCTATGGCTACTAACTTATCGTTTTCTACAATTGCTAACACGATCGGCGTTACCGATTGCAGAACGGTATTCGACACGAAACGGTTGTAACTTGGCTATGTTGGCTTGGCAGTATGAACTTATCCTTAGCCACTCGAGAAGTGACAAGAAGATATGAAATCGTGATTAGATATTATATAGTGGAAAAAGTACAAAAAAGATTAGATATTAAAATTTATAGATTCGGTACTATACAGTTCACTTAGGTCTTAATACTTGACATTTCTTGAAGTGCTACCAAGTTCATTCGGTCGGGATCTCTTACATACAACTTCTCTGTCTGTAGGTCCTTGCAGAAATCGAAGACGCGATTCGTAGCTCAGCACCGCGCAGTCAATACACGAGGCTTCTACGACAAGAACACTGGGGACTGGTGGGTGAGCTGTGACAAAAAAACATTACCCTCCTTTTGGGCTGCAGTCGGGTAAGGTAAAAAAGCGAAAGACCAGTTTCGCCGATATCGAATGGACCTACCAATGTAATGATTCTAATGAATACTCTACTTATCAGTACCTACCTAAGTCCGTTAGTCCGGTGTTAACTATAGTTAGCGGCCTGTCTGTCCTCACTTGTTGATTTATATAGACTGATTTTATTACCTCTCATGGAATGCATACCAATGGATAGGTTTAAAGGAACTATTGTACCTATCGCACCTTCGGTAGAACAAGGGCACAATTGTCAAAAATTGCAAAAATGAGTTAAGTATACAGAAATGCCTTAAAAATAAACTATACGCCTAAAAAGGATATAGTATATAGTTTATATCATGCAAAGAAGAAAAACTTTCGAGCAATATTAACAGAGCAAGACCTCACTGAATGCAATAAATATCTTAAAATAGCTCTCCTGTAAAATAGCAAAAACTGCAATTATGCCCTTGTTCTACCGAAGGTGCGCTATGTATCTTCACTAAAGTATTTTTTTTTTAATTGTGTAAGTCCTACGCTAGGATGCCGTGGAAGGGGCAGTATTTTGGGCCAATATAAAATAAATGACTGTCGTGCCTGTGACACGAAAAATAACTGTTTCATAATTTTCTCATTAGCTTTGGACTAGCTCATAAAGCGAACTACTTTCCACACACAGGGTGTGGTTAAATGTACCTACCTAATAATTATAAATCCACTATCCTGATTGTGCGACCGCACACACACCCTGTGGTAGTAGGGCGCGGCGTGATTTAATCTTCCTAATGAACTTATTATCCTAGATTTATGTGTAGAATATTTTATAGGTACATACCTAAATTGGTACGTTATGTAGTATTGTACGTTTTGTCGAACTACTTGATAAGGGCGTTTGTGCACTTGTATTTTTCGCGTTTCTTACGTACAAAATACACAAATAATCACGAATACCTACAAGTGACTACAAACGCCCTTAATCTTCTGTTTCAAACAAGAGTAATCGCGTGGTATTTGAGTATATGACTCACAGCATTGAACACAGCTAAACAAAAAAAAATCGCCTTATCTTTACGAAGTACTAGCGATCTAATCGAGCATAACGCTGACGTGATTGGGAGTGGGTCGCAGAACTCACGGCTCGTATACTTTCGTAAGATGCAACAGTGATTTTGAAAGTGCAAGTTTTAACATCATCTCCGACCTTGACTGCTGCAGTGAAATAACGAACCATCTAGAATTGTAAAAAAATGCATGTTTATCCACTGAAATACTAGATCAAATGAAGAAATTATACTAATTGTAACCTACATACTTCATCACCGTGAAACATTATTTCTGTTTTGTTGCACATTATTATAAAGTAAACAAGGCAAGAGATAAATAAAATAAGTGTTTCGTTCGTATTTTATATAATTAATATGAAAAATTGTTAAAAAAACTGTCTTTAATTAAAATTAATAAAATGATGAATAACTTTTGTCATGAGTAAAGTAATTTATTACAACCAAAAGCAGTGCATTTTCGTAGAGAATAATCATTTATGCAATTACGGTTTAAATAATGAATGTAAATAAATAATACTATATTTCATGGCAGTCTAGTCGAAGTAATGGCTTTTTAATTTTGCATCGAGCAAGACGAATAATAGCAGAAAAGATCATTCTCGTGACTTACTTACTTTCTCTTATAAAAAACATAATAAAAAATTAATTTTAAAAAAATATTCCATTGTAACAATAGACAAAAGAATATTGAAATATAATAGCAAATTGTAAATAAAAAATTAATACTTTAAAAATAATACAAAGCCTTTATGAATAATAAAATTGTTAAATAGAAATCTTATTCTGGAACTTCATAGAAAAAATTTGATTATTTTTATCATATCTCTAATGATTTTACGATAATAGGCCACATTGTATATGAAAACATAATTATACATCTCCCCATAACATGATTCTCAATAAATACTTCTTCGCATTATATACAATGACTATATCAAAGAAGTGATGATGATGATGCATTATAAATAACAGAACTTAATGAATAGTGCTTGCTTAGTGCTAATAGGGATTTGAGCCGAAAAGCAAGTAAATGTTCAGTCCATTATTCAGCTGCAGCAACCTGCTCACTCTGGATCAGAGTCTCGGATGGGTTATCTTTCTTAACTTCAGTAGTCTCTGTTGGCTCATCAGCGGGCTCTTCTTTTTCCGCAGAATGCTCGCGCGAACTAACAGTACCATTTTCATTAACTTCATCCTTTGCTGGAGAGTTTTCTTTCGAAGCCTGTTTGGTTTCTACTTCAGTTTCTTTTTCAGGAGACTGAGCTTTACCCTCTGGTGTGCCTTCTTTTTCAACAGATTTTTGTCTTTCTGCTTCTTTTTCTGGAGACTTCTCTTTTGAATCGCCATCAGCACCTTCATTCTCATCCTTAGCAGGAGTGCCTTCTTTAGATGCCGCAGCACTTGCATCTCTTGTGGGTGACGCCTCTTTAGCAGGGCTGCTCTCTTTTGCAGGACTACCTTCTTTTGCAGGGCTGCCCTCTTTAGCAGGGCTGCCTTCTTTTTCTGGTGATTTCTCTTTGTCATCAGCTGTCTCATTAGAGTCAGCTGGCTCTACTTTCTCTTCTGTGCTTTCCTCAGTTTCTTTGCTTTCAGCCTCAACATCACCATTGACAGGCTTTTCCTTAAAAAAAAAATACAAGGTAATTACAATTCTCATCAATCATAGTTACTTAAAATAGAATGAACAGGATAATTAAAATTCTTAGTTAAATGAGGTTGTTGACATTACAACAAGGAAAGAACTTTATCAATTTATTTTTAATGTTTACTATATTATTGAAGAGCACAATAGAAATTAAAATATTAATGACAATTTGTTTTCTAAGCAAAATATGTCACAATACCTGTTCATTTTCAACTTGAGGTGGTTCCTCAGGTGGTGCTTCCATCTTCAAGAACTGTTCCAAAGTGTCCACTTCATTTGCAAGGTCGAACAGATCATAATCCTGAAATTCATAAAGAATGCTGCTAGGACTATTTGTTTACAAATTTTTTACCAAACAAAACTTGCTTGCTTTCACAAAGTGTATGTGAAATGAAATTACCAACAGACAAGTAATTTATAAACAAACCAACAAACAGTACCTACACAAGCAAGTAACAAAGAAACAAAATACAAACAGATGGCAACATACCAAAAATACCAAGTCATCTATGTTCTTTTATTTTGTGAAATAGCATTGCTGCTAATTTATATGACTAATATAAACATACCCCACAGTACTCGTCATCGTTGAAGACCTGGGGCGGCAGCGGAGACCGCGGGTTGGGGTCGCTCACTGTCCCGCCATTCGATTTAGAGTTGTTTTGCATAAACTCTTTATCAGATTCCTTTCCTGGTTCCGTTATGTCAATGACATCATATTTTATGCTTTTGGAATCTAGTATCATCAAAACACGTTGCTGTCGTTTCTTCACCTAAAAAGTACCATATCTCACGTAATCAAAAACAATAATTACATGAATCAGCTTTGGAAAAAGTCGAGAAAAGCACCCGGCCGTCCCAGGAATTTTCTAATATTAAACATACCTCTTTGTTTCCAGAAATACCACTGATATACACTTTGACAACCATAATGAAAACTTTCGATTCAAACTATAACAAAGGTAAATAACAATCGCTACAAAATATTATACGAGAAAAATAGGCTTGGCCATTAGACAATCTGTTTTAATAATAATAATTATAGGAATGGATGACAGTTGTAGGTATGGCCAATTTAAAGATTTAAATTCTACCATTTCTTCTATTTCACATTGACTTTCCAAATCCAATCCAATAATAACACTATGGACTCGTTTCATCCCCGCTTCGTGCCAATTAGCTATTATAAATTACTACACAACAATATCAAGATCAGTGCAGCTGTTATAACAAACGTTAAACTCAAGATAAAAAAAAAAATTCGAGCACTTAGCTGCTGGGGCAGTCGAACCATCACACATAGTCATATTATGGCATAGTTGTATTCGAATAAACCAGTATACTTGATAACGTTACAGTCGCCGGTGGCTATTACTATTCTGGCTACTAGATATCATTTACCGTTTTTTAAAATGCTGCATGAAAAATATACTATTTCATACATTCATTGATAAACGGATGGCTATTGAGATCAATATTGATTAAATTATTTATCTTTTTAATATTCTAAACATCATAATATTATGGACTTATTTAACATTACCAAAGTGATGATTTTATACTATAACAAGTATTATCCTAAACCGGGCAACATTGCATTACGTTTCGTTTTACGATAAAGTACTAACTGTCAAAATCCAAGTGCGCCAGATTTGAATAATCGTTGAATGCATAATTTTTTTCTGGCCAACTTCATGTGGATTTCGATGCAGGTTTTCTGATGCAAAATACTACGTGGACTTTGCCATCAATGCTCGAGTAGTATAGTATAATTGAGAGAGATCTCCAGATTGATAGTTTTAATGTTTCTAGTACTTTATTCCATGCCGACTTCCATAGCCTGTGATGTCACGGTACGGAAGACAGCAATTCATCTTTTTGTTCTTGTTTTCACCGAGTACGGCGCTCGCAAAATGAGGGTACTGTTTTTTTTTTTTTTTTTTTTAACGCTTATTTTGTATAAATTATCTACTAAAACATAGGCCCGCCGATTTGTTCTAAATCCAATCTCTTAAATTACCTCCGGTGTGCCATCAAATCCTGATGTGGCATTTCCTAAATCAATATAGGTTTCTTAACCGACTTCAAAAGCAGAAGAGGTTCTCATTTCCTCAGTATCTGCATAATTTGAATCGAACAGTACGACTACAAAACCTCCAGGGTTAGTATTTTAAGCGCGCAGTTCGATTTATCTGCGACGTTGGTTGAGCTTCTTGAGCGATTTCTTTTGTTTTATACAAAAAGCCGATGTGATTTTGATCTTTGGAAATGTTGCAAGCAATTCTAAAATGCATTGCAGCTTGCAGGCGAACTTAAATTTGAACTTTCATCGCATATAGGTATTTTTACTCGTAAGCGCGATAGCAAAGACATGGTTATATTTTGTAGATTTTTAGATGTGGCTATTGGATTTGAAACTCCAGTTATTGACAATTACAAGTCTTAGTGGCTTAGTGGTAAACAGCATTGTAGTTAAAATATCGAAAGTTTGTCAACTGTTTTAATATTAGGATAGGTTGGAATGTTGGGTCATTATGACATGACAACGGCTTGGTGTACAATATTGATATTCAGCCGTGCTTGCCAAAACTAGAGACAGACTTTGAAGTTACTAAAAAAGAACTGACAGGGCAGTAGTTGTTTTACCCGATCAGCTAGAGACAGGAAAATAATACAACATTTATTTTAAATAAAATGTAATACGTTTGTTTATAATACATAGGCATATTGTCATTATATGTAAATAAAATAAAAATATAAAACGCAGCAAATCATTAAAACGCGACAAGAGCAGGCGTGGAATGTTCATACATAATATTTTTTTTATATATTATAAACAAGAAATATATAAAATCACATGGCTCAATGAATGCACAGAAAATAACATATATTCTAATATCTATTTATACAACATGAGATTGAAAGAAGTTGTTATAAAATGCAAGTTCGTTCTTAGTTGTAGACATTATATTAAGAACAAAAGACACACGGCAGTTACCCGTCGCCGAGTGAAATGCAGCGGCATTAGAAACGGTCTATCTATCAATTTAAGATCACGTGCATGTCATTGACTTGACTGCAGTCTAGCGAGACACTATTAAATCTATGAGCCATTACATAACTCTATTGTAAAAACATTACGAGACGCTGACACGGCTCCAAACGTGTGCATGCGTGACATGACAGAGCTACGAATATACAATAACAGATCCAACTCATTTTCATACCAATACAATGAATTAATTAGAGCCATAATGTGAAGTCTATCAATTGATTGACGACTCAATGAAATTGACAACAGTTCAACGTCCGTACTAAGTAAATGATAAATGTAAAATATTTATTTAAAGGTGTTATTCTAAATTTAATTGTTTATCTAGTCGTGTGTAGGCACACACACAGTTATATACGAGTATATTGTGCGGAAATATTGTTGGCAGATGGCCAGATCACTAGACAGTTGTCAGTTAGTCTTTACGCTCAGCGAGCCGTGTTGATATGTATTATAATTATACTCACCATGGACCGTTCGACGTATTAAATGTCGTAGAGGATTTTATATCTACTTAAAATATCGGTTAAAAAGATATATCTTTACTTGAATACAACACGTTAACTTTTAACATCTTAACTCTCTTTTACTATTATTTTAAATTTCATGGTTATCCCGCTTGTCAATTAACATACACACGTAGAAGCTAAATAGGAATGTATAAAATGGATATTGTAAACTATAGTTTTTATTTATCAGTCGACACATTGATTTAAATTTCTTTATTTTTTTCTAATATTTATACATAGAATTATTTTTTCAAATATATTAAAATATACAATCAAAATCTAATACAATATATTATGTACACAAAATGTTACAAAAATAAAAAATAAACAACGAAAATAAATTGCAATAAATCAGGTAGACGAACCCAACGTGAGATTATTAGAATTATCTAAATTCTTAAACGTATCACTTTAATTCTAAATAGTACATAGAGACTGTTATTGCCTGTTGATGGACGAGATATAGTTTTATTTGAGAAAGAAAAGGTCGAAATGTGTCCAATCAAATGTGTGAGATAGTATCAGCTGACGCATTCCGCCGTCCTCATTAATCACGTTGGACCCGATTTCAGTTTAGTAAATCTATACTTGTTGGCAACCTGACAATATTTAATTTGTGATTAGTTTGCGTTTAGTAAATGTGAGGAATACACGTTCGTAAGTCTGGTGTTAATAAATCATCCATCAATTTTTGCTTGGCAATAACAGTTTTGTGCATTACACGTAAAATATAAGTTTTTTTTGGACTTATTTAATTTTCTAGATGGTATAATAAATAAAATTTTAAAGCCCGAACAAATTTAATTGAAACAAGGAAATAAACAATCATGTATGGTCAATAAATAGATGAACTTTCAGCTCCGTATAATGGCAATGATTCACACTCACATAGTATGAATGCTCGTGATTGGAGATCTAATCAGTCGGCTAATCGACTCATCTCATGATCACTATCATTATGGACACACAAAATCGACTGAGCGCAATTCTACGCGTAAACTACTCTTAGTTGTATCGTACACGAAATGAAAAATAAGCACTCAAAATCGGGTATCACTTCGGCGTAAAAGAAGGAATACTGATTAAATCTAAATTCGGTAGGCCATTACACGCACGCAGAGTGAGATCGAATAATACTAAGTACGTCGATCGACGCCCAGCGCTGTCAACACAAGTACTACTAAACTTATGGGTCTCGAGCAGGTCGGCGAGGGGCAGGGCCGGGCGCGGCTCGTGTCGCGAGCTGAGCGAGGGTGCGAGTGTGCGCGCTCACACGGGCGTGCCGAAGTCGGGGTCGCCGTCGCCGGCCAGCAGGCGCGGGAAGGCGGCGCGCGCCACGTCGCCGTTCGTCAGCGACGCGCCCTCCGTCACCCTCCGTGCGGACCCTATCCTGTGTACCACACCAAACTTTCATTGATACACATTCAATACATTCGTGAACCTTATGAGCGAGTGTTAGGGCTTAACAGTTTCAAGGCTCTGGTGACAGGTACCAAAACACATTTACGTCCTAAGCATGATAAACGTTGGGCACGCCACAATTATGGCAGTAAGTCCCCTCTTTGAGGCGTGGCTGGAAAGACCTCACGGCGTCCTCACCTTCCGCATGACGCAGGTTCTCACCGGACATTTACTTTTTCGGGAGGTTCCTGCACCAGATTCGTGCGGAAGAATCGCGCGGGTGTCACCACTGTGTGGACCGCCTGGAGGACACGGTGGATCATATGGTAGAGGTGTGGATCATATGGTAGAGGTGTGCCCCGCCTGGGTAGAACACCGCCGTGTCCTCGTGAGGGCGATCGGCGGCAGCGATCTCTCGCGCCGGGCACTGACTATTGAGCGAGGAGAAGTGGCAGGCGGTCGCCTACTTCTGCGAAGTAGTAATTCTAGTAAATAGGCGGCTGCACACGCGAGGGAACGGCCCTCACGCCCCAGCCGCCGGAATCCTGATTTCCGCCCACCGTAGGCGCGGGCTTACGGACGGCGAGCAATGGGTAGCTCGCCGTCCGACCGTCCGGTAACTGTCCGGATCGAGCCCAAGTTGCGACGGCGCGTAGTGTTCCACGCGCGCCTCAATGAGATATCAGCAAAACAGTTTAGTCAGTAAAAGTCTAACACCCCCTCCTGCCCCGCCCAAGGGCGGGAGATGTGATTGGATGATTTCCCACCTAAAAAAAGCATGATAAACGTGGTCATCAAGAAACGTGGGCGGAAGTTAATAAGTAGACATACGTCCATTGATATATAGCACATGTTACTGCACTAAAAGCATGTCTTAACGTTGGCAACGTTTAAGCGCATAATTAATGTAGATTATGATAATCCGTCATAATTAATCAACAATATTTTATTTGGATCCAAAGCTTCATACATCGCTCTATCACTCCCGTACTACCTTCTTGTAATAAATTAAATGGTCACATTTATGTCGTCGTGCGGGTGAGATGGTTCTGCGGTCACCAACCCGCATGTTGGTATAATAACTGTTACTAAGGGCGGAAATAACTACATATGGTTTATCGATTAAAAAGGATGTTTAAAAATATTATGAGATATTTATAGCCTGATCGAATACGGAATAACACGTTGCGCTCCAAAACAGACACAATAAAAGTGAGTAAAAAGGCTTGTAGACTGAAATGGGATTGGGTGGGTCACGTCAGAGGCATGCAGATTAAGCAGTGGATCCTGCAGATGATTTAGGCGCATACTACGAAGACTGGTACGAGACGGTGCGGAAAACGTATGTCTGTAAGAACTTGGGCCATTGCCCATCAGTGGGACTATAATAGATAGCAAAAAATATCAAAGTCAGTCTTGTGTTGTTTTTCTCAATCAGGATGGTCGAGACAGATCTAAATGAAAAACAATGCTGTACCTATATTAGTCAGCATTAGTGTTGCACCTATTGTTACTGAATTTGGTAACAACAAGCCTTTGTAATGGCTTGACTAATTTGACTATGTCCTCGCTGCCATTTGTCTCTCAAGACATTACCCATAAATCTAATCTTTTGACCAACTGGCGGACGATCGCTATAATAAAACGGTTTTAATGAACAAAGGGTATTTTTTTTTTTCGGTGCGAAAACTGTAGAAGTTAAATAGAGCAAAGTAGTGTTTTCTTTATTTTAGCCACGTATTGAAACTGTCTTTAAAAATACCACCCTGAATATGAGTTTCCTGGTAAAAGCTTTTATCTTTACATATAATAAAACAAAGTCCCGACCGGATCTGTTTGTCTATTCGCGATAAACTCATAAATTACTGGACGGATTTTAATGCGGTTTTCACTAATAGAGCGCATCATAAGAAGGTTTAGGGGTATGTGGAACCGAGAGTAAAGCCCCACATACCTCCGTTGAAAAGGGAGGATCCTCCGACCAGACGGGTGTTATGTCTGGTGGGCTACTGCCCGATAGATGATTTCGGGCTGTTCTATATGTTCTAATCGCGCGGAGAACTTTGATTGCGCGATGCAGGATTAGTTCTTATGTGACGCCATAGATGTCGCTACAAAGGTATAGATGTTTAATACGTGCATACTGTAGTAAAGACACACCGAGAATTTTTAAAATTCCTTACACTCCAGCAAAACTAGGGTGGGTTGCTAATCTAGTAGAAAATAACACCGTACTACTTGTACGGTGTTATTTTATAGTTGGCATATTACCTAAATCCTTTGGACTCTCTTCTGAGGGGTTTGACGTCACCGTTGGGCTTGCTGATGGGCTTCGTATTCGTGTCCTTAGAATCGATGTCGATGAGAGGCGGTAGAGCAATCTGCGGCGCTGGCGGCGGCACCGGCGCTAGCGGCGAGTCGGGCACTGGCGGACATATTGCGGAGTTAGCTTAGCTGAACAATGCACTAATCTGATATACAAAATTTACAATTGAAATAACTGAAATAATAATAGTGTGATGTGATTATAAAGACATTTAAATAATTACTTATTACCCATTTCAACAAAATAAACAAATGATTTTAATGATTTATTAACTTACCTTTGATGACTAAACACTAAAAATAAAAATTGAAAATTGATTACTGTACAACTTTTATTTATCATTTTTAACGGGTACGATGCCAACAAAAATATTTTAAAACTAAACTTAAATTCAGACGCACGACCTACCTCCATCAGAAACAGGCAGAATATCGCACGGCGCTTCCGCGAGAGGTTCATCAGAGGAGGGAGCTTCTAGTTCCACGGGTCTATACGCACCCTTAGTGCGCCAGTCCTACAACAAATCATTACAAAATTTAGTCTATGCCACTACCATAGATAAAAATTATGATTTCAACGATTAATGTGACAATTAGTTTAATTTACAGTATACGTACAGTCAATCACGCTTCTTGAACTACGAAAATCGCCTTTTTTACTACGAAATAAAAGACGCTGTCAAAGATAAATTATGGTGGTTGACGTTACTGTAGTATAATAACTAATAATATATTATGTAGTACAGCGCAATCTCTAAACGGCATCACTGGCTACGCTCCAGCTGATTCTAATGTGACATACGTTAGCCAAGGTCGTCCCCGATGTAAACATGGCGACTATCTTGGTATAGTTACTAAGGAATCCTTCGCATTTCGTATTTGTCCAGAGTTGCATAAATACAACGTTAACGCTGCGTCATCGCTGTGTTAACTAGACGAAGTTTCGATACAATCGCGTTTACGCAACGCTTGCACAGCGTTTACACAACGTTAGCGCCCATTCTGGACACACGTTCCGTGCGAAGACTCCCAACTAACGAAAATAACCAAAAACTTGGTAGGTACATACCACGACGTGCGAGTTTTCTAAACAGCTCTCTGTCTAGAAGAAATGAAATTTAAAACATCATGATATTTGACACTTTTTTAATGACAATCACTTGATATTGAGATGTTACCTTCAGCCATTTACTTAAAAAAGTTGCTAAAACTGCATATTTTGTACAAAATGTAAAGAGCGACCTCGTAAGAGTTTTCTGTAATTTGATCAATGCGATTTTATCCAGTATCTTCGATTCTTTTGAATATACAATTGAGCTGTATTGTCCACCATCGTACCAAAGCGTGAGTACGCTTGCTTAAACCAAAAACATTTAGCAAGGCGTGAGTATCGGCCCTGTGCTATAACTTAACCTAGACAGTGCAGTATTTTTAAGTTTCTGTGCGGAGCTTCGTTTCCGTAATAGATTCTGTGCGAGACATATCATTATAATAACTTTCCATCATATCATCATTTGAATTCTGGATTCGAGATAATTTTCAAATTTAGAACAACAAACAGTCCAGCCAGCCCAGCCAGTCCTGGCCGAGCTCAAAGGTTGGTACAGATCCTATAAAATTCGCCATTGGTGTTTTTGTGAGCGTAGGTAACCGTAACTCGTCGCCACTGTTAAATAAAACACGGCCTTCGGTATTGACGCTCTTTAATGCACTGACAAGTATAACGTGCGACACGCAGGGCGCACACCATATTTATAACTAACCTAACACACTTTAAAGTTCAAATTAGGTACATTGCAATTCATACTACTTCTTCAGTCATTTAAAATAAACAGATCTAAAGTCGATACTTGAGCTGGTGGCGATGGATTGAAATTATCTCCAATTATGAATTTAAGTATAGTACATAATATTTATAATGCGCGTGTCATGTACAAGCAGCTAGGTGTATTGTACCTGAGGTTTGCGTTTCTTCTTGAGCGCGTTGGGGCGCGCGTGCACGGGCGTGGACGCGGCGGACTCGCCGGACGACAGCTCGCGCGCCGCTCGCACGCCCCGCACGCCGCGCCCGCCCAGCGCGCTGCCCGACCACTACACACCACGCCACACATTGTAACACCCGTTATAGGTCAAATATTGGCTCTATGAAATTTCCGTTTTATAATAAATACTGCACACTGAACTGTGATAATGAAAATCTTCAGATTGACTTGGCATTCTAAGTTCAAATAAACTACTGGATTGTCATGGTTTTTTCAAAATTTAATATTTATTGAATAACTCAGAACCGACTAGGATTTGGAACTTGTTGCCATATTAACTTTTATTCAGCTCAAAAATATATCCAACGATGTAACACACCTAGCTATTAGGAAGGTGGGCCCAGAATTTGCATCGTCCTTTGAGGTGGAGCATGTAAACTGTAAGTGTTGATAGAGTATTCCTCTTGTTGGCCGAGTATTTTTTTTTCTTACCTGCCATTGTAGTTGGCTACTCCAAAAGTTAATTAAAAATTACCATAAGAATGTTGTCTTTATCGTCCCATCTCACATTCCTCCTGCATTTTTTCCAATGCAAAGGGTTATGCTCGGAGTTTCCTTACATGATCGAGTCAGGAATGAAGCAGGAGAACCAAAGTTACTGACATAGCCCAAAGAATCGACAAACTTAAGTGGCAGAGGGCAGGTCACATTGCTCGCTAAACAGATGTCGATTGGGATGAAAAGTTTCGGAGTGGCGACCGTGTAGCGGAAGACGCAGCGTTGGTAAGCCTCCCATAAGGTGGATCGAGAATCTGGTGAGGGTCACGGGAATCTTATGAATACGAGACTCATTGGACCGGTCGTTCTGGCGACACTTGGGGGAGGCCTATGTCCAACAGTGGACGTCTTTATGTGTATATCGTGTAAATTACCTCAAGCCTGGCCTCAATCTTGATAGAGTCGTCGTCCATGTCGAGAATGTTCAGGTTGTTGTTGATGTTGTTGTAGTCGGGGTAGGTGGCGGGCGGCGGCGCCACGCGGTACGGCTCCGACTCGCACTCGCTGTGCGACCCCGCCTCCGATGTGCGTCTGCGGGTACACCACTACAATGAGTCCATGTATTTAGGAGGACAATTAAAACCCCTTTTTTATTATTAACTAGCTGTGCCCCGCGGTTTCACCCGCGTTTTTCTCGTTTCCGTGGAAATACCGAGATAAATATAGCCTCCCTCAATAAATGGACTATTGAATATTTAAACAGTTTTCATATCAGATCAGTATTTCCCGAGATTACCGCGTTCATAACAAACAACCAAACTTTTCAGCTTTATAATATTAAGAAAAATAGATTAAGTTAAATTGTATAAGTCGCAGGCAATAGCTGTCTAGTTCGACATTCAGCCAGACACATAAGAATGACGACTATATAATAGGCGGGGTGTCCGTCCACTTTAAACCGGGTTAAAATATTATTTTAAAGTACTTCTGAGTAAATTATATTTTTCGTTTTATTTTCTTGTGGCAGAAGAATATATTGATTGTTTCCGCAACCTGATCTTGACAACGCGACATATAGTTGGCCGTGCGAAAAACAGTTTTGCCGTAAATCTAATCCTACATATTTAAATGTTTGCCCCTGTAATTTATTTATCGTTACGGCAAAAGATAATTTAATTGGGAATTGGACTCTTTTAAATGAAAAGGCAAATCATTTGGAATCATTGGGATCCGAGGTATAAGTACTGTTTGACCAACCGCTGGACCAGTCAAAACTGTTGCAACGATCACGTTATTGCGAAGAAATTTAACCTGAAGTCGAGTCCCGTTACATAAATTTGGTGGCTTAAGATTTCTAAGTAAAATAATTGGGGCACCAATTTTTAACTTGAGAGAATGTGGGGGGAGGCCACTCGGGTTTAAAGAATTAAGAAATTCCTGTGGATAATGGACTGCATCTTCTTGATCTCATCAACAAATATATTTCGAAAAAGATTATTACAGGATTTTATGTTGATAAAAAACTCTATGGCCCATAACTCAATAGGTACCAACTCTTAACATCTTACACACGTGATAACTTTTAAACGAAATATCCGATTGAGATGAAACAAAAAGTATTTTACTTCTACATAAATACTCTTGATAACATAATGCTTAATTTCGATAAAGATTAATATTACGATACATATTTAACGTAGTTTTTTTTTCTTCAGACGATTTAATAATTATTTTGAACACAAAATCGGTTATTGTGATTAAACCATGATAGCTAGATATATGTTCTCGCAGACTTTTTTGTAGGTCTTAATGGGATCTACAAACCCGTAGTACATCATTTTGTTCTATTGTCAATAGTTTTTGCAGCGCACGCAAAAATAGGTTTTCGATTTTACACCTTGTGTTACAAAATAGCAATTTTATTACGGATCCCTAATTTTGAAAAAAAAAACATAGCCTATAGCCTTCCTCGATAAATGGACTACCCAACACTGAAGAATCATTCAAATCGGACCAGTAGTTCCAGAGATTAGCGCGTTCAAACAAACAAACAAACAAACAAACAAACAAACTCTGCAGCTTTATACTATTATAGTATAGTATAGACTAGCGACCTGCCTCAGCGTCTCATGAAGTCATGAGTGCTACAAGTCGATTTCTCGATTTTTCTATGATATTCATTTATTATACATCTAAACCTTCCTCATGAATCTCTCTGTCTATTGGTGCCGAATGAAAATTCGTTCAGTAATTTTTTTTTTTTTAGAAAGTTTTATACTTTTTTTATAATTATGAAAGGAGAGGCCTGCGTTTGACTTCTATTTCTCACATGATGGTATATTTGGTTTATCTCACCAATGCGGAAAGGTCTTAGATATGTGTGTAGGTTCAAGTACACGTTTTTTTTTCCTGTGTACATAAGATTAGAGCGCTCGGTGTCATAGGAAATAGATTACACACACAGAAACGATGTGTACGTCACATCATCATAAACCAAACCGTATCTGACATTATTGCAGCTGGAGCGGCAACACAGCATCCTCACCTACCGCATGACGCAGGTCCTCACCGGACATGGCAAGTTCGGGAGGTTCCTGCATCGGATTCAGGCGGAAGCAACGCCCGGGTGTCATCATTGTGTGGACCACCCGGAGGACACGGTCGAGCATACGGTGGAGGCGTGCCCCGCTTGGGCGGAGTACCGCCGTGTCCTCGTGGAGGCAATTGGCGGCAGCGACCTTTCGCGTCGGGCCCTGGTTCAGGCTATGGTCCGGGGCGAGGAGGAGTGGCAGGCGGTCGCCTCCTTCTGCGAAGTAGTAATGCTAGCGAAGGAGGAGGCTGCACGCGTGAGGGAACGAATATCCTCACGCCCTAGCCGTTGTAATTCCGACCCCGACTACCAGCCACGGTAGACGCGGGCTTGCGGACGTCGAGCACTGGGTAGCTCGCCGTCCGGCTGTTCGGTAATTAACCGGACCGAGCCCAGTCGTCAACAGCGCGTAGTGATCCTCGCGCTCCTCAAAGAGATGTCAGCAAACCGTAGGGGCCCAGTGGGGCCGATGCCCGCTAGCTAGGACCGCGGAGAATTTCTGAAAGGGAAACCCGTAGTCCTAGTACGCAAAGGGTAATTGAAGGATACAGGTGTGGTTTTAGTCAGTAAAAGTCTGACACGCCCTCCCGCTCCACCCAGAGCGCGAGAAGTCATTAGGATGATTTCCCAACTTAAAAAAAAAAAAAACTGACATTATTTTCTTAAATATATTCATACCTACAGGAAGAGCTATCTATGGATGTAGGGATGTGGGATTCTGCCGACCAAAAGCATGGCGCAGAACTCATACTTTGCGGCACACTTTGCACTTTTAAACACGAGAATGAAGATGGTTGTCTTCATTCTCGTATTTAAAAGTGAAAAAAATAGGGCGATATATAGGGTGACTGGCAATTAGTGTACGATACTTAAACAGGTGATTGTGCTCATGATAACAAACAATTTTTATTATGGGAGCAAAGACGAAATCGCAAAAAAAATATCAGCTGTTCAGTACATTAGGCAAATATAAATGTACTGAACAGCTGTTTTTTTTTTCGCGATTTCAGGTTTGTTCCCATAGTAAAAGTTGCTGGCAATCATGAGCACAATCACGTGTTTAAGTATCGTACACTAATTACCAGTCACCCTATATGTAAAAAACTGCTGCCATATTATGGAATACTTATGATATTTTTAGTAAGTTTTTTTATTATTGGTAATCGCGCTTGACCACTTTAATAGTAAGCGAAGATCTTAAAGTTTAGTTTAAATTATCTTATAAATGTTGGGAAAAATGGTTAAATAACGTAAAAATCGACTTCAAATTTTTGTTCCTATTCACCCCTGCGTTTCCTATTCACCCCGTTTGACTGTATGTATTGAAGTCCTCCGTATGGAGCTATACATTTCTCTTGTCGTATCTATGGTTTATTTACCAGGGAGCCTGGTCCCTGACATGCCTGATTTTTGTGTGAAGTTATCAGTATTTTGGCATCAATCATAAAATTTTAAATCACCAGCCCAATATTCTGGAATGGGCACAGCCCACTCTATATATATGCCTATGTCCCTATATACAAAAGTAGGCTCTCAAGTTCAACACCGTAGGATCCTAGAAAATTTGCCCGAAAACGTTAAATCATAAGCTGTACTGTATATTATTTCAAGTCTGTTACGCTACATTGAGTAATATCCACCAGTCGATAGCTTGCTTCATTACAAACATGTTATAAATAACATCTTACGCTCTCGTATTATCTCAAAAAGATTAGTGTACACTGTACACTCAGAAGTCATAATGGTATTAAATTGTCCTTAATGTGATGGGCGTATTTTTTGGGCACCATTCCAATAAAGGGTTCAGTGAGGAACTTCTGAGAAGGGACTAAGGTAATTAGGATTTTCCTATACGTGATGTGATTAATTTCAAGCAAATGACCACTCCCGACCAGTCCTACAGTTAATTATTTGACTGACATTGGGTGCCAGTCACTGCTAAAACCATCAAGGCATCAAAGGACTATGTAAACTGGTCAGTATTCTAAATTTTTCAGTCAATTCACCGGCATCGATATACGCAACATGGAGTAAAAGAAAAATCAGTTTTCTTAATAAAAGTTAAAAACTACATTTCTTTCACTTGCATTAGTGTTCAATTTGACACAACAAGCATGTAATTGCTCTGACGTCACACGTCCGTCGCCATGAATGGCGTTACGTGTCGGTTACAGAGTTGTCATCGACGCGGCTGTCGTGAACCGACGTGGCAAAGTTGTTACGCTGCCAAGAATAGCGACTGACAACTGCTGAGCATACCTACACCAAATAATTATAATCAGTAGGCGCTTGGACGGCTTTAAAGAATTACGTATTTAAAAAAAAAAACAGGTTCTGAACGTTAAAATGTTTTCGCAGGCGGAGCGGAACACAATATGTTACTCTTTTATACATTTCTAGCTTCTGTCTACAGTTTCACCCACGTGAAAAATATTTTATTATCCCAAGACAACATACTAGCGAGCGGGATAAAAGTATTCCTTGCCATATCCCAGGGTACTGTTTATTCATGTCAGCCAAGTTTAAATGAATTCGTTCAGCCGTTTAATCGTCAAAAGGTCACAGACAGACAGTTACTTTAGCGTTTACAATATTAGTATCTCTCTTGCGAGGTTTCTATGGGAATTCTACAGATAAATAGGCTAACCTATGAAATGCCGTTTTTAAAACGGGTTGCTTTGAAGTGTTCTTGACGTTCTCTTTGATCTTTGGATTGACTTGGAATTATAAGTTCAAATAAATTTTATATTAAAGGTAAGTTATTCTTTTTACGAAATAGGTATTTATTGGTTTCATTGTGTTTTGTATTTTCTATAATACACACTTCAAAGCAAACTGTTTTAGAAAACGTCAATTTTATAGGTAAAGACCTATTATTAATTATTTGTTCACATGTTATATTTAAACAATTGTTGTAAAGTGAGATTTGCCATTTCCCTTAATGTGTAAACTTTCAAGTCAATAGCTACGAATCGATTGAAACAAAATCAATCGTCAGCATATAATAAAATACTGACAGGGTTGCGGGACTGTTCGAAAGAGTCACTGCGGCCCTGGTACGCAAAGGGCAAATGAAGGAAGGAGCACAGTAGGTTTTAGTTAGTAAAAGTTTGACACTCCCTCTTGCACCACTCAGAGCAGGAGAAGCTATTTGATGAATTCCCACAAAAAAAAAAAAACGATAGAATTATCTTTACACAATATCATCTTGGTAATCAGCTCTAAAGGAATCTATATTGTATATATAAAAGGAGAAACTGACTGACTGACATATAAACGCACAGCCGAAACTATTGGGACTAGGAGCGTGCAATTTTGCCCAAGGTTTCCTTTTGTAACGTAGGCGAGCACCAAGAAAGGATTTTCCAAATTTTGTATGGAGAAACCTACTTTCACGCGGGCGAAGCCGCTGGCAGAAGCTAGTATTATCATATGTAACTCTGAAGAACGTAGGAAACGATTGATCGTGCTCTCTTC
The DNA here is from genome assembly GCA_905147345.3 of Mythimna impura. NCBI lineage: Eukaryota > Metazoa > Arthropoda > Insecta > Lepidoptera > Noctuidae > Mythimna > Mythimna impura. The sequence continues at coordinate 10,991,376 of LR990343.1, read as the reverse complement.
GGTTTGATTTTGAATGAGTTTACAAAATAATTATTCAATGTATCGTAGGCGCGAAAGATTACATCACCTACATAGTTACAAAGCTATAAAACTTTACTAGCATGTGAATTACCGTCTATATTATTTTAGGATCAATCCAATTGATTAATCGTCTGATGGCATGATGTTTTGGTCGGATACAACCTGATAATAAGCATTTTATTTTTTGTAACAATCTAATAGTCATGTTATTAGCATTTTATAGACCTGAAAAAGTTGTGGGGAAACCATTGGTAGCGAGAAATGCAGAGCCGGCTGGATGCATTGTGACTGTTATAGGAACTTCAAAGGTAATGAGTTATTTAATGAACCTGTAGCTAATTATACATCAGTCGAAAATTGTATGCCGTAATAAATACAATTATGAACGCCTACTGAAATGTTCAGACGGTATACTTACTGCTTCAAAGCCGCACAAATTGCTTTTTAACCAACTTCAAAAAGGAGGAGGTTATATGTTCGGTTGAATGTATGTTTTTTTTTTTTTTTATGTATGTTCACCGATTTCTCGGTCAATTGTGGAACGATTTAAATTTTTTTTTTTTGATTGAAAGGTTAAGCTTCCGAATTGGTCCCATAGAAAAATTGTTATGATCTGATCATGAACTTCGAAGATATGGAACAGAACTCCTCATAGGATCACAGCAGAACCGTCGTAACAAGTAAAATTGCTTTGTTTATACGTGTAGTCGATGACTGTCTGAAAGTAGAGGGGGAATATATCGAACTGATCTGATAATGAAGCCTAAAGTTGGGCACCGGAACTCTGTAATAAATTAATGTAATCTAACCGTGTTTGGGATTATTAGAATTGTCATGAGATGCACTCTGGCTATAAGGTATTTAAGTTTGGCTGAGGGGTACTTTTTAGTGGTGGTACCATAACTAAAAAGTGTAAAATAAAACTTTTTACAAAAAAAAAATACAACCGACTTCAAAGTAAAAAAAAAACACTGAAAAGTGCAAAATAACTTTAATTTCGGAAGTCGGTGTTAAATAACGAAGAGACAAAACTATTATAGAAACACCGACTTCCGAAATTAAAGTTATTTTGCACTTTTCAGTGTTTTTTTTTTTACTTTGAAGTCGGTTGTATTTTTTTTTTTGTAAAAAGTTTTATATATATCTTTAAGTTTGTATTTCACACAACGACATAATTTATTTAATCAGTCGACTGCAGAATACGCAAATCCACATAGTTGACCAATACGGCCGGTTTGATGGCACCGCTGGCGCAGGCGTAGTGGTTAAGCTATTGGCTGCTGCTCTGCGTGTGGCGGGTTCGATTTCCGCACGATACAAATATTGTATGGCCTACGGATAGTTTTTTTGGGTTTGAGAGTCTTATATAAATGAGTTTACATGTTTGAACGCATCCACGATACAGGAATAATTTTATTCCTAGTGGGTTTTTTTTTAGGTGGGAAAATCATCTAATGACAAATCTCGCTCTTGGGCGGAGCGGGAGATAGTAAATAATAATAATAATTTATTGAATCAAAAAATTTTGTACACTCAAACACTTACAAACAACACATAGAACAAACAGATATTAGAGAACAAGAACAATTAGAGTCAGAAGTAACAAGTAAGTATTTGTAATGAATCTGGTACCCAAGGAAAGATTTAACTTGTGTTATGGGTACCACGATTCTCACACTATTTTTACATTAAAAGAACAATAAAAGAATATCAGAAGGCAAAAAAAACTCCAAAGCCAAAAGCCAAAAGGTAAAAATCTAAATTGAGCCTTTCATTTATGCAAGTGTGGTGCATGAGGGCACATGTGATGTTGTGACTTTATGAAGTAGTGTAAAGTTTGTGCATAGACTGTTCATATGTAGGGGGGTTACCATGACGTTCAAAGCAAGACTGCTCCACTCCCACCCCATCGTGGGCAAGAGACAGAGCTATACAGGTTGTCTAGCGCCATCTCCTACCCACACCGGAAATAAGAATGAAACAATCTCGATCTAAACGTCATGGTACAGGTCTAGGTCGTGTATTACTGAGATTATAACCTCAAGAGCTCTTAGCTCTCAATAGTGTCAGACTTTTACTGACTAAAAACCCACTCTTGTTCCTTCGTTGCCTTCGTCCCAGGGCCCCGGGTTTCGTTTTCACACTACCCATGGCCCCAGTAGGCTTCGACCCTGCTGGGCCCCTACGATTTGCTGACATCTCTCTGAGGCGCGCGTGGAACAATACGCGCCGTCGACGACTTGGCCTCGGTCCGGACGGTTACCGGACGGTCGGACGGCGGCCTACCCATTGCTCGCCGTCCCCAAGCCCGGCTCGCGGGGTGTGGGGTAAAGATTTTGTAAAAAAGAAAAAAAAATGGAACAGCGAGATATACAGCGTCTACGGTTTGTGTTGCTATTCTTGAGTCACTAGGTACTTAATGCAATTGCCTAAACGATCGTTTGAATGATTTAGTTTATATAAATCCGGGGACGATCTGTCCCTGGCTGGCCTAGCTGAGCCAGACAGGTTTAGTGTGTCACTTTTTGTTGTCTATGATGAAACCACCAATGTCTCAGGAAGAAAAACAGACAAAGTATAGCGACCTATCTCAAAAAGCTTTGCAGATGTAAGGCGGTCAAATCTAAGAAGTACCGTTTGACGTTTCACACTTTTCAAGCCGAAGTAAGTTTGTGTAGGCGTAACTCACACAATTTCAGTTACTTTTTCCGTAAAACCATGGAATTATAAAGCTATTTTTATTTTATCACAAGATATACTAATTCTATATTATTATTTTATCTAATATTTACGTTATTAATTTGCAGTACACCGCAGACAACCCCTCTTTTTCTATTTCAAGTTCTTTCATTCCATCCTAAGGTTGTCTGGTAGATATCGCTCTCAGCGATAAGACCGCCTTTGTACCCATAGATTTAAGTTAGTAAAAAGTTTTGTTACTATTTTGGTGTACAATAAAGTTTATTCTATTCTATTCTATACAATTTTTAATCAACAAATTTAAATTTAAATCTTTTAATCAATGCAAAAAAAAAAGTAGATTCAGCCGAACATATAACCTCCTTCTTTTTGAAGTCAGTTAGCAATATATACAATAGATAGCTTTTTTTCTAGACTTCGTTTCAAAGTCATGTAGTAATGTTCTTTACCGTAGTGTTGCGACTCTTCAAATTTACTTATATACGAATAATCGTTAAAAATCTCCGAACAATCGAACTTAGTAATAACGAGCTTTCATTTCAAGCTAGTGTTTTAGTATCTAATATCACTTAATTTTCAGCTGATATCCAACTGTCAACGAAAACGCATAATTAAAGTAAGTTATTGTTATTTTAAATAAATCTTTGTAGGTAAAGTCGCTAGTGTTGTTCGCTGTTCAAACTACGAAACTCAAGATCAATAATTTACAATGTCGGTTAGGTTAGGCTGGAACTGAAAAACCCGAAACATTATCTCTCATAAAAATCTGACATTTATCTAAACACGTTGCTATATCCTAACATTTACTAGTAAAATCTAAGATATACCAATAACGGGCTATTACGGTAAAATATAAGTCTTAAAAATTGTAATCGATTAGTAAATACAAAGAAATGAAATCAATATCTCTCAAGAATTGCATCGCTGCTTACCATCAGGTGGGATCGCAGTCAAGCACTGGTTTATATGAATTAAAAAAAAAAAAAAAAAAGAATCGGAAATTTTAGTAATCAATTTCTTTGAGCATATCCCTTTTCTTCATTCTGTTAGAACTGTCAAACGGAAATTCTTAGATTTGACACGCTTTAGTACACCTAAGTTCTGGATCTTCATTTAGAGCTGTGTCCACTCCCTATGCTGACGCAAGTTGAGTTAGTATACAAGATAGTTCAATCTGTCTTAGACATAATTATTAAAACACAAAAATCCTTTATACTATGTTCGTTACAGACTCAACCGATGTGCCCCAAACCGGTTTCATTAGAAAGGCAATAAACGCAAAGATAATTTAAGACCGTTAAAACAATGCATTAATTTTTAGCGTATTATTCCCAGCACTCGCTGGGAATCGGCTACTACACAATAAATAGGGATGAAAGCTGTACAAACCTGTTGTAGTCGGGCGTCCTGGGCGCGGTGGGCGTGGCGCCCGAGCCGTCCTGCTCGCCGCCGAACACCTCGCCGTCCTCCGGGTACAGCGGGAACCTGACACACATATTATGCATTATTACAATGTTTTATATCCCATCGTGATAGCCCGTCTAAAGACACAGAACAATGACCTTTACATAAAAGTAAATTTGCGATAAATAATTAGGTATTGCGGGGCGCAAGAACCCGATGCTTGCGAGATGCACAAGACCGGTCGATATGGCGACACTTGGGGGAGCCCCAGTGGACGTCTTTCGCCTGAAATGATGGTGATCAATTAGGTATTAAGTCCACTTTTGTATCATGTTGCATTAAGGTTTTATAAATAATTTTATATGAACGTAATATTTTGAAACTGTTCACAGAAGGAACCATAAAGTTAAATTCGCGAGGACTCAAGTCCGAACACTTGCACTTATCAGTCTGTCTGTTCAGTTTTACGAGTAGGTAAAAAGGAGCATGTATACAGCGTTCCAAATAAGAATAGGATCGATTGCCATGTTGTGACGTCACGTCATACTGTCAAATCGCAAGAAATTGAAGAACTCAGACATGAGCAAAATTGAAAAACTGGATTCTGATTATACTTTTTTCGTTCACAGTTCGGAAATAAATTAAATTTTAAACTAATAATCTATTTATAACTAATAGATTAGAATTCTTGTTTTGCTCACCATAATAAGTCTTCGATTTGACAGTATGACGTGACGTCACAACATGGCAATCGATCCTATTCTTATTTGGAAAGCATTGTGCAATGGGTGGTTTGCTACAAGATCTACGCATGGACTTTAACCCTTTAACAGCTTGCTTCGTATTGGTCCGAAGAGTGTTTTCGTGTCCTATTCGCCAGGGTCACATGTTTGCGATTGGAATAAACGCGACAGTGTTAGTCGGATATATCCACCATATGCGATCAAAAGGTTTATTTATTGAAACATTACCTTATTGAAATGGCGAGGATCACTAGAGTATTTTATTATCTTAGGTCTATAGCTTATTCACGTTAAGAAGATAGTGACTCATCAGTGTATCTGCGAAGGGCATAAAGTGGTAAAAATTAAGCCATTAATATTTAAGTAAACTTTTTATTACACAAAGTTTTCTTAAACAACATTATTTTTAGTATATACAAAACCTGAATATAGTTTGTTCAGAATCAGTAACTGAATCGATTCCAATAATTTTTACACCATGTTATATTTTTTCCAAAAAATATTTAAAAAAGGTAACAAGTTGAGCACCACCAACACTAAGTACAACACAGGTCACGGAAGGTCATATCGGGCATTAGGTGCCAGCGCAGGCGCACAGCTGGGTGTGGGAGCAAAATAACCCCTCAGTCACCCGGATGTCCCGGTGACCATGTATTTTTGCGGACAACCAGGTAACATAACAAGCTTATAACTTTGTAATTTTTCATGGTACAGTTATGAAATTTTGTACATAGATATTAAATGAATACTTTACCGTACGTAAAATATAGGTGAGGTATTCATTTTTTAAATTGACAAATAACGTGTTCGTAATGTCTGAAGGGCTAACTTCGATTGATCAAGGGGCGTGATTGAGTGAAAACGATGAGTCACTATTTTCCTATCCCGAATACACTATAGTATTCATACCTATAGTTATCTTCGGACAGTCTGTCGTCGTCGTCTGTGGCTATGAACTGCACACACAGTGCACAGTCTCCCTTCACGCTCTGCAGCGCTTGTACTGCTTCTTTGTGACAAGCCTAGAAATGTGAAACGGTGAGTGGTTTTTGGAAATAAGTTTTTATTAACTAAAAACAACGCTGTACACAATGAAGAAGCATTTTCAGTTAGAAATATTTGGATGGTGGGGCCACTTTGAGATCAGATGCATATTTGAGATTGGTGAGCCGATTTGGTAGCTTGCAAGAACGAGAAAAGTTGTATCACATAACTTTTCTATGAGTTTGAATTCGTGAATGATGAAATTCGTGTCATGTAATTTTTGAAAGCCCCATTATGGCTTCCAAAAATTACATGACACGAATTTTATGATTTTTAAACGCCTCTCGTCCTCATCACAGTTGGTCACATATGTGAGACTCCCCCCATTCCCTAGTGCGACGTTATATATTTTGCAATTTTACATCAAGAAATAATTACAATAAGACATCAGTTCTGAATTTACAAAATAATTTTATTTTCATTTATTTTTCTTTTTAGTTTTAAAGAAATGTATTCTCATAGAAGACTACAGTCACGTACTTGAGAAACATGCTATACAATAAATGGTGCTTATTAATAGGATTTTCATCATTTATTATTTTTTGTTTCTTTTTTAAGTAGGTACCAGTGGCGAAGGGTATTTTGAAAAGGGAAGGCGAAGTATAAAAAATTCACTCACCAAAGGCTTCCCGCTACATGATGCAAAAAATAGGTCCAAATCCATCCCTGCATTTTAATTACTTATCTTAGGGAGTGCACGACCTAATAGTGCATGGTTTAATTTTTCAAAACTTAGTTTTGAAAAGGAAATTTCGTTGGAACAAAACAAATAAACAGCAGTCTATACCTATGAATTAATAATATTACCTACTAAATGACGTTGGCGGCCCAATACACAAAATCAAATTTACAATTCATGCGGTTCACCACAATTCATAGCAAAAAAATACGAAAAGAAAACAATATCAACAAAGAAGATTCGCTCCAAACACGCACTATCCGCCATGTCAATTTTATTGTATGAAAATTCCTGCCAAATAATAGTAGATTATGTGACTATATAAAGCAGTGTCGTCGTAAACGAAACGAAGGTTGCTAATTTTAATCCCAAACGATAATGAGAGTTAATTATATATGGGGCTATCCTATATGTCCGTTAATTTTCAGGATGATGTTGGAGTATGCCTTGCTCTGTGTCTGTATGTTCGTGCGTACCTGTGTGAGATCGACATCATTGATGGCGAGTATGGCGTCGCCCACGTACAGTTCCCCGGTGAGCGCGGCCGGCCCGCCCGCCTCCAGCTCCGAGATCAGGATTGGTACGCCGTGTTCACGACCACCCTGTGGTCAATGAAATACATATTAAAAGTATAGGACGGTTTTTATCAATTTGCTCTAAGTACAAAAGTTTTTAATCGAACCTTAATTAGCTATTTATGGAGGACTAGCTTTTGCGAGCGACTTCGTCCGCGTAGAAATTGGAAATATTTGTAAAGTGTAAGTAGGTACATTAGGAGGCTGTTTAAGGTTCATCACGCTATTACCGTTTGCCCTACTGGACTAGTCAAAACTGTGGCACTGGTCACGTTATTGCGAAGAAATTTAACCCTGAGTCTGGTTACACTTTTTTTTTCGGGTTGGAAAATCATCGCCCCTGGGCGGAGCGGGAGATAGTGTCAGACTTTTACTGACTAAAAACCCACTCCTGTTCCTTCTTTGCCATTTTTCCAGGGCCCCGTAATCTCTTTCACATCACCCATGGTCCCAGTAGGGACCGTCGACGACTTGGGCTCGGTCCGGACGGGTACCGGACGATCGGACGGCGAGCTACCTATTGTTCGCCGTCCGCAAGCCCGCGCCTACGGTGGCCGGAAATCAGGATCGGAATCCCGGCGGCTGGGGCGCGAGGACCATTGCCTCGCGCGTGCACGTGCGGCCTCCTCCTTTGCTAACATTACTGCTTCACAGAAGGAGGCGACCGCCTGCTACTTCCCCTCGCTCCGGACCATGGCCTGTACCAAGATCCCGGCGCGAGAGATCGCTGCCGCCAATCGCCGGGCCCACGAGGACACGGCGGTGTCCTGCCCAGGCGGGGCACACCTCTACCGTATGCTCCACCGTGTCCTCCGGGCGGTCCACACAGTGGTGACACCCGGGCGTTTCTTCCGCACGAATCCGGTGCGCTCCCGAACTTACCATGTCCGGTGAGAACCTGCGTCATGCTGAAGTTAAGGACGCCGTGTTGTCTTTCCAGCCACTCCTCAAAGAGGGGACTTACCGCCATAATTATGGCATGCCCAAGTCTGGTTCCTCTGGTTTTTGGAGTAAAATAATTGGTGTAACCGTTCTAATTTAAGTGAATCTGGGGGAAGGCCACTTGGACTTTGAATTCAGGAATTCTTGAGGGTAATGAACCGCATCCTCTTGATCCATTACATTATCAATGGAAAAGTAGTTAATGCCTATCTCCTGGAAGTTTACCCAGTATTTATTGATTTCGTCAACGCTACTATTTCTTACCGTGAATATTGCCCTTTGACACATCCACTGGTAGTCTTTATTTACTATTTGGACTACATTTTGATAGATTTATCTGGAGATTACATCTTTAATGCTGGCAACTTTCTCACCGAAATTCATCCGAGCGAAATGAAAATGCTCAGGTGGACTGGAGGTGTAACCAAAGTGCGAAATGAATACATCAGAGGATCATTTAAGGTGGTATCGATTGCCGAAAAGTTAAAAGAAAGTCGCATGCGATGGTACGGTCATATCCTTAGCCAAAATTACGATCACTCGGTCAAAAAGGCCCTAAGTATCCCCGACCGACCACGAGGCTGAAGACGACCACCCGTCACCTGGTGGTCAAATATGCAAAAAGAAATCCAGCAAGCGATTCTGAATGCACAGACAATCAGCCAATCTTAAAAGATAGATATATGCTGTTGCGGACATTTTTGGCTTTGGTTTGGGCGAAGGCCATGCTATACTCACAGTAACAGAGATGCCAAGTCCTAGATGCGGCGAGCGCCTGACGCGCACGGTGCGTGCGAGCGCGCGGGTGGGGTGCGGCGCGTGCTCGAGCGCGGGGTGCGGCGCGGGAGGGGGGCGCGCCATGCTATACTCACAGTAACAGAGATGCCAAGTCCTAGATGCGGCGAGCGCCTGACGCGCACGGTGCGTGCGAGCGCGCGGGTGGGGTGCGGCGCGTGCTCGAGCGCGGGGTGCGGCGCGGGAGGGGGGCGCGCCATGCTATACTCACAGTAACAGAGATGCCAAGTCCTAGATGCGGCGAGCGCCTGACGCGCACGGTGCGTGCGAGCGCGCGGGTGGGGTGCGGCGCGTGCTCGAGCGCGGGGTGCGGCGCGGGAGGGGGGCGCGCCATGCTATACTCACAGTAACAGAGATGCCAAGTCCTAGATGCGGCGAGCGCCTGACGCGCACGGTGCGTGCGAGCGCGCGGGTGGGGTGCGGCGCGTGCTCGAGCGCGGGGTGCGGCGCGGGAGGGGGGCGCGCCATGCTATACTCACAGTAACAGAGATGCCAAGTCCTAGATGCGGCGAGCGCCTGACGCGCACGGTGCGTGCGAGCGCGCGGGTGGGGTGCGGCGCGTGCTCGAGCGCGGGGTGCGGCGCGGGAGGGGGGCGCGCCATGCTATACTCACAGTAACAGAGATGCCAAGTCCTAGATGCGGCGAGCGCCTGACGCGCACGGTGCGTGCGAGCGCGCGGGTGGGGTGCGGCGCGTGCTCGAGCGCGGGGTGCGGCGCGGGAGGGGGGCGCGCCATGCTATACTCACAGTAACAGAGATGCCAAGTCCTAGATGCGGCGAGCGCCTGACGCGCACGGTGCGTGCGAGCGCGCGGGTGGGGTGCGGCGCGTGCTCGAGCGCGGGGTGCGGCGCGGGAGGGGGGCGCGCCATGCTATACTCACAGTAACAGAGATGCCAAGTCCTAGATGCGGCGAGCGCCTGACGCGCACGGTGCGTGCGAGCGCGCGGGTGGGGTGCGGCGCGTGCTCGAGCGCGGGGTGCGGCGCGGGAGGGGGGCGCGCCATGCTATACTCACAGTAACAGAGATGCCAAGTCCTAGATGCGGCGAGCGCCTGACGCGCACGGTGCGTGCGAGCGCGCGGGTGGGGTGCGGCGCGTGCTCGAGCGCGGGGTGCGGCGCGGGAGGGGGGCGCGCCATGCTATACTCACAGTAACAGAGATGCCAAGTCCTAGATGCGGCGAGCGCCTGACGCGCACGGTGCGTGCGAGCGCGCGGGTGGGGTGCGGCGCGTGCTCGAGCGCGGGGTGCGGCGCGGGAGGGGGGCGCGCCATGCTATACTCACAGTAACAGAGATGCCAAGTCCTAGATGCGGCGAGCGCCTGACGCGCACGGTGCGTGCGAGCGCGCGGGTGGGGTGCGGCGCGTGCTCGAGCGCGGGGTGCGGCGCGGGAGGGGGGCGCGCCATGCCTCGTGCTGCGCCGGCACCTCGGCACACGCGGACTAGTGTCTTGTGACGTTGCACCAGGATTTCTGCCTCCACCTGCGCAAGAATAGACTAAAGTCAAAATCATATTTGGCTCCCAGTGACAGTGACGATGTGCTGCTATGGCAGTATATTCGAGATAGGTCAAGAAAAAGGCTATGGCGGTCATAAATAAAACGCGTCCAAGGGAAAAGTTATTTCGAGCTGATCGCGACGCGTAGCACACTTTGAAGCCTAGGGGCGTTGCACGGGTTTAGCGGGTTCTTGGACGATACGTCTACTGGCAAAGCATTGTAAAACGCACTGTGCCTCAAAGCGCCACGGAGTATATTAGAAATCTCACACTAAAATGAAAGAGGGGCCTGATTGATGGGGCGACCCTGAACCTTTTTGGAGGAGCTGGAAAAAGTCGTTATCCATCCGCCCTTCTCCGCCACCCGGTGCGCCCGGTGTAGGACGGGAGAGCACTTATAATCTCATGTTCCCTTTTTGCAGGCTCCTTCTGCGAGATGATACACCAAGACCAACCCGATAGAACAGGAGTCAGATAGAACAACTATGTTTACCAACATACGTCCGCAATGACCGGAAGCACCTCTTCACTACCCGACTTTGGCAACGCTAAATGTAATATCCTTGGGATAAGCAAAGGTATACGAAAGGTCTATGATCTTCAAAACGCCTACGAATCATAGCGGAAACTGCTTATTTTTTTTAAGAGACCTCTCACCATAAGTGTCCTAGCGGTATATGACCGCATCACCACTTAAAAAAAATACTGCTTCGCCATTTTTATTATTTCGGTAAAAATAAAGTAGGTGTCCACTTGCGGTTGTACCAAGTACGTCCTCGAGGATGAGTTGTTGAATCATAATGGCGTTATTTTAACCTACATCGTGATTTCTAACTCAAGCAGTTATCGCAATAACGCTAAGACCAGCAAACAAGGTGAAGCAATTAAGACCGTGCCTTTTTGTTTTGGTTTTGCGTTACATACTTAGTATGTCGCGGAAAGGCCAGCTACAAAATGGTTGCAGTAACCAGAAATTGGGAAAAAAAACCGAATGCGAGTCGGGCTCACGTACGAATGGTTCCGTACCATCATCTATAAAAACAGCAAAAATATCACGTTTGTTGTATGGGAGCCCCCTTAAACATTCATTTTAATCATTTGTTTTTAGACAACAGAAATACATCAGTATGTGAAAATTTCAACTGTCTAACTATTAACGGTTCATGAGATACAGCCTGGTGAAAGACGGACAGCAGAGTCTTAGTAATAGGGTTCCATTTTACCCTTTGGATACGGAACCCTAAAAAATTGGAGAACTGGTGCGTTTTTATTCGCTTGAGATACCAAAATATTTTAACATTTTTTATATATAATGCATAATTATGAGTATTAGCAACGAATTTATGCCATAAAACATATTTTTAGGGTTCCGTAACTCAAAAGGAAAAACGGAACCCTTATAGGATCACTTTTTTGTCCGTCCATCTGTCTGTCTGTCTGTCAAGACCCTTTATCTCGGGAACGCGTGGAGGTACTTAGATCTGCGGTTCCTTAAAACTGAAAAACTCAAACTTCTAAGTTAACGAAAAAAAAGATACGGCCGTATATGTCGCAAAATAAGTATTTCGACATTTTCGACACTCTCAAGGGAATCAAAATTTATAGGGACAAAAAAACTTTTTTGTGATTCGGAAAAATCTTCGTAACTCAATTCGGGAATTGAACTGTTTTTATAGGTAAGTTTGTACGGAACCCTTAGTGCGCGAGTCCGACTCGCACTTGCTCAGTTTTTTTAGTTATGGTACCACCACTAAAAAGTATCCCTCAGACAAACTTAAATGCCTTATTCAATTCAATTCTAATAATCCCAAACACGGTAAGGGTACATTAATTTATTACAGAGTTCCGATACCTACCTTCCAGCTTCATCATCAGATCAGTTCGATGTATCCCCTCCTCCTCTTCTTTCAGTCAGTCATCGACTACACGTATAAACAAAGCAATCTTACTTGTTACGACATTTCTACTGTGATCCTGTGAGGAGTTCCGTTCTATATCTTCGAAGTTCATGAACAGATCATAACAAAATTTCTATGGGGCCAACTTGGAAACAAAAAAATAATTTTCAAAATCGGTCCACAATTGATCGAAAAATCGGTGAACATAAAAAAAATAGTAAAAAAAAAATACATTCAGCCGAACATAGAACCTCCTTCTTTTTGAAGTCGGTTAAAAAGGGCTGTGCACTTGCCCAAGGATACATTCAATATACAATTTTTTAAGCTGTAATTGCAATATACCACGCAGGTGTTCGTTTAATGTAAGCAAAAACCGCAGACAACGAGCAGACATAAGCTTGCTAAACACTTTATCGATATGTACGGCGCGACGCTAACACAGCTTTCTTGTTGCAATCGCGTCACTACGTAATACTCTCAATTGTGGCTTCTGCACGTGTGACTGAGGAATTTATAGCTGTAGTTAATTTACAGAGATATATAGCCTAACATGGCTACTGATTCTGATTCTATTATGTAGTTTACAGATATATATAGCCTAATATGTCTACTGATTCTGATTCTTATTATGTAGTTTACCTACGGTTTCTTCCTAGACTTACATTCTACTTTTCGTTACAATATCTATGATCTAGCAAGACATGATAGTAATAATATTGTAATGTTACATCACTTCTATATTCTCCAAAGGGATTTTTCTTTCTAGCAACCTCCAACATGGACAACGTGGAGCCTATTTGTATCAATACTCTTTCATACCAGAGACCCTAGCACGAGCTCTAAACGCGATTCACTTGACGACCTAAACTGAACTGGTAGAGGGATGGAGCTATATAGGGCGACTGGTAATTAGTGACCGATACTTAAACACGTGATTGTACTCATGATTACAAACAACTTTCCCAAAAAAACTATTTTTTTAGATTCATTAATTTTATGACAATAACAAAACAGCGGTTGCCAAAATACTAGTCTTTGGATATTATATTACCGAAATATGTAGGTACATTGCTTACGTCATCGATAACGCGGGCGCGGGTGCCGCGCCGCTAACAGCTGATCGGGTGAAAGCGCACGCGCAAATTCCAAGTTACAAACAGCTGTTTTGTTATTGTGATAAAACTAATGATAATATAAAAAAATTTCTTTGGGAAAGTTGTTTGTAGTCATGAGTACAATCACGTGTTTAAGTATCGATCACTAATTACCAGTCACCCTATATAAGGTGTATAGCTCCATTCCTCTTCCTCGCTCGCACGCTTTACATTTTCCAGTTCCCGCTTCTTTACATCTCGTACTTTCATTCCGCATACTGTTTCTCTCTATTATTCATCATCTTTCTTTCTAATGGGTAAAACTTCCATTTTAATCTAGGATCTGACTCTGTCTCACTATCTAGTCTGATCTTTATTTTCTCCGAAGGAATAGGTAGACGCGTACAGGTCACCCCATCATCAGCTTTCGCCGTTTATGTTTAAACTAGCGACCCCAGTTTCGCTCAGATTTTCTCAATGATACATGCACGATTTTTACAACTAAACCTTCCTCGTGAATCTCTCATGTATATTGGTGAAAACAGCATGAATATCCGTTTCAGAATAGATGAACAGACAGACGCGGTGGGGAACTTTGTTTATGACGTGTATAAGGATAAAGAAGGATCAGGGCCATCAATCGAACACAAAGAAATTCCTAATAGAAATAAATCGTATAAAAAATTTATACAAAAAAAAACCGACTTCATTACACAAAAAAAAAACATTAAAATGTACAAAATAACTCTAATCTCGGAAGTCGGGGTTTCTGGTATTGTTTTTTTTGTGGGTGTGTGTGTAGTGTGCAGGCCTTCCGGCACCATCATCATCATCAGTTATTCAGTCACTTCGATGATACTTTCAACAATACTATTCAGAACCATTTATTTATTTGTATAGTCATAATTGCTTATAAAACTGTCTTCATTGTGATATATTTATGTGAGTGTGAAGTTCCGTTGGCCATTCCTGTTCTTCTTCACCAGTTCCACTTCATCAAATGTTGACTGTAAGTGCTTGAGTTCACGATGAAAATACCAAAATCATCATATGGTTGCCTATAATATTCGAGGTTCCTCGATTCCTCATGGATTCTATGATCAGAACTGGATTTTGAAAAAAATGGGACCAATCTGGAAGCATATTCTTTTAAGGGGAAAAAAAAATTGCAAATCGGTCCATAAACGACGGAGTTCTGAGGTAACAAACTTTAAAAAAAATACAACCGAATTGAGAACCTCCTCGTTTTTTTTTTAAGTCGGTTAAAAACAAACCCAAGATTAGTAGTCACCGTCTCTTTCGACATCTTGACCAACAAGTTACAATTCCACGGGCGAAATTGAGGCAAGCAAGCAATTAAAAGACTTACCTGGGCCCAGAGAGAATCTCTTAGTTCAGCGCGCATGTCCCTGCCCAGTAGCTGTAATTGTTGTATCCTACCCGCCAGCTCCTTGTCTAGATACTTTGTGGCCAGTCTGGAATTATAATCATTATTTCGTTTATTCTTTATTTAAACTTATTCTATACATTTCTACATATTTCTCTTCTTTTTTTTAAGAGTAACCATGGAGTTTCTTGCCAGTTCTTCTCGATTGGAAACGGGCGCTAGCTTCTGAGGTTTTATAAATGTCTAATTATGAGTTTGAGTTCTCTCAAAAAATAAATGTAATATCTATTTAAATCATACCAAACTGCCAAAATTAATTTTATTTAATAAGCAATGTCCATCTTAATTTAGTGTACTTTTGATTATACTGAGGAAATTCTGCTAGATACATACAAAACACCCCCTACATTTATACTGTTCATGTTCGTACGAAGCGCGCGCGGCGCAGGGGCTTCATACGAATGAGCCGCGCGCAGCTCGTGACGCGAGCGGCGCATTCGCCAGGTCTGGACACACCGTAGTAAGCCACAGGCACATACACCTAGTTTAGGTGTCTTAGCAAAAATGACCTAATTATATTAAGCCCTTATTTAATTATTGTTTTTAGACTTGGAGTTTCGTAACAGCACCTTATGGTGAAATAAAAACAAAAATATTCAACGTGGCTAATTTATTAATTAATTTTATAAGTAATTTCACAACCATGTTGCAGACTGCTTCCAGTCTAATCGGATGCAGCTGAGAACTAGCATTTTACAGGTAGCGTATGCTGTTGTGGTCTCCACAACCCAGACGATGGGTAACACGGTACTACTTGGCAAGATTGGTGTTAGATTTTGAGCTTTCTGTATCGACTTTAAAAGAGATATTTTACAGTAGATACAAGTGATAGCCGGGACCAACTGCTTAACGTGCTTTCCAAGGCACGATCCATAGACCGACCTCGGCAAACGTAGCTTAACCTTGATCGTCTACCCGTGCTGCTGATAATACTTAGCTACAAGCTCCTCGAGCTTTGAATGCCAATTTTAATTAGGTCTACATAAAAAAAATAATTTAAATTATTTCAATATGGTATGGCATTGTTTTAATGATAATGATACATTTTCCATGGAATAACGGATAATCTCATTTATGTATTCTGTGTAATTTTCCCATGTCTAATGGAATGTGAAATTTACAGTAATAATGTTTCTTTGAAAGTAAATGATTAGTTATTAAAAGCATTTTTTAGCTTTTAAACAATCTTTGTAGCACGAAAAACGTATTTCTTTAATTAGGTTAGGTTTTTAGGTTTTGCCTTCAGTAACTTTTAAGTGCTCTTATTTATTATTTGTCCATAGTAAGAACATTTGATAATTTAGCTGACTTATCAAAATATTTTTATCTTGTAGGACTTATACTAAGAAAAATTTTTTGTCAAATTAGTAGCTGGCTTAGTAAGTGGCTGGGTTGGAACCTTCGACCTACAACTTTTAAGCCGGGCCGTTACAGGGTCACCATCACCACTGCTCTAACCGGCCGACTTGACCTGGGCCCGCGTGGAGGATTACAACTCATTCCCTCTCCTAGACAGGAGGCTTGAATCCCAGCAGTTGGAACATAAAAAGGCTGATTATGTTAATAACAATCACTTACTCCTACACAATCACTTACCTAGCTCCAAAAAGTTCAGAATGTAGTGCGAGCACAGTTTCCCTAAGCGCGGCGTTCTCCCGCGCAAGCTGTGCTGCCTCGGACCGCGCCCGCGCCGCATCTGTCACGTTGCCGGCCGCATCGCCGGCTTCCTGACAGCCTCCTGCACATACACACGCTGCTTTGGACTTTATTCACATACAGTAACGAGTTTCTACCAAACTTGTCATAATCTTCATTTCAGGATGTTATAATTCACACTGCTATGTATGGCACTGTATAGGCCTTTACTTCCTTCTACTGGCCGTACTGAATGATGGGGAAAAGAATTTGGAGGTAACATTGTTGATCATCATAATATAGCCCGAAGATGAAATAATTTTATAAAATAAAAAAGCCATCACATTTTATAGCGAAACATGGGGGACATGACATTAATATTATTATGAGCAGGATTAGGCCGATCCACGAAATCGCCAAACACAAGGAACTCTCCCCGAAGTTGTCGTAAGAGTTCTTAGCTAGTAGCGGTTCCTAGTATTCCACTGGGGGCGATCTCCACATGACTAAGCAATGTCTGCAAGTGTTCCTAGATTGCTTTGCTGCTTGTCACAATTGTGTCGCACTAGTTAAACTTTGGTCTGTAAAATATATCGCAACAAAATAAATTTCAGAAGCTACATTATAAATTAAAACTTACCAGCAGACGCCGCTCGTGCTTGCACCAGTTCGGCCCTCATATCTACGAGTTCAGCCTGCAAACAAAGAGAAAAAATCTTAATCCCTGACGCTTAAAGCCCCCAACAAATGGACGGCATCGTATATCAACAATAAGTAGTGTCGAATGTCATGGAAGTGATTCAGCACAATAGAATCTAATCTCGTCCCGAAATCAATGGCGGCGTAAATCCGAATTAAAGGACACAGCGGTCGTGTTGTCGTGTATGTCCTCGACTCGACACGGGTACATAAATCGTTTGACTTCTGCACCCTCGCGGTGCGTGCGCGCAGCTCAGCCGTGCGCGTGCCAGGCCCACAGCCTACCCTCATCCACGTTTGACATGTCATCTCCCCGCCAATTCCACGATGATTTATTTTATTACTTCAGTTGAACATATCGTTTAAGTATTTAGGCCGTGGTACAGTTTATGATCTAATTCCTATTTCGAAGAATGAAATACTTCTCATTTCTTGATTATTTAATTGACAACAATCCGATTACATGCTTGTATGTTAAAATAAAGGTGTCGAATGTCGATCAAATTAATATCTTAGATGGTGGTATGCAAGATCCGCTAAGCAGTTAGCAGCGAAATAAACCTTAGCACCTTGCACGTGGGATTATAAATGGAGCTTGATTAGACCCGCCCCGACGTTTAACAAGGCCCATACAAGGAAATATCTATTTAACAACATCATTTTATGTTAATACTGGTCTATTCAATTGTATCCATACCAATAATTCTAGTTAATTTTAGAGGTAACTTGAATCAAGGAATGCAGTTAAGCGACATTTACGAAGAATTGTCGTTCCGTTTTCTTTTAGAATATTCAAGAGTTTACTCTAATCTCCGCAGTGCTGAATACTGATTGGAAACAGTGCATGTGAGCCGGAAATGCATAGTAGTTGTACTATTTAAGTGCAGGAGCTATGATCTCGACTCTCGAGTGGATGTTACGACGGAACGCTTACTCGGCGCAAGCGCAGGGGGCAGCTGCGCGCAGCCCGCACCGGGTTGTAGTGCAAATGTTATATATTTTAGGTACACATCACATCTAGACTATAACATGATGCATACTGAGCTTAAAAATATCTATTCGTTTTAAGTTAAATGGCTATTATTATTCTGCAAGATTTAGAGCTACTTTAAAACAGTTTCTTTTTTGGTGGGAATCATCAATTGACTTCTCTCGCTATGGGTGAAGCGAAAGGACTTTTACTGACCCACCTGTGTTCCTTCAGATAGTAAATCTTTCGAACAATCCCGCAATCTGTAAAGCAGCTAAGCGCTTACTAATAGGTTCGTGGATTTTAAATTAGATAGTTTTCCATTAAACTTTCACATTACTTAAGCTATGCTACTAATTTGGCCCTTCATAAATACTGTTAATTTACGACTCGATTATATAGCTTCGAGGTTTGAAGGTAATGGCTAATTTGAATCACGTCAATTGTAAATCCTGAACCTTGATTTATTATCAAGTCATTATCGAAAGGGTACTATTACACAAACGGGACTCAAAGCGGCTCACCTGTAAAATAATAATAGCAATGGTGGATGGTGGTCATTAGCTGAACATAATCAACAACACAACGCCATAACTGGCATTCCATTTTATGATCGATTACATAATTTGATTATGGTATTAATTGACACTAATTTCGAATTTTATTAAGTTAATTAATAATTTAATTTCAAGATAATATTATGTATGCCATATGTTTTATAACCATCAATCAATCAATCAAAATATTTATTTGCTAGAATATGGAACATAAGGTGTTACAGTATGTTATAACTTGTATTCATGACTAACTAACGCAATGGATTATATTGAACTGTCAAAATAAAGTCAAACAAAAGTGGCACTATACTGAACTTTTTTATTAAATAAATAATCTATAAGAAAAAGTTTGAACTTTTTAATCTACCTAGCCCATACAATCTATTTGTAATCCGATTGTCAATCTTAGTTCGAAAGTCGATATCTTCAATAAATCATTCGCAACTTCATAACAAGTAAATAAGTACATTGAAAACTTTATGACGCTCCTGAATAATCACCATAAATAGTAACCATCGTCGGCAAATCCAACATCATTGATCTCGTTTATATTAGATAATTTCTAAAGTGTATCTAGTTAAACAGTAGAATAGAATTATTGTACACCAAAATAGTAACAAAACTTTTAAACTAACTTAATCTATGGGTACAATAAAGTAAGTAATTGAATTTATTAATCTCTCACGTAACGGTAGCGAAAGGCACCGAGATGTAATGAAACTTCTTGATGTGACCTGTGTAAGTGGTCCAGCGTCCCACTAACGTTCCCTCCATGCCCAAACTTAATTATAACTACAAACTTTAGAACCAACCTTTGCGAAAGTATTATTTCCAAACACGTACCTATGTCACAAAGTTTCTTATACTACGATGCGCATTCTTCGTAGTTTTACGTGTCTTATCGTCGATTTCTCACAGAGACTTTCAGCACCACACCCTTTGCAATTATCCTTGGCACACAAAGATATTGTATTGATACGTGGTTATACATGTACGCAAAACCATAAACAACCTACATGAATGCCTATGTGTGTGAACATGCTGGATAAATGCACAACAAAATATGCAGCCTTGCACTCTCAATATTTAACCAACATTGTTCGGGATGAGTCTGTCTCGTACTACACACCAATAAACACGACCTACGCTGATTTCAAGATCATTATCGCCTGAACATAGAGTGGGCGTTTGTTGTTGTTAAAAGCGATCGTGAATATTATAACAACGATGAGAATTCTAACTTCTTTAACACATCACAATATTAGAAGCAGTATAAAAAAAACCTTATAATAAATGAACAGTTAAGTTGTATTGCGAGACAATGAATACGATTCATTAGGGCCGCAATAAAACGCGAGTATCTTAGAGCGGATGGCCCTCGGCAATTTAAATACCAACTTCGACGACAGCGTGCCCAGCTACTTTCATCTCTTCCCTAATTAAGTTGCGAGTTATTGCGATATGTCTGGGCACTGGCAATAAAGCGGCTCCAGCGATCAAAGTTGCGAGCTGCACGACGCCGGATAGTTTAAGGTGCAATGAAAATAAAGCGATTCACGCTGTTAGTAAACTCTTTGCTTTACCCGGTGTGGGCGCCGATCTCAGATAACGACTAACAAACGGAAGATTGATTCACCGCTGCTTGATATCATTGCACGCATCTCAGATACTCGAAAGATTTGATGGTAGTGCGCACGCGCCGCCGCCGGTGCTCGCGGGCCGAGCTCCACGCCACACATAGATCTGACAATTCACGCAAAGCAACAACAATAAATCTCCCAATCTGTGTGTCGACACATTTACACGTCTTCCGAGATGAAATCTGACTCTCATGAATAACAGCACATGCCATCGCATTTTAGTAGTAAGAGTTCACATGAAAGCTCTTGCGGCTTGTCTGACATGTTTAGGGGACCACACGAGTTGATATACAACTTTAATTGAATTAGCCTCGCAATGCAATCGCGTCTTGCTCTACTACAACTCATATGGGCAGATACTTAAATTAAATTAGAATTAGAACGAATGAAACAAGAAATAGCTGCTGCATATAGCAGACATAAACTCCGAGAAGTCAACTCTAAAACATTTTTATTGGTGAAATGAAAGGTTTGAAGACCTAAATCAAAAGCCTTAAAGCTGTGCTCAACTCAAACATTTATTTATATACGTTATATTGGAAAACACTTGAGTGAAATTGGTAGTAACATAATATGATTGGTTACAGCTTTATTTACGACGCGTCATTACGGAGACGTATGTTTTTCTAGAAACACTCGTGAAAGGCTGTTTGTGTATTCACTTTCGGTACCGTTTTTCTCCACAGGTAAGGAAAAGTTTAGAGAATATAGATTCTTTAATTCGTTTAGGTAACTATTACATAATATATGTAGTAAAATATCTATAGGTAATTCTATACTAATACATACTATAAAGAGGAAAGTTTTGGAGTTTTGTTTGTAATGAATAAACTCAAAAACTACTGGACCGATTTAAAAATATATCGATATAATAATAATAATAATATAGATTTAGCATTCTACTGGTGAAATATTTTTTTTCACTGAGTAACATACGCATAAAATTATACGTTATACTTACACACGGGCGAAACCGCTGACAGAAGCTAGTAATAAATGTTCTTTATTTGGAAAATGTTCTTTGTTTGGAAAATGCATTCACCTAAGTAATTACACAGGTTGTCTGTTACGCACAGGTTCTCTGTAAATGAATTCTGATTGTTTTGAAATTATTTCACTTAGTACTGAACAAAATAATGTTTTAAAAATTTAGCTAAAAAGCGAACTTGTATGAAAATAAATTCCGAACATAAGTCCGTTTGAACTGTACAATAGCTCTTCCCTGTAAGTCTACATGAGGTCATTGTTTCGTCTGTCTTGAGCGCCCTACATGCATTGTTTATGCCTCTGACAAATACTTGCACCGTGTGCAACTCTTCATTTACATGCGTCCCGGTCTCGCTTGCAGTCGCATCACGCCGGGGTCGCAACTGTCCTCTGACTTTTCACTCATTGCCAGTCAAAATGCTAATTCTTTTACTACCGTTCGATTGTACAAGTTACAAGCGGAATTTGTCAGATAATATACACCGCTATCCGGTAAAAATCTCACGCACCTATGATCAGTAATGTAAAATTTTCATGTGGGCTAGCAAATATAATGCATAGTTCACAGGCTGCTCGGCAAACAAGATCACCAGATAGCGGTATGCACGCCTACGCTGCAATGATACTTGACGCTTGTGCAACTGATCTCCAAACTTACATTACATCTACATCCGTAATGCAGCAACGGGTGCATTACCATAAAATGTATTTTAAACCGATCGCCTGCACCAATCGATTAGAAGGTTTTATGAATGATACAAGATCAACCAGATGTGAACATTCGAACAATGGTGAGAGTGCGAGGTGCAAAGGTGATGGATCGCCACCCAGGAAATGGATGTTATCAAGCAGCATGATTAGTGGATGGGAGCGCGGCGGGGAGCTCGCTTCGACCCATTTGCCCTATCTACAGCAAAGAGTTATTACTGCTTTTCACCTCGTCCTATCGACGGTATCCACTATTCAACGACAAGAAGTGAAAAAGGCATTTGAATTTACATATCAATCTTCAATAGATCAAGGACAAGTGCCACCAATTAGACATCAAACATTTAAATGAGAGTTATTTGCAAATTGTCCAATCCTGAAAGCATTCTAGTATTGTACGTTGAGACACAGGGAGTCACAAATCAACGTAAGCGTAATGACAATGGAGACAGTGAAGTAACAGTTCGTAGCTCTTAACAAATGATATTCGGTGTAATCACAGTGACAAGTGTTGGCCTCGACTGTTGGAGGCTGTCCAAACCATTTTATCTTGTTTCACATTATAGTTCGAAGGTGTACGTAATTATTGAAGTAGGTTAAACGGACAAGTTAACTTTTGTTTATTTGTTTACTTTACCAGCCTATTGGTTACTTTGTCGATGAAGATGAATCTAAGAACCAAGAGTGACGAAACTATACAGGGACAGTTTTGTAGGTCTACTTTAATACCTAGGCGATCTAGGCTTTAAATATTTTCCCAAAATCCAAACATGTCATAACGCACACAAACAAAGCCTTTCTAGGTAGTATCTACCCTTCGCGCGTATACGTGTATTATTATTACGTAATTGCGCGTTTTTTTATTAAAATCCCACCAAAAAACAAATCGTTGGGCAGATCTTAGGAAAGACGAAGATATAGAGACCAAACTGACTGATCAATTTCCTACAGTACGACGTTTAACGTTTCTCAAGTTCATTCAAGTTGTACAGAAGTATGTATAATCGGCGCGCGAGGAGTTAATTTAACATGGTGAGTGAAAATTGAAGTACACCTGCCTCATGCTAAGAGCTTTTCAAGGGAAATAAACCGGAGCACTGAGGTATTTAACTTTAAATGGAATAATAATGCAATATGCATGTTCCTTCGTGTGATTTGATCGTGATCGCACCTGGCGAGCGCGCTGCGCGGGCGCAGGCATTCATTTCCCGCGCGCCCGGTCGCGTCGTGTTGTCTACGACAATTTCGCGACACACGTTTCTCAGAAACGAATCAATGCAACACATGCGCTGCACCCCCAATGAGGATATGCTAATCTCAGTGTTCTTGTAATGTCCGGTGTACTATTACATACAACACCTTTGTACCACATCGCCAGATATAATCAAAACCATGTTTTACGATGCAATTAAAATAATCATCGATGTTATTAATCATAAAGAAAATTAACAATCTCTATTGTGATTGATTAACAGGTGATATAACTGCATATATTCTTATCTTATGGGTGTAACCGTGTCTAATAGCACATGAAATTGAATACCCCAGAAAAACAAGTTATTGCATAATGCGCATGTGTATTCATGTTAATATAAGTAATGTATTAATATACGAAAAACAGTTATCAAGAGTCGGATCCAACGAGTGTAGTTATCATTATTATAATATTCAGGTGATTAAGACAAAATATAATGATTAAGAAGATAATCAAGATGACAAATGTGAGTGTCGTACGTAGGTATTAAATATCCGATTCGTTGAATGCAATTTGTTACTAATAGAATGAGTCATAAGTTTGTTCTAATAGTTCACAGTTAAGAAATACTTGAGCTAAAACGTTGCAAATGGTTGCAAACATGAATTTATATCTTGTCTCCCGCAAGACATACTTCAAGATACGAGACACCTAAGGACAGATATTTTAAGGCAGTGCTTTAATTATTCTGCAACTGTTAAGATAAAGTGATAAGTTCATTTACAGAGCAAAATATTTGTCCACGATAACCATACGTTATTTATATAGTTTACACACATTTTTGTGCAGATTAGTTCTTCAATGGCAAGGTCGCCAGATTCATGTGGTGCTGGTGCTGCGCTCGATAACGGTTACATACAAAAGTACATCCCAAATTGAGAAATTTTAATACGTAAATAGATAAGTTGTAAAACTTTAAGAAGCTTTAAATTTTTTTAAGTGGAAAATCATCAATATCCATTGCACCATGACCAGGTGCCTAAGCTTAAGTGGTGTAGGGATAATGAAACTCAGATTAAGATGGACAATCTTGCATCACAACATGCCACAAAAATTTTTTGTAAATTTTGGAAAGAGACCAACAAATTGAATCCGAGGCCGAGTGTTCCAGTCAGTGTAGAGGGGGTTAGTGACACCGACCTAGTTGCCAACTTATTCAGGGAGCATTTTGAGGTGCATTCTCCATTGTCGCCCTCGACGATGGCTTCTGAGGTGGGGGGTAGTATGGTGAAACCACCTGCTCGGATCACTGCAAAACAAGTTGCCAAAGTGATCAGAAACATGAAGCGAGGAAAATCCCCGGGCCATGACTCGCTTAGTATAGAACACCTGCAGCATGCAGGTGGGCATCTGTCGAGGGTGCTCGCTATGTTATTTACATTCTGCATAAGGCATTCATACCTCCCTGAGGCAATGATGAGAACTATAGTTGTCCCAATAATAAAGAGTAAGACTGGAGACGCCTCCAAATTATGTAGCTACAGGCCTATATCACTTGCGACAGTCATTGCTAAAGTTTTGGACGGTGTAATTGATATTCAGTTAAGACAACACCTACAATTTCACGATGCGCAGTTTGGCTTTCGTCCTGGTTTGTCAACAGAAATGGCAATACTGAATCTCAAGCATACCGTCCAATACTACACTGATAGAAGCACACCTGTCTATGCCTGCTTCTTAGATTTATCCAAAGCATTTGATCTTGTGGCATATGACAGGTTGTGGCAAAAGTTGTCGGATGATACGGATCTTCCGTCTGGTTACATACGTCTCCTTGAGTATTGGTATGGCAATCAGAGCAATTATGTGCGATGGTCGGGGTCACTATCTGTTGAGTACCGGTTGGAATGTGGGGTGAGGCAAGGTGGGTTAACCTCACCGACTCTTTTCAACCTGTATATTGACCGCCTGATCCGTGAGCTCAGTAGTGCCGGTGTCGGATGTTCGATTGATGGTGTTGTTGTCAACAACATTAGTTATGCGGACGACATGGTGCTGCTGAGTCCTTCGATCAGTGCCCTTCGAAAACTGATCTCTATCTGCGAGCGGTATGCGGTGGCCCACGGGCTCAGATATAACGCCACTAAAAGCGAGTTCATGGTGTTTAAGGCGGGCTCTAAAACTTATGACACTGTCCCACAGGTCATGCTGAATGGCAGTGTCCTTAAAAGAGTATCGCAGTTCAAGTATCTGGGCCACTGGGTCACCGAGTCGCTTGTAGATGATATGGATATAGATAGGGAACGCAGGGCTTTGTCTGTTAGAGCTAACATGCTGGCTCGTAGGTTCGCACGTTGTACTGCGGAAGTAAAAGCTACGTTGTTTAGGGCCTTCTGCCAATCGTTTTACACGTGCAGCTTATGGGTCAAGCATACGAAAAAATCGTATGACACCCTGCGTATCCTCTATAATAATGCCTTCAGGGCGCTGATGAAGCTGCCTCGCTTTTGTAGTGCGTCGGGCATGTTTGCGGACGCAAACATAGATGGTTTTGCGGCGATAATTCGCAAGAGAGTTGTGTCTCTAATGCGCCGCATACGAGGCAGTTCCAACAGCTTCCTTCAGTTGTTCGCCTGGAGGATGGATTTGGATCTGGATTGCCCGATAATGCGGTACTGGACCAGGCTGCACGTTGAGCACTCCGGAGCCAAACCCAAATTTAGGCTAAGATAAAACATATTTTATTTTATTATTTTCTGTATTTTATTTAATTTAATTCTGATTGACTTATTGTAATTGATTGTGTTTTATTATTATTGTTTATTTATTAATGACATTATTGAGTTTTTGTAATGCATATAATTTTTAATTTTTATTTTATTTATTTTTTTTAATTCAATATTTTAATTTCAAATGTAATCAATATGGACTGGTTTCCGAAATAAATGAATTTTAATTTAATTTAATAATTTAAGCACCGGGTCATGGTGCAATTGTTGCCTACATTACTTTTTACCCGACTGCAAAAAGGGTTATGTTTTTCGCGCGTATCTTGTATGTATGTATGTAATATTCTTTATTACCTCATATCTTACAAACCACTGAACGGATTTACATAATTAAGATATGGTTAGATTCGTCTTGATAACCCAAGTGTTCTTAGATAGGTGACGTTAAAAAAATCAACATAACGACTGTGAGACGCAATAATTTAGAGAAAAAAAAATTTTTTTTAACTTCGTTATTATTTTTTTAAAGGTTACTGCAATATGGGTATAAAATTAAAAGGCTCATCATGAGGATTTCAAAATGGTATATCATGACCATATTTTGACGCAATCGTGTAAAAAAATGTTATCCAGTTCAGAGATATATTCTCCCCTGGGAACTAAGTTCTGTTCCCGCGGGAAAATGAAAAGAAGCCAAGTTACTCCTTGTAACATCAACTAAATTTTGAAGACTGGTTTTGGTGTCTACGCTACTGGACTGAACTTGTTTTTTTTTTCTTTTCAGTATTATTTAATTTTAGTTTTTCGCAGTCGGGATTTCTTATTTTTTAAATTTTTTATAAATTTTTAGGCTTGCGCTTGAGCACTAAAAAAAAAGACTCCCAGAATTTCATACCTTAGCTGCAGTACGCACAATGAATGTGTTCCTAAACCGTTTTGTGCGTAAATTTTATGTACGCATTCACATCTATAACATAATCAAAAAATCATGAACATATGAATGATCATGACTACAGCTTAAGAGCGTCCTTCCCGAGGTACATAGTCATACAACCGCTTTACGTAATTATGACGTTATTACACGTCATCTTCGTCTAGATATTTTGGAAACACAGATATTTTGTGAATATTACCTAGGTTTCTACTGAAATCAAATTAAAAATTTGTGTAAGACTATACTTTATTCGCGATAGCATTAGACATGAGTTAAAAAAGGTTGTTTTAGGGTACACTTTGTAATAAAAGTACAATATATGTATATTGTGCTTTATTATTGTTAAGATTGATGCTGAATTTATTATAATCAACTTCTATACCAACTGTTTTAGTTAAATGAATTCATTTGAACTATCCATCTTCTGAATATAAGAGGCTTTTAATTAAATATATTATTTAGTTCTTACTTATACTACTAGTGTCCATGTTGAAAATCTAAAAGAAGCAGGGGTTGTCAGTACCTGGAACGTTTATCATTATACTATATAAGTTTTATTTTTATTTTTTTATTTAGCCTATACTGTCCCACTGCTGGGCAAAGGCCTCCCCCAACTTCTTCCAGGTATTCCATTCCTGAGCCACCTCGAACCAGTCCTTGCGGTCGGCATCTAATCTAGGTCGTCTCGCCACCTCTTCCCAGGTCGACCTCATGACACTATATAAGTAATATTAGTTTATTTCTATTTGTATGAATGTTAAATAATTATCTTGTAGCCTTGTATTGTGTACAATTTATATGTTTTGTAAGGAGGAAACTTGTTGAAAGGCATTAAAAAAAAAGTTAAGTTGTTTGAAATAAAGTTAAGTTTTTTGTTTTAAATCCATTTCATTTACCTGTCTAAGTGTTTAGTACTTACCTTAAATTAATTAAATTTATCTACGTAGGTAATGTTAAAATTTTATATTGAAATTTATTAAAATTGTTTGAATTTATCTCGAAAAATAAATGTTGTGCACACCTGCTTATGAACCTCTTTTAAACCCCTTTAAAACTCTGCTATTTTGCGTGAACTTTGGCCCTTCAATCATAGTGTACTCATTAATTTTGAATATAAAAATATATACCTATAACTATAGAAACCTTGCACATTTAATCAAAATTCTGAATGATGAAATTGTTTTATAAAACTTTTAAGGTTTTCAAAAAAAACGTATTTCGTGGAACAAGTTGTGTGAAATATTCGAGTAAATGACGGAATTACCGAATGCCCAAAAGAGTTTTCAGGCGTTATCTTTCTTTTTTCGCGTTGCCTTTTCATAAAACATTACGTTGAATAAATCAACATGCTTTTAAACCATGCTCGCGTTGACGATGGGCGTTGTGCTGAAAGGGGGAACGAAACGTGGCCACTAAAACTTGGAAAGAAGAAGTGTGGGACCCAACGAAAATATTGAAAAGACAAGAGATGGGACCTACAAATAATATGAACTTCGTAAATCGTGAAGATAAACTAAATAATCGAATTGAAATAACAAAGGACATTACCATAATCGAAACAGTGATTGGCCGTTTTAGTTTCCAGTATAAAAGATTACGTCCGGGAGAACAAAGACCCAGCAACTACCGGGATCGTAACGACGATAAATTTTTATTTTATGACAATAAAAACAAATAGCCTGGATAAATTGTTGAGGAAACAAAAGACTTTCATATATTTCTTATTTTTACTCTCTCCAGTGTAATATCAATGATTCATAATCACAATAGCTTCTCTCCTACTCTATTAAAAGAGGCGACAGCCGACAAGTGTACTGTAGATTGTTAATAAAATTTATCACGTTAATAAACAATGCTCTCAGGCTCGTAAAAACAACAAACAATAAAAGCGATTTTAAGCTATAAACGTATGCAGTGGTTTATGAGTGTTCCACTGAGCAGTAAAATTGGCATCAAGTCATCGACGAGGGGTGTAAGCTAAAGGGCATGAATCATCCGCCGCTTGGCTTCGAAGAATGCATAGCGATCTAGTACCTACGCTAGACTATTTATATATAAGTACCTAGTCTATTTGCATTTATTGCAATTTGAAATGAATCCCTTTACGTATTATTACTTTTGAACGATTTACCCATCATAAGCAATTCCGCGGCGCAATAGTCGACCACATCAAGGGCGACGAGAGTAATGTTCAATGAGTCTATTGAAGGCTAGGAAACAGGTTTGCGGGCTGGCGCGGTGTTGCGGTCGCGACGTCCGCCGATGATGGTGGCACGCTCGAGCGCACCACAAAGTGGACCGCAGGAGCATCCCGCCGCGCGCCATCATCGCCCGCACCACCCACTAAACATGGAATCCCAAAGGCGCGTAAGTTGTGCATCGTATCGAGTAACGACCTGAATAGGGGAAACACAATAGCATTCATGAATGACGCGACGGTTTCGAGATAAGCATCCGGGAACAAAGCTGCCGAGAGCGCTTGCGCTGATAGATGATTCTGCGTCTATTGAACAGTCACGTACATTACACAAAATCTGCCGGATTTGCGAAAACTACTGGTATTACGTTACAAGTAATATATCCTTGCAAATTTGGATGGTGGTGAAACGCGAGCCTATCCATAATAAAAAAAAAAATTGGAAAGTTTACACCGCAGCACAGGTCGGGCTGTATGTAAGTAATTAAAATTAACCATATGAAATCGACGTTAGGCGCGACCACAGATTACAAAACATGCATTATAACAATAAACAAGACAAACATGCAAATCTTATGCGGCTTGTACGCATAGCCATGCTCAACCTAACTCACATATAAATTACTGCTCCCGTCACGACATTTATTCAAATGAATCTATCTTTAGATTACGAATCGTTTTTCTATCGTATTATTTATTTTATTGCTTCAAGTATTGCTTTTCGTATAATGTGATGTGTTGTTTTATACAAGTCGCACGCATAGTAACGATATCGCATTTATTACAATAACGTGTGAAAGAAACAAATTATTTAAAGTTCATTTGTGGCAAACGAAATATTGCTTCACGCTAATCAAACAGCCATTTCTCTGAGTGAGGTAATTGTGAAAATAATAGTGATTGCCATTGACCTGTGTGGGACGCAGTCTGCGAAGTCATTACTCATTTACGTCCTCTCAGCTAATTGCGTTACGTTTCACATCGACGCAAATAATCACTTATAAAAGATAATATGACAGCTACGTATCTTAGATTGAT
The DNA here is from genome assembly GCA_905147345.3 of Mythimna impura. Classification (NCBI taxonomy): domain Eukaryota; kingdom Metazoa; phylum Arthropoda; class Insecta; order Lepidoptera; family Noctuidae; genus Mythimna; species Mythimna impura. The sequence goes on along the minus strand of LR990343.1, from coordinate 10,961,248 downwards.
CGAATATCCTTGAAGAGTATCAATTACGAAAATGAGAGAAAATAGCAAATTGCCACGCAATTATTATTTATTTATAATTGGTAGTGATAACTTATTAATAGAAATCATGTTACAAGAGCAGTGGGAGCAGTGGTGGCCGAATGGTAACGGTCCCGACTTACGAGTTGTAGGTCGTGGGTTCAAACCCAGTCAGGCGCGTTACTTTGTGTAATTTATTTCATCACCACTGCTCTCAAAACGGTGAAGGAAAACATCGTGAGGAAACCGGCATGTCCTAGAACCAAAAATTCGAAGACATGTGACATCCACCAACCCGCACTGGGCCCGCGTGGTGGATTACGGCCCATTCCCTCTCCTAGAGAGGAGGCCTGAGTCCCAACAGTGGGAACATTATAAGGCCGACTATGCTATGCTATGTTACAAGAACTGTGATTAATTTTTTTCTAGATGTTCCGACGATGATAGCCACTATAACATAGCCCCGGCACACGAAGAGAACAGCTGAACGTGAAAGCTCTGCTTAAATTTGACAGTTTTGATAAAATAAGTAAATATTACAAATAGGTAAGGCCGACGAAAAATTAAACAATAATCAGGATAATCAAGTAGTAAAATTACTACTTGATTATCCTGATTATTGTTTAATTTTTCTTGATAATTGCTTCAAAGGTCATTAAGTAAACACACCGCAATCGGTGCGTTTACTTAATGACGTCCTTAACTTTGAAGCAAGGGCACACTAAAATAGCTAATGCTTTTAATGAAAACTGAGACTCTCGGATAGATCTACAGAAACGCGTAGGTAATTTGCGAGACAGAGCTTTCAACATTATGAGGTAGTAAAAGGGCATGAAGCCCATTACTGTTAATGTAAAGCGATGTGGAGGAAGCGCGCACACTGGCTGACACATGGCCGACGCTCAGTCCGCCCCGTGTTTACGTGTGCCACTTGTCTTGCTGTTGTTAACCGAATACAATCATTATTTGGCTCTAAGACCTTCATCATCATCATCATTTCAGCCGAAAGACGTCCACTGCTGGACATAGGCCTCCCCCAAGCGTCGCCACAACGAACGGTCCTGTGCGTCTCGCATCCATCGGACTCCCGCAATCGTTACCAAGTCATCGGTCCACCTTGTAGGAGGCCTTCCAACGCTACGTCTTCCGGTACGTGGTCGCCATTCCAGAACCTTTCGGCTCCAACGGCCATCTGTTCTGCGAGCAATGTGCCCTGCCCATTGCCACTTTAGTTTGGCGATTCTTCGTGCTATGTCGGCAACCTTGGTTCTCCTGCGGATATCCTCATTCCTGATTCGATCACGCAAGGAAACTCCGAGCATAGCCCTCTCCATTGCCCTTTGGGTGACTTTAAGCCTTCTAATGAGGCCCATTGTAAGCGACCACGTTTCGGAGCCATATGTCATCACTGGCAACACGCACTGGTCATAGACTTTCGTCTTGAGACACTGTGGTATATTGGACGAGAAGACACCGCGCAGCTTCCCGAACGCTGCCCAGCCGAGTCGGATTCGACGTTTGATCTCTTTCTCGAAGTTAGACCTTCCCAACTGGACCGTCTGTCCCAGGTAAACGTATTCGTCTACAACTTCGAGTGTAGAGTCCCCGACCTTGATAGGAGTGGGTGCTACATGGCTGTTTACCATGACTTTGGTTTTGTCCATGTTCATTTTAAGTCCCACTCTTTCGGAAGCTCTACTGAGGTCACCAAGCATTGTACTGAGCTCCTCCGTAGTCTCAGCCATGACTACTATGTCGTCGGCAAACCGAAGGTGAGTGATGTACTCGCCATTGACATTAATGCCTAGCCCTCTCCATTCCAAAACCTTAAAGACATCCTCCATTGCTGCCGTGAACAGTTTCGGAGAAATAACGTCTCCCTGCCTCACACCCCGCTGCAGGAGGATAGGTTTCGAGGTCTGGTCTTGTAGTCGGACTGACATAGTGGCGTTTTTGTACAAACACTTCAGCACTTCGATATACCGATAGTCAATTTGGCACCGTTGGAGAGACTGCAGTACAGCCCAAGTTTCAATCGAATCAAAGGCTTTCTCGTAGTCCACAAACGCTAAGCAGAGAGGCTGATTATACTCCTCAGTCTTCTGTATAACCTGCCGCAGCGTATGTATGTGGTCCACGGTGCTGAAGCCTTTACGAAATCCGGCTTGTTCGGGAGGCTGGAAGTCGTCGAACCTGCGCGCGAGACGATTCGTGATGACTCTGGAAAACAGCTTGTAGACATGGCTCAGAAGCGAGATGGGCCTATAATTCTTAAGCAGAGCATTATCGCCCTTCTTAAAGAAGAGTACCACCACGCCTCTGCTCCACGCCTGTGGCGTTTTTCCCTCGAGTATGACGGAATCAAATAGCTTCTGAAGGGCCTTAAGGACCGGTTTTCCACCCGCCTTCAGGAGTTCGGCCGTAATTCCGTCCTCACCCGACGCCTTGTTGTTTGTCAGCTGCTTCAGAGCCATCCTAATCTCGTACAGGCTGACGTCCGGGATATCTTCGGTATAGTGTCGAGTCAATCTAGCTCTTGGGTCGTTCACTAGATTTACAGCGGGTTTAGCGATAGACGTGTATAACTGTCCATAAAAAGCCTCGATCTCTCCCAGAAGCTCCGATTTGGCGGATATGACTCTGCCATCGTCGGTCTTCAGTTTCGTGAGCTGGCTTTGCCCAATAGACAGATCTCGTGCAAATACTTTAGAGCCCTTATTCCGCTCAATCGCATCCTTAATCCTTGCGGTATTAAAGCGGCGAAGGTCACGTTTCAGGGACTTCGAGATTTGTCTATTGAGCTGCCGGTATATGCACGCATCGTCTGAAGACTGCAGAATCATCTCACGCCTCTTCTTCATTAGCTCGAGGGTCGGATCGGAGAGCTTCTTGTTTTTATTTGTACGGTGAGTCTTGAAAAACTTAGACCCGACCGTATGGACAGTTTCCACGAACCCATCGTTATATTCATCCACGGAGCTTCCTAGGCACTCGAAACGATTGTGGAGTTCGAGCTGAAAGCTCTCGGGGTTTTGGATCTGGATCTGTGCTGGACGGAGCGTAGACTTCATCAGTCGAGACCTTTCAAGCTTAATGTTAATATTCAATGTGCCTCTTACGACGCGGTGATCACTTCCAGTTTTCACCGCGTTGATCACAGAGACATCATTGAATATTTGCTTTTTCGTCGACAGGATGAAGTCAATCTAGTTGCACCGTCAGGACTTTGCCAGGTCCACCTTCTCTGCTCACGCTTTTTGAAGAAGGAATTCATCATATAGAGGTCCTCCTTCTCCATAAAGCTAGCCAGTAGGTGTCCCCGGTGATTCCGACGTCCAAATCCAAATTGCCCCACTCGCAGCTCGTCACCGTCTCGTTTGCCCAGTTTCGCGTTAAAGTCCCCCATGACCACGGTGAAGTGAGTCTTAGACCTTACCAAGCTTTAACTACTGACCACAGTTTACAAACAAGGTAAACATTGCGCAAAAATGAATAAGCGTCATCAATATAAAATCAATAATTTATGCTGCAAAACTTTATGTCAATATTTTATAACAAGACATAAATCATATGTCAAGTTACTTAAAACTAATAAACATTTTATCATGTATCAAGTAGAACAAACACGTCAATCAAATAGATAGTCGCATAGACGGTGCCATTGGAGCAGTAACAAAAGGAAAGCTCAGAAATTTCCTTTTTACAGCCGGATACCCCATCTCGTAGAATCAAGATTACCAACTCCGCAAACCCTGGTAATGTGGCGATCTGTGAGAGTACGACTAGTAATTGCTTGGTGTCGTTAAATTTTGCATTTAAGTTTAACGTCGATAGTTATTACTCGATCGAGAATTATTACGGCGAGTTACTAGAACTCGTCAACCCGCTGCACGTGTGTAGGTAAGTAGGCATTGGAACCTAATTAAATGTTGATATAGTTTATTCTCCTGCCTGCGGCGAGCGATTCCCACGAACCGCAGAAAGGCAGACCTGTCGCATTATCATATTAAAGGTAAATCGTCGTGTACAGGCGTGACGGAGTACCCATTTCTGCTTACGTCGTACGCGACTGCGACGTGTTTATTAAAGTGATGTTTATGTGATGGTGGACCTTGGCCAGCTTACTTCATGTCTGATGTCAACGCTTCAATGTAAGCAAAATAACTATGTTTATTTTTCTAATGCAACACTATAAATTGCAACTAATTAACATATAATCTTCAAGGCACTAACAAATATGTAATAAAATTGAAAGGGTGTACACATTATGTTGGTATAACAGATGATTGAGACTATAAAAGCCAAATTCGACGTGTGAGACGACGATATCTTTGAGTATACGGAGCTTTACATCAACACGTAACAAGTAGCCAGTTACTTCCTCGTACCCGCTAAAGGATAACGCTTGTGAGAAACTAATGTATAACATTGTAACTAAGCATATCGTGAATCAATAAACTGGAGAGTAATATCAATCAGGAAATCTCATCGCATTTTATGAGAACGATAAAAACATGGCGTATACTTAACGGAACGGTACTACCAACAAGGTAAAATATATTATGACTTATTGTTAAGACCACTGTTGGCATTAACTTCAATCGTAATAAAACTTTTAAAATAACAATAAGATCCTGAAGAAATTGTATTTATATTTGCAAATGACAATAGTAGCAAACAAAATTAACTTTTTATTAGGCTTAAATACCATACAGTTTCAATTACAATAGGAAACATTATGTTTCAATAATGCTTGAAGGAAATTTTGTAGACGAACGAAAAGAAGTCTTTTTTTTTTCATATAATTCTATAAATTTCTTTTATATCATTTTTAATACAGTGTTGTTATCAAGTCTATCGTCTCCTTACTTAATTGACATAAAAATGACAAGGGCATGTGTTAACTGATATTAAATGTAATAATTTTATTTACAAACCATCATCAACTAGCGAGCCGCCATCGCGATGGCGGCTCGCTAGTTGATGATGGTTTGTAAATAAAATTATTTCGGCTTCACACGGGATTTTTCTTCCTTGTAGACTTTCCAAAAATATTTTTATTAAAGACTTTATCCGGACAGTTACGAAGTCAACAATCAGTCGTACCTGTGGTCGTGCCGTTCTCAATCTTTCACACATACTCTGTTCGCGATAGCATTAGCCAGAAGTTAAAAAAGGTTGTTTTAGGGTAAACTTTGTAATAAAAGTACAATATATGTTAGCTTGTTTTTTGTTACAGTTAAGACTGAAGCTGAATTTATTATAATCAACTTATATACTAACTGTTATACTTAAATGAACTCATTTGAATTATCCGCTTTTAATTATATAAATTATTAAGCTCTTACTTATACTACCAGTGTCTATGTTAAAAACCTAAAAGAACCAGCCCCTGGTTACTGGTGGTACTGTCACATTATTTCATTCAAAGTTGGCTCAGTGTTAACGCCTCTCGGAGAGGGGTGGTAGTTTTTGATGTTCATATATGTTGTAGATGAATTCCTACACGGAAAGACATACTGCGGTGAATAACTTAGTTGCTACTTAATTATAGGTTATAAAATTTATTTCCAGTAATATAATAATATTATACATGTATATGCTACGGTACAGAACGATAGATTTGTTTTAAATTTACAGGATCATCAGATGGGTTTTTTGAGGATGATGCTTTGATATTTGAAGCTGAAAAAAGGTGATGGAGACTACCAATTGGAGATGGATTCGTATAATTTTGAAATTTGGTTCAAATTAATATTGAGATTGAATAAGAAGGTTAATCAGCCACCACTATCACCGGCAAAATCTACCGGAACAACCTGAATAAAAAGTTTTCCAGTCTTTATTTTAAATGTAAACGGTTTATAATAATATAGTCCGGTCAATTTAGAATCTTAGACATTCGAAGGTGCATAAAATCCCAACAAGCTGAAAATCAGTAAAATTGTTCAAAACATAATTATAAATAATATTTAAAAGTTCCCCATCATTCCCGTGTACTTATGGAAAAAAAATTATTCAAGGTCAAAGGTCAAAAAAATGAGTTTTTCGTGATTTCAGCAAACGGTAAGTTTTATCATAAAAGTACCTTAGACAAAAATTGTAGATCATAAAATTATCTATAAAAAATGTATCAATACTTTTTTCCTACGAGCCACCGCTTCTGAGATATAACGATTCAAAAAGTTATAAAAGTTGTTATCGTCATAATAATTATGCACACGTTTCCACGCCACCTATGAGGTAGTGTACTTAGCGCGTTTTTAGGCATCCGCTTTCTTCTTTCTATGTACGCAACTCCTAAAAAAACTAACTGTTTAGATAAGCATCGATATGCATGTTTCGTTAAAAATACTAAAAATAAAAAACAAGTTCATTTAGCTTGTCTTCCTCCAACCTCAGTTGCTGCTCATCAACATCTTTTTCGGGTATATTACCAAGTTCAAGTGTGGCTTGGTTATCAGCTAGACGCTACAGACTGGGGTTGGAAGTTGGTCAACAATATATTAGAGCCAGTTCAAACTTTACTCCCACCTGCGCCGGAAAAACTGCTGAACACAATTTTTTGCAACTGCAAAAAGGGATGCAGTGCTAAATGTGGTTGCAAAAAAGTCGGACTGTTTTGTTCTCTGACATGCACAAATTGCCAATACCGGTCGTGCTCTAATGTTGAATCACAAACAATGGAGGATTCGTTTGATTCCGACGAAGTGTCACGATACATCGCTATTGACGCAATTTACTTGCATCCAAAATGAAGATGAAGAAGAAGCAGGAGAAGAAGAAGATCAAGAAGAAGAACAAGAAGAATTTGAAACTTAAGAATCAGGCGAATGAACTTCACCACTTTTTTTAATTTACATCGCTTTTATCTTTTCCAATCTTTGAAAATTTCCGTTATTTTGCAAAGTTTCACATTAAACAGGATCACAACTGACCCGTGGAGTAGGCCTACTGGGGAAACCACGTTAAAAAAACGCGCTAAGTACACTACCTCATAGGTGGCGTGGAAACGTGTGCATATTATGACGATAACAACTTTTATAACTTTTTGAATCGTTATATCTCAGAAACGGTGGCTCGTAGGAAAAAAGTATTGATACATTTTTATAGATAATTTTATGATCTACAATTTTTGTCTAAGGTACTTTTATAATAAAACTTACCGTTTTGCTGGAAATCGCGAGTCATTTTTTTGACCTTTGACCTTGAATAAAAAATCCCAAACACGGGAATGATGGGGAACTTTTAAATATTATTTATAATTATGTTATGAACAATTTTACTGATTTTCAGCTTGTTGGGATTTTATGTACTTTCACTCTCATTTTTTGGTCTAGATTGACCGGACTAATATTAGTTATTTCTATTTCTATGAATGTTTTCATTTGTTTTGTAAGGGTGAACCTTGAAATGGATTTTTTTTTTTAAATAAACAATAAAGTTGTAAATTATAAGATTTACCTACGTGTTTAGTACTTACCTTACAATAGTAAAATTTAACTAAGTAGGTAATGTTAAAATTTTATATTGAAACCATTATTTATTTAAAAAAATTGAATTTCTCTTGAAAAATAAATGTTGTGAACACCTGCTTCTATGAACTTCTTTTGTCTAACGAAGAAGTGAATGGAGTATAAGTCTTTTCCAATTCTCTCTAGCTCGACTTCGGCCATTAAACGTAAAAGTACCCGTACAGTAGCAGATAGGGCAGGAAAGAAAGATTTATGCAAGCAATTCCTTGCTGTAATTAGAAATGAAAGTTAAAAGCTACTTCTAAGCTTTCATAATCGGATGTCGATAGTAATTCTAGTAATGTTTAAAACCAACATAAAACCAGCTTTCAAACAAGACATTATACATAATCCAATTCGTAAAATCATCATAATTTAACCTGTTGAACGCATTGAAAACACGCATTATCTTGTAAAATCACATTCAACGTCTGATACAAGCGATAAATCAGTGCTGATTGAAATAAATGGCAAGCTCACTATGGAGCATTAAGGGTGTCCTAGTCTGTCATTCTTCCATACAAATGTAGTAAATATAGCCATCACTTCTCTGTTTGACGGTCTTCATCTAATCCTTCTTTTATGCGGGTTCATGGAAAACTCCTTAAATTGTTTGGGCCGAGTTGTAGCTCCTGCAAGCGCTGAACAGTCACACAGTTAACTCTGGGCTGATACGAGTGTCACCAAAGCCTTAACCAGGTGGGAATACACAACCAAGTAATCATTCAATGGATCAAAGGACACAGCAATTTCCGAGGCAACAATGCAGCGCTACTCACCAGGACTCAGCCACCCAGCAACTCGCCAGAAGGCAGTATGGCAGAGATAGGGCCTGATCCCATTGTGCCGTTCCCCTTCGTATTACTACCAATCTGGTAAGGAAACGCATCAGAGATCTACGCCACAAATTATGGGTAGACCATAGTGAATGCAGGTCGGCCAAGAAGGCACTTCCCTCCTATGATGGCCGCTTCACGAAACAGCCCCTAGGGATGACTAAACCTCAGTTGCGTAAAGTGACGGCCTCTACAACTGGCCACGGGACCTTTAACAAGCACCTCTCTGCCATAGGGGTTACTGACCGCCCAGTCTCAAAGCCTGCATGGAGGTGAACGAGACTGCTAAGCTGCCCAGTGGTCGCTGTTGGCTTTCCTTGAGGAGCTGGGGTGAATCGAATGAAACATTTGTCCCACCAGTACGTAAATTAATTGCAGTATGGGTGGCATTAACTAAGTCTTCTAAAGTGGTATGGGCGCATGGGGCACTTCAACGAGTGGGTCATGTACCGCACTCACATTGGGTATCCGACGACGGGTACATAAAATTCCATTTTTCAGGTTATGTTTCCAGCAGCCTACCTGGATGTATAACCGATTGAGTGTTTTCCATATAGGTCACTGCAATTCAGGTCCAGGTGCTAGATATCCCTAGGGTTTCAAGAAGACGTATGCTGTTTGAAGGTGTAATTTCGGTGATATCGTTTTTTAGGGTTCCGTAGCCAAATGGCAAAAAACGGAACCCTTATAGATTCGTCATGTGTCTGTCTGTCCGTCCGTATGTCACAGCCACTTTTTTCCGAAACTATAAGAACTATACTGTTGAAACTTGGTAAGTAAATGTATTCTGTGAACCGCATTAAGATTTTCACACAAGAATAGAAGAAAAACAATAAATTTTGGGCGTTCCCCATACTTAAAACTGAAACTCAAATTTTTTTTTTTCATCAATCCCATACGTGTGGGGTATCTATGGATAGGTCTTCAAAAATGATATTGAGGTTTCTAATATCATTTTTTTGCGCGAGAGACACTTCCAAAGTGGTAAAATGTCCCCCCCCCCTCGTAACTTCTAAAATAACAGAATGATAAAACTAAAAAAAATATATGATGTACATTACTATGCAAACTTCCACCGAAAATTGGTTTGAATGAGATCTAATAAGTAGTTTTTTTTTTAATACGTCATAAATAGTAAACCGCAATTTACCTTTCAAGTTTGTACGGAACCCTCAGTGCGCGAGTCCGACTCGCACTTGCCCAGTTTTTTTTTTGTAAGCATGTAAAAAGTTATGAAAGTCGATTTTTTTTTATTTCGATACTAATAAAATTTACGCATCTTTATGCGTAAATAAATAGGAGTATGAAACTGGAAAAATAGTAAACATACTAGGACAAATAGTTTGTTCAAAAGTTTAATTAATTTTATTTTGAACAGATATATTCAGCATGTTTGTCCATACACCCAAAGCTCTGTTCATAAAATTTTACGTGGTCCTTTCGTTATAAATCATCGTATATGTTATGATAGTGTCGATACATGGGTGCAATAGCTTCTTATTACTCATCACAGTGTTTTTAAATTTCGCATTTATGATGTTGGACGAGATTTTTTTTTAATAATATATACTAATACACGCTCTAGTTGCAGTCCCCAAATCTACAGATAGTATACATTTTAACCTCGCCCATTAACGAGTTCGAGGCTTCGACCAGTGCAGCCTTAAATATGTCCTATGCATTTGCAGTTAACAAGTCCTAGTAAATTCTCATTTTGGAACAGTTAACTTATGTGGTGTCTGTTTACGACGGTACTATACTGTTTTTCATAAAATATTACACAAGAACCTTGTTTCAATTTAATGTGACCCCATTACAAAGTACGGGCAAAAAGATTTATAAGCGTTTACAAGAAAGGAGATCAAGTCTGATCAAGCAATAATTTACGCGTGTTAACGTTACCGATCGGGATAGTAAAGTTAAGCACGAACTTTCTAGAGCGTGACTTGTAAATCAACAAAACAGAATCGCTGCGAGCTAGGTACGTAGGGAACCAATACATTTCGCCAATGAGGAGTAAGTGGAATAGCGATGACCGCAGTCTTACGTACCTACAAGTGATTCAAATCATCTGTGCTTCTGGTTCATTCGCTATACTTACCAACAACTACGAATAAAATTAAAGATTCCGTGAAATCGTAAAAGCAAATACGATTTTCAAAACGAAACAGTTTAATACACTCCTGTTTAATTGGCTCGTTAAGCTTGGTTGTTATTTCGCGCCTATGTGTCAGTGTAGCAATTTAGGATTGCACAAATCTACTAATTGAACAAATGAATGAACGCTATTATCAGCAACAGTATCTAGCTTCAAAAACAAGGGGCATTGCTAATAATAAGTGCGTGTGGAACTTTATGACTCATTTTGTTGGATACTAATGCACTCGACTCGTACCTACTTGACGATGAGATCTTTTGATGAAAAGGGTAATGGATAGCGTTGCCAGCGTCCGGATAAAGCCGGAAACGGTCAGGCTTTTTGGTTGCGGGTCCAGTCAAATTAGGCGGAGTCCGGCCTGTCCGGTTTTTGTTAGGCTTTTTAAAATTAACCATTTTATTTAGATTTGTCATGTGTTCAACCAACCTTACTTTGTATCGCTAGTGCAAGCGGAGCGGACTAGCAGTTATATCAGTGACTTTATAGTTGTTTCATTAGAATTTAAACAGATTTTATGGTCAATAATAAAAAACTGGGCAGGTGCGAGTCGGACTCGCGCACAGAAGGTTCCGTACAAACTTACCCGTGTAAATAGTTCAATTTCCAAAAACGTACAAAACACAATTTTGCTTATATTATTGAAAAAAATATTAATTGCGTCGTTTAAAATGTTTGGATGTTTTTGGCGGGATTTCTTGAGTGAAGTTCAGTGGCTGTTTTAGTTATTCATAAATAGATTCCCGGTGATGTAAAATTAGTGTCTACAACACTTGAGATACAAAACTACACTATTTTTTTCAACTGGACATTTAATTAAGTAGAATCATTGAAACCGGCGCGATCTCGGTAAAATGGCACTGAGAATTTTATTTTAGTGTAGCCTATCTCAACGAAGCTTGCTGAGGAGGCTGACTCGATACATGTGCTGCCAAATACTGCAAAATCATTATAATGTGTTGCGCTCGCAATCTAATGTAACTCAAGATGATGACGAGGCGATATAGTCTTAAGACCTTAGCCTACCCAAATGGGGCAAAAAGTGGCGTCAAAAAGTGTCACATTTTGCCGCGTTACATTTGAATTGCGACTATTTGTTTCAGTTTGTGACTATTTGCTATTATTACTATTCGCTTTCTTATTGAACTCTGCACTCGCTTTTCCCGACGATCCCAGCCTGCTTACGGATTCTGAGTCTGCTCTGTACGACAATGACCCCGGCCATTCTGCCTCAGACTCTGTTTCTACTTCTTTGAATCAACCCAGCATCCGACAAATGGACACCCACTCTATGCGCTATATTTCGACCAGCAGAAGTCAACGCTGTGTTAATTCTGCTCTTGATATTACCTACTCGAATGATTCGACATTCTTTGGAAATTGCTGAAATTCGATCTGGGATACAAGAATGGATTTATCCACGGCAGGTAAGAACTATTTAATTTGTACCAATACTTAAATAATAAAAATATGTAAATAAAATACTACAGATGTTGACGTTGAATGATACTTGTTGATGAATAAATAAGCTAATACTTAGAAGTCACTTACATAATGTTTGTAGACTCTGTTCTAAGTTTAAACGACGAAAAAAATGATTAACCAAATGAAAAAAAAAATGCCTTTTACAAATTAAATAATCTGGTATAATTTAATTTGCTGTGCTACATCCGCCATTTTGACTCTAACCGTATAATAATATAACAATTAAAACTGATTTAACTCATTTCCTCCAACTTTTAGTTAAACCTGAAATAGCTGTAACAGGTTTATTATTTCATAAACTATGAATAAATTGATAGAAAATAAAAGAAAGAAAACATGTTTATTCTGCCCAAATAGACGCACAATAAAATATAGCAATCTGTCAGGTCATGTGCAAACCGGGCATAACTGTGCTGCACTATAAACACTAGACAATAAACACAGTCGAAGTCAGTTGAAGTCGTCTTAATATACATTCAGTCAGAAAAGTATCGGGAATGGATGATTTGTTTATGGTTCCAAATTCAAATTTTTGTTTTTTTTTGTTGTTGGTAGATTGGCACAACTGTTTTCCATTCTGGCGCGGAGTTTGAGTTGCATCTTCGGTTATTTATATTAGATACAGTGCTGTTTTTAGTTATATCTATATCATATCTAGTGTGTATTGCGAATTTTATAATGGACAAAAACATCGAACAAAAAGTGTCTTAAATTTTGCATCACCAATGGAATTTCGTGTTCGGAGTCACTCAAAATGTTACAGAAGGCTTACGGTGAATCGACTTTATTAAAAACACGTGCTTATGAGTGGTACAAAGCGTTCAAAAGCGGTCGAGATGTGATGGAAGATCTGCCTCGCTCTGGTAGGCCATCAACGTCTTCAACTGAAGTTAACATCGCAAAAGTGAAGGAAATAGTGACTGAAAATCCTCATTCAACTTTGAGAGAGATAGCCGCCGAACTTTCTGTAACTCACGAGTCGATCCGTACCATTTTAACTAATCATTTGGGTATGAAACATGTTACCGCTCGGTTAGTCCCAAAAGACCTGAATTTTCTCCAAAAACTCAATCGCATGAGAGACGCTGAGGACATGCTAGAACGAGTCAATTCCGACCCAACATTCATGAAACGCATTGTTACTGGTGACGAGACGTGGGTTTACGAGTTTGACATGCAAACTAGTCAACAAGCTTCGAAGTGGCGCCTTCCAACTGAACCGACACCGAAAAAACCACGCCAAAGTCGATCAAAAGTCAAAGTCATGTTGACTGTTTTCTTTGATTATCGTGGTGTTGTGCACTCGGAATTCTTGCCGGAAGGTCAAACGGTAAATAAAGAATATTATTTGAGCGTTATGCGGCATTTAAGAGAGCAAATTCGACGAAAAGGCCAGATTTGTGGAAAGAAAATTCTTGGATTTTGCACCACGATAATGCGCCTTCGCACAAGGCTATCATTGTGAACGAATTTTTGACCAAACACTCAACAAATACCATCGAGCAACCACCATATTCACCAGATATGGCTCCAGCCGACTTCTTTCTTTTTCCTAAACTCAAATTACCACTTCATGGCACCCGTTTTCAATCGGTAGAAGACATAAAGGAAAATTCGCGGCGAGAACTGAACTCAATTCCGGAAACAGCATTTAAAAAATGTTTTGATGATTAGATTATTCGTTGGCGTAAGTGTATCGTTTCTGAAGAAGCATACTTTGAAGGTGATAAAATAAATTTGGATGAATAACACACATTTTGTGTATTATTGATCTTTTCCTGGTACTTTCTTGACAGAGTAGTATGTCCACTGTTGGCCAAAGTTTGTATGAATGGTGGGGCAAACCCTTTTGTTAAAATGTGTGAAATTTGGCATAAAGCAAGGTCTTATAACACAGATATATGTGGTATAAGACCTTGCTTTAAGCCAAATTTCAGGATTCTGAGTCAACGGGAATTACCCTATGAATTTTGATTCCCTTGAGGGTGTCGAAATACACGTTTTTGCAACAAAAACGGCCGTATTTTTTGCATATTCTTTTTTTTTTCGTTAACTTAGAAGTTTGATTTTTTCACAGCTTCGAGGGACCGCAGATTTGAGTATATGGTTTTAATTTCAACTCGATACCTCCACGCGTTCCCAAGATAGTCTTGACAGACAGATAGATGAACGGACAACAAAGTGACCCTATAAAGGTTCCGTTTTTTCCTTTTGAGAAACGGAACCCAAGTGTTCAGTTACACTGGCTGGTCTGTCCGGCATTTCGGTTTCAAGACCAGGCAACCAGGCAACGATACTGCATTTTAATCATTTACGATACGATGCCTGCCTGTTTTTCGTAAAAGGTAAGTTAGCCTTTAATTTAATCGGTGAATAAAGGGGCGTCTCTACAATTTCAAAGACATAATGAGTAATGAATAAAGATATGTACAATCGCCAGTAAAGGACAGTTGACCACCCGTGTAGCTTCCCCCTCCTACCTCCCGCAGATGATTCAAAACCCACATAACCTGTCACGAGCCGGCCGTGGTCAGCATTGGATGGACACGCTTCGCGGTAATCGAAAATTATTAATGCTTAATTACTGTATGGGCACAATCGCTCCGCTCGCACTCCGGCGCCGCTTGTTATCATTTATCGAGACTCGTTTCCATCGCATATTGATTCAATGTAATGACTTTATATGCCACCACGGGTGTTCTATTACGAGGTGTTTTTAATGTAGTCGCAATTACTTGTCGCCATCGAGGCGTTATTTAAAACCTAATGTAAATGTTATAAGAATGGCAAACCGCTTATCAGCTTTTCATGAAAGTAAACATACGTAGAGATTTTTAGTGATAAGTTCATCGAGTAAGGTAAGGTTTCCATGTAACGGTATATACGATGAGGCACATAACATTTCCACAAAATATTTATATTGATTTTTTATAGTAGTAAATTACCTACGGAAATTATATAACTATTCCAAATGAAAATGTGTGGTCCAGCAATAGCAAAAATAATATACGAATATTATGTTTCCAGTGAGTTGGAAATGAATATGAAAAGCTAAATTTCTCTATAAAAGACTGCTTCCTACCAGAATACTTTGTGAGACTATTGGTATTCATGAATATGCTAATTTCAATAGAAAATACTGTTGGCTCATGCCTCTAGCTTAGGACCAGATAATCCAAAACGAAGTAAAAGCTCCCTGCAGAAATTCAGTGAGGCTGGTAATAAGAGAATACTAATACATCGTAATTTCACATTCTATAGCGCCTGGCTTGAGTGCATGGAAGTATGTGTTACATTCAAAAGATAAGTGGTGGAAACAAGCTATGTAAGATATATTCGAAAATCCGAAGAAACTGTTCAGGTTGTTCAATGTGCAACATGAGTTGCACATTTGGTTTTTGCACATCTGCCAAGCAACACCGATATTACGTAATTACTTGGAGAAGGCAGACCAAAGAACAAGTAGATAGATACCTATGTATGGAATAAAAGCACTGCATTGATCCCAAATTGGCATACTTATCTATGGACAGGATGCTGGTCGAAAAAATTACCGTGACCCTGGAACGCAATGGTCAACTGAAGGAACACAGGTGGGTTTTAGTCAGTCTTCATCTTTTTCCTGCCATTGTCACGTCTTATTTGGGGTCAGCGCAACATGTTTTTTTCTTCCATTCTATCCTGTCAACCTTCATGCTATCACTATCTTCTTTTTCTTTCTTATCACTGTTCACACAATCCATCCATCTTTTCTTTGGCCTCCCTCTCCATCTCCACCCATCCACATGTATACTCATAACTCTTTTAGTAACATACATTTCATCTCTCCTCTTTACAT
This sequence comes from Mythimna impura, assembly GCA_905147345.3. Taxonomy (NCBI): domain Eukaryota; kingdom Metazoa; phylum Arthropoda; class Insecta; order Lepidoptera; family Noctuidae; genus Mythimna; species Mythimna impura. Next base: position 10,945,402 of record LR990343.1, on the reverse strand, counting down.
GACCATACCAAGACAAACGATTCCCCTTCAACTTTTCAGTCACTAGCACCACTTTCAAACTTCCTCTAATATACTCATTTCACCACACATCCATCTCAACATTCTCATCTCCGCTACATGCAATCTTTTTTCATCCGTCTTTTTCACAGCCTAACAATCGGATCCATACAGTTATGACAGGTCTTATCACGGACTTGTAGATTTTACCCTTCAACTTGTTGGGCATCCGTGAGTCACAAGTTGTTCCAGTGACCTATCGCCATTTCATACATCCTGAATTGATCCGATGTGGTACGTTACGGTCTACATCTCCTTGGATAAGCGACCCGAGGAACCGAAAGTCGGAGCAGATTGGTATGGGCGTAACAGCGAGAGCTAAGGGACCGGAGAGACCGCCGAAATCGCAGAACAAATATTCGGTTATCGTTCTGCTCAATTTTAAGCCAACACTCTCCAGTTTGTGCCACCACACCTCCAATTTGCTCTGGACCTCTAGGCCACTCTTAGCAACCAGCACAATATCATCGGCAAACAGCATACACCAGGGAGCCTCTTCCTGGATGTCCGGCGTCAGAGCGTGACGTGGGTTCTAGTCAGTATAAGTCTAATACGCCCTTTCGATCCCTCCCAGAGCGTGAGAAGTTATTTGATGATATGCCACCTCAAAAAAAAGGCAGGATGCTGATGATGTAAAACTGAATAAGGAAAAGCAGCTTTCACACTAGAAAGATTTATTTAATCATGGTATAATAACCCAATGTTTATGTAACTCATCGGTATTCTTTGTACCAATAGGTATTCCAAATGTGACAGGAAAGCGGCGGCACTCGACAAAATGGTTAAATTATGTTTGCGCAGACTATACAAATCAGACTGCTATCACAAACTGTACTCATTACACGCCTTGTGCAATAATAAGTACAGCACTATTGTGATGTACGTCTTGGTTAAATAATTTCTTTGCATTTGAGTGACTGGACAAGCGTCATTTACATCAATGTATTTTGATAATGCCTTCTTTATTGTCACCATTCAAAAAAAGGAAAATTCAAATATGATAGTCATGAATAATGAGAGTGAAAAGAATAAGCATAGCGAGAAAAAACTTGTACGATCAAATAGTTTACGCCTAATAGAGTTTATCGCACGCAATCTTGTCAGTGCAATCAAAATGAAGGCACCTGCGTGCGCACACATAGTCCTCGATAACACAGGCTGGTGCTGATAGCAAACATTAATCGACTCGACACCCATCGAAGGGAAAGTCAATTTATGTAACTAAACGTAGCAATAGAACCAATATTGATTAAGATGATCGATGAAGATTCGGATTCTTCAAGCACAGCCGTGACGCAATATAGACAAGTGTTTAAAACACACAAGTGCCCTGAGTACAGTGCACACTTACAACATGCGACATCATTTCTCTATAAAGCGCCAGCCATAAAGAACGTCTTCTTCTTTTAATTAACATCTAATCAAGGGCTTCATTTAGAAGAATCTAATACACGATTTATGAGCGGTGGGAGACCAACTTTCTCACGCGTTTTGCTGCCCAGATTCAGCGCACCTTATTTTATGGCATCTAATCATTTCATCTTAATTCATAGAAAGCTCTTTCTGTGTATGATTATGTATGTTTGTAGGTTGTCCCATCTAGTAGTACAGCATCTGCAACTAGCGCTGCTACCTGATGTTTAATGACGTTATCGTAATTGCACTGGTTCCATAAACTTAATTGTATGTGAGTGAGTATAGGTTTACCGTTCAACTATCACAATAATTAAAAGAATAGAGAGTTCGAGCGATAAAAATCCTTATAGCGAAGCTCAACACTTTATAAGGCATAAGAACAACTTTGCAATCTACAAATTAACTAAAATGAAGAAAAAAGTCCGTAACAAATAAAATAATCCGAGATTATGTCAAGCACCTAATGAAAAGCCGCTGAAAACTGTAGCAAGGAAAGGCTTCAATGTGAGGGCGGGCGGGGAGGTGCGCGTACGCACGAGCGAGGCGTGTTCGGCGGGTCGGCGCGGGAGCCGGCCGCCAGAGCCGCTGCGGAAGCTGCGGCAAGCGCACCTGTTGCACGACCCCGCGCCCGGTACCAACAACCTTACGTGAAACGCACGTGTATTCCCGCGATTTTATCCCCTGTGACATGACTATCAGTGAGAGTTCAGTGACAGTGCCCACAGTAACGCCCTAGAGGAGCCATCTACAATCTGGAGCAACCCTAGGTCGGTAGCGCAACGTTTTATCTTTCTTATCACATTATCGTATGTTCTGATTGCACACGCAATATCCGCCGTGCGAATATCTTATTCGAGTTAGTTTAATACTGCATCCTTTTTAATTATAACTACACAGACAGATGTGTGGAATGTTGCGTGTTTGATTAACTTTTGCTAACTTATTTTTATTATGATAAGCTTTATGTTGATTTACATCAACACTCCTATGCCATTAAATTATCTATTCATTAAAAAACATAAGTTTAGATACGCTTTTCTATGATATATGGTCTGATACGAAAATTATAACTGTCATAACTTATGTATTTTTTTAAATAATTATAATGTTGAACAAACCATTGTTTGAAATAAGTTCTCGTGATATATTCTGCATCTCAATTATACAAATAGGTTTTCAATAAGTTAAGTGATAAGTTATCGGTAATCAAGCTGCCATCAATAAACAAGTTGCAGATACCTGCTTGCTTACAATAAAACCGCAAGTTAAATGCGCATAACTGCAATCAAACAAATTATAATAATTCACAAGTCTCGCATCTATAAATAAATTTACTATCTGGAGCATGTAAATGTCATCGGTGAATAAATAAAACTAGTGTTTACAAATAAGAAGACTCCTAGGTGGTGACAAGCAAACGTTCTTAATAGTTCAGAAGAATCCTAGGAGGTCTGCCGAACCTCGGCGAGTCACATTACGCGTCTTATCGACAATATCGGCATCGGGACTGGTTCGTACGACCGCTACGCGCTGCTATGCCGTTCGCGAACATCACGAGCATCACATTTTATCAATTTTATATAATTTCAATTCCAAACATCGACCTACATAACAGAACATAAAAGTGAACGTGTGCCTTATCGAACCTGTAAATTAAATTCAAAGAAGCAACTCTTTTCATTAACAACTTTTTAATGTAAAACTTGATGCGATTAACATGTCTTCACGCTTGCTACATCGTTAGGATTGATCACGTAAATCGGTGAGCTTATTATGTAGCATTAGCATTTAAAGGACCTCGGGGACCAGAAGCGATTATTAGAGTAGTTTATTCCCTTGTGAGGTAGTGTGAACGAACCTCTAGCTAGGAGTAACGGCAGCATAAATCAAGGCATTACCGCCTCGACATTGGTTAACTAGCAAAGCGCTGTACTGGGATATCATAATCGTTCGCCAGACATAACTAACGTTAATTACCGAGAGACATCGCCACGGCTGCCTGAAAGCTATACCTACTCGGAGGCCCAAATCTGTCATTGCATAACGATGTGGGAGGAGCGATCAAGTGAAGGGCATAGAAGAGTAAAACACTCGTTACTGCACCGATCGATGATTTCATATCGGTCAAGGAAACTCTTAAAGGAAAACCGCAACCTACAAAATTATTATTTTTGCATTCATTAAAACATGTGGCATTAACCCATTTATTAATTAGGCAGGTGTAGTATTTTAAGTTATTAAAATATTCAGCATAAATATCATAACATCTGAATCAGGAGAGTGTTTAAAGCTAAATATACAGTTCTCATTAAAACGTTGTCCTGTCTGGCGAACGAATGCACTGTATGATTTAGAAATGTCAGGGTAATTGGATTTATCGTACGAACTACCAACGGATGGGTTTCGCCTTAACCTTTATAACTGTTTTAATTCTTATTGATTCGCTGGTAAATGTCGAAGCAGAGAGTACCTGCAGGCAATTAAGAGATGATCAAGGGCTCGCCTTGAGCGTGTGTTGGGTAAGCCCTTCCGAGGGAGTGCGCGTGCGCTCATCTGTTCACTATTTCAAACTGTATAATCACTGGCTACTATTTAGAGCTACTCGATCACATATCCGCATCTATGATAAAGCTCTATGCTTTAAATGCAGTCTGTCGATCGAAAAAAATAACCTCTCGAACGTTCTTGTCAATGTTAAATTCTTAAGTTACTGGTAAAGTTGTAAATCAATGAAATAAATATAAAAGCTTTCTTGTAAAATATTTAATTATACGATATCACATTGAGAAACGGAAATTCTTAATCAATTTTAATACCCCTGACACATGCTTGCTTATAATATTGGTGCACATTTCATAAAGAGGAATTTCGTGTTCAGTTCGCAAATGTAAGCGAATTCAATATACTCGGTACCGAATATAATTAAAGGCTATAAATTATTATGTTCATACGCGAAACATACTCCTGTCAGGCAGGAGTCGAGAACTTAATGTACTTTCGCTTGTAAATAACAATACGTAAAATGTATAAAAAGGACGCGAAAATTATTTGGGTTAGACTTTCACTGCACTTCGAATTAATTAAGGCAAGCTTTTTTTCATTTCACTGCACTTCGAATTAATTAAGGCAAGCTTTTTTTTTCACACAAATCTCGCAGTTGGAATTTTGAACGCTTAGGGAAAAGTTTCACTGTGTATTTCCACTTTCAATTATTTTTTTAAACCAGATTCCGAGAATTTCCCATTTTATAACCCGGATTCCGTTATTGTAATAAAGGTAAACAGGATTTAATTATCACATAAGTATCATAGAGTCTGTTTGTTAGTTACTTCTTCACGGTCGAACGGCTGAACGCATTTCGATAAAACTTGCTACATGGGTAGACCATGTGTTGGAATAGCACATAGGGTACTTTTTATCCCTAGGTATGTTCCCTTAGGATAATTTTCTATTATCACTCGGGCGAAGCCGCTGGCAGCAGCTTTGTTGTAAATGTAAAACTCTTCTAGGATTTAGAAGAGTTGCGACATGGCCTAATAGGGAATATGCATGCAATTTTTTTATTTGCAATATTTTTGCTCTGGTAAACAATTATGAAAAGAAAAAATGCTTCATCAACAACGAAGATATAAAACTTCAAAGCTGCTACTATGAAAAAGAAGTCCGCAATGGTCTTTGACATCAGAGGCCATGACACAGACAGATATATTTGTTTGAAATTGTTATATTTCGTTAGCTTTTCTACCAATATTGATATTGTTTTCATAATTATTAATATACTATTTTTAAGCGTCTACAAAAAGGAGGATTTTTTTTATTGTATGTTCACCGATTTCTAGGTCAATATTGGTCCGATTTTGAAAATTATTTATTTGATTGAAAGGTTATTCTTTCGAGTTGGTCCCATAGAAATATTGTTATGATTTGATCATGAACTTCGAAGATATGGAACGGAACTCCTCATAGGATCACAGCAGAACTGTCGTAATAAGTAAAATTACTTTGTTTATCTCTCGTACTCGTACGTGCAGTTGATGACTGACTGAAAGAAGAGGGGGAGGGGATATATCGAACTGATCTGATGATGAAGCCGGAAGGTAGGCACCGGAACTGTGTATTAAATAAATGTAACCTAACCGTGTTTGGGGTTATTAGAATTGTCATGAGATGCACTCTGGCTATAAAGTACCTACCATCGAGCTAATCTGATGATGGAAGGTAGGCACGAAAACTTCGTAATTAAACAATGTACCCTAGCCGCGGCTTGGCTTATTGGAATTGTCATGCAATGTTTTAATGATTAGATTCTATAGAACTTGCACACTATTTAAGTTTGGCTAAGAGGTACTTTTTAGTTGTGGTACCACAACTAAAATGTGTAAAATAAAAAACTTTTTACAAAAAAAATACAATCGGCTTCAATGTAAAAACGAGTCGACACGCACCCTAAGGGTTCCGTACAAACTTACCTATGTAAATAGTTGAATTCCGGAAGTGGAGTCTCGAAAGATTTTTACAAATCGCAAAAAAAAAAAATTGTGACGTAACAACAAATTTTCAGTTTTCAAATTTATTCTTATATACTTGAGCTATAAGACCTTCCTTCATGCCAAATTTCAGGATTCTGGGTCAACGGGAAGTACCCTATGAATTTTGATTTCCTCGAGTGTCGTTTTTAGCCACTTAAAGCGTAGTATTTTTTTTTCTCGTTAACTTACAAGTTTGATTTTTACAACTTGATACCTCCACGCGTTCCCGAGATAAAGGGTCTTGACAGACAGATGGACGGACAACAAAATGATCCTATAAGGGTTCAGTTTTTTTCCTTTTGAGGTACGGAACCCTAAAAACACTAAAAAGTGCAAAGTAACTTATATTCGGAAGTCGGTGTTTTAAATAACGAAAAGACAAAACTATTATAAAAATACCGACTTCCGAAATTAAAGTTATTTTGCAGTTTTTAGTGTTTTTTTTTTTACATTTAAGTCAGTTTTAATTTTGTATATATTTATTGATAAACTGGTTAGTTAACAATTTTTTTTTGCATATTCCCTATTAGCCCACATTTGCGTCGGTTTTTCCTGAATCACCCGAACAATATTGTTAGTGTAGGTATGATGTGGAGATGACGATACAATAATAAATGAAAACATTGGAAATACATTTCATTGGGATATTTTTAAAATATCAAATAAATTCTAACGTCGAAGTTAAAATACCGCCCTTTGTTTAATTGTAAGCTCCTACTGTACCTGAATCTTTTTTTTTTTGTACAATAAAGAGTATCTTATATCTTTAATTTATCAATATATATTTCTATATGAAACACCGTCCGCAAAAAACAACAGTTTGTCAGCAAACAACTCACTTTTTAAGCAATCTGATGGTATTGGTGGAATCAAATATGTGATTGAAACAAATTGGTTTTGATTCAAACGATGATCACGCTAGAAAAATCGAACATAATTCATTTCAAAACTCAATTGTGAAAAAAAATAAAAAGCAGGCTGAAACTGAAGCCTGAAACTGATCTAGGTCAAAATAACGAGTTTAACCCAATTTTAATCCACACTGACGAACCAGTAAATACAGTAGCTGCCATAACTGCACATAGTTTTATTTTACGTTAATAATCCAATTCAATTACGAAAATTATATTTATCATCGGTGTAACGGTGACTCAAGCTTATAACGACATTGTTAGCGCAAGCATGCTATTTGTACCGCACCACTCAATTATTTACACGATAGCAGTTATCACGAACTAAGTAACCTATCCTAAGCTTCGTTAGTATTCAGTGTCCGCTATTATTGTTAATGAATGCAGCAGACCGCGTTCTTAGGGTGTAGAATTAAATCGGGAGGTATGCATATCAACGTAAGTAAACACGACAAGTCGACAGAGCTCCCGGCCTCCCGGCACACGAGCACCTTGTATTTGTTCTACACAAATAAACCTCCCGGCACGTCCCCAAGTGCGGGATACATAATCATACAAACAAGGACAAACGCCTTCTTGTTACTTCAACTATTAACACGAAATAAAAAGCAGAAAAAATACTAAAGAGCATTTCCTTTAATTATTGACATAATATTAGGTAGTACATAATGTTAGCTAGAATGTGTATAATATATTTTTATATATTACACTTATTTATGTAAGTTTGTATTGTACACTGTATACTGTATCTTACCCTCGAATGTGATCTCTCAAGGGTTTGCTGGGAGTAAATTCATTGTTGAGTTTAAGTTCGCCTCTATACCTGAATTGTAAAATCATTGTGTAAATGTTATGTTATTGTGAACGATAAAGAAATAAGAAAAACATAATTAATTATATTATTCCAAACATGTAGCTGTGATCTGAATAAAAAAGTAATAATCCTCAAGATCAAAATTGCAAACTGACCTGTTCGGCATCAAATTCTAGTCTAGTCGACGGAAACTTGAAATATTACTCGTAAATGGTGGATAAATAATGATGACATGTTATAGGTACGGTTTTGCAGCCTATATCTGTGTGAAGACGAGACTTTGTTTTCTTAACCTCCATCCACACTTCCCGCGTGTATCAGTTGCGAGACGAGAGAGAAAGTACCAACGTACATTTCGTAACTCCTGCTTTTGAAACAAGTAAGAAAATCGAAAACGAAAACTAAGTCTTGTGTTGTTTTGTTAAACAACAGCATAAATATCCATAAAAGATATCAATACAGCCATCAATAAAAATGCTAACGCAATTTAGGCGGGATACTGAATGATATTACATTACGTGAGTGCATGTGTTGAATATTACATAACTACATGAGACTTGATAGCAAAACCGATTACTGTGAATGGATCTCAAATGAGAATTTGGAAAATGGCTTTGTAACGGTTGTAAGGGCAATGATATGTATATTTGTAACACCTACTATTTATACTTCAATGTTGGAATCGATATTATCGACAAAAAAATGTTGATCATCAATACCGGTCCGGTAGACGAGGGAGGTCCCGCGGTGCGACGCTCCGTCATCGTTTATTTGCATGTGGACTGCAAAATGTCGCCGCGAGATAATTCCACTTAATGTGTATTCAAAGCGAATCATCACCATGCTAATGTTGTAATTAAGATAGTATCGCGACCAAGCCGGTTTGCAAACGCATGCCTTTGACACAGACGCTACGAATCACATTAGATATGATATTAGTTTTTGTATCGTAACTAATCAATTTTATGGGGAAATTACAACCGTTATTATGACTTAATCGCATATTTATAAAATACTTTTTAGCTTAAAAGGACTTCAATTTAGAGATTTACCAGGTTTTTTAGTAAGTAACAGTAAGTTTTCCATCTACTCATATATTGTTGTGGTCTTCAATACCTCTTGGCATTTCTATAACGATTCCAATCCTCGATATATTATTATTGAAAGAATGTGAGAATGTCACACATTCCAATACCATTAATCATAAAAGCATCCTGAGTATAGAGCACTTACATTTGGGGCACAGTATCAGTTTTAGTTTCTTCAAAAGTTTATGGGGCATTGTTAAAAGGTGTCTCCTAACCACAAAGCCTTTCCGTGAAGACATTGAACCTGCTTGAGTGGTGACCTCCTTGACATCGGTTGAGCATACACGCTACAACAAAACTATGATTCAACATTTCAAAACAATTCCTTAGTGGCTAAAACTTTGCATGAGCGATAGTATCAGAGTTATTCGAAGAACGCAAAAGTGGAAACTGTTAACCATTTAATTTTCCAAAGACGTGATTTTTTTTAAGGACTAATGTGGTAATAATTAAAAGGGAATTGCTTTATTGATCATGAAGACCTGTTTAACTAGATGGGACCAGATAAGAAATCACGTCTTTGGAAAATCTGGTTTAAGTCACGGTCTTATTAGGCAATATGTATTGTCTTGGACAGATGCAAGTGATTGGAATCAGTGCTGGGAGCGGCACGCGCGCGTCGTCGGCCACTCGCTGGCGTGGCGTGGCCATAGTCTCGGTTGCGCCTGGGCACAGCGGCTGAAATATGCAGTCCCGATATTACACAATACATTTGTACAAGCGTCTCTCCCGGGACATTTAGCGGTATTAAACTATTTCATAAGAAGATAAAATGTGTCTGCGCTTGCTTTAGTTAAAATAATTAAACTTCACTTCTATTTATTTAGCGAGATAAAACTTGGGAACACAAACACAGAATAATGTTTGGTGAAGGTGAAGTAAAAGTGACTATTTCGTAGTGAAATAGTATTTGTAATGTAAATAAATCAAATACAGATTAGAAAATGTTACTTAAGTACACATAAACAAAGTTAGATAACTTCTCTGCAGCTGAACTTGCACGTAAGACAAGCCCTTTTCGAGCTTTATTACCATGTCATGATTCTTTTCATTAGATATGATATTAGAACAAACCAATTTCACCATCAATGATAATATCGTTTACAACGTAATAAAAAAAATACAAGTAAACGGTAGCAGTCACGCAACAACATCGTTTTTCAATTTACCATCGGGTACAATTTGAATAATTATGAAATTATCTAACAGCGGCGCCGCCACTCCAAAACGTATCTGTGTGAAATAAGACAAAGATAAGAGTGGAACATTAAAGATAAATTGCACCCGAATTCCGGATAGGTTGTTCAGAAAACGTGGACTGTGCCACCAACTAATTGGCAGCCGGTTTGCGCGAGTGGTCGCCGCGCCGTCTGCTGCGTCAGTAACCCACTTACGAAGACGCACAACAGAAGCAGACGACACAGTAGCCACACTATAAGGACTTGGCTTAATGCGCACAACAAACGGACACCTACATCCTACACTTTCCAACTTTCTTTGTGTAGCTCTGAAAGCTATTTGTCATAATCTTTAAACCGCAACCAATGTTAGCAAAAAGATTTCAACATGCCGACGGTTTAGCTACGGTGATTGTAAAAGGCAACACGATGACATGCAGATGCCTCTCTTTCTCAAAGATGATTCAACTATCGACAAGATTCTCGAAACGAGGACAGTGAAACGACCTAACGCGTGCTGATAACGTGGTCTAGGAGCACTCGTAGCTATCTCTAGGTACATTAACACAGTTCGCTGTTGTTACTGCAACAGAACAAACAGTGCTCAGGGCTCAGGGCTACACGCTGCCGAGGGACGACCTCCTCGTTAACTTTGTTGGTAAATACATATCTGTCATACGTACTCGTACTTATATTAATAAAGATTAAGTTGAGCAATTGATTACAATTCAAATATATGCTAGTCTCTATAAATCCAAATACAACTGTCACGACACTTCCCCAGGAAGGCCCTCTCCTACGTAACACTATCATTTAACAATCTGGTTAATTAATAGAAACCACATAATTGGGACAAGCATAATTTAAAGGGTCTAAAGCAGTCATTATGTTGTTAAAAATTGAATGACGAAGGAAGTTTTAAGCCGCATCGTCCGCAACGGCTCTCATTGAGGTGAGGCTTCTTTTTTTTGTTCTTTATCTCTGATGAATTGAGCACGGAGGTTATTTATTTTAAATGGTGACTCATATGAAATTGCAACATAAAGGCAAATTTATAATGAGCTACCCGACGACATTCCACGAAGGCCGCGTAGTCGCAGACAGGTAAACTTTGCTGAGCTGAGCCCGCGACTCCGCGCCCAACAATGTGATCACGACGCGGGCGCAAGCGCAACCAGTAGGCACAGCTACTTTCGTAATGAAACCGTATTGATAGAGTCATCTAACTGAATATTTATTACATGTAAATGCTAACAAGTCCACATGATTTATTTCGATTATAATTTCTACGTTCTTTACTAGCTGACACGAAAAAGATATAATATATTGACACTTCTTTCTGGCTACTTAATCGATACGCCCATTTCTTATTTAAACTGTAGGAACTAGGCATCGCATGTTTAACCTTCTTTTTGTTGTTTTCCTATAACGGAATATAATAAATATTATCAAATATTTATTCAGAAACTTCATTATAGTGTTACATTAAATGTGGAGGATTTAACTGCGTCTACTGATTCGCTATTTATCTGGATTAAGTTTTATGAGATGTAAATGACGACGGTTTGAGTTAGTGAGAACAGTTACGCATATGATGTAACAGTATTATAAATAGAGCATTTAGTTTCTACATAACTAATAACCCACATTTCAAATCAATCGTAGCTCATATCTTTGGCAGAGTGACCACTAAACTTTGCACAAACGTAAAAGCTCGTAAATAGTAAAGCAGTGTCATGTTCTTACCCAAACGGGTAAATGTTATTCGGGCAAAATACTTTATGAAATTCTCAAAGCGTATACCGTCAGTAACAATTAAAAAGAACATACCGCAAAACATAGAACAGTCAAAATAAAATTAACAGTCAGCGAGCAATGTTGGGTGGTCCACGGCTCCACGCTTCCATTATATGACTGACAACAACAGCGCACGTATCACGGCGTTCCAGATAAAAAGTAATAGGACATCCCCTTTCCCTACATTTTAATTTAACAACGGAAGCCGCGTGACTTGACAAGAAAAGAATCAGATTAATTTCACCGTTGTCCCGCCTGACGCGACCGATCCGAACAAATAAATTGTTCGAAAACATCGGAGCGATTAAACCATGTAGACAAAAGGGGTAGAGAATGTTGCTACAAAATAAACGTGATCTCACCAGGAAGCCCGTCCACAATAGGACGAGAGAAGGACGAGAAGGCCAATGACTTTGTAAAAACAAATATATCTCTATTAATCCCTTCTCATACAAAGCTAATTATGTCTGATGCATGCCAGTATTTACATAAGAACTTAACAAATATCTGGCTAATTATAATAAGTGGCATTATTTGTAGTTGTGATATTAATGAATTTCATTTGGACATAATGTGTACGAATAAAAGCAATGAAAGCGTGTAGCACCTGGAAGTGCGTGCTGTAGCCGCGTTGGCTCGCCTCCAGTTCCACTGAACTTTGACAACTAGCTGCGGCGGTAAATTGCTGTAACACATCCGTCTGCCGCACTTATATACGCCACACAAAACTCTACTAAAGTGAAAATGCTGTCAGGAAATGTCATTAAACGAGTCGCACGACTTTGAACGACTTTTCGTCAACAGGATATCAGTACCTAATGTGATTTACATCATAATTAGTTAGATGAAATTTCGTTGCGTTCCTGCATTCCCAGGTCGCATGTCTTCAAGTACTGCGAGGTCGACGCACTGCACAAATGGGCATTCCTTTTCCCTTTCTGAATTTGATTGCCTCCAGGTATGTAACAGGAACAAAAATATAATGAAGGGGTTTCGTCAATTGATCTCATACAACAATATTACTCTCCGAGTTGTCGTGACATGTTCAAGTATTGTGTTCACTTCGGGAGCGTGTACTTTCTTTATCGATTTTTAATCATGCGGGACGCCCTTTCATAAAGGTTCATTAAAAGAAATTGGTGTGTCGTCATTCACTCCATCATGATTTAGCTGTCATTGATCACGTCAGCGTCAGTGTGAATACTCGATGCGCCAGTAAATCATGATAGCCGTTATATGCGATTGCTTCGACATCTGATCTAAAGTCAATTAATAACGATACTGATCTAATTCTTTTCAATGCTACTCGAAACGAATTGTACGGTTACCGAAAGTAGCATGTCTACGTGACTACTTGGTGACGACAACGTGACGCTATTTGACATCATTGCTTTCTCGAATACAAGTACTGAAAGAAAGAGTCTTAAAAGTATTTAATATGTAATCCTGAGTTACATCCGTACAATATAAATACATATCTTCGAGTCATTCAAACTAGACACATTCAAATGAGTGGAACATCCTCTTTCCGCTACATATTAAAAAGACACAATCGCATAGAACACATAAGACTGACGTTATAATAGCGGACGTATTATGATTACGTAAGCACCTGGTGCATACGGGAGGAGGGCTGAGGTTGATGAAAGCCTGACCTTAGCAGTGTGGGCGTAGCTAGAAAATGATAATCCGACCGACCGAGGTCCACGAACTATACCGGAATGCAAATAAATAGATGCACATGAACAGGACGGGCCCGTACACCTGTCGCTGATCAGACAAATAAACAATGCACGTCATGCCGCGACCTACGGTAGCAAGGATCTAACATTATACTGCCATCAGTGTGAAACACTTGCTAATGTTCAATACGTCTGCGCACATGATAAATACTTTGAAAAATTCTTGGTGCAAATTTTATTTAAATTTATTTGTTGTAGTAACATAAAATGTAATCGTTAATTTAAATAAATGTTAGAACTATAGAAGTAACTCGCGAACAGATAGACAAAACGTTGGTAAAAATACTTTGTTCGTGAGCTTGTCAAAACAAAACATTTGGGTAGTATATAAACGCGCGTTTGTAAATGACAATGCGTGCCTGGAATGACAATCAGTCTTGTTTACTTTGCTTAACAAAAAAAACTTTCGTTTATCTTCTTTTTTTTTTTCAAAAAAAAAGAAGATAAACGATAACTTAAAGTCTACTGGAAAAACACTATCGTCATCATAATTTTACTTAAGTACAACCCTAACAGGTGTCCCAAATATGGAATTTTGCCCCATTTAATTTGTGTGCACCACGATTGACTTCGCGCGCGCTGAAACCGGAGATGTGACTCAAGCGAATGAAGCTGCAGCAGACAGACTGATATATTTCACTTCAAAATTAACTAAGTAGATACTGTAGGTAAGTGTAAAGTGTAAGTGTAAGTTTGAGATTCAAACTTTGGCACAACATTTTCTAATACGTAATAAATCCACTAGTGGGAAAATTTAATTTGCAGGCTGTAATTTCAGTTACACAAAACGGGTAGTACTGTGGTTGTGGTTAAGGGTCTTCCCGGAAGGACTCGGATAGGTAATTAAGATACACCGGGAAGTACCTGTGTATAAGAATTATCGTTTAATTTTCTAAAGTCACTAAAGTTTTTCGTGTTAAGCGTTCCTTTTGCGTTTAAGATGAAACGCTTGTCCATAAGTTCAGGACCTTTGGCAGTACAATCAAACATAGAAATATCTATAATTGAGAGAACGACAGATTTGGTTTTAATAACTACTTTATATGTCTAGAATTTGTAATAAAATGCTCCAAGCATCTCCGTTTAATGTAGTTTGTTAATGCTAGAGGATATAAAGATAATTACTTCCCAGCAATAACGTACTCGGTGTAATTAAAGGATAATAGACGTTCGTAAGTACTTCGATAAAGGTTTTAAGCAATCACGGCACCCGCTTTAATCGATTTGTGTGCAGTTATAAGGTAAATAAACGTACCTTTAGGAAATTACTTTAGCGAAGTCGTATGCTTATAAAGAACCGCTTTACAGTTTACTGATATCAATGACCCCGCCACGCGAGTGCCGCACTGTTTGTATAGCATTACAGAACATTTTCATGCAAAGCCTTCACGACAGCCGTTCGCAACGCCATATTAACGAGAAGTTAAGCAGGTGTTAAATCGTAAATCATATATGTTTTTATTTTCGCATCTAAACTGTTATGAAAATTTTCGTATAATTTTTACGCAACAATCTTCACAATAGATGAAATCTCACAAATGATGGACTAAGTTTCAAAACGAAGCGCCGCCCACGCGACCTTTAAGTTTATTGATATAGCCCGTGTTACATTTTAGGAGCTATATTAATGGATTAACAAGTCATTTGTCAAAACATAATCAAAGATTTATGAGATCGTATCACTTAACAATGGACATTTTTGGAATAAGTGTGATGTTGTGTGAATTGAAAGAAATAAATTATACACGTAGATTATTCGTTAGATTGTTTGAATTAAAAGCAGAGCTAATTGGCAAACTAAACTAAGTTTGCCAATTAGTATCGGTTTATTGTGAAAAGTACCGCTAAAATAAATATCTTTTGATATGGTGAGCTTCCAAAATGAGAGAGTTTTTGGATAATACAAAAATATGCAACTGCTCACGAAACTGAAAAAATAGCTTCTTTGGTGGTACATCTAGAGCACTATGGGTTTTCCAAATAAAATATAAGAAGCTTTAACAAAACTGCCCTTTTTATTTCAATCAAATATCTTCTCCCGTTCTGGGTGGCGCGAGAGGGAGTGTCAGACTTTTACTAACGAAAACTCACTGTGTTCCTTCATTTACCCTTTACGTTTCAGGGCCGCGGTAACTCATATTAAATCTTCTTAACACTAAAATATTTCTAGTACTTATACTACTAAACGATTTAGTCCAGACCCAAAAGTTCCCTGGAAACACTCCACTGTTCACATCACTAACTTTTTTGCAAACTATTTACCAGCTGATAAGTTTCATAGAAAACATGCCCGGAGTCAAATGCAGCAAAGATGGTATTGGAGATAACCTTTATTTAAACGGGAGCACCATGGCCGCCTTTCTTCCCAATGAGGGATTTCTGTAGGATAACACCGCGGCTTGCGATGGTAGCTTTGATCAAGCTGTCCAGTTTCTCGTCACCTCTGATAACCAGCTAATTCGCGCTCTAATACATGTAATGCACTGTAATTCAATAAATTACGCTGATGCTACATTAAAAGTAATTTAGTTATTAGTCAATCAAGAAAATTGTAAACACTCTCGAGAATTATTAATTTCATCATTTTTGAGAAGAGATTCACAATTTTATGACATCAGCTTCTAAATCTATATTTTTCATTAACGGTTCCCTTAAGTCCCTCGTTTCTTAAATATTGACAAAAGACAAGCAACTTCAACCAGATCATTGTGTTCCGCAGACGGGGCGATGTTAAGAGCGGCTGTGGCGGCGCTGGCGTGCCTATGCATGGCGCGCGCTTCGCCCTCCGAGCACGGCCTGCGAGCGTACACGCTGAGCACACAGAACCCTAAGGTAAATATAAATACAACCCTGTAAATACTGCATCGAATAAAAAGTCTAAGAACAGAAGCATCAACCAAAAGAAAGATAAGCGACTCAACCACACACATGCATTCGAACTCATGCATAATACAGGTGAAACGAAAAATATTCCAAACTCAAACTTCTACAGTTGCATGGCGCAAGGTCGCATTATGAGCCCATACTTTTGCGTTGCGTTTTGTGTAAAATGGCCCTTCTGTACCTGATATATTTACTTGAACAGCCTTGTCGCGTTTCCAAATATGTCTTTACAATATTAGAGCAAACGAAACTTGGAATATGTCACCGACACTATTTAAATAAAACCCTGATACTTTCGGTAGTCTGCTGTTTCGAACATATAAATTACTACTGTCAATATACAGTTGGAGAACTAGACTGAATGCATTTAAAACTTGTTAGGAGTTAGGCAATAATAAGTACCTACGAGAAGCAATAGTCAATGGGAATTGAGTAAGTAGGTACTTGACACGCTAAACTTTAGCTTTAACGACTTAACAAAATATACAATCCAAAATCTCCTTAATATTGCACTGGAGCTACATATGTGCCTGATAATTGGACCAACCATACTATGTATTCGGTGCAATTGGTATTGCAAAGTTGTATGATAAGTGATGAAATCCGCACAATATTAAAAACACCCTTAACGCGTGCACTGGATTACCAAAGTGCATGGAAACAAAATTAACTCTATTGAAATTCGAACATCTATAATAAAAGTAGGTACGGCGAGGCAACGGACAAAAACAATGAAGCGACATCATGTGTCGGTTATAATTAGTTGATCATTGAAGTATGCCAGAAAACAAAAGTTCAAACTATGAGAATGGACAAAAAGAAAAATCAGACAAACCTACTGGGAGACCAGAGTCGAATTCCCTTGACGAAATTAAAAGATACGGAACTAACCAGAGTCCTTTTCAAAGCAGGTCACATTTCATAAAACATAGACTATAAACGAGACACACATTTTATTCCATGATAATAATATGCTCTCCAACAAACATCAAAACGCATGGCGAAGACTGCCGGAAATATCATCATGTTCTCGAAGATTACATTTGATAAACTAGTTTATAAATAAATGTATGCCTATTAGGAGCTTAACATTTATTTTGGTAGTGCTTCGACAGGAACAAAATATAGTGGTAGTTAAGAATAATGTGTTTCTATTTAATTACAGGACATCTCGACTATCCTTTCTAGCATTGAAGAAAGACTTCGAGTTTTGGACACAATTAGTGTTGTGCAGACACAACAAGGTAGACGCCTGGATGCCCTTCAGGATAAGCTAGGTGAGTAAATTATTAGTGTTTTAGAGGCTTTTGATTCCTAAGAATCCCAGGTCCAAAAATATCCAACCAAAAATGGAGAGAACTTAGAAAATGTGGCCTGAATTATAGCAACAATCTTACCGCATAAAACAAATAGTATTACATTTTGGTTTATGTAATACTATTTGTTTGCTCGCTGGCAACAATCGATAGCAGCCAACTAAAATATTTACGAAGTAATTGCACCAAGAAACTGACATTGTTAAACTAATTGTCTTCGGACTACAGTCAGAACTGCATGAACTAGAACAAAGTCATATCACAACAATACATGGGTGTTCTGTTCCGGGAAACTAATGAGTCACGTATATACGGACTACGGTAACCTTATTGTGTCATATCCTATTTTACTATGGGTCAGTTTCTGCAATTCTGCTGGCGTACATCGCTCGCAATTGAATGAACAAGAGCAACGTACAATTAACTGCTAAAGGCACCGCTTTGGGCTGCAGTGGTATGAATAAATTAACAAATGCGACGTCGTACACACGCTGAATAGGATACCGCTAATATTCATGTATTTGCTTTCAGATCGCGTGGAAAATACATTGACTTTAAAATTAGAAAGAGCTCAATTAACTGCAGAAAGACTTGAGCACAGGTTACATATGCTGCAAACTAATGTGCAGGTGGGTTTTGTTCTACTGCAGAAATATATTTTACGTATGTGGAAATCAGACAATATAAATTAAGCATTTTAAATGATTTCAGGCAACCATCAAAGAGAGCAGTGATAAAATAGAACGTAGTCAAACGAAAATAGCTGAACTAGCTAAGAATCTTACTACCCAAATTATAAGCCATAAGCATTTATTAGAAAAGGTATTTATTATCCTTAAAAGTATTATTTCATAATTATAGTGCCTAACTATGGGGACCTCCCAAACGCTGGTCCCAATCAGTTGCTTTAATTAAGTCGAAAAAGGTGCGATAGCATACCATGTTTGGATTCGTTAGGTTTTTCCAAGATCAACGAAATATGTTAAACTATTTTAAACAATACCAATGAACCATAAATATCGAAGTCGGAATTTCCGAATAATATCAAGTAAAATAACTAAAACATTTGAATAATTCCAGGTAAATGGCGCGTACGCAGATACGTGGCACCGTAGCCTAGTACTAGAATCCTTGATGAGGGACGGTCTCTCTCTCGTCAACGTGACCAGAAGGGAGCTGGCTGACGGCTTGAGAGCCCTAGCCAGGAGGCAACGAGATGCGAGGATCAATTCTGCAGACTTGGAACAAATCTTCACCAAAAGACTTAGTGATAACACCTATAGGATTGATCTAAAGGTTCGGCTTTGCCATCATTAAAACAAAAATTATTCAATCAAGCATTAAATCCTTGACCGACATGTTCTCGTTGCATATTCGCTCAAGGAAACCTCTACAAGGTTGAGAATCTTCTTAAAATAATAAACAGATATAACAATCGCTTTTTTTTTTCTTTTTTTACAGATGCAAGAACTTCTGGACGCACAAAACCGTTTCGTGGATTCGTGCCAGCAAGTACAGCAAGACGATCCAAAGCACGTGACGGATGTGCTGGACAAACTAATCGATTCGTTAATTAAACTGTACGTAGCCCATGAATTATTCTCTAGCCATACGAGTTCTTATTTATGTAAATTACGGCGAAGTCCGAGCCACCATAGTACACCATATTCTTGATGAATACGGGGAAATGCTATAGACCTCTTTCTGGAAAGCCATTTCATTTGTTTTCACGTAAAGCTGTTTATAATTTTAATTAGCCATTGTTTTCTTGGTTAACCAATCACAACACCCTAAACCATTATATTGACAGCTGAATGCTGATTTAATGATCATGAACAAAGAAGACGAATGATGTTCTTCAGTTACCATCACGCGACATCTGTCATTTTTTCAAGATTTCATAAGACATTTCGAGTAAAATTAATTTCCTGTTTTCAAACAGTTATTTTCTATGATCGTTTTCAAAATCAAGTAATGGTACTTTTTTTTTGTTTTCAGAACATCTTCGACATTCCATGAGCTGAAGAAGATTCAAGATGATATAAACAAATATGACACCAGGGTTGTAAAAATACTGAACGCGACCAGAGTACCGCAGGTATTAATAATTAAATATACTTAAATCACTTCCTTCTAAGCAAAGTTACCCTCATTTTATTACTTTGCGCAAAATTGCCTATTCATTTAAAAATAGCTTAAAGTTTAGAACCCTGACCTTGTAATCTCTCGAATGTATTTCTTACGATCAGGTAATTTTGTTCAATAATTCTTACTGTAGTGTACTTACATGTAGAACTTGGTTATCTTGGGTTACATAATTATTACGGTGTTGCTTACTGTTGCAAAATTATCATTCTTTCTTTAAATAATTACAGATGGATGTCACCTGTCGACGTTTAGAAGGAGCTTTCCGCAATACCTCCCACACGATCGTAAAAGAGAATGAATTACGGCAATTGACAGAGAAGTTCGTATCGCTGACGGACCGAGCAGACGCAGCGCTGCAGCGCTTAGAAGCGCATCTGAAAGACGACTCCGAGGAACCGGGGCAAGCGTCTGACATCACTGCTGCTGCTGACAGACTGCTGCAAAAACTGGAAGGGATCAAGTAAGTTATTCTACCCTTAACCTTCGAAGAAGAATTATTCCAAAAATCGAATATGTGATCAAAATCATAAAGTTCTAAAATATGTACATTTTTAATTTGACAACTAAATGCTCCCAATAACTGACTTTATTATTATTTTACGGAATTATTACACGTGTCCTCAGTAGAGTGCTTAGACGGAGTCGAAATTCGTGTGGCTGAATACTGGGCCCTAACATATTTGAACATATTAATCACCTTTGTATTAACGTATTATAATTACCTTTACCTATGAAATTGCCGTTTTTTAAAACGAGTTGCTTTGAAGTGTTATTATCTTTGGATTGATTTGGAATTATAAATTTAAGGGGATGCAACCTGACATACATTTTCACTGTTTTTCATACAACCGCTCTTGCGCGATTATGACGTAGTTACACATTATTCATTAGATATTTTGGAAACACTGTATCTTGTGGGTATTATCTAGGCTTCTATTAAAATTAATTTATAAATTTGTGTAAAACTAATCCAGTAAAGACCTCTGAAAATCTGCTATTTTGCATGAGCTTTGACACTGAGTAAATTATTACTCAAAAATTAAAAAGTCAAAAAATTATAACAATATAAGAAGCCTTACAGATTTAATCAAGATTCTAAATAACGAAAAATTTTTTCAAAAAAAACATGTTTCCTAAAAACAAGTTTTGTAAAATATTCGAGTACTTAAATCACGGAATTACCGAATGCTAACAGAGTTTTCAGGCGGTTTCTCTCCTTTTTCGCGTTGCCTTTTCGTCAAACATCGCGTTGGATTGCGTTTTAAGAAGTAACAAGCTTTTAAACCATGCTCGATGTTGACGATAGGCAAGTGGAAAAGGACCCTCTTAAATAAACTTTTTATTAAAGGTACGTTATTCTTTTTGCGAAAATAGGTTTTTTTTTCGGTGGGAAAATCATCCAATGACATCTCCCGCCCTTTGGCGGAGCGAGAGATAGTGTCAGAGTTTTACTGACTAAAAACCCACTCCTGTTCCTCGTTGCCTTTCGTACCAGGAAGGGCCGAGTCTTCCTTTCAGAATCAGACCCTTGGCCCCAGTAGGCTTCGACCCAGCTGGGCCCCTACGGTTGCTGACATCTCCTTGAGGCGCGCGTGGAACACTATGCGCTGTCGACTACTTGGGCTCGGTCCGGGCGATTACTTTTTCAAAATTAGGTATTTATTGGTTTCTTTGTGTTTTGTATTTTCTGTAATATCGCATTACTTCTAACCATTTTTGTATGAAATCTAAGAAAACTCGCATTATTTTGTAATATGAGTTCTACCGTAGAGAAAATGTGTCTCAAGCGGTATGCAATATTAATGATGTATACGGACTTAAAACTGCTAATGAATGGGATGTCTATTTTAGTTTCAATCACTTTCACGTGGGAAATTTTATCTCACGAATAACTTTTCTTCTCGGGGCGGCTACAAGACAAAATTTCCAAAACGAAAGCTATTAAACCAAGAACACAGAGTTCTTTTGTTAGAAGAAAGTCGTAGGTATAGGTACGTCATTAATATTGCTTGCCCATAAAAATGCATAGTTTCTACGTTGGAACTCTTAATACGAAAAAACATTTTTTTTTAATACCTTTCATGGTTAAAAGTACCTACTGCGATATTACAGAAAATACAAACACAAAAAAAAACCATTAAATCCCTAATTTCGAAAAAAGAATAACGTACCTTTAATTTATAAAGTTTATATTTTGAACTTATAATCAAGTCAATCCAAAAATATATATAGTAGCATAGTAATCGGCAATTTGCAAACAACTGGAATGGGATTTTAGAGAGCAAACCAGTGAACGTGGGTTTAGTGAGAATGATTAGTATGGATGAAGTCAGAATAGCTGTAAATGGAATGAAGAATGGTAAGGCAATTGGTCCAGACGGAATACCAGTTGAAGTGTGGAAGTTGCTGCGAGTGGATGGATGGATGTGGTTAGCTTTGTTCTTCAATAAGTTGTTGCAGGAAGAAGCCATACCTGATGAGTGGTGCAACAGTTCCCTGGTGCCCATCTTTAAAAACAAGGGTGATGTGCTTGAATGCAACAATTATAGAGGAATAAAGCTAATGTCACATACTATGAAAGCCTGGGAGAAAGTTATTGAAAGGAGGCTAAGAGAAGAGAGTGAAATTTCACAGAACCAATTCGGTTTTATGCCTGGTCGGGGTACAACGGATGCCATTTTTGCTATACGCCAGCTGTGCGAGAAATACAGAGGTGCGCATAAAAACTTGCTTATGGTATTCGTTGACCTCGAAAAGGTATATGACCGGGTACCTCGTGAGGTTCTGTGGTGGGCCCTTAAGGAGAAAGGTGTGCCTGGGAAGTATGTGCAGTTGATGCGAGCGATGTGCAGCCAATGCAGTACCCAAGTCCGGTCTACAGTGGGCAACACTGGCAGCTTCAATGTGGCTGTCGGCTTACATCAAGGGTAGGCCCTCAGCCCTTACCTCTTCCTGATGATAATGGACGCTCTGACGTCGGGCATCCAGGAAGAGGCTCCCTGGTGTATGCTGTTTGCCGATGACATTGTGCTGGTTGCCGAGAGTGGCCTAGAGGTCCAGAGCAAATTGGAGGTGTGGTGGCACAGACTGGAGAGTGTTAGCTTAAAATTGAGCAGAACGAAAACCGAGTACTTGTTCTGTGATTTCGGTGGTCTCTCCGGTCCTATGCCCTTAGCTCTCGCTGGAACGCCCATACCAATCTGCTCCGACTTTCGGTTCCTCGGGTCGCTTATCCAAGGAGATGTAGACCGTAACGTACCACATCGGATCAATTCAGGATGTATGAAATGGCGATAGGTCACTGGAACAACTTGTGACCCACGGATGCCCCCCAAGTTGAAGGGTAAAATCTACAAGTCCGTGATAAGACCTGTCATACTGTATGGATCAAAATGTTGGGCTGTGAAAAAGACGGATGAAAAAAGATTGCATGTAGCGGAGATGAGAATGTTGAGATGGATGTGTGGTGTGACGAGAATGGATAAAGTAAGAAATGAGTATATTAGAGGAAGTTTGAAAGTGGCGCCAGTGACTGAAAAGTTGAAAGGGAATCGTTTGTCCGTCCTGGTATGGTCATGTAAAGAGGAGAGATGAAACGCATGTTACTAAAAGAGTTATGAGTATACATGTGGATGGGTGGAGAGGGAGAGGGAGGCCAAAGAAAAGATGGATGGATTGTGTGAACAGTGATATGAAAGAAAAGGAAGTTAGTGATAGCATGACCGTTGACAGGATAGAATGGAAGAAAAAAACGGTTCACCCTTGTTTGGTATAACAACGTTTTGTCGAAAATCGCTCCGGCTAATTTTAGTTACAATAAAGTCATTTCGTATAATTATTAATTTGACCGAATAATTAATTGGTAGATTTTTATTTAGCATATTTGTTTCTTTGAAATAATGTCATTTGACCGAATTTTCAAGTGCACTAATTTTTAACCTAACCTAACCATTTTCTTTTAAATAAGTTATTATCCTAATCTAAATAGTTCAGTTCCGGGTAACATACTAAAAACAATCTCTTTTTTCTATTAATGCAAGTCGTTTCTGGAGGTCACAGTTTTAACCTAACCTAACCTACCCATTTTTTTTAAAGAAGAAATTAACTTAATCTAAATAGTTGAGTTCCGGGTAACCTACTAAAAACAATATCTTTTTTTCTATTAATGCAAGTCGTGTCTGATTTAATTTTGATTTAATTTTGATTTAATTTTAATTTGATTTTGATTTAATTTAAATTTAATTTGATTTAATTTTGGTTTAATTTTAATTTAATTTTAATTTAATTTTAATTTAATTTTAATTTAATTTTAATTTAATTTTAATTTAATTTTAATTTAATTTTAATTTAATTTTAATTTAATTTTAATTTAATTTTAATTTAATTTTAATTTAATTTTAATTTAATTTTAATTTAATTTTAATTTAATTTTAATTTAATTTTAATTTAATTTTAATTTAATTTTAATTTAATTTAATTTTAATTTAATTTTAATTTAATTTTAATTTAATTTTAATTTAATTTTAATTTAATTTTATTATAAAATTTTGATTTTATTATTTAATTTTGATTTTATTATTTAATTTTAATTTTATTATTTAATTTTGATTTTATTATTTAATTTTGATTTTATTATTTAATTTTGATTTACATTCTCGAATTAACTAATTGTATTTAAATAATTATCAATTTATTTATTTGCATTAATGTTATAATATGATTTGTTTTAATTGATTTTAATTTTACAAACTGAATTTAATTGTGACTGTTTTGATTATTATTTTTTAAATTTGTATATGAGTCAATGTTACTCGCAATAAATATATTATTATTATTATTTATTATAAATAAACTAATATCAAGTAACCATAAATTTGACTTGTTTCAGACAAATTCAAGCACAAAAATACATGTTATACCACCTGAACATTACATCAAATGAACATCATACCTTTTGATCAATAGCGCAAATGTTGTTATCGCAAATAAATATTCGATGAAATGAAAATTATGCTAATCGATATTATACAAATTGATTATTTTCTTAAACGTTGTTCGAATTAGTAAAATTACATCAAAAGTTGTTATACCAAACCAGGGTGAACCGAAAAAATCATGTTGTGCCGACCCCAAATAAGATGGGACAAGGGCAGGAAGATGATGAGTAATCGGCAATTTCATACGTAAAGACCTAACACCTAATACGTTACAGAATATTGGATCAGCACTAAGGCTTTTAGTCTCGATACATTTTCGAGTACCGGGACTAAAGATTCGAGACTCGCACCGGTCACGGGATTCCTAGGAAAAACGAGACTTTCGAGACTGGTTAAAAAGATTTATATTCAAATGATAGGCATTAAAGCAATCAATACAAGATTATTACAAAAAACTTTATTAAAAACTGTTTTTTTCAGCCGTGGTATAATCGATAAAAATAACAATAACGAGTTATTTTTTGCTTTTATTAAAGTCAACACGTAAAAATCATGAAGCATCTTATGTGATTTTAGAACGGTAGGATCTGTTACTTTGTTATTAAATTAACCTGCGTCAAAAAAAGCCCTCTCTGCTTCCACGCTGCTACAATGGCTTAAGAACTTGAAATCCAATTCAAATTCTGGAAATCGTTCAACATTGTTTGTAAGTTATAGATAGAGTTAAACGCAGAGGTTCTTAGATCAGGTTTTCAGATCTTTAATTATGTCATATTGAGAGTTCAGTAAATGTTTAAACTTATTCGACTGGCCTGTTGGTCTAGGGGTTAGTGGCCCTGACTGCTATGCCGGAGGTCGTGGGTTCGATTCCCACTCAGGATAAATGTTTGTGTGATGAGCACGATCATTTGTTCTGTGTCTGGGTGTAATTTATCTATATATGTATGTATTTAGAAATATATAAGTATGTTTATCAGTTGTCTAGTACCCATAACACAAGCTCTGCATAGCTTGGGACTAGATGGTGTTATGTGATCAGTGATAGTTGTGGAATATTATATTATATTATATTATATTATATTATATTATATTATATTATATTATATTATATTATATTATATTATATTATATTATATTATATTATATTATATTATATTATATTATATTATATTATATTATATTATATTATATTATATTATATTATATTATATTATATTATATTATATTATATTATATTATATTATATTATATTATATTATATTATATTATATTATATTATATTATATTATATATTCTAGGTCTTATTTTGCAGTTCAACCTAGCTACAGTCTAAGGGTATTTAAGTCAAGAAAGAATAGGTTACTTCTAGGCAAGCTTGCTGCATCGTCGACCACATCATCGATTATTACCATTATGTGAGGTAATGGTCAAACGCGAGCCTATAAATGATAAAAAAAAACCAGTGAGCTACGCCATTGTCCCGTTATGTTTTGGAGAACTTGTATATACTGGATAGCTATCAGATGGCTTTTCAATCAGTGATTTATTTAATCTTTCGTATTATACTTTTAAAGATAATGTAATTTCGTTATTATTGAGAGTTTGAAAGGACCCAACTTCCTCTCAATAAAATTGAGTAGGATTGTGCAAATACTTGTCTTAGTGAGCCTATTTTCTTTAATACGGTTAAAGAGCTTTTCTAAAAATCTAAAATAAATTATAAAAGAACTATTTTTTTTAAATTCAAAACGGTATCTGCTGTTAAGTGTTGCATCGTACCGTGCAGTATCTTGTTATAGTAGATTTTTAAAAATCTACGCAAGTCCTATAAGTCTCCATATTCCCTAGTCTTGAGGTATAAGTCTCGAGTCTAAAAAAGCGAAAAAAACATCGAGACTCTCGATATTTTCGAGACGGAGACTCTCGGGATGAAAGCCCTAGTCAGCACATGTTCTGAGAGGCATAAGTATGCAACATGATATTATGCTTTTAATGAATAATTCGCCGTTACAGTAGCGAAGAATCCGACGAAGAATTCGACTGGGAGGAAGAGGACGCCGGTTACTTCGAGGACGGCGGAGGGGGCGACATAATGGGCATAGACAAGGATATCTTGAGCGGCGGCGCGGCTCGCCGGACGAAGACCACAACCATGCGCCCGCCGCACCGGCGACATCTGCACAAACACCCTTACGACCGCGGCCCTAGCATCAACTACCCTAAACCGTCGTTATAAGTTTGTTATATAAATACCGTGAGAACTTATTGGTGTTTTATTTAAAATATTTTCTTTAGGGCTTTGCCTTCGTGAAATTCGAAACTCTGACACGGAAACATACAACCCGGTTAGAGTCCCATGTCCTAAACCAGGCCATGGTATGTGATTGTGTCAAGATTTATCCCAATTCATTATGCAGTTGAGACGTGATTGATTAATAAGGATCCAATTTAAATCTACAGACTTTCATATTTATAAACCAAACCACAGTTTAGGATCATGATACTCAAGAAGCAAGTAGTAGGTAGATTATCATAAATCACTTCGATAGATTATAATGTGCCAAAAAATAATGTGTTAAATTGTAAGCAGTATGTTACGGTTCATAATCTTTCGACAGTTTACAATCTTATAATATCTGCGAAATATAATAAAATGTAACGGTATTTACAATTTTACGGCGAGAGTGACATAAAACTTCAGTTTGTGCATCCTGATTCTGTCAGGTACTTGACAGTTCCTCAGTTTCCTCTTCCACCAGATTTGAAAGTTTTCTAAGGGCGGAATTCACCACTAAAACTAATCGCGTTTTTTAACGTTTGGCTCGCATAATCGCGTTTAGCCGCTGTCACTAGTGTCACTTGTCTGTCTGTATTTTTCTTTTGTTGTATTTTTATAAGTGACACTAGTGACAGCGGCTGGACGCGATTATGCGAAAAGTTAAAACGCGATTAGTTTTATTGGTGAATTCCGACCTAACTTACTTAATATTGAACGGTTTTTTTTAATGACACAAGTGCTTGTATTGCGATCCCACCAGACGGTATGCACATGCAGTGATGCAATCGTAGATAATGAAGCACACTAGTTTATTAAGAGCCTATTCACTCTAGTTTTGAAGATACTTAAGTTATAATCGGACGGAAAGACCGTAGCAGGCAAATTGATCTAGTCCTTCAATGTACGCTGTATAAACGATGAGGCGAAAAGCTTAGTCGGAGATTTTTGAACTTTTTACGAAGATTTCGTAAAAAGTTACTTTTTGATAAATATAACTTGAAAAAAATGAGTCAACTAACCAATTGATTTCAAATATGTATTCAATTTAACACAATAACTACGCAGAATAAGATTTCCCAAGGAGAACCAATAAGAGCGAAAAATAAGGACGGCATAGCAAAGATCACCACCGCTAGAACATGGGCTTTCTGTCTATGAAAAGAAGTGGTCAGATACAGACCCAGTGCAGGTTGGGAAATGTCAGTAGTGAGCTTTTGGTCCTGGCTAGGACGTTACACGCACAAAACATTCTGTGAACACATTAATTGTGCGTACAGCTAAGGAGTGGAATTCTTCACCAGAGTCGGTGTTTCCTAATAGCTACAACCTATGGTTCTTTGAGTCAAGACTCAAAAGTGAATAGGTTCTAGGCAAGCGTGCTCCATCGTCGACCATATTATCGCTTACCATCAGGTGAGATAGTAGTTGGTGGTAGATAGAGGTGAGAAAATTTAACCACTATTTTGACCGTCAAACGCAAGCCCATCAATAATAAAAACACATGCTTGTTTACTTGCAATACTTTCAGAGACCTTTTTGAAAGCAGTTATATTGATTAAATAATTTAGACGTAGTAATGTTAAAATAGTTTATCTGGGTTCAAAACTTTAAACTTATAAGTTTACATCAAATGATTATTTATAATCACATCTTGTCTATATAGGTATTTACAGACTTTATTAGTATGTTTACAAACAAAAGCTTTATAGGTTTCTAGTAACTTAGTATGTATAAATTGGGTTTTTAATGAATACATTAAGTATTTTTCTCTGGCATACGCTAGAAGATCACCAGTTGACCGATTTCGGCGAAAGCCGTATTGACGGTCACTTAGGATGTCATTAGCTTCTAGGTATGCCAGAAGCTTAGTGTTGAGCACACGTTCCATAGTCTTACAGAGAATGGACGTTACTGAGATTGATCTGTAGTTACCTGGGTCAACCCGACTACACTTTTTGGGCACAGGCTGTACGTTAGCTTGCTTCCATGCAATCGGCACTATTCCAGCCTCAAATGAAAGCCTAAATAGGCGTGTCAAGATCGGAGACAGTTCAGGCGCACACGTTCTTAGAACAATTGCCGGTATCCCGTCTGGACCGCTAGCCTTGTTCACGTCAAGGTTACGCAGCACCCTACGGACGTCCTTCTGATGGATGCGAATATCCGACATACTCGTCTCGCAATCATCAGAATAAACAGATGGGCCGCGCGTCACCAGGATCTAGACGCGAAGATTCCGCGAAGAGTGAGGCAAACAAATTTGCTTTCTTCTCAGCGGCATGGGCCAGCGACCCGTCGGGTTTCAGCAGTGACGGTAGTGAGGGACGGCAGAAGTTCAATTCAACCGACTTAGCCAGGGACCAAAACGCCTTACCACCAGCAAGGTATGAAGCGAGTTTGCTCCCGATGCGGCTAATGTGGTTGAACCGAGACCTACGCATCACCTTCTTGCAAGACTTGGCAGCTCTGTTGAAAGCTCTCTTCTTCTGACTTACGTCATTCGCCTTGTACATACGAGCGTCGGCCCATGCCTGGTATGCCATGTGCTTATGCGCGTTAGCACGATCACACTCCGCATCAAACCAAGGGCGAGCTTAGCCAGACATTGTTACGTCAGAGAACGGAATGAAGTACTCCATCCCCCGCCGCAACACATCCGTCACAGCATCTGCGCACGACGATGGATCATCCGAAGAAAAGCAAGTAGGCTACCAATGATAACATGCGAAGATAGATCGCATGCCATCCCAATCTGCTGACCTATATCACCAAACCCGCCTGGTGCCTCTAGGGCAGGGATCGGGCGGAGAGTAGACTGATACAAATTTCACCGGAAAGTGATCGGAACTACCTAACTGTGATGATATCGATTAGTGTATCATTAATTTCTTCTTCGTAGTGGTAAGATTCATTTGCTTCAATTACTATTGTGTTTGTATCATCAGCGAATAATATTGTTGGGTGTTTAACATTTTTCAAAAGATCATTGATGTATACTAGAAACAAAGGGAAGCCTAACACGGTGCCTTGAGGTATACCAAACTTGATCATTCTAGACTTTGACCGATACGTCGTTTGACGTTTGGCTTTAATATTAATGTTATTTATTTCCGTGCATTGTTGCCGATTGCATAGATATGAAGTGAAAAGATCTAGTCCCTGTCCCTTACCGCGTATTCCGTATCTCTCCAGTTTGTCAATAAGCATGGTATGGTCAACGTAATCGAAAGCTTTTGTCATATCCATATAAATAGCACAGACGGAATTTGCTTTGTCTACGCCATACATTATTTTCTTAAGAAAACTAAATATGGCAAGGATATGACTTATTTTTCCTAGTCATTTTGTTCGTCAACTCAAACATTCGTAAACTCGAGAAAGTTGGATAACATGCAATGAATGATTTTGTCGATGACTTTCGAGAATATCGATATTAATGCTATCGGTCGATATTTTTTAATTGAGGTCTTATCCCCCTTCTTGTACATTGGTTTAATAATCGATACTTTAACTTTTTTTGGAAAGCTTCCTTTTTCAAAACATAAGTTGATACATAGGATAACAAATAATATGATGGACTTTCTTGATGATACTTGTTGGAAAGTTATAATTACCTCTATTTTTACCCGACTACGGAGGGGTTATGATTTTGACAGGCTATGTATGTATGTGAGTATGTTCATCTGTTCCCTGATAGCTCCTAATCTACTTATCGGAACTCGACGTATGAGGTGTCGTTAGAACCGTTTTAATTGT
The DNA here is from genome assembly GCA_905147345.3 of Mythimna impura. Taxonomy (NCBI): domain Eukaryota; kingdom Metazoa; phylum Arthropoda; class Insecta; order Lepidoptera; family Noctuidae; genus Mythimna; species Mythimna impura. The sequence goes on along the minus strand of LR990343.1, from coordinate 10,914,552 downwards.
CCGCTAAACATAGGCTACGTGACGTGTCACAAAAATCGATATGGCGCCCTCTAGCGGACAAAAAGTAATGCGATAAAAATAAAAATGGAGATAAATACGCCGTGTTTGGTATCATTTGAAAGGGCTTCACTGGTACTTACAAAAAAAAAATACCTTCAAAATTCAATGTGGCGGCCTCTAATGAACAAAAAGTATTGTGTTAAAAAAAATAAGATAAATACGTCGTGTGCATACCAAAATAAATAGTAAAGCAGTGATTTAACACCAAAATCTTTCAAATAAAAAAAAGTAAAAAACTAAAACCCGACTACGACAAAAAAAAAGACGCTGAAAAAGTATGAAACAAGATTTTCAAGATGCTGAAATAAACAAAGTAACTGGAAAAACAAGAATAGAACAAAAAGAAAAGCCGTAGTCACACGTTATAGGTAGGTAATAATCGAAACACTTTAATAGCGTGTGACTACGGCTTTTCTTTTTGTTCTATTCTTGTTTTTCCAGTTACTTTGTTTATTTCAGCATCTTGAAAATCTTGTTTCATACTTTTTCAGCGTCTTTCTTTTGTCGTAGTCGGGTTTTAGTTTTTTACTTTTTTTTATTATTCATGAGAGACTGAATTGTTTTTGATAACTCTATTGGTGTAGTTAGATCTAAGAAAATTGAATCTTTGGTTGTTCATTTGACGCAGTATTCCATTATAGCTTGGAGTTTTTCGAAATTTCAACATAAAAGTCATTAAATACGCAGCAAATCTCTTGAGTATTTGTTATTTCCGTACTGTTGTGAACTATTTTGGATAATGGTTCACGAAGGAGCTCAACTTTATTGTCATTTATTATTTTCCAAGTCGCTTTACTTTTGTTCTGATGTAATGATTATTTTGTGCATACTTCAGTCTTATAATTTTTTTATATTTAGCTGTATAAGATGTGTATATCTTTTTATTATCTTCCGTTTTTGTTTTACGATATTGCCACAGTAGTTTACGTTTAATTTTGCTGTATGTTTTAATACCTTTTGATAACCATTTTTGTTTTCTGATAATGGTTTTGGTGACATAAAAAAACTAAATGTCGCTAAAAATTCGTCATATGCTAAAGGGAATGAAACTTTACCCATACATTGCTGGCATGCAATTTTTTTTCTTTTCGCCAAAAGCGAAACTTATTCCATATACTAAAGGACTGTAAGATAAATCAATAGCAAAAATAATTATGTCCACCAACCGTAACCAAACGAAGTTAGAGACTATTTAGTATATTGCTATAGTTTGTTATGAGGCATTAGTTTTCTTAAATAAAAATACCTACTGTATGTCTTATATTTTAAGTTTCCCATTGTTAAATTATTATTACGCATTAAATAGTGTCAATCACTATCACAACACTAACGCGTACCTTATTGATTCATTTATCACTTTCCTTTTTTTACTAGTTTTAGTTATGAAAAACTGCGACTTTGAAAAAATATAACAGTAATAACCAATTCAATCTATTTTATCAATGGAAACCTCAAAATATTACGTACAATATTTCCATTTCATTATAATATAACGAAAATAGGTAACATCTAACAAAAATATACTAGCAATGCTTCTATACGTAACTTCGTTCGGTTACGGTTTAAAGACCTAGTTCTTTTTGCTATTGATTCTTGGTATTGGCCTATAACATATAACCTAAATTTCATTTCTGGCGAAAAGAAAAAAGTAAATCATGCCAATAGTTTGCAGTGGCCCTGAAATACACTCTATAAACTTTCTTATATATTCGGTAGAGAATTCTCGAATATGCACTTGCCAAGAATCAATTGCACAAGTCTTTTTTATGTTGCATTTTAATATCTGGGACTACGCAGTATGGTCTGACAGTGACTTGCTGTGCGACAGTGCAGCACTAGGCTCCAAAAGACTAAGGTATCTGTGCCAACCATTTCCAAGACCAGAGGACTACAGGCTCAGCCCCATCAAGTCCATACTGGGACTCATGAAGAAGGTGCACGGAGGGCAAGGGGTTGAGTAGACAGGAGGGGCATAGCACAAAAGATCCAGAAGGGTCGAAGTGCTCTGGCCTAGGGCCAGCCCCACAACAAGATAAGGTATGATGGTCTGACAGTGCAGTCTCAATCACTTCTCCGTTATACCACAAGCATTATAAAATATGTTTATATTGTATATTTCATTGTTTTATTTTATTTGACTTTACCTGGCTGTGTTCAAAGTTTTAGACCAGTACATAATGTATATGAGAACCACAAAGATACCACATTTCTATTAAGTTCTCTGAGCTAAATATTCATTTTTAGTTATCATCATTCTTTCTATGAGTGTTATGAAACATAGACATACCTCTATTTTGGCACTATTCTGAAATATTGTAAGCGCCTTGTGCGTGAGTTGTGCAAAGCATGAGCTGAGTGTGGCGATCCTTTGACGAGAAGCAAACACCACCTCCGGCTCCTCTGTCTCCAATTCTGCTGTAATTGAGAAAAAAAATATTTAGTTAAAAAGTATTTTCTTATTGTGTTATCTTGTATGGCTTTGGTTAAGAAAACAAACAGCATTTACTTCTTATAATTTACATTTTCTTGTAATTATTTCACATATTCACACAATAAGATCTTTGTTATAGAATATTTATTAAAAGTTGCCAAAAAAAACTGAGTATGAACTCCACACATACCAAGACTCTGATATGCACCTGGTACTGCCAAAGGCTTTAAGAAATTACATCAACAAGGGACTATAAAAATATTAGAAATGCTAATTGTTTACTGTCTTTAGCTGTTAAAATCAGGGGATTTGATAAGATACTCAGGAAAAAACTATTATGTTATATGATGATGAATGATACGGTAATTTAACACTATCATCTTGTTTATAATAAGTAATAACATAAAGCAATGAACTCGGACAATGACATAGCTATGTTTTGAATACGTAGATCCAGTAGCACAGAGTTTGAAGTGTACAAATATTGGTGTTCAAGATAACGTTTGAATTATACAGTAGTTGATATTGATTTACTGCTACAGCCATAAATTTACTGCAAAACGCATTAAATCTTTGCCAAAAACCACTGGACAACAGCAGCATGATTCCAATTGAAAAACCACAAAGCCGAATGCTACTGGTGCGTTGAAATACTCAAAACAGTGACAAACTTGTTTTACTTACTTATGGAGGTGTCTAATTCGACACATGCTTTGTCGAATTCCTTTTCTAATAAATCTAACCATCGAAAGCCTACTCCGGTAGTCGCCATTTTCACAATAATTTGTTGACAATTTACTGTCAACTTGACATTTGACCAAGCCAATCGTTCAGAAATAAATGTTTAATAAAACTGGATGGAATCGATATTAATCGCTTAGAATATTCGACCTCGGCTACCTCCATAAATCTTTCACTCGTTGATCATGGGATGGGGTCTAGTATAGTTTAAACCATTGAAGATTTAACACTTGCTGAGTCGAAGCTCCAAAGCCTTGGACATCGCCGCCGAGTTGCTAGCCTGTCGGTTTTCTATCGTTTACATTTCGAGGAGTGTGCACTGGAATTGCACAATCTAATTCCGCCAAGTCCGTTCCATCATCGGACCACTAGACATACGGCGTTGCGCCACCGGTATATGGTAGACATCCCACCCATACGCACAAAACGTTTTGAGAACACATTTATTATGCGTACAGCCAAGGAGTGGAATTCCTTGCCGGAGTCTGTGTTTCCTGATAGCTACAACTTAGCGGCCTTTAAGTCAAGAGTGAATAGGCTACTTCTAGGCAAGCGTGCTCCATCGTCGACCACATCATCGCTTACCATCAGGTGAGAATATAATAATAATAAAAACCCCACACTAATTACAACTAACTAAAATCAAACTACAATATGGCGTCAAAAAACTATTGCCATCGTCGCGTGCCAGGCCATTGGGTTCCAATACGGCTGGAACGCCGACGGAGACAAGATCGCGTCTGATGATGTCGTTGATATTCGCGTGTCGTGCTATGCAACCCGCACTTCGGCTGCATGACAGACTGTGGTGTCCGAGGCTGTTGACGACTTCGCCACAGTGGCAGCGATGAGGAGAACAGCAGGGAGCGCCTAGACGTAAGGAAGCAGCGAGGCGAAAAGTATTATCATCGAGCATGGTGCCTATGTTCGACAATGGTAGTGCGAAAGCCAGGGACCCGACTCCCACTATCCCACAGCCAGCAAGTGCGCACGCTCCTCAGGAGCAGTAGATGTTTCAATCAAGTTTTTTTGAACTACTTTGCGGAGCGGCTCATCCCACAGTCTTTGGAAAGATGGTTCGTCGGGAGGATTATAATCTTTTACGATTTTGTGCCAGTTCTTTGAACAAGAAATCAGCTCATCCCACCATTTCTGGGTCTGCCGCGTTGTAGTTTCGTGGCGTTTGGGAACCATCACGTGGTCAGCATACTCTTTGGTGGTCAGTTCGCCCAATGCTCTTCCGACACAAATGTGGTCAGCTTAGTACCACTTACCTAGCCTAAACTTAATAGCTTATTGGCAGACTCCATAGATATACTCCATCGGTTTAGGTAGTCTAACTAAACGTAAACAATCTTAATGTCTTTTTATTTAAATCGTATCTAAGACATACAAAGATTATTTAAATTTAATTAGTTACCAAACATCGGTATATTATGTAAATAACAAATTGTAAACATTTTTAGGTAAAAATTATAGACAACTTTTAGATAAAAGACATGTCAAGATTGTTTACCTTTAGTTAATTACAGATGGAGTATAGAGTCTTCACTTCAGATTGAACTAAAACTCCCGTGCTATTCTGTAAATGGTAAATCATTTCGAAACTCATTTCACAAATCATCTCGAATGTCACACTCAGCGAATTGTATTTCAGAATACCAAATCCTATAGACAAATTTGTAGATAAATGTCAAAATACTCAACCGTTTTAGTTCCTCTCACTTTGATCATCACTCGGTGGCGCCAGTGTCGAATTCACTCCATTTCAGAATACGAAACTTTAATTTCACCATGATTTCACTGCGGATTCAGAAGTGATTTCGCAAATAAACTTTTCAGAATAGCAAGGCAGGTTACGTTTTCATTAGACAGACTCTACTTGACAACATTGAAAAAAAATTATCCTTGGCTTAATCATATATTTTTTTTTCTTACGATGAAAGAGAAAAGTTTTTTTTTCTTTTAGGTTGAAAATCGTTAAATAAATTTTCCTCTCTGGGTGGAGCGATAGAGCGTGTTTAAACTTTTAATGACTAGAATCCACCTGTGATCCTTCAGTTATCCTTTTAATTCCAGGGCCACGGTAACTTTTCCGAACAATCTTGCAAGTAATCGCAAGGTTTTCTTCAGGCTAGAGTTTGACAAATATTTATTTTCAAATTTTTTATTTAGATGTCCAATTTTCTGGTCAGTGGGTCATCTTAGGGGCGGATCTGGCTAAATTGGCCTACTTATAGCGCACCCACATTTCGCCACTTATATGTCGCACTAAATATTCCAAAACGCGCAAATCCTACTAATATAATAAACGCGAAAGTTTGTATGTATGGGGATGTTTGGTACTGTTTCACGCAAAAACGACTGAATGGATTTCGATGAAACTTGGTGCACGGGTAAACCATATCTTGGAATAGCACATAGGATACTTTTTATCCCGGGAGTGTGCTCCTTTGGGATAATTTTCTATTATTAAACGAGCGAAGTCACTGGCAGCAGCTAGTATTGAATATTTCAACCAGCCATACTAGTGATCACAGAACAAAAAATACATAGAAGTGCCCTTAAACTGACTAAGCACGGGAACCAGTGTCGTCAAACTCACACATTTGCATATCAAATTATCTATAACACACATAAAAAACAGTGATTTGATTGGCTACAAATTACAAACGCAACTTTTACAAATCATCTTCTTATTGCTTTCAAAAATTAAGTCTTATTACAACGAGTGAAAGTTGTTATTATTTGATATGACACAAACAATAATGACGTTTTTCGTCTAACAACTTTAAATAGTCAAATTTACAACAAGTTCAGCTACTCAACGCTAGATGGCGCCGTAACCAATTCATGCTATTCAGAACGCTAGGCTGTTTGAAATAGATGTCATATTCCAATGCACATGTAATCTCATTTGCTACTCAATTAGAGATGTAGATATATATCGATATTTTAATATTGATGTTAAGTAATTTATTCGGGAGAGCAATGTAAAAATTTGTTAACATCATACAAATTAATAATGGAAAAGGTTGATTATCTTTAAAATATCAATGTTAAAGAGGTATTTGTATGTTTGTATGGAGGGCTAGGGGGTAATCTTAATTTCATATAATCAAGTACAATGCGTTCCAAATAAGAATAGGATCGATTGCCATTTTGTGACGTCACGTCATACTGTCAAATCGAAGAAATTGGGTATGGTGAGCAAAACAAGAATTATTTAAAATTTAATTTATTTACGAATTGTGAACGAAAAAAGTTTAATCAGAATCCAGTCCTTCAATTTTGCTCATCTCTGCGTCCCTGTGTGAAGTGTCTAAGTAGTGGAAAATGGAAGAAGGCGAATTATTCCTAACAATGAAAATAAGAAAGAAAACAGTTTTTTTTTAACTAATGATGACTTAAAACAATATATTTATTTCGCAGCTAATTTTTTTTTTTTAAGGTCTATCTATATAGAAGTTAATGTATTACGATTAATATTATGTAATGCCAGCTGCCAGCGACTTGACCCGCCTGAAAGTAGAAAGTTATCCCGAGGGAACATACTTTTGTGACGTGGTCTACCCATGTACCAAGTTTTATTGAAATCCGTTCAGCCTTTCGAACGTGAAGAAGTAAAAGAAAGTGATTAGCAACCCGCACCTACTTCGGACGGATGCAGGTTACGTGTTGTTCGAAAAAAAACCTCGAGATTTCTGTGCAATCTTAGTTAAATATTTATAAATTATACACATGAACCGTCCGACACAAATTTTGGATGATGGTGCCAGCCATGAAATGAAGAGTTAGAAATAAATAAAAATTATCGATACCGATCTACTTTACGGATGTGTCCCATCCCTAATTGAGTAGCGTCGAAGTTACTAGAATTTTTGTTATGATTTTCCAGATGACGACCAAGTGCATTTAGACTTTGTGACAATGAACATAAGGTTGTTTATAGTTTGCATTGAAGTCATAAAATGTGGTATTGTCATTAAAATTAACTACATTAAAAATTAACAAAGTTTAGTATTTACCGATGATACGATACACCTCCACAAGATACATTTTTTTTCTGCTTTCGTTTTTGCAGGTCAAATCCGCACAATAAGGCATAATTTGTAATTTTTCGGGTATTTCTGAGACAACCAATCGCGACAAGTATCTGACGGCGAATAAGCTAATTCTTGCACAGCTGTGCTTAATGTTGACACGCGTGCGATATCTGAGGGGCACTTCCCCTACTTTTCTTTATTCCGTGCTAGTGATATTGCTGAAGGTGAGCACTGAAGGAATATTTTTTAGGAATATTTTTTAGCTTTGTAATGTAAATGCCCTAACAGAATGACATAATAAGCAGTGGCGGAACTATAGGGTGGCAAGGCTGGCAAAATGCCACGGGCCCCTGGCTTGGTGGGGCCCCCGGTCCAAGAGGCCTTGAGCTCAGAAGAAGTAAATATACAAATTCAAGTAAATTATTAAGATTTATTAAACGCATTCATAAGAAAAGGATCAATTTCCCGTGGTATGTTGCCAGCTTTACCACCTTATAGATCCGCCACTGGGAAGTCCACCTTCGGAGACGAAATATAAAAGTCCTCGTGTAGGTATTAAAAAAACTTTCCAATTGGCCGATTTATTAACCCTTTTTAAAGAATAGTTTATGCCTGTTCATCAGTGATTTATCCAAAAAAAATTACTTTTTTATTAGTTGACAATTTTCCTGGGGCCCCATCCAATGATTTTGCCACGGGCCTCAGATGATATAGTTACGCCACTGATAATAAGCCTTGCTTATTTTTTTCATGATTGTGTTTGAAGATATTAACGAAGACTATCTCTGTAAAAACAACACATCGGATTAGTTATATTGCACGTTTGCTTATTTCGTAAATGTTGTAGGTGTAGTATGTGGGAGCGGTTGGAGAGCCACAGACATTGACGAGTGGAGACGAGCTCGTGCGACTCACGATAGAGCTGTAGCAAACTATATGTATTGGTACTGAGTAACGGGTACGCCTTCTAGTACCGAGTAACGAAACGTTACCCAAGAATGCATTTCGTTACTCGTACTTTTCGTAGTATGGGTACAAGTACCGTTGATGAGTGTATCATAACTCTGGTTCAAAATACGGAAAAGTGAAAAAATGCACCTGGCGCAGCTTGGTGTATAATGTATAGATAAGTATGTTTTCTACAAATTACGAATGTTGCGACGCCGCGTTGTCACACTATACGCAAACGCTATTCGACTTGATTCGTAGCTCTAACATAACAGCATGTTACGAGGTATCAGAAGTAACGAGTAACGTAACGATACGATAGTAACGACTTGATTCGTAGCTCTAACATAACATAGCATGTTATGAGGTATCAGAAGTAACGAGTACGAATTGTTATAGTAACGAACACATACGGGTACGCTTTTTTTCGTTACTTTTACACGACTGCAAGCACTCGACCTGCGCTTAGTACCTAAGTACCACAGAATACTTTGTAATATACGTAGGTAAGTGCATACCTACTCTGTGACCGGCGCACTCATTAGACCCGATCAATTTATTTTTTTAGCCTTACTTTCCAATGCTGGACAAAGGCGGGAGGCCTTTGCCAACTTCTCCCAGGTATTAATTTCTTGAGCCACCTCGATGCAGCCCTTGTGGTACCCAAACCCTAGTAAATTAATTGATTGACTTTACATTTTTTTTTCTTACACTTAGTTTAATAGCAGATCATTTTAATTAGGTAATTAATTACCTATATTTTTTTTAAATGTTTGTTTATTTTATTTTATTATAACATTAATTTAATAGATAGTAGATTTTTTTTTCTCTTCTCTGTAATTTAATCAAATTTTTTAATGTAGTTTGATTTCAATTCATTTGTTATATTTTTTTTTATGTAGTTCGATTTCATTTGGAGGCCAAAGAAAAGATGGATGGATTGTGTGAACAGTGATATGAAAGAAAAGGAAGTTAGTGATAGCATGACGGTTGACAGGATAGAATGGAAGAAAAAAACATGTTGTGCCGACCCCAAATAAGATGGGACAAGGGCAGGAAGATGATGATGATTTCATTTTAATGTAATGCAATGATTTGAAATATTATGTTCCGAATTTAATTTGATTTCATTTGTACGTTATTACTGTATTTCTTTTTTTTTTAATTCTTGTTTTTTTTTTTTTAATATTTATTCCTTTCTGTTATTTTCTTTATTGCAAAATAAACATAAACTCCAACTGCTTAACCTGTTAATCACCTGGGCCACCAAGATACAGGCTACGCCTAGTTTGGGGCCCACGGCTACTTCTTTTGTGTACTATCTGTCTTATTCTATTGTTCATTTCTTTATTTTCTTACTAACTTGTGTGAGTGTCAATAAAAATGATTAAATTATTATTATTTAGACCTTTTTAGCGCATATTTGCGTACATATTTTGGAATTTTGATAGTGCATTATAATCGTGATGTGTCGCGATGGTCCAGTGGTCTCTCATGCATGACGTTGCGGGTTCGAAACCGGGTAAGTACCAATGCGGATTCTGTGAGGTCTACTATGCAGTGGCAATATGTAAAACACAGGTTTTCCGACAGCTTGGGGCTAGTTGGGAAAAGGCGGGAGATGTTAATAGTGTATTTTATTCTGATGTGAAGTAATAAGGTTATCAAAGTAAAACAAATTCTTGTAGTGGCAGTTTGTTTACTTCAAATTGTAGTTATTTACAAATAAGAGGGTACCTACAATATTTTGCCATAGATATTTTTTTCGCACATTTCTGAGTAGCTAAATCACTAAGCTTTATTAATGTACTATTATTATAATAATTAGGTACACTACATAGCTAAGCCATGTAATAGGTAATCAATAATGCGTAAGTAGAAAAAAATCGGCCAGAGACATTGAGAAATGAAAATATATACAAGCCGAGGATTTTCTCTGCAGCAATAAGAACGCCGAATGAGCTCTAGTCAACTAGCTGTTTTTGGTTTCAGAAATGATTTAGTGCTAAGTAGGTACAAATACATATACTCTGACTTCCACATACAAGACCCATGGCAGTACGGAAAATCACTATAAATAAAATATCGTTTAATTAAATACAATTACAAAAACTATGAATTTCTGGAAACTAAAGTCAAGTTCAAGTTCAACCTAAACTCGATCCACAAACAAAATCTCACTTGAATACAAAAACAGAAAACTAAACATATTATCTAGTAAGTAGGAAAAAAGTTGACTCTCAATTTAGAATCTGACTTTCAACAACAGCTGTCGAAAGAATAGAAAATTTAGGCTATGGGATATACTTATTCCGTACATCATGTACCCTTATGTGGAAATCTGTAAATACATAAATAACTCACATATTTACATTAGATACCTACTCGTCTACAAAAGAATATTATTTACTTATATAAAAGTAAAACTAACAAAAACTTAGGTTCCGTAGCCTATGACATAATCAAAGTTTTTTTTTATTATTTTTACAATTTATTGCTTAGTTACAAACAACATGTAACATCGGCAACTTTTTTTTAACTTACTTAATTACTATTTAGCGCCCGACTTAAGCTTTGCAGACTTTAAAGCTTATAATTTCGTCAACATAGCTATAACCCTAAAATAGATCAAAGTAAACCTCAACCACAAAAACACCATAATTATTTTGTTTATCTATGTCATTTGCTACTGAACCCTAAAATTTATTATATACATTTATTACAAATTACGCAAGTATCTCTTCAAATTAAATATATTGATGATACATCATATTCACGAACAAACAAATTCCCACTAGTAACACCTACATTCAGTGTCTTTTATATTTTACAAGTGTTGCCATTTTATTGAAGTGCAATAAAACGAATTACCACAGCGAATTACCAAGATTATACTTTTTGGTGCAAAGATACTAACTTGATCTAACCTAAGCTGATAAAAAATTGCAAGTTAATTTATTGAAACTAAAATAGTCCAAAGCAACCATCCAAAATCAATTTAAAGGGATATATAAAAATCAATAACTTTAGGTAAAGATATTGATTTTTTATTGAGTACCAAGAGGCAATACCGCAAACTTATCCACAATAACATCACACGTACGATACAAGTAGGTAAGTACATTAATATTATATTGGAGACAAACTAAATGTGTTAGAGACTTAGGTATAGGTAGACCATTTCACTAGGACACCAATGTACCATGGTCACTGTCAGAAAATGTATGATTGGTTGCCCAACCCAGTCGGTTACCGGGTGAGGCAGGTACCCTCTATTAGAACTGTGAGTACAATTGGTGAGCAGCGCGACTGGCTTCACCGCTACTGGTGTCCTAGTGAGAAATGTGCCTAAGAAATTGTCCATGCAACTATAGATATTATATTACTATAAAAGGATACGTATCGTTTTTCTATCTTATCATTCTCATAAAGTCAAGACACCTTTTTAGTCCCAAATACACTCGCATGGAGTTGTTACAATTTTTTTACAGGTACCGGCACGATTCTTGAGCGCTCGGTGAAAGAGTGGGGGTCGCTTTGCGCATCGTATACATCGGCGAGACAATCAGTGTACAAGGATTGCACTCCCCGCCCCCGCGTCTCACTTCATACCATTAAAGAGACCTGATATTTCACTGCTGCGCAAGTGGAAGTCAGCGCTCAAGATCCATGCCGGTATCTCTACAATATTTTTCCACAGTTTCAATCAAGATAACAGTTGAGTTAGCAAGTTACCAGTTTTCTTTATTACAATGCTTCATAAAGTTATCTTTTACGTACTCATACATAGAGGCTTTATTACAACGTTGTATTCTGTGAAAAACTTGCTTGAAAGTGAAAAAATTAAAAGCAAAATTGCTTGCGTGACAAGACTGATAAAACACTGTTGGTAATAATGAATTTTGAATAGAAAAATTTTTTATGCTATACACCAAAAACAGAATCACGAATTCACGTACGAAGCGCTAATATTTTAAAATTGACACACCTTTGATTTTCAGTATGATTGTTTGTAGCACTATAAACTAGAAAACAGTGCTTTCTAGAGAGTGCTATTATCATAAAATTTATATTAAAAGCCAGATTCTTCCTACCATAATGCGTGAAATTTACCTATGTCACATGATATTTGCAAAATGTATGTTAGGGTGAACGCACTTATCCGAGCCGAACGCGTCGAACGAATGGAAAGAAAAGAATATTCGATAATTTATTTTTCATCTTGAGCATCCTGTCCCGAATTTTTTTTTTACCCATTATTAATACAGGGTTTTTTAAAGAAAACTTTAAGAACAAAAGAAGAATGCAAGAGCTAGCTAGGGGAATTCGAAAATATTAGCATCTCGCCACAGATATGCTAGGTTTTCTAGTATGAGGCTTTTTAAAATATATTTTTAATGTTCTTACTGAAAGCCAGGGAAAAAACCGACAGACGCGGAAAGCGACTTTGTTTTATACTACGTAGAGATAATCTTCTTGATCTTTATATACTTTTGTACGTGTGTTTATCACCTAACTACTAAACGGCTCGACCAATTTGGGTGAAATTTTGTGTGTATATTTGAGCGGGTCGCTGGATGGTTTGAAAATACAATTGAACCTGGTATAAGGTGGGTTGCAATCAGGTTCTCAATATTTTTCTGAGGAAAAGCTCGCATTTGGGCAGAACAACGTCTATAGGGATCGCTGGTTTGATATATAGAGATTTAGGACCCAAGACATAAGTATAAGTGGGGAGATGATAATCCACAGGTAATCAGTTTGTGAGTGATAGACTTTTTCCAATCAATGTTCAATAATAAGTTATTCACGTAAAGTATAGAGCTGCTCTTTATCGGTTCACCTCATACGTCGAGGCAGTCACCCATATCGCAGTATCAGGCGACCGCAGCCGAGTGCGGTGAAGCGGGGAGAGAACCGTGATCTTTAACAGCTATCTATCCCTCTAGAACACGAAGCTGGCTTCTATTAAAATTGAAAGATTATTCAAATGGGCATCATAAGATTATAATTATTTCCATATTTTACACTGAGTTAATCTACCGTAATAACTCGAGTCTATATATCAGCGACTGAGTACTAAATGCAATCCCACACAACAAATTATATTTATAACCACAAAGCATAATCACAATTTTTTTACAAAAGGTGGTGAAGGTGCAATTGGTAAGTGCCAAAGAGACGAAAAATCTACAAACCAAATAAGTTTACTTATATTTGTTCTGCCATTGTAAACATGTATGTTAATAGAAGTTTTAGATATTTGACTGGCGTCCAAGCAACGAGAGAGCTTTGTATCAAAATTTGACGCTCCGCGAGCCGGGAATCGCATGCGTCGCAAAATGCCATGCGCTAAAATGCGGTCACAACGAAGCAAAACTGTTATTGCAATTGTAATAACACGTGTCTCTTGTATTGGGGTCTGTCATTGCAAAATATAAATTTATTCAATGTCATTACTTGCCGTAAAGCAACAATGTAGGAAGATATTATTATAGTCATATTTATACTAGTAGGCAGAACACGAAGCACATATGAACACATAAAGAAAGAAGTACATTATGCACATACCTAAATGCGCCTCAACCATCTTCGGTATAGCACTCTAGCATGTATCATCCCTAACAATGACCACACATAAAATTTTAAGTTACAAAAATATGATCATGATAATTTACATACCTATACAAACAATATTATAATGCATAATTTATGTACTTGACAAACTTTATAATCTAATTGTAAAATAATAAAGTATTTTATGCGTACACATTTATAAATATTTAGATGTTTCTCTATACAAATACCTACCAAGACATTATTGAAAATTAAAAGAAAAAAAAATACAAGAATGAGCCTTTGGTTTTTAACATAACAATCAAAATTGTAAGCACAACAGTTTGATATTCAATTTATATTATAAGTATATATATCTAGTTTATTGATAAAAATATTTAATCAGGTATGTTTATGGTTGTATTTAAGAAACATTTTGAACATTAATTACGATAATTTAAAATAAACAAAATGAACATGTCTCTATTGTCAATTATTTTTTGTGTTTTTTTTTAATCACTTTTATAAGACTATTCTGTTAATTGCTAAACATTTATGGTGACTTCTTTAGGGACTACTATGTACTAAACTAAAACCATAGGAAATCTAATATATAAAATTCTCGTGTCACGGTGTTCGAACTTGAACTCCTCCGAAACGGCTCGACCGATTCTCATGAAATTTTGTGAGCATATTGAGTAGGTCTGAGAATCGGCCAACATCTATTTTTTTTTTTTTTTTATTTATATGGCAGAACAACGTTTGCCGGCTCAGCTAGTAATAAATAAAATCATACACTAATTTGTATAAACAAGATTACATAGTTTTTGTACTGTTACTATAGTTTTCTAAATAAGTAAGTAAGTCTGAGGTAAGATAATGTTGTCACCATACCATGAATGGGCAATTATACCAGAATATGAAATGTATTTTAAGAATTCAAATATAAGCTTTATAAACTTCGACATTTATTAATAAAGCTAATTACAGACACAATCCTAAACAGAAATATTCCTTTGTCCTAAGCAGCTCGTACAGTTTACATTTTCTAAGCATCCAGAAGTATACCAACATAATTACCATAAATCGCCTTGGTCGCAACATTTAGCTTGCTGTGCACATACAAACACTACATTTAAATCACTTTAGCTTAAGTAAAAAGCACTTTGTTCATTAAACATAAACTTTCATTAAGAAACAACACAACCATTCTTGTCTGGTATATGTCCATCTGATCGCTCTATTTCTTGTAAAATAGCATGGAACATGTCGGTCACGGACTGAAATAATAAAAGAATATTATTTTACTCCTGCTGCCTTATTTTACTCGTTCTATTACTGAGAGTAATAGAATGATTTTGTTGTAAATGACTAAGACAGAATGTACTAACACTAGCTGAAATTAGCTTCTGCCAGCAGCTTCACTTGCATGATAGTAGAAAATATTATAGCCTATAAGCACTCAAAGATAGTGCAGTTACATATTAGTACCATAAAATAATTTCAGAAATAGTTCAGTTAGTCTCAGAGATTACTACCTACATACCTACAAACATACAAATTTTACGTCTTTAAAAAATTAAAATAGTTATCTTGCTACTCAAATAATAATTGTTATTTGTTTGTGTGTCGTATATTATAAATTTACTACATCGATAATTTATTTTTTTTAGTTGGGAAAATCATCTTATGACAAATCGCGCTCTTGGGCGGAGCGGATAATAGTGTCAGACTTTTACTGATTGCCTTCGTCCCAGGGCCCCGGGTTTCACTTTCACACTACCCGTGGCCCCAGTAGGCTTCGACCCTGTTGGGCCCCTACGATTTGCTAACATCTCCCTGAGGCGCGCGTGGAACAATACGCGCCGTCGACGACTTGTGCTCGGTCCGGACGGTTACCGGACGATCGGACGGCGAGCCACCCATTGCTCGCCGTCCGCAAGCCCGCGCCTACGGTGGCCGGAAATCGGGATCGGAATCCCGGCGGCGGTTGGGGCGTGAGGACCGTTGCTCACGCGATCGGCCGCCTCCTTTGCTAGCATTACTGCTTCGCAGAAGGAGGCGACCGCCTGCCACTCCTCCTCGCTCCGGACCATGGCACTACATCGATACTGGAAATATGAAATAACGTAAGGGACATTTTGTCGAAAATGAGTTATATACATCGTTGGATTCGGAATTTTTTTGCTCTATCGATTGGTAGGTATATTTAAAATCACGACATCTAAAAAAAAATATCTCTCACATTACATATTTTCTGTAGGCCTAGACAATTTTTTTTTTTTCTAGAAACTGGCTGTACCTATATGAATTAATATTTAATAAAACGAATGTAAATCTCTTTACTCAGAGTCTTTGGTTTGCATTTAAATAAAATCGAGTACATTTTACAACAGGTCACATACTTAGTTATGGCATAATTTGAGATGTTTTAAGCTTTGTCTTATACATTAGTGTTCCGTGAGAAGATACAAATACCATGTCCCTTACATTAAATTCTGCCCTAAATTATCATAATCATAATGACCCTTACGTTAATTTGTCAGCATCGAAAACACATTGACCGGTCCTTTACATCTCACTGGACAGCGTGATCCGTACTATTCCTCAAAACTTATTGAAACAAATTATTTATATATATGCGTTTCTGTCACACACGCATAACGGTGCAGCTTGACTGGGCACCGAGAGAGAGATAGCAATACGGATCTTGTGTGTGATTTTGCTAAACATTATTTTCCACTGAGTCAAGAGCTGCTAGATGCCTTTTTGCAGCACCAGCCCATATGTGGCTGCAGTACTCCACACACGATCGGACCTGTGCTTTGTATAATATAAGAAGCTGTCCCGGTGTGATGTACCCCGCCAGACCTTTGCAAGAACCTTGGCTTTGGACTCAATAAACCAAGGTTTAAAGAAATTTCAACTCCCAAGAGCTGTAGGCAGTTCTTCACTGAAAAGCAGGAGCCAAGATGAACGGGTTCCTTTTGGCAGTGAATAGACACGCTTGTGTTTTGGCGGCGTTGAATCCCACAAGTTTGGCTTCGTCCCATTTGGAGACTGCCTGAAGTGAGGTGTTCGTGCTCTCTACCATAGCCTCTCTTTCGGACCAGATTAGTTCCTTACTAGCCTGATCACTCGGCAGTTATCTCTCTACAATTGTGCTATCATCTGATACCGGGCATCAGCAGATAGTTGATGCTGCAGGAAGAAAAGAAAGACAAAAAGAAAACATGTTGTTGTTGAGTTGGATAGAGAAGAGATCCCTGAGCAACTCTGGCGTTAGTCGTCATGGGCTCCGATGAACATCCGTCGACAACAACTCGGTGAGACAGTTCACTCGAAGAAGTCTTTTACCCAGGCAATCAGACCAGGACAAATGCCGTACGCTAAAAAGCTCACTCAAAAGGCTAGCATGCCATACCCTGTCAAAGGCCTTCGAGACTTCTAGGGAAACAGCAATCGCTTCACCACTCTTCTCGAGGGCCTCGCCCCACCAGTGAGTGGCATACACCAGTAGGTCTCCAGTAAACCGATTGCGGTGAAACCCGTACTGTCGGTCACTGAGAAGATCGTTACCTTCCAAAGCCATGAGGTGCGAGTTCGATTGCAGACTATGGAGGTTGTTAAGATCAGTCAATAATTGGCTAGATCAGCTCGACTTTTTGGGCACGGGTTGCAAGTTGGCAAGCTTCCAAGCTACCTTTAGAGCAGTGGTAGCCGAGTGGTAACGGCCCCCCGACTTACGAGTTGTAGGTTGCGGGTTCAAACCCAGCCAGGCGTATTACTTTGTGTAATTTATTTCAACACCACTGCTCTCAAAACGGTGAAGGAAAACATCGTGAGGAAACCGGCATGTCCTAGAACCAAAAATTCGAAGACATGTGACATTCACCAACCCGCACTGGGCCCGCGTGGTGGATTACGGCCCATTCCCTCTCCTAGAGAGGAGGCCTGAGTCCCAACAGTGGGAACATTGTAAGGCCGACTATGCTATGCTATGCTAAGCTTCCAAGACTTAGGCACAATACCAGTCCTAAACGAGAGACGATACAAGCGTGTCAATACAGCAGACAACTCAGGTGTACAAGCCTTGATAACAATTGTTGGTATACCATCTGATCCAGTAGCTTTATTCACGTCCAGAAAACACAGTGCTCTCAGAACCTCTTTGTTCTTTATGCGGACCACGGGCATCGAGGTGTCACAATGAGGTTAAATCAGTGGAGTAGCACTGCTAGTATCAAGACATGAAATATAGGTGAAGAGAGATGCAAAGAAACCTGTTTTTTTTCTCGCTGTATGAGCCAGTGTTCCATCCAATCTAACCAGTGGAGGTAATGTGGGCTGACAGAAGTTGCTTCGACCGATTTGGCAAAGGACCAGAATGCTCTGCTACCAGACGGCTGGGCAGAGAGCTTGGTGCCAATATGAGTAATGCGGTCGAAGCGAGACTTCCTTAGTGCCTTTTTGTAGGACTTGGCAGCATGGTTGAAGACTTTCTTTTTTAAGCTCAGATCCGGAGCTTTGCGGTCCCGAGCGTCCACCTAGGTAAGAAATACAGAATGCTTACCGCTCTTCAGCTTTAGCTCAATCGGCGTTGAACCATGGGTGAGCTGATCTATTGACGGGTACGTCATTATAGGGGATGAAATACTCCATCGCTTGACGAACCACATCGGATTAGCATCCGCACAGCTCGACAGATTTTCAGAAGAGAAGCAGACCTGCTGCCAAGGATAAGACGCAAAGAAGTTTGCAGTCAGGTGGGGAGAAAGAAGATACAGACTTCACCAGATAATGATATAAAATCCCCAATGGTGAGGAGACTGTTACAATACATCTGTCCAGATCGGTGGTCAGCAGGAGGTCCAGATAATTGGCGGAATGACCAACTACATCAGTCATTCTAGTCGCTTGTTGTCGCCAGTTAGGAGAGGCCGACTGATACTGCAAAGTTTCACACTTCTCTCCCAGTGTGGCCGGTCCTCTGTGTTATTCAAAAAAGCTATTGTGATTTAAAAATGAATTTAATTATGTTGTACATACATAATAATTTATGAGACTAAATTTTGCTTATAAAAAGGATTAGTGAGTACAAATAAAACTTTTGATCTATTTTATTCTTTTAATTTTTATCCTTTTATGTCAGTGAATAGTTTTAAACTATGACATAGGCATAGTACTTCTCAAATAGTGTATAAAATTCTATTTTTAAATTTATTTACAGCATAAGCAATATAGAGTACACCATTAAGAGACCTTTACTTTGAAAAATTCTAAATGTTTATTCCCTTTGATGTCCTGTACATCAATGCTGTTTAGTTACATCTAAAATTTAGTATATGTAAAAAATAAATGTAGTTAATGTATATCACCCATATTCATTATTATTTACCGTAAGGGACAGGCTATCTTTAAAACCGTAGGCTTTATTGTTTTTTTGCTATTTCGACTTCAAAGAATGAAGAAATCTAAGAAACTTTGTCCTAAACACTTTTTACATAAAACATTTTTTTTTTTTAAATCTATTATTTAGAGGCTTCAGTTCACTCTGGGTGACTATGCCAGCCTCATGGGATCAATCCTTTTGTAGCATAATGGGCATCTTGCAAGCCACGATAGCAGACTGCAAGCCACCAATTACCCTACTCTATCCCCTACTCACATCTTCAAATATACCTCACTCTATCCTCATATTCTCTGTCCCTCTCTATTTCTCTCTTTCATACATCGTTTTAGGAACTTGTAAATACTCTGTGCTTCTTCAGACATTGGCTGGCTCAGAATCATATTGATTCCACCATTGTGGAGATCGATATTTGGTAAACATAAAACATATACTTAGTTAAAAAATTATAGTCAGAATTATAAGAAAAATATCTTATTTAAATATTGAAAACACTATTTTATTTCCTTACGTTATTTCATATTTCCAGCATCGACATGCTGCCAGCGGCTTCGTCCCAGTGAAAGTAGAAACTTGCCCCAAAGGAACATACTCCTGGGATAAAAGTATCCTATGTGCTACACTAGGACAATCTACGTGTGTGCCGAATTTTATCCAAAACAGTTCAACTGTTTGAATGTAAAGAAGTAATAAACATACACACAAACTTTCTTCTTTAAGTATGATACTTTTAGATCAGAAACAAAATAGGATTGAAGTTAAATTCAAGATAGAAACTCACCTCATTTCTCTTAGCACTGGTCTCCACAAAAGCAGCCTTCCATTTCTCTGCCAGTCTTTTCCCTTCTTCTGTACTAATTTTTCTTTCTAAATGAAGATCTGTTTTATTACCAACTAATACTATGGGCACACTGGAATAAGAAATTACAAATGATTAAAATTACAATTAAATGTAATTATTGATCAAGGATTTAAAACACCAAGTCCACTCACTGTATTTTTCCAACCATGTCCAAAAGTTTGTCATAAATAATTTGTACTATTTGAAAACTTTTACTGGAATTGATGGAGTATACTAGCACATAGCCATGGAAGTCCATACTGTATTGCAGTGGGAATATGCTGTACTCATCTTGACCTGCCGTGTCCACCAGCTTCACTTCATACTCGGTTGAGTTCAGCCGGATGAACTTTGTGAATGCTTCAGAATAAAATATACATGTTTATAATTTAGAATATTTCAAACAATACTTGTTCCCTTCCTTTAAAAATTGAAAGTAAACAAAATACAAAAATTCTCCAGTAAGTGTTACAATAATTAGTTCCACAACACATTAAAAAAAATAACATGCCATTTTAATAATATATTTTGAGGATGTTTTGAGCTTTTGTGATGTCTTATGTTATTATCAATATGTCATATAATTGTTCCAGTACTTTGAATTTTTTTTTAAATATGCATTAATAAAACAATAGTTATTTGATTAAATTTCGAAAGATATAGGTATTCTAACCTACATGATAATACTGAAATTCAGCAAAAGTATTAAAAAAATGGATTTTACTATAACAAAAAAGCTTCTGCCAATACAAATGCTGTTTGCGAACATGTGGGGTATCGTACAGTACACAAAGATTGATCGTACTACGACCGTAGCGTGACAAAAACATGTTACCAATAATAAAAAAATTACTTACTGTTTTCAATTGTAGGATCATAGGAATCAACAAACTGACCTTCTACGAACTGTATAATTAGAGATGATTTACCTGAAAACGTTTTTATATTATTATAATGTCACTTAGAATAAATAAGACGCACAAGACTTTGAAACGATAACATTACCCACGGAACGGTATCCCATCATAGCAATCTTCCTTTGCTTTGATGGCATTTTGAAAACTTTATGAGGAGGAACTAGATCGTTTAAAATACTTTCACGCAAGCTGATAATTGTATAAACACTAGTTCAACCAAATTCATAATTCTCCAGGACTTTTCGCTTGTTTGACAATTTGACAAATGTCGTATTTCGTTCGTTTTTGACTTTGACATTTCGGTAATTCCGGTTTGTTCTCTCGGATTCATGATTGATTCACTACTTTTTTTTTATAATTTGGTAATATTTAGAAAAGTTTTAAATTACTATAAGCAAAATAACAATTGTCTGTTTTGAAAGAAATATAACAAGGTCGATACAATCATCACAGTCTTAAACTCTCCACTTGTTTACATAGTGCCTAGTATACGTTCCAGCACCTTTGGACCATATTGGGGGCATGAACCGACTAAAGTCAGGATCCCATTTAGAAAGTCATGCTTCAGAGTAATCGTTGATTTTGTGGTTGAGTGCTTGATTGCTGCGCTGCGTGTCACGGGTTCGTTTCCCGCACATAACAAATAGGTAAATTCGGGAACACCCATGATACGGGAGTATCACGTTTTGTTTCACAATGTAGTCGTTAATTATACGCAACTTTGGTGCAACTTGGCGCAACATGGTGCATGGGTGCTACTCGTAAACTTTCTTTTTTTAAGGTGCAACTCTAATTTTGACAATTAAATGACATGACATGTAATTTGATGTCATTGTTATTTTTAATCCTCCTGTCTATGGCTAAGTTTTTGTGATTTGTGAATTCTGTTTCTGATTAGATTTTTACAAATTGGGCGTATTCTTTGAAAAATTGAATGTTTCTTTAATATTATACACAGTTGATGAAGGTAGTAGTAAAATCCTGTTCTGAAATAGTTTCTTGCTTTGTTTGCCACTGAAAGATAATATTTTGTTGTGATTCATCACTACTCGTATAATTTGTTGGTGTTTAACATTTCTTACAATATTTACAGTTTAATTAAAAATGTCTGTGACTATTCCTGAATGCCCGCCGAGCTTGAAGTCTATTCAGCATTATTTGAAGACTGCTGCTGAGCATGATACCAGAGATCCAGTTGTGGCCTATTGGTGTAGACTCCATGCCTTGCAAGTCGGCCTAAAAATTGCAAATAAGAAGACGCCAGAAGAAACAAAGCTGCTAATGTGTATGATATTATTATATAGTCAAATAAACTATCCATTTAATGAGTAAACTCATGTGGTCCTCCTGCATAATTTCTATTGTAGATATATCAGGCTGATGTCTGCATTTCCACCACGTAAGCGCATCTTTTGCTCCCATTAGAACTCCCAGGTAGATTAAGCTCGGCTACATTTGCAGCTTAAGAAAAATAAGGCAATTAACTGGTATGGTATAGCCACAGCTAGGTCAGTTTATATAGTTCAATCCAACATATTAATTAATCAAACTCTATTACTTATTATTTTTATTTCAATTGTTATTATTACAGCTCTGATGGACTGGTTAGAAGAGTCCAAGAAAGTCAATAAAGATAATGATGCAGTCACCAATGAAGTAGCTGCACAAGCCCATCTTGAAAACTATGCTCTGAAGCTATTTCTGTATGCTGACAAACAGGACAGGGAACAGAATTACGGGAAGTAAGTCATATTTTGTACATAATTTTCCTGGTAATTTATCTAATTAATTACACTTAATACGTAAATCCCCAAGCGAATGCCAGTGTTTCGAGGATAAATGAACTCTATTTAATTGGTATACAATGCTATAATCAATAAAACTTAAATCATAATAAAGTTCAAATTCTACCAAATCAGTGTGTGATTGAAATATCTGGTATTTTTATTGCCTAATATTACTTATTCATTCAACAAAAGTCACTTAATAATAGTAATACATATTTTGTTGTTTCTTCAGGCAACTTTAACAATCTAATTTTACTTATAGCTTTCCTTTATTTTTCGTTGAATATTGTCTCTAAGGAGTTAGGCAGAAACTATAGAGAGGCTTACAGGGGACTTACCGTAACATGTTGAAATAACAGTTGTACGAACAAGTAAGAGGGATGGAGCCATCCACCCTATATAGCTCCATCCCTTTAACAGTTCAGTTTACGTCATCAAATGGATTGCATTAAGAGCTTGTGGCAGCATTGCTGCACCTGACACCTTTATTTATTTATTTATGTACACACAAACACTTAAAAATGAAAAGAACAAAACCAGACAAAAGGTACTGGTTATTTCAAATGAAATTTCTTCCAGCAGACCTTTGCTTTATGTTGAGATTATACATGCATTGAGTACTACGCTAATAATATGTTGTGAGTACTATGCACTGAAGAATGTTGTAGTTGTTTATTATATCTGCTTACCTTCAATTGACTTGACAGGAGGCTAAAGAGGAGTGCTAATTGTTTCAGAAATATTGTGAAAGCATTCTACACAGCTGGCATGATTTATGATGTTCTAACTACATTTGGTGATCTCACTGATGAGGCAGCTCAAAACAGAAAGTATGCCAAGTGGAAGGCTGCTTACATCCATAACTGTCTTAAGAATGGAGAGACACCAGTGCCAGGTAGAGTGATATTTTCATTCAACTTTTCCAGTTAAATTCTGCTGTCTTAGTTAAACTTATTTCATAGAATGAAATTCCCCATACAATTATGAATATTTTTAATTTTGGTGTGCAGAATTCAAAAGAGAAATGCTCCTATTTCAAAGACTTCATAAAATATTTCCTAGATGTTGATTTATATGTTTTTCTTAAATTGATAAATTTCAGGACCAATGCAATCAGAGGAAGGTGACGAAAATGCCGAAGGTTCTACTCCAAGTGATGGCCAGTCGGCTCCAGCGCCAGGGCCAACAGAGATGCCTCAAGTACCTGGTTTCACATCACTTACTCCAGCAACTCCGCCAGTTGCTCCATCAAGCTTCAACAGTTTTCTGCCTGATCCTAATGCTGCAATGAGAGCGGCATCCCAACTACCTCCAGTACCATACACTCCAGATCCAAATCCTGGTGGGTTTGTACCTTATGATCCATCTCAACAACAACAACAACCGGAACCTTCGGCTAATTTGTATGGCGATAATAGAGTCGCGCAACTGTCTCCAGATCAAATTGCAAAAGCTCAGAAATATTGTAAATGGGCTAGCAGTGCTCTCAACTATGACGACCTCAAAACTGCCATAGGCAATCTAAAGAATGCTCTGGAATTACTCCAAACTGGCCGTGATCCTGCTTGAATAGCACTACACAGTACATATTATGTGATATTTACTATATATGTATAAATTGTTTATTTTTTAATGTTGGTTTTATGAAATAATGTTGAAATGCTTATTATCGTTAACATTATAATTATGATTAAGATGTTTTGTAGGCTTGCACGCAATGATACCTGAATATAAGGCAGCTTTAAAACTACAACGTTTTTTATAAAACCCAGTCAGCTAGTCGGAATCTCAAGGGCAAACGACGACGTCCCGTGTTGCTGAGCCAGTATTAATATAGACGGTTCAGTTTTGAAATCACTTTAGCTACAACTTTCTCATCAAACCTCAATTTTAAAAAAGGGATTTCAATTATAGGCTATTAATTTCAGTAGTGACCGACCAAACACGATTTGTTGCTGTAACCGAATGTTCGGCTTCCCTTCCAGTATCGGCTGTTACCAGAACCGAAACTGATTCGAATATAATATGTCTTCTTTTTGGCCAAAATCAAAACTTGTTTATATTTTAGTAAACAACAGTAACACTAAGTAGTTTTTTTTTTTTTCTGAAAATAGCATTAAAAGTTATTAACAAAACAGCGATTAGTTTTTCAGAGAATGGTATGAGGGGAGTGTGGTGGGAATATCTTGCCATCTCTTTAGTAGGCGCGTAACCTTACGGCGATGATGTCGCATTTCAGTATCTGCATCCTTACCTATTCTGTTATTTGAAAGTTTCTGCTTTCATCAGATATGAAAATTTTCTAACTTAATATTGAACAAGCTAGAAAGTCTTTCTATTAGCGATTTTGGATATAGTTACTTTTTTATGCAAATAATTAAAAAAAAAAATAAGGTAAGTAACTACCCAATAAAATTGGGATAACAAAATGAGAATAAGGATGTTCACTATAATAGAACAGATTGTCTTTAAACCCATCACTCACGAGACAGGGCCGACACTGGTATAGTTTATAACCGAACCGAAGAACAGGACAGTTTTGGTCAATCCAGGCATCCCAAAGTATGTTATAAATTAGCAGGGACGCGGTATGGTACTCAGTGTGCAAGCTACATGTTATTCTCATCCTAATAGACTATTCATAGATGCATATTGATGACATTACTTTATGCTTTTCATGAGTTTCTGTAATAAAATATTAAAATCTGTAACACATTTCTCAAAAAATACGATAGAGTTATATTGTAATAAATTATATATATTATATTTAATTATATTATTGTAAACTTATGAATGGATTTTCCATTTTTTTGCGTAAGCTTTGCTATAAAACATTGTAGTAAGCACTAAATATTGTTAATGAGATATTATATTTCTTACACATAAAGATAGAAATAAAACGTATTGGTAATACTTCCCATTTATTCATTGACCATTATTTCACTTACATCACACACCACATATTATACAGTAAGATAAAATCATTGCTAATACTTACATTATATTTTATTAACACAATATTAATGTTGCCTTTTATGTAACTTAAAGTTAAGAAGCTTTATTTGTGTGGTAAGAAATAGGTACATCAAAATAAATGATTTAAAACAAAATATTATTATTAAAAAGCCTTGGCGTTATTAATTACTATGATTTTGAGCAAATAATATAAAGTTAAAAGGTGCAGTTAAATTTATACCATCTTTTTTATAAGTGCAATACTTACTAAGCCTATCAATATGCATTGGCAGTTATTGTTATGAAACTACAAATGTGACACACATACACATCACTCACACATACAAAATGAACCTAGCACGTATCGCTTAAATTAATATCACTTTTAGGTACAAATTACTCTTCCCGAGGTGCATTCACCTACCTAGAGAATTAGAAATTAAATTGAATGTTCTATTTTGATTATACCCGATGGTTAACTCTTCACAATATTATGCACTATCAGGGTTTTATACTAAAAAGCTGATTAATGTAAGAAAATTAAATATCCGCAATTTTTGACTAGCATCATCACAGCGTGATCCTTAATCGAGCAAAAATTTATAATATTCCTAAGATACCCAGTAAAACAATGAACGTCTCCTAAACTCAGACATTCATAGATAACTCGGTCATATTTTTTCAAGTAATTTTCTAATTTTACTCTAAAATATGACATTGTTACCTATTTCAATATGCCACTGCTTATAAAATGTAAGATAATTTATTCTTAAAACTTAGTTACTCTCGCTTGAGCCCATTTCCGTTCTGTGTAGCGGTGGCTCTCTCCATTTCTTCTCGGCGGCTAATTTGATACCTGTTGAAACGATTTACATTTTATTAATATGTCAGAAATAAATGTAAGTAGGTGTAACATCCAAGCGTGTCCAAATGGCAACTGAATGTAGAACACTAAAAACAAGGCCCTAGCCCAGCTCACTGCTCAGTACAATATGCCGTGATATTAATAGTTTGCTTTCACGACGTTGATTTTATTAACTCGTCGGTAACTTTAATAACGTTGAGAATTGTCACTTCAATGCTACAGCGACTGGTTGCCATTGCCAAGCACTTTAATTCAATTTTGTAGACTAAGACGTAGCCGTAGGCCTATTTACAATTTTCTAAATTGCAATAACCCAATCGGCTGGAACGTGTAGGTATTATTTGCGCGACACAGTGGTTCGTCATCGCGGATTCCCTGGCCGATTGCCAAGACAATGCCAGAGTGCGATAGCACTCATTTTATTTCGTAACTCTTGTGTATATCACATAAAAATTGGTCAAGGTACATTGGTCGTACCGTAGAAGTAAGTAAATGAGATTCACAAATACAAACACTATGTAGCAGCTTTCGGGACTTAATTTTAAGCTTGGTAAAATATCTATCAAGTTTTATGCGCCAGTAAAACACTTTCTGGCGTTTTATTGCTAACCTTTACTACCGAGATGGTGGATTAAGCTTATTTTCTTTTCTTTTTTTCATATTTTTATGAATGTTTTAAATGAACGGTACGAAAACCTGAATTCGAAGAATATTCGGCTAAATTTGCCCAGTACTGACGTCAATATGAGCTCAACCCACGAGCGCAGCTTGCAGCCAAATTATTAACGAATCTGAATTAATGTGATGAGGTTTCTTTCAAATTTTCTTTATCTGATACTATTGTTCAGGGTGATGGTACAGTGTGTAAATAAAAATAAAATGTTACCAAACAACAAGTCTTCCGCTCAGCATGAAGAAGAAAACCAGCGCCGGCGCGCAGCGATCGAAAGGATCGCCTACCATTATATGCGAATACGCTGCTAAAATCATCAACAGGACAAGACCTATATTAGCTGTATTCTTAATTTTATCTGAAACAAAGAAAACAGTTTCAATAATGTTTCTAGAAGGTTCATAGATATTGCTATGGAATTTCCAAGTTTCCATTCTATTTCAAGGACATTAACGAGACTTGTCTATAGCATTCCAACTATTTATTTATAGATATGTATTAGCATTCAATCTCGCACTTGCCATTACACACTCTAAATTTTATGCTCATATCTTTATGGCTGCATAAATTACTGACGGTGACAAACAGCGCTTTGAATTAGAAAATACTTTATTATATAATTATTTAGGCAATGGACATAAGGCTATCTGGAGGTAGCTTAAAACCACATTTATGAACGAAAAAATACGCGAAAAGACCTTTATCTTTACGTTAGGCGTCGGTCGTCGTAACAAAACAAATAAGTATTTTTTTCATGTTGTCAATTCCAGCCTTTAAATTGTGCGATCACAACACGGCCGTCTGGCTCGATATTAAAAATCTGACATTTTTGCGGTCATTTGACGACACGACTATATCCAGCTTTTAGGATAACTTTTTTTATCCAGATCTAGGTATTTAAATATTTACATAGCGTCAAAATAATGAGATCACCCGTATCCGGCACGATGCATGCCACCGGTTCGCCAGTTTTCATTTTATCATCATCGCGCACCGCACGAAAGCTATCTATCTATTATACCATACCATTATGAATAATCTATTATCGTACTATTCAGATTTACGAACAAAATTATGCAATAACCTGAATACAAATAAATACCTATAGACTAAGGTGAATGCTTAAAAAAAACCCGGCTCCGGCGAAAATTAGATGTACCTACTTATCTCAAAATCTCAAATTATCAGTGACAATAAGTAATAAAACAATAACCAGCTATTATCGTAATCCTTACTTGCATATTAATCAGGCGTATTTATAAATAGCTATTAATAAATAGCTTACGCACGGGATCTTCGTAATAAAACAATGTATCCTAGAAGTGTTTGGAATTGTTAGGGATGTTGGTACTCTGGCTATATGGGTATCACAACTAAAAAGTGTGAAACAAAAAAGAACACTAAAACGTTCAAAATAACTTTTCATTTCGGAAGTCGGTGTTAAACATAGGTGTTAAATAACAAAAAAATAAAACCAGAAACTCTGACTATCGAATGAAGTTTATACCTATGCAGCATCTTCGAAATAGCAAAAACTTTCGACAAAGTCTGATAAAATGTCATAGTATATAGCTACGTATATCTCGGTGCCATAACGAGTCGTACCTACTCATTTTGCGAGACTTTTTGTCAAGTCGTACCTTCCACTATTGCATAGAGGGAACGCTTTTACCCCCCATATCATACGAGCAGGAGGCCCTCAGGGCTCCATGCTATTCTCCTTAGTTTACACGCTGTTCACCCACGATACCTCAAAAAATAAAAAGGCCTAGTCGGCTCTTTTTACTGACGCCACGGCCATCACTACATCAGATGAGACCCTGGCGCTATCGCTCTCTATCTCTAATCTTCCGCAAATATTATGAGCGAATAATTCTCGAAATGGAGAATCGGAGTTAACCGCGCTAAAAGTCAGGCAGTCCTCTACTCGAGACTTGAGAAAACCTTCCCACCTCTCTTTTCGGTCACCATGTATGGCAAGATCACCTCGGTATGATACTAGACAAGCATCTGACCTTCACTGGGCACACGTTTGCGTGTCGCTTTCGCCCAAAGTAGGCTCCACTACATCTTGACCACCCACAGCAAATTGTCTTTCAAGTACGATTTGCGCATTCTCACGGCGGTCATCCCTACAATCTGACATACGCTTGTCCTGTCTTTGCATACGGAAACCCATAACTTCCATGGGATGCAATAGCTCCAAAACCGATTGCCCCAAAAAATCCTCGGAGCTTCAATAATCCCTACGATAGGAGTTCATAAAACTCGAAACATGAAACAAAAAAATATATTTTTGAATTGAATTGATGCAGGAATAATGCACCGAATCATATTTATGAATAAAGTATTGAAAAATAATTAAATAACATATTTTTAAATCGACGCCTGAAAAATAAAACTAGCTATTTTTATAAGTTTGTAAGTAAGGATGACAATAAAAACTGGTTATTATTTTATTGTTTATTATTATCGATAATTTGAGAAAAAAACAAAATTCGCCGGGGCTGGGTTTTTTTATTTTGGAGCCAGAGCATACTTCTTTGTAAAAAAAAAATTAAACCGTTGCCAAACTTGCGATGTACGAGTATATATTCGTTTGCTGAAACTGAAACTCCTCTAGATAAACAAACTACATAAATGTAAACACATTAGACCGTCGCTGTAATGTAATGTGGCTACCTCACGTTCAGCCGGATTGTAGTGGCGAAACGTTCTACAAAGCGACGTCCACATTTAGCTGTATTGTCAATGTAGAGTTACTATAAATTATGAAGAACCGATCCAAAAAAATCTTGAGTAGGGTCGACGGTACATTAATTCAGGATCAACCCTCCTTGGTCAGACAGAACTACTATATTAACCTTTCGAGTACCGTAATTAGACACAATAGAAAGTCAATGAGAGAGCGAACGCCGGCGTTCGCTTGTGGTTTAATGAATATTGAGACGCACACCTTTGTCTGAATCTTCCAAAATATTAGGTACTTAAACAATGTGGTGGTTAGGTGTATAAGTTGTGTTACTTTTTTGGTGTATAATAAAGTTTATTCTATTCTATTCATATACTTACGACTAGGTATAGTTGCCAGGGCTAATCCAAATAATATTTCGAGGCCTCCTACAGCCCTTCGATACCATTTCGATGGTAACTTGAAGTCTAATGTTTCCGTTAATGGAAACACTTTTGCGTATCTGACGTATTCTTTTCTCTGAAACAAATCAAAACGGTATTTCTAAAGGGTACATGTTTTACAAGGTTCATATTTTCCTCGACATTTGAATAATGCAAGTGGAAGAAAGTCACGAAGCAGAAATATACCTATGGGATGCTATTTAATTAACATAAAGCAGAATTAAATCGAACCCAGATATTTTGTAGGCCGGTCCTTGTGGTGTCATGCCTTTTGCTAGAGTCAAATGCTTGAAATTAGCTGTAGCTAACAGCGAACAAACCGATAATATTGAACAGAGACTTATTTATCACAAACTGATGAAAGCGTTAATTAAAAAAAAAGTTCTAATGCCACTAGCATAACTGCAATATGTAATCAGTCTACTATATTGGATCGTTAATGTTTACATGATCACCAAGGCGCAAACTATTTCAAGCCAGTCTTTATTATAGATATCCCATGTTTATAACAAATTGCGTAAATATACGTAGGTTATCAAATGAGCTCGTTGGATCCAGTTCCAGAGTCGAGATTGGATTCGTATTATTATCATTGGAAGCCGCTAGTGTTTACTTACGTATTGTTAAGAGCTATTGATATTTATCTATTCGTAGTTTGTTTACATTTAATATAACTCAGAATTTGAAGAACGTTTATATTTTGGGGGATTGTAAAACATCACATTTCTGCTTAGACAAGTGTCTAGGCCTCCCACAAGGTGAACCGATATTGTGTCATAGCATACAACGTATTCCCGCGACCCGCACCAGGTCATTGGTCCACTTTGGGCATGGTCAGGACTATTACTAGGGTCACCGTCAAGTCAGCTACCATACCACTAGGTACTGTGATATTATGTAAATAGGTGCTAGCTTCTGCCAGTGGCTTCGCCCGCGTGAAAGTATTTATTATCCCGGTAGTATTACCGGGATAAAAAGTATCCTATATTCTAATCCAGGACATAGGACATAGGACTAATCCTACATAGTCTACACGTGTGCCAAGTTTCATCCCGTTAAGACGTGAAAAAGTATCAAATAGACATATAGAGTTACTTTCGCATTTATATGGATTCTACCTTTCGTTTTTAGATACAAGACTGGTAAAGGACAAGGACGATTAAATGACTACCGTAAAATACCTACCGAGTTACTGTCATCATCACCTATTTAAAATGACAGAGGTCATACCTCACGCGGATATTTCAAGCAACGAAACAAGAATCAATAATTTTAAGATTTATGTCTGTCTGCCACTCATCTGTCCGTTTGTACCCCACGAGAAAATGGCTGCATGATTTTCGATCGATGATACTTTTACTTATGTTTGTAACAAATCTGTCATCTACAGCTTGACCTGTCTTTAGTACAACGCAATCCTACCTACATAATGGACTTGATTGATTAGTCGATGGGTATTTTTCTTAGATTTAAATTTACTTGATTAGTGTATCATAATAAAAATGTCCTAAGCTGTTTTTTTATATTTCTATGGTCCTAAGATACTTGTGTAGGCACTAGCTTTTTTAACGATGGACCGTCAACTACCTGCCCTACGTTAGTTTTCTATTGATGAGATAAATATATCGTGTATTTGGAAAATATTAATAGTTTATAGGTTTTCTGGAATCTAAGCGACCTTTCCTTTCATATCGCTAAATCGTCAATTTTGAATGCGCTCTATATTATAACGCACCCTAATGGTGGTGGCTACTAGTCAATTAGCATGTTCCAAGAGCGGTGTTGATAAGGACTTTAATGTATTTGTCTCACTTTACCCTCAAATTATAGTCCTGTATAACGCTCTATAATTGAGGTAAAAGCACAATACGCGAGATTAGGTAGTTAGTAAATCTTAAATTATGACCCATATTATAAGCCACCAATAGGTAAGCACATATTATAAGTAGAGCCCACTCCTTTCAATTTCATGTTTTCTCACTAAGCTGTCGAACATTTGAGATGACTTTCTAGTTTTGATTGACAGCTCCATTTTAAGATTTTGCTATCAAGAGCTACTTTGAGATCAACCATAGTAGACACGATAAAAGCCTAATCAATTGCTTTTATTTCAATCAAAACAGCCGAATTAAGCTGTGAATTAAGCTTATCTAGTATTATTAATTGTAGGTAGGTACCGCTGAATTATTCTTTTAAATATTTTATAGCACCTAGTAAAATAACATTATCTATTTGTAGAAAATAACCTGCAGTATATGCCGTGGCAATCACAATATCTACCTACTCTAGGTA
This sequence comes from Mythimna impura, assembly GCA_905147345.3. NCBI lineage: Eukaryota > Metazoa > Arthropoda > Insecta > Lepidoptera > Noctuidae > Mythimna > Mythimna impura. The sequence continues at coordinate 10,881,895 of LR990343.1, read as the reverse complement.
CCTACTTACAAATTATTTTATTGGTTGCCAACATTGTTGTAGAAGGATTGATTAAAAGGTGTATGTGTTCAAATTAGCAACATGCGCCAACAAAATATATTACAGATGATTAAGAATCGACGCAGGGGGGATCCGCAACTCTCGTTCGAGTCACGCCGTGGGCTGTCGCAACGAGACGACTCCGTGGTGGTATTAGGCGGCAGGCCAAATACCAAAATAGCAAGCCACTCGCTCTGCTACAAAAATCTAAATGCACCTAGAGCGACCTTATAATCTGTTTGGTAGACAACTGATAAAAAAATGCTTACCAAATCTTTATGTAGTTCCTTCGAAATAAATGGGGTTAGCTTTGTTATTCCAACGAACACAAAAAACACCCCTAAAAGGATAGATAAACTTCTCAACACGATAGAACCCATTTTTGTTAAACACACTTCAACAATATTTCAGAACCGATTTAGACCACTGACTATCATTCTTTTATTTTAAATTATTATTGTATTCTATTTTTCTCACTTATGTAATTATGTTTCAGACATAATTTATACCTCTGTTGCCAACACAAGGTTTATTTGGTATGATTTAACGGATTCAGGTTAAAAGCATTATTTCATTGAAATAGTCAATAAGTGAAAAACACAAGGAAGTTAGAAGCAAACACGTTTCGCGCCGGCGCGAAAAAATCCATACCGAACCTACAACACAGTTGCCAGACTAAATAAAATAAATTTAGCATCAGCAAGCCAATGCAACGCTTAAAAGTATAGGTACCTACCTACATTAACTTTTATGTAAGAAACACTTATCAGAAAATGAATGATAAACAATATTATTTGTGGAATATCGAATTCTTTTAATATTGTGAATCTTTCGTGAACCTCTATTGGAATCTTAATATCGCGCCATCTCGTGCCTTCTAGCAGCTTCAATTACTTCGAGGGCTGAATTTGTTTCATTGCCGCTATAGTTCGCTTCGATCTGCTTATAATACTTTATTCCTTTTAATGCCTCCTTAACTACCTACGCAACGAAAATTGTTGTTCTTTCTGATTCTTTCACCACCTGTTATGTAGGTACTCTGTGATCATGCCTCTGAATTCATTGTTATTAAGAACCAGTTAAAATCTGCTACCTCTATAGGAATAAAAAACTAATACACATAACTAAAACAAAGTTGCTGTCTGTCTGTTGCTGAGTTCTTCTAAACCACACAAAGGATTTTGATACATTTTTCACTAATAAAAAATTGTTTGTGTAGGTATATAATTTGCACCCGTGCAAAGCTGAGCCGGGCGCGGCGGGCGACTAGTTTAAAATAATCGTAACATTTTACTAAATTTCGACGAGGACCGCTTCGTAAATTTTACCTCTTATCAAAATGGCACGCTCTTTGCTTTTGTGATTATCGCCGATTCTAACCGAATTGATTAGATCATGAAACTTTAAAAAAAAAAAAAACTTCTGTAATTGATACTCACTGTTTTTGCATTCTCTTCACTAACACGAATGTGCCTGTGTGCCAAAGTGTAGTGTAAGATTTTATAATTTTTCTTCTCTTCTACACTTTAGGCTCAGTGACAATACTAGTCGGTAATGACCTCGCGCGGGTTCGATCTTTTTTTCTTAATTTTTGATAGGCTCGCGCTTGACCACTATCTCACGTGATGGGAAGCGACGATGTGGTCGAAGATGTAGGAATCTTAGGAACATACAAAAAAAATATTATCCGACATGGTCGGACCATTCTCGAGTTTTGCGCTTAGCAACATTCATTTTTACAAGCTTTTATTTAGTTTCATTATGTCCCATGTTTGTCGTCTTTATGTAATCAAATCTTGCAAATTAAATTTGATCCACTTCCCGGTTACCGATTGAGCTGAAAATTTTCATGCATGTGTACCTAAGTAAATTAGATGACAATGCAAGATTATTACATGGAGCTGATCTGATGATGGAACTAGAAGGTGGCCATACGAACTAAACGACACACCCCCATCGAGTTTGGACTCATTTGATCCGTCTTGACGAGTCATTTTGTGCTAGATGGTAACCAGGGTCTGATGATGGAGTTGGAAGATGGCCATAGTAACTCGGTAATTAAACGACACAACCCCATCGAGTTTGGCCTCGTATGATTCGTCAAGACGAATCATACAAGGCCAAACTTTAAATTTTAAAGTGATAGATCTGTTATTTTACATACAAATTTCATTTTCACTTTTTTGTGACACCATTGTCGATTGTAACGCCATTTGGTTGTTATACAGCGCTACTTGTAGCGATTATTATTCTAAAACTTTTAGATCAGCTTTATCAGCTTATAGAGTGCGGCGATGAGCCGTTTTGTGTGTGGGCTGCACTTTACTAAGCTGCTTTGACGAACGCAAAGTGCACATTCAATGCGGCGTAGGTACTTCATTTCCGCCGAATTGGAATGCAGTGAATGTGAGGTAGCATTACATTACAGCAACGTTTTTAAATCGGGCACGCCAATTTGTAATATAGCGTGAAATAAGAAACTGCTTCGACATAATAAACCAAAAATTTTGCCTTTATAATATTAGTTTTGGTCTTAAAATACTATAACAGAACAAGGTGAACAAAAATAAAACAACAAATCAAAATAAGACTATATTCTCAATTTCAGGGACTTCTGATTCTAAATAAGTTTTGTAAGATTCATTAAATATAGAAGATCCACATATAAGAATCTGATCACTGTTTAAAAAAGGTTTTAAATTATATATATATTCAATGATAAGTTTACATTTATTTATTGGTTCTTGATATCTACATATTAAGTTGGTTGTACTTGTGCTGCTTAAATAAATATTATAAGGTGAGGTGGGGTAAGACTAACATACTTTTCTGTCAGACAGTAAAGATCAATTTTCATGGCTAAGTTATTTGACTTACCTCTGAGATAATAAAATCACTAATACCTAAATACTATACACGTTAGTGAAATAATGGATATATATCCGTTAATGCATCCAGAACGTACATTCTGAATAAATTATAAGACCGTTAAAACTGCTAGTCTTGCCCCACCAATTGGGGTAAGAATAACAGTAATGGATTTTAACTGAAAACGTGCACTTATTGGGGTTTCTAAAGAAAAAACGCAAATGATAAAAGTACTCGCATTTAATTTGAACTGTATAATAACGGAACAACGTTCATTTTTGCGGCAATTCGTTTATTACACTATTTGGGGTAAGACAAACATACTATCAAAATCAGAGGAGCAGAACCTTTTGAGTGATATCAATAGCATAATGTGTGAAGCGTTACACATAAATTAAAAAGACAAACAGGAATAAGTTAAATTAAACTTTATTTCAGTACCTATTAAATAAAAATTCTACATTAACAAACCACTCACAATATATATATATTTAAATACTACTCTCTAATAGGATCCATACCCTTCATAAACTCGGGCTACGATGGTTGGCCGAGGAATCTTTTATGCTATAGCGGCTCTATAAGCTGTCAACTCGCCTGTCTTAACTTTTTTTACAGCTTCCAGCAATTGTTCTTTTGTATATGTAGCTGCCCTATCTGTCTTCCGAACATAATTTCTTACCATTTTGTCCGTTGTCGTCTGTAAAGAATAAAAGATTTTACTCCATCTCGCTTGATAGTTCCTACCTAACGGTCGGTACAGCTTAACTTTGGTCTATAATGAGAAAGAGTGTTTGCTGTTATATATTTTACTAATTGAAATTAGAGTAAAAAAAATATTCTAAAGAACAGTTCATCAATTAACAAATGTTTGGTGAATCCTTCAGTCAAAGTAAAGTTTGGCGATAAAAGGTTGTTTCGCAATAAGTTTTAATCGGTCAAATGTTCAGTCACTTTTCGTTAATCGCCCATGTGACTCTCGAAGTATCGTTACGGATTCAAAAAAAATATCCTAAACGAAAATGTTGATTACAACTGACTTGGGGAAAGACTAACATAATGTTTGTCTTACCCCGGGCGAACTGATAGTCTTCCCCCACTTTGATATTTAAAGGTAATATTTTGGTTTTGTAAAATATTAGAAAAAGACGTATGTTTAATGTTAAAATTATACGTTAACTTATAAGACAATATTAATATGATGCTACTTACGTTCACAACTCCTCTATTTAACGCTTTTTTTCACCAAAATTCTAAGGAATTCTCCATGCTCTGCCACGTGCAACAATTTATTTCACAACTGACATTTTCGTTTTGTTATGTTGGCGACATTAACGGTCAGAAGTGCCATCTGTGTTTTAAGTCGAGACCTTTTTCATGCGAACTGTTTTATCGACATGGCAAATTCAAAAAGAAGGCGATACTTTTTGAGATAATTGAAAGTGATAGTCATGCCCCGGTGATAGTCTTACCCCACCTTACCTTATTTAAAATTCCAATATGATTTGAAAGCATAAAGTTCTTCCCTAAATAGTATAGAATTTTCACATTTACAACAGTAAAATAATATTATTTTGGTCATATCATCTTCATTATTTAAAATTGTATTTATTATCATTTTAAACGGGGATATCCCAGTTCCTTGTGCAATCATGATGATTCTATTAAATTTATTATGTTCGAGTTCATAATGTCCATAAGGACCTCTCCATAATGTTGTCTCCCCTTCTTTTAAATTACACAAGTGAGTAGATACCAGGCCTTGCTCATATTTTTTAACAATTATGGAGAAATCACCTTCAGTTTGCGCATTCTTAGATTCTATCGGAGTATATGCCCTTGTGCAAGCAATCTTATCTTCATTAAATTTATAGAGAAAATGGTCACCTGGTTTCCACCAAACTTTATTACTGCTTTCAGATATGTTTTTGAATGTTATACAATTGTGTAAATGGCAGGTAGGTAAGTTTTTAACAACATTAAATACAGTGTATTCTAATTGTGATATACCATTTTTTTGCAATATATTATGATTTACACTTTGCCCACTCTCTAAATGTTTTTTAAACAGTATCAGCTGCCTTTCGTAAACATCAAATATACAAGGATTACAGCCACTATTACAACAATCTTCCTTAGCTGGTTCGATTGGCTTCTCCATTTTATGTTTTTTGTAAAAGCGACACAGTATCTCCCAAAGTAGCAGACGTACACTACACACACTTGAGGAATTTTATAGCTTGAGCAACAATTGGATGAAACAAACTACCATTGAAACACACTTGAACATACCAAAATGTTTGTGTAAATAATTATATTTTTCAGCTGCTGCTGCTGAATGAAAGAATAATACGCATTTTGTATTTCATTCTCATTAATTAGATACATTTAGATACATTATAATCATTTTCATTAATTAGATACATTACCATTTCTTGTCATTTGTTGACAGTGCTATATTTTGACATGAATAATTGACATCTGCGGTTTTTTTATTTCGCACGGTTTGTGACTTCGTGAATTTAGCTGGAGTCAAGTTTAGAAAGGAAATACCACTGATTTCTAAGGTCCGACCGAGATCTCGGTCTCGGTCTCGGTTCCAGTCATTCTCGGCTAAAAATCAGGCCGAGATTCTCGGTCTCGTTCTCGGCCTGATTTACGCCGAGAATCTCGGCCATGGCCGAGACTTCTTGAGGTCCAACAAATCATTTATTTTCCCTAGATTTAGAGCTTATCGCTCCATCTACCGACGGATGGGCAAATTAGGTGCAGGTTTGACGTTACTCGCGTTTTTGTTTACGATTGCTGATTGGCTAATGGCTTAACGTCAACAAGCGCTGACTTGTCGGGGAAATACCTTTCGTATCTCATTTGTTTTTTACATGTATGTCAATTTATTGTCAATATTTGGAATAGTGATATAAATAAACATAATTCACGGATTGTTATTTGACAAGAATTATTGTTAATAGATAAGTGAAAAAGTTGCGTGCGAATTGAATTGGTTTGGTTTATGTGAGTTTAAATTGGTAAGTAGGTCTCTAGTGTTATTTCATTTCTTCCTTTTTTACTTGTTGTGTTGTTGTAATTAGCGGAATGGTATCATTATTTCATATTTACATCTGTCGATCGGCATTATTTAATAATTATGTGAAATACATGCGCAGCTTTTTTAAAGACTTACTTTTTAAACACGTCGCGCGTCGATCGTGCGTTTACCTATGTACCTATGCTTATGTACCAATTCGGTGCCATGCGACACTCGAGAGTTTATTATTTAGTTCGATTTTGATTACTAAGTGTTACTAAATGTTTTTAATATTCACAATAAAAATTACTTTTTTTATGTTAAACTATAGTTCTGTTCGACTTTGATTTCTAAGTGTTTTGAATACGTAAAATAAAAAATTGCTGAAATTGCACTATTTCGTATTATTTCGAGATTTAACATACTAAATGTTATAGCGCCATGTCTCGGTCTCGGTCTCGGTCTCGGCCGAGAATTTATTTTATTCTCGTTCTCGGTCTCGGTCTCGGCCGAGACAAAAAAACAAGGTTCGGTCGGACCTTACTGATTTCTATACTTCTAAATACCTACATTCACTGTTTTTCGTTAGAAAGTAGTATATAATAGATTCCAATGTTTTTGCAGTATTTGGCGGCAAATATAGGTACCTACAACAACATTCTTAGTTCCTTTTTACCGAAATGCCGCCGGTTTCTAATGTTTCTATGATAAAAAAAAAACCGGCCAAGAGCGTGTCAGGCCACGCTCAGTGTAGGGTTCTGTAGTTTCCCTATAAAATAGTACTCTGTGAGTTTCCCGTCCGTCACAATAAGTGGAGTTAATAAACGACAGACAACGAGCAAGAACAAATACCAGTAATACCACCAATGCCAACGAGAGACCAACCGAACGATTCGACAATAATGTACTCATATCCGTCCCGACCCCATCAATTCAGGAAAAATCTTAACAGCGCGAAGTAGCCCATATTTTCTAATTTTTTTTTTTTTTTCGGGTGGGAAAATCATCTAATGACATCCCCCGCTCTTGGGCGGAGCGAGAGATAGTGTCAGACTTTTACTGACTAAAAAGCCACTACTGTTCCTTCTTTGCCTTTTTTTTTTTCAGGGCCCCTGGGATCTCTTTCGCATCACCCATGGCCCCAGTAGGCTTCGACCCTTCTGGGCCCCTACGGTTGCTGACATCTCCTTGAGGCGCGCGTGGAACACTACGCGCCGTCGACGACTTGGGCTTGGTCTGTACGGTTACCGGACGATCGGACGGCGAGCCACCCATTGCTCACCGTCCGCAAGCCCGCGCCTACGGTGGCCGGAAATCGGGATCGGAATCCCGGCGGTGGTTGGGGCGTGAGGACCGTTGCCTCACGCGATCGGCCGCCTTCTTTGCTAGCATTACTGCTTCGCAGAAGGAGGCAACTGCCTGCCACTCCTCCTCGCTTCGGACCATGGCCTGTACCAAGGCCCGGCGCGAGAGATCGCTGCCACCGATCGCCCCCACGAGGACACGGCGGTGCTCTGCCCAAGCGGGGCACACCTCTACCGTATGCTCCACCGTGTCCTCCGGGCGGTCCACACAATGTTGGCACCCGGGCGTCTCTTCTGCACGAATCCATGTCCGGTGAGGACCTGCGTCATGCGGTAGGTAAGGACGCCGTGAGGTCTTTCCAGCCACTCCTTAAAGAGGGGACTTATCGCCATAATTATGGCGTGCCCAATATTTTCTAAACTTATGGTTCAAAAGATAGAGGGACACATTTTTTTTTACTTTTGGAGCGATTATTACTGAAAATATTAACTTTATCAAAAAATGATTTTAGTAAACCCCTATTCATTTTTAAATACCTATCCAACAATATATCACACGTTAGGATTAAAATAAAAAAAAATTCACTCCCCACTTTACGCGTAGGGGGGGTACCCATATAAAACATTTTTTTCCACTTTTTATTTTACCACTTTGTTTGCGTGATTGAGATTCATATTATTGGTCCCAAATTTCAGCTTTCTAGTGCTAACGGTCACTGAGATTATCCGCGGACGGACGGACGGACAGACAGACAGACAGACAGACAGAAAGACTTGGCGAAACTATAAGGGTTTCTAGTTGACTACGGAACCTTAAAAAAGATACCAAAGTACTCTAATTTGACGTCACAATATCGAATAGTAATCAATTGGGAATAATAAAATCATCCACTAAACTTCACTTGAAAAAATCCCGTCAAAAACACATTCATCTGTGTTAAGTGAAATCGTAAAGCGCGAATGGCGAGGCAAATGGCGAGGCAAACCACGTACGCGTACACGCATGTGTTCAGCATTTGCTACTCGCCTTGCGCACGCCTAGCCCACTTTGTTATAAATAATAGGTCTTTACCTATGAAATTGCTGTTTTTAAAATGGTTTGCTTTGAAGTGTTATATCTTTGGATTGACTTGGAATTATAAGTTGTATGAAGTATGAACTTTACATTAAAGGTACGTTATTCTTTTTTCGAAATTAGGTATTAGTTTCTTTGTGTTTTGTATTTTCTGTAATATCGCAGTACATAGAATCATTTTTGTATAAAATCTAAGAAAACTCGCATTATTTTGTAATATGAGTTCTACCGTGGAAACAATGTGTCTCCTCAAGCGGTATGCAATATTAATGATGTATACGGACTTACTGTACGGGCGATATAACTTGGCGAACCCGAACTTTGCGCAGAAGGCTGCGCACACGTTTTTTAGGAACAAAATGGTGGCATGAGGCGACGTGCGCGGGGCGGAGGCTTAGATTAAATACCTATAGATGTAGCTACCTCGTGGCTGCACATGAGACAGCACTATAAGCCTTCAATGAGGTTATTACGTAAACTTTTCCTTAAATATGACCACTGAAATACACTAAAAACTTAACTATTGGAGTCTATTTCTCATACATACACTAAAACTATTGCTTTAATTGCCGAAATTATTCTAAAAAAATTTACTTGAGTCGACCTCTCAGTGACAATGACAGGCCTTTGTTTGGCTAACTTTTTAAAGTTCGCCAAGCAAAAAACCGGCCACGTCGAACGAGACAGAGCATGTTATGTTTTATCTCAATTTCCTTACTTATTTCGTATATATGCTTCTCACTTCCGCATTTACCTACAGTCTCATGGCTACATCTAGAGGTATATAATCTAAGGGCGGAGGTCTAGGCTAGAGATTGACTCTATGTAAACACAATCGACCCTTTATTCAATCATATCGCAATCGATTTTTATCGATTTGGAATTTATTAATTTTTGTTTCTATAAGAGATATTGAACGAGATATTGATTTCGACTTTAATGAAAAAAAAACGAATAAAATTTTATTTTCTTGGTTGAAAGACATGATTTAGTTAAATATCAGGTATTTATATACAACTACTAGAATAACGATTGTTTGAGAATATTTTAAACCTCCATAGAAAATTAAATATAAATATATTTTTATAACTTAATTTAATACGATTTGAAAAATAAAAACGATTAAACAACACCCTCAGACACGCGTATCGGACATCTCTCTTCGGTACTTATACTTTGTACTTATTCGGCCATGTTCGGTACGCGCAGTAATTTGTCACACTCACACGTTAGCATTTTGGTGTGTCGCTGTCTCTGTCTTGAGCACAGGCGGTGACAAAAGTTTTCGTTGGTTGTTATTGTCACTGCCAATATTGTGTCGCTTGCGTAATATTGTTAAATTTTTTGTGTAGTGTTAGGTTTGTGATGAATCATAAACTTCAAGCTTCAATTATATAAATATTTTATTCACTTTGATCAACACAATTTCATATTTATCACTTTATTAACAATCATTTTCAAATACACGGATTGGTAGGACATGTTCACTGTTCAACAACTCAGAGCAGACTGACTGTCCAGAATGACAGTTACAAACTCAATGTTTCCCCACCACAAACTTTCACAAACACTCGGTCCGACCAATCAGAGCAAAGTTAACAGTACGTAATATCAATTGACTAACTAATATACATTAGGGTTTATCAATAATTAACTGCAAGTAATTATTTCATTTTAACAATTATAATATATTTATACAAAACTAATACATAAACTCTAATACCATAAATCATTACTTAATATCTACAACAAGTGCCTTATGTTCATGTAACTACTAGCGCCATCTATCGCTTATAGATGGAAGTTGAACGATTTATGAATATTTTCTTTAAAAATCATTACATTCGGCCATCCGACATCGTGCGATCTCCTGACGCACGATTACAATTTCAATGATAGACTACATTCATATAAATTATGATACTTCATTCAGTTCGACAAGAAAATGAGTTTTACATTCAAATTCATTACATTCGGCTAAGTATTGATTTTAGGTTTGCTTCCGGATCATTAGTTTGTCGTCACGTCATGTGTTTAGAACATTCATCACTAGAAGAATAGTGTTGTAAGGTTTTTTGTCAAAAGCTTTTCTACATGTCTGGGATCATAAAACTTACCATATATAATATATTCCAGTAATTTTATCCTTAAAACTTTTGTTTTTGAATGGATCTATAGATTTTAAAATGAGGTTAATGTAATTTTACCTTCTTATTTGCAATCAGATCTACTAATCTTAATCAGATCACTTATGCTGTAGGTAGTAGCAGGGATTTTACTGGTAACGTAAGTATTCTTTTGCTTGTCTAACTTGGATATTGGAGCTCACCTCATCTCTTAAGCTTTGTAACGTGTTTCGTACTTCGTAATGTCGTCGTAGTCTATCGTTTAAAGTATCCTAGTAGCTTTGTGGCAGTCTTTCTAGTGAATGAATTACCAGAATTAACAAGACTCCATTGAATTTTCCAAGATAGGCATATGTTTCATTGGTGTTCGTTATAAACGTTGAAGTAATTTTATTTTGCTAGGACATTTAAAATAGTGGTAGTCATTTTTACAGCGTTAAGAACAAGGTCAATACCATGACTATCGTAAAAGCTCTTTAGAGTAGATAAAGTATCTAAAAGAAAGCCACGATTGCACTATTATTCGAGATAGTAAACCAATGTAAATATATTTTATAACCAACACTATCAGTCGAAACAATTGGTCAACTTTCTGTAAGTATAAGGTAATTGACCAGCTTTTTGTCCGAGAGTATAGTCTTCGTTATTTACGCACACTGAATTCACGACAACATAATTATACATACTTTGTCATTAGGTTTTTCATCTGGTTCAGCCTTAAGAACTTTGAATCTAGGTCTAATCTTTATAATGTTGATAATCAATTATCAGTCTCAATACTATAAACAGAAACAGAGGATTCGTCTTAGTGTCTGTAGACAGCATGGTATTACGGCTTAAGGTATCGACATACGCGTCCCAGATCTTACACTCTCAATGGTTAACTAAACTCATGAATGTATAGCCACCATATTGCTATACGTTGTGTGGCGTCTTATTTAGTCAGGGTTCATTACATTCACTATTTGAAACCATAATATAAAACAAAACTTAAGCGTTTTGAATAAAAGTGACTCTTCAGCTGGAGAGCCCATGGGCTTAATTGTACCAATATTTCCCCTAAATCTAAGGCCCCAGCATCTGTGTGCAAATTCGTATCAAGTTAAGGTTATAATAATGATGTTTGAATCGCACTGTTTATCAAACTTTATTTTAATTTGGAACATTTAAATTGACCCGCCACTCTAGTGTATGCATTTTAAATCTATTTTCCTCTTAACCGAATTATAACAATGTAATATCTAGCTCAAATTAAATCTTTTGTTGTCATCATTAACTTGGGGACCGACTCCGATTTCAGTCTTGACGATGGTCATGTAATATTATTATTTATCACCTACTTGTAAAATAAATATCATTTAATTGATGTATATCTTTTGCGGTGATGTCTGTGCATAGATTTGTTGATGATATAGTCAGAAAGATTTCACACGATAAAGAAACACACGATAAATACTCTGATATAAGATCCGTCTATACAAATATTTCCAGAATGATGTGAATCTATAGCTGAATTTGGTTGCGCAAGGTAAGTTTTAGAAAATTAAATCAATTTTACTGTTGAACAGTACAAGGTTCTTGTGAAAGGATAACGTACCTTTACAAATTGCAATGGATGGTAACTCAAAATCTTCCCAATCTTTAGACGAGTCTGCATAAACTTTTGACTGACAACTAATACTTCTATATCGGATTCACGCAAAAGACTACATCGCTGTTAAAATCTGTATAATACCCAGTAAAATTGATCATTTTATTTCTACTTGTTTGTAAAGCGTTTGATTGCCATCAATATCCGTATATAAGCACTGATTTGTCATAAAAATATTCACATAAGTTTCACCTTAAGTCGTACCAGCTAACATTTCTGCTTGAAACTGACCATAATTCTGCTCATTAGAAAAACTATTGTTAGTAAAGTTTACCACTTCGTCACTAAATACTACACTTTGATAGGGTTTCGTAACATTTCTATTTTCTTTTGGTAAGCCTTGCAAGTTTTTGAGACAAAATGTATAGTCAGTTTCTGATCCTATTTGCATACAAATCAATTACAAATACTCTTTCTAATCCAACTTAAATACTCTCAAAATTTACTGGAGTGATCGAACTCCCGTATCACATTATTCTAATGTTTTATGTTCAAACTTCGATACTTGTAACGTTTTTCTCTTTGGAAAATCATTTAACCAACATAAGGTACCTCATTGCTTCTTGCGTCGTGGTGGTGTAGTCGACGAAGAGGTTGAATTATAACTTCTGCACTTCCTTCCAGATCGTCTCTTTGCATCATTCCTCTTCGAGTCTGTTTTGTTCGAAACATGAACTATCCGTTTGCTCAATAAGACTGATGGTTTTTCTTCTGTAGTCCTGACGCAATCGGACTCCAAGGCCTCAAAAATAAAAGAAATCAGTGGTTAAAACATTTACATGAATTATAACTTGTACCATTCATTTAGAACTCGCTTTTTTTTTTCAAAAATAAAATCTCAATATAAAAATCTTCTTTCAATTCATTTTATCTATACTTATAATATCTTCATAAGCTATAACAGAATGTTCAATTAAAAGAAACTTATCCAATAAACAGGTCAAAATGATATGAAGCAATAATAAAAAAATGAATATGGAAATAAACTTAATAAATTATTCAATTCATTAACATCATTATTAAGCCAACATAGTCACACTGAAATCACTTAAGTAGGTAAATTCATACGTTACTTACGCTCTTCATGATAATTTCGTCTGCATTGGGCACACTTAACCCGAATCTTTATTGGCTCACTTGGCCTAGTCCAATGTTACATGTGGCCAACTCTAATGGGACACTTGGCCTCAAATGGCGCACTTGGCCTCAAATGGCACACTTGGCCTCAAATGGCACACTTGGCCTCAAATGGCACACTTGGCCTCAAATGGCACACTTGGCCTCAAATGACATACTTGGCCTCAAATGGCACACTTGGCCTCAAATGGCACACTTGGCCTCAAATGGCACACTTGGCCTCAAATGGCGCACTTGGCCTCAAATGGCACACTTGGCCTCAAATGGCACACTTGGCCTCAAATGGCACACTTGGTCTCAAATGGCACATAGCATAATAGCATAATCAGCCTTTTAATGTTCCCACTGCTGGGACTCAGGCCTCCTCTCTAGGAGAGGGAATGGGCCGTAATCCACCACGCGGGCCCAGTGCGGGTTGGTGGATGTCACATGTCTTCGAATGTTTGATTCTAGGACTTGCCGGTTTCCTCACGATGTTTTCCTTCACCGTTTTGAGAGCAGTGGTGATGAAATAAATTACACAAAGTAATGCGCCTGGCTGGGTTTTGAACCCGCGACCTACAACTCGTAAGTCGGGGCCGTTACCACTCGGCCACCACTGCTCAAATGGCACGTTGGTCTCAAATGGCACACTTGGCCTCAAATGGCACACTTGGCCTCAAATGGCACACTTGGCCTCAAATGGCACACTTGGCCTCAAATGGCACACTTGGCCTCAAATGGCACACTTGGCCTCAAATGGCACACATGGACTTATCTAACGGCACACTTGGCCTCATTAAGGCTCGCGTGTCTTCTTCAAAGGCTCGTTTTGGCCTCGTCAAGGCACGTTTTGGCCTCGTCAAGGCACGCTCGGCCTCATCAAGGCACGCTCGGCCTCACCAAAGGCACGCTCGGCCTCACCAAAGGCACGCTCGGCCTCGCCAAAGGCACGCTCGGCCTCACCAAAGGCACGCTCGCCCTCACCAAAGGTACGCTCGGCCTCACCAAAGGCACACTTGGACTCATCAAAGGCAGTCACACATGGGCTGGTGCTGCAAAATGCCATCTAGCAGCTTTGGACTCAGTGGAAAGGCGTGCGAAGAGGCTAATTGGGGATCCAGATTTGGTTAAGTCCAATCTACAAAGCCTCGAGCACAGGCGCAGGGTAGCCAGCCTATCGGTATTTTACAGGTTGCATTGATTGATAGCATGACTTGACTTGACTTGATTCCGCCATCTCCTTTCTACCATCGGACAACCCGACGTACGGCAAGTATCCATCCTTACGTTGTTGAAACTTCAACGGTCCGGACTAAGCGTTTCGCTTCGTCGTTTATACCGCGTACATCGAAGGACTGGAAAACAATTTGCCTGCTGCGGTCTTCCCGTCCAACTATAATTTAGGTGTCTTCAAGGCTAGAGTGAATAGGCTCTTAATAAACTAGTGCGCCTCACCATCAACGATTGCATCGCTGCTCACCATCAGGTGGGATCGCAGTCAAGCACTGGTTTATATGAATTACAAAAAGGGCATACTCGGCCTCATCAAAGCACTGAAATCAAATCAAAGCATTTATTTCAAATAAAACATTTACACACTCCAGACACTCTTGTATTGCCAAGGCAGTCAGTCAGTCAGCAAATTGACGGTAATTGCATATTCCTAAGTGTAGATCTCTATGTGCAAGGAAATCCATTTACACCCTAAATCCACAAACACGGTTTCGTATTTATTTTTCGCTTCTAAATTCAAATTCATTTATTGTTTTTGTGGTGGAAATTCAGTTCATAAAATTATTATTGTAACATACCCATTAGCGGTACAACATTAAAATTTACAATTATATGTCAAAAGGAAAAGAAAATTATCATAGCACACAAAGTAATCCAAGGCAACATAATGACAATTACCGCTATGGAAAATAGGTTAATTATACATAGCAATTGTCTTTTGTCGTAATTTAGCATTATGCATGATCAATTAAAACAAATAAAGAAAAAACAACCCAATTTAAAATATAGGAACTAAAATGAACCACTAGTAGTGAAAGTGTCAGCGATGTCCAGTTTTAACTGTCAGCGTTCGTTTACGAACATATAAGTACCACTCAGTTCACACATTTGAAGGGAACCGAATGATTCAACCCACGCGCCACCATCAGTATGAAAATTGAGTGAGTATAACACTTGTCTAAAATAACATTAGCACTCTTGGAAAAAATATCTCGATCTCATTTAGCTTTAATTTAGGCACACATAACCTAACATTCCTGTTATCACTGCACATATTTGTAGGCTTTTTGTAGGCATGTACCACTTCTGAAATGTGATGAATCATAAACTTCAAGCTTCAATTATATAAATATTTTATTCACTTTGATCAACACAATTTCATATTTATCACTTTATTAACAATCATTTTCAAATACACGGATTGGTAGGACATGTTCACTGTTCAACAACTCAGAGCAGACTGACTGTCCAGAATGACAGTTACAAACTCAATGTTTCCCCACCACAAACTTTCACAAACACTCGGTCCGACCAATCAGAGCAAAGTTAACAGTACGTAATATCAATTGACTAACTAATATACATTAGGGTTTATCAATAATTAACTGCAAGTAATTATTTCATTTTAACAATTATAATATATTTATACAAAACTAATACATAAACTCTAATACCATAAATCATTACTTAATATCTACAACAAGTGCCTTATGTTCATGTAACTACTAGCGCCATCTATCGCTTATAGATGGAAGTTGAACGATTTATGAATATTTTCTTTAAAAATCATTACAGGTTTGTTTCTTTAATTCATAAGTTATTTTTTTAGCTCTTGTACTTGGTCCCTGTATTAGTAAATTTTTATTCGTAATTTGTTTTAAAAAAATTAATGTCAATAACAGTTTTTTTTAGGAGTGTATATGCGCTAAAGTTCACAGAGCCTATGTTCAGGGTCGCCAAGTTACGTCGGCCGTATTGTAAAACTGCTAATGAATGGGATGTCTATTTTTGTTTCAATCACTTTCACCGGGGAAATTTTATCTCACGGATAACTTTTCTTCTCGGGGCGGCTAAAAGACAAATATTTCCAAAACGAAAGCTATTAAACCAAGAACAGAGTTCTTTTGTTAGAAGAAAGTCGTAGGTATACGTTTACTATTGGGTATACGTCATTGATATTACTTGCCCTTTGAAATGCATAGTTTCTACGTTTGAACTCTTATATAAATATAAAAAACAAAACGTTTTGAAAAAACGTTTTTTTTTTTATTAGCTTTCATGGTTATAAATACTGCGATATTACAGAAAATACAAAACACAAAGAAAACAATAAATACCTAATTTCAAAAAAAGAATAACGTACCGTTAATTTAAAGTTTATTTGAACGTATAATTCTAATCTAAAGTTATAACACTTCAAAGCAACCCGTTTTAAAAACGGCAATTTCAGAGGTAAAGAGACCACAGACTAAATTAAAACATTGAGTACTGACTGTTTACGTCTTTTTATTGAAAAATCTATTAATTCGTCGTTCAAAACCTTAGAATATTTAATCCATTGTAAACTGCATAATTAATATTTTGTCTGATTCACCCCTCAGTAAATTTTTGAGATGGCCTAGAGTACTATTAAATAGTTAGGAGTTGCAACAGAATTATCGGCAAGAGGTCAAAGAGCTAGCTTATACCTACCTACGCTTGCATAACTTCTTTGAACATGCTTTTTACTTTTACATCACTTATTACAGTAATTACGCTTAATGATCATTTTGTTTCTCGTTGTCCTCATTGTAAGTCGATTTACTAAGTCACCTCATTAACTGTACAAGATTGGAGATCAGCATTTCTTGTTTGTTTATTGATAGCTTCCTGTTGGCGGGAATTTTGAGATAATATATTTATTTTCGTTTTTTAGTAATGTTCTCTTATTTAATACGCTGTCAGTAAGAATTTATTTAGTTTTAATATTTTTTTGGTATCAGTAGTTTACAGGGATACTCCAATGTTTAATCCATTTGTTTTTATTTTTTGCCAACAAAGACTTCAGCGCCCTCTGCACGGACGCCAGACAAACACCGGTTCGCTGCCCGCCATAAAGTCTCTTTGACCCATTGCGCTAACGTTTGCTGTAAACAATTAGGTGAGTATTTTTATTATAAAATTGCACGAAATTCTTATTTTATTGTGTATTTTGACTGCCGAATTCATTGCCACGACAATATAAATTAATTTATTCCATCGTGTCTTTGAATTTACTGGAATTCATTCGTATTTAGTTAATGTAAGCAGACTCCATTATTAAAGTCGCTTGGCGTTCCTGCATTTACTCGTTGTTTTAGTACTGAATTTCTCTTGAATTACATTCTAAGTTTATATTTTTTTGGAATATTTTTCGACGTTAGTCATTTTGTGATAAGTAACAGTTTATTAACCGACACTTTCAAGTGATGCGGTTAAATAATTAATTCGAATGCTATTAATTAAGAATACTTAACAATACGATCTTATTTTGTTGACATTTTCTTCATTTGTTTTATTTTATGACCAGGTTTAATCTATTTTCAGTTAATGATGCCGATAGTTAACTTTCTCTGTAGTTGTTAAATGTTCGATTCAAGTAGTGGCGTCACATCACAAATATAATGAAGCACATAATGGAGTTGGTCAATTCATTTTTTTTTTTAGTAGAACAGTATAATAATATTCTGGTTATTTGTTGCAGATTTTTTGTCTCTGTAGCTGCTTATAAATAACCGACAATGTCTGATGACGGATCTACTGTCGTAGAGAAGAAAGGACGCGGCAGACCCAAAGCCAATGGAACACAATCAGTCAGTATTTTTTTTTAATTACTGAAGGTCATTGTGCTATCGAAATGCTACTTTATAACAATTTGAGCATGTTTTCTTTTTTATCAGGAGGCTAAGAGTGATACTAAGAAAAGGGGGAGACCACCTGCAGCCACCAGGACTAAGGAATCTACAAAATCATCGGACGATGAACAAGCTCCAGTAGCGAAACGAGGGCGAGGCAGGCCCAAGGGATCTAAGAAAAAGGCGGCTAAAGGAAAGGTACAAAATTCTTTGAAAAACATAGTTTTTTTTATTTATAAGAAATAAACATCTTTCAAATTTTCTTCAATTGTTTTTGCTTCTTTTCGTAGAGTGCACCAGTTGAAGGAAGGGGCCGTGGACGACCGCGCAAGGACCCACCACCTAAAAAAGATGCCGCCTCCACTGAAGAGGAACAGGATGAAGATGAAGACGATGAAGGCTCTGAAGAGCAGTAAAATATGTGTTTTGTTTTCTGACTCAACACTCACTTTAGTGTAATTTGTTTGTCACGATAACTCTTTTTGTGTGTGTTACTGCAATTTACTCATTTTGTTGTAGATCTTTACATTATTGCATTTATATTGGTAAAAGCCTTTTGGATAATATTGCACATGGGGTTATCATGACAGTACAAAATTCTCATCTGAGATTGTCTACCCAAATTTTTATCATGTGAGAAATTAAAGATTATTTCAAATGTAATAGCTGCTTAAGAGACTGTGTGATTACAATGCATTTACTCGAAATATTTAGGAAATTAAAGGTAAATCTCACTTGAATAAATTTGGGATGACTTAGCTCTCCCTAGAAACGTACAACTTTTAAGATTTAATTTGTAAGATCCTTTTTTTGTAGAGTTTATTCAAATAGGTATTTTGTAATCTCTTGATTTGTAATTCATACAACTTTGTAGATTTATTAATTTGACTTTAAAGTCAAGTATTATTTTATATAATAATAAATAAATATTATGTTCACTTTTTACAATAATCTTATTTTTCCCTTATTGTATTTAACATAGATACACTTGGTAACATTTGTGAACGGTGTTATTATTATATCCATATGTGTTCTTGATTGATAAATCACTTGGTATATTGCTGTTCCACAAACTATAGTGTCATGTAGCGGTATGGGTAGTGCCATTTGTATCAACCTTTTTTTTATATTTGGGCAGACTGAACTTGTTTTTATTGACATTTATTGTGTGTATGTGCGTGAATGTACAAGTTTAGAACAAAATATAAATAAATTATGAAATCCATGGGTCTTTTCTCTAATGAGGTTGATATACAAAAAAAAAAACAGGAAACTACATAAGAGATGTTGCAAAATCTATAGGTAGGTAGGTACCCAAAAGCTTTGTAATTGGGTTGATCAAATGTTATATTTGAGAGAAAGCTAGTGGAAGGCTGATGCAAGAATATAGGTAGACGTATCATTAACTCTACGAGCATGAGTCAGGGTATCTCACACCCAGGTAAAATTTAAAAGCAGTGTATATTTTGAAATCCTTGTCTGGCGATTTAGCTCGCTCTGTAGCTGAAGGGCTGAAGGCAGGAGCGTGTGGAACGGAATAGGGCTGTGATCGCAGTGTGGCGCAAAGCACCGGCCGGGATTACTTGCACAAACTTGTCTCGGGTATGTTATACCCTACCTCATTTTTAACGTATTTATTATAGGTAGAGATGTAATCATGAATTTTAACTTTTGTTAGTTTTTTTTTTCTATTATTTTTAGCTTTTAGTTATTTGTCGCTTTTTGTGTACCTATTCTTTGTTGTTCGTTTTAGTTTGTTGTTTTTTTAATGATGAATGATTGACGAACAATTAGGTACATTCAAGAAAATAATAAAAAATATTATTAATTATATTCCCCTACAAATCGAAAAACTGCTCTGTGAGCCCTTACATAGATAAGGGCTCACTGAGCAGATGCCAGGATTGTCCTTAAAAGGATAGAAAAACCAAACATGTTTGGAGCATGCAAAATTTATATGCAAAAATTGTGCTGATCTCAACAGTAAGTACTTTTTTATTTTTATTAATCCTATTATCAATTTAAAAAAAAAATACAAAGTTTTTTCACTAGGAGTATTCATTAAACTTCATGTACAGTCGTGGTACATAGGCGGACTTAATTAATGCCATAAGGCATTCTCCACCAGTCAACCACTGGGTTAAAAAATACAACAATGTGGTAGGTGTACAATAAATAAATAACAGATATTTGAAATAGAATGTAGAAAATAATAAAATACGTTTATATGCTAATATAATAAACTAATAAATACTATGATAAATATGAAATCATTATGATTAAGAGAACTCAAAATATAACAATTATGACGAAGACCGAACGAAGGTTTAGAGGACTCCAAGTAGTAGTTCCGAATTTTACGCTTGAAGGAAAATTTACTTTCAGCTTTTTTTAATGTCAAGGTAAAGCACATTCCAGAGTTTTATGGTAGAGACAGTATAATAATTAGCCATAAACCCAGTACGGTTAGACGGAATATGAAGAAGTACGTTTTTGGATGCTCGAAGGAGAAGGTTGAGATTATGAGAGCTGCCCAATACTTTAAAATATTGTTTCAAGTAATCAGGAATACAGGGATCGTTCTTCCTCTAAGCACGTTGTTGGAGGATACGGGTCTGGGCTATCGGTTGAGAAGAGGTGCACAGGTCCTATCTCACCTGCTTTACATGGATGATCTGAAACTGTTTGTTTGCCCGCAACAATTTGGAACTGATGGAACTACTGAAGGTAACTGAAACTTTCAGTAGTGCCATCAGTGTGGAATTTGGTGTGGACAAATGTGCAGTCATGCATGTAAGGCGAGGGATGATTATAGAATCCGAGGGAATTCAACTCTCGGATTCCATACATCTTAGAACCCTCTCCTCGACCGAAACTTATAAGTATTTGGGTATGTCGGAAGCGTTAGGCATTAACGTCGCCGACATGAAGCAAACGTTGAAGGAGTGCTTCTTTGGTCGCCTAAAGAAGGTGTTAAATAGCCTTCTGTCAGGCGGAAATAAGGTGCGTGCCTTCAACGGTTGGGTCATGCCGGTTTTAATGGACTCAGAGTCCTCAGACCGAACTAGACGCTCTGGATAGGCGGGCCCGTACATTGCTGACCACAAATCGAATGCATCACCCAAGATCATCGATAATGAGACTGTGTATCCCGCGGAAATGTGGTCGAGGCTTTTTAAACGCCTCGACCACACTTGCACAACTGCGAGGTGTGCAGTCTTAGAGAATACTTTCTCCATACCGATGTGGGCATGCACCGAGATGTGGTCGCAGTGGACAAAGGACTCACCCCGTTATCCATGGCTAAAGAGAACTGGCGCAAACCTGTAGTACTTACTTACTACTGATGACCGCAAGGAAGTATGGAAAGGCAAGGAGCTCCATGGACGCTTTTATCGGGCTCTCCACGAGCCTGATGTACATTTCTTGGCGTCCGTGGCCTTGCTACGTTTTAGCAACCTTTTCGGGAAAATTGAAGGTTTTATCTGTGTGATTATGGACGAAGTCATCTTGACGAATAACTACCGGAAATATATAATGAAGGATGGGACGGTTGACGTGTGTCGGGTATGCCACCATCCGGGTGAGTCCATCAGACATATTATCTCTGATTGTTCTCGTTTGGCTAACGGCGAGTATTTACACAGACATAACCAAGTAGCCAGGATTATTCACCAGCAACTTGATTTGAAGTACAACCTAGTGGATTCTGAGGTACCGTATTACAAGTATGTGCTCGACCCAGTTCTCGAAAATGACCATGTCACATTGTACTGGGATCGGTCTATCATTACTGACCGGACTATTGTAGCCAATAAGCCGGATATAGTGGTGATAGACCGATTAGCGCGCCGCGCAATGATAGTCGTTCACGGTTGTCGACATGTGGAATGTAGACTCGGCTATCATTGTGCCGATTGTCGTGACCGCCAATGGCCTCATAGCCAAAAGCTTCGACGACCATCTGTCGAAGCTGTCGTTGGTTGGATCAAGGGCCTGATACAGAAGGCAGTACTCCTTGATACGGCTTGCATTGTGAGGAGGTTCCTATCTCTGGAGCCCTAACCACCGGTAGCTTGGACCCTGCTCCCGACACCGGCGGACTACTATTTTTTATATTTTTTAACTCAGACCAATAAAAAAGTAAATTGCATTATTGGTCTGAGATTTTTAAATGTTTTTTTTTACTGATTTTATTAAAAAATATATTAAAAATGTAATTTATATGTTTATTAACTTCTTGAGTAGCGTAATTAGAGACACAATAGTAAGACAATAGCGCACGACCGCCGGCGTTCGTGCGGGGATCAACAGCTTAAATAAATAAAGTGAATAATAATAAATATAATTTATTTCTCTTATAAAGGTACATTGTAATAAGTTCATTTTACAAATTTTGCCTGAAGGCTAAAAACCTTTGTGAGAGTTGGAATCTGAACTACGTTCGAGACCTGACCTGTATGACAGATCTCCAGGCTCACACCCTTTTTCCTTGTGTGACGCTACATAGACTCTATGTAGCGTAGAAAAAGTCAGGGGGTAGGTCGTATATGGGTCAGACTGACTCATTCTGAATTCAGACGGCAAGATCGGGCTCGGCGACGATTACCTATAGTCTGAATATCGAGTAGTGTAATAAGAGTTGGACCGTTCAGCCCGTAGATTATACATATAAATAGTTCAGCCTGCGCTCGCGTCCCAAAGGAACGGACGTGTGCGTGCGTTCTGTACCTATGTTTTATTCTTATTTAGTGAGCCTTGTTTTGTTTACGTTAACTTTACCACAATGCTTGAAGTAAAGAAAAAAAATATTATTAAACGCCAGATGCCATATGTATGGCAAAAATTCTAAAGATTATTTTAATAAAGAATTACGTTCACAGGGTTTAAAAAAGGTTTATAGGTTAAGTTTTTTGGGTTTTTTTAATTCGAAATGTACAAAAATTTCTTCACGACATCACGACGTTTAAAAAGAAATTAAAATCTACATACACTAAAATATACATATTTTAGAGAGGTAACGTTTATTTTATTTTTTTGTTTGTAGGAGGTAATCTCTGAAAGTACTCGTACTAAAAGCTGCTTTATTCCTGAGTGACATGGCAATATTTCATGTACGCGGGCGAAGCCGCGGGCAAAAGCTAGCACGTATAATTTAAATTAGCAGTCAAGCTGGTTTTAGTAAGTACTACGGCAATATTTTGGGGCTTTGAAAGTGTGCTGGTGCCATTACTACGGCAACGGCCAACGTTGACGTCTTGGGTGCGAATGAGCAAGCCCACGTTTTTCAGACTGGTGAACAGCGAGCTGTCAGCTACTTAGACTCTAAGACAGTCTGAATATCATATGCTGAATAACGCGTAGTCTATTAACGTGTAAGTCTTAAATGTGATTACACCCTTCCAATTTAGGATACAATATAGATTTAGAACGTCGGAAACCATTCTTGTCCTAAATCGGATTCTTCCTTCCTAAATGCGATTTAACTTCCCTGAATTTATGAACGACTAAATATCGGGTCCTAAAGGGGAATGAAACTTTTCCCATACATTGCTGGCATGTATTTTTTTTTCTTTTCGCCAAAAGTGAGATCAAAAATCAATAGCAAAAAGATTTGTCTACCAGCCGAAACCGAACGAAGTTAGGGACTATTTAGTATATTGCTATAGTTTCATAGTTGGTTATCAGGCGTTATTTTTCTTAAATAAAAATACTGTGTCTTATATTTTAAGTTTATCATTGTTAAATATAGTTTTAATTTCGGTTTTTTATGGTGAATAGGCATTAAATAGCGTCAATCACTATCCCAACACTAACGCGTATCTTTTCGATTCGTTTATTACTTATTTTTTACTAGTTTTAGTGATGAAAAATTGCGAGTGTGGAAAATATATAATAGTAATAACCAATTTAATCTATTTTATCAATGGAAACCTCAAAATATTGCGTATTATATTTCCATTTCAGTATAATATAACGAAAATAGTTAACGCCTGACAAACATATACTAGCAATGGTTCTATACGTATCTTCGTTCGGTTACGGTTTAAAGACTTGGTTCTTTTTGCTATTGATTCCTCGTATTAACCACTAACATATAATTAAAGTAAAAAGTAAAACATGCCAATAGTTTGCATTGGCCTTTAGGATGGTGTAATAAGCTCGATAGTCTGTAAATTGTGTACTGAATAATGCGTAGTGTAATAGGCGTTTTATTTCTGTGACATATTGACTGACCGTCCGAAGAGTTCGTTTCTCTTTGGGGGACCTTAGACGATCAGTCTTTTCCATAGAACACTATACTGACCGGTCTCAGGGGGCACATTTTGCAGTATTTTTGACTAAAGCGCCTATTACACTACTCGATATTCAGACAGTCTTAGTCTATGTTTGTCTATTTATCTCATCGTTCTGTTTCATTCTTTTACACGACACGACATTGGCGTAAGTTACTCTTTTTATTGTGTGACGCTACCACAGACGTATAAAGAGTACTCTTTATACGTCTGTGGACGCTACATGGACTACTGAATATCGCGTAGTGTAATAGGCGCTTAACTGTCAATGTAGTAAATTAAACATAACGACATGTAAACTTGCAGTCGGGTAAATAAAAAAACAATTTTTTTTTGCTTTTTAGAGTCAGACAAATAAGCCGTATAGAAAGTTCTTCACTTTATGTTTACCACTGGTTTTTTCTTTTCTGTGACATATTTTTTAATCTGTGGCATCCATATTCCATATGAAATTAAAAAAGTTCTTTTTTTGTGTTGTGGAGACGGTTGCTGACTCCTACTGTCAGCGTCATTCTCGTAAACGGTGTTCGTACGTGCGTTGAAAAATATTTTTGGGATCACTTCCAAAGTTTATGCGATCTTTTGAGTATACAAACTCGAACAGAATATTATAATCAGATGAAATTGTGTGTTTTGTGTACTTATTTACAATTTTTGAGTACTTTTAAGAACTTTAGAAGTGTGTGAAAACCGTGTCGCGCAGTACATTGAAAAGTTGTTGACTAATTTCAAAGTTTTAAAGAGTGATTGTTTTCGTGTATTTGATGATCATCGGTTCGTTGTTATGTGAGGTTGCTGCCGAATTAAAACTTAGGCATTACAACAGGTTAGTTTAGTAAAATACTAGTATTTAAAACTTTTAAAGTAAACTGCACGGAATGCCGTGACACAGGTAGGTTAATCACGTAACGTTATCTGTGTGATTACATTACACATCATAATGATCCGAAAATTACTGTGACTGAATACTATTATTTTATATATTTTACAAAAGCAGGTACCTATAGTTTAGTTTTGATCTTGATGTATTTATTTCAAACGTTTTTATCAATCGGTAATGTAAATAATTAGTTTTCTAGAGAGTTTTAAAAAAATTTGGTTGACTCATAATAAAAGCTGCCCTTCGCAGCTGGAAAGCTATAGTTAATTTAGTTTTTAACTAACTTTATTGTGTTTTTATTACTTAGGCAGAATATAGGTCTAAAGAAACTTTATTCTCAATAAAGATCTTATAAGATTTTTTTTTTCTTTTTAATTAATCTAGCTTAGAAATTAAATTTTAGTATTTTTGTTATTCATTAGTAGATATCTTTATGTATTACACACCCAACAACTTATTGTTAAGATTGATTCAGATAAATCGCATACCTGCTGCAACTGTTTTTACCTAATTTTACCAACTGAATTTTTCTTTATGTTACTAGCAATAGCAATATTATTATTTTTTATCAAATCAGATTGAATTATTTGTATCTCACTTTAAATTATGTAATGCAGCCTAGCATTTAAACAGTCTCTATTATTATTTGGTCTAAAACTATATGAGTTTTGGACATGGAGTTGTAGATATCAGTTTGACATACGTACATACATCCACTGTAAAGGATGCAGGGTAGTAGGCTTAGCCATTTTTTAGAACAATTAATAAAAAGAAGAGAATTAATTGGGCTGAAGAAAAAGATTTGGACGACTGCTGACTAGTAAAGGTTCTCGAGAATTATAAATAAAAATTAGAAATGTTTTGGATTACAAAGAGATTTTGTTAGCGGCAGAAAGGGTGATGGAGGCATGTACTCTGGCTTCATAATGGTTTGGGCCTGTTTTTTGGTTCTGCTGAGTGGGATCTTTTGCAAATAGAATATTTTTTTTATTGATAGGCTCGTGTTTGACCAGCAGGTGAGATAGTACCTGATGGTAAGCGATGATGAGGCTTACAATGGAGCACGCTTGCTTAGAAGTAACCTCTTCACTCTTGACTTAAAGACCCCTAGGTTGTAGCTATCACGAAACACAGACTCTGGCAGGGAATTCCACACCTTAGCTGTACGCATAATTAATGTGTTCCCAAAACGCTTTGTATGTATGGGTGGGATGTCCACCATGTACCAATGGCGGAACGTCTAGTGGTCCGATAATGGAACGGACTTGGTAGAATAAAAAAAAGACTTGCGCTTGATAAAGGTTGAGGAGCTGTTCCGGCGTGAAGTACCGTCTCACCTTAGCTAAGGCCCCAATTTTTTGGCAGCCTGTTGAGCTTTTGCCTCGATGTAAGCGCCGAAATTGGGGGTAGACGACAATGTTACAGCAAGAAGCTCAAGGTTATTTTGTATTTCGGGCTGGTGTCCGCAACTCCACGACTAAAGCGCGTATTTTGCGTACGCGTAAAAGCTCAAGGTTAATATACAAAGGGATGATATAAACTGTTCAGCTGTTTGAGTGTGAAGAAGTAACGAACATACAAACAAACTTTTACCTTGGTATTTAGCCTTTTCTTGATTAAAAACTGTGGTGGGTTAGTAACGGATAGGTACAAACTAAACCCAGAATTGTTTGACCCACCAACTTAATAAGCCATTTTTACCCGACTTCCGAAAAAGGGGGTTGTGGTTGCTTGTATTTTTTTTAATGTTTGTTACTTCAGAACTCCGTCGTTTATGGACCGATTTGCAAATATTTTTTTTCCCTTAGAGGATATGCTTCCAGATTGGAAGCATATTCTCTAAGGGATTTTTTTTTTAAATTTTGCATAATTTGCCACCGTTTCCTTCAATAACTTGCAAAATTTTATAATTGTGAATATGGGGACTATGTGGATTACTTTTTATTTTTTCTTATACGAGCCGTGTCCAGGAGTACCGCTTTCTGAATCAAGCCCTTGATCCAGCCGCCCAACGCGTTGGTCGATAATTCAGTTAAACAAGTAGGCAAAAATGCATTTTCAATATGGCTTGCAACATTGGCCTGGTGACGTTTAGATTCGGGACCATATATATTATGAGTTTTGCTCCTGAGATCAATTTAATAATATACATCTATCCACGAAGTAAATATATTTCGCTTCGTATCTACCTACTCATCCTTCGTAAACTCTGTGTACTTTATTAATTATGTAGTTAACGTTATCAAGATAAGGATTATAATGGCTTAACAAGATGTTATAATTCCAATGGGTCAGATAATGCTGGGACAGTCTGTACTAATGTACGAGGGTCATTCAATAAATACTTAGCCTACAAAAAGTAAACGAAAAATTTGGAAAAGTGGCAATTTATTTTTCAACATAGTCTCCTTTTAGTTCGATACACTTAGCCCAGCGATGCTTCAACTTTTTTAACCCGTCGGAAAAATAATTTTTGTCAAACTCTGCAAAATAGGCCTCCGTGGCGGCGATGACCTCCTCATTCGATCCATATTTATTCCCGGCGAGTGATTTTTTCAGATTAGGAAACAGAAAGAAGTCACAAGGGGCCAAATCTGGAGAATACGGTGGATGGGGCAGCAATTCGTAGCGTAATTCGACCAATTTGGCCATGGCAGCGGCAGACGTGTGAACCGGTGCGTTGTCGTGGTGAAACAGCACTTTTTTCTTCGCCAGATGTGGTCGTTTTTTCTTTAATTCGGCGTCGAATCGGCCCAACAAATCGGCATAGTAAAGCCCTGTAATTGGTTTACCCTTCTCGAGGTAATCGATGTAGATCACACCTTGTGAATCCCAGAAAACGGTGGCCATAACTTTTCCGGCCGATTTTACAGTTTTCGCCTTCTTTGGAGCACGTTCCCCGGTCTGGATCCATTGTTTTGATTGCTCCTTGGTCTCTGGTGTGTACCAGTGGATCCAGGTTTCATCGACGGTCACAAAACGACGCAAAAACTCCGCTGGATTCCGCTTAAACAGCGCCAAACACGTCTCCGATGTGGTCTCACGGTTGCGCTTGTTTTCTGGTGTGAGTAAACGCGGCACCCATCGCGCCGACAGCTTTCTCATGCCGAGTTCCTCGTAAAGAATATGATGCACTGTTCCTTCTGAAATGCCTACAGTCTCAGCTAGCTCCCGAACCTTCAATCGGCGATCTGCCAATACGAAATCATGGATTTTTTAAATGTTTTCCTCCGTAGCAGCTGTTTTCGGTGCACCTGGACGTGGTTCATAAAAAACCGACGTACGGCCACGTGCAAACTCGTTGAATCAATTCTTGACGGTGGCCATCGATGGAGAAGAGTCACCGTACACAGCATCCAAGCGCTCTTTGATTTCGATGCGCGTTCTCCCTTCCAAAAATAGGAATCGAATCACCGAACGATATTGCTCTTTTTCCATTTTTGTAAAACCGATCGACACGTTCGCTTCCATAAGTTGTCAAATTAAAACAAATGAAGGGATTGGAATGAAAATTTGAAAAAAGAATTAAAAAAGAATGTGCTACACTGTGGTAAAACTCTTTTGAAACTACAGCGCCCTCTGGCGATGAGGCTACTGAGGCTAGGTACTTATTGAATGCACCTCGTAAAAAGTTTGAATTCTGGGTATAATTTTAAGGAATAGATAAACGTAGTTAGATACACCTTTCCAATAGATGCAGATGTCAAGTATATGTTGCAGATTTTACTAAAATCAAAACAAAATACTGTATAGAAAAATAACTTCCAAGGAACTAGTTTTTTAACCTCTTGGTTTGCAGTAATATAATAAGAATTTGTATTTTTTCATGTGCCACACCACCAAAGTAACTGAAAAGTTTGAGTCTACATAATTTCACAATACAATACATAACTATTATTAGTTATTGGTCTGAAATTCACTGTCATCAAACGTCAGTTTAGGGTGTTTTATGTGGGTTGCCGGATTATTCGAAACAGTTATCGCGGCCCTAGAACGCAAGGGAAGGGCAACTGAACGATAAGTGTTTTAGTCAGTAAAATCCTGGCATTCCGTCTCGCTAGACCCAGAGCGGGAGCTGAAGTTACTTGATGATTTATCACCTCAAAAAAAAAGGTTTGCGTTACGGGGATTTTAACTAATATTATTGGTCGATAAGTCGATTCCTGTACTTACATTACCGCTCTGCTCCGCTGCAGTGGCAGAACGAACCCATAAACTGAGAACTTTGATAGTGGTGATGTGCGATCAGGAGACCACTAATTGCAGTTTAATGAGAAAAGTTAATTTTACGTGAACGTACCTACTTTACTTACGTTTTGTTTTTAACCGACTTCAAAAAGGAGAAGGTTCTATGTTCGGTTGAATGTATTTTTTTTTCATTGAAAGGTTATGCTTCCGAGTTGATCCCATAGAAATATTGTTATGATCTGATCATGAACTTCGAAGATGTGGAACAGAACTCACTAACCGTGTTTGGGATTATTAGAATTGTCATGTTATGCACTCTGGCTATAAGGTTTTAAGTTTGGCTGAGGGGTACTTTTTAGTGGTGGTACCATAACTAAAAATAGTAAAATAAAAACTTTTTACAAAAAAAAAAATACAACCGACTTCAAAGTAAAAAAAAAACACTGAAAAGCGCAAAATAACTTTAATTTCGTGTCGGTGTACAAATTTATTATAGAAACACCGACTTCCAAAATTAAAGTTATTTTGAGCTTTTCAGTGTTTTATTTTACTTTGAAGTCGGTTGTATTTTTTTTTGTAAAAAAAAAATTATAGTAAGATATAGCAATGTTAGTGTTATGATAGTTATTATTAATGAAAATCTTTCCTTGGGGATATGAAAGACTCCCAATACGATGACGGTTCCTGATGAACAATCGTGACACGTGCTGTGATTGTACGCAGACCTATGCCGCACATCGTCGACCACGAGTGTCGAGTCCCTATTGACTATAATGCTTTGCATACGAGACTTCCATTTTAATTAGCTTTGTATGGGTTTATGCGGTCGGTACGTACTTATGACACAACCTTCGTATGTAATATCATCACGTTAATATAATAAATAAAGGCAGGAATTATTCATCTTATTGATTCACATTTTCGTTTCGAAATTCTTATACCAGACTAGGCTGCAAAATTATCCTAAAGAATCATCGCGGCCTTCAAATATAAAGGGCAACTAAAGGAACAGAATACGAATAGGTTTTATTCAATAAAGTCTGACACTCGCTTTCGCTCCGTCCAGAACGGGAACAGAAGTTATTTAAGTACCTATTTTCCATTCAATAAAACAGTTCCTACATTAGTGTGGTCTATTGTATACCGGGTGTAACCTTTTCGTTCGGTTCCGTTCGTTATTAAAAAATATAATAAATTTATTATAGATAGTTTAAATTGACAAAACAGCTTGACATGTAAAAGTGTAAATTATATTTAATTCATGAATTATCAATAAAATAACCATAAGATGCTTATCGTATTAATTTCTTGATTATACATTTCAACAATGACAGTTTGGCAATCATCAAATAGTGTATAGACTATGGATAAAGTCTTATCTAAGTATTTTGTTGGTAAAGAATAGATGAACCATTCTGTACGTCTATACCACCCGGTCGTTGCCTCAATGACTCACTGATGCACGCGCTGAGTAGCGCCGTGTTGAATACAATCATTGCGAACGAATTCAGGTACGAATTTTGATACCGCATTTTTTACTCGCAAGTCACAACATCATCTTTCAGCATTCCTGAGAATCGAATCTGATTTATAGTTTTGCCCTAAGCTAAAAGCAATACAGCTAATTAATTCCTTTTTATAAATATCATCATAATTTCAGCCGAAAGACGTCCACCGTTGGACATAGGCCTCCTCCAAGCGTCGCCGACAACTTGTCCTGTGCACCTTGCATCCATCGGATTGCTGCGACCCTGACCAGGTCATCGGTCCACCTTGTGGGAGGCCTTCCAACGCTGCGTCTTCCGGTACGCGGTCGCCAGTCCAAAAACTTTCGTCCCCATCGACCATTTGTTCTGCGTGCAATGTGCGTTGCCCATTGCCACTTAAGTTTGGCGATTTTTCGAGCTATGTCAGTAACCTTGGTTCTACTGCGGATATCTTCATTTCTGATGTGATCACGCAAGGAAACTCCGAGCATAGCTCTTTCCATTGCCCTTTGGGTGACTTTAAGTCTTCTTATGAGGCCCATTGTAAGCGACCACGTTTCGGAGCCATATGTCATTACTGGCAACAGGCACTGGTCATAGACTTTCGTCTTGAGACACTGTGGTATATTGGACGAGAAGATACCGTGGAGCTTCCCGAACGCTGCCCAGCCGAGTCGGATTCGACGATTGACCTCTTTCTCGAAGTTAGACCTACCCAACTGGACCGTCTGTCCCAGGTAAACGTAGTCGTCCACAACTTCGAGTGTAGAGTCTCCGATCTTGGTAGAAGTGAGTGCTACATGGATGTTAACCATGACTGGATTGTCCATGTTCATTTTAAGTCCCACTTTTTCGGAAGCTCTACTGAGTTCACCGAACATTGTACTGAGCTCCTCCATAGTCTCAGCCATGACTACTATGTCGTCGGCAAACTGAAGGTGAGTGATGTACTCGCCATTGACATTAATGCCTAGCCCTCACCATTTCAGAACCTTAAAGGCATCTTCCATTGCGGCCGTGAACAGTTTCGGAGAAATGACGTCTCCCTGCCTCACACCTCGCTGCAAGAGGATAAGTTTCGAGGTCTGGTTCTGAAGTCGGACTGACATGGTGGCGTTTTTGTACAAACACTTCAGCACTTCAATGTACCGATAGTCAATCTGGCACCGTTGGAGTAACTGCAGTACAGCCCAGATCTCGATCGAATCAGGCTTTCTTGTAGTCCACAAACGCTAAGCAGAGATAGCTGATTATACTCCTCAGTCTTCTGTATAACCTGCTGCAGCTTATGTATGTGGTCCACGGTGCTAAAGTCTTTTCGGAATCCAGCTTGTTCGGTAGGCTGAAAGCCGTCGAACCTGCGCGCGAGACGGTTTGTGATGACTTTGGAAAACAGCTTGTAGACATGGCGCAGAAGTGAGATGGGCCTATAATTCTTAAGCAGGGCATTGACTATTAATATTATTAATTCCGTCCTCACCCGACGCCTTGTTGTTTTTCAGCTGCTTCAGAGCCATCCTAATCTCGTACAGGCTGACGTTCGGGATATCTTCGGTATAGTGTCGAGTTAATCTAGCTCTTGGTTCATTTGCTAGATTTGCAGCGAGTTTAGCGATAGACGTTTATGACTGTCCATAAAAGGCCTCGATCTCTCCCAGAAGCTCAGATTTGACGGGTATGGCTCTGCCATCGTCGGTCTTCAGTTTTGTTAGCTAGCTCTGTCCAATAGACAGATCTCGTGCGAATACTTTGGAGCCCTTAGTTCGCTCAATCACGTCTTTAATCCTCTCGGTATTAAAGCCGCGAAGGTCGCGTTTCAGAGATTTCGAGATCCGTCTATTACGCTGCCGGTATCTGCACGTATCGTCTGAAGACTGCAGAATCATCTCATGCCTCTTCCTCATAAGCTCGATGGTCGGATCAGAGATCACTTCCAGTTTTCACCGCATTGATCACAGAGACATCATTGAATATTTGCCTCTTCGTCGACAGGATGTAGTCAATCTCATTTCTAGTTGCACCGTCTGGACTTTGCCAGACCCACTTTCTATGCTCACACTTTCTGAAGAAGGAGTTCATCATGTAGAGATCCTTCTTTTACATAAAACTAGCCAGTAGGTGTCCCCGGCGGGTCCGACGTTCAAATCCAAATTGCCTCACTCGCAGCTTGTCACCGTCTCGTTTGCCCAGTTTCGCGTTAAAGTCCCCCATGACTACGGTGAAATGAGTCTTATAACCATGCTTCGTCGTTGGGGTGTGTCGAGGTCGGGGCATAAACCTGAATGACCTTCAGCGAATATCTTGATGATATTCTGAGTATAAGGCACGCCACACTCGATCGTCACCATATTGTTCACAAGGGACTTGTGGACGAAAAACCCGACACCACCCTGGGACTGCTAGTCACCCTCCCGAAAATAAATCGTGTGCCCTGTCTTCGGACTTCAGATAATCCTACAATACTCCATCGTAACCCGCTCAATACCTCCTCAAATTCGGTGATCTTCTCATCAGTCCGCAGTTTATAAATATATATATATATATATATTTATGTAATAGAGATCAGATTTTTTGTCAACATTGGTGACATTTTTTGTAACATTTGTACAGGTACCTAACTCATTGTTTAACCCATACGGATAACGCTTTTCTCAATTCCGACATCCGGAATTATACAGGGTAAAAGACCCAACTTTGTTGAAGAATTAAATACTGTTGTATACAGGGTGTAAAACAAAAAAAAATAGTTTTGGGTGGAGACTTACAAAATTCAAGTAAACCAGCCCTGAAAGTCGTGTACTAACGTACAAGATACAGTAGATTTAATGAAAATTTAATGGAAGCAATACTCTCAACTGCCCTAGAGTGATTCCACAATCTTCCCTCTTGCTATTTCTGCTACACACGACGCAAAAATATTTTTTTTATGGTACACAACGGCGACATAAACTACCTAATATCATACTGTAGAAACGGAATTCGCATTTTTATTTGCGCAATGGTTTGTAATTATGAGTTGTCGTCATGTCGCTCTATGATATTGTGACTGTCTCGCTATTATTTCGGTTTCGCTTCACAATTGTGGCAATTGATACCGTAACTGTACAGATGGATGGCCTCGTTGCACTTGTATCATTTTGTCAAACGAAACACATTTTTCAAATGGGTCATTTGTTTCAGATAGCATGACGTAGACTACTCTAGCCAGCTTGCTGTCCAGCCAATCGTCTAACGAGTGCATTGTATCGAAGTAAGTTTCCCTTGTTTCACTGTTTGGTCTTGGCCACATATTGCTTGTACAGCATTCTGTAGATAGAAAGCGTTAACCAGCTATGTTAAATACCATTGCGTTCGGCAGTAGGTCACAGCTATGGTCGACGTCCTGAATTTTTAAGTATTCCATTAAGGCGTTGCTTGCGCCTCCGTCTCAGTTTGTGTGCGCTTTTCACTCGTTGATTGCGTCTTTATACGTTCTCCTGGCGGTTTTCACCACAAGGGCCGCTGTATCAACGCAGTAAATGCGCCGCTCGCTGCACCCGCCCCGGAGCCTTGCTGTCTCGCTTTAAACATTTAAACCGTGTTGTGCTAGCACAACTAAACTCCTTGCTTCGTCCTTCATACACACGTTGCCTAGAACTTTTATTTTAAAATTACTAAAGTTTTTGATTTAAAACTGGTGTTGTACTTCGTTTAGGTAATGATAAATGGTTTCATTGATTCCAAAATATGCAAATTGTATGCGCTTCACTCTCTAAATTCACGAGTTTCCGCTAATTCCGACACTGACTAATAGACCCTTCATAACTTACTGAGATCTGCGCGTGTAAACAAAGTATGTATTGCATATGTTTGCTCCAGTTGGTGAATATATTTAGGTTCTGTTTGTTTACAACTTTCATTGCATCCGGTCCGAAATATAGGTAAGTATACCTATATTTGTGTAATTTTCGCTCTCTGGAAAGCAAGTTAAAATTAGTTGTTTGCATACGATATCAAGTCATTCATCACTTACGAAATATTCATAAGACACTAGACAATCTTCATTTGAGAGTTACAAGTAAGCATTTTGGAGACCTTTGAATAAGGCTTACGCTTATTGTAAGGACCTTAAGATTATGATATATGATAGAAAACTTATCGCAAGTGCGCATCTATTAGATGTGATGTTGGTCAGCAATGAAGTAGCTAGTTTTCTAAGCTCGGTTCAAACTTTCACGTCTACTTCTCGCAATAAATGCCATTTAACTACTTAGAACCAGTTTTTTTTTTCACCGTGCGCCATCGAGGCTTTAGTTTGTTCCTTCGGATCATGTTGCATTCTGTGCTGCTGAGGTTACGCTCTGACTGACGTGTGACGCTGGACACGCCGGAAAGTTAGCGACAAACTACGGTCGGCTTAATGCGGATGTCGAGCACCCGTTTGCGGTACTATTTCGCGACGACAATCGACTTTATTAAAAGATGAAGAGTAACCTATGCGAACAAAAGTGCTAGCGCAACTAAAATCTGATACTCTTGCGGATACCATAGATATTTTTAATAGCGCTCGTTTGTATGAAGCACGTCTGAATTGAAAATATGCGTCTGATTGTCTTGCACGTTACTTAATTACATATTGGTGCGTCGTGTGGGAGGAACAATGACCTTAGGGCGCTCGAACAAGGGGGGCGGCTCCGCACTAGGATTGGCGCAGCACCGCGTCAGCAGCAGAGCCGATTGCTTCTAATTTAATTAGGTTGCAAGTGGAACGCGCCTGGCTCACGCAGCCTGCCCTCTTTACACACTCTCACTAAACCGCTGCTTTACATAACAAATATTTGATTCGTAGAAATTGAAAAGAAAAACGTGTTTTCTATTTGAGCATGATAATGGAGAAAAACTTGCTAGCAGCTGTTTGGCCGTTAAAATATAAACAACCCCTTGTATGGTAAAACTATGTTACATGCAAAAATTACACTAAGTACATACTTTATCACAGACTTAACTGCAAGTTGTATTTAACCTTTCATGCAGGGAGTTTGAGAATGCCCGTTTGGAGTAAAAAATGTTTCAGTTATTTAATGGTGGACGGTAGGTATCGTATCGATCCTCGGGTTTTATCGGAGTTCTTAATTTAGCACACATTTCAACATTACACCGAATCAAACGTTATATTATGTCAGTGCTGTGCTGCATATGAGATGTTTTCACGTTACAAATACCCAAATTATACATACATTTAACACTGAATTGGTACTATTGACTTGCAAAACTGATTTAGTAAACAATAGCTTGTAATGGCATTTCGCTTTGTCTGAACATCAATGGCGCAACTGTAGTATTGTTTCAGATTATCTTTTAAATCGGTTTACCTTTTCGACTGTTGAAATCATAATTAAGTATCAAAAACTGCAATTCAATCCAGATATTTGAAAAATAACTTATTCGTTCGTTGTACGTAGAGTAGGTAGAGCGATGTCGATAAAATTGGGGCTACATGGCATTTTTCGTGTCAGGTTCGCTATTGCGAGAACCTGCGTGAGGTGAATCGGTTCCCTTGGCAAGCACACTCGGTGCCAGGCTCCACCGACCCCATGTATAGTATACGTACCGGAGGTCGATATAGCTAGATATATGTCAACTGGCATTGTATACCGGAACAGACATTCCGCGAACAACTAGTTACGATGACGTTTCACTAAACATCGATATCTTACAATCGCATGCTCGGAGATCCCGTTTTCGTTGAGAGTGAACGCGTCGGCCGGTCACGGTCATTTGTTGGAGCGCGAATGCCGATGAAGTCCGTGGCGTCACACTTTTCTTTCTCCTCGTCGGTGGCTGGCGTGGCGGCCGAGACCGGCTGGTCGCATGCCAACATGCTGACGAGCCCTCTCTCTCGCACTTTCCGTAGTATTGCCCTACTATCACTTCGCCAATGAACGACACCAAATACTACGTTATTTGATATTTCTTTCACTAAAAATAATGTTGTTTACCATGACTATTCTCAATTACTACGGTCTGTTACATGAGACGTTCTTTTTTCTATCGACAATCGCTTGTCCCCTCGGAAAATAATGTAAATATTTTATTTATTTACGCTTGAAATTTTTAAGTTTCTCAATTTTCTTTTAAATTTAGTAAAACTAGCAGCTGCCAGCAGCTTCGCCCGCGTGATAGTAGAAAATCCTATGTGCTATTCCAGTGTATGGTGTGTGTACCCGTATACCAAGTTTTATTGAAATCCATTTAACTGTTCAAGCGTGAAGAAGTAACAAACATACACACACACACACCAACTTTCGCCTTTAAAACATTGGTCTGGTTTATCGTTTGTGTGATACAAGGGCTTTAAATTGCTTAAGAGCTTTTTTTCTTTGCGTGACAGGTGACGAAATACATCTTCGTCACACTTTTTTTGTACTGGTTACATTTTTTTACTAATACAGCTCCGTACAATACCTACTGGATCAGCATAATCCAAGTGCCCCGTTGCACTGCGTATGTGCTACGCAACATACATGGGTAAAATTTTTAAATATATTTTCTTAGCTTTACAGTCGAAAATTGCATGCATCTTTCATGTTTCTATCTCCAATAGTTCGAGCTGTGTATTGTTTTGTCAATATGAGTCCTATGAACATTTACGGAATGTAAAGATTTTTGACACTTTTTAGTAAATGTTTACTTGCAGTGCATTACTTTTTCGAATACGAAGTTTTACGACCTATTCACATTCTTGTTATTATTACAATTCAAAAAGGTGATTAGATGAATAGATTTTTGGGTAATAATTGCATTTTGTGTCTGGCATAAAGTCGCGCATTACGTAGCCACCTTTATGTAATAAATAAATACGATAACCCACATAGTTGTAACTCGACTCTAGAATTAAGTCACGTCGCGGTAATAAGGAATGTTCGTGTATGGAGCAGGTGTACATACGCTCAGAGCAGCGTTAGTCAATGCAATGCCCAATATTATTGCTCAAGAGCTTGAACCTCACGAACTCGATAAATATTCCTTAGCGAACATTTTCTGACCGTCAATTACGTAGTAATCATGTTTTATTTTATAACTGTATGCTTGATGATGTATGCGACAGTTTGTTTAAGTATTATTATAATAAGTAGCCCTTGGTTGGAAGGTCTTCGGGTTAGAGCTTAGCGGCTCTACTTGCCGGTACGAGTACTTGACGAGTCTCGCGTGCCTTCTATGTGAGTCATACTAATGCCTTAGCTTGTGCTTTCGCATTCCGTTTATTAAATACAATAACATGCAGTCTTTATTCTAGCATTTTTAATTATTTAGCGACTACTGAATAAGGTAGTTTTAATTTAAGGTTTACCTAATACAGTTTGGTGAGTACTTATTTTATTATAAAATGATGATATTTTATTTATAATCTCAATTATTGTTAGAAATGAACGACATGTAGTAGTGTTAGCCAGGGTCAGAGCATCAACAGATCGTTTCTAAAATTGCTTTGATGAATCAGAAGCCTGTAACTAACTGTATGGAGTGGAACGATTTATTTGTTTCTTAGTCATGCATATAAGGGTTTTTCCAATAACGTTTTGGAGACTGAACAAGAAGCCCACTAAAAGAAGCATCCAAAAATTGTCTGAAACCATTTTAACTGATCGTTTGCCCACTGCGACACTTTAATTGGACTTAGTATAGTGAACTAGCGGCTTGACATCAGTCACTCTTCGTTGATCTAAAAACTCGTTGTCCATTTGCAACGAGGGCAGCGATGATACAAAAGCCGGTTTTGAAATGTTTAGCCGTGCTCAAGATAAGGAGCGTCGAGTGACGTCTCGAGCACACCGAAGCGAGCAAATGCGACTATGTGGATTGTGAAGATGAACTTAAATCGCCGTCAATTAGTATTGTTGCGTG
This sequence comes from Mythimna impura, assembly GCA_905147345.3. Classification (NCBI taxonomy): domain Eukaryota; kingdom Metazoa; phylum Arthropoda; class Insecta; order Lepidoptera; family Noctuidae; genus Mythimna; species Mythimna impura. The sequence continues at coordinate 10,843,064 of LR990343.1, read as the reverse complement.
ACAGGCTAACAGTACTGTCGCATTACATAACAGACATGGGAGCATTCACATAAGCGGGCCAAGTTCTCAGGCCCGCCCGCACACCGTCGCGATCATCAGCGACTCGCAGACACTCGAGTTTCACGATTCCCGTAATCGGAATTACTCGGTGCACGCAATTACCCTGATAGCGCATCCTCATTTTGTCAAATGCTGTCTTTACCGCTAGAGAAAACATGCATCAGAAGAATAATGCTGATTGTTACGGATTTATTTTAGATAGCGATGCTGATGAGGCTTGAGGTAATTATTAGGTAATGATTTAAACACTTAGTGAAACAGAAAGTGTTAATGCGTATCCGAATACCTGACAAATGGTCGATGATTTTTGAGTGGCTTCTTCTTTATTATAACCATTTATTTCATTAACCGACTTCAAAAAGGAGGAGGTTATATGTTCGGTTGAATGTATGTTTTTTATTTTTTTTTTTTATGTATGTTCACCGATTTCTCGGTCAATTGTGGACCGATTTTGAAATTTTTTTTTTTGATTGAAAGGTTATACTTCCAAGTTGGTCCCATAGAAATATTGTTATGATCTGATCATGAACTTCGTAGATATGGAACAGAACTCCTCATGGGATCACAGCAGAACTGTCGTAACAAGTAAAATTGCTTTGTTTATACGTGCAGTCGATGACTGACTGAAAGAAGAGGGGTAATATATCGAACTGATCTGATGATTAAGCCTGAATTTAGGCACCGGAACTCTGTAATAAATTAATTTAATCTAACCGTGTTTGGTATTATTAGAATTGTCATAAGATGCAGATGGCTGAGGGGTACTTTTTAGTGATGGTACCATAACTAAAAAGTGAAAAATAAAAAACTTTTTACAAAAAAAATACAACCGACTTCAATGTAAAAAAACACTGAAAAGTGCAAAATAACTTTAATTTCGGAAGTCGGTGTTAAATAACGAAGACACAAAACTATTATAGAAACACCGACTTCCGAAATTAAAGTTATTTTGCACTTTTCAGTGTTTTTTTACATTGAAGTCGGTTGTATTTTTTTTGTAAAAAGTTTTTTATTTTTAAGTTTTTTTTTTGTTACTTTATGACTGTAATTACTAATTTTTATATGTAATAACTACAAAAATATTATAAAAATATACTTGATTACCGTTAGGGCTGGCAAGTGCACAACGGTGCTTAACAAATACGTGTTGTCGCGTCGCGGATAGGTCCACTTGTTCCGCCCCTATGCACTTGCCGCGGGGGTCGATATGCCCATGGTTTTTGCACCCGCTTTATTTTAATTCCACGCGTTCCCACGCTGCACTTAAACAGAATTAACCTGTTCAATGAAAACTAGAATGTTTATGTTTACTCATAAATTACGCTGGTGTGCTGCTTCTTGCAGATTCGCATGCCACATTGTTAGGTGTTAGTAACGTCCTGGAATTAATGTTTATTATTATTTATGGATTTAGTTCACAGTGCGAAAATATTTTGCTACGGTAATTCTCAAACATGCATGCACTGAAAGTATAACCTGGAACTAGTTTATGTCTGCAAGTATTTGATTAACATCGATAGACTCGAGCCAAGTTAATAACCCTTGTACTTTATCGTATGGCAGACAATTCGGCAGATCACCTCCTGGTGAGCCGCAGGAAGAGGCAAGGTCGGCGTCCAAGCGTGAAGTTCCGGCACCATAGACGACTGCTTTGTGTTTATGATACTCAATTCGTACTTAGCTAAAAAATATTATCGGAAATATTCGAAGTTTTTTTTCGCGTTACACCTAAACTTGGAAGTTTCTTTGCATGCACACAATGTATAATATTCTTGTCGTCGAGCGAGGTTGGTTATTAATATTTGGAAAGTTTTACGTTGCCTGAGTAACAGTTGTCGATGCGTGTTTATTTTTTTTCAAGTCAACGATCTGTTTTGAATGGGCCGCAGTTCCTCGCTCTGGCCAAGTGTAGACATGTAGTACCTCGTACGTTGCATTCAGCCAAAGCGGAAGCGAGGCGAACCATAACAACGTTGACGGCTGTTTCGGTTTCTGACAGTTAACACTAATAAACTGGTTCAGATGAAAACTGAGATGAAATAGGAACATGTTTCTGTGTAATTCTAAACTTAAGCGAACACCGGTTATGTTGTTAGTTACTGTTATAGGGCTGCCTAGAAAAATAAGCATATTGTTGGAGTAGTGGTAGTAGTAGGTACGTGTATCGAGAAAAAGGTATTGTACGTGTTAAGGTCTTTTTTACATAGCATGGGAAGGATGACAGTAGGACAAAAATATGCATCTTTAAGATGAGAGAAAAGGAAAGGTAGCTACATTGTATCAATCCGACAGCTGTCACCCGCACCATCATATTATAGCAATTGTAGTGTAGTGACTTAAATTTAATTTTTCTAGGATAGGCTCTTTTCATAACAGTATAGGGCTAATACAGGACGTGACTGTTGCTCATTGCTTAAGCTGTTGATACCCGCATTAAGGCCGGCGTTCACGCGCCATTGTCCTACTATTGTGTCTCTAATTACGCACTCAAAAGGTTAAGATTCTAATTAAGTGACCTAGCTTAATATTTTACAAACTTATTGCTACAAAAACTAAATTTCGCAAATTGACAGCCCTAATTACATCTTTTAAACAATAATGCCTGTTATATCAGCTAAAGCAAAAGCTAAAACAAACAAAATATTTTTTTTTTAGGCGGTTAAATTATCTAATGACATCCCCCGCTCTTGCATTACTGCTTCGCAGAAGGAGGCGACCGCCTGCCACTCCTCCTCGCTCCGGACCATGGCCTGTACCAAGGCCCGGCGCGAGAGATCGTTGCTGCCGAACGCCCTCACGAGGACACGGCGGTGCTCTACCCAAGCGGGGCATACCTCTACCGTATGCTCCACCGTGTCCTCCGGGCGGTCCACACAAAGGTGACATTGTGTGGACCACGGACACGGTCGGCCCGGGCGTTTCTTCCGCACGAATCCGGTGCAGGAATCTCCCGAACCGATCATGTCCGGTGAGAACCAGCGTCATGCGGAAGAAACCGTGTTGTCTTTCCAGCCACTCTTCAAAGAGGGGACTTACCGCCATAATTATGGCATGCCCAGCACTGGGTTGCGGTCAACAACAACAGTCGCTGTCGCCATTCCACCATGAGATCCCGCCGGAACTCTGTCCGCCATGCCGCGACTTGGCGCGGCACCGGAGTTTCGCCCCGGCGTTGCATCTCCACGAGCAGATTGTTCATGCGTGCAGGGACTGTTGCCTCCAAATCCCACGGTGGTAGGCCAGCATGGAGGCTCGTCGCTTCGCGGGAAATCGTGCGGTATCCTCGCACCATCCGGATGGCCATGACCCTCTGGCTTGTGTTCAGCTTGGCCGCCGGTCGCTTTCGTAGCGATGGCGCCCATACCGGCGCTCCATAAAGGGCCATGGACCGAACGATTCCTGCATTGAGCCTCCGACGGGAGGCGTCTGGACCCTCTAGGTTGGGCAGGAGCCGCTTGAGGGCAGCCCCGGTCCGATCCGGTTTGGGAGTCAGACGTCGGAAATGCTCCTCGAAATTCCATCGGCTGACGAGGACGAGTCCCAGCAGTTTTACCCGCGCGGAGACCTTATTTGGTAAAGGAATAAATCTGATAATTGACGAAGGTATCCTACGTCTTAACTGTAGGTACGTAGGTACTTTTTTATTAGACGGTTTTTGAAATGTTACACACACAGGTGCAGCGGAGCTCTGCCAAAGAATGCAATGGTAGTTGCTGCGGGTAGTTGAAAAAATTTGACCCACAGGCACAAAATAAGAAATAGCCACAGGTTGTTTGTTAAAAATCACACGTTTGCTTACCTTTTTAGGAGAGATAAAAACGGGCATTGGTGGTCGATCGTTTCATGACCGCCGGGGCCATATGTTTACGATATAAATACCTACAGTGATGCGTGCCTGTACCGGCTCTTGATGAATGCCAGAAACCGCCCACAACGACTAGGTATTTTTTATAGAAACTCTAAATAATAAAAAAATGCATTATTAGATTTTTTACTAAACGTAGATTCAATTAACAGTAATCGCCAATTAACGCGATATCTTTTTCGTAATAGAAAGTTACCTGACAACCTTAGCCGCATGACCTAGATTCATGATCACCACTGAATGGTTACCATAGTCACTGTTTGTTTGATTCAATACTAATGTTTACTACACATAAACGAAATGCGTTGCTGAACCAGTCTAGTCGGCGTATTGTGTACGTAAGATTGTTACATTAAACGTTACATCAATCAAAACAGCGGAAAGAGTATGTATGACGCATGATCGGAACTGCACTATTACCTGAACTATTGTGCTTTTCAGAAAGCGTATAGCTCAACTGATGACTTTAGCGCCTTGCGCGGTTGTGTTTGAGGCTTGTACCTACATGTGTTCTATATCTATGAAGGTGCCATATTTATTTAACAAATTATCGCTGTCAGAACATTGATAACAGCGACTTGTTTGGGTGCGGCTAATTGTTCGCATTCCTATTTCTGGTGATACAATAAAACCAATCAGAAGAGTTTTTAGGTGTTTTTATACCTGCGTATAAATAAAATTGAAGTGTCTTTTTGTAATATCAAGATAACACTTTTTTCTAAATGCGTATAAGAGTACGTACCTATATAGAGTAGATACCTATAAGAAAAATCTTTTAGGTATCGAATAATATAGGTACCTGAAAGAAATTTGTGTCTACCTGTTTGTTCCGTCTAATCTCCGAAATGTCTGGACCGATTTTGACGGAATTTTCACTTGCTGATGTTATAAGGAGTAACTTATTTTTATTTTAGAAAAGAATTAGGGATCTGCGCAAAAAAAATACTACGTAAAATTGTAACCAAATGGCAGAGACAGCACTCTGCCATTTGGACCAGTGTGACGCAGTTGAAGTCGCTGCCGGCACAAGGCTGCTGCTGAAGGCTGCTGGCACAAGCTACTAATAAATAAATTTAAAATAATATCCGTTAGACATGTTTTAGCTCAAATTCAGACTGTAATAAAGATACCGGCTTTAATGTAGGTAACCTAATTATTAAATCGTTGCTGTGGTCAACTTGATAAACTTTGAGTAGTTAATTAAAAATTACGATGACGTTTGGTCGCATAATGAGAGCTATGATATGAACGTGGTAGTAGTTCACTTGATTGTTTGTGTCATGCTTATTAATTTTATGCTCTTACTGTGAGAATTAATTGTAGCCAATAAAATAATGTATTTTATTGTGAACCACACACCTAATGATTAATTGCGACTGATATTAAATTTTCTTATAAACAATTAGTAGAACTGTATGTGTACACATACAGTCGCAAGGAAAATCTGATGAAATTAGGAAAATTGTTCTCTTAGGATTCACTCAAAATGGATATGACCAAATTAATACAAGAAAAAAATACCAGAAATTCTGAATGAATGTTTCATTCAGAATTTCTTGTATTTTTGTTTGCCCGGGTTTTGTACAGTCAGGGTAAAAAATGGTAAAGTAACTGTTATAAATCACAACTGTCATACTTCATCAGTTTTGTGAAAGTCAACATTTCCATAGTTGTCTATAAATTTTACTCATTAACAGAAACACGATATCCTTTTTGTCTTTGTTGAAACCATCTGATGTTTATTTTTTCTGACGTTCCAGGCTGACTGATGCGGTGACACAATGGACGCGGCGGACAAGCGAATGCTGGAGCGAGAGGCGCTCCGCAACATGATCCAGCAGTGGAACGCCAATCGCCTTGATCTGTTCGCGCTCAGTGAACCCAATGAGGTACCATCACATTTTACACCTTACCTACTCTCCATAAAGTCTAGATTGCCTCATGTTTAACATGCAATCGTTACGACGTATTAAATGTAATAACGACTTTTAACATTAACATCAATGTTATTAATCAACAATGATATCTATTTTTATTTCTGCTCATAGCCTTGTTTTATATTAGTCACAACATGATCAACTATTCTCTTACGAGAGTAGGTATCTCTATAGAACTGTAAAACTAGAATCTATGATCATGTAAGCAGCAACCCGTATGTCCACGATCAGTGATGTCGATGTCGCTTCTAGCTCTTCTAATTTTAATTTACTTTCTGATTTTAATTAGCAAAATTATAGTTTAAGGTTACTTGTGCTGTAGTTAGATAATAATGTGATTCAGTATCATGTATCTCGAATCTAGATAATACTGCGCTCAATAACCACATGGTATATTATATAAACGGGGTGAATAGAAACAAAACTTTTGTTTGGTTTTTCACTTTGATACCATATTATCGGCTTCTAACAAAGCATCGACTTTTTAGAATAACAATTCATTAATAAATTGATATAATTAAATGCTGCAAAAAATATTCAAATATCGTGCAAATACCCTTTGAAGTTCACCCCTGAGTTTCTATTCACCCCATTTGACTGTAATAAATAATACTGTTATTATCTAAAGAATCTTTGATAAACGTAGTCTCACATACAGGATAGGATATAAGTAATCGTATTTGGGCCGTCATTCTATACAGAATTGATCCTCGCTAATCCCGGAAGGAATCGTATACTTATCGACATCACGGAAAGGCAATGAATGATATGCCTTCTGACACGTACATAGTTAATTTAATTTTACTAGCAATTTATAAGCTTTTATTAAGCTCACTTTCTACTAATATTGTAATAAAATCTTTCATTGTCTAAAATTGTGTGACCACTTTAATACATTAAGTGTTCTGTGCGCTGAGTGCGAGAGTGGTTTTTACGTTAACGCGATCGAAGCATTTGCCACGTTTGGCTCTCTGATTGGCTAAGAACTTGGAGCGGGCCAATCACCGCAGTAAGAACGTAATAAACGTGTCGATCGCGTTAACGTAAAACAAAGTCGCACTAGGAACTCTGAATTTTGAACTCTGAACTTGCTATTTAATCATTTCTGAACGGCTGAACAATTGAAACACGTCAACACAAGTAGACCATAACCTGGACATAGGAGACATTTCATTCTGGGATTACGTTCCGTGCACTTGCACACGAGTTAGACCACTAGAAAAAAAGTAGCTTGGAAAAATTGAGATCAAGTAGTTTAAATATTTCGTTTCTTTCTTATTTTTCGAATTTTTACTACCCACTCTGCATATTTCTTCCAATATGAATTTCTTTCAACCTAGTTTTCTTGGCCGAATTCCAGGGCTCGAGTTGTTAAAAGGGATTTAAATACATGATTAATAACTGCAAAGGTAAAAAATTGTGTAGACTGACGTTTACAAACGTTAATGTTATCTGTACGGTCAAGATATTAGGGTTAATAAGTCACGAAACACCGTTTTAAGGATTTTAATAATAAATAACAGTTTATTATTGTTTTTTAGGGTTCCGTAGCCAAATGGCAAAAAACGGAACCCTTATGGATTCGTCATGTCAGTCTGTCTGTCCGTCCATATGACACAGCCACTTTTTTCCGAAACTATAAGAACTATACTGTTGAAACTTGGTAAGTAGATGTATTCTGTGAACCACATTAAGATTTTCACACAAAAATAGAAAAATAACAATACATTTTGGGGGTTCCCCATACTTAGAACTGAAACTCAAAATTTTTTTTTCATCAAACCCATACGTGTGGGGTATCTATGGAAAGATCTTCAAAAATGATATTGAGGTTTCTAAGATCATTTCCCCCTGTAACTTCTAAAATAAGAGAATGATAAAACTAAAAAAAAATATATGATGTACAGTACCATGCAAACTTCCACCGAAAATTGGTTTGAACGAGATCTAGTAAGTAGTTTTTTTTTAATACGTCATAAATCGTAAAACGCAATTTACCTTTCAAGTTTGTACGGAACCCTCAGTGCGCGAGTCCGACTCGCACTTGCCCAATTTTTTATATACTTACTAGAAGGTGCGTTTCACTAATATTACGTGAAACGTGTGCTCCTAAGCAAGGCTAAGGGAATGTGGTAACGGTAGGTAGACTAGGGATTTCAGTCAAGTGGTGACAAGGGGCTCGAATCATTCAACACAATATTTATTGGTTAGAGAGGGTTGTGGGGTGTTGAAGTAGGATAGATTTGTTTTTATTTTTATACTTCAACACAAGAAACATAACTATCGACCATTGTTCAAACGCATTCCTTTCCAACAAAATTAAAAAGAGTGTGTGTACTTATGTACACGCGTTAGAAGTTATACTTCTTTGGCGTATGGAAAAAAAAAAACTAAAATGCAGTAGTGATTAACGATAAATATTAAAATTAATCAATAAAAACACCAAAATAATATTTATTTATTCACACTGTTTAATTGTACTCTTACGAAACACGTGTTCTAAATATAAAAATACTAGATTATACAACTTGAACATAGTTATCAATTTTCATGCATGCCACCTAGAACTAACTTCACGATGTAGAATTTAGGTGTCGTGTGCGCGCGCATCATAAAAATTCACTCTCATCATTTTTCTCTATCGCGCCAAAAGAAGTATAACTTCAAAAATGACGCAGGTTATCTGTCATCTTTAATTAAATTTTGGGCGTTTACCATATTTTTTCCTTGACGGTACTGTATTTAAACAAATTTAATCCTTAGACCCCTCTAATCTGGCTAACCAGATAAGGAATACAAAACAAAGTTTACCCAACGGAGCTAAAATTGCCTTTGTTTCTGACTTTGTAAAGCGTGTGTCATGCAAATATGTTTGATAAATATTTTGCAGAGATAAAACGGGCGCTGTGAAACTATTTTATCGTTCAAAGAACCGAATGAGATAATTTTGTTTCCTTTTCATTAATTTTATAATTGAATTAATCGCGAGTTCAATTCCCGCGAAGAATAAATATTTGTTTAACCCACTGATAGTTGTTCGGACTTCCGGGCTAGATGCTTGTGCATGTTATTTATGTTACTAAAGCCGGTTCCAGAGAGTGTATATTTTTTTATTATTGACCTGCTTCTGCCCGCGGTTTCGACCGCTATTCCAGGACATGGTCTACCAGTGGTACAAATTTCATACACATTTGTCCAGCCGTAGCTTCTTCGAGCGTGAAGAAGTAACCAATATAAACACATACACTAAAATACTTTCGCCTTTTTATTATTAGTTTGTATTGTGATAGGTTCGCATTTGACCGCTCGACGATGTGGTCGACGTTGGAGCACGCTTGCCTAGAAATAACCCATTAATTATGGACTAAAGCTAGAACTACACTGCGCACACGTGTGCCACACACGCCGATCTGGGCGGGTCGGTCTCCATACATTTTATATGGCAACAACACTTGTAGAGCTACACTTGATCCACACCACGCGATGCCACGCGACGTCGTTCTACGTACAAATCAGGCGTGTTACACGTGTACGTCGGTCTAATGTAGTTCTAGCTTAAGACCCCACATTGAAGCTCCACAGGAAGAAAGGAAACACATTCCAGCAAGGAAATTTGTGTGCAACCACAAAAATTACTTAAACTAACTTAGCTCATGATTGGAAAGCTAAACAACCAGGATAGGTTCGTGGACATTCTACAGTCTGAAGCAAAATTTCATCTAATTTTCTGTGATGTTCTTCTTTTCAGAATCTGGAGTTCCACGGTGTTATGCGGTTCTATTTCCAAGATTCGGGTCAGAAGATAGCAACAAAATGTATTCGTGTCGCCTCCGATGCCACAGTGAGCGATGTCATAGGTGAGAGAGACTTCACTGCCTATTAAAGTTGTACCTAATATACTTAAGGCAATTGTCCTACCGCCGGTGAGGAAGCGACGAACTATCGACTATTTTCTCGCGTAGGAAACGAACAATGAGTAAAAGAGATGCATATGTTAATAATTGATCGCTGATTGTTCACACTGCTGGGACTCGCTCTACTAGTTTGTTGTTGCGCGGGTATTCGCCCGTCGCACTCGCACACTCGCTTATAGCCCAGCGACAAAACTATCGGAACTTCACACTTCTTGCTGCTCTTCAATTCGTTTCTGAGACCAGCAAGTCATTCTTAGTTAACGGCATACGCTTTTATAACAAGCTGCCAAAGGCGGTAACTGAACTTAGGGAAAATTTAAAACTTATATGTAAGTATTAAGCGTGTCCTAAATAAAAAAGCGTATTATAAGGTTAAAGACTATGTCGAAGACACGCTTATTTGGCAATGACTACTTCTGCACACGTGGCCCCCTGGTAACTCATAAATATTGTGTCTATTAACTGCTCCATCTTTGTTCTAATATTTAACATTTTTTTTTCTAACACATTGCTTTTGCAATATTTTTTAAATTATTTAGTTTTCAACTAGCTTAAATTCATTATTAATTTATTTTTATTAACATCTCATTTATTGATAGTTGTAATTGTTCATATTTTTTTGCTTTTTAGGGTTCCGTACCTCAAAAGGAAAAACGGAACTCTTATAGGATCACTTTGTTGTCCGTCCGTCTGTCTGTCAAGTCCCTTTATCTCGGGAACGCGTGAACGTATCGAGTTGACATTAAAACCATAATACTTAGGTCTGCGGTCCCTTGGAGCTGTGAAAAAATCAAACTTCTAAGTTAACGAAAAAAAAATATTTGGCCGTTTGCGTCGCAGAAAACGTATATTTCGACGCTCAAGGGAACCAAAATTCTAGAGTACTTTCCGTTGACCCAGAATCCTGAAATTTTTCATAAAGCAAGGTCTTATAACACAGGTATAGGAATAAATCTGAAAACAGAAAATTTGTTGTTAGGTCACAAAAAAAAATGTTTTTGAAAAAACTTCGAGACTCCAATCAGGCATTGAACTCTTTACATAGATAATTTTGTACGGAACCCTCAGGGCGCGAGTCCGACTCGCACTTGCCCAGTTTTTTTTTATATAGGCTCTTTTTTATAATGTGAATGTGAGAACATGTAGACTCCAAGAATTCTTACATTACTTCCTATTACGACGACTCACTTCTTTTATTATTATTATTTTTATTGTGCTTTTGGGTACAATATTGACTGGTCTACACTGTTCCGACTTACGAGTTATAGGTTGCGGGTTCAAACCCAGCCAGGCGCATTACTTTGTGTAACTTATTTCATCACCACTGCTCTCAAAACGGTGAAGGAAAACATCGTGAGGAAACCGGCATGTCCTAGAACCAAAAATTCGAAGATATGTGACATTCACCAATCCGCAACGGGCCCGCGTGGTGGATTACGGCCCATTCCCTCTCCTAGAGAGAGGAGGCCTGAGTCCCAGCAGTGGGAACATTAAAAGGCTGATTATACTTATTATGCTACACTGTTCTTAGATAATATCTATTAATACTGTAATATGGAAATATTGTAACATCAACCACTTTTTTTAAAAGAGTAATCATGGTGTTTCTTGCCGGTTCTTTTCCAAAGGAAACGACCAATTTGGAACCGTGCACTAGCTTCTGACGTTTTATAAGTGCCCATGTAGGCTTACTCGCTGTAGGTTAGGGTAGCTGTACTCGCTTCCCGCTCATCGTTGGCGATGGGACAAATGCCTTACGAAGTAAACACGATTTCACTCAATGGCCACTAGGGAAACTCTCATGACTAAGTTACTGTGTTTTCTTTGAAATAAGCCAAATTGTTCTTTTATCTTTTTTACTGACAAAGTTTTGACGGTCTTAACTTTTTAATTTTGTAAGTTTGGTATCTTACGACCGAGGCGCTGAAGTATTATATTTCTCGAGATAGTATTAAACTACGTTCCAGTTGGCTTACAAGTCTTTCTCTCAATTTCTTTAGGGAAACTTCAACGATAGTCTTATTCGTGTTTGAAATATTTAATAATGTCTCGCCGTTGGTTTTGGATTTTTTCTGTGTTAAATTTAGGGATAAATCTTTCAAACTATTGGATCCACGGGTAGTGTGAAAGTGAAACCCGGGGCCCTGGGACGAAAGCAAAGAAGGAACAGGAGTGGGTTTTTAGTCAGTAAAAGTCTGACACTATCTCCCGCTCCGCCCAAAGGCGGGATTTGTCATTAGATGATTTTCCCACTTAAAAAAAAAAACTATTGGATCTATTTTATCTAAAAATTGTGCATATTTCATCTGTCTGGATATCGCCGTTCAATCTTGTTACAGTAAATAAACTGAATTTACTTTTACTATTTTTATCTCGAACTATAGGTTTATCAGTACCTATGTTATAACTTTTTATGAGCGAAAGCAAACCGTTTTTTCTTTGTGAAATATTGTTATTTACTTTACATAACATACAATAATGTTTTTGTATATTAGAAAATATAATGAAATCATTTATAATTTGCGTGTTACAATAATAATTAGTTCCTCGCTCCCCCGCCTTAGGAATGTAGAAATAATTGCAGTTGGTTGAATATAATATAAGTGACCAGCAGTCGGTTATTATGACGGAGTGCAGTGCAGCCGCCTGGTCACCTTACGTACCGACATACCAGATAATTAACGAGTCTGCACAGCCGGATAACGGAGTTGATAACTTGCTATTACTAAATATAAACAACTTGGCAAGTTGGCAGTATGTTACTAACCTACATCTGTGGAATGTTCAGTTTCCGCACATACAAGCTATCAACTGATATTCAGTTCGGAAACTTCGGACGTTCACGACTTTCGTTATGTAGGATTGTAGTAGCTTACCTTTCCTGTAACTGTTGTTGTCTAATAAAATAATTGTTTGAAGCTTTTCTGAAGTAACGGTAGATGAAATGGAAGTTACTGCTTCCATTTTATTGCGACAAATGGTGACCCCGAAACGGCATCGCTTGTGGCTTTTGTAAATTAGGACCTCACCTAAGTACTACAGTTAAGGTAAAGTTACGGGCCCGAACGTTGCCATGACTCGCTAGATGGCGCTAAATTCAACATTTTTAGTTTATTTTGTTTTTAGTCTACAGGAGCATTAATAAATCTAGGATATGGCATTTTCTAAAATCATTTACTAAACTTAATCAAATTATTGCCTTAACCCATTAGAGGTCAAACAAAAAGTACCAAATTATTTTTTAATTTTTCTTTATTTTCATATTGAAATAAGAATAAAAAACACAAAATACAAGAAAAATAAACAAAAATTGTAGTTTTCATGAAGTTATAGGGGTGTACTTAATTGAGTACACTGACCGCCTAAGTACTAAAATTTTCAAAACATGTTTTTTTGCCACAAAGTGTTTTCAGGCATTTTCAACATTACCAGTATACTCTAGAATGACAATATACAATATACAAATGGACACATCGCAGCTATTTTTCAAATTTAATAGGATAATGTTCAACTCCATCTTGAGGCAGACCTTCGACTATTGATACCTTGGCGTAAATAGTATCGCGCGATATGACTGCGAAACATAAGTTGATCAATAGGAATATAATTGCTCATTACATGTAAACGCCAGGAATTTGCAATAACCATGTCTACCATGTAGGTAAATAGCACCCACCACCACTTTTTACCATAAACGGCAATTCTATATCATTAAAAATTCGCATTAGACAGACTGGTCAAATTCATCCACAACTCTCATGTCTTTATTGTGGATTTGGAATAAAGGTGGTATCGCTACCTTCAGTTCTTCACAAACAGGACTTTTCGTATCGTAGACTTCGGAAGTATTCTGAGAAGCTAGGGTACGTTTCCGCCAGATTGGACTCAAATCCGGAGTGGATTGGTGGGTAGCATCTAGTCGCCTCCTTTTTGACCCCAGCCTGCTGTCCATCATCACTGTCGTCGTACACACTATCTTCACTACCATTATCCCCTCGATTCATAAATACCTCAATAGTACTAGGTATATCTTGTGGCATGAACCACGCTGCCATATCCTCATCGGCTCCTTCCTCTTTATCAGTCGACGCACTTGGATCAGGTGGTATAATAGCCAAGTGACATTCATCATCATCGCTATCCTGTAAAACGACTTCAATCGCTTCTTCTAGTCCCTTGTAGCTCTTTTGCGATGTCATTTGCTGAGTCTTCATTGCAAGGAAACTGGAAAAGAAAAACGGTTATTTTACTTACGTATGTTGTCACTGTACTTAACCGAGTACAGTAACATTTAAGTTACTCTAGTTTTATTTTAGTCATAAAAAATCGACTATATTGTTCCTTATAACTTACTCTGACATGTATTTTGTAGCAACGAAATGAAAAAATCTACTTTTAAACAATAATAATTTTAGAAAATCAAAAATCATTTGCTTACCTCCTCAGTGCTTTGATAACATAACTTCAAGTGACACTTTTTATCAAAAAGAGTTGCACTACCCGCGTAATATTTATCAGTATACTTCAACAGTGTTATGATGAAGTAAAATAACAAGGAAACTCACATAAACTACAAAAAATCTGTAATTTATACTTAGGGATATGGCTGTACTCAATTGAGTACAGTGACCTCTAATGGGTTAAAGTCTACCTTATTCTGACTGTTCATGATTCTAACTACAGTGCTAAGTAAGGCTTAAGTATAGCCCAGGGGTAGTGTGAAAGCGAAACCCGGGGCCCTGGGATGAAGGCAAAGAAGGAACCGGAGTGGGTTTTTAGTCAGTAAAAGTCTGACACTATCTTCCGCCCCGCCCAAGAGCGCGATTTGTCATTAGATGATTTCCCCACCTAAAAAAAAAGTATAGCGCTATATTTAAATACTAATTAAATTTAAAATGTTGAGTTCATTCCATCTAGCGACAACATGGCCACGTTCGTCAGTTACCCTGGCCTAAAGTCATTATTGTCCTTCTCTCCTCTCGTTTTGAAAATGCTGATCGTCGCAACATCACTATCCATTCATTTCTTATTGCCAATATCTCAGTAACTATACGCACAAAACGTTTTGCGAACACATTCATAGTGCGTACAGCTAAGGAGTGGAATTCCTTGCCGGAATCTGTTTTTCCTGATGGCTACAACCCGGGAATCTTTAAGTCAAGAGTGAATAGGTTACTTCTAGGTAAGCGCGTTCCATCGTCGACCGCATCGTCGCTTTCCATCAGGTGAGTTAGCGGTCAAGCGCGAACCTATCAAGAATAAAAAAAAAAAAAAAAACTGAAGCAGGTTAAGTTACTTGGTGCTTCTTACTTTTAATGTTCCTATATTAACTAATAACAATTTCCTTCCACAGAGACACTAATCGAGAAATTCCGTCCGGATATGCGCATGTTATCCCTCGGTTCCTACTCCCTGTGGGAGACGCACGGGCCTGACGATGAGCGCAAGCTGGAGCCACACGAGAAGCCACTACTGGTGCAGCTAAACTGGCATGCTGATGATAGAGAGGGACGGTTCCTACTTAAGTGCCTTAGCAACAACGAGGTAATGTCATATGTATTTTTTGTATATGGTGATATGCTCAGCAACTTTGTATAGTAGGCGTACTTTTGCGTACGCGATGTGTCTGACTCATGTATTGAATGAATACATGAATGTAGTATTACATTCTAACACAGTGTATATGTCGTGGCCAGATCTTAGAATTGATCACTTCATGGTATGGCCAACTAAAACTGGCCAGATCGTTTAACTAACATTTTAGGTTATGTCAATCCTCATTGTGTCTCCTAGAGAGAGGAGGCCTGAGTTCCAGCAGTAGGAACATTAAAAAAGGCTGCTTATGCTTATGCAATCCTGGTTTGGCCATATCATTGATGTAGGATTTCAATGATAATAAAAGGTCTAAAGAAAGTAGGCCAAACGAGGATTAACATGTCATCAAACTTTAACGTTTAAAACGATCTGGCCAGTTTTACTTGGCCTTATCATGAAGTAATCAATTTCTAAGATCTGGCTACGACATATATAAAGATAAAAAAACATGTTATATTTCACCACCATTGGTTGACTGGTAGAGAATATTTAGAAACCTTTCAAATCTGGTGGAAAGGGAAACTGCTAAGTATATCAGTTAAAAAGATGCACATACTGAATTATGACGTCACCGCCATTAGGTAACGTGTGTACAAAACAGTTAGCGAAATGCTAATTGCTGCTTCATTTAATTAACCAATTTTTATGCTCTTCAGTAAAAGATTTCTTTTTTAGTGTAATTTGTTGTTTAGTATAAAATATTGTACAAAAATAAACACAAGTAAATACCCAATTAATAAACCTCCATTGTTCACACAGGTCCCATTGTCGGCGGTGAACGACAAAGGAGATCAGAACTTCAAACGAAAACTATCGAAACGAGAGAAGAAAGAACTGAAGAAGAAAGAGAAGCTATCGAGACTCAAATCCGACACCAACGATGAGAACAGACCCGTCGCCGAAAAACTTTATACAGGTTGCTTTTTATATACTTTATTTTAACCCGGCGTCAATTGTCCCACATCCTGCTCAGAAATCGCAACAGTTTGAACAGAGCTTATAATAGTGTGAGACGGTGTCGCAAAACTTTTTTTGCAAAACCTGAAAGAAACCGTATTCCGAGATAGAGACTTCTTAAGTGATGAAGCCAGATAAAGCAATAGTGGTCACTGTCTCTCCTATGTCAAGCGTGAATAGGTTACTTCTAGGTAAGCGCGCTCCACCGTCGACCGCATCGTCGCTTTCCATCACGTGAGATAGCGTTCAAGCGCAAACCTATCAACAATAAAAGAAAAAACAAACAGATGCCTAAAGTTGTCTTGAATCCACATCTATCGCGATCGTTTACATTTTCTACATAATAATATGTATTGAAAAACAGTTTAGTTATTTATTTATTTAACTATTCATCTACTCACATGAAGTAAAAGAGAAGAAGAAAAGAAAAAGATAAATATGTACAAAGATAATGCTTATTTCATTGTTTGTTTTTTGGGTACCTGCGTAGAGATAATAGGATAAGGTCAACCTATTTTATTTCAAACTTATCTGGCGCCTACCATAGTGTGTACCTAATATATTTTTTTAAATTATCTTGGATCACTTTGAGAAGAGGTTTTGAAACATATATTATGTAGGAGTGTATCTGAACACTCTTCATAAGTTTGTCGCACTTATACTCGAACAAATAAATAATCATGTGTTATTAAGTGGACTCAAGTTGTGATTCACTTGTTTATGATGTATGTCTGGAGACAACTTGTTATTTCTTTTGTCCTGTAAGGACAATACGTTAGTGACACATTGTTGTTCATACAAACCTAATTCCTACTTAGGAATGTTTGATCTATATTGTACAAAACTAGATACTAAGGAGACAATTTTTTTTGTTTGGGGAATAGGCCCACCACAAATTGTGGCGTATAGCAATGAAATGCACGTTAGTTTATTCCTTATAATCTCTAGATTACATTGGTAATATTGGCAAAACTTTATCTAACTGGAGTACCGTGAAATACGACAGTCAAAACATGACTCTCATAATAACCTAAAATCTCACAAGAGCGATTGTCTAATGAGTGGATAGGTCTCCTTGGTATTTTAAGTTAAAATAGTGCACTATTCAATAATATACAGTATAAAACAAAGTCACGTCTGTACTATGTGACAGACTTTGATGTGATTTACACGATTTGATAGACTTATTCACGAAAATGCGTAGATGTATTCATTTCGAAATAGCCCGGCATTTGCCGGCTATTGACTGTAGATCTAAAATAATAAGGTGATGTGTTTTATGCTGGTTGTGTAAGGAGAAAAAAAAACACATTATAGCATCACAAGTATTTATTACTATTCATCATCATCATTTTCAAAGTCATCTCTTAAAAGCAGTATTTCATCTAAAAAAGATGCAGGTGGCTCAACCTCACCTTGATGCCGCGCCCAAGAAAAAAACCTCACTATACACATCACATATGCACAGCAGCCAACAGTGCGTCTGCCCCATCGAGATATAAGTACTAACGTACGGTCTGCCCACTAAACAATTACAACAGTATCCAGCAAGAGCAGTATTCAACATTCCGTTGAAATCGTGCTGCACAATTGATACAACGGCTTTGTGGATTATGCATGTATCAACAGATGCCATTTTCATAAAATCTTTCGAATAAAAATACGAAAAGAACAGAAGAAACATGCAACTATCTAGTAATCGGAAACAATAATAATGTTGTCTGTAGCGGTGGGCGTTTCAACGACGAACAGCTTTCAAAGACAAAAAATTCTGCATCGTAACAACCGTTTTCCATTCCATCCTGCGACCAGTCTTCGTTGCATAAACCAGTCTTCGAATTACTGTATGCGAATTGTTATCTTACTATTAAGAAAATAAGGTCAAAAATCCATTGCTTCAACTATCACACTCGTCGCGTCGTCGTTTTTAAAATCAGTTTGCAATGAAAAATGAATTTTATGTTTATAGTCATAAAGTTCATTTTTCATTGTAATAACTGGTTTTGAAACGACGACGCGACGAGTACAGAATGTATTACCGTCCTCAAACTAGTTGCGACAACGAACGTTTTCTGCAACTACTTCACTCAACGATAGTTTCGTCTTCAAACCAGTTGCGACGACGACCGTTTTCTGCAACCGTTTTTGTCGTCGCCAAAACGGTTACGTCTCGTCCGTCTAAAATTCGACAACAACCCACCACTAGTTGTCTGTCAGTGTCAAACTGATTGAAACTGGACCACAGAGGATCTACAACGGGCTATTAATTACGTTTCGTTCCACGTTGATTTTTAAAGTACGTTACTTGATATTTGTGTTAACCTTTAATAACAGCATTAAAAACAAGTTCGCTGTACCAATTAATTATTATCTCTTGAAACGCCTTTAAATCCGATGGCACCGCTGCGCACTGTTGTAACATATTTTTTTTCACGTTAAAATAAACTTGAAAACGCTCCTAAACAAGCATTTTTTGCCGTAACACTTTTTTACTATTATTTCATTATTCCGGTTAGATTTCTATACAATTTTTGGTCTGTTAATTATAATAACATGATCGCTTTTTCCATGTGTAATATGATTAATAAACGTAACCGTTTAATAGTGGGCCCAAAAAAAATTGTCTCCTTTCTGGTGCTTTGGTTAAGTTGTCTTAATAAAGCGTTTGTCCACAAATGATTTACAAATACTTCTTTTGGATCTGTTTACAGGCAAATAAATGACCGCAGTTTAATATTATTATAATGGATTTTAACCCTCAGAGATAATTTTAATTCACTTCCAGAGCTTGATTCTTAATCTCGACTTAGATAAACATTGTTAAATTAATTGAAGTATGAAAAAACCTGGCAAGACCTTTGCTTTATATACCTTTCTGTCCTGGCTATCTATAGCTAAAGTATAACTTATGTGATCTTTGAAATATAGACAATTTTTCTGGCAAAGTTTTATGTATTTTCTGTTCCCTGGTATTATGGCTACATGTACAAAAATAATTATAACTCGTCTATTCACTACACAGAACTGCCTGAGACGTCGTTCATGCGCAGCATCAGTAACCCGGAGGCGGTGATGCGTCGGCGACGACAGCAGAAGCTCGGCCGCAAGCTGCAGCAGTTCAAGTCCAAGGATGGGGGACCTGACACAGGTGACTAAGTCAATCCTGACCTCTATGCTCTTCCTTGAACCTTTTTCTTTCGTACCAGTATTAGGCTCTGCACACGCATAACAAAGAGCTTTTTCACTCCCGACAAGTTGTGTGTTACTATGCGCATAATCATGGAAATGAAACTCCGATACCATCAACTAGCGATCTCCGCGGTTCCACCTGCGTCTTTTGTTACTATTCTGCTTCTATTGGTGTGTTGACTGTTGTGTTATATAGCCTTATATAGTCTTCCTCAATAAATGGGTTATCCAACACTAACATATTTTTCAATTAGAACCAGAATTCTTCAGCTTTATCAAATCAGTAAATAAAAATGTTACAGTTTCAAAAATGTCCATACAGTTCGTTGGAAAGACAGTTAAAACCTATTATATTGGTAGAGGTTGGACCTGTTTAACACTACACACT
The DNA here is from genome assembly GCA_905147345.3 of Mythimna impura. Lineage (NCBI taxonomy): Eukaryota > Metazoa > Arthropoda > Insecta > Lepidoptera > Noctuidae > Mythimna > Mythimna impura. Next base: position 10,823,159 of record LR990343.1, on the reverse strand, counting down.
TGTTCGATTCGGCAGTATTTGTCGAACAACAAAGCTGACCCGAAGCTGTTACTGCATTTATATTATATTGCTGACCGCCTGTAAAGCACGGCTTAGTTGCAGTGAAGGATTAGCAATCGACTGTCAGCTTAAATAATCTGTAGATTGAAGTTATAACTTATTTTCATCCTTTGTAGTAGCTGTAATCAGCAATTTGTCTTTAATATGCTGGTTGTTTAGTGGTCAGAGCAGTGGTTGTAACGATCCCGACATACCGAGTTTTTTTTTTCAATAGCCTCTTTGGTCTCCCACTGCTAGGCAGGCGCATTATTTTGTGTAATTTATTTCATCACTACTGCTCTCAAAACGGTGAAGGAAAACTTCGTGAGGAAATCGGCATTTTCTAAAAACAATAATTCGAAGACATATGACAACCAACAATCCGCACTGGGCCCGCGTGGTGGATTTATGGCCTATTCTCTCTCCTACAGAGGAGTAGTGGGAATATTATATGGCTGATCATGCTATATTTTGTCGAGAAAGGAAATTTTCAAGTCCTACCTACGTACGTTCACATGAAAGTGTCAAGTTCAGGTGTTCCTTGAATTCGACTCGAATCGTTTATAAAAATAATTCCTAATAACACCATGAACTTGACATTTGAACTTGTGATAGTGACGTGAACAATTTCTCAACATCTGCCTCACGGTTAATAACACTGAGTAGTAAGTAGTTAATAGTAACAATTGTTGAGTAAGTGCGTGAGTCACTACTAGAAGAGACACGCGACTTGCATGTAATAGTCTAACTCTAATAGACTGCTCACGCATGTTCAATTAATTCCTGAACTTTGTTTGACTACTTCCGTTGGACTTTGTTTTTCACAGGCTATAGTTTTTTACACCCCTTGCTCCGGTCTCTTGATCGGAACGCACAACGCTGCGGTATGCGGTGCCGGACACTTGGGCCGGGATCTTAATTTGAGTATTATGTGTTAAGATCTCAAACCTAACTTTAAAGCCAAGTGTTGACTGATTTTCAGGCGATATTTGTGTTTGAGAAATATTTTATGTGATTTATTTCATTCAGAAATCGGAAGATAATCGTATGAAATGCGTCTAGAATGGTGCGATCCAATCAAAAGCAAAGCAAGACAGAAAACATTAAAACAAATTTTGATCGCCTGTTGTTTTACTTCTAAAATGATCTTAAAATGACCATAATAAATACATTGTTAAAAATTAGTAAGGTTTCCCATAACATTTAATATTATAATTTTCGGCAATAACACATGATACCTACTTGAAAAGAAATAACAGTTATCACCATGGTAATAGCAGTTTGTTGTTCTGTTACTAGTAGACAAAACGGCCTTTCAGTAGTATTACAGCACTTTGTGAATGAGGATGTCCAGAAAAGACTATCGCCACACCTACTGTACCGTCAAGCACTTTTACTATAAACCATAAAGCGATGTTACTTCAAAGTTAGTAAAAAAAAGTTAATAAAGTTATAAGACATTCAACTTTGTGTCTGGACTGGCAAAGCACTCATGAGGCCACCAGCATTGCCGGTGTCCAAAGGTACTGATGAGCACTTCCACTATCACCTTGTTTACCGTTGACTAACATAAATAAAGCTAAACATGCTGTAAATAAAACACATGTGGTCCTTTAAAAACAATATTTAATTTCTAAAAACTTCTTTGTGTAATCAGGTGGTACCCTCAGGGTATACGGTTCAATTCTCCGACCTGACGTGTCATACGTCACGTTACTGCTGTCCGTGAACGACTCTGCCGCCACCGTGCTTCGGGAGACGCTCGACAAGTACGGGATGTCATATCAAGATCCGCAACAGTTCTGTATTGTACAGGTAAGGGTAACATTATTGTATCTCTTGAATTCATTTAGCAAGGGAGGGGTCACACTGGGCACGCTACAATTGTGAGGGAGATGTCACTAGATGATTTCTCAGCTAAAAAAAGTTGTCAAACGTGAACCTAGCAATAATTAAAAAAAAAAACATATTTAGTAGTTTTTATACAAATTGGCAAGCTGATTTTGAAATTTGGTATTAAATTAATATTTAAAATAAAAATAAAAACACGCCTACATGTGCACGTCAGAATCTAGTACACCACAATACTATTAATTACAATAACCACCTTAATGGAGATAGATTTCGTGACTGAAATAAGGCCGTTGCCGTGAGGGACGCAAAATTTATTAAGGCTTCTGCCTCGTTGAGTTATCAAGTTTCCGGCATCAATAATACTTCCGCGAAATCCATCAAAATTGGGTTACCGTTACATTACATTGTGTGAAAATAACATGTAACTAAACGTATTTTCTGATTTTAGGAGGACAAAACTGATAACTCGGAATACATTTTGGAAGACGACGAGTGTCCACTTGCGCTGATGAATATGACAAGAAGTAAGTAATGCATGTACTTTATTTCAGTTAATACATAATAAATGCATGTTCCGTCAAAAACCCATAATCTTAGGCCCAGCTTTTGTAGCAAAAGATATCGCAAAATTCATGTAACAAGCTGTGAAACTCTCATTGGTTGCAATTTATTTTAGCAGTCAATCCTATCACTAGATTAGCGTTTAATTTGTGACGCGTCACTTACTTCTTTCGAGACACCAGGGGGACAACTTTATAATGAAATGGAATTTGAAATTGCTCGTGTGCTACATAAACAGTATTGTTCCAAAACTTGATAGTGATCTAAGTTTGGTAATTATAGTTCGAATATAATTAGTACTGTCTCGGGTATCGATTCCAAGTCGTAAAATGTAATAATTCATATTGCGTGACAGGCGATTTGTTAACTAAGGTAAACAATACGCAGGTATTATTTACTGTAGCTCATCCCGTTATTATGTAGTCTTTCATCAAAATTATAATTACCCCTTTCCAATTGCACAGAATTCGCAGAGTTTATAGGTTCGGTTGATTCTTGCATGTTTTTGTTACGACAATAACGAGACATTAAATAAATTAAAAAATAAAATATCTCCGGAATTCAATTTCTGTATCTTTACTGCAAGTTTGTGTATAATTATACAACGTGTAACGGAATAAACGCAAGACCTCAGACACCCCAATTAGAAAATTAAATTATAGAACTAAAGAAACATCTGTAATTCGATTTACCTAAAGAACGCTATGTTTTTTTTATAAAATAGTTGTCCTAGCTGGACGCATAATGTTTGAGCATACTACTGTATCCCTACGCACACACTCATAGCGCACACTCGTGCGCGTGCCTACGTAACATGTAGGTAGGAATAGAAAGCAATGCATGTAAGCTTAGGTATGTATCTTTACGTTTAATGGCCGAATATTACGTACCTAGCTGATATTAGTAAGTTGTGATATTACCCTATTAATTATTGTTGCCAGCCTTTGCCCAGCTGTGGGACAGTATAGGCTAAATAAAAAAAATAAAAAAATATTGTTAGTTGCCTAACTAGTAAAATAATGATTTCATCTTTCCATCACACTTACAGGCAGAGATGTACAAAATGGTTTTAAAAAAGCATTTAAATACAAAATGCAAAATAATTTTCAGATTTACGATTTCAAATGCAAAATACCAAATAGTTTTGTGTTTTGTATTTACAATGCTAAATGCAAAATAGGTATTTTTAAAATACTTTTTCAAAATAAAATACCTTTTTACCAAATTTCAGATATTTTTATTTATTTTAGGTATTTATCATGAGAAATAGAGACACAAAATACAATATTTTTCCTTCCAACTAAAAATGAAAGTTGGCTTTGTACCTCAGACCAATAAAAAAGTATAGACAGAACATTGCGCTCCTAAAAGTGTGGCACGTAATATGAAGCCAATCGGCAATATGAAGCCAGCCGCTCGGTAGTCTGCCGCTAGCAAGCGAGTGCGCGTGACGTTGTTTTATTGAGATAATAATTACGAAATTATGCCGTCCTATGTCATAAACTGCTGCAAGAACAATTCCTTTTTTCCAAAAAAAGGCTTCTGGGATTACTTTTCACAAGTAAATAACGTTTTTGCTGTATAAATTAAATAAAATGGTAAAAATATCTGATATAATTTCTCGGAACACGCCATTGTGTCGGTGTTGCAAGTTAAGAACATTATTTATTCCCAAAAATAAGGGAAGTCGTAATTTTTTACGGACACTACAACAAAGTGTTTTTTTATTTACAAGTACGGCGTCATCCAACATACGGCGTCAACCAAGATAAACACTATACTACCTACACAATAATAAAACTTAACCAAAGTATATCTCTCGCACTTGGGAGTCGCAGCGCAACGCTTGCAACATTTTTTCTCTAGCACACATGTGCAAATCTACGATGTCATACACCAAGTTACGCACACAAAGCCAAAACTAGTCCTCAATTATTTCGTCGCTTTTGTTTACGACGACTCCGTCTATACTTTTTTATTCGTCTGAGCTTTGTACAATGCGTTCCAAATAAGAATAGGATCGATTGCCCGGTAGTGACGTCACGTCATACTATCAAATCGAAGAATTATTATGGTGAGCAAAACAAGAAATTTTTTAAATTTAATTTATTTACGAACTGTGAACGAAAATAGTTTAATCAGAATCCAGTTCTTCAATTTTGCTCATCTCTGAGTTCTTCAATTTTGCTCAATTTCTTGCGATTTGACAGTATGACGTGACGTCACAACATGGCAATCGATCTTATCCTTTTTTGGAACGCATTGTAAGGCACGCACTCTGACCAAAAAAGAAAAAAGGGCGCGCATGGCTAGCAGTCGCCTCTATCGGTCAAATTCGGCAATACAAGCGGCATTCGTTCATTTCATTTTGTTTGACTGGTGATGTTAGCTAAACTTAATCACAAAGTATTTTGTATTTTGAAATGAATATAAAAATGCAAAATACATCTCGAAAGGTATTTCAAATAAAATACAATTTCTTTTTTACTAAAAGGCATTTAAATACAAAATACAAAATAGGTATTTTGCATTTTGTATTTGCATTTTAAATAGAAGTATTTCAAATAAATCGCATCTCTGCTTACAGGCTTTTTTTATGGTGGGAAAAATCATCTAATGACGAATCTCGCTCTTGGGCGGAGCGAGAGACAGTGTCAGACTCTTACTGACTAAACGACCCACCCCGTTCCAACGTTGCCTTTCGCACTGGGTCCAGGCCTTCTTTTCAGAAAAAGAACCCGGGCCCCAGCTGGCTTCGACCCTATCACAGGGTCCCTACGTTTTTCGGACAACTCCTTGAGGCGCGCGGGAACAGTGCGTGCCGTCGACGACTGGGATTGGTCCGGAATCTTACCAGACGACCGAACGGCGAACTACCCATTGCTCGCCGTCCGCACACTTACTACTACAGGCTTTGAACTTCGAATAATTCAGTTCAACTACGGATAGCTAAGAAAGTATTTTTAAATTGAGCAACCTTTCATCCCACTGCGATTTATCAGTACGGCAATACCTAAAGTCAGACATGTCACGCGTCTTTTAACCGATTTCGCGATATTACCACCACCTACTCGTTAGTGTGTTTACATTTTTAGGGTTCCGTACCAAGAGGATAAAATTGTCCCTGTTGTTAAGACTTCGCTGTTGCCGCTATAAAAAGAAATACTAAAAACGGAATAAAATTAATATTTAAATGGGTTATTCATACAACAAACGTGAATTTTTGTCGGTTTTTTGTCGATAATGGTACGGAATCCTTCGTGCGCGAGTCCAACTCGCACTTGGCCGGTTTTATTATTACGTAGGTATAAAACATATTCAGTGTTTAAAAGATTTCAATCATTTATGAATTTACAGTAGTAAAATCGTATTACGAAGGTACATACCTGAGCTATTTACACTAAATACTTCTTCTTCGTCCTCTTTTTAAAAGATTTTCAAAATGTCCACCACCTTGCTCGATACACATTATTGCACATTTTCTTAAGTTAATTTTTAATTTGTTAAGCACTTCAGTTTCACTTTTCACTTTAACAAACGCGAGTTCAATTTTATGTTTGAGGTCATTTATACTGGTTGCTTCGTTTACATACACTAGCGATTTTATTCGACCCCACAAAAAAAGTCCAACGGTGTTAGATCGGCAGATCTGGGAGGCCACGGTATAGGTCCTCCACGTCCAATCCAACGAGAGCCATACTCCGCATCAAGATGCCATCGAACGTTCCACGTGAAATGCGCGGGAGCTCCATCATGTTGGTAAAACACGGGTCGTCGTAACAACGAGAGAGGGACCTCCTCCAATAACTGGGGCAATATCTCTTGCAAGAAGTGTAGGTAGGTATCTCCAGTCAACCTCGGTAAAAACACAGGGCCGAGTATGTGTGTACCTACAACTCCCGCCCACACGTTCACGGAGAACCTGTGCTGAAATGAGCATTGTCCTGGCGCTCACTCTGGTACCATGTCGTTCATTGAAGACTCGACACGCTAACTCCACATTATCGTCGCAATGAGCCAGTGTCCTCACCATCTCAGTGTACTGGATATTGCTGTACCGGAAAGCCATCGCGCGCGTAAACAAATAAGTAACAGAAACAACAACAAAATTGCGTAATTCACTTGTCGGTTGCCGGCGAATGACTAATTTGGCGGCACGTGCGCCGGCGGCATATCAAACAATGCGGCAACTCAAAGGGCTAAGTCAGTAAATTATTGCATCTCGCTCTTTCATATTGATTTAGCGTTTGCAAAAAACGTACCTTTGATTTTCTAATATTTTGTCATTTCTCAACAAAATATTGTGAATGCGGAATTACAAATTCAGTAATGCATTTAAAAAAGCTTTATTGCTTTGAGATAAGTTTGAAATTTCCTAAAATGATGTTTTTATTTAACTAGCTTAAATGTAAAAACCTACGTGTGTGTGTAGGTAAGGATAGAAATGATATTTTTATTTTTACAAATTCGGTTGTGCAGTTAAGTAAGACGTATTGCTTGGAAATAAAGACTAATCTTTCTTAAATTAAATATTTTACCTTTCGCACACTATCATACTTTATTCTAAAATGTATTGATTTTTTTACGTGTGTGTATGGATGGATATTAAGCGATCTACAAATTCAGCCGTGCATTTTTATGGGCTTTTATTACTTTGAGCTAAGGCTTATAATTCCCTAAATAAAATATTTGATTACGTTGGTTTTACGCAGTGGTCCTAATTTAGATTAAATGAAGGATATTTCTGGAGAAAATTAACACATATAAATAATGATGGGAATCGATTCAGAAGCCGATTCTGAGCAAACTACTTTCAGGTCTTGCGTTTATTCTGTTACATGTTGTATATATACTGCTGTTTGCAAATGATGCGATGTCGCGTGCCAGGTTACAGGTTATAGGGAAATTGTGCCCATAAATGTTGACAGCGTTCACTACCGATCAGGTGAAATTGCCTTTTTTATTAACTGAAGAAAATTTGATTAATGGGTTTTGCTCGCTGGTTGATTCCTACGGTTCGTTACCTCTGTCGCATAATGTAATCACTTAAGGTTAGCCTACTGGCGCGAACTTTCTGCCTTTGTTACTTGCTGAAATGTTTGAGGATTATGATCATCGTTAGAAATTACGATGTCTGCGTGTCTAGCCTTTTCCCAACTATGTTGGGGTAAGCTTCCAGTCTAACCAGATGCAGCTGGATACCAGTATTTTACATGGACTACTGCCTATCTGAAGTCTAACTGGATACCACCCATTGGCAAGACAGGTGTTAATTTGCCTGGCTTCCTACAATCCGTAAAGACTGTCAAAGATCTGCAAATGACAGCCAGAACCAACGGATTAACGTGCTTTCCGAGGCACGTAGTAATCTTGGTATGTTAAGATCACCCATCCCCGGACCGACCCCGGCAAGCGATGCTTAACTTAGAAGATGGTCCCGACATGAAGTAAAAAATTAGCTCAACAGGATTCAAGAAACATATCTACGCAGCCTTCTCGCAATTAGGGGACTAACTAAGACCACCTGCTTATTGTAAATACTTTATACCCTTTCTTACTTTGCCGTAGTCGGTCAAAAAAGTGCGACGTCCCTAATATTGATAGATTATTTATTTTATTTATTCATACCTCTGGAGTCTGCCTTAGCATGCCATAAGCCTGATATTTGATCAAAGCACTATTAACTGCTAAGTTCTAACATTGAACATACATAGAACACATACACACATACATAGATATACCCTTTATTGGACACCTTAGAAATTTACAATAAAATTAATGGGGTGTAACAATGGGCCATCTTATCGCTAAAAGCGATTTTTCACAGAGAACCTTTGGATCGATTTGATTGAGAACGTGAAAAGATAAGCAGGTAGTTAATATTAGTTGCAAATAAATTAATTGGAATTTTCTTTTTTATCTTTAGTATTAGACTTTTCCTGAACTTTGAGATTTTTGCGGGATTTCTTCGATTGAAGTTCTGTTTTAATTATTCGCGAATTGATTCTTAGTGGATATTGTGATGTAAAATTGGTGTAGTTTTGCATCACAAGTGTCTGTGCAACTGGACAATATGCGAAATCATTGAAAGAGGCGCAATCGCGGTAAATTGGAACAGAATATTATTGTAGTGTTGACTATTGACTACCTCAGCGAAGTTTGCCGAGAAGGTTGACTTGCTACATTTGCTGCCAAATAGTGTTGCAACAGAACTTTGCTTCCGCTTCTGCAGAAGTTCCGCAAGCTTTTCCACTTCCATTTCCGTTTCTGGTTCCGCAAATTTTATAATAGAACTCTTAGACAGGGTAGACGACTGGACACGTCGGAAAAGGCGTGGTGGTGGTGCGGAGGATTTTTTGGTTCATTCTGTGCATCACCGTGCCTCGTGACGTTTAGCGTAAGCGCTTAAATCTTCTGTTGTTTTTTCTTGTTTGTTATTTGTTTCGTTCTCTCTTCAATTCTTTAGCGGAGCTAGTTTAATATATGAAGAACACCGTAACAGACTCAAAGGTGTTAAAGCGGCCAAATTACTTTTTATAAAATATAATTTAACTCTGTTTAATTTCGAGTACTGCAGTAAGTACAAAAAAAAAATACACAAAACTTAAATTTGTATTTTTTCTTCATAGTATTAACACTTCCGCTTCCGCTAAGATTTTCTTTTGACTTCTGTTTCCGTTTCTGCTTCCGTTAAGACACTTCCGTTGCATCACTACTGCCAAATATTACAAAAAACTGGGCAAGTGTGGACTCGCACACTGAGGGTTCCGTAAAAACTCACTTGTGTAAATAGTTGAATTCCCGAGTCGAGTCTCGAAGATTTTTCCGATTTTTTTTCTATTTTTCTTGTGACATAATTACAAATTTTCAGCTAACAGATTTATTCCTATACTTGTGTTATAAGACCTTGCTTCATGCCAAATGCTTTAAGCCCTATGAATTTTGATTCCCTTGAAAGTGTCGAAATATACGTTTTTTGCATTTGCGACATAAACGGCTGTTTCTTTTTTTTTTTTCGTTAATTTAGAAGTTTGATTTTTTCACAGCTTCAAGGGACAGCAGCCTGAGTATATGGTTTTAATTTCAACTCGATACCTCCACGCGTTCTCGAGATATTAAGGGTCTTGACAGACAGACAGACAGACAAACAACAAAGTGAACCTTTAAGGGTTTTACCTATAACCGTTTTTTCCTTTTGAGGTATGGACCCTAAAGACCATTAGAATATGTAAATCCATATTGTAATGGTCAATAAATTAACTATTCATACGAAGACATGGCTGAAAGGACTTAGTATCCAACCAAAAAAAAAAAATGCATCACATTTAAACCAAATAAAGTTTTAAAAAATAATTCACCTCTACCTCTTATCTTATCTACCTCTTAGTAGTCTATTTTTAAATCATGCGGAAAAATTCGCCACGTAAGCTTCACTAGCAAGAAATGTAAGCAAGCCTGAAGCTGCAGAAAACAGCGTTGTTTAGTTTTCGTGTAAAGTGAAAATGTGATGACAGCGCATGAGCCACTTGACCCATATGGGCGGTCGGAGTACAGACACTATATTCTAGAAAAATACAATGTGGTAATACTTAACTAGTCTCCAAGTTCTGTTTCGTTAAGATAAAAGGTAAACCATATTTCTAGGGTGTTTGTTTAGATAGTTTCGAGTTATTGGATGTAAGCATATCTCACCTAAGTAGATACGTGAAAAACAAGCAGGTTTATTCTTGATAGGTTCGCGCTTGACCGCTAACTCACCTGATGGAAAGCGACGATGCAGTCGACGATGGAGCGCGCTTACCTAGAAGTAACCTATTCACTCTTGACTTAAAGATTCCCGGGTTGTAGCCATCAGGAAAAACAGATTCCGGCAAGGAATTCAACTCCTTAGCTGTACGCACTATGAATGTGTTGCCAAAACGTTTTGTGCGTATAGGTGGAATGTCCACCATGTACCGGTGGCGCATTGCCGCAAGGTTCGCTTGTTCTAAGCAAGTGTGCTCCATCGTCGATCACATCGTCGCTTACCATCAGGTTAGATGGTGATCAAGTGCGAGCCATCAGTCTATACTAAAATTATAAAGAAGAATTTGTAAGTTTGTATGTATGTGGTAATCTTCGAAACTACTGAACCGATTCTGAAAATTCTTTCACTAATTTGTAATTGCACTATCTTTGAGTGCTATATGTTATAAATAATTTTCATATCATGAGTTTTACGGGTGAAGCCGCTGGCAGAAGTAGATTTCAGTAAAAACATATTTTAAGAAAAAGTAATATCACTCTTCGTAATTATTTGTGTTGCGCGACCAAAGCAAATATTGTTTCGTTCATGATTACATAGCGCACCATAAAACTAGGTCTTACTAATCCTGAAACGATAACGTGGGCACTACATCTATTTGCTAAGTTTGTACCTGAAGCTAAAATAAACACTTTCATATTTGGATTTTCTGGCTCTGTCCTCCGAAGGCGCCCGGCTGCGTATACACCTGGCCGTGCTCGCTTGGCGTGCTCGCCCAGCGGAATTTATCCAACGTTCATGAAACAAAACACCTAATTAAAACATTTTTCATTAAAACAATTTAATGTGTTATGATAACACTACGATGTACAATCTGACATTAGCAAATTTGACAATGACATATTCTAACTTTGCCTCCACTTATCGTAATTTTTCGTGAAGGTCTCGCAACAGTTACACAAAGAATTTGAGAAGCTCGAGAAGAAAAGTTCCTGTAACCAATTTCGTATATGTGAAGGTAATATCGAATCGGGACACGTTTCTGTTTTATAGTAGCATTTGAGATGTTAGGCATCGTATTCGCGAAAAAAGGATGACGAAAGAAATTATTGGCAGTGCTCGAATATTACCTAGGTACATAGTTGATATATACTTCTATACTAATATTATAAAGAAGTACCTATTTGTAAGTTTGTATGTAGGGAGTAATCTCTAAAACTACTAAAACAATTTTGAAAATTATTTTACCAGTAGATTGTTACTTAATTATTTTATCACTGAGTGATATAGTTAGGATATAGGCTATATGCTCATAGCACTGCTTAGTTTGGGACTAGATGACGTTGTGTGAAAGTTTTGGAATATTATATTATTGTATTATACTCCTCAACTAACTTTCACGCGGGCGAAGCCGCTGGCAGAAGCTATTATTTTACAAACCAGAGTGACTAACATGTAAACTGTATGTTGTCAAATTATTAGATAGTAATTAAAACTTAAGCTGTTTCTACGACCGACTCTCAGAATTAGCTCCTTTTATAACACTGATTTTTGCAAGCGTCTAAACCCGCGTAAAACGTAGAAAATTAACCTACGAATTTGTACCACCGGGATAAAACACATAACCAGGGCTTTGCAGTAGTATATTAGAAATATACAACGTATTTGCTGGATGCTAACAAGTTGTTCATTTACTTTTTTTTCCTAAAAATAATGAGAATATCAAGACCGTTATAAAACTCAATTGTGTTAAAAATATGACATAGTCTGAAGGCACGAAATAGGTTTCATTCGAATGTTACCATTTCGTTTACAAAATTCTAGTCGACAAAGCAAAAAGAATAACGTAATAAAAATTGTTTTCGCGACATCCAATCTCGTCGTTGGTACAGACGACATTTCAATCGTCGTACGTGTCCGCGGCGATAAAATGGTTAACTCTCGTAGAATAGAATCAGAGCAAGCTCGCTTACTTTTCGTCCTCAAACAACGCTTGCATACACATCTTGTGCTTATTGTAAAAGTCTCAAGCTATATGAATTTTAGATGTGATAGAGATCTTTTTGCGACATTTGCCATATTCTCAGTTTTATTCTTGAACTTTGAATCAAGAATCAAATCATTTATTTCATATAAACCGTTTACGGACAGTCAGTCAGAAAAATGATGCTAATTGCAGATTCTAGATCTCTATGGAGAAGAATGTGCAAGAAACTCAATAAACACTTTTTTAAATCATGTTATGTATTAGAAATATTTCAATTACATATTTCTTGTGGCTACTATTATGTGAGGCCAATGTAAATAAAATTAAAAAAAAAGAATTCTAAATTTAGAAATTAAAATAAGCCATTGGCAGCTAAGAGACGATCAGTCTCAACTGACAGCGTCCGTTCACGGACATGACGCCTACATCAGCACCACTCAGCTCAACCATTTTGAAAGAAACCAACTTACGTGCTTAATATATCCATGCTTTTTTTTTAAGGTCGGAAATCATCCAATGTCTTCTCTCGCTTTAGGACGGAGCGCGAGGGCGCGTTAGAGTTTTTTTGATCAAATCCACACCTATGTTCCTTCTTTGCTCTTTGCGTTCCAGGGGTTCCCTTTCGGAAGTAAACCGAAGGCCCCAGCAGGCTTCGGCTGGACCCCTGCGATTTTCCTGACATCTCTTTGAGGTGCGCTTCTACATGCGCCGTCGCCAACTCGAGCGATATGTCCATGCTTGCTATCCACTTTTAAATTCCAAGTTTTTCTGCACATCACTCGTAATAGATAGTTGATTAGTAAATAGGCGGAGTTATATTATAATGGCTGTTTTTGAATTGTTGGCATCTTTCCAATGTACCTGCAGTTCCATAAAAATGCAATAAGTAAAAGTCCAATCGAAATGCGTGAATCAGATTCATATTTTTTTACTATTTCCGAGTTCGTACCTACCTATCATTTCTTATTGTTACGTATTTTCGCTCCTTGGAAGTATGTAAATCAAATCAAAGTCAGCCTGTAGTATTACATTATTTATCATCACATGCGGGCCTCCTTTAATTCTCACATAGGTATTTATACGTAGGTACGTACTCATACATATAAATAAAATTGAAGTGTCCGTAATATCAAAATAGTTTTATTTTGTTTTGTCTGTTTGTTCCGCCTAATGTTCGAAACGGCTGAACCGATTTTGATGGCACTTTAACTAGGATATAACTAATGATAAAATGAGTAACTTACGCTACTTTTTAGGGTTCCGTATCTCAAAAGGAAAAAGCGGACCCCTTATAGGATCACTTTCTTATCCGTCCGTCTGTCTGTATGTCTGTCAAGACCGTTTATCTCGGGAACGCGTGGAGGTATCGAGTTGAAATTAAAACCATATACAGGTTTTAAAAATCAAACTTTTAAGTTAACGAAAGAAAAAGATACGGCCGTTTATGTCGCAAAAAACGTATATTTCGACACTCAAGGGAATCAAAATTCATAGGGTTCTTCCCATTGAAATAGAATCCTGAAATTTTGCATAAAGCAAGGTCTTATAGCACAGATATAATAAATCTGAAAACGGTAAATTTGATGCTACATGAAAAATATCTCCGATTCGGGAAATTAACTATTTACATGGGTAAACCAGTACGGAAACCTCTGTGCGCGAGTCCGACTCGCGCTTGCCCAGTTTTTTAAACAAGACTTTATTCGGGGGGAGGGGGAAGGAGAGTAGTGTTCTTAAACACCACGCATACGAAGTCGCGGGTAACAGTTAGTAATTAATATTGTTACTGTAAAAGGTAACAGAAAGGTAAGGTAGGCAGTTGGGTACCCTCAACCGCAACTTTATAACGTCATCAGCCATCCTCGTTGTAGGTTCAGTAATCTGCGGTAAAAACGGTACTGGCATAGTCTTAACTCGACCATCTGGCTGAGCACAGTCGTTAAAGATGTTTATTATTAAGAATTCACGTAAATAAAATAAACTCTTATTTAAGTATGTTCAAAGAAAGAGCTTACTTAAATTATAGTGTAGGTGGCAGATCAATACTGGTAACCTAAGTTTTGCAATTTCCGATTCCAGTTAAGCATTATGTTCAAGGCTCACGCGCTAATACCTTTTGTGGATATTTCCCTATAGAACGTTCATCTGTATGGTAATATTTTTTCATTTCATGTAAATCATCAGACTGTGCCCCCGTTGAGCGTGCTAGCTTTGTCTATCGCTTTTTGCTGGCAAAGCGGTTTGTCACGTTTAATTTTATGAGGCATTTTTTTTTATACTGCTTTAACTACGAGTACATTGCATATTAAACAAAAAATTAAATGTATATATGCTCTTTATTTTATAAAATCAACTGGCTGTCCCCCGCGGTTTCATCCGCGTCGTTAATATTGCTCCGCTTCCGTGAGTCGTAGCGTGATGTTATCTATAAAGCTTATGCTATTCGTTATGGATCTGAATATCTTATACAGAAATATTTGTTCAATAGGTACACTTACTCGAAAACCCGCTCTTATCTCTACCGATTTTAGGCACGCAATTTACTGTTTTCCGCACTAGTGTGGAAAAGAGCCGCAGACTAGCCCCCGCCACAATTTATTGTATTTATCGTATCAGGTTGGGCGTTAAGCGAGCCTCACGAGTCGCGCGTCAACCCCCGTTTATTTATATCTTCGTAAGTGTATTGAAAAACGTCGTTTAATACATGTGGAATTTTGTCACTGCTGCACTCTGCTCCATAATAGCCTCTACGGCTTAGGCGAATTCCGCCTCGGTCGCAATGACAAACTTTTTCCACTAGTGTTAAAATGTACTATTTCCAGTCCGATTAGTAGTTCCAGAGATTAACGCGTTTAAACAAACAAAAGAACAAAAATCTCTTCCGCTTTATTATATTAGAATAAAAGTATAGATATGTACTTAGTCCCCTGCTACCTACTCTCAGAAAACAGTCATCAGATTGAACAGAAAAAGTCCAACAGAACATTCGGACATTCTATTCGATGTAACAGAGAAAGCAAAAGTTAGTTCATTACTTAGTGAACTTTTGTTTCACGGCAAATATCGAAATTGAATCACGTTCGCTGTTCGATTTCGAGATGGAATTTGTCCCCAGCGTTGATTCGGTACTTGCTCAGGGCCTCAAGTCTGTTATTACAATAGTGTCAGAATGGTCTATCATTGATTTCATAATTGTTGATTTTGACAAGTTTGGTAATCTACTAATATAATATCTTCATTATGACTTTCCAATGATCAACCACTGACACTTCATTGAAAGAAATGCCACAGAATGGTAATCTCGAATATAATGACCAATGAATGTCTGACGTGTGCGGTAATCTGCTAAAATTTTTACAGTTCCTTTGATCAGTGACCCCCCATTAGAATTTCACTGTGCAGTCATTGCTTTTAATTCGTTACAAAACAGCTCGTACCACTATTCTATTACGAGACCACTGATCGATCAAAGATCGGCCATTATGAATTAACAGATTACGAACTTTTAGGATAATGACAATGGAATCGTGTTGGAATGATGAATTTATAAAAATAGCAGACTAGGGCCCCTGTTCTGTTGGTCATATTCGAGCCTAGCTTAGCTTACATTGATGCATTGCGGCAAAATTGATACACAAAGACCGGTTTCCGGTTCATGTTTGGTTGAGGATCGGACAAGAGTGGTTTACTTTGTTGAACTATTGGGTTTTTTAGGTGGGAAATTATCAAATAATTTCTCCCGCTCTGGTCGAGGTAGAGTCAGTAAAAGTTCTAGTGTCAGACTTTTACTGATTAAATTCCATATGTGTTCTTTCAGTTGCCCTTGCGTTACAGAGCCGCGGTGACTAACAATTTCGCAGCTCTGGTACTTTGTTAAACCATGTTAAAAGAAAATAAAGACCGAAAGTTTTCTTTTGAACAAAGAGACAAAAAGAAAGAGGAAAGTTGAATTGAGTCCTAAATATATTGATGCTTCAAATTATCCAAAAGTTAATAAATAAACCTTCATTCAAATATTTACGAAAAGCCGCTTGCGGGGACTGAAAAATAAACAAATGGACTCAGATGCGGAAAAGAATTGGGCACGCCATAATTATGGCGGTTAGTCACCTCTGAGGAGTGGCTGGAAAGACCTCACGGCGTTCTCACCTTCCGCATGACGCAGATTCTCACCGGACATGGTCAGTTCGAGAGGTTCCTGCACCGGATTCGTGCGAAATAAACGCCCGGGTGTCACTACTGTGTGGACCGTCCGGAAGACACGATGGAGCATACGGTAGAGGTATGCCCCGCCTGGGCAGAGCACCGCCCGATCGCTCGCGCCGGGCCTTAGTACAGACCATGATCAAGCAAAGGACGCGTGCGCACGTGCGAGGTTTCGGCCCTCACGCCCCAGCCGCCGGGATCCCGATTTCCGGCCACCGTAGGCGCGGGATTGCGGGCGGCGAACAATGGGTAGCTCGCCGTCTGACCGTCCGGTAACCGTCCGGACCAAGCCCAAGTCGGCGACGGCGCTTAGTGTTCCACGCGCGCCTCAAGGAGATGTCGGCAAAACGTAGGGGCCCAGCAGGGTCGAAGCCTACTGGGGCCATGGGTTCGCTTCTGAAAGGAAAACTCCCTCCCGCTCCACCCAAGGACGGATGATTACCCACCTAAAAAAAATGCGGAAAAAAATATTTTGCATTGTTATGGCATCATTCGAAAGTAATGATGAAATCTTTCTCATAAACATAGTAGGTATGTATCTAGGTATTTAAAAGCTATACAGACTCCTCACGAAGTAAAGAAGAACTCAAGGGTTCATTATTCATATGTATCCAGGTTTATATATAATAATCTACATAATATTGTGAGGGCGAAGTCGTGCTTCAATCGAATCAAAGTTTGCCGACGTTCATAGTTGGACGTGACCTCTCCCAAGTTGCGTTAGAAGTTCAAATAGTGAGAGATTCTTACTATTTGCACGGAATCAAGCATATGAAAAACTTCTGTAGGTACTGTTTGATGAGAAATTTAAAATAAATCAGAAACAAAAGAAGAGATAAAACAATCTTGATAATTCCTCTCAATCCAACTTTGGCAAAAGTGTGGAGAACAATGATCTAATATAGAACATTTGATGGACATATAAAACGGAATCGAATCTCCAACGGGAAATGAGCGAGTAGGCCGTAGTGAGTTGTCCGATAACGCTTTTTCATCAATAAGCCCGACCTAGAAATTCTTTGGTCCAAACTGAAGGTGAGGTAGGTATGAATATATAGGTAGATATGGAGAGGGTTTCTAAAGAGAGAAACAGGACTTAAATTAATTATTTAGGGTAAGAAGGCTTTTTGTTTAAGACTACACTTCGAAACTTCATAAAATACGGTTTTTAAGGTACAATATTTCTGCTCCCAAAAACTCTTATTATTATTTAAATAATTTTAAGTAAAGTAAAACACGATCGACGGAAACAGTTTTGAAAGAAAACCGTTGCTAGTTCCATCGATGATGCAGTTTAAATACTCGAAACTATGACTAAACCACGGTCACTTGCGCACTGGTACACACCCACGTATTTTGGTCCTGTGACGTTCGACTAAAAATATGTATATTCTGCATGTGATCGAAAACTATTTTCAAGAGCGTTCAAACTTCAAAAGGTAATCAATGCATGGCAGTCTTGACGAGCTAATTCTTCGCGAAACTTCTTAAGTAGCGGCATTAAGTTTGTGGTTGCGTATAGTACCTACCGTGTCCACTATTTCCGCGAGAAGGTTCCTCTTGGTCGGACAACGCTCGCTGTGGCTCACAATGGGAATACATGAGAGGGAACGTGCGGGCGCAGGACGCGGCAGTCGACTCGCAGACGCCGCGCCACGCGCCTCACTTACCGCGCGCCTCGACATGGATTGGGGCCTCCGCCGTAAGTTCGCACGAAAAAACTTTTTGTTCAAAATTTGCAATGTGATCTGCGGTTAGGCCCTCCGCGGCCACCGCCGGCGCCGCAGCCGCGATCGAAGCAGATAGTAAACAAACGCATGTGGCCGACAGAGTAGTCCGACCGGTGTGCCCACAGATGCCGGTCGACCGGCCGCCGGTGCCGGTATTTTTAACTCGTTTCGCGGTTCGATGTCCGTTCCTTCGTGGAATCGATATGCATAATACCGTCCTTGAAAGTCTCAACTTTTGCAAGAGTTAAATAGAGTTAAAGTTTCTCAAGAACCCAACAATCGATGTCTAACATATATTCCGGTGCACGACTGTAAGTTGCAAACTTGTTTTGTCATTATGTTTTAGTACTCGCAGTTTCCGTGTGATGCGGAAGTTCCAAACTTTCTAAATGATTTTGTGTCGTCACCGATCAAAGCTTGCTAGTGTTTCTTTTGTCTTGACTAAAACCAGTTTTATTTCGCTGAGTATGTCGCGGTAAAGAGCACTTTTTATAGTCTGGCCGTAAAGTGGTTTGTCTTTCTTTCAGCCAGTTACAATTTGACCTTTCACATTATTTGTTATTGAGAGTGATCCCTAAGGCGACTTGTTAGTGAAGATAAATGATTGCATGAACGTGCCGAGAGAAATGGCTGAGTTATGACGAAGGGGTATCTTGCATGAATTTATGGCACATAAGAACAATTTACTATCACTAGAAGTTGTAATAAAAACGAGAAATATAAAATAATCCATATAGTTGCGCTGTGATGGCCAGGTGACAATAAAGTGATGAATGTAATTTATTGAAACTAAACTGCATTTGGTTATGCTGGAACTATTAGAAACCAACACTAGCACCGTCCTGTGAAAGGAACGTTGGGACGTTGGTATAAGAAAAGGTGAAAAACGATCTAGCAGTGTAAGCTTTGATTAATATTGAATTTAGCCAGAATTAACATGACAATTACCATGACTATGAACTTGTCGAAAACGAGAAAATTGAGGTTACTATTTGTAATAAACTGGAGGAATAGGACTAAATAAAACTCCGGATATGTTACTGACGAAATATAAGACATTTTGATTGAACATGACTAAATATTGTTTTTAAGTTCAAAAGAAGAAAGGCAAAAGCAAATAAATGATTATGAATTATGAATATTTGAACCAAAATTGTACGTCTGAAATATACTGCCGCATGCCAGAATAAAGTTTCTTGTGATATGTTAATTTAGGGCAAAAACCATATATGCCATAAACATGTAGACTATTCTACATGTGTGCCATTCAGTCTTTAAAGCGTGATTGAATACCAAGCATTGTAACTTTTTTAGCAGTGTTCGGAGCAATTTCATCAGTAAAATTCTTTTTTTGGAAACTACGTATAAACAATATTGGTTCCATATTATACGAAATGAAAACAATTACTGCACGCACGGGAGCGGAAAATTAAGTGGAAAAAAGGGTGGAGAGTTTTTAGTATTCATTTCCGAATCATTGTCATTGACTTATCATTATCCTATTTTATTCTTATAGTTACATATTATAAAACAAAGTCCCCGCCGCGTCTGTCTGTCTGTTCGCGAAATATTCGAAACGGAACGGAACGAACGGATTTTCATGGGGTTTTCACCAATAGACAGTGTGATTCATGAGGAAGTTTCCGGTGTATAGTACATGCATATCATAGAAGAAATGCTGAGAATTTCGAAGATTTTTAACATCCATGCAAAGCTGGGGCCGGTCGCTGCTTACTGAATACATATTTTGAAAACTTGAGGTTTACACGAAAGTACTCTAAAAGGGTTTATTAAAAAACTAATCTCTTAAACAACATAATTTTCATGCATGTGCCTATTATTTAACAGCAAATCATGTTTTCTGCTCGATGGAATAGAATACAAAGCGCATTAGAGTATTATCGCTACCTTTGCCGTATCACGGTGAAGTGGGTCACGAATAATGGTATCCAATATCTTCGTCCAGAACCTATTACTGGGTGTGACACCGTGTACCCATAACACTTTGTTTTTTACTTTATCTGCGGTAACAAGTTGTAAATGTCAAGGTAAGAGGCACTTATCCTACACCTGCTCTATTAACCCAATAGAAACTGCGAAGACGAATAGCTAGTGTATTTAGCTCTGGAACAAACTGGCGGGTAATGTATTTCTTGACCCTTCGCTCCCGCGCGTGCTTGCATACTTATACGTTGGCTATATCCTGCCGTAAAATACCATGCACATGTATGTATATTCATAGACTGTACAATTGTGCACGCGGCTACCTAGTACTTAACTTAGTATTAGTCGGCACAAGCTGGCTGTCGCCATTCTTCTGTTTCTTTATTGCTGATTTTATCAGCTAACACAATATTGTCGGCGCTGTGATACGTTTTTTATTCGCAGGAACTTTTGTTACTTAACAATGACAAAATATAAATTGCTTCTATCTTAAATTGACCTTTGAGGTTCGTTTCAATTTAATAAAAGTTTTATCAGGCACCTAACTTCCCAGCCATAGATTTGATTTTTCTGGCAATCGTCTTTAACTTCATTAGGACTTTCACGCTTTAGCGCACTGATTAGTACGGAATTCAGCGTCGAAATCGAAAATAGGGAAAGCCAAAAGTATTTTTAGATTAACTGAAGTTTAGGTCTGTAAGGGCGTTGATTGACGTGGCAGGAAACTAGCTACTTATACCAGCAGCCCAGACTAATTAGGATGCGGTATTTTAAGCCAAATCTGTTTACGAGCTCCTTGTATTGCGTGTTGCGGACGGCTCGCTGCCGTTGCTTTCTGCAATAATAATCGTGCGGGAAATCAATAGGGCGATAAATATACAATTTAGAATTAATGAAAAGGCAAAGTTCAATTAATAAGGCAAAGTTCAGTAAGAGATAATATCTAAAAAGTAAAATTGTGTTGGTGTTGACATTTATCAAACACCTTATCTAACGTTTTTTTTTTGGCATAGTACCTATGGATGAGTATTTTTCAAAGGTTTTTCCTTTGCGAAGCGCCTAAAACTGTTGTAAGAGCTTTTATACCGAAGAGGGCTTCGGCGGCTAGACGTTTCCCTCGGGGGATTACCCAAGCCATTCCGATCTTTCTCACAAGTGCCTATACAAAATGGCTCCAGAACAATATTTGAAACGCTAAACAATATACAGGGTGATTTTTATCAGAGATCAAAGGCATTACGATATTTAAAGATGTGATTATTTTATGTAAGAAATCCATATAGGCTTCTCAAGGATATTCAAAATTTCATCATCATTTCAACTATAAGATGTCCACAGTTGGACATGTACCCCAAGCGTCGTGACATCAACCAGTTGTGTGCTCGTCGTATCCAGTGCAACTTTAATGTAATTATTTTTAAAATCTATACGGAATTATATTCTTTATTAGCAACATTTTAAACTGTGTATAAACGAAAAATATCTAGAAATCTCTTCATCACGCTATAGACTTCGATGGAACAAGACAATTTCGAGAATATGTTTAATATTTATGCCGTAAGTTTGTTGAGTATTATTTGCAATTCAGTGGTCTCAGTAAAGTATTCTTAAGAAGTTTAGAAGTCAGAAGCTAAGCTACTAATTATAAATCCACTCTCGTCTTGACTCTTAGTTCCCACAAGTTGTTCATGTACTTTCATGCATAATGAGAGGTCTACGAGTACGACCAACTGCTGAATTCTTTTTTATATCGTTTTTCATCGCCTGAATAATTATTGTGTCGGAAACGTAATTGCTGAGCCCTACTCATAACACCGTTTCGCGGTTTCTCCTACATTATAAGAGCACTTGGCAGCTCTTTACATGTCGGTACCAAAAGTAATTTTCTTCGTTCACTTGTCACGTCACATTAATATATTCGTATCATCTGAGGTTTGACGAGGGACCTCTACTGTGTCAACGCTCTGCAAACTTCGTGATAGTAATTCTTCACATTCGAAAATCAGTCACAAATTCACAATATACTTGAATATGTTATAAAGGAATCTAATTGGACGCTTACTATTACCAAAGGTGGGTTCTAAAAAGACATGGTTCTTCAAGTCAATAACGATTCTTACATTTATAAAACGAAAACTCAAAAACTACTGACCGGATTTTAATGCGGTTTGCATCAATAAACAGAGTGTTTCATGAGGAAGGTTTAGGTTTGTAACACATGCATATTATTGCATATTATAGAAGAGAATTTCAGAGATTTCTAACACCCGTGTGAAGCTAGGGTGGATCGCTAGTTTTATTATAAGAAAAAATGTCACGCTTGTGCTGCCAAAGAATTATAAATAGGTGAAGTACAGTTGACCGTTCACGGTATAAAGTCCCTTGGGATAGATAGTCTTCATATCTACATATTGTATAGATCTAACGCCTAACTGCCGAGGCTATATAAAGAGTTATATTGACACCTATATCAAGCGGAAATGGTCCACATTTGACATGGTTAGTTCTTATAGCTATATGTTTATGCCTTGCCATGAACCGTGACAATAGATGCGGGAAGTCTGTGTCTTGGTCGCCACGCTTGAAGACAAATAGAAACCGCAATGTAAATATATGTATGAAGGTGTAGATGGCTCTTAGTTTACATCCTTATCGCATAATCTATTTCCTGCTGTATGGCACCCACGAGACACAATGTCTCATCCGATTATTCACCGAGAAGAGAGTACATTGGCTTAGGTAAGCCATGTTAGTACCTGTATGATACCCACTCTATTTAGAAAAAACATTTAGCTTTTTTTTTCCAGACTGGGGTTTCTCTTCCCTAATTACAAAGTATTAATGACAATACATTTAAAAAAACGTATTCATACAACTACTGATTTATTAGAATAGTTCCTATTAAAATATTTCTATAAATACTTTTAACTACGAAAGGAAAAACAAAAATGTTCTTCCTGAAAAGGCTCGATATTATTGTTCTCTGAGAATTCAGTATGATGAAATATACTGGAAAAGTTTTCATATACATTTCTTGACTATCCACCGGCGACATCAGAATGTTCTTTTATAAACTTTGTTGTCGAAGACGATGTATTTGTTGCAAACATCTCTATTTTCTTCGCCCCCACCTGATTCTATAATAGGCTAGTTAATAGAATTTTGCCTACGTGAAAGTCGAAAATTGTCTCAAGGCCCGTGGGAATGTTCACTTAGGATAATTGGGAGCATGTATGTAGACTACCTATGACCTATTCCAGTCTTCCAGTGTGCCAAATTTAATTCAAATCCGCTCAGCCCTTAGAGCGTGAAGAAGTAACAAAACGTACCTACAGGAAGTATGATAGCATAAGCATAATTAGCCTTTTAGTGTTCCCACTGCTGGGACTCAGGCCTCCTCTCTTGGAGAGGGAATGGGCCGTAATCCACCACGCGGGATCAGTGCGGGTTGGTGAATGTCACATGTCTTTGAATTTTTGGTTCTAGGACATGCCGGTTTCCTCACGATGTTTTCCTTCACCGTTTTGAGAGCATTGGTGATGAAATAAATTACACAAAGTAATGCGCCTGGCTGGGTACCATACCCGCGACCTACAACTCGTAAGTCGGGGCCGTTACCACTCGGCCACCACTGCTCAAGTATGATAGATAAGTCTTTATTTACTCTTTCAGTGTTAATGCAGCTAAGGAGGTTGATAACCCATAAACGAAGTCTACATAGATATAGGTACACCACACATCTACCCTCAATCGATACTTAGATTCGATAAGTATCGACGATGCTATCTCTACGACATACCGGTGTTATCGACTTTCTTCTACTTCTTGGAGTTTTGTTTTTCCGGCCTTATTAATTTATGTAAAGGTCGTTTTCTCTGAAGGACTAAGTGCGAAAACCAGACCACAATAGATAGAGGTCGTTTTCTCATTTCTCTTTGCTGCTTCATCATCAGATCTTGAACACTATCTAATTATAACCTATTCATTGAGAACTATCCAATGAGCCCAAAAACGATACCTCTGCTGTAAGTGAGTGAGGAGTTTGGCATTCTTCAGTTTCCAGGCCATGCATCATCATGCCAACGTTAACATGTTTTTGCAATGTAAAAATGAAAAAAGCAGAATACCAATTCAGATCTGTGGATGTTGCTCACATCTCTTTATCAACTAGTAAAGAGCTGATGATTTTAAATGGCTGAACAGATTTTCTGAATCAGAGCTAAGAACATTCTTGATTAAGTTATCTTAAAAATAAAAAACCGGGCAAGTGCGTTTCGGACTCGCGCACTGAGGGTTCCGTATAAATTTACCTATGGAAACAGTTCGATTCCCGAATTCATTTACGAAGATTTTTTCCGAATCACAAAAAACGTTTTTTTTTGTGACGCTACTACAAATAAACAGTTTTTAGATTTTTTGCTATACTTGTGATATGAGACCTTGGTTCATGCCAAATTTCAGGATTCTAGGTCAACGGAAAGTACCTACCCTATTTTTGATTCCCTTGAGAGTCGAAATACACGTTTTTTGCGACATAAACGGCCGTAATTTTTTTTTTCCGTTAACTCAGAAGTTTGATTGTTTCACAGCTTTAAGGTACCGCAGACTTGTCACCTGATTATATGGTTTTAATTTTAATTCTATACCTCCACGCGTTCCCGAGATAAAGGGCCTTGACAGACAGACGGACAACGAAGTGATCCTATAAGGGTTCCGTTTTTTCCTTTTGAGGTACGGAACCCTAAAAATTACCAAAATCGGTTTATCCGGTTAGGACACAGATTAGTCAAACTTCTAACACCCCTCTTTTATGGTCGGTTAAAAAGGGACGTCGCGTCGTACATACAATTCGAACAGTATTGAGAGGAACGCCATAAGGTGGATTATTATTATTGTAACGAGCCATTAAACTCACTTCTAGTTCCTTCGTTGCCTTGCATTCCAGGGTCGGGTTTTCCTTTCAGAAGCGAACCTATGGCCCCAGTAGGCTTCGAATCTGCTGGGTCCCTACGGTTTGCTGACATCTCCTTGAGGCGCGCGTGGAACACTATGCGCCGTCGGCGACTTCGGCTCGGTCCGGACGGTCGGACGCCGAGCTACTCTTTCTCGCCGTCCGCAAGCCTATCGTGTTCTCCGGGCGGTCCATACAGTGGTGACACCCGAGAGATTCTTTCGCACGAATCCGGTGCAGGAACCTCCCGAACTTGCCATGTCCGGTAAGAACCTGCGCCATGCGGAAGGTGCGGACGCCGTGAGGTCTTTCCAGCCATTCCTCAAAGAGGGGACTTACCGCCATAATTATGGCGTGCCCAGCACTGGGTTGCGACAGTCGCTGTCGCCATTTCACCATGACAATCAAATTAGGTTCAGCGTTGAATAAACTTGGAATAAAGTACATTGTCCTTTACCTAATATCTTTGCGTAGGTACCCAAAAAACAAACAATTAACTATTTTTCAATACTAGAAAATGTAAAGGATCGCGATAGACGCCGATTCAGCTCACACACACACTACAGCTCTATGTCTTTATTTCAATGACCGTTATTCCCCGTTTATCTGGCGCTTACCATAATAAAAGTAACTTTTTTAGTTATTTGTAATAATGTTAACAAACAAGAATAAATAGAAAGAGCCTCTCGCATGAACACAAGTAGATATTCTTTTTTACCAGCTTTCATAAATTAAGCAGAACGAAAACAGTAACATTTTGTTCTCAGCGGAACGAGGAATAAAATAGCCGTCCGCTTTTATGTCGGGTCCTAAATGAAAACATATCATTTAAAAAGAGTGCTAATTATGCAGAAGTTCAGATTCCGCTGAATAAATCTTTTGTTTTGTCTGCATCAAAACTAGGACAAGACTTTCCTGAAAGATTCATTGTCATCTTGGAAGAATTGGAGATACATTTAGATAGTTTATTAAATTAAGTTTTTGTTTTTACTGAGTTTTCTTGATACAAACGTTGAATGATGATTTTTTTGTCAGAAGATATTGGAAGAGTCACTCAAAATTGTTTTTTGTGTTAGTTGCTAGGTACTGTTTTACTGGCTTATCTTGGGTAGCCGAGCAATTCATCATCATCATTTCAGCCGAAAGGCGTCTACCGTCGGGCATAGGCCCCAAGTGTCGCCACAACGAACGGTCCTGTGCATCCATCGGATTCCGGCGACCCTCACCAGGTCACCGGTCCACCTTATGGGAGGCCTTCTAACGCTGCCGAACAACTCTTATTTAAAAATCTACAACAAAAATACACGGAATACGTTACTTGAATTGATATAGTTGTCGAGGGTTTCGGGGTCGATTTATTATTAGCTAGACGTTCAAACATGTGTACCTATATTGTTAGGTAATTGTGTAACTCTCCTTAGATGTATTGTTGTTCCGGCAGTGTCGGTCGTCGGTAAACACGCGCACATGTCCGCTCTCCCCAGCCTGCCCGTCCTGCCATACATACATTGTTATGCTTACGCAAGGTCCAACGCTTTGCCGCCACATAGCGTGCCGGCGACATAGGTCGTCGGCAGCATGTCATATATTGCTGCACCCACCTTCCATTGATGTTATCGTAGCAATAAAACACACGCATACTTTGATATAAGAACATGTGGTACCGCGTATTGTACAGACTTAAATTAAGCTTAATTCTTCCATGCATATTGCGTATGAGATAAAAATATTTGCATGCAATAACTCTCTGTTCGCAGATTTTTTTCTAATGTTTATTCAATAAGGTATAAATATCCATCTCGTTATATGGCAGCTATAAATGTCTGTTGTACGAGTCATAAATTCAACGTAGCGGTCCACTGCTAGGTAGATAGATAAGGCAGCTTAGCTCGTCTTTAAACCGTGCGAGATCATGCTTCTTTTTGACTACCGTATCCAGTCTGTCCCAGCCACCTTTTTATGGTCGTTGGTCCGTCTAGCTAAATGATAAAAGATATTCATTTTGCAAATAGGTTTTAAAACACTTTTACACGTCAATTCAAACTAGATGAACCGGTGTCTCCTAACTACACTGAGAAGTGACACTGAAACAAACTCAGAGGTCAGAATCTCTTTTAAAGTCCATTCAGCAAACATGTAATGGTCAAATCCTATGAGAATTGAAAACCATGTAGTGTCTGAGATGGTTTTGAGGAATGAACAAAACAGATTTGAGTCGACCTGTCCAGTCAGTGCAAGCATTTGTCAGTATTCGTGTAGCTCAACTCAGGACTAATAAGGAGCTTAACGACTTGAAGAACAATACCAAAGAAAGGACATTTGGGTAGGCTGCATAAAGCACTGAAACTGCCAGATATACGTTACAATCACAACAATATAAGCGCGTACAGGGGCAACTCAATCCCAGGCCTCAATGCCTTAATGCCCTCAAGATACAGTATAAAAAGCCTTCTGGCAAAGTTTTCGTTTCACTAAATGATTTTAATTTATTGAGGCTTTCTTGAATGTGAGTGGGAAGTTTATTATAAAAGCTTATGTATTAACACTATATTATGAGCATATTTTTTTGAGCCTGTTTGCAGGAACCACAAACTTGTGTTTGTTCCTAGTAATAAACATATGAATATTACTATATTTTATTAAACATAGCTGGGTGATGCTTTACTCTACTCTTGGCGATAAGTGGTCTCCACTCATGGACTCGTTTGCGTCATCGGCTACTGCCTCCTGCTGCCAACTCTGCAAGCTCTGTCGGTGGCTCCAGTTCTATTCCGATTTCAGTAGTGTAACGGGCAGAACGCAGTGGTGTGGGATTTTCTTCAAACACAAATAAGCGCTTCCTAAATGCTATCTCGGTTAACAAGTACCCGTCTGTGAGACAAACTTTTCGTAAAAAAAAAATACCAGACAATAATTATTATATTCCTAAGTAAAAAACTCAGAGAGCTTATTACCATCCCGTATAAAGCAAATCGCAAAATGTAACTCAAAATAAAGTGTAATTTGAGAGTAATTTGCGCCAAGGAAAGGAAAAGGGTGTGGAATGGATTAAGCTACACATGTATGTTCGTGTGACCTTTTAGAAAATGAGGTTTTCTCCTATACGAACCCGACGGTCCCATATCATTTAGTGTGTAATGTTGAGTGGCGTTTCGTCAGAGCGATTGCTATCGGTCCTTTACTACAGTAGCATGCCAAGTGCTTTAAAATCTGTATTGTACCCACATCTGGGTATAATACCGAGCGTACATCAGACATCTGTAAACGGAAATGCCCATTGTTATGGCTCCGATAAATACAACTTAGACGTCTGCACAATGGATGAACTTGTTCGACTGTAACTGGTTCAGTATTAATTCAATCGATATTGAACTGAAAGAATACTAAACTGAAAACAGCATTTCATGTCGAATTAAATGTCGGCGAACTAAACGTTTTAATAATTCAATCTGACACGTGAAGGAAAAAGGGATTTGATAGTATCGAAGTAAGTTGTGTCGATTTGTTGACTATTATTATTTGTGGAGTAGCAACAGGTGAGGTGATTATACAAATTCGGTAGGTCACGCAGGCACGCATGTTTCCGACGCGACCGACGACGTGACTCCGACCCGCAAGCAGCCGTCCGCTGCCGCGCCCAATCTACTGACTGCCATGTCCTATCGTTACTGACACTCGCCTTCGTCATCGTGTGCCATCTCTTGTTAATTAGTTTCGGGGAAAATGGGTCATCTCTCAATCACACGCCACATCATGTCATTCTGGGATATCGGTTTTGGAAATTTTCTTCGTAGTTTACAAAATGTATGTTTGAATTATATTTCTAACTAATCGTAATCCATCCACCATCAGCAGAGATCTCGCTTTCAATCACTATCCTTCGGAATTTATTTTTCAAAAAC
Organism: Mythimna impura; assembly: GCA_905147345.3. Lineage (NCBI taxonomy): Eukaryota > Metazoa > Arthropoda > Insecta > Lepidoptera > Noctuidae > Mythimna > Mythimna impura. The sequence continues at coordinate 10,794,241 of LR990343.1, read as the reverse complement.
TTTTCGTAAATACAGCAACTTCTTATGCCGTTATTGTTTGTAGGAACTTCAAAAGTTTTCTTTGAATTTAATGCTATTGAACTTATTAGAGTAATCGATTAATTAATTACTGACATGGCTAATTGTAATTACGATATCGACAGTCCGACATCTGCGCTGGGTAGGCTTTTAGACGTCGAACCTGTTTATGTCACACATCTTGCATATTATAATATATATGTACTCGTACAATGTGACATGTGTTATTCCGTGTATCGACGTTAGTGGTGACGATAAAACTAGGCAAAACCAATAAAGTAGTCCTTAACCTGTATTGCATTATGACTTAGTGGCGGCCGGCTGGCACCGGCGGACGGTGGTGGTACGCAGTGATGACGTAGTGGTGCTGTGGCACTCCGTCCAGTTACAATTAGACCGCCGGTCGGTTTGAACTTACTACGCGCTACGCTTTTATAATATGCGGCCGGCTATGGCTAAAGAAAATACTAGTCGCGCTCGCAAATATGCTATTCAGCAGATCCTTTAGTTCTCGTTTGCGAAATGATAAAAAGGAAGTCGTGCTAGGTAATCGGTACTCAGGTTTAGTGTTCGTACTCACACGTCTTGTATAAAGTGTTCATGTGGTGTGTTTAGTGTTTTTTCGTGTTATCGACCACAATATCGAATATTTGATTATCAAAAATCCTAAGATGCAATGGGATATCAGAAATGAAAATGATTGATTTATCTGTTCTTTTCTAAAGCATGCGAGTTTTGAAAACATAAATTTCACGATGAATGAAAGTTTTGATATCCAACAATAAAAATAAATGATAAAGTTTTGGAGGATGTGGGCAAGTTCCCGGCGGACGTCAATTTTGGTGAAGATGGGGCAATTGACGTATCGATGCGGACAGATAGTACTGAACTGAAAAACCCCTTGCTAAGAGTTTACCCAACTCGTCAATTATTTATATTCCATTGCTTGTTCGGTTTAAGTATTGATTTTGCCATTCTGTTGAACCCAAGTGCATTCTTTGTGTGTATTATATTTCACAAACGGCCCCATAAGCCACAATTCCATTGTATATTTGAGCTCAAACAGGCTTACTTCGCCAATTTTGTGATTATTGAGCCGGTTTCCAATTCAGATATCCATGTAAAGCAGGTACGTAAGTTGTGTTAAGCGTGTTGTTGTAGTCTTACTAGTACATTTACAACTTTCACAGACTACACTTCCAAGTTTTATGGAAAATACACAATATTTTACTGACAAAGTTCAAAAGTAATGATTGATTTTCTCTTTCCCAATATCGACAGAGTGGCGGCCTCGATTAATCTCGAATTAATTCTTTGTTACCATCGATCATTATCACAAAAACGTCTCCACTATGATTGATACTGTTTAATATTGTGTGTACTGATGGTACGAAGTTGTTTGTCGCCAAGGTAAAATTTCGATGACTTGGTTTGTAACTGCTATCAATTAATGGACTTAATAACTTTGGAGTGAGATTGCTGTTCTTATACTAAATTTTAGTAAGTAAGTTGTTGTGTACTTTATATGTTTTCTTTTTCTAAATCCATGTACGAAATTTTTAACGCACTAGGTTGCTGCCCTCAGAATGTTTCTTCACCGCAAGCAAATCCGATGCTATGCGGCGGCCTACGAAAGTTGTAGCTCGTAGCAAGGCTCGTAGCTCCAGTAGAGCAGCAGGACAATGTAGACACTAATGATGTTGACACTAGAGGCGAGCTTGTCTCACTCGTAGCACGCCCCCCCCCCTTCCTCCATCAGCCCCCTTCTCTGCGCACAACGTAACACGCTTTCGAGTGCACTTACCTAAACACGATGCCACTAAATGTAGCACTTCTGAAATATCCTCAAATTGTGTTAAGCCGTGTGATCGTGTTTGTAAAGTGACATTATGTACAGTGTATGGGCTCCTGCGAAGAATAAAATAGAGTACCTACATTCCTCATGCACGTAATCACCCATAGCTGAAATGTAGGTAACTTCGGTTTCAATTTACGATGTTTCTTCTTGGTTGTTATATTTAAATTATGTTTATCTACCCTTGTAATGAGCCCGTCTCACTGTCCCAGTTGGGTTAATTATTTCTTCATTCACTTAGCTAATGTGTTTTTTGTCTTGTAGGTCAGCGTTCTGTTTACTGCTTGTTACAGGAATGACCAGTAAATAATAACATAATTATTAACATTTTTATTGTTCGTCTGGTTTTCTTATTTTTTGTTCAGGTTATCACAATTTCATTTGTTTCATGCCAAGCGTATGTAATGAAAACGGCGATATTGACCTTAATTTTTATAACACCATACAATGCGATCACTATAATACTGCTGCCAAACTGCCAAGTGTGGTCATTAGGGTAATGTCCCCCAGGATCCATTGTGCTACCCGCCATTTATGTTTGTACAGCCTTACATAAATTAACTTTCGACCACGAATAGGTATATGGCCAAGTTAATTAAGTAGGTATGTAGTTAGAACGAATAGCAATGTATTCAGCACGGACTTAATTACTATTACTAACGACAGTAAGGTGTACTAATCAATGCGTTGTGTTACCAAGTTGTTCAACACTTTTATAAGATAGTAATTCTGGCTGGGCGCGATTTACGCTCTCTCTACCATAAAACTCTGGAATGTACTACATACCTCTGACATCGATAAAGCTGAGAGTAAATTTTCCTTCAAGTGTACATTGGGAACTAATCCTTATGGTTCTCTCAAACTTAGTTTGGTCTTCATCTCAATTATTTTTATAATGTTTTGTTTTATTTAACATAGTATTTATTAGTTTTTTGTACTGGAATATATTTGTAGGTATAATAATTTTATTTCAAATATTATTTATTTAATTGTGCACTATAACATTATGTAGTCCTTTTTAACCTAACGGTGACTGGTAGAAAAAGTTTTGTCCGCTTATGTACCACTACTATACGTAGTTTAAATAAATAAATTAAAACCAAGTTTTTATTAACGACAAAATATACCTAACTTTTAAAAGTAAGTGATTAACTTCATGTAGCCTAACCTTTTTCTTTAATTTATTTATTAACTGCATTGCTGCAAAACCGATAAAACACGAAAACGCCAAAATATAGTTTTCGGAATGAATTTCGTTCACCACGACGGCGCCGAACAATTTGCAATGAGTTTTTCATCAACAGCTAATCCATTATGAATTCGTTTAGGTTATACGATTATTCGTAATAGGATTCCTTTGTTATACAAAGCGTTTTTGTTTTATTACCCCGTAACAATACAAATTGAAATCTAAGTTACGTTTTTGTTTGCCATTTCATAAATGTAGGTTCGATAAGCGAAATAAAACCTTAAAATTCGGTTTATGGCGACCAATAATAACGCTTGCTCTTTATTTATTAAACCCGCAATCTATTTTATTTGGTCGTAAAAGTAACATATGACTTTTTTGTAGGTGAGGTATAACATCTTTGTACCGAAATAGAAATATTTACATTGGCATTACAAAATTATCCCTGTGCAAATTTAGACCGTAGACCGCATTTTTCCATAGGTCTCCTGGGTAATTTAACTCGGTACAACATTAAGAAATTCACAACTAAGAACAAGGATTATCATTTAGACTTCTCCCTAACGTGCAGTTAAAGTTGCTCAACTATGAGATTGCAAAGAACAATATTGCGGGCAACTTTGAGCAATACCCATTCCTTTAAATGTGTAAACTTTGAACTCAGCATTGTCCTGAAAAGCAATGTTACGTCGGAAATGTAGACGTTAGCAACTTGTTAACTTGGGATCGGAGAACCGAGAACATAGATAGGAGATACAATTCCGGTTGGGAAATGAGGGGAAACCGGCCCCGAACCGACGAGCGGTAGTGTACAATACACCCGGTTGACCCAAAGAGTAGGTGTCTTAGGTCACAGATAAGGAACGGTCGGCATATGACATATTTTACTTACGGAAAGGTTTTCACAGGCTTTTGATCCAGTTAATTAGGAGTCCTAGCAATACATACTCCTTACTTCTATTAGAGGTCTTCTTAGTATTCACCTCCTGACTAGTCATATTATCTTTCACAGTGTCCATCCATTGTTTCTTTGACCAATTGTGTATCGGCTATAAAGGTTAGGAGCCTTTATAACTTATACAAAATTAATACTGAAAACTTTCCTTTGGAAAATTTATAATGACAATTGACAACTTTTTTTTCAACCGATTTCCACAAACCTTATACGGAACAAAAATACTCATATATCTAGAAATTATTTTACCAACTAGCTGCTGCCAGCGGCTTCACCTGCGCGGTACTCGATGATGATGATGATGATGATGATGATGATGATGATGATGATGATGTGCTATTCCAAGGCATGGTCTACTCGTGTACCTAGTTTCATTGAAATCTGTTCTGCTATTTGAGCGTGATAAAGTAACAAATATACAAAAAAACGTACAAACTTTCGGCTTTATAATATTTATAACGTAAGTACCTATATACATAATGAATAGTTCTTGTCGGCACATTCGATCTCCAATTAACTATAAATTGTCAATACGTTTGACCTGCCTTTGAGGCGTCGACCCAAATAAAACCATGTTAATTGTACATATACCTTACTCTGGATACAATCTCACCGAAAACTTTCGAAGGAACTTTTTAATTTTCTCAATATAATTGTATTTATTCATGAAATTGGTAAATATCTTTTGAAGCTGATATAATTTATGAAAACGTCTAGAGCAAGGTGATTGATTGGCAGTAGAAAAGAGATTGGATAAAAATAATCCAAAATTAAGCATCCAAGATCGATCCGAGACAGGCCAGCTCTTTACACTCGACTGAGCACTGTTACATATATACAAATTTTATTTATCGCAATATGCAAATTGAAAATAACTAGAAAAACATTCCGTCAATCATATTACTGTTAGCATTCACCCTACGACAGCCACCCACCACCCTGACCATCACAAAGACCCCACTTTCCTCGGTTGCCTTCTATAAATTATGCAATTTACAAAGCACCACTGTTTTTGTGTCCGTTTCCATATAACTGGAATCGCTGAACGTTTACCGAACTATCAAGAAGGGTGACTTCTCTTCGTGAAAGTGGTCGTGTGTTATGTAGCTGCATTGTTTCTTAAAAATTTATAATAAATATCATATAAGTTTTCGGGACGCGATAGCCGGGTATTTCCTTCTAAGCTTCTAACTTAATGAATGTAAACGGGGCAATTAGTTGATTACTACTTTTGACAACGAATCCTATCAAATTGGAACTTTATCTTCCATTCACTTATACAAGATTTATTAATAAGTAATAACTTTGCCTGTACTGTGTTTGCGTGCTGTGTGTTTTACTTTGAGCCATTTAATTCCATTGACTTTAATCCTTTTGTGTTTGTCGTAGGCTCCATCATGTTCCATGTGCGGCGGCGGCCAGCGGACGTGCAGCCGCGGCGGCGCAAGAAGAAAGTCGTGTCCGGCACAGGGACCGCCGGTGGCCGGCCCGGAAACGAGCCCATGCTGGTGGAGATGTCGCCGGACGCCACCGTGCTGGAGAACGGACGGCGGCTAAGGATAACAGATGTTGTCGAGGTTTGTTAGCGAAATTGTTGGATCATCACATCATTAGTGTCTCTATATTCTTTCAAGCACACAGTCTGTATAAATACGAATCGGGTCTGATGTTTAAGCATTTGAAATCATATTGCAGCTTTGGCTTCCTAGCATATAATGCAGTACAAATTTTGGAAATTCAACTTTTAAGGGGGTGAAAGGAGGGAATTTCGTTTTAATGCAAAATCTTATTCCTAGAGCCAAAATCATTGAAACTTGCCACGAAGGTTGCCGTTATTCGTTTTTAAAAACTACCCCCATAAGAAGATATAGGGGGTATAAAGGTTGTATGGAAGACTCTTATTACTGGGCTTTAAAAAAAATTGAAATTTGGCACAAATACTTATCACGAACACCAAGTCGCGGGCAAATGCGAGATAATTTTAACCTATGATTTTTAAGTGACCATAAGCCACATACAAATTGCGATTTTAGTTTCATGTTACATGTTCCAAGTGACATTTGGTTGCGGTTCCACCCATCCCCTATTATCCCTTACACAGGGTTTTAATCCTTTATGATTCAGGACCTTAAACACAAATCACATCGCCAAATCCCAGACTGATGATCACAGGCCGTAGCCATCGAGGTTATACCCCTTGAATTATTTACTATCCAATTTATGGCGAGTGAGATTTGTAATAGACAAGCGGATAGACGTCGGTCTGACCGAATTATAGTGAATCTTGTTTATAAGACATAAAGGACTGGATTTATTCTTAAAAAGAGATACTTTTAGGACGTCTGTCTCTCACTCTTTCGGCCTTATTTACCATATGCTGTTTTCTTTCAAAGTGGATTAGGTTGTTGGTGTTGTGAACTTGTTCTAATTGATTAAGAGCGTTAACTCCTCACGAAATTTCATACAAATCGGCAAGTTGTTATTCTTGGAAATGAAAGAACGGATTTCAAAGAAACTTGGTACATAGACACATGGTCATCTTCTTCTTCCTGCTCTTATCCCATATTACTTGGGATCGGCGCAACACGTTTTTTTCTTGCGTTCTGTACTGTCACCCGTCAAACTATCACTAACTCTCTTTTCTTTCATATTACTCCTCACACAATCCAACCATCTTTTCTTTGGCCTCCCTCTCCCTCTCTATCCATCTACATGTATACTCAGAACTCTTTTAGTAATATGTACATAGTACGTAGTTCTAAAAAGTTAGTTAGAAACATTTTCGAAAAAGAGCCCAGACAGCTGATGATGAGAGCAAATTTAAATTTTCTATAGAAAATTCAAAATCATTTTTTCCCCTTAAACTCTTTCGAAAATGTTCGTAAATAACTTTTCAACACACTTACTCGAAAACCCGCTCCTACCCGTACCTTTTAGGCACGCAATTTACTATTTTCCGCACTAGCGCGGAAAAGTGCGAGAGCACGCTCTCGCCACAATATTGTAGTTATCGGATCAGGCTGGGCACCAATTAACCCCCACGATCCGATGGTCAACCCCCGTTTATTTATTACTCCGTAAGTGTATAGAAAAACGTCGTTTGAAATTGAAACACATGGAAATTTGTCACTGTAGCACTCTGCTCCATAACACCCTCGCCTACGGCTCAGGCGAATTCCGCCTCGATCGCAACGACGAACTTTCTTCACTTGTATCAAAACTGTTGTAAAACTAGGTAGGTATAGGCAGCGGCGTCAATTGGGTACCCCTTTCACATTAAAATACCTTAGAAATGGGTTACCCAGTTGATGACGCTGTCCGTACTTTGAGTATGTGTACCAAGTTTAATTGTAATCGGTTCATTTATTTTCAAAAACAAGAACTTGACAGTTGGTATGAAATATCGCACGCTCTCAAAGTATAAAGGTTTAAAGATATTATTTTTATAATAATATGAAAAAATATACCTAGTTCATTTACATTTGGCTCTCATCTCTAAAGTGTATAAGTAGTAGTAGTATTATATAGTAGTCTATAAGTAACTTATATTTGACTATGACCCAATAATGTCATAGCGATATTGAGTGTACAAAAATATGCCTGCCCTTTGGGAGTCCACAGAGCGGCAACAAAGCACTTTATACTTGCACAGTACAGTTTGAATAAAACATCAAACTACGCTTCGCTATACATACAATGTACGCGATAAAATCCCGTAGTGATTTCATTCATAGATTTCATACAAAATAAGAATGGATAATTCACAAGCATTCAACCGACAAATGCCTACAATGAAACTTTTCAAATTGTAAGTCGTAGTTTCGCGAGGGAACAGTCAGGTGTACTGTCGATCGATGAAAAATATCAATGTCGTTCGGTTTAACACATCATATTTTATATTCTGACAATATCCACTTATAAAGGCATTACTCAACCATTAAAATAGTGTAATTGGCTACAGTCATGTTTTATGCATTAATTAAACAGATAAATATAATAATTTTCGATTATAGGAAAGTTTTATAACAGTAACAAACTAGATTGCGTGTGACAAACGGACTGTGGCAAGTGTCCTTCAGAGATGTTATCTAACATCAGTAACAACTAACAGTGCCGCAAATATTCAAGAGACGGATGTCGCATGTATATCGCCTTCCTTATAAAGATTTCACTTTATGGGAAATTGTATTACTCGCAGAAATGTCGCTTAAGGGTGCCCTAGTCGGTCATTCCTTTATAGAAACGTAGTATAGCACTGTTTAACGGTGTAATTTCAAAACATAAAATGATATCGTTTGTTTCAACATTACCTAACCCTGTATAGGAGCTAAACTGTAAATAATATATAGATTTGGAACTTTGAGCGTCTTCCATGAAGTTTCATGTTTCGATACAAATTTACGCATCTTTGGGCGTAACACAGTTTAAGTAAAGAGTGAATAGGTTACTTTTAGACAACCGTGCCCCATCGTCGGCCACATCATCACTTCCCATCAGGTGACCACTATGGTCAAACGCGAGCCTATCCATAATAATAATAGAAATTAATTTATGGAGTATGAAAATGGCAAAAAAGTTATCACACAGAGTAGATTTATTTGTTCAAAAACTTGATAACAAGTAGAAATTGAAAAGTCGCATTCATATTTACCCGGGTTTAAATGAATAGGTACTTGCTCAGGTACGAGGGACGAGGCTTTATCAACTGCGCCATTATAAAACGAATTTCATATATTATAGAGTATATTGTAACCGGCCTGGATTCATTCGAATGGTACACACCATTCGAGTAAATCCGGGCTTAAAATCTGTGCCCGAAAATTTAAAGCAATAATTCCGACACAGTTTTCCCCACTAGAATAAAAATAACAAATGCATTAATTACTTCGAAAAAGGACCCCTAAACTGATAATTTTCGGTTTCATAAAACAATATTGAAGAATATTAGCTTTTGCAAGCGGTTTCGCTTGCATATAAACTTTCAATTCCCTTTTACCCCCTTAAGGGTTGAAATAGTAATTATAATTTCTCGTCTATGTCTTAAAAACAACACCTTAAGTAGGTAGGTAGGTTAGGGTAGGTTTAGTTTATATGAGTTAGTGAGTCAGGCCTTCTCTTTTTATAACACTAATACCTATTATAAAGATTGTGAGTGTGTGTATTTGTTACTTCTTCACGTTCGATCGGGTGAACGGATTTGGATGAAATTTAGCACACGGGTAGACCATGTCTAGCACTTTTTATCCCGGAAGCATGTTCCCTTGGGACAATTCTCTACTTTCACGCAATTTGGTCACATCATTCAAGTAAAGCCCCAAAATCCGGGTTTAAAATCTGTGCTCCAAAAATTTAAAGCAATAATATCCAAGCACAGTTTTCTCTACTAGAATAATTCAATTACGTAGTTAACGGTACCCCGGTCTCGAGCTTTATGAATTTAATAAACACCGCTTTGGCGTCAAAGTCGAATCGTACGAATATGCTCAGAGTTCCCAGTTATTTAATTAACGACATCAGCCCAATTTGCTTGTTTTATCTGTCAAGAAAATATTAATTGAGTTGTTTGATTTTGTGTTTAACTTTAAACAACTTTTGTAAATACTTAGGGTCCTTAAAAATAACTGGCGAAAATTAGGTGTAGTACCTACTCACCTTTGCCAAAACCTTCGGGAAATATATGGCGACGTTCTTCTTTCAAAAAAGTATGACGGAAGCCAAAATCATTAAATATACGTGGGACACTCAGAAAGTTTTGAGAAACTAAAAAACTAACTTTTATGGATAAAGTATTTTTATTAAATCTGCGTCTTGTTTTCATGCGTCTGAACCAATTTTCGAAACATTTTGTCCAGTCTGCCGCAGACACCTCTTCCACGGCCTTCTCGACCGCTGCTAGCGCGAACGCTTCCCTGGTTCGGGAAGCGTTCTACACGGAAGCCAAAATAATTAAAATATGGGGTATAGTTCCATCACTCTTTTTCGCTCGTACGACTGACATGTTAACATATCAATCATGGTAAGGCCCCTGGCCACCTACCGAACGATAGTTAAATTTATAAATTTTGACAAATTTAATTCGCGTGTTTAATTGCTATTCAAAGCTAGGTGGCGTCACTGTGGCATTTGGATAACAGTTTTTCTAAGACATTTCTTCTGATAGCCGCTCTGTTGTATCTCTTTGTATTGTGCATTCTGTCAAAAAAAAGGCAGACCATGGAAGAGATGGCGGGAGGAACTAGACCAATTTTGCCAGAACTGGAAGGAGGAAGCGCGGGCCCGTGAAAGATAAGAGTGGATGGAGGTTTTTGCCCAGGAATCGGACAGAATAGGTTAACAAAAAAAAACCAAACGGAAATACGATATTTACATTATTTTAAGAGCACAAGTGTTCCATTAATAGTTATATCATGTTCGTATGTAGTTCTACTTTAGCAATTTGAGTAAGTAAGTGGAATTACTCAAGTTTTCTACTTTCAGAAACAATTGAATTTTGTTGTTCCAATTCGGAGACTCGTACTAGGCGGTTTCTATATCTAGGACAAAAATATCTACAATCAATCTTCTGTTTGTGTTACCTTTAAAGTTCGAAGTTTTGTAAACTTAAAGTAAACTACGTAGGTACTAGGTACTCAATACGTAGATTTTATAAGTTGAATAATTAATTCGAGCACAGCTGCTGAATATGAGATTCCGATTTATATTTCGAGGGTGGGCGTTGTTATTGAAATTTCAATTCAAATTTCGCATAATAATCTCGCTCTCTATTGTGTGAGAATATTTACCATTATACCATATAATTAACATAATACACACATGCTGGCAGCACAGCTATATGTATAGTGTGTCTTAATCGATTCATGAGTGTGTAGCATAAATACCGTCAATATCATAGGAGGCTAGGGTATATAGGTCTCACTTTTCTTGTGTCTCCACGCTCCCATGCTAGCTTCATCTCGGTTTATCCCACTGTGGCAACAATGCCATCCACTCATCTCGCCGTGGGACGACCGAATACAGAATAAATTATAACACCACTTACCTTTTAAATGAATACGCTCAAGATGATCTACTTATTAGTACTAGAGTGCTGAGCTCAAAATATGCCATTACTATGTTATTGTTCATCGGCAGGTGGGTTCAGGCAACGGCACGACTCTCCAGCTGTATGGTCCTTCCATCCAGCCGCGGCATTGCGTGGTCGCGCCGGCGGAAGGCGGCGGGTACAACGTCACGCCACTACACGCAGACGCGCACGTTTACGTCAACGGACGCAGGATCATGCACTCACAGCGGTTACAAGTAAGTTTTGTTTTGTGTTTACAAGTAAATTGTGACTTTGATTTTGAAAAAAAAAAAATAGTTATTACAATAGTTCAACTAATATCATTGCAACTACTAGTTCGAATTGAACAATTTGTGGTAGATAACCCTTATATCGAAGAAGGCTATATAACATCACCAATTAAGCAATATATTTTCCTGACTGTACATGTGAGAGATGTGCTAAAACATGATATACAAGAGTACTGAGAGGACATAACGTAGTCTAGGGTCATAAAAGGGAATAAAAATAGCATTTTTTCTAGCTACCCATTAATTAGGTATATCATGGCAGCTGAAGTTTTGATGACCCCCAAGTTGAAGGGTAAAATCTACAAGTCCGTGATAAGACCTGTCATACTGTATGGATCAGAATGTTGGGCTGTGAAAAAGACGGATGAAAAAGATTGCATGTAGCGGAGATGAGAATGTTGAGATGGATGTGTGGTGTGACGAGAATGGATAAAGTGAGAAATGAGTATATTAGAGGAAGTTTGAAAGTGGCGCCAGTGACTGAAAAGTTGAAAGGGAATCGTTTGTCTTGGTATGGTCATGTAAAGAGGAGAGATGAAACGCATGTTACTAAAAGAGTTATGAGTATACATGTGGATGGGTGGAGAGGGAGAGGGAGGCCAAAGAAAAGATGGATGGATTGTGTGAACAGTGATATGAAAGAAAAGGAAGTTAGTGATAGCATGACGGTTGACAGGATAGAATGGAAGAAAAAAACATGTTGTGCCGACCCCAAATAAGATGGGACAAGGGCAGGAAGATGATGATGATGGCAGCTGAAGTTTTGTATGCCTAACCAGACGCAGGTACTCAAAGAAAACTGATAAATAAGAAGACTTGTCACAATTGTATAAATTGTACCATACAAAGCTGTACCGTTACTCTGATAATATACACACGGTTTTTCAATTGAAAGCTTTTCTCTTTTCGGTTGATCCCGTATAAAGTTCAGGGGCCAATTTTCACCAATAAAATGTCAATGTGACGTTTTATGTACAGCCAGGTTTAGTTACGGATCCGAGTAAATCCCCATTGCCAATTGGTACAAAAGTAATCCTAGAATATATCTTCTGAATTTCAGTAGAAATGCCGTGACGTAAATCCTGAACTTTATCCCGGAAAAATAGCTTTTAATACTGAAAGCATTTTTATTTTTATGGATTCTTTATTGACTTTTGCTGTGCACTTAACATAAAGACGATCATTTCCGCCGTAGGAAGACTGGCACGAGCGGACTGTCTCGCTAAATGTGCCATGTACTGACAGCCTTATTTAACAGCTACGAAAATATATTGGAAGTTTCGAAGCCAACCAAACGTAGCGCTCCATACAACACGAACGAACACATTGTTTGCATTGCTTAATGAAGCCAACGCTTGTGTAAATGAACGCGCTCATATAGTCCTATTCAGCTTTGGGCTTTATTATTTATAAAATTTTCAATACGTATTAATATTGAACATATTTAGTGTATGTCTTATAGAATTCCACGAATTACTTCTAGGCCAAAAGTTCGTTACTGTTATAATATATATCTGTATATCAAAATTAAATATATAATGATATAAATATATTTTTTATTTAATTAATGTCTTCTAGGTAAATCATGTAAGTGCTGTGCATACTTTTAAGTAACAAATTTGCTGGAATGGTTACAAAATATGATTAATTTTCTGTAAATGTTTCTGTGAACTATTTGCCGCAATAATAAAATAATATTTAGCTCCCAATTTCAATGTCACCATCAATCAATCGGTAGTCGAAAAAAAAAAGAAGACAATGAAGAAAAACATTTTTCCTTAACGATAGTTTAGATTGAACGACAAGTATTGAGTATTTGTTATGGTAACCTAAATACGGCCCTGATAAAACATTCCAGAAACGCGTGGAACGTGTAGATCAAGGTCAGTCAGTTGCCCCTAGGTTTGCTAAATAGGTTACGGTCGAGTTTTATTTGTAATACATTCATCAGAACGCCCACATACTTCACAGCGATATCTACATTCTCCGACTAGAATGGACATTCTTGTGTAAATCAGCCTCGCTTTACAACGTTCCAAAGCTTTCCTAGTGTTTTTATCTAGTTCAAACACGCATATTTGTTTCCACCAAGTATCGCGCGATGCCAGTCAAAATCAATATTGTCCGAAAAGCAGACCGCCTTTAAACAATCGCAAACTCGTAGGGCCCTTTTAATATTTATAGAGGTCCTTAAGGTTCATTACAAATGTATGGCTGAAAGACAAATTGAAAGTAAACTTCAGTGAAATGTTAGAGTTGTTAAACTGGGTTTTGTGTTAATTAATCTTACTTTTTTTTATCGCAGCACGGTTGCCTACTTAAATTCGGTCGCGTTTCGACGTTTCGCTTCGTAGACCCGGCACAGGAGAACCTCATTAACAGGAACCTCGCGCAATCACAATCGCAGCACTTCGGCTCCGGCTCAATATACGACAGGTGAGGACATGCACACACACACTCTGTAGATCGTTTCTTTATGTTGTGTATAGTTGGGCCCTATAGTTGAAACTTAGACTGACCCGGACATTACATATTGGTCAATTAGTTATCAGAACATCATCGCACAATTGCAACATTTTGTTATTATGTACTTTTATTTTGTACTAATTCTATCAATGTAAGTAAACACGATCAGTCCCGTCGCTTATCTAATCACTTTCAAAGCTGTGTATTTTATGTTTTGTTCATCTGTCATTGTTTGTTTTCTTTTGCATGTTTCTATCACTGGCTCACGAATATCCGCTTGTGTACGTTACCCTTACGTTAGATCGCCGACTTCGCCCGGCGAGAATAGCGGCGCGATGTCGCCGACGTCGATGACGTCACACCAGCCCGACGCACTCGACTCCAACGCGAACACCACCAACGACACAGAGTATCAGAGGACGATGAGTCCCGTGTCGCACGATACTTACTACCGGGACGCCAACGACACGATGCCCTACAACAACAACACGCTCAAACTCGACAACGAGTCGCTCATTATGTCACAACACCTCAACGACACCAAAGATGACTACGTGAAGGACGATCACACGAGCTCAGTGTACAACGACCAAGATCAGAGCTCCAATGTGAACCGAACGTCCAACTCTGTGCAACAGTACAAAGACAATTATGAAACTACGTTCGACTTGGACGGCAACGTCGAGACAAAGAGTATCTGCAGCGCGAAGAGCGGCGGCTCTGGACATGACAACAGGTATTTAGTTATAATTGATACACCCATACAATGAATGGATTGCTGTGGACCTGACATTACTTCTCAGTTTATAAATTATGTAAAAACTTGTTAGGGCACAGGTTTTAATAATTAATTTACGTCTCCTTTTGATGTTGAACATCTAAAGAATTTATGTACATCGTTTCAGAAGTGTCCGTAATGTTCAAGTCTGTTTGGCGTAAACGTCTGATGAATAAAGTCTGCTTAATGCTTATTTTTGTTTTATGTGAAGTTTCCGCTTGTTTACTTAAATCTGCTTGTTGATTTTAAGCATATTAACTAGTTTTACCACTTTCCTTGTCGATAAGATACAGTTCTAGAAGTTATTAGAAAAAAAAAATGCTTTTTCACAAAATAAAACTACCAAAACATCTTAATAAGTGGTAAAACAAGCCCTCAGTACATTGAAAAGCAAAAAGCAGCAAATCTTTCTCGTATCTTACAATATTATTACAATTTTACCTGACGATATAGGATGAGCGCGGGCATCAGCAGTGGTCGCGGGTGTCAAGAGGCGATCCTACCAGCAGTGCTGGAGTTTCCTGAAGCGGGGCAGGCGCAGTTCTTAGCGGCTGTGATCTCGCGGCTCGACCCTCATGCACCTGCCTTCAAGCTAGCGCCTGTCTATACGCTGTATCTGTGTGCAAGGTGAGTTTCTCTTGAATCGCTAGAAAAAAAACACATGCGTTGTTCTTGAACAAAAGCTCAGGCACAGCACACAGACACAGGCTGGCTCTGACACATAGTTGCAAGCTTGATGGAAATCGGTCACCCTGTATCTGCTAGAGGGTGCCAGGTTTCAAACTTTTAACGCACAACGTTCTTGAAAGCGGCAAACGAAAATGGCATTGAATGCGCGCTATTTGACTACACAGGGACCATCATCATCATCATTTCACCCGAAGGACGTCCACTGTTGGACTTAGGCCTCCCCCAAGTGTCGCTACAACGAACATTCCTGTGCGTCTCGCATCCACACAGGGAGCGCTAAACTTTAAACTAGAGTTTAAAATGGTGTTGAGCTTAATTTTAATATCATTTTGTAGCTACACGTGTTTAAGTACTTTGCTTTTATTTCTTTTAATAAGTACTTGTTGCCTAGCTTTAAGCCACTTTCCAGAAAAAAATACCGGTTGAGTGCGAGTTTAACTCGCATACGAAGGTTTCCTACGAATTTTATTATGTGTTGTTATAGCGACAGTAAAAATATCATCATCATCATTTCAGCCGACAGACGTTCACTGCTGGACATAGGCCTCCCCCAAATGTCGCCACAACGAACGGTCCTGTGCGTCTTGCATCCATCGGATTCCCGCAACCTTCACCAGGTCATCGGTCCACCTTGTAGGGGGCCTCCCAACACTGCGTCTTCCGGTACGCGGTCGCCACTCCAGAACCTTTCAGCCCCAACGGCCATCTGTTCTGCGAGCAATGTGCCCTGCACATTGCCACTTAAGTTTGGCGATTCTTCGTGCTATGTCGGCAACCTTGGTTCTCCTGCGGATATCTTCATTTCTGATTCGATCACGCAAGGAAACTCCGAGCATAGCCCTTTCCATTGCCCTTTGGGTGACTTTGAGCCTTCTGATGAGGCCCATTATGAGCGACCACGTTTCGGAACCATATGTCATCACTAGCAACACGCACTGGTCATAGACTTTCGTCTTGTATGTACTTATAATTTGTTAGTTCTAAATTTGCGCCTTGTTCCGCCAAATAAAATGTTTTTCTTTCTTTCTTTCTTGAGACACAGACAGTATACCACTGGAAGAGAAGATACCGCGCAGCTTCCCAAACGCTGCCCAGCCGAGTCGGATTCGACGGTTGACCTCTTTCTCGAAATTAGATCTACCTAACTGGACTACCTGTCCAAGGTAGACGTAATCGTCCACAACTTCGAGTATAGAGTCTCCAATCTTGATAGGAGTGGGTGCTACATGGTTGTTTATCTTTACTTTAGTTTTGTCCATGTTCATTTCAAGACCCACTCTTTCGGAAGCTCTACTGAGGTCATTGAGCATTGTGCTGAGCTCTTCCGTAGTCTCAGCCATGACTACTACGTCGTCGGCAAACCGAAGATGAGTGACGTACTCGCCATTGACATTAATACCCAATCCATTCCAGTCCAGAACCTGGAAGACAACCTCCATTACGGCCGTGAACAGTTTCGGAGAAATGACGTCTCCCTGCCTCACACCCCGCTGCAGGAGGATAGGTTTCGAGGTCTGATCCTGCAGTCTGACTGACATAGTGGCGTTTTCGTACAAACACTTCAGCACCTCGATGTACCGATAGTCAATCTGGCACCGTTAGAGTGACTGCAGCACAGCCAAAGTCTCGATTGAATCAAAGGCTTTCTCGTAGTCCACAAACGCTAAGCAGAGAGGCAGATTATACTCCTCGGTGTTCTGTATAACCTGCCGTAGCGTGTGTATGTGGTCTATGGTGCTGAAGCCTTTTCGGAATCCGGCTTGTTCGGAGGGAGGCTGGAAGTCGTCGAACCTGCGCGAAACGGTTCGTGATGACTCTGGAAAACAGCTTGTAGACATGGCTCAGAAGTGAGATGGGCCTATAATTCTTGAGCAGGGCCTTGTCGCCCTTCTTAAAGAAGAGTACCACCACACCTCCGCTCCATGCCTGTGGTGTTTTTCCCTCGAATATGAAGGAATCAAACAGCTTCTGAAGGGCCTTAAGGATCGGTTTCCCACCCGCCTTCAGGAGTTCGGCTGTAATTCCGTCATCACCCGGTGCCTTGTAAAGGTAAATAAAAATATACTCTGTGAAAATTTCAACTGTGTACCTATCACCGCTCATGGAATACAGCCCGCTGCCAGACAGGCAGACGGACGAATGTACGTAAACAGGGTTCCGTTGGTTACTCTTCAGGTATGGAACACTAAACAGCTGCGTCACAACTTGAAGAAATAAAACTTGATGTGTCATGGTTTACTTAATAATATATGCACACGTTACGAGCTATATAAAACGTAACAAAACGAGAACGACACGTACATAAACCTGTTCGACGACTTAATAACGTGCTTGAATTACGCATAAAAGAAAATCAATTCTGTGTCTAATGTAAAAACAAAGGAAAAATGTCTGTGAAGGAAGACAGATCTTGCTTTGAAGGAATAGAAGTTGAATTTCAACACCAAATCCTTTCATTATGGCGAGAATATAAATAAATATATAGGTACGTAAAAAATATTTACTTCGAGGATGTACGTAACAAACTCGATAGCCGATTTACAGATAGTAAGAGAGAGAGAGAGAGTTCGAACGCCAAGACGAAAAATATTTTTACGAGGGATGCCTTTTAAGTTTTGTCGTTTGAAGAAAAAAACAACTAGAAACTTATAGTACTTTTTATTGTTTTTTAAAGTATTCACCACGTAGCTTAATACACTTTTCCATTCGCTCAAACTAGTTATTATAACATTTATTCCACTCTAAAGTGGGGGTGTTCAAAATGGCTGACTTGAAAGCGTCGACTGCTTCTTCACCGGACTGGAACCTTTGACCACGAAGACTTTTCTTAATTTTAGGAATTGTAAAGAAATCGTTAGGGCTTAGGTCAGGACTGTATGGAGGATGGTCAAGAATTTTTACTTTTTCCTGCTTCAAATACTCAATCGTTTGACGAGCGCTGTGTGAACTTGCGTTGTCGTGGTGCTGGATGATGCGTCGCTTTGAGTTAGATTTTCAAAGTTCGGCGATGACTTGTGGTAAACAAACTGTGGTATACCACTCTGCGTTAACCGTTCTACGATTTTTAAGTGCAATAGTCGCAACATGGCCGGTTTTTCCAACGAACGTGGCCACCATCTTCTTTGAAGTGCTTCGAGAACGAACAACTTTAGTCGGCTTTGGCTCGTCTTGAAAGACCCAGATTGTAGATTGTAGTTTGGAATCAGGATCGTAGGCATAGATCCAAGATTCTTCACCACTGATGATGTCGTAGACGTGATTTGACTCTCCTCGGTTGAACCTTTGCAGAGTTTTCTTACACCATCTGACGCGGGCCGCCTTGTGATCGTCGGAAAGCAGATGCGGTATCAAACGGCAAACTAGCTTTCTCACACCAAGCGCTTCATGCAAGATCTTCTGAATGGTTGTCCCTGAGAAGCCTAATAGATCCTCTATCTCTCGATATGTCACATGACGATCTTCGAGAATTCGTTGTCTCACAGCAATGACGTTATCTTCAGTGAAGGCGGATTTTGGGCGTCCTTCGCGAGATTTGTCACTAACACTAGTATGTCCACGCTGGAATTCTAAATACCAGCGTTCAACAGTCCGCAGACATGGGGCTTCATCACTGAACACAGATGTTAGCTCTTCAAAGCACAGACGCCGTGTCAGGCCTCTTATAAAGTTGTAGAAAATTATTGCACGAACATTTTCCTTAGAAAGATTCATTTTCGTACGTAACCTGACAGATTCCAATCGACGCTGTGACTAAACAATAGCATTAATCCTAATACTTTCAACTGTTTTGAGATTCAAAATTTTAACACATTCGAATATAGAACAGTTCCAAATTCAAAATTGCCGGGAAATATGAAAACGACAGAACTTAAAAGGCATGCCTAGTATTACGTCGGTCTGTTACAAATTACTGTAGTCTTGACTCTCTTTTTTCATGTAACTTCAATATAACTTTTTTTGACGTGACAACGTCTTATAATTCGATGGAGCCGGCTGAACGCACGAAAAAGTATGACGTATGCGGCGTTACCTCTCTCTGAGGCGTTCCATTTAAGGCTTGAAGTGCAAGCGAGAGCGCGTTCGGCCTCCGCGTTCGGCAGTGTTCGACATCTGTCTCTCTCCTACTTGAGTGAGCGATGCGTCTGCGTCGTGACAACTGCTATAGAATAATACATTTACATATTTTCGTCAAGTATAAAGTGCAGTGAAAAGTGAATGTCGTGTTAATTGTTTATTTGTATTTATGCGTACAAATAAATGTAACACGTTGTCACGTTCAACTATCGTCAGTAAACCGACTTTACAGACAACCGATTTTTTGAGGTGAGAAATCATCAAAAAACTTCTCCAGCTCTGGGTGGAGCGGTAGGGCTGGCTGGTCAGACTTTTACTGACTAAAACCCACCTGTGTCAGTTGGCCTTTGTGTTCCTGAGCCACGGTTACCCTGTCGAACATTCCTGTAGCTCGACTTCGATATAACTCCGCTTAACCTTTCGAGTAAAGTTATGTTATGAGGGTAACAAACATACATTATACCTAAACGTGTTTACAGACTGGCCATTTATAACATTAGTGAGATAAGTAAATCCAATTTGTTGGGAGGTGTAATTTGTACTGATTATGTGTGTACAGGTACCGCGCGTCCACACATTACCGTCCGGAGTTAACACCGACCGAGCGCGCTCATAAGCTGACGGCTTTTCTACACCATGTCGCTACGCTCATACACGCTACTGTTCAGGTAATTGTCACGTTTGAATATGTCTAGACTTAGAATATTATGTTAAGTCAGGGAAATAAATTGTTCACCACTTTGGTTATGTACTTGCAGTAATTTGGTACTTGACGAATATATCTTACTGTCGCATAGACAAATAGAAGTCGTTTATGACGTGCAAGTGATAGGTATTTAATTTTTTTTTGAGTGATAGTCTCAAATAATTCCTTCCGCTCTAGGTGAAGCGAGAGGGAGTGTTGTATTATATAGTTACATCCACCTGTGTTCCTTTATTTTGCCCTTTATGTTAACTCCGCGGTAACTCTTGAACAATCCCACAGAAGTGACAATGAACCCTAAGGTGATAATTTAGAGGTTTACCTGACTGTACATAGTTATTTCTGGTTGAACAGACATTATTTTTGGTATGTCGCACGGCTGCTAAAGTTGCGTTTGTATTTATTATAACTATAAGTTTCATGTCACATGTTCGTGTTTATTACCGTTTACGACTTTTCATAATTTTTTGGTGGTAAATTTATAGAGCGCTGGACGATTGAAATCTTCAACCGTTCTATAAATTTACCACTTTCCTTGGGCTTTATGATTAACAATAAATACGCCCAAATTCTTAACAAGTCGGCTAAAACCGAAAATATATTATTAAACGCTTCCTACTGCAGGAAGCGTTCTTTCCACTGGTTAATTTATTTTTATATGAATCATCTAAACACGATAATGCAAAGTATTTTCAACCAGAGTACATTTGGATTAAAAAGACATCTTTCTGCTTTAGTTTTTGGAAATCTGACAAGTTGTTTAATGGTGGCCACTCACCATCACGCCGCTTGATCTCAGTGGCTTGAGCCAAACTAACCGTGAGTGGGGCGAAATTTTGGAAGGACATACCAAAACTTCTCTCCACACCCGGTTACTTTGGTTTGATCAAGTCACTTTGGTTATTAAACCTTACCTTCTTATATTCTAGGAGCGTTGTACAGATTCGGCGGCTCAAGCCTTCTGGATGACGAACGCGAGTGAACTGCTCCACTTCTTGAAGTACGACCGACACATATCATCGTTCTCAACTCAAGCGCAAGAAGTTCTCTCGTTGACTGTGCAGAATGCTTTCAGGTACTCAATTTCTTTTCTTTTTTTTTAAATTGTACTACTATTCACTAGAAAATTTAATTTTAGTCCTTGGGATCAAACAGTAGTCGAAATTCGATACAATAAAAAAATCTTTCTGTACTCCTTATGTACTTCATATGAAATGTAGCTGTACCACAAATTTCACAATCATCCATGAAATATTCATCATAAGGTACAATGTCTTTTTTCCGTATATATTCTATTCTGTATTAGTATAAAAGTTGTATTATATATATTGTATGTTGTATCTCGAAATATTGTCTTATTGCCAGGTTAACAATTATAGTTCTTAGGTCAAATAAAGGGTGAACAATTTAGTTGGGGTGGCGGTTTAAACGTTAGTCGATTTTGTTACAGCTTATATTGCCAACTGTCTATTAAAAAGACATACGACTTTTAAAACTGTAATTAATTGTAGAATAGAATAGAAATACTTTTATTCGGGACAGACACAGCACAACGGTTACAAACACAAAGTAAAAAAAGAACATACAATCCGCCGAGCGTGCCGTACCGAAAGGGTGGCTACCTCAGCATTTGCTGGGTGTCCGACACCCAGCGCGAATGTAATGGGTACGTAATGCTTCATTGTAAATTACAGCTACTAGTATCAAAACATTTTCTTTTCACATGTTCAGACTGTTACTTACCTATTGCTGGGAAGCAATATTTTTGGGTACTATAAACGCGTTTAACATATCCGGGACAATATGCACATTAACTTTTTTTTTCAGCAACTTAGTAACATGTTTCCAAGAAGAGTTATCGCGCGGCCTAGCCACCCTGACGAGCGCGGCCGTGGGCGACGCGAACGAAGCCACGGCGCCCACGCTGCAGGCGCTGGCGGCCGCCATCGTGCTGCTGCGTCGCTGCCGCGTCAACGCCGCGCTCACCATACAGCTGTTCTCGCATCTCTTCCACTACATCAACGCTGTGTGTTTCAACAAGGTTAGAATTTACTAACTAAACCAAACTCAGTAATATTATTCAGTCTTATTACGAGGGCAGGTCGAAGTTGTGGACGACTACGTTTACCTGGGACAGACGTCCAGTTGGGTAGGTCTAACTTCGAGAAAGAGGTCAATCGTCGAATCCGACTCGGATGGGCAGCGTTCGGGAAGCTGCGCGGTGTCTTCTCGTCCAATATACCACAGTGAAGACGAAAGTCTATGTATGACCAGTGCGTGTTGCCAGTGATGACATATGGCTCCGAAACGTGGTCGCTTACAATGGGCCTCATCAGAAGGCTTAAAGTCACTCAAAGGGCTATGCTCGGAGTTTCCTTGCGTGATCGCGTCAGAAATGAAGATGTCCGCAGGAGAACCAAGGTTACAGACATAGCCCGAAGAATCGCCAAACTTAAGTGGCAGTGGGCAGGGCACATTGCTCGCAGAACAGATGGTCGATGGGGACGAAAGGTTCTGGAATGGCGACCACGTACCGGAAGACGCAGCGTTGGAAGGCTGTTGGAAGGCAAGGTGGACCGATGACCTGGTGAGAGTCGCGGGAATCCGATGGATGCGAGACGCACAGGACCGGTCATTGTGGCGACATTTGGGGGAGGTCTATGTCCAACAGTGGACGCCTTTCGGCTGAAATGATGATGATGATGATGAAGAGGGCAGGACGGTTTCTGCCCTCATCTTAATTTATTTGGAGCGCAGCGTGTCTTTTTCCATACGACACAATAAACCGTCTTTTTTTAATTTGTAATGTAAAATAAACCAGTGCTTGACTGCGATCCCACCTGATGGTAACCCGGGATGTAATCATTGATGGTGAGGCGCACTAGTTTATTAAGAGCCTACTCTGGAATTACCCCCTTTCTAGCTATATTATTTATCACACAAACTTCTTAAGACCATGTCTTTCATTTCAAGATCTATAATATAGTGATGTAGTGTCAAAATAAATATTAATAATTATAACTTTTTTTTGGAACAGCCTCTAAATGTTTTCGTACTCTTAATTCTTTCATTTAATATGCATATCATAGGGGTGCATATAAAACTTTGGGAGTCGAGCCTTATCGGATTGTCATCAAATCAAAACATGTATGGAAAAGCCAATGCAAACTATTGCCATGGTTTTCGTTTTTTTTTTTGCCAGAAATGAAACCTAGGTTAATGTAAGAGGACAATATGAGGAATCAATAGCAAAAAGAACCAAGTCTTTAAACCGTAACCGAACGAAGATATTTAGAGAAGCATTGCTAGTATCTTTTTGTCAGGCATTACCTATTTTCCTTGTATTTTATTGAAATGGTAATATAATACGTAATATTTTGAGGTTTCCATTGATAAAATGGATTAAGTTAGTTATTACTGTTATATTTTTTTTTTGTATTTAGTGTTTTTCTATTAAAAAAAAAGAAGTGATAAACGAATCGAAAAGTTATGCGTTAGTATTGCGATAGTGATTGACACTATTTTTTTTAAATTGATATATACTAGTGCGCACCCAACTGAAGCACCGAAACCAAAAATATATTTAATAATGGGAAACTAAAAATATCAGACATAGAATATTTATATTTAAGAAAAATAAACAGTGATAAAAAAAATTAGCAATCTACTAAATAGTCTAAGTTCGTTTGGTTACGGTTGGTAGACATAATTCTTGCTATTGATTTCTCATACAGTCCTTTAAGATATGGCATCGGTTTCACTTTTGGTGAAAAGAAACAAATATATGTGCCAACTGTGTATGGCAAAAGTTTCATTCCACTTTCAACTCAATCGGTTGGGGATTAACTGTTTTAAAAATCAGTTGCATGATTTTCCCATACTATCAAGTCAAGTTAAATAAAAGCTGAAAAGGGATGGTGTTAAGCTTCCAATTCAGCTTTGTCTCATTATTTTGTTGTATTTTTTAAATAATGGTGCCACGTGCTCCCTTTAGTTGGTAACAGAACCCGGCATGGTGAGTGCGCGCTGGGGCGCCGCGCTGTCTGCGCGACTAAAGGTGCTGGCGGCCTGGGCGGAGCGCCAGGGGCTCGAGCTGGCGGCTGAGTGCCACTTCGCGCGTATGAATCAAGCTGGTATGTCATCACTGCACTTTAAACCCACCTATTGTGACACAGAACGAGATACTATAACTGTTACTGTGCACTGAAACAGTAACTGTCGAATACTGAGGCACAGAATTTATTTATTTAAAACTGTAAATAAAACTATCATGCCTCAGGCATTCTCTACAGGACAGTCAGGACTAACAGGGGTCGATACTGTGAATTATTCATGCCATCACGATTCCAGACCGAAAAACAGATGGTCAAGTATAACTCTGTCTCTCTCTGGCATAGTTTTTATTTTTTTTACTACCATACAAATGCGAACAGGAAAAGACAAAGAAACAATAAGGTGTTTTCATTGTCACATAATTATATATCGAAATATTTTTTCTCAGCGCGCCTTATCCAAGGCGAATACCGTACCGCAGACGAAGCAGTAGCCGCTCTAAAGGCCTGTTTCAAGCTGAACTCAGTACAAACGAGAGCTCTCCTAACACCGCTCGCTTCACCCGACGTCGTCGAAGCAGGTGTGGCCTACGTGCGCACACATACGGATGAACTGTACCGCGCGGATGGGAGAGAGATACGGCTTGAGGAAAGCTCGTGGTTGGGAGCGGGGCTGTTGATACCTAGTGATGGTTTCAGTGCAGAGGTATGTTTGTTTTACGAATGGTAATATTAATAATATTCTAGTGGCTCGTTGGTTTAGAGGTTGCAAGTGCGAGCGCTAAGTGTAAGGTTCAAGAGTTCCTTTGGTGTAAGCCTAACATAAATATGATGTTAATGCAAATGTATGTCATGAAATGTAAGAACTGCGAGGGAATTCCTTCGGGAGTCCCTTGCTCGGGAGTTAGTTATATAAATCCCTCACTGCGTTCGGGATTAAAACTTGGCAACCTTCGTTTCGTTAGAAATTCAACATGCCACTCGCGATTTAAAGACACTGCTTAATCCCCTAGTCACATAATCTATTTGAACTTAAAAAAAAAGAAAAATATTTAGTGAGAAGTTTAGCTACATAGTATGTTTTATTTGAGGTGGTGTGCGGCGTGCCTCCCGGGCTAGCGGAGTTC
This sequence comes from Mythimna impura, assembly GCA_905147345.3. Classification (NCBI taxonomy): domain Eukaryota; kingdom Metazoa; phylum Arthropoda; class Insecta; order Lepidoptera; family Noctuidae; genus Mythimna; species Mythimna impura. The sequence goes on along the minus strand of LR990343.1, from coordinate 10,768,981 downwards.
GTGGCGCCGCTGCAGCGCGGCGGGCTGTGCCGCCTGGCGCACCAGCCGCACGCGCTGGGCGTGTGGACCGTGTACATGTGCGGCCACGCGCCCGCGCCGCACGCGCTGCGCCGCCAGCCCGACCTGCGCGTGCACATCATACAGCTGCACAAGAACTCCAACGGGATGGGACTCAGTATTGTCGCTGCTAAGGTAAGTTCGTGTGGACCGTGTACATGTGCGGCCACGCGCCCGCGCCGCACGCGCTGCGCCGCCAGCCCGACCTGCGCGTGCACATCATACAGCTGCACAAGAACTCCAACGGGATGGGACTCAGTATTGTCGCTGCTAAGGTAAGTTCGTGTGGACCGTGTACATGTGCGGCCACGCGCCCGCGCCGCACGCGCTGCGCCGCCAGCCCGACCTGCGCGTGCACATCATACAGCTGCACAAGAACTCCAACGGGATGGGACTCAGTATTGTCGCTGCTAAGGTAAGTTCGTGTGGACCGTGTACATGTGCGGCCACGCGCCCGCGCCGCACGCGCTGCGCCGCCAGCCCGACCTGCGCGTGCACATCATACAGCTGCACAAGAACTCCAACGGGATGGGACTCAGTATTGTCGCTGCTAAGGTAAGTTCGTGTGGACCGTGTACATGTGCGGCCACGCGCCCGCGCCGCACGCGCTGCGCCGCCAGCCCGACCTGCGCGTGCACATCATACAGCTGCACAAGAACTCCAACGGGATGGGACTCAGTATTGTCGCTGCTAAGGTAAGTTCGTGTGGACCGTGTACATGTGCGGCCACGCGCCCGCGCCGCACGCGCTGCGCCGCCAGCCCGACCTGCGCGTGCACATCATACAGCTGCACAAGAACTCCAACGGGATGGGACTCAGTATTGTCGCTGCTAAGGTAAGTTCGTGTGGACCGTGTACATGTGCGGCCACGCGCCCGCGCCGCACGCGCTGCGCCGCCAGCCCGACCCGCGCGTGCACATCATACAGCTGCACAAGAACTCCAACGGGATGGGACTCAGTATTGTCGCTGCTAAGGTAAGTTCGTGTGGACCGTGTACATGTGCGGCCACGCGCCCGCGCCGCACGCGCTGCGCCGCCAGCCCGACCCGCGCGTGCACATCATACAGCTGCACAAGAACTCCAACGGGATGGGACTCAGTATTGTCGCTGCTAAGGTAAGTTCGTGTGGACCGTGTACATGTGCGGCCACGCGCCCGCGCCGCACGCGCTGCGCCGCCAGCCCGACCCGCGCGTGCACATCATACAGCTGCACAAGAACTCCAACGGGATGGGACTCAGTATTGTCGCTGCTAAGGTAAGTTCGTGTGGACCGTGTACATGTGCGGCCACGCGCCCGCGCCGCACGCGCTGCGCCGCCAGCCCGACCCGCGCGTGCACATCATACAGCTGCACAAGAACTCCAACGGGATGGGACTCAGTATTGTCGCTGCTAAGGTAAGTTCGTGTGGACCGTGTACATGTGCGGCCACGCGCCCGCGCCGCACGCGCTGCGCCGCCAGCCCGACCCGCGCGTGCACATCATACAGCTGCACAAGAACTCCAACGGGATGGGACTCAGTATTGTCGCTGCTAAGGTAAGTTCGTGTGGACCGTGTACATGTGCGGCCACGCGCCCGCGCCGCACGCGCTGCGCCGCCAGCCCGACCCGCGCGTGCACATCATACAGCTGCACAAGAACTCCAACGGGATGGGACTCAGTATTGTCGCTGCTAAGGTAAGTTCGTGTGGACCGTGTACATGTGCGGCCACGCGCCCGCGCCGCACGCGCTGCGCCGCCAGCCCGACCCGCGCGTGCACATCATACAGCTGCACAAGAACTCCAACGGGATGGGACTCAGTATTGTCGCTGCTAAGGTAAGTTCGTGTGGACCGTGTACATGTGCGGCCACGCGCCCGCGCCGCACGCGCTGCGCTGCCAGCCCGACCCGCGCGTGCACATCATACAGCTGCACAAGAACTCCAACGGGATGGGACTCAGTATTGTCGCTGCTAAGGTAAGTTCGTGGCGCCGCTGCAGCGCGGCGGGCTGTGCCGCCTGGCGCACCAGCCGCACGCGCTGGGCGTGTACTTTGTCAGACTTCTAAGAACCAGACGCGGCGCGACGAACTCAAACATTAGAATTTCATTTGAGCGTCCAGTAGGCACGCGGGCGTGGAAAGCGGTGCGGGCTGTTCGACGCGGGACGTGCACGGTCAACTCACACCAAAGCTCTTTCATACCGCGTGGCCGCAGTGAGAGCACGAGCGGCGAGCAATTCGCGCGGGAGCGGGTATCTCAAACTAGTTCGAGCTGACCATGCGCGTCTCTAATAGATAGTCTAAAGTATTCATTAACATTCTTGTGTTTTCAAAAACACTTTTTAGGTTGCTCACCTTCATTTTCTCTAGTTAAATTAATGTTATTAATTCCATTTTTCACTAATTTGCCATTTAAAGTAAGAATTGTTCAATAAAAATAAACCATACCTATTAAATTATAACAACACTCAATATGAAGCTACCCTACTGTGGACAGGCACAATCGCGCGCGTCCCCGCACCCCCTCTGCTCCCCACAGCGGGCTGCCAGTCGTTTACACTGAGTCCTTGAACGTCTTCGACTACCATAAGTTTCCAAAGCTTGTTTATTTTTGGCTTGTATACCCTAGATAGATTGTAAATAGAATGTTGGCACTATGTGTTTAGGGCGCTGGGCAGACGAAGCTGGGCATCTACATCAAGTCCGTGGTGCCGGGCGGCGCGGCGGCCGCGGACGGGCGTCTGGCGGCCGGGGATCAACTGCTCTCGGTGGACGGCCAGTCGCTCGTGGGGATCACTCAGGAGAAGGTATGTCACTTTACTTTTTTCTTTAATCGTCTGTTTATTTGTGATTCTAAGCTGACATCAAGGACTGTACTCTGCTTAGCCTAAACACCGTCCTTTATGTATAATATATCTTAATTATTCTATTTTGTTCAATTTGTCAGACCCAACTCTCAATCGGATTTATAAAAAGCTAACTTTTGAACGCCAGCTGACTAAAAATTGTTCTGAAGCCAAATATCGCAAGTAGATAAACACCATGTCAATATCATTCATCTAACTTTTTCATCCCATTAATTGATCAATCTTACTTGACTACCATACTAGTAGTAGATACTTGCAGGCGTGTAAGATTGCTTGTTCTCCTAGTATTTATAAAATATGCCTAGTATTAGTAATGGGGTCTAATCCTTCATATTTATCAACATTCATAGGCGGCAGAATACCTAGTGCGTACAGGACCTACAGTGACTTTGGAGGTGGCGAAGCAAGGCGCCATGTTGCACGGCCTCGCCACATTGTTGCACCAACCTGCTTACAATCAACGACAAGGTACGTTTACAACTAGCGTGTACACCAAACAGAATAACTTCGTATTTATTTCCAGTTTGCCCCTATACTTGCGTAGGTCGCAAAGTGTAGTCGAAAGAAGGTTTTGGTCAGGGTTTGCAGTTGAACTACCATTTTTTCCGACGAGCGTCCTTAGCGAAATGTTTAGTCGAATAATTCAAAGGAGTTGATCAATAACGTCAAAAGAGTTTTAATCTTGTTCTAAACCTATGGGAAAATCTATAAAGGCTTAAACTGCGTAAAGCGGACGCCCGCGACGGGCACCCGTCGCATGACGTCGCGCGTGTGGATGCGCGTGTTCACGCGGACGGTCCACGCCGCGGAAACCGGATTATTACCTACGCAGTGTCGCTAGTTCAACTTAAACGGTGTGCATGTAGTCGTATCGATGGAGAACTTAATATATTATTTCGTAGCAAAACGGCGAGCCGCATCGGAGCACTTTTGAATGGGACCGCGCTGGCGTTTGCTTTACGCAGTTTTAGCAATGAGTAAATTTAATGGTTTAGAGGATTTTTAAGAGAAGAATAATAATTTACTTTAAGTGTTAACTTTATGTAAGCTGTTTTAATGCACATTTTATGTGATGATATTTTATTACAGATAGTATAAATAGCATTGTAAGTTAGTTTCATGTAAAACGATATCTAATATAGCTTTACTGGAGATATTGATTAGTTGATAATATATCGGTCCTGGTGTATGCATGGTCGCTAGTGGAGGAGGTGCAGTACGAGGACCGGTCGCGCCGCAACTCGGGCACGTTCACGAACCCGCACCCCGCACTGCTGCGCGCCGCGTCGCCGCGCACCGAGCTCGCCACCGCAGGCAATGACCTCTTACTAGCTCCACACAACCCACCACTACTCTCCTAGCACGCCCGGTAACACGGAACCATAATGCAGCTTTTTTACAGTCAGCTGATCGCAAATGTCTTTGTTTTTTTTTTTCGTTTAATGATTTCACTTTTGTGTTGTCAGAAGTTTTGATTTTGCAGTCATTAACGACGTTGTCGCTGAATACTCGTCTTTTGTAGGTTTTCTTTTTCGTTTCGTTTTTTTTTCTTTCGCTTCGTTAGCAATACAAATTGAAGTGCCGAATTAAAGTTCATGTAAGTGTCTCTTGCAGGCTATGGTCGTCGCCCGTGTCACAATCGATGTCATTTCCTACGAGATGAGTCTACGGAGTCCAGTACGGATGAGAGTGAGGAGTGGCAGCCTCACTATCACGGTTCTATACCTAGGTTGATAGTGACGTTGGATAGAGAAAATAATCAATTGCAAGAAGACTTGTCTCCTGACACCCCAGGCTGTCCGCTTGAGTTAAGGAGTGATGCGCCGCCGCCGCGACCCATACCCGTCTTCACGTTTACTTGTGAAGACTTCGACGAACAACACCCCAGTGGCGAATCCACGACTCAGGCTGAAGAGTCCCCGCAGCACCCATCCCGGTACGATACTCCCTCAGAGGAACCGCCTCCGATACCAGATCCCCCCGCGAACTACGACCAGTCCAGTGATAACGGAGATTCCATCTGTTTACCTCCCCAGATGGAACCCATAGACACTAAACTCACCCTCGATTTGTTCAAAGCGCGTAGTAGAGAACATGAGTTTTACCGACGACGTTGTACCGGCATCGACGAGTGTGTGAGCGCGTGCGAGTGTTGTCGCACGCCGCAACCTGAGACACAACAGATTCCTTACATCGATGAACCTAACTCAGAACCCTTGATATTCGAAAACGAGGGCCCTCCTGACAAAGTTGCTACGCCAAAAATACGACGAATATTACCTTCTTTATCCCTCGATCAGTCAGATTCAGATAAAAAGCCCGAAACTGCTGACGCAGTCTGTCAAACGCCCTCGTCTCCGATGGATGTAAAAAGTGTAATATCCACTCCTAAAAGAAAACTCGAGCTTAACCTTGATATTAAGAAAGACTATGACCAAATGGATAGTATACAATGCAGACTTAAGAGAGCAATATTTACCATGTCGACTTCTTGTTCAGGTAAATCAGAAGATACCGAAATTCCGTCCACTTATTCTACGTCTGATTCTTTTGATGAGACGCATAATGATATGAAATGTGATGTTATCGCCGTTAAAGGTCAGGCTCCTGTCGAACCCGGTGCTAAACAAATATTAGATAGCGTCGATCGAAAGTCATGGAAATCTCCTGATGAGTACAGACCTTCCTTCGGCAAGGTCAAAGAATTGACAAAACATTTCAACGACATTAATCTGAAGTATTGTGTTAAGATTTACAAGCGAAATTGTCAGTCAAGTCCGAACCTCAGTGTTCGCGATAAGACTGCCAAGGTCGTGGAACCTCTTCCCGCTAGTGCTAGTTTAGCGGATATACAATACGAGTTCAATAAAACGGAAACCAGCGACACCAAGTGTGAAAAATTATCTGACGACGAAGTGAAAAGTATTCTCATACAGCTGGAAGACTGGTCTAAATATGGTTCGCGTGGTAGCGAGGACACGCTAGCGCATGGCAATGAGTTTGAAATACCGAACTTGCCTTCTGAGGAGCACACTGACAACACAGCTAACGGATTCGTATTCAACGAGATAATTGACAAGAAGCCGAGACGGATTACCTTGGAAAATATAAGGCTGAAGTCAAATCAGTCTAGTATGAACTCAGATCAGGCGAAGCAAAGTAAAGAGTCGTTGGTTGTGAGTGGGAGTTCCGATAAGGGTTCTTCAGATTGTTTGCCGCGGGTGGTAGCGATGATTCCGCAGGCGCAGGCTTCACTGGCAGCACACACGTCCTGCCCAGACATCAGCGCCGCACACACCACGTGTAAGGCTCCCTCACACGCATGACGATAGGTGTGTTATAGCTGAACGCACAACTTTAATTTCGTAACTCCCACTAGATATTTTGTTTCGTTAATACATTAATTACGTTATACAGATACTATACTTCCTTCCTTTACGTCTTGGGGGTAATTTAATAAAGAATTGAGGAAGTTTATTATTTGAACAGAATGTAATTTTTGTCAAATGCATGGATATCGTTTCGTTTATTATTTTGTCGTAAGCAACTGAAATCGTTCTTCGTTTATTTTCGTACCGTACGTTTCTGTCACTCGCACTCGTTTTTCGTTACTATTTGTTATGGATTACTTATTTTATTTGTCGTATATTTCGTTTTTTTTTTATTGTTGATGTAGATTTTTTTTAGTTGTGAAGCTACCTCATTAGTTGGGTCCAGACTGAACGAGATAAATTTTTGAGTTGGCGTGAAGCGCGTGATATTTTCAGTTTATGCATCGTACCTTGTTTCGCAAGGATATTCTGGCCCCGCCTATTGAGTTAGCTATAGACGGCCCAATCGCATATATATGATCGTATTATAATAGTTTTGTAATGTGGTAGCGGGCGCGGCGGGTGCGGCGGGAGCGGCAGGCGCGGGGGGCGCGGCGGGCGCGGTGCGGCGCGCGTCGGAGCGGGACCTGCCGGCGCGCCTGGCCGCCGAGGCGAGCGTCAAGTCCAGCAAGAGCACGCCTGCGCTGCACCACGTGGCCGAACCGCCACCCACACACCATCATACACCCGCCAGGTAAAATACATAAGGGGTGAAACCACCATTTCTATATAACAATGTATCCCGCGGTTGTGCCAAAATAATTCTTGCAAGCCAAATACCAACCACGGTAACGGGATTGTTCGATACAATTAGTGCGGCCTTGGAACGGAAAAGGCACAGATGGAGATTAATCAGTAAAAATCTGAGACTCCGTCTTACTCCACCCAGAGCGGAAAACGAAATTTGTTGATTTCCCGCCTCAATAATAAAAAACAAGCTTCAAATTCTAGCTTACTAGCATGTATGTGAAATATTTTACTATGAGATAACTGGACATGCACAACGTTTGCACAACTCTGTTTGAAACCACCTGTACCTAATTTATATACCAACTTGCCAGCATGGCCGTGAGCCCGCCGGTAGCGAGTGGCTCTCCGAGCGCTTGGCCCAGCAAGTCCCGCAGCAGCCACAACCTGTCCGCGCCCGCGCAGCACGACGGTTTCTACCAGAACCTGTCCACTGTGCAGTCGCAGCAACATGCCTTACAAGACAGGTATACATTACTTATAGTACCCAGAAACACCTTGATGAAGAATTATGAACATGAGAACGACATTCACTATAACTTCCACGACTATCGAAGTTTGGTTTCCACATGAACTGGAGTGAAATAAATAATGTTGGACTTTGTCAATGAATTATACTGCAGATACTTGAAATATATACCATGATAGGATTTACGCACTGAAATGAAGAAAAGTCAGATAAAATCGTATAAAAATACCTGCGCAGTTGTTGCCGCTGCTAACTTTTTGACCACGACATGGACTTAAAGAATTTATGTCAATACGGAGATCAAGTTGAGGCACAAGTACAACTGAGCATATCTGTGCCTAATCTTGAATTCTTAATTCGAGATAAAATTCCGACTCGAGTATTGACTTTAGCGCCTAAAGATCCTAAAAAAATAGTAATTCATACATTAGAAGAAGAAAAAAACTACATTTGGATTAACAGGACAAACTAAGAGATAGTCTGTGGTGTACTGCTAGTAATATGTAGTTTGTAATGCGCGACATATTTTTCAGTTTGTTGTTCCAAAACTGTCTCTAATTCTGAATTCAAATATAGTAGAGTTGTGCTTAACGACTAAATGATTCCAGATGGTCGTCGCTGCGCAGCTCGACGGGCAGCAACCGGCCGCAGTCGGCGCACTTCATGGCGGGGCAGGCCGAGGCGCCAGACTCGCCTTTACACCAACAGGTAATATAACACCTATTTCACAATAATACCGCTTATGGTAGTCTCTGATCAGCAAAAAGAGTTTAGAGGAAATTATCTGATAATGAGTCATCGTTTTCGCAGATTAACTTGTAAACAAATTTATTGAATTTGGCAAAAGGATTTACTAGTTCTTGGGTGATATACACAGAGTACTTTGCAATATACAAACGCAGCGTTCGAGTTGAACTATTTTATTCGTAAGCCTAACAGTAGTGACATATTGACCATTGACGTTTCATTATCAAAAACAATAAAAATAATATTCCATTGCGCCAGTCCATTCGAGCCGTGAATACAAATTTTTGTGGAGGCTGCCACATAGCCTCCCCAGCGAAGAGTAATCTCGGCTGGACGTATTGACGTATACTATGTAGTTATGTGGCGTTGCAAATGGTAGATTCTGAAATGCGGCCGGATCGCATATGTATGTCGCTCGTTCACCTTCACGACTTGTTGTCTCTTCGGAGTTAGGTTGGTACACAGGCTTCAGTCGATCAATACTGACGTTTATTGGGTTTCCTATGATTTTGACTATGTACACCTTGTTTTGTATTTTCAAGACAAGACATGGGCCTTCGAATGTCGGCGTCAATGGTCGGCGATTCGCGTCGGTGCGTATGAATACATGCGAGCATGTGTGTTTATGAACATTGCACGGCGGTCGGTGTTGCGGCGCACAGCTTGCATCTTTTTCATTAATTGCGGTTGTTATAACGTCGTTGAAGTGTGTGTTTGTTATGTTTGTCAACACTTCTCCACACATTTCGCCGGGTAACCGTAGCAGTTTTCCGTACAGCGCTTCTAAAAAAAATATTCAAAATTCAAATATTTTTATTTCACATAGGCCTACATGGACACTTATAAAACGTCAGAAGCTAGTGCACCGTTCCAAATTGGTCGTTTCCTATGGAGAAGAAACGGCAAGAAACTCCATGGTTACTCTTTTTTAAAAAATGGTTATCTTACAATATTTCCATATTACAGTATTAATAGATAATTATCATGTAAGGACAGTGTAGACCAGTCAATACTGTACCCAAAAGCACAACAAAAATAATCATAATAAAAGTTAGTCGTAATAGGAAGTAATCTAAGAATGCGCGATGTCTACAGTGTTCTCACATTCACATTATAAAACACGCTATATGAAAAATAAATAATTACAACTATCCATAAATAAGATGTTAATAAAATGAATTCCTAACGAATTTAATTCATTAACGCTCAGGCGGTAGCCGGCGCCCGCAAGCCATTGTCTTACTATTGTGTCTCTAATTACGCACGTCAAAAGGTTAAGGTGGTTGCGGTCTAAATAATATAAAAAATATTGCAAAAGCAATGTGTTATAAAAAAAATATGTATATATTAAAACAAAGATGGAGCAGTTAATAGACACAAATTAATGAGTTACGAGGAGGCCACTTGTGCAGAAGCCCATTGCCAAACAAGCGTGTTTTCGACATAGTCTTTAACCTTATATAATACGCTTTTATGGTTAGAATACGTTTAATATGAGTTTTGAACTTTCCCTCGCTAAGTTCAGTTCCGCCTTTGGCAGCTTGTTATAAAAGCGTATGCTGTTTACTAAGAATGACTTGCTGGTCTTAGCTAATCTCCCTTTGGGTAATACAATTTCGTGTTTACTATGCGTATTTTTGTTATAAAAATCGCTTCTAATTTTAAGAAGTCCTAAGTTTTTACGAACATACAAAATATTTCCTAAGATATAAAGATAAGGCAGAGTCAGTATATATATCGATTTCTTTAAATTTATTTCTGAGGAACTCGCGAGGACCCATTTTATAAATAGCCCGGATTGCTCTCTTTTGCGAATTATGAAAATTGAGTCTACGTCAGCTGCAGATCCCCACAGTAAAATGCCATAAGACATAATACTGTGGAAATAAGCATAGTGAACTAACCTAACTGTGGCTACTTCTGTCAATTAATTGCCTTATTTTTCTTACTGCATATGCAGCTGAGCTTAAACTACCTGAGAGAGTTCTAATATGAGCGCCCCACTGCAGTTTAGAATCGATAGTTATACCTAACAACACAGTTTCTGTAATAACATCAAGTTTTTTGCCGTCCAGAAATAGACTGACGTTAGTGGACTGAACTTCTGCTGTAACGCATCGGTATTTTCTTTTTTTGCTGCACGTAGCCTTAGTAATACGATTGGTAATTTCTGAGTCCAGCTTGTGTTATGTAGTCGCACTATCAACGCTACTTTAAAGCTTCGATGCCATCTTTCAACAATTCCATTCACCTGTGGGTGGCAAGCAGTGGTGCGTGTTTTCTCGATTCCCATTCTATTCATTGGTGTTTTGAATAAATGTGATTCAAACTATTTCCATGATCGCTTGTGATCCCTTCTGGACAACCTAATCGTACCCATCCTTCGTAAAGTGCTGTCGCGATTGTTTTTGCTTCCATGTCACTTACTGTGAATACTTCCGGTCATTTTGTTACTCAGTCGATTATGGGAACACAATACTGTTTGCCGACTGATATTGGTAGTGGTCCCACGATATCGATGTGTATGTGAGACAGTCGATCTGCTGCTGCAAACACTTCTAACGGTCGGCTAGAAGATACGTTGTGCTATGAGTTTTCTCGTTGTACGGGTACGGGGTGACTTAATGAATGCATGGCGTTGAACATTTTCCTTTGTAGCTCTGGTGACACGTAGGAACGTACATGGTTAGTTGACGTTTTGTACAGAATAGAGTTGCTTGCGTTGAGTGGTTGTTGCCATTCACGTTTTACTATTTTGATTTGTTCGAGTTTTACTATTTTATTCGCAAGCCTGACAGTAGTAACATAATTGACCATTGACAGTTCACTATCAAAACCAATCAAAATAGTATTCCATTGCGCCAGTCTATTCGAGCCGTGATGACAAAACTTTGTGTAGACTGCTATAAGGGAAAAGGTTGCGCAGGTTTAATAAATATCTATAGTCTTTTAACTATATAAAAGCGAAATACCACTCACTGATTAATCACGAAATCTCCGAAACTATAACACCTACAAACTTAAAATTTGCCAGGTAGGTTCCTTATAGGGGGTAAAACAGGGGTTGGAAGTTTGTATGGAGAAACCTACTTTCACGCGGGCGAAGCCGCTTGCAGAAGCTAGTAATATTATATAGAGCAAATATTGGTATTTTGTTTGTAATAAATAAACTCAAAAAGTAATTGACCGGTTTTAAAATTTCTTTCACTAGTAGAATGTTATTTTGCCATTGAGAGACATAGGCATATAATTTTCTACTTTTACGCAGGCGAAGCTAGTTCGAAATAATTTATTGTTTAGAAAAACTATTTATTTGACCTATATATGAGTACTTTTCACTTTAGCAGTGCGTTAATTGCGAATAATGGATTGTCATTTAACAAATAAAAGCATAATGTATTGTCATTTAACAAATAAAAGCATAATGTATTCTCATTTATCAAATAAAAGCATAATGTATTCACTAATTAGTCGACACGACAACTAAAATGCATAATGAATATTGTTGAAATATCAATGCAAAAAAGGTTTTTTGCGTATGAAAAAAAAAAAAACGAAAAAAAAAATCTCCAGGTCATGATGGCCTCAGCATTGAGCACCTGCGGTTTGCTGGGGTACACTTGCCTAGAGTTCTGGCTTTACTATTTAATCTGTGTATTAACCACTCCTACCTGCCTGATGATCTCATGTACCATTAAACACAAAAGTCAATGTTTCGCAAGTTAGAAGTAAAATAGTGTAACATGGTATTGTGCGCAGAGCGCAGCCAGCGCGCGCGCAGCGAAGCTGGCGGAGATGTCGGAGGAAGTGTCGCGGCGTCAGCTGGCCTACCACGCCGCGCAGCAGCAGCACGCCGCGCAGCAGCACCCGCAGCATCCACAGCCACAACACCATCACCTCATGGGTAAGTGTGTAGAGCGCAGCCAGCGCCCGCGGCGAAGCTGGCGGAGATGGAGGAAGTTTCGCGGCGTCAGCTGGCCTACCACGCCGCGCAGCAGCAGCACGCCGCGCAGCAGCACCCGCGGCATCCACAGCCACAACACCATCACCTCATGGGTAAGTGTGTAGAGCGCAGCCAGCGCGCGCGCAGCGAAGCTGGCGGAGATGTCGGAGGAAGTGTCGCGGCGTCAGCTGGCCTACCACGCCGCGCAGCAGCAGCACGCCGCGCAGCAGCACCCGCAGCATCCACAGCCACAACACCATCACCTCATGGGTAAGTGTGTAGAGCGCAGCCAGCGCGCGCGCAGCGAAGCTGGCGGAGATGTCGGAGGAAGTGTCGCGGCGTCAGCTGGCCTACCACGCCGCGCAGCAGCAGCACGCCGCGCAGCAGCACCCGCAGCATCCACAGCCACAACACCATCACCTCATGGGTAAGTGTGTAGAGCGCAGCCAGCGCCCGCGGCGAAGCTGGCGGAGATGTCGGAGGAAGTTTCGCGGCGTCAGCTGGCCTACCACGCCGCGCAGCAGCAGCACGCCGCGCAGCAGCACCCGCAGCATCCACAGCCACAACACCATCACCTCATGGGTAAGTGTGTAGAGCGCAGCCAGCGCCCGCGGCGAAGCTGGCGGAGATGGAGGAAGTTTCGCGGCGTCAGCTGGCCTACCACGCCGCGCAGCAGCAGCACGCCGCGCAGCAGCACCCGCAGCATCCACAGCCACAACACCATCACCTCATGGGTAAGTGTGTAGAGCGCAGCCAGCGCGCGCGCAGCGAAGCTGGCGGAGATGTCGGAGGAAGTGTCGCGGCGTCAGCTGGCCTACCACGCCGCGCAGCAGCAGCACGCCGCGCAGCAGCACCCGCAGCATCCACAGCCACAACACCATCACCTCATGGGTAAGTGTGTAGAGCGCAGCCAGCGCGCGCGCAGCGAAGCTGGCGGAGATGTCGGAGGAAGTGTCGCGGCGTCAGCTGGCCTACCACGCCGCGCAGCAGCAGCACGCCGCGCAGCAGCACCCGCAGCATCCACAGCCACAACACCATCACCTCATGGGTAAGTGTGTAGAGCGCAGCCAGCGCCCGCGGCGAAGCTGGCGGAGATGTCGGAGGAAGTTTCGCGGCGTCAGCTGGCCTACCACGCCGCGCAGCAGCAGCACGCCGCGCAGCAGCACCCGCAGCATCCACAGCCACAACACCATCACCTCATGGGTAAGTGTGTAGAGCGCAGCCAGCGCCCGCGGCGAAGCTGGCGGAGATGGAGGAAGTTTCGCGGCGTCAGCTGGCCTACCACGCCGCGCAGCAGCAGCACGCCGCGCAGCAGCACCCGCAGCATCCACAGCCACAACACCATCACCTCATGGGTAAGTGTGTAGAGCGCAGCCAGCGCGCGCGCAGCGAAGCTGGCGGAGATGTCGGAGGAAGTGTCGCGGCGTCAGCTGGCCTACCACGCCGCGCAGCAGCAGCACGCCGCGCAGCAGCACCCGCAGCATCCACAGCCACAACACCATCACCTCATGGGTAAGTGTGTAGAGCGCAGCCAGCGCGCGCGCAGCGAAGCTGGCGGAGATGTCGGAGGAAGTGTCGCGGCGTCAGCTGGCCTACCACGCCGCGCAGCAGCAGCACGCCGCGCAGCAGCACCCGCAGCATCCACAGCCACAACACCATCACCTCATGGGTAAGTGTGTAGAGCGCAGCCAGCGCCCGCGGCGAAGCTGGCGGAGATGTCGGAGGAAGTTTCGCGGCGTCAGCTGGCCTACCACGCCGCGCAGCAGCAGCACGCCGCGCAGCAGCACCCGCAGCATCCACAGCCACAACACCATCACCTCATGGGTAAGTGTGTAGAGCGCAGCCAGCGCGCGCGCAGCGAAGCTGGCGGAGATGTCGGAGGAAGTGTCGCGGCGTCAGCTGGCCTACCACGCCGCGCAGCAGCACCCGCAGCATCCACAGCCACAACACCATCACCTCATGGGTAAGTGTGTAGAGCGCAGCCAGCGCGCGCGCAGCGAAGCTGGCGGAGATGTCGGAGGAAGTGTCGCGGCGCCAGCTGGCCTACCACGCCGCGCAGCAGCAGCACGCCGCGCAGCAGCACCCGCAGCATCCACAGCCACAACACCATCACCTCATGGGTAAGTGTGTAGAGCGCAGCCAGCGCGCGCGCAACGAAGCTGGCGGAGATGTCGGAGGAAGTGTCGCGGCGCCAGCTGGCCTACCACGCCGCGCAGCAGCAGCACGCCGCGCAGCAGCAGCACGCCGCGCAGCAGCACCCGCAGCATCCACAGCCACAACACCATCACCTCATGGGTAAGTGTGTAGAGCGCAGCCAGCGCGCGCGCAGCGAAGCTGGCGGAGATGTCGGAGGAAGTGTCGCGGCGTCAGCTGGCCTACCACGCCGCGCAGCAGCAGCACGCCGCGCAGCAGCAGCACGCCGCGCAGCAGCACCCGCAGCATCCACAGCCACAACACCATCACCTCATGGGTAACACCCTTTTTTTATCGCACAGAAAATTACATCCTAAGGGATGTAATTCTCTGTACGCAACAAGAACTGACGAATACAGATAGTGAGTACTAGGCCGACTCAAATTACCACCAAATACTTTTCAGTCTGATGGTTGGATGAATCTCAAAATCACGCGACGCGACGATGCTTGAAAAAGCCAGTTATTTCACATTACACACAGTGCGATGCCGCGCACGCTTTGAGTAGCTGGAAACGACAGGACGCAGGTCCTCACCGGACATGGTAAGATTGGGAGGTTCCTGCACCTTTGTTTGGACCGCCCGGAGGACAAAGTGGAGCATACGGTGGAGGTGTGCCCTGCTTGGGCGGAGCACCGCCTTAACCTTGTGGGGGTACCCGCACTAGTCAGATCGGCGGCATCGACCTCTCGCGCCGAGCCCTGATTACAAGCCATGGTCCGCGGCGCGAGGAGAAATTTGAGGCTATCGCCTCCTTTTGCGAAGCAGTAATGCTAGCGAAGGAGGCAGCCCCACGCTTTAGGGAACGGACTTCTTCATCACGCTCCAGCCGCCGAGATTCTGACCCCGATTTCCAGCCACCGTAGGCGTGGGCTTGCGGACTGCGGGTAATGGGTAACTCGCAGTCCGGTAATCGTCCGAACCGAGCCCGAGTCGTCGACGGCGCGTAGTGTTCCACGCGCGCCTCAAAGAGATGCCAGCAAAACCGTAGAGGCCGAGCAGGTCCGAAGTCTACTGGGGCTATCGGTTCGCTTCCGAAAGGGAAACCCGGGGTCCTGGAACGCAAAGCAAAGAAGGAACAAAGGAGTGGATTTTAGTCAGTAAAAGTCTGATACGCTCTCCCGAAACACGACACCGCGGGCCTCATCGGGAAACCGCAGAGCGTAACAGGCTCTACCGACGAAACGTCGCTGACGTGGTGTCTCGATGCGGTACTGCTTCGCTACGACTCCTTTTCGAATTTTCTAACCAATTTAACGGGCTTTCTAAATATTATCTATATAACATCTTCCATCTCCAGGTCAGCCTCAGATGCAGATGCCGCCCAGTGGGTACGGGCAGCAGTCTCCACAGCTGGCGCACCCGCTGCACCACTCCCAGCCCATGCTGCACGTGCACCACTCCCAGAGCCCGCAACAGATGTACCACAACCAACACCTCCCGCCACAAAGGTCAGTGTGTGTTTTCTACAGGTCGACCTCAGCTGTTGCTGCTGCCACGTCCCTTTGCGCACTAGTCAGATATTCTGTGCTGGGCTTGATTGATTGACACGTGATTCTCCATCTGAACAAGGCCTTAGTTTGCGTCCGACCGACCCGGTCTCATAAGTTTGCAGTCGTAACATATTATTATCAAATTCAAACACAAATACAAAACCTAACTAAAATCATAACTGCCATTGCAGGTACGAATGGATGCCACCCGGCCCACCATCACCGCAGAGATCACAGCCGCCAGTCGCCCCGAAACCTCAGGTAAATATGCACGGCAGTCATATATAAATAAGCATACGATTAAACCAGAAAGGTATGCACTTTGGGATTTTTTACTGAATGATTGCCAAAGCTCATTATTTTCTTCTAATATCTGTGCCTGACCTTTCAGCCACTAGACGCCTAATAACAGGCGACGCATATCTGTCAAAACATGACTGATCACATAAAATCTGATGTCTCGACCAATCAGAACGCAGTACCCCGTTCCCCCGTACCAATCGAACCAATCAGAACGTAGTACCCCGCTCCCCGTACCTCGGCTAGTTGACAGAATTGTTTTGGTGCGTTCAAGCATGAGGCGTCTAGTGGCTGTAAGGTCGTTGATTTTTATAAATGATTTTTTGTTGTTAGGGCGCGAGACGGTCGGACATGGAAATGGAAGAGCAGTTACATCAACAATCACATCCACAGTCACATTCACAATCACACCCGCAGCCGCAGCAGCCTCTGCCCAGCAGTGTACAGCCCGAAGATGGTATGAATAACTAGATACATTTCTTAATAACAGTTTTTTATAATTAAATCACTGTAATCAGTGAATTGGGTTTTACAAGGAGTCTATCGATTTAATACCGAGATTTCTCCGTGCCTCGGAAAGCCGTTGGTCCCAGCTGTCATTTGAACGTTAAGCAACACTTCCCGAGGTCATTCTGTGGATGGGTGACCGTTTTAACATAACTAGGTTCCTCCGTGGCTCGAGCACGTAATCCCAATAAGCAACTAAGTTACAGTAAATTAAATTATTTTTTTCGTATGTGGGTTGTCCATTTCTCACCAAGGGTTAGCAAACACCGTCATACGATGCCACGTGACGACGTTTGAAAAGGTCAGCTGAATTGCACTGCGCAGTGCGACTCCATAGAGCACGCATCGTGATACCGCGGGGCATATTCCAATTTGCATTACGTGTGTGAACGCTAACCTAACCTAAAAATTATTTATAGTTAAAATTAGTTCCTTGTACTTACAGAGCGATATGTAGCCAGTGCATTAGAACCGCCAGCGGTGTCAGTGTACCCTACTGGTGGACAAGGGCAGGCGGGCGCGGCCAGGGGCGCCGCGCCGCACAACCCGTGGCAGAGGGAGGAGCGCGAGCGGCAGCACGAGGCGCGCCGCGCCGCCGCACGCGCGCGCAGGTTAGTGTACCCTACTGGCGGACAAGGGCGGCCAGGGGCGCCGCGCCGCACAACCCGTGGCAGAGGGAGGAGCGCGAGCGGCAGCACGAGGCGCGCCGCGCCGCCGCACGCGCGCGCAGGTTAGTGTACCCTACTGGCGGACAAGGGCGGCCAGGGGCGCCGCGCCGCACAACCCGTGGCAGAGGGAGGAGCGCGAGCGGCAGCACGAGGCGCGCCGCGCCGCCGCACGCGCGCGCAGGTTAGTGTACCCTACTGGCGGACAAGGGCGGCCAGGGGCGCCGCGCCGCACAACCCGTGGCAGAGGGAGGAGCGCGAGCGGCAGCACGAGGCGCGCCGCGCCGCCGCACGCGCGCGCAGGTTAGTGTACCCTACTGGCGGACAAGGGCGGCCAGGGGCGCCGCGCCGCACAACCCGTGGCAGAGGGAGGAGCGCGAGCGGCAGCACGAGGCGCGCCGCGCCGCCGCACGCGCGCGCAGGTTAGTGTACCCTACTGGCGGACAAGGGCGGCCAGGGGCGCCGCGCCGCACAACCCGTGGCAGAGGGAGGAGCGCGAGCGGCAGCACGAGGCGCGCCGCGCCGCCGCACGCGCGCGCAGGTTAGTGTACCCTACTGGCGGACAAGGGCGGCCAGGGGCGCCGCGCCGCACAACCCGTGGCAGAGGGAGGAGCGCGAGCGGCAGCACGAGGCGCGCCGCGCCGCCGCACGCGCGCGCAGGTTAGTGTACCCTACTGGCGGACAAGGGCGGCCAGGGGCGCCGCGCCGCACAACCCGTGGCAGAGGGAGGAGCGCGAGCGGCAGCACGAGGCGCGCCGCGCCGCCGCACGCGCGCGCAGGTTAGTGTACCCTACTGGCGGACAAGGGCGGCCAGGGGCGCCGCGCCGCACAACCCGTGGCAGAGGGAGGAGCGCGAGCGGCAGCACGAGGCGCGCCGCGCCGCCGCACGCGCGCGCAGGTTAGTGTACCCTACTGGCGGACAAGGGCGGCCAGGGGCGCCGCGCCGCACAACCCGTGGCAGAGGGAGGAGCGCGAGCGGCAGCACGAGGCGCGCCGCGCCGCCGCACGCGCGCGCAGGTTAGTGTACCCTACTGGCGGACAAGGGCGGCCAGGGGCGCCGCGCCGCACAACCCGTGGCAGAGGGAGGAGCGCGAGCGGCAGCACGAGTCGCGCAGGTTACTGACACTCACCGTGACCTATAAAATATACATGACGTGACGTCACACAAATCCTACTCCGCGCATGAAGACTTATCCGCGTGATTGACCTGCATACAGCAACCCGACCTTACCTATCGGGCAGCTGCGGCCGGAGAATGCTCCCGTTATCTAAAGTGGATGCGGAACTTTCTCCTCTGTTCCGCATACCTCCTGGCCCCAGAGTGATTTTGAGATAGCATTGACAAAAAACCTATACAGGAAAAGTTTTTAACCAGTGCGCAAATTTTCGGCGGTATTCATTCATAATACTACGATTAAATTGTGTACATGTTTTGATTATTTCAAACTCGGACAAGGTAGAAAAATGAGAAAAAAAAAAGTTATGAACTAGAAATGCAAATGTGTTCTATTACTTACACTGGACCACCAAAAAAAATTTACGCAGTGGTTAAAAACTGTTCCTGTAAACCTGTCTATACACTAAATATCTGAATTGCAAAAAAAAAACTGGCCTCGGCTCAAGCTAGCAGGTGTATACGTACGTTTAAAATACATACTAAGGCTACGCTATTCCATATATTTTGTTACAATAAAATATTTAAGTTTTACCTGGTAACTTAAGGATCTTGTTCTGTATTCTTAAATAAAAATAGAAATTTATTAGACTATCAGCCTCATTTGAATTGTTTGAAGAGAACCAGCTGATACCAGTCAGCACCTTACAGACTATCTGTTAGCAAACTTTTCTAATTCAATAACTTTACATAACAGAGAACAAGAGATAAAAAACTAATGTTGTTATTACATTTTCAGGGACGCAACAATCGCTCAGCTCATATCACTAGGAGCGGCGCGCACGCCCGTACAAAGCCAACAGTTACGCGCGCTACAGCTGGAGAGGGATTTCGAACTGAGAGCCACGCAGCACGACCAGGTAATCACTTTATTGACAAACATGTTTAGTTTAATATTACATAACTTCTCAGGACCGACTTAACGGACCATGGCATTCATCTTACAAGCGAATTTAGACTCATAACTATTCGTATTAGAGCTTGAAATAATAATTTTAAACATTACGCTTTGATTTCGCGAAGCTAAGCTTTTTGAATTTTAGTTAACTAAGAATAAATGTAGTTTTGCTTCATATATATTGGGACTAAAATTATTTATTTATTGTATCAGGAGGAAGGCAACGCGGCAGAAGGTTCAGAAGAGCCAGAAGAGCTTGTTGACGAAATGGCGGGCTCCCCCCCGGCCGCGTCGCCCGTGCCGCCGCCTGCGCACGCGCCGCACGCGTCGCACGTGCAGCACCCGCAGCACCCGCAACTCGCGCCCAAGTCCATCCTCAAGACCAACACGCGCACCACTGAGATCACTAACGGATATGCTACTGAACAGGTACTTAGTGTTTTTTTATTTAAGAAATAAATTTTTAATACTTATAATTTTTGATCGCTGTAGCACCTCGATCCGCTACCGCATTTAATCTGGTAGTTGCCAACAGTGGCGTGCCTAGGGTTTCAAAATAAGGCAAGCCCAATAAAATTTTAACCGATTTCAAAAAAAGAAAGTTCAGTTTTCGACTGAGTATGTAGGTACCTACGTATGTATCATCGCAATTTTCTCATAAACTACTGATTAGGTACAATAAATTAAAAGCCCAAAAAACAGTCATGAATTTCATTTATAATTATATCTGAGAATCAAGCACAGTTGTTTTCTATGACTAACATCGGGGGTTTCGTCAATAATAATTGAAACAAATTTTGTTTGCCTAACTTCGTAATCGATGCAAGTTTGCATCACATCGGCTACGGAATGAATAATATCGTTTTGAATTTTGTTAGATAAATAACTCGGCCCCAGTTTGTCACTTTTCTAAAACGACATCGTATTTTGAAATTAACGAGACCAGTTCTAAAAAATTGCCTTTATTTTTGAATATTTAATTTCGTTATTTTAAAAAGTCGCTAGTTTTTATTGTTACTAAATCTTAAAAAAAGTCTCCAAACTCGTTAAAAATCTCCAAGATCTCACAACGTCGCTAAAACGGCAACACTGCAGAGTTGGCAAGGTGACAAGGTCACGCATACGCGAGCAACTTCATACGAATGCCCGGCTTAAATCTTCCATACTGATCGATTTGTAGACGCATAAGGTCCTAACTCGTTATACGGCACATCGCTATAAGTGCGAAAGTGACAGAGATAGTATTTGAAAGCCCGGTAAAAGCCGGTACGTGTAAGCGAGATAGATATAGCTCCGCGTAGATGCTGCAAACTCTGCGCGCGCTGTGTAGTAGTGTGGCATAGGTAGATACTTTGTGTTATTTTGATAAGAATTAAAGCGCGCGAACTTTTAAATAGTTCGGGTTTGATATTGATTCTCTATCGAGCATTTTAGTAAGGCATGCCTGGCTTTTCTGCTTGTATGAAGGTACCGCCACTGACTTGCCAATACTTAGTTCTAGAAAAGAGACAAATACCTGATCACGTGCACAAAGTGACTTCTTTCTAGCTTGGCGCAACCGCATAAAGCACGTCAAAGACTGCTAAGTGCTACCAGGAGAAAAGAAAACTTAGTCTCAAAGCACAGTCTTCTAGTTATGGTATCAGTGAACAAGGAATGTCCTGCCTCTAAAATAAAATGGCATATGCTAGAGAAGAATAATTGTGCGAAGAAGTTCGAATAGTAAGTGGTAGACAGAATGATAGAACTGGAAGACATGAATGATCGAAGTATAAATGAAAGCTGGAATTAGATGGTTGGTATTAGGCATAAAGCAAAAGATATTTATTTATTTATTTATTTAGTCATAGGAGACAACAGCTATAACAAAAGATTAACAATAGTATAAGAGACATTGAGCCAATTACAGGTTCCCACGGGTAGAAACAGGTAAAGTAATAGAAAACTTACGATCACTAATAAGCACGATAAAAAAAGAACATAATTAAACATCTCTTAAGTAAAATTAGCACTATGCACTTTTGAAAAAGTCCGCATTCAGCTGAGTACGTGCCGAATAGGTTTTTATAGTAAACGGGTCAAAAGAGAACTCTTTACAAAGAACATTAAAGTCCTTACAGTTACACGCTCGCACCATGCAGGAGTTACGCCTGTAATTAGAAGAGGAAGAAGGAATAGAGATAGGTGGATTATATCTAACCAATCTCTGGGGGACATTAAAGCATAATTTATGTAAGAGATCAGGACAGTCAATCTCATTAGATAAAAGTTTTCAGCAGGAAAGTGCAATCTGCTAATCGACGACGATTTATAAGTGGTTGTAAATGAAATTTCTTGCAAAGAGCTTGCTTAAGTAATTATCAGAATGATATGGTATACGCAGCCGAAAACAAAGAAAACGAATAAATCTTTTTTGTATATTCTCAATACGATCAATGTATTTGCCATAACAAGGGTTCCAAATTTGAGACGCATAATCAAGGTGACTTCTAACAAAAGAGCAGTAGAGGATCTTAAGAGTTTTGGCATTCTTAAAACACCCTGCGAGTCTCATAACAAAACCCAGTGATCTTGAAGCTTTGGCCACTATTTGCTCAATATGCACATTAAATAAAAGTTTAGAGTCGTGAAACACGCCTAAGTCGCATACACCGTCGCTTCTCTGCAATAGCTGCCCTTTAAGTTTATAAGTTGTAGGGCGAGGGATCCGTTTTCTGCTGAAGGAGACTATTGAGCATTTAACAGGGTTCAAATCTAATTTGTTGGTCAAGCAATAATCATCTAAACGCGCCAGGTCACTTTGGAGAGCATCCATGTCATCATCTGATGATATTGCAGAAAATATCTTCATGTCGTCAGCAAAACAAAGTAAATTTGAATGGTGGAAACACGAGTCGATGTCGCTGACATAAATAATAAAAAGTAAAGGACCCATTATGGAACCTTGGGGTACGCCACTAGGAGCTGAAACCCAGCTCGATATGTAATTACTGATAACGACAGCTTGAGACCTGTTTTCAAAGTATGAAGTAAACCAGCGAAGAAGATCTCCTCTAATACCGTTGTTAAAAAGCTTTGTTTTCAGAATATTATGGCCAATTCTGTCAAAAGCTTTACTGTAATCTGTGTAAACGACATCGACCTGTGCCCCATTGTCCATTTTATCAGTTAAGAAGTCATTGAGCAGAGCCAGGTTAGATACTGTTGAACGGCCCTTAAGAAATCCGTGCTGAGAAGGGCTAAAAGATTGACTCAGCGCTGCATAAACTTGGTTATAGTCTATCCTCTCAAAAATTTTAGCCAATACGCATAATTTAGAAATAGGTCTGTAATTAACAATTTCATTTTTGTGCCTTTTTTTATGCACAGGAGTGATAAAGGCAGACTTCCAGATTTGGGGAACAGAACATGAAGCTAGTGTTTTTTTAAATAATAGTGATACCGGCAGCGAAATAGTTTTAGCACATGCAATCAGAAATTTAGGTGATAAGTGGTCAGGACCAGCAGATTTAAATGGATCAATTTCACTAAATAACATTAAGGTCAATCTCGATTGAGTGAATATCCGAAGTTATATTAGAATTTATAGCAGTTTGGGGAGGACAAAAATTAGTAGGCATATCATTGATAGGATCAAGAAAAGTAGAATAGAAGTGGGAAGAAAATGCATTACAAATGGACTCGGGAGAAGAAATCGTCACATCACCATATTTGAGGAAGCTGGGCATTGCATTTGACTTATATCGCTGTTTCACAAAGCTCCAAAAACGTTTCGGATTCTTTTCAATAGAGGCCTCTGTTTCAGCTATGTAGTTGGTGTAGCAATCCGCTTCAAGCTTGTTAACCCGCTCACGTAGATGTTTAAAGGTCGCCTCGTCTGAAAGCCTACCATATGTCTTGAATTTACGTAGATATTTAAACTTCTCTTTAATTAAGCGTTTGAGTGCCGGAGAGTACCAAATAGGGTATGAGCTAGGAAGAATGGTCTTAGTGGGAACAAACCTATGCTATATATATATATTTTTACACTTACTCTCATGCTTACCGCTTTTAGGCGCGCAATTTACTTTTTTTTTGCACTAGTGCAGAAAAGCACACGAGCTCGCCGGAGTGAAATTTCACATGACCAATTCGATTTTTTGCATATTAGGGGTACAACGGATGCCATTTTCGCTATACGCCAGCTGTGCAAGAAACGCAGTGGTGCGCATAAAAACTTGCACATGGTATTAATTTACCTCGAAAAGGCATACGACCGGGTACCTCGTGAGGTTCTGTGGTGGGCCCATAGGAGAGTCCTTTTTCACTCGTTAACATCGAGCATAATTTAAAAACTTGTTAAGAGCCTATTACACTACGCGATATTCAGCACACGATATTCTTATTTTTTGTTCCGAGTAAGACCGGTCTAACTCTTATTACACTACGCGATATGTCGAATCGTAGACTAAAACTGTCTGAATATCGAATGGTGTAATAGGCCATTTACTTCATCTAACGCAATCCAACGAGTGTGTGCAGTCGATGCAATGCCCAAGTTCGGTCTACAGTGCAGTGATGGCTGGTGGGTCATGGAAGTGGTGGTGCACTTTACCAGCTTATTAAGTATTGGAATTAGAAGTTGCAACAAAAAAAACATTAGGGTCAACAAATTAAGTTTTCTTTACTCAAATGAGTTAAATGTTTGATTCTTGTTTCCGTCCAAATCGATTCACTGCCGAAAACAATGAAAGGAAGCAAAAGAATGTATAGAAACCCTCACATCAACACAACCATTTCTTTTTAATGTAGGTTTCGAGAAAGATTTGTTTTTCGATTTACACTCTTATTTCGTCCGCGATGTGACAGTGAGCGAGCCGGCCGGGTCGGACGAATTTCGTGAAACCTCGTTTGCTCTCGGTAACCTTCGGCTCGCTCGAGCAGCGCACGAGAACGGTCTTATTTTGCTGTAGCTTTTAGTATTGCTCGCACGTTCCTGCCTAGAGCAGTGATCCGCAAAGGCTGTGCCGCAGCACACTGGTGTTACCTCGGAAAAATATGGTTATTTGCAGCAGTTCGACACAAACTAAATTTAAATCAACTCCCACAGGTGACGTACGAGGAAAGCCGGGTAGCCGAAGTGAGTTCAGCCGTAAGCGCGCTGAGCGTGTCGTCTCTCACACAGCAGAGTGCAGGCGGGAGTGCGCCCCCCCCACCGGCGCGCGGCTCGTCCTTCGCGGTCATGGCGGAGCGCGCGCGCACGCTGTCGCCGCCCCGCCACGAGCATCACACGCTGCCGCACCACAATGCGGCGCCGCAGTGAGTACGAGTCCTCTCACACACAGCAGAGTGCAGGCGGGAGTGCGCCCCCCCCACCGGCGCGCGGCTCGTCCTTCGCGGTCATGGCGGAGCGCGCGCGCACGCTGTCGCCGCCCCGCCACGAGCATCACACGCTGCCGCACCACAATGCGGCGCCGCAGTGAGTACGAGTCCTCTCACACACAGCAGAGTGCAGGCGGGAGTGCGCCCCCCCCACCGGCGCGCGGCTCGTCCTTCGCGGTCATGGCGGAGCGCGCGCGCACGCTGTCGCCGCCCCGCCACGAGCATCACACGCTGCCGCACCACAATGCGGCGCCGCAGTGAGTACGAGTCCTCTCACACACAGCAGAGTGCAGGCGGGAGTGCGCCCCCCCCACCGGCGCGCGGCTCGTCCTTCGCGGTCATGGCGGAGCGCGCGCGCACGCTGTCGCCGCCCCGCCACGAGCATCACACGCTGCCGCACCACAATGCGGCGCCGCAGTGAGTACGAGTCCTCTCACACACAGCAGAGTGCAGGCGGGAGTGCGCCCCCCCCACCGGCGCGCGGCTCGTCCTTCGCGGTCATGGCGGAGCGCGCGCGCACGCTGTCGCCGCCCCGCCACGAGCATCACACGCTGCCGCACCACAATGCGGCGCCGCAGTGAGTACGAGTCCTCTCACACACAGCAGAGTGCAGGCGGGAGTGCGCCCCCCCCACCGGCGCGCGGCTCGTCCTTCGCGGTCATGGCGGAGCGCGCGCGCACGCTGTCGCCGCCCCGCCACGAGCATCACACGCTGCCGCACCACAATGCGGCGCCGCAGTGAGTACGAGTCCTCTCACACACAGCAGAGTGCAGGCGGGAGTGCGCCCCCCCCACCGGCGCGCGGCTCGTCCTTCGCGGTCATGGCGGAGCGCGCGCGCACGCTGTCGCCGCCCCGCCACGAGCATCACACGCTGCCGCACCACAATGCGGCGCCGCAGTGAGTACGAGTCCTCTCACACACAGCAGAGTGCAGGCGGGAGTGCGCCCCCCCCACCGGCGCGCGGCTCGTCCTTCGCGGTCATGGCGGAGCGCGCGCGCACGCTGTCGCCGCCCCGCCACGAGCATCACACGCTGCCGCACCACAATGCGTGAGAGTGAGAATTTCTCACCTGCAAAAAAAATAATACTTCAACATCAGTGACAGACAGTGTTCTAAAAACATCTGACACACTCACACACAGTTTCCCATTTTGGAAATATAGGCAATAATATCCTTATATTAAGCCAGAAAGACATTCTTACTTCGGGAATTGACCAGAAGGAAGAATTTACTTCTGGAATTGTCCAGAAGGAAGAATTTCCGGAGAGAGAAAATTTACAAAGTAATTATACTAAGTTATAAATATTCAACATAGTATGTTGTTGTAACAGTGAAGTCAACGTTTCGCTTTTCCCCACAGGTCCCCTGTGGGCAGTGCGCGGGATAAACGCGTGTCGTTCCACGAGCGCGCCGCCCCCCCTGCGCCGCCCTCCTGCTCGCCGCCCCCCCTGCACGACCCGCCCCCACTGCCCGCGCACCAGGCGCACCAAGCACGAGAGGACCCTGACGTACGTAACACACTAATATTTATATTTTCTTGTACACCACATAATAAGCGTAGAGCAAAGAGTTCAGCTGGATTGTACGAGCGCACAGCCCCCCTAGCCAATTTACAACCGTTTCGTTTCGATTCTCTTTTCGTTGATCGCCTCAAGTTGGCCACGCCTCCTATTTTTTTGTGTTGACCACGTGACCGAGCATTGAGATGACGTCAGAACAAAGGAATCGGAGGCGTGGCCGACTCGAGGCAATCGACAAAAAGAGAATCGAAACGAACGGTTCTAACTTGGCTAGGGGGCTTAACAGAAAAAGTTGCGATTATACTAATTGGTAATTAAAAATGTAATAAAGAAGTTATTATAACTTCGGTTTCCTTTTCATTCATTCATTCGTTCATTTATTTTTGATTTTGTCAATGAATTCATTAAACCCCAAGCGAACGCCAGCGTTCGCTTGCCCATTGTCTTTCTATTGTGTCTCTAATTACGGTACTCCTTTTTATTCGTTCATTTATTTTTGTTTGTCAATTAAACCTCTTTTAAATGACACCTAGTCTAAAATGCTATAAAGGTGGGTACGGGTTCCATACAAAATTGCCCATTGTTCTTTAACGTTATTGTCTTCTGATTTCGTTTTTAAAATCATCTCAAATTATATAAATGTTACAGGCCAAACCCGATTTTAGGATTATCTAGTTTCGCCTAGGCCAAACTAGTTCTCCCTACACGCGTGGATCCCCGCTCCACAGTGCTACTATTTCTAGGTGGTTATAAAAAAACAACCACAAAGACTAAGGCCAGAGCTTTTAACCGTGTCGGGGTACCCTAAAATTCCGAGCTCGCCTCGCTCGCTAAGTCCAAGAACTAATATCGAGGGTTTGTCTTAGACGAAACTAGTTTATCTTAAAATCGGATTTGGCTGCTGACATACACAATTTTTCAAGTAGCATTAGGTTGAATTGATTTGCTTGATTAGTTATTTAATTGCTAACGAAGGATTTACGCTGTATCTTACTTAACTAAAAAGCGAAGCTTTTTGTTTTTGTGCTCACACCATAAATGTATATTATGTCTATATGTGAGGACTTGTAAATGGCTTTCTAATGACTATGATTTTTTTGTTTGTCTGTTTTTATTAGCTGTAAGTCCTCCATGTACGAAATAAATAATTTGTATTATGATGTTTGTTAAGCCTCCTTTACCTTTTGACCGCCAGTCATGTATAAATGACAAATCAAAATTTGTCTAGCACGCCACGGTCACGACTACGTGACAGACTTAAACGCTAATAAAACTTATAAGGAAGTATTATTTTTCTTGTGTTGACCGTTGGCGCCGAGAGCAAACTATTGCCTTTTTGCGCCGTGGCGGTCACAAGGGAGCAGTAGTGGCCGAGTGGTAACAGCCCCGACTTACGAATTGTAGGTCGCAGGTTCAAACCCAGCTAGGCGCATTACTTTGTGTAATTTATTTCATCACCACTGCTCTCAAAACGGTGAAGGAATACATCGTGAGGAAACCGGAAACCGGCATGTCCTAGAACCAAAAATTCGAAGACATGTGAAATCCACCAACCCGCACTGGGCCCGCGTGGTGGATTACGGCCCATTCCCTCTCCTAGAGAGAGGAGGCCTGAGTCCCAGCAGTGGGAAAATTAAAAGGCTGAATATGTATGTATGGTCACAAGGGTAAAGCGGTTAATTTTATGTTTTGTATTATTCTAAAAGTATCCCAGCTGACTCAGACAAAATGTCCCTGTGCATTACAGCGATTCATAGAGGAAGCGGAGAGCATGCTGGCGGGCCCGGTGTCACCACAGAATCCCAACGCACCCAACCTCACCCAGCACACCCCCGGCGTCATCGGCGCACAGGAGGTCTACAGGTATTACTAGTTGTAACTGTTCTTAATTCACAGATAAATATCTTGTTTAGGAAAAACATTTAGGTAATCAATATCATACAAGACAAAGTTAAAAATTAATTGCTAGAGCAACCAATACTTATTTTACTGCTTATATTACCCGCCTTTGTTTCAGTTATTTGCCACCAATAATAAACAGTTACTGGCACCCTGTGCGACTAATTGTCAGACTTACACCCTCTTATTATAAAACGTGGTCTTAAAAAAGTACCGGGTTTAGTACTAGGTTTAAACCATGACCTTGAATAAACGTTATTATAAAAAGAAGTTTATCGCTAGTCCTAGAACTATCTATGGTACCAAAGTTAGACCATCGTGACCCCTAGTTTAACTATGGTACTAAATTGTTACACGTCAAATTCTTAATTTTGAGGTTGGCTTTCGGAAATTATTATTTTGTGATTTTAACCAAAAATGGATATTGACATGATTGATAT
Source organism: Mythimna impura (assembly GCA_905147345.3). NCBI lineage: Eukaryota > Metazoa > Arthropoda > Insecta > Lepidoptera > Noctuidae > Mythimna > Mythimna impura. Next base: position 10,740,352 of record LR990343.1, on the reverse strand, counting down.
AGTTGATTTGGACGATTTGGAGTTGTGGGAAACACTTGAGAGTGCCCGGGGATGTAACAGAGTTCGTCAGCGACGAAATCCATTTGAGTTACCTGACGAAGATTTTCGGTATAAATATAGATTTAGTAAACGTTTTGGCGAAAGGATTGTCGATTTACTACGTGAAGATTTATCGCACGATCCTCGAGGACTACCTAACTACTCACTAATCTTTTCTTCTGGAGTCCAATTAACACCCCTTTTTGTCTTTGGTTGTTCCATTTTCTTAAAACGATGCACACACGATCTCACTCACCACAAAGTGCCCAAAGAACTGTGCCTTTATTTAGATTATTAATCTTGATGTGAAACCGGACATCTAGTTTACTTTTAAGTTGTAACATAAACATTTCGATAACATTACTCGAATTACGCGCGCTGTCAAGTTCACTTCGTTATACGGTTATCTCGATAGTTGATCCAAACCAGAACAATTAAATTGTGAACATGCATTCAAAAAATTAAAAGTCGGATTATTTAACTACTTTTAAATAGCAAAACTTTATATTTTACCACTACAAATAGCAATTTATTGAATATTTTTTCTTTCAATTACGTAAGAACATTTTGTAAAAAGGAACGGCGCATAGAACGCTGAACGAATGATTGAATAGTTTAAATATTTTGTTGCTTATAATCTGTGGATAATGTTTAGACCAGGGACTATCTTTGGTACTAAGTAGTCCTTTGTTGGTCTACGATTTGTAATACGAATGACAGAATTAATGTTAGTACCGTAACAAACCTAGACCTTTTAGTCCTGGTTTAAACCTGGTACTTACGGAAGTTTTATAATAAGACGGCGGAGTTCTGATGCAAAAACTGTCTAAAGATTTTCATGACATGAATGAGTTTTGAATTTTGTCTTTTTATTTTCACATTTTCAGAAATTTCACTTCATTGAACTTAGTCAAATTATTGCCTCAACATCCACTTAATTCGCCAAAAATGTCTAACCTAATATTCGACTATACACATGCACTATCGTTCGATGCAACCATAACAAAAAAGAAAATCAAATATCTTGAGTTCAGCGTCATGTAGCGACAATATAGCCACGTTCGAACCTCTAGCTTTCACCTTAGCATGCTATCCAAGACACGGAGGGGTTTCATTAGTATGTAAGTGCTCTGCCATCCGCAGATCAACCTAGACAAGGGTTTCGCATTTAGATTGTGTCTTGCTTCTGATATTGCTTAACCACGAACAATGAGAAGCACCTTATTATCTCGCAGCATTGGTCCTGGGCCTATCCAACAGCAACCGAGCATTTTTTAGAGATAAAAAGTAACTTACTGGTTTTGTTTTGGAATCTGATTAGATTCCCAAAATTCAAACAAAACGACTTTATTTACATAAGCTATTTGACTTATTATAATAATAATACATAGTTTAGATATGAGTGCTAATTATAATCCGTATGGTCGTAGAGACCCGCGCACTCGCCGCCTGGCGGAGCAGCAGGCGCGTGCGCCCGCCGCGCCCGTGCCCGAGCAACTGTCCTTCAAGGAGAAAATGAAGATGTTCGCGCTCGAGTCCGGCGAGGCTTCTACGCCCAAGGACAAGGTAACCGCGAGACACTGACACTGTGCCGTCTGGACGCCTGTCTCCACGCTTCTAACATTAGTCTTATTCTATAGGCCTACCGCTTGACTGAGACGGGCCGTCGGTAGCAACACGCGCGGGAGGGGCGATGTGCCTCAGACATTTGAAATTTCGAATGCTGTCATCACCCCTCCCGCACCGCGCGGCTACCTCGGACACCGTCCCATTTAAACGGTACGCCTATAACCACATAGTGTACCTCATCCGTATAGTCTTTGTGCACCTTCAAATTGCGACGACTTTAAAGTCGCCTTCCCTTTTCACATTGGATAAAATTACTCAATTCTTTCATTTGCATGGGTTAAAATAAAATACACACTCGGTTTAAACGAGTCAATGTTATTTGCAGGTCAAAATATCACGCGCGCAGCGAGACATCGATGCGGTACATTAACCTAATGATGACTAAATAACTTATTGTAATGCGTTATGAATACATACATTTTACGTGTACATAATTTGTACGTATAGAGGAATATCATAACTCCTTCTAATGATTTTATAGTAATATAGCAAAGTTGTAACGATACGTTACAGTTTGTGTTACAGTATTAAAATAACATATTTATATTCCGGTCTAATTACTATAACATGGTGTAAGCGAAAATAATGTATTTCTGATAATTCCTGCAAAACTGCAGCTTTTCGGCAGCTAATTTACACATAATAATATGTAAGTCAAAATACAGAGTTATTTTTAAAACACTGGCAACCTCTCTGGACTATGTTAAGAATATACAACAACAACTTTTGTTCTATGACTTTTAAAAATTTATCATACATTGGTTCATCAGATTTTCATACAAAAATAAAAATATTTAAATTGAACGTTCTAAATGTTACGAAGTCTACGCGAAGCAAGCGATAGTACAATAGCGGAGGGGAGCGGGGAGCGGCGTACGTGGGTACAGCAAAATACTGAATTGAAATGTATTAGATTGAACAACGAAATCTTGAAAGTTTGTTTTTGGTAAATGTATTATGTTTTTTAAAAAGTCATAGAACAAAAGTTGTTGTTTATGATGTTAGTAATACAGTTCTGCAAGGTTGTTAGTGTTTTACAAATAACCCTATATAATCAAAATGATTCTTACACACCAACAGAATTAATATCACTATTTTCGCTTTCACGCATGACATAAACGTAGGAAACCTTTGAAGTGAAATAATTCCAAAAGAGCCATGAGGTTTACTGTCGTGACTGAGGTCCACTTATTGCCTTGCGACGAAATGTAGCACCAATTTTGTATGTCAATCATAAAATCTAAGCGAGGTTTCTTTCTCAAATAGGTATTTTTTTATGATTATTGCAAAATTTTGAATGATGTTTACAAGGTGTCGCTTTAGCAGCTAGTGCAATGATATTATAATATACAATACAATTTATCAGACCATATCTTATTATAGGGTAAAGTTGGTTATAATATTCAAATTTAAATTTTATATTGTATTTATACATTCAGCGGCAATAAATGCGGTCCAAAAAGCGAACTTGTAAACCAATTAAAACTATTTTATGTATTTTTAATGAGAATAGGTGCCAAGTAGCTTTTTGTGTTGGTTTAAGTGAATAGCAGTGAAAAATATATATTTTTAAACAGCCTTTTTTATGAAAAGATCGTCGCGGGCGCTGGTTCAGCATATTTTGTTCTTTATTTTTTTTGGTACAAAACAGTCTCGTTAATCCTATGTACGCCAAATCCTCTATTTACAGTTTGAACGACGATATCAAAATGTCTATCTCACATTTCAGGTGAACCTTTAAATCTGCTCTAGCATTATTTCCATGTATGCACGTTAATTTAAAAACTGACCTAGTGTGGAACTATTCATTTAAACAAGCTAAAGTAGCTACTTGGCACCTATTATATTCTCATTTAAAAAATACGGAAAACAACTTTTTGGTTTTGGTTACATTTATTGCTGCCGAGTGTGTTTTCGGTATTTGTCATACATATTACCAACGGGCACATCCTATGTATGAACTAAAGTCGGAACTATTGTGCCATTGTATTAGTATATTGTATAATGGGTTTTTGCCGTTTATATAATGATAAAAGTTTATTCTCTGGGAGGACCAATATATAATAATCGACATCGGAGGGTGCCTTTACGTGTACCTTAAAAGTAAATTTACATATCCATCATATTTTCAAGCCATGAAATTAATATGCATTGTCATCCATTAAAAATATGTTTTGTAACTTCGTAACATTCCAAAGAACATTACGTTTCTTTATCTATTTTATATATTATAATATATGTTTTATAAGCATTCCCATGAAACATGAATGTATTATGTGTGTACCGCTATAGCGGTTGTTATCTTTACGATATTATTTCAAAGATTGACCTGTTATTACAATTCGAATTTTAACAAAAAGCAATAAGATATTGTGAAGGCAAAGTTGTAAATACAATTAATAATGTTTATAGTCTAATTAAGCACGTGTTTGTGCCAAAACATGTTCCAGTGTGGCAAACCCGCACGAAATGGCGAAATTATTTTATTTAGTGGCAATCAACATCATGATTCTGCACTTGACTACTTAGAATTGTTAAATAGGGTGTACTTTACTCAAAATATTTATAAACAGATGTACGAATGTTAAGACAGCGAACGTGTAGCTTCTATCTCTATAGTCGTTCTCCGATTTCTTTTCCCCTTCAGAACGAGAGTATAAATCTATAGCGTACCCTATGTCGTATAGGTAACAATCACAAAACATCCATTAAAAACATAGTCAAATGCCCCATCCTTGGTCACAAGACATTTTAGTCAGCATGCATACACAATTAGTTTTAAAGCTATGAAATAATGAATTAGCTTTCAGAACACTAGGTTGCTACTCATTACATTATTATGGTTAACGTTTTATAGCACCAATTTACTGTATATAATGTAGGTAGTGGAATCCTTGTGATTATGTTAAGGTTTTTGTACACCTGTTTGTATATGTAAATGTTTATTCGAAGATAGAGCGATGGCAACTGTTTGATGACGAGTCCAAGAGACGGAAGGCCTACGTGAGGGTAGACTTAGATTAGTTCCTGGGGATTCGGTTCCGTAGATTCCCAGTATTCACCCAACGATAGTCAATTAGAGAAAGATTGAGATTAATTTTAAAAGGGAGTTAATGATTTCAATAGCTAAACTGTATATAATTACGCTTGAAGAACGTCAAAATAGTATCGTTATAAATATTTAAGTAACATAATTCGAATAATTATTATTATGCAAACTAATTATTATACTTGTTATTAACGGTAGCTATTGTACTTCCTTTCTTTTGAAAATAAATATAGTAACATTATACAGATGTTTTATTTATTTATATACCTTCCTCCTTGTCTGTAATCTTTGACTAGGTACAGCTCTTCTGTCGAATAATCTTTGACTACAACTCTCCTGTCGAATTTTCGTCGTCGTGTCGTTAGGCTAAGGTGTCCTTGGCTCTGGGTAGCAGGGGGCGTCACAAGTCGCTGCTAGAAGTCTGTTTGGACAGCGCAGCTATGGCGAAATTATTAAAAAAAAGCCCAGATTTACGAAGTGGATTCCCAAGATTCTAAAAAGTTATAAGGGTATGAAAGTGGCCCCACCACTGAAACGTGGAGTACCGTGCTGCCACGGAGGTCTGCAGAACTAAGCGTCGTAGAGACCAGAAAGGTAAATGTCCGAAATGGCCCTATGCAATAAAGAGTATCGGAATACACGATAATTAATTGTCTTTTTTATTATATAAGTTGCAAATACTTCTGTAACACGGACTAGCTTTATGCCAAAATTTACATTTTATAGTATTTTAAGCGACTAATAACATCCGCCAGCCGCCATCTACGCCTAATGTCATGTCGTGGTAATAATGAATTAGGGATGTACTCGATCGATTGTGAGCGTCAACAGTCGTATTTAGCTTTGAAATTGTGCCTAAAAATTGCTTATATTTGCTTATCTTATTAAGAGAATTGCTTATTTCATAGGTTAAAAGAATTTAAACATATAAGGTTGACCTAATCTTAAACCTCTGTAGAGTAGTAAATATGTGGAATTATTGAAATGTACATGGGCCAAAAATTGCTTATAAATTGTTTTTTTTTTACAATTTATTAGTGTAGGCCCGGTTTATTCTTTTTATTAGCTATTATATCTAGCTATGACTTACGACCTTAAAAGCCCTTGCGCCTGCCTAGCTGAGATGAAGAGAGCAACAGTATTATGATCTGTGAGCGATGTTTAGAGTACTAAGCAGGTAACCTAGTCCTGAGCATAACATAGTCTAGACACGTTTTGGTGGGGGTCGGGAGTATATGTGCTGGTAGGATTCCATGATATGCCAACATATCCAAGTATGCAGAGAAGCTAGGATCAGCATTGTTATCGGAAATATCAAGACTTATATCGCCCAACACTATAACATTCTGCAGACTACAGTATCTAATTAGTAAATCATTCAAAGACTGTATGAATTTGTTAATGTTTTTGTATCCAGAAGGACAATAAATGGCCAGTGCTACAGTATCTTTGTCCGGTTTCATGACAAGGCAATTTGCCTGTTCTAGTAGTGTAGTGTTCAATCGACATAAATAAGTCACTTCTATAGTACACAAGTGATATCCGTCAGTGAAAGTCCCGGCAAAATCGGTCTAACCGTTTCAGAGATGTACAATCTCGTCTCTCAATTCCCCCTGGGAATTAAGATGTCACGATTTTACTTCTCATGTAATGTAAAATATGAATTAAGGTACTTGTTATAACATTAGCTACATCCCACATTGAAACTTACGTCAAATTTTGTTTAACTGTTTGGATGACTTATCCAGTTATCCCATATTAAAAAACCCAAAGTAGCTTAAAAAGAAATGAAAAATAACCTAAGTAACTGTTTGTAACATTTGCGTTCCGTCAGTGAATACCTCATCAAAATCGGTTTAGCCGTTTCGGATATTAGTTGGATCAAATCGACAGATAACCAACAAAATTCACACATACACTTTGATATATATTTAGGAAACAAATGGTTTTTTTTTAATATTGCAAACAGACACTTCAATTTTATTTAAGATACAAAATAAGCGAGTCGGATGACTAGGTAGGTTTGTGAACTTTATATCACTTTAAAGTTGTATGCCTAAAATAGAGTGAATAAATAGTGATATTAGATAATAATAACTAAAAGGTGTAAAATAAAAAAAATAAATTTAAAAAATAGAAAAACCCGACTGCATAAAAAATAAACTTTAAATAAAAACTGAAAAAAAAAGTTCAGTCCAGTAGCGTAGAAACCAATTTAATTGCATTAATTGAAACACATAAAATAAAACAAATAATAAATTCTAATACGGAATATATTGATTGCAACAGTCGGGACCCATTAAAATAATCTAGTCTAATATCATCCATTTTAATATGGTCCCGACTGTTGCAGTCGTTTTTTTTTTAAGTATCGTCATTGCCGCGCGGTTGAAACGCATACAACGAAGAGAACATTCATTGCTCTTTTCTTTCAAGATGTCATGCGTCTTGGCATTAGTTTAATTTGTGATCATTTAATTAACGATGGTATTGCAAGAAGAAAATTATTGGAAGCTTCAGATAGGATCTCCAGTAGCTTGTTCTCTCAACATATTGAGAGAACGACCTACTGGAGATTCTGAATCATATTGCAATCATCTGCCAATTGATAAAAGTATCTAATCTCTTCGAGTAAGATCTACTTGTTGCTATGATACTTTATTGAGAGATAGTATGGTAGCCCAGTGGTAACGGCCCCGACTTACCGAGTTGTAGGTCGTAGATTAAAACCCAGCCAGGCGCATTACTTTGTGCAGTTTATTTCATCACCACTGCACACTGCTGTCAAAACTGTGAAGAAAAACATCGTGAGGAGTCTTAGAAGCAAAAATTCGAAGATATCATGTAACATCCACCAATCCGCGCTGGGCACGAGTGTCCAGCATCCTCATTCCCTCTCTTAGAGACGAGGTCTGAGTCCCAGCACAAAATACAAATTGTAGGTAAGTACCTACTGAGATTCTTTGCTCCATGAGATTCTTTTGGAACTTTTGAAAATTTACACAGAGTACCTTAAAATACTATCTACTTTATCTCATTTTCAATAAAAATAAAGTTCTCTGTTATATTATAAAACTTTCACAGTAGCATTGTTTCCTTGAACACTATTTTGTCGCGACGGGTGGGTGATCTCACGTTTGCCTGAAGCCGAAATCTCGGAATGAATGATGCCGAATACCAAAAAAATCAAATATTGTTGGATGGATTCACTAATGAATTCAATCGGCACTATTCTTCCATTCTGTGTTAACATATTTCACGAGTGAAAGATGCCGAATTAAAAACACGATGAATGAAAAATGAATCGTCTGATTCCACATATACTATCGTCATCTTCTTCATTTTTGACTCCTTTAAACGCTGCAGACAGAAATAAGAGCCCCTTTCGGCTTATACTATTATTATTATTTCTTTATTGTCAGGCAACTAAGGCCCATAGTAGTACATTATGATATAAGTGTGTACAATGCGTTCCAAATAAGAATAGGATCGATGCCATGTTGTGACGTCACGTCATACTGTCAAATCGTAAGAAATTGGGCAAAATTGAAGAACTCAGAGATGAGCAAAATTGAAGAACTGGATTCTGATTAAACTATTTTCGTTCACAGTTCGTAAATAAATTAAATTTTAAAAATTTCTTGTTTTTCTCACCATAATAATTCTTCGATTTGACAGTATGACGTGACGTCACTACCTGGCAATCGATCCTATTCTTATTTTTTTTTTTTTTTTTTTTTTTTCGGGTGGGAAAATCATCTAATGACATCCCTCGCTCTTGGGCGGGGCGCGAGATAGTGTCAGACTTTTACTGACTAAAAACCCACTCCTGTTCCTTCTTTGCCATTTTTTTTTCCAGGGCCCCGGGGGTCACTTTCGCATCACCCATGGCCCCAGTAGGCCTCGACCCTGCTGGGCCCCTACGGTTGCTGACATCTCCCTGAGGCGCGCGTGGAACACTACGCGCCGTCGACGACCTGGGCTCGGTCCGGACAATCACCGAACGATCGGATGGCGAGCCACCCATTGCTCGCCGTCCGCAAGCCCGCGCCTACGGTGGCCGGAAATCGGGATCGGAATCCCGGCGGCGGTTGGGGCGTGAGGACCGTTGCCTCACGCGATCGGCCGCCTCCTTTGCTAGCATTACTGCTTCGCAGAAGGAGGCGACCGCCTGCCATTCCTCCTCGCTCCGGACCATGGCCTGTACCAAGGCCCGGCGCGAGAGATCGCTGCCGCCGATCGCCCCCACGAGGACACGGCGGTGCTCTGCCCAAGCGGGGCACACCTCTACTGTATGCTCCACCGTGTCCTCCGGGCGGTCCACACAATGGTGGCACCCGGGCGTCTCTTCTGCACGAATCCGGTGCAGGAACCTCCCGAACTTACCATGTCCGGTGAGGACCTGCGTCATGCGGTAGGTAAGGACGCCGTGAGGTCTTTCCAGCCACTCCTCAGAGAGGGGACTTATGGCCATAATTATGGCGTGCCCAGCACTGGGTTGCAACAGTCGCTGTCGCCATTCCACCATGAGATCTCGCCGGAAGTCTTCCTGCCATGCCGCGACATGGCGCGGCAGCGGAGTTTCGCCCCGGCGTTGCATCTCCATGCGCAGATCGTGCATGCGTGCAAGGTCTTTTGCCTGCAAATCCTACGGTGGTTGGCCAGCAAGGAGGCTCGCTGCTTCGCGGGAAATCTTGCGATATCCCCGCACCATCCGGATGGCCATGACCCTCTGGCATGCGTTCAGCTTGGCCGCCGGTCGCTTTCGCAGCGACGGCGCCCATACCGGCGCCCCATAAAGGGCCATGGACCTAACGATTCCTGCGTAGAGCCTCCGGCAGGAGGCGTCTGGACCCCCTAGGTTAGGCAGAAGCCGCTTAAGAGCAGCCCCAGTCCGATCCAGTTTGGGAGCCAGACGTCGGAAGTGCTCCTCGAAATTCCATCGGCTGTCGAGGACGAGTCCCAGGTACTTCATCGTCGACCCGACGCCGATGTGAACTCCTCCTACCGTTATTTGGGAACCCGGTGGTGGCGCATTCCGAGGGCCGTGAAAGCACATGGCCTCAGACTTGTGCAGTGCCACCTCGAGTCCCAACTGCTGGATCCTCTCCACGACTATCGCAACCCCGCGTGTCGCTAGTTCGACCGCCGCCTGGTATTCTTATTTGGAACGCATTGTAATGTTAGTGATTACCGTCGAGGTGGTATTTAGACCCGAGCCGTGGCGAGGGTCTTAAGAGAGCCAAGAACGGTAATCATTAATTATTCACGTGTGTCATACGACGTTTTTCAATACACTTGTGAAGAAAATAACAGTAAAAAAACTAGTAAAATTTTCTGTGACACGGCAGTAAAAATCTGTTTTTATAAGCGCCAAAGAGTATGTGTGAAGCTCGCGCATCATTTGTTTTTATTTACCCCTAGAGGAAGGCATAAGGTAAGACCTAAGGTATTTTGATCATACTGCCTAGTCTTACGTTTATGTTTTCTTGCGTGAAAAGTTTTTACGATAATGTCTTTCGTAGTGACAATAGAATACGGATGTAACATTTTCTAATGATTTTGTAGTATTTAATTTTATTTAATTAATACAGCCACTGAACTTCACTGGAATAAAAAAAATCACGCCAAAAACCGCGCGCATCTTAAAATGGCGGCCATAGACCACAAAAAAAAAAAACAAATTTTATTTGAATGTACGATTTATTTACTAAAGGATTTTTATTTAATAAATCGTTTGTACAAGTTAAATTTGTCCATTTTAACTTGTAAATTGGATGAAATAAGAAACAGAGAGAATAAGAGACTAATTTATATACTATTAAACGCAATAACTTAATGGGAATTTTATTCGAATTCATTTGTTTTGCGAACAAAGAGGTTTTAACTACATTATAGCACTAGTGCGTAATGGTAATCAAAATGTCACAGTTTGGTAACGAGTACCATTATATACCTAAGTGCAGTGCAATAAGAGTCACTTTCTGAGCAAGTGTGTTGAAATAGTACATTATGATATATGTGTGTAATGTTAGTGATTACCGTCGAGGCGGTATTTAGACCCGAGCCGTGGCGAGGGTCTTAAGAGAGCCAAGAACGGTAATCATTAATTACTCACGTGTGTCATACGACTTTTTTTAAATACACTTGTGAAGAAAACAACAGTAAAACTAGTAAAATTTTCTGTGACATGGCGGTAAAAATCTGTTTTCATAAGCGAGCGCATAATTTTTTTTTATTTACCCCTAGAGGATGGCTAAGGTATTTTGATCATACTGCCTAGTCTTACGTTTATGTTTTCTTGCGTGAAAAGTTTTTACGATCATGTCAATCGTGGTGACAATAGAATACGGATGTAATATTTTCTGACGATTTTGTAGTATTTAATTTTATTTAATTAATACAGCCACTGAACTTCACTGGAATAAAAAAAAAACACGCCAAAAACCGCGCGCATCTTAAAATGGCGGCCATAGACCACAAAAAAAAAAAAACAAATATTTGAATGTAGGTACGATTTATTTTCTAAATTCTTTTTATTAAATAAATCGTTTGTACAAGTTAAAATTTGTCCATTTTAACCTGTAAATTGGATGAAATAAGTAAGTAAGACACTAATTTATATACTATTGAACGCAATGACTTAATGGGAATTATTTTATTCGAATTCAAAATTTGTTTTGCGAACAAAGAGGTTGAACAAAAAGGTTTTAACTACATTATAGCACTAGTGCGTAATGGTAATCAAAATGTCACAGTTTGGTAACGAGTGCCATTATATACCTAAGTGCAGTGCAATAAGAGTCACTTTCTGAGCAAGTGTGTTGAAAAATACATTATATTACAATCTTATAAACAAAATAAACTAATACATTTAAAAATATCACAAATAATAAACTATAATTATACACGTAACATCGGCGTCGTGTTCCGTTGCATGGTGTCGCGTAGCCGTCATCAGAAACGTCGATACATGACACCTTTCGGTCCTCTCTCAAAAAGGTCTGAAGATGGTGGTGTAGCGACATCTATGGCGTCACATAAGAACTAATCCTGCATCGCGCAATCAAAGTTCTCCGCGCGATTACAATTTAGACGAAAGCCCGAAAATGCCCGAAATCATCTAACGGGCAGTAGCCCACCAGACATAGCACCCGTCTGGTCGGAGGATCCTCCCTTTTCAACGGAGGTTTGCGGGACTTTACTCTCTGTTTCACATACCCCTAAACTGGTGAACCTCGACAAAGAACGTCAGCGCAGCCTTCGTGCAGCTACTACTTCGTGACGTCATCATCACTTCCTCAAGCTTTCGAGCAGCGAGCCATACAGCCAGCAACCACGGCTTTAAAGGGTATCTTGACCACCAGCATGCCTACCTGGTCATACCTGGTCATCACCCTCAGCCTCATCAGCGACCTTGGCGAAGCACCTTCGGCCAGTCACATGAAGAGCAATGAAGAACCTCTCCTGGTCGACGCCTGCAATCAAGCCCTACGTCGCACAGCACCGCTCCGACTCACTGGAGCCTGCAGCACTACTCCGACTCACTGGAGCCTGCATTATCATCCCGACTCACTGGGACATCATCACCCCGACTCACTGGGACAGCACCACCCCGACTCACTGGGGCATCATCCCGACTCACTGGGACAGCACCACCCCGACTCACTGGGGCATCATCCCGATTCACTGGGACAGCACCACCCCGACTCACTAGGGCATTACCGCAGACAGTTCCGACTCACCGAGAACTATGCGGCATTCGGTTCCGACCCACTGGAACCAACCTACCACTGGCCTGGCACGCATCAAGAAGCATCAAGAACCATCGATCTCCGATCTCCGGAGGGGAGTGATGTAGCGACATCTATGGCGTCACATAAGAACTAATCCTGCATCGCGCAATCAAAGTTCTCCGCGCGATTAGAATATATACGACAGCCCGAAATCACCCTTTTCAACGGAGGTTTGCGGGACTTTACACTCTGTTCCGCCTACCTCCAAAGTGGGTTGGAAGTGTTGGAACTGGTATCACGAACGCCTTGAAGTTGGTGTCATGGCGCGAATCCAATTGCTCTTTATCTTCATATACTCTGCGACTTCCTCAACCTTCGTTGAGCAATGCAGACGCGAAATATACAGCTGCGTCGTAGGAACAGCAGGACGCAGCAGCATATTTGATCTACTCGGTGCGGTACCGCACAGGTTACAGGAACAGGGCTTCTTCTTCTTCTTTTCTACTCGAGTGACACCCTTTTCATCTACTTGGCCCGTTTTTCACAAGAAGCTATGGACCGCAGTCAGGGTAGGTTGAGAACCCGTTTTTACTTTGTCCCCTATTTTTGCTGGTCGCCTAAGTTGCGACGTACCTGGTTTCCTGGTGGTGACAACAGCAGCGTAGGCACTTTTAGGGGTCAACGTACCTACGTGTGACGTTTCCGTAACCGGCATAGAGGCGCGGGCGACGGTGACGGCAGGGGTGCTTGTTCAGCATTTTCGGCAGCAGCTGGTGACGCACTTATGTTCGTCGATTCAAAACCGCCGACTGATGCATTTGGCGCTTGTAGAAAGGTCGTCGCGGGTGAGGCTGTAGCCAAGTGGCAGCAGAGATGGGAAAGGGAAAAGAAAAGGGTAACTACATATATCGGTTTTTCCCAGACGTGGCAGTTAGGCTCGGAGCGACCTGTGTCGAGCCGGACTATCAGGTCTCTCAGGATGTTTCTATATGAATATTTTGGTATGGATGTTTCTGAAAGAGGTTGTATGATATGAAGTTGTGTGAGGTCAGCGTGTGCTACTGCGGAGAGGATGATGAGAGCTCGGACCACGTTTTGTGGCGATGCCCCTTGTATTTATCTGTCCTCTAATAGCCTGCTGAGTCCTTACCAATCTGGTTTCAGACCTGGTCATAACACTGTGACAACTCTTGTCAAAATAACTGATGACATAAGACTGGCCATGAATAATAAATGCTTAACAGTATTGGTCTTACTGGACTTCAGCAGTGCTTTCTCTTAGGAATCCTTTCCTCTCTTAATGTCTCGGCACCAGTAATTGAGTGGTTCAAATCTTATCTTCGGGGTCGCTCGCAGTCTGTTCGATCCGATGAGGATTCCTCAGAATGGTGTGAGTTGGCTGCGGGTGTTCCTCAGGGTGGCGTCCTCTCTCCTCTTCTCTTTTCGATTTTTATAAATGCTCTCACGACGGTCCTAACTTCGAATTATCATCTCTAAGCAGACGACTTGCAGTTATATCGTCATTGTAAAGTAGACGAGATCACTGAAACTGTGGCTGCCATCAACAATGATCTTGAAAATATTCACCTGTGGGCTAAATCTTTTGGACTTTTACTAAATACAACTAAATCCCAAGCGCTCATTGTTGGTGGCAGATACATGCTCAACTTATTGGATCACCAGTTGCTCCCGCCTGTGGTGTATGATTCTGTGCCCATACTGTACTCTAAAAGCGCTAAAAACCTTGGCCACTAACCTTTCCTGGGTGGTTCATGTTGCTGATGTGAGTAGGAGGGTCTTTTACTCTTTTCAGGCTCTTAAACGTCTCCAAAAATTCCTACATTTCAAACTAAGGTTAATCTTGCACAATCTTCTACCGCTCATAGACTATGCGGGTGTCTGTTTTCTAGATGCTACGGAGGTACTGCTAAACAAACTTGAACGACTGCAGAATTTCAAGTGCATCCGCTTTATTTTTGACCTACGCAAATACGATCACGTGTCGGAGTTCCGGACCAGATTAAAGTGGCGTGTGCGTACGCGCAGCGGAATGTTGTTGAATTTAAAGATTTTAATTATGCAGATATTTAGTGTATGACGTCGTATAATTGTGTATGGTAAAAAAAAATTTGTGCACGCAACCATTGTGGAGAAATTCACCAAAAACTGATTCCGCTGGGCGAACGTTGTCCTGGCGGAACTTTTTTTAATCCATAGACTTTAGAAGAAAAGAGATGTGTCCAAAAATTTGTGTGTATTTGTGTGTAATTGTGTATGTATGAATAAAACTAGTGCATGCATAAACTTCGGAGAAATTCAAGTTTCCGCTACGCGAACGTTTGGCCATTAGCTAGTTTTCATATAAAGCGCTTACATAGAGAGCTGTAGATTTTTACATACGTTGTTTTGAATTTGTTTATATTTGTTTAAAAAACAGATTTAGAAAAAATCGTAGGGATTAAAAGATAAAAATATAAACGTAAAATACGCTTATTAGGTCTTAGTTCTTATAGTATGCACTTTGGGGTCTAGATTTTCACGTTTATACAAACCTTATAAGTGTCTGCAACATTTTGCCAAGTATCAATGATGTTCCTTTAGTAACTAAAGAGTTATAGGACAAATTTACCATGAACAGATCACTGTTTACAAAGCAGTCAAATATCACGACGTTCTGAAGGAATTGCATGGTAATATGTATGTCAATAATTAGTGTATTCATTCAACTATTCTTATGCAAAATTTCATGTCATTAAATTCAGTAATTAAAGAAAAACAATTATAATACTGAAGAAGCATCGAAAACCTACATAACCCGACCAAGTTCGGATGGCTACAAAAAAGCGGCCGTGCAATATATTTAGGTAACATCCCAAAATTTACAGTATAATACCGGTATTGAATTGGTGATAACACAATTGTTGTTTCGATATAATTTATAGGTCATTTATTTTTGTACACCTACTTTTTTAAATGTATTTGACTATGACAGAAAGTAGATACTATTTACGTAGGTACTTTATTTAAGTATGCGCTTGAGACTTGAGATATAATCTAAATATATTATTTAAGACAAATAAAATTCATACAGCTAATTTCTATTGAAGATTTCACGGATCAGGATTCTAACTATAGACCCCTTAGGGAAATTAAATATTTACCACATGTAAGTATGTACTACTGTTTAGGTAAATATTTATCATATTGTAGCTTAATACACTATTTAACCAATAGACTAGGCATGCACGAGCGTTCCCCTTTGCAACTTTAGTGGATCAAACAATCTAATAACTTAAAAAAAACTACTTCTTGAATCGATTTTTTTTTCTTATGTATGTGAGCGTGTTCCCCCGCACCCCACCAAAATATGCAGAATTATTTTGTTCGAAGTTCGGTACGCTTAATCCTTTAGTTAAATAGTCTAAGTATTGTAGTTATGAATTGATCAAAAATATTCTTGTGTGAAAAAATAGACAACGCGCTGCGCGCAACGAGCGATAGGCGGCTTCCCGCTTGAAACGGTACTGTCATCTTTGAAGAAAAGAGAGGGCAATATGTTTTCGCGCGTATTCGTTTGCTGTTGAACTTGCAAGCACTTTTTTAATGTTGATCAAATCTAAACAACTGAATAGGTTAGTTATGTGATGTGATTTTAATTTTTATTGAAGCTCGAAATATTATACTTACCCTAAGTTTCGTCATCCACGCGAACGAAGTCGCGGGCAAAAGCTAGTTCATAATCTATTTTAGTTAAAACACATTTAAGTCTATTGCTGTCATTGCAAGCGTTTGTTAACGTTATTATAATTACATAATTAAGTATTATATGTAATTAAAAATATTTTTGTACGCGGATATTTAAATAGAGAAGTACTTGTTAATTGAAGATTTGTTTTTATCGTAGATAGTGGCGTTATTATTAAAAAAATATTTTTCATTCAAGAAATGCAATTGTTTTATTTTTTCCTAACGCTTGTGTACGTAACTGTACCATATTAATAAATACTATATTGGAAGGTTAAGAACGTTTCTTAGATATATGGCACGGCCGCTTTTTGGTAGCCATCCGAACTTGGTCGGGTTATGTAGGTTTTCGATGCTTCGTCGGTATTATAATTGTTTTTCTTTAATTACTGAATTTAATGACATGAAATTTTGCATAAGAATAGTTGAATGAATACACTAATTATTGACATACATATTACCATGCAATTCCTTCAGAACGTCGTGATATTTGACTGCTTTGTAAACAGTGATCTGTTCATGGTAAATTTGTCCTATAACTCTTTAGTTACTAACGGAACATCATTGATACTTGGCAACATGTTGCAGACACTTACAAGGTTTGTATAAACGTGAAAATCTAGACCCCAAAGTGCATACTTTAAGAACTAAGACCTAATAAGCGTATTTTACGTTTATATTTTTATCTTTTAAGCCCTACGATTTTTTCTAAATCTGTTTTTTAAACAAATATAAACAAATTCAAAACAACGTATGTAAAAATCTACAGTTCTCTATGTAAGCGCTTTATATGAAAACTAGCTAATGGCCAAACGTTCGCGTAGCGGAAACTTGAATTTCTCCGAAGTTTATGCATGCACTAGTTTTATTTATACATACACAATTACACACAAATACACACTAATTTTTGGACAAATCTCTTTTCTTCTAAAGTCTATGGATTAAAAAAAGTTCCGCCAGGACAACGTTCGCCCAGCGGAATCAGTTTTTGGTGAATTTCTCCACAATGGTTGCGTGCACAAATTTTTTTTTACCATACACAATTATACGACGTCATACACTAAATATCTGCATAATTAAAATCTTTAAATTCAACAACATTCCGCTGCGCGTACGCACACTAAAGTGGCTGCCAATTCGGCTTCGCCGAGATACACATATTCTATCTCTTCTCTATACAATCCTTCATAATCCTAATTGTGCGGGACAAGTAGAATACATAGTGCATAGAGTGAAACACATAGTGCATAGTGAACAGTACATAAGTGATACATAGACACTGATAAACCTATAACAAAGTGATTACGAACATTAATAGTTTAAGTGTATAAGTGCAATGTTTCTTTTTAGTTGTATAGATAGTGAACTTACCTTGTACTATATAGTAGACTTAGTGTTAGGTTAAGAAATAGTGTTTTTATGTTACGTTTGTATTTTGTTTATGTTCTTGTTGTTTAATTAGTACATAAAAACCACAAATACATAGTCTATGTAAACTTAGCGCAAATCGAGCAATATTGTCGCGCGGTTCTCGTTACGGTAAAGTTTCGAGATACTTAGGAAAATTGCACAATTTCTTGCCTCGCTCTGATTGGCTAACGATTTTAATGTGACTTTTTGTGATTGGCTAGACAGTAAATTAGACTTACGAAAAATTGTATAAAAGTAGGAACATTGTGGCCGACCGACACCACATCCTGGAAGGAAGGGCGCGTCATAATGCTGCCCAAGGCGGGGATGAATCCACTGAAGCCGGAAAGCTATCGGTCTATCACATTGCTGCCCTCAATCTCTAAGGTGTTCGAGCAACTCCTGCTGCGACACCTCACCCCGCACATCTCTCCGCGGCCGGAACAATTCGGGTTTCGGGCGGAGCACAGTACGACGCTCCAGTTGTCGAGGGTACCGCACCTCCTGTCATCAGCGATGAACAAGAAGGAGTACGGAGTGGCAGTATTCCTCGACATGGAAAAAGCTTTCGATCGTGTGTGGCACGAGGGGCTAGTTTACAAACCAGCCATCTCTCCCACGCCCCGTAGAGTCGTTAAAATGGTCCAAGCTTTCCTGTCAAACAGGTGTTTCAGAGTGGTGGTCGACGGGGCGCTTTCCGCCCCCCGGCCCATCCGTGCGGGCGTACCGCAGGGTAGGTGCGTCTCACCGGCGTGCTACTCACGTTACACCGACGCCGACGACATCCCAACAACTGAAGACGCCACGCTCGCGCTGTATGCTGACGACGCCGCGTACATTACCACCTCCATGAACGCGAAGTACGCGGTGGTGAAAATGCAGCGCGCGCTAGACTTGATTCCGGAGTGGCTCGCCAAAAGGCGACTGTCGGTTAACGTGGGTAAAACGCAGGCGCTAATCACGGGATTATCGCCCCTCCCACCACGTCTGAAACTCAGCGGAGCCGAAGTCGATTGGACGCCCCGGGCCAAGTACCTGGGTGTGACCATCGACCGGCGGCTCACTATGGGACCGCATGCACGCAATGTCGTCGCGCAGGGTAGAGTCGTCCGCCACCGGCTCAAACCAGTGCTCTCGTCCCGCCTCCCGGCGCGCGTCAGGCTGGGCATATACAAGGCGTAAGTATATTCGCCCAGTGTTGACGTACGCCGCTCCAGCATGGTTCGCCCTCACTAGTGAGTCGAGCCGAGAGACTCCGCGCGCAACAACATCTTGCGTTGCGTAGAGTCGTCGACGCTCCTCGCTATGTGAGGAATGACCTCAATCGAACGCGACCTCGGGATTGAGAGCCTGGATGAGTTTGTGCGCCGCCTCGCGAAGGGGATGTTCGCGCGTGCCGACGCCTCAGCTTGGCCTCACGTCAAGCACCTGGCGCCCTGGCATACGCGCCCCCCTGACGCGAGACGACTCCCCCGCGATCTGATTGCGGGCAGCGAGTTCCCCCCCCCCCCCCCCCCGAACTGACGCCTGAGTAGGCCGCACCAGTCTACACGCGGCCTACTTAAACAATTTTGACTATTCGGTGCACGTGCACTGAGCGATGTAACACAATACAATGCCGCTCACACACGTACATAAAACGTCCCTGCGCCTGCGGTCTGAACCGTAACCGGCTCGCTCTGGAAGCGGGATAGACGGGTGTCACATTTCCTACTGTAGGTCCGTAACAAGTCGGCATACCCGTCGCTGGTCGTCTCCCGCCGGGCTTCCCCTAGGGGTCTCACCTGGCGGGGACTGACCGCCGCCGCACAGTGTGTTATTTCACCCGAGTTGCGGACATGCCCATTTTATATGCTTTTCGGAAAGATACATTTCAAAGAAAACTCTTATTAAAACTCTTGTGTTTCCATCTATCATAGTTTACGAGATATTGAGAAAATCGAGAAAAGTCCATAGAAACCAAAAAAACTTTGTGTCTCCTTTCCTGGTGTTTCTTTTACATTAAATGTTTTATAGTATGATAGGAATTCACAAAAAGAACCTATAAATCTACAAATACTAGTTTGATTAAGCTTTTACAGACCACAAAAAAATGTTTTCAGTGATTTCGATTTAATTTTTTTTCTGGCAAATTACTACGTTGTAGCATAAGTTTTTAAGTACTATATATTTGTTATACTAATAAGTATCTTCATTAAAAATTTCAGATGCGTCAGACGCCTTATACTCGAGATATTGATTTTTTAAGTTTCAGGTTAGGGTTGTCAACTAAGAAGTTTTTAAGTTTAATATAAAAATTTTGCTTTTCAAAAAGATACATTTCAAAGAAAACTCTAAATAAAACTCGTGCCTTCATTTATGATATTTTTCTAGATATATAGAAAATCGGAGATAGTTCATAGCAACCAAAAAAAAATATCTTTTCTTCTTGTGTTTTCTTTTTTAAATTAAATGTTTTGTAGTATGATAGGAATTCACTAAAAGAACCTAATATCTATAAATCCTCAAATTATTTTTTGATCAAGATTTTACAGACCGACGCCCGGATGTCGCCACTGTGTGGACCGCCTGGAGGATAGGGTGGAGCACACGGTGGAGGTGTGCCCCGCTTGGGCAGAGCAACGCCGTGTCCTCGTGGGGGCAATCAGCGGTGGCGGGACCATGGCCTTGGTACAGGCCATGGTCCGGAGCGAGGACGAGGCAGGCGGTCGCCTCCTTCTGCGAAGCAGTAATGCTAGCAAAGGAGGCGGCCGATCGCGTGAGGCAACAGCAACGGTCCTCACGCCCCAACCGCCGCCGGGATTCCGATCCGGATTTCCGGCCACCGTAGGCGCGGGCTTGCGGACGGCGAGCAATGGGTAGCCCGCCGTCCGACCGTCCGGTAACCGTCCGGACCAAGCCCAAGTCGTCGACGGCGCGTATTGTTCCACGCGCGCCTCAGGGAGATGTCAGCAAATCGTAGGGGCCCAGCAGGGTCGGAGCCTAGTGGGGCCATGGGTAGTGTGAAAACCCGGGCCCTGGGACGAAGGCAACGAAGAAACAGGAGTGGGTTTTTAGTCAGTAAAAGTCTGGCACTATCTCGCGCTCCGCCCAAGAGCACGATTTGTCATTAGACGATTTTCCCACCTAAAAAAAAGACCTCAAAAAATGTTTTCAGTGATTTCAATTTTTTTTCTGAATAATTATTACATGTTCGCATGTGTTTTTAATTTCTATGATTTATTATACTAATAACTATCATCATAAAAAACCAGATGTCGCATTATACTAGAGATATTGATTCCACTTTTTTATTTATAATATTTTTTTGTGATTTTGGGTACAATGTTGACTGGTCTACATTGTCCTCTCATACCTATTAATATTGTAAAATTAATATTTTTTTTAAAGTTTACGAGTTTCTTCTCGGTTCTTATCCATAGAAAACGACCAATTGGAACCGTGCACTAAATTCAGACGTTTTATAAGTTACCCATTATTATATTATTATTATAACTAACCCGTATTGTCCCACTGCAGGTCTCTCTCCAATCTTTATATGCTTTATGTTTTCTGATGCAAAACTTTGTTAGTGTAGTTTTAGTCTTTAAAATTTTTCAACCATAGACGCTAGTGAAACCGCGGGGACGGCTAGTTTTAAAAAAATGCATATTACTACTAATAAATCAATTATCTATAATTTTAAAACATCTAAATGATAAAAACAACGATCTGATGTTACGAAACGTATTTCACATTTTTTAAAGCATATTTCATATAAAAGACATGATCAAGATTATTCACTTTCTTTTTAAAATAACTAAACAATTTGAATTATAGGTCTATTGACTGTACTTCGTAAACAACTAAAACTTATTTTTTTTTTACGTCTAGTTGACAACCCTATTTCCATAGAAAAGTCATAAATACTTAGAAACGCTGTATCTCCTATATAAGGCGATTGTCGTGTATGATATTTTAGGACATACGAAACAATATTATTGCGCATGTTATTTATTAAAAATAACATGCTACAACAGTACCACTTAATTTTAAAAAAGTGTTTTGTTGAAATCGGGAAAAAGCCCATATTTCTTAAAATATGAAAGCTACAAAGCTATTTTTTTTAATACTAGTAGATAATGAGCTGTTACTTTATTTTTGTAACAAATAAAATTAATAAGTTTACTAGTTTTGGAATCATAATTAAATTTAGTTTTTGTATAGGTCATTCAACTCTCACAAAAAAAAAAAATAACTCAATAAATATAGATAATTATACTGTCGGTATTTTTGTTGAACACTTATCAAACCTACACCTATCGTATAGACACATAAACCAGACATGTCCGCAACTTAGGTAAAATAACACACCGGTATGTCGTGAAGAGTCGGCGCTGTGTGCAGCAGCGTCGTGACGTGCCTACAGTACACACATACAAGCATATACACATAGAGCCATCTGCTCTACAACCGCCGAGCCTAGTTAGGCACCATAATGACGGGTGACGGGTGTTACGGGCCCCGGCTGGACTCTGCGGTCAGAGGGCGAAGCCCTGACACCGCTTGCCACGCCCCCTGACGGGGACGTAGAGAAAGCCACGACGACCGACACCAGTCAGCGGGAAGCCATCTTAAAGAAAACGTCAAATATAGAAGAAAGAAGTCAACCAGTGGTTTTATTCCCCACCAACCCAGCATAGCAAATGAGGCTGTATGCCACACTAATGCTCCTCAATACCTTCGTGAACGCTTTGAGTACCTCGTCCCTAGGGGTAAACTCTGTCGCACCACCTCTTCTCTTCTCCTTCGCACTCCACGTCATACTTCTAGCCGCTATGATGGCTCTTTTTCTGTAACTGCAGTATGTCTCTGGAACTCTCTGCCACACTCTCTTCGCGATAGCCCTTCTCTAGATGTCTTCAAAAGGAAACTTAAAGAGCACTTCCTTTCATTATTGACATAATATTAGTTTAGATAGTATGTATTATTATGTACAATATAATTATATATTAGACTTAGTATGTAGGTTTATACTGTGCACTGGATCCTACCCTCGAATATGTTCTCTCTCTATAATTCAAAGGTTTGCTGGGAGAAAACTCATTACCGAGTTAAGCTCACCTTTATACATGAACTGTCTGTATGTCAATATATTATGTTATGTTTTTGTGTACAATAAAGAATTAAGAAAATTAAGAATTGTATAATGATCAGCAACGAAAGATGATGGACGGGATCACTCGCTCGGAGGCACCGGTTTACTACTGCGACCTCGTCGCCTCCGAGGTCAACTTCCGGCGCGGCGGCTGAAACACTTCGCACATAGATGGCACAAGATTAGGAGCGGGCTCGAGAATGAGGACGGGTCAGGGTCGAGTAGCGAACCTGTATTGTGGCGTATTGACCCATGAGAGGGGTGTCAGCTAGAATGTCGTCCCAGAATGGGGAGAAAGGCATCACGGGGGACAGGACGAGATAATTTGTAAAAGAGTCAAGAAGCGGCTGCGGTGATAGCGCGCTCATATTTATATAGGTGAGCTGTGTCCGCAGCCGACTCCTTGCGATTCAACCCATAGGTATGACATGATGTCGGTGGGGCCATGGGTGGTCACTTTTAAGGTAGTGGTGTCGTTTAGCAACCGTGTAATGTCGAAGTGATCGAACGTGACGGGGGGCAGCTTACTCAGGTCCTTCGCCACGAAATCTGGCACGTCGTCCGGGTCAGTCTTCTTCAACATATCAATGATATCTTGAATACACTTCTCAGTAGGCGAGACGGTATCTGGTCCAGTTTTCCAAGAGACTGGAACAGTAGCAGTTTTCCACTGCTGATCTCGTCCTCTTTAAAATTGGACCATATCTGCAGGATGCTCACCTCCTCCATGTAGTCAATAGCATGGACTAGGAATGCCAGCAATTTATTGACTATCAGTTTTTTGGAACTCATAGTGTTTTCGGGCGGCGGTTATATAGCCGCGCGACGCGCGAATAAAATTCGTACAGTGTACAGTGGAAACACGTCCGTATTCGAGTGTACATCGTACTGCACTCCTATATTAAGACTATCTCCTTAGCACGTTGCTGGCAAAACATTAGCAAAACAAAATTAATTTCAAAGCATGTATAGTATACAGTCAGTAGGTATATATATATGGCGCGGGGCGACTTTTTGACCACATCTATTATGCCCGTTTTGGAGCGCAGCGTGGTATTCCTTATTCGGTCTATTTTACTCAGAACACACCATAACTGTTTGGCATAACCCACCGTGACTTATGTCTGAGCTCCCGCCGTAGGATAAGATGGGCAGCAGCATACTTAATTACACATATCATACAGCCTGTTTTTTTCCTATAATAAGTTTAAAAAATCAAACCTATCTGCGACGTGTGCTTCATTTTTGAGCTCTTCGCGTTCTATCCTAAAACTTTGTTCAAAAGAAAATTTAACTGATATGAGCTTGATTTAGATTAAGTATCATGTTCGTATTGGTCGTTCTTACCTCCTGTAATAAGTTCTTTCCGGCGCCCGTAACTACCACAAAAAAGTAATTAGGGCATTAAAAAAAAAAAAAAAATATTCTGTGGCAATCTATTTGGAGAGCAAATTTAAAATAAACAGACATGGTTATTCAGATCACGCTTCTGACTTAAATTAGCTCCCGGCCGCTGGCTTGAACAATCAGGTGCGAGTCCAAATCGCCACACCAGTTTTTTATGCCTGCTTCGGTGGCGACGCTCCTCTCCAGATAAACATTGTGTGATGATTCTGGCCCAACAGTCGTCACGCATCTGATAAGTGTGAGCCCAGTTCTGCCTCTGCCTGTGAAGATTAGTGTCCAACATCGGCGACGCCTGTGTTGTCCGATACTGCCGGCGCTGGTGCCCCGTTTACCCTCGCCGCCTCGTCGCTACTTCCGCACCTACTTTACACAAGCGCTTTATTTATCTATTAAAATTTCATGCAACACAAAGGGGCATTCTCTACCAGTCCAAGGGTAGTGAAGAGAAAACATGATAGGTGCATTAAAAAAAAGATTAATAAGAAAACAAGGGAACAAATGTATATATAAAATAAACATACATAAGTATTTAATATAATATAAACCTACATAATTATATTTTATTTATATAAGGAAAAATGAACTATTTTTGAGACTACTCCGTTATATGTGTAGAAAATAAAGTCGCAACTTCCGCTTAAATGCATACTGACTGGTGGCCGTCCTGGTGTCAAGAGGCAGCGCATTCCACAGAAGTATGAACTGTATATGAAAGCAAGAATGAACAAAATCAGAAGTATGAGAAGGACAAAGCAGTAGAAGATTGTTAGAAGAACGCAGATTCTTAGCATGAGAAGAACATAGATATTGAAAGTGTGATATAAGATAAGAAGGATGGGTAGGAGATTCGAGCAGAGAGAAAAGTGAAGTCAGTGCGCGCAAACCTCTTCTCAGGCGAATGGGCATCCATTTGAGCTCAGATCTGTAACTAAAATTAATTAATTGCTTTAATTAATTATTTAGAATACCATATTTTGTTAACCCTTTTAATGCCAGTCTCGTGTTTCACTCGCCAGTCTGATATATAAGACAAATAACTTTATGGTCAATATACGAATTTGAAATTGACTACTTTTTAGTCAGGCGCAACAAAATGAAGCATGCTATAAAATGAACTTATAGAATGGTCAGTATGGATGAAGTCAGAATAGCAGTAACTAGAATGAAGAATGGTAAGGACATTGGTCCAGATGGAATACCAGTTGAAGTGTGGAAGTTATTGCGGGTGGATGGATGGACGTGGTTAGCTTTGTTCTTCAATAAATTGTTGTGGGAAGAAGCCATACCTGCAGGTCCCACTTCCCCACTGGGCACACTGGGCACGTGCCTAGGGCCCCGCGATGTGTTGGGGCCCCCTACTCCCTACTCGATTACCCAACGATAACCGATAGCTAGTCTACTCTCGCCTGAAAATTAGGCTTACCGATTGTAGCATGTTTTAATAAATTTCAATATACATATAAAATTAATTGTAAATAATAGACATATAATATACATACTTATATATTAAATATAACTGTTTTGACAAAAATCATTTATCAGTGAATTATTTTTACTTTGTGTTTTTGATCAACAGTCACGGTAGTGGATCGCGGCATTCAAATGAAGCGAAAAAAAAAGCATTAACTTTATTATTTTGAATTGTGTTTGTCGCTAATGTCAATAGAATGTAATATTTCTATATGCTCGAAAACACAGATTTTGTTTTCGAGCATATAGATTATTTATATTATTATTTTTACCTCTTCACTCACCATAGATACTTTTAAATAAGGACTAATCGTGGATGCTGGTTACTTAGTGTGGATCATATTATATTGACTATTCATCATAATATCTCATGAAATGTAAAGAAATAAAAATAAAGCTAAAACTTTACATAACTACGTTCTTTGTCTCTTCTAAAAAAATAGTGATTTATTATGGTCATAGGGGCCCCATTATCCTAATGTGCCCAGGGCCACTAATAGGTGAAAGACGGCCCTGCATACCTGATGATTGGTGCAACAGTTCTTTGGTGCTGGATGGATGGACGTACTTAGCTTTGTTCTTCAATAAGTTGTTGCGGGAAGAAGCCATAGGTACCTAAAGATCGGTGCAACAGTTCTTTGATGCCCATCTTTAAAAACAAAGGTGACGTTCTTTAGTGCAACAAATTTAGAGGAATAAAGCTAATGTCACATACCTGGGGCGCCGACTTTTAGAAAACCTCATGGGTGCTCATGCTCATTTGATGACTCGAAAAAGTGGCGAAATGTGAGAAGAGAAATGCACACTGATCGACATTTTGATAACGAATACGCATCAGTAACTGGCATCCGTTGCCCACATCGTTAATAAATAATAAATTGAGACAACATCACATACATTGTCCTGGTCCCAAACTAAGGTTTTCCCTTGTACTATGGAAACCAGGAACAACGAAGGTACCACAAACACCCAGACCCAACACAAATATCTGTTTCATCAACAAACATTTGTGTTGGTGGGGAATCGAACCCGCGACCCTTGCGTCTCAACCGACGCTCTGAACCACTGCGTTAAATGGGTGGTCGATTAATTAAAAAACGCCCATCCCTAAAAGGCGATTACTGATCTGTTTCTTGATGTCTATTCTCAGGGGTGCTCGGCACCTACTGTTTATTTCTCATGGGTGCTCGGGCCCCCGAGCAGGAGCACCCACGGAGTCGGCGCCCCTGTCACATACTATGAAAGCCTGGGAGAAAGTTATTGAGAGGCGGTTGAGAGAAGAGAGTGAAATTTTCACAGAACCAATTCGGTTTTATGCCTGGTCGGGGTAAAACGAATGCCATTTTCGCTATACGCCAGCTGTGCGAGAAATACAGAGGTGCGCATAAAAACTACCACATGATATTCTTTGTCCTTAAAGAAGCAAACTACCACGTACCTCGAGAGGTTCTGTGGTGGGCCTTTAAGGAGAAAGGTGTGCCTGGGAAGTATGTGCAGTTGATCAGAGGACACCACTGGCAGCTTCAATGTGGTTGTCGGCTTACATCAAGGGTCGGCTCTCAGCCCTTGCCTCTTCCTGATGATAATGGATGCTATGACGTCGGACATTCAGGAAGAGGCTCCTTGGTGTATGCTGTTTGCCGAAAGTGGCCTAGAGGTCCAGAACCGACTGAGAGTGTTGGCCTGAAATTGAGTAGAACCAAAACGGAGTACTTGTTCTGCGATTTCGGCGATCTCTCCAATCCAGTGCCTTTAGCTCTCGCCGGAGCGCCCATACCGATCTGCTCCGACTTTCGGTACCTCCGGTCGCTCGTACAAGGGGATGGTGAGGTAGACCGAGATGTAACACATCGGATCAACGCTGGATGGACGAAATGGCGACAAGTCACGGGAACAACTTGTGACCCACGGATGCGCCTCAAGTTGAAGGGTAAAATTTACAAGTCAGTGATAAGACCTGTCATACTGTATGGATCAGAATGTTGGGCTGTGAAAAAGATAGATGAAAAAAGATTGCATGTAGCAGAGATGAGAATGTTGAGATGGAACTGCGATGTGACGTTAATGGATAAAGTGAGAAATGAGTATATTAGGGGAAGTTTGAAAGTGGCGCCAGTGACTGAAAAGTTGAAAGGCAATCGTTTGTCTTGGTATGGTCATGTGTAGAGGAGGGATGAAACGCATGTTACTAAAAAAGTTCTGAGTAGATATTAGATGGAGTGGGAAGCGAAAAAAAAGATGGATGGATTGTGTGAGGAATGATATGAAAGAAGAGGGAGTTAGTGATAGTGTGACGGGTGAGAGGACAGAATGGAAGAAAAAAAACGTGTTGCGCCGACCCCAAGTAATATGGGATAAGGGCAGGAAGAAGAAGGATGTCAACATACGAATGATAGTGTTGATTTTTCTGAACTTTAAATTTTTAGACGCAAATCTGTGACATTGAAAGGGTTAAGTAATGTCTAAACAATTAACTCGTTTAGGCAGTGTGAACGTTCCTCACGTTCACACTGCCTACTTATTCTGATCATAAAGGAAACAAATAACTAAAAAAATAAAAAATCAATTAATAGATTAACAGTGTTTATATTTGTTTTGAGGTTAATATTACGTGTGCCATGTGGCTTTAGGTACCTTTAGGAAAAAGCACTAAAAGATTTTCTAAAACATTATCAACATCATCATCAGTTAACATGAGTTTCATATCATAACAGAAATGATACAATACTATATACAACATTTGTTTTGTTTCATCCAGATCGAGCCGCGGTGGCGTCGTACGTGGACCAGACATTAGTTTGTGCACTACAATTATAATATTACGTTATACCTAGAAATATAAAACATTACAATATATAGTGCAATTAGAAACATTCAGAATGTAAAGGCGGTTTGTACCAAACAACTAAAATTATATTGTTTAAACTAAAAATAACAAAGTTTGAGTTCGTAACGGTGGATACTTATTATTTTCTTATCTTCTGTGTGATTTAAATGACAGTGAACTTTGGCATAATCTTCCACCTTACTAATTTGGAAATGTGACTTAAAATTACAACTCCGCTAAAACTTGTCGTGTTCTATAATATTATTTTAATGTGGAAGATATATTTCTAAAAATAAAGGATCTCAACACTTTCGTTACAAAAGTGAGTAACACAAACGTTGGCTAATCTTTTGGGTTGAGCTCCAAACCTACGTAATAAATTGGCATTCAATGTTAAGGAAGCTGAATCTCAATTAAGTCTTAATCTATAACAAATTTACATTGTAACAATTTTACTACATTCTCATAATCATAATTAACATACTTAATATTAAAGCTTGCCTTTTATTTACATACTAAATGTTAAAACTCATGAAAGTACGCAACATATAGAAAAATATATAGTTATGTTCAAGTCGGTAAATGATAAATGCCAATGGAAACGTCAATATAGTAAAAATAAAAATATCACGTATTCACTGTCTTTGCCTGGCTGCGAGGCGGAGGATTTGTACGCTGCCGCTAAACCCCGAACTCGCTCACAACTCTACAATACAATATATGATTACACTAACACATAAGTACGATAGCAACTTTTATTGTTGCTCCGTAAGGTTCGTTGCCATTCCGTCACAAAAATTCAATTATGCTATCTAATAAATATATATCTAATTTATACTCCTCGCTAATCTGCGTGTCGAAAGATAACCATTATCCTGCTGCGCAAAACGAAATAAGCTTGTACTCTTATTAGGCGATGGATTGACACATCATCTAAAAATAAAGGGAGAAACTGACTGACTGACATATCAACGCACAGCCAAACTACTAGGAGAAGGAGCGTGAAATTTTGCACAAAGCTGTCTTTTATGACATAGGCGACTATTAAGAGGATTTCCCAAAATTCACCCCTAAGGGGTTGAAACTGGGATCCAAAGTTAGTATGGGGGAACCCATTTTCACGCGGGCGAAGCTAGTATTCCTAATTATTTTGTAAATCCTAATGATTTTCCAAAATAATTAATTAAATTGATAAATATTTCTACACCAGCGGACCTGACAGACATAGTCTTGTACAAATAATTCATACAAACCCCATAGAACAAAGCATTTTCAGTTTTTCCCTAATATTCTGGGCAATTTTCCAGTTTTTCCTTTCCGGAAGAAATTTACTTGGAAATAGTCCAAGTAAATTTTTACATAAAAAAAGAAAACAAAAGCTAAATTGGTCTAGCTATTCTCATATGATGCACTTACCAACGAACAGTATTTTTTTTTTTTATATACGGAAGTTTATGAGATAATAATTATGAAATAAGCTTCATGCCGCATTCTACACTGCAATGTGTCTGTACCGTGAAGCGTCTCCATCGCAACGGACTTCAGTAAGAAGACTCAGCTGCACTAAATACAAAGCATGTATGATGAACTGTGGTGATGATGATCGTTCCAAGGCGCACTATATACATATGATGCGGCCCACGATTTCGACAGTTATCGCGCATTTATTCTATTATCGCGCGCTTACTTCGTGACAGGCCAAGTTGAAACCAGTTTAGAAATTTAATAAAAAAATATATAGTAGTAACGAGTTCGAGTTTTAACTGCAATGTTAATGAGTGTTATGGCATATTCTATATGCATCTATATAGTTAGAGCACATACACTGTGTATTATAATTCATATAAAAATAGTCATATCAAGACCTTACCAATCCAACTGTTACATAGTAGGTATGAATTATAAATAGATCCCACACTAACTGTGACTGACCACTATTGTAAAACATTTATTACTTTCTTGTTCTGCTGCTATTCTATACTAAGACAGATTGTAGTAAACTAATATAAAAATAAATTGAAATAGTCATTCATCCTATATATTTGTTTTCGTATAAAATGTTAGTTAATTTTAATTGCGGAAGTCCCCACGGGCGTCGCTCGACACACGTCGGAGAGGCGAGAGGCCAGCCGTGAGCTCGCTAGTGTGGCGTTAAAAAATTGTAAATATAGTATCCATACGAGCAAAAGTTACGACTATACAATAATATCACACGCACGTTCGCGGACACACTCGCATACTAATACAATATACATATATCAACAATAATGGAAGAGTTATCAGAAGCCCCGTGTCATTACAATTTTCTACGAAAAAATGGACTTAATTTAATGTAAAAATATGAATAGAACAATCATAAATCCAATCTTAACAAATAATACCTTGTATTATGTTTTTGGATCGAACGCTGTGGCACTAGGGACGTGCAGTACCGTCTGCACGCCGCACACCCTCACAGAGGTTAAACATTCATTCATGGACAACACAACTCAACGGTCCAACATTTTGAGAACCGAATTTAAAAAATACAGTTTAATGCGCGCACTAGTTTTAAAATAAATTCAAACTGACATCAAATGCGTAGCATAATGGAAGATTACTCGGGAATGCATCTCAAGTCGTACATCCAGATATATGTCGAACTTATAAAATTGACTTAAAAATATGTATAAAGTATATATTTTACACTAATCCGACTCACTTAAGACTAACAGATAGAACCACACCCGGCGGTGAGGCCGGCCGCTCCTCTAACGTACCTACGTCTGTCGCTACCGACGGTGAGAGAGTTCGCAGCGTGCTCGAACGACTATACAAGTTGAAGTGCTATCAAACGGTACTACGGTGAGGACGCGCCGCTCACGCGGGCGGCTGCGCCGGCGTGAAGAACTGTCATTGTGGCGTGTCACGCGCCGCGCTCCAGCGGTCGAACTCGATGCCCGAGTCGGGCGACACGCCCGTCGCGGCCGCGCAGCCGCACGCGCCGCCCGCGGCCTCGCTCGCCTCACGCGCGCCCAGCGCCTCCAGCACCTGCGGGCACACGGACGTCACACGGGCCCGCCGCGCAGCCGGGGCGGCGGGCTGGCAAGTGCGGACCTTACTCAGGCTGGCGCTGTGCTCGTGCAGGCCCAGGTCGCGCTCGAACGAGTGCAGCTGCCGCATGAAGTGGAAGTTGGGCGCGATGTCGGTCTTGCGCGAGCGCACCAGCTCGAAGGCGTCGCGCAGGCACAGGCGGTGGCGCTGCATCAGGTACGCCAGCGTCACCGTCACGCTGCGCGACACGCCCGCCACGCAGTGCACCAGCACGCCGCACCGCGCCGACATCGCTTCCTCTGTGAACACACAATAACGTACCGTAAGAAAGACACAATCATAACAAGTAACCTAATGGAGACTACAATCAGAATAAGAAACTAGGTGGAGGCAGCAATCAGACTAATGAACTGGTTAAAGACAAAAATGAAATCATGAGACTATTTATGGCAATGACAAAAATCCAAACCAAGAACTGGTTGAAGGTAACCAACAGGGCTTACGCTCACCACTCAGCAAGAGACACTCTTCTATGGAAGTTGAGATACTAGGATCCTAAATTAGTTACCAATAAATCTTATGGCCTGTGGAAAGTGTACAGAAAGGTTTTGACTCCAGTGGTCAGCGATGGGTATCTTCAAGTAGTTGATGCCGCAGCCCTCCGCTTCAAAAGTGTTGGGCAGGTCCGGGGTCACGTTCAACACATACTGTAAACACAAAAAATGCATGCTAAGTAAAACAGTTGCTTTAAAAAAAGCTTTTGTTGCTGTCTGTACTATTCGTTCTAAAACAAATGTTTGAATTTATCGAACGTACCAATTGCTTGCTGAACAGCTTATTATCACAAATCCTAATATATATCTAGCCGTTTCTTTTTTTTTAAGGTTAGAAAACAATGTCTTATCCCACTCTGAAAAATCGGGGGGGTCACCTAGGGTTTTGGTCACTTTTACTAACCAAAACCCCAGGTGGGTTTTAGTCATCTCTATGTTCATCCTATGACTAGATCTTTACTTTGTCTGTAACTCATCAATGGCCTAAATTGCAATCTGGCGAATCACTAGCATTTGAAGAGAAGATTTATTCATTTGTGTATCCTATACTACTCTTCTGCCAGGCAAATACCTCCCCTAAATACTCCCAGGTATTCTTTATACAAACCACCTCGAACCAGTCCTTGCAGTAGGCATCTAAGTCGTCTCTCTACCTTTTCCTGGGCCGGCCTCAGCTTCTATACTCGGGCACTACAAGTAATAAAGAAGTGTATACCTTTATATTATGCCTAGCGAGCGCGTCACAGTCCTCACTGTTAGTGGAGTTCCCAAGGTACAGGTTGGGTAGGATCTCGATGGGGAAATCCTGCGGGACGTGCCCGTGCGTGTCCTCGCATTCGGACGAGGAGCCCGACGAGAGCGCCTCCTCGCACCCCGACCCTGAGATGCGGAGCGACCTGGAACATGGAAAATATACGTATTAGATGAAAGACCGGAGAATCTGCACTTTCAGTGGAAAAGTTATAATTAAAAGATAGACAACTTCATTGGGTTTTTAGCCGTAGTACCATAACGTTTCGTCTCTTGTGTTTAACTAGCTGTCTCCGGCGGTTTCACCGCCGCGTCTTTGGTCATTGCTTCGGTCCTATTGGTTGTAGCGTGATGTTATTCTTTTCATTTCTTCGATAAATGGATAGCTCCCAAACACTAAAAGAATGTTTCATTTCAAACCAGTTAGTAGTTCCTGAGATTAGCACGTTCAACCAAACAACTCTTCAGCTGCATTAAATTGAGTGCAAATCCAAACGGGCTGCTACTCAGAACTTACTGATGAAAAAGCTAAATAGTACTGCGCCAAACCTGGTGATCGAACCAAGGACTCCGAGTAATAACGAATTCACGATAGTCATCAGTAAGCCAACAAGTCAGCATTCTCGTTATTACGGTAATAATGCAGTTTGCGTTGGAGACATGTTGTGCAGAGTTTGATTGATTGATTGTGTGACTGGCGAGCTAATGGGATTCTATTCTGTTGGTATCAACATCGTTGTCTGCAAACTAAACAGTTGACAGAGCTCCGTGCGACGATAATGCAATTCTATTTGGCCAATGAAGAAATTACAGACATTTTTGTTAAAATTTATGCTCGTTAAAGTTTTTTTTTTTTTTTGTGTCAAAGCATTCTTCTGCAGATGCATACAAAATTAACAAATTTGTCATACGCATAAACAAAATTATATATACGCATTCATTTACAATAAAAAAAAAAATACAACCGACTTCAATGTAAAAAAACACTGAAAAGTGCAAAATAACTTTAATTTCGAAAGTCGGTGTTTCTATAATAGTTTTGTCTCTTCGTAATTTAACTTTTCAGTTATGGTACCACCACTAAAAAGTACCCCTCATCCAAACTTAAATACCTTATTGGCAGAGTGCATCTCATGACAATTCTAATAATCCCAAACACGGTTAGATTAAATTAATTTATTACAGAGTTCCGGTGCCTAACTTCAGGCTTCATCATCAGATCAGTTCGATATATTCCCCTTCTTCTTTCAGTCAGTCATCAACTACACGTATAAACAAAGTTACTTATTACGACGGTTCTGCTGTGATCCTATGCGGAGTTCTGTTCCATATCTTCGAAGTTCATGATCAAATCATAACAATATTTCTATGGGACCAATTCGGAAGCATAAACTTTCAATAAAAAAAAATATATTTCAAAATCGGACCACAATTGACCGAGAAATCGGTGAACATACATAAAAAAAACATACATTCAGCCGAACATAGAACCTCCTCCTTTTTGAAGTCGGTTAAAAACAAAAACTGAAGAAACTACTTTTTAAAAATAAAATAATTCAAATGTCATCCTTCGCAGCTGCACTGTTCAAAGCGATCTCTAACATTCATCAAACGAACCTCAGAAGTTGAGTAAGAATGTTTTTGATTTTTTTTCTTATTTTTCCTGTTCAGGTTATAGTGCACTTTTCCTAGTAAGCGACATCAAACTCAGACCCACTCAAACATAAGGTCATACTTGTTTTTATACAAAATTCGTATTTACTTATCATACATACCACTACACATTGTTATGACGTAGGTAAAGTGCTTAATGGGTGGAAGATTAAAAATTAGACCTAACATGTTCGACCACCAGGGTAGCGAGCTATCCCTCATCTCCGTAACTTAATTATATCCTGCACCCAATCATCGCTATAATTAGTGACAATAATATTGACGTATTCCAGTAAACAAACCTTTTGAAGTCTCTTATAAAGAAATTAGAGTGGATAGGATAAACAAGGTTAGAGTGAATAGGCTCCTAATAAACTAGTGCGCCTAAGTATCAATGATTGCATCACTGCTTACCATCAGGTGGGATCGCAGTCAATATATTATTTAAAAAAAATAACGTCATCAAATGACATCGCCAATTCCGCTGTCTTAGGACTTTGGAGCCAGTAACAATAATAAGTAGCCAGCTCTAAATACCTTATCGATGGGATATGAGTAAAGAATGGCGTTAGCATGAGCGACGTTCATAAGTTTCATTAATCTTCTGCAAAACTGGTATCGACCTTCAGGAATGCGACATAAGCATAGTGTTGTTAGAGCGTGGTGTGCTGGTGGCGCATCCAAGCGAGTGTTGGCGGCTTTGTGTGGGCTCGGGTGCGGGGCGGTATCGATCGCGGGCAGCTCAATGGGGGAGGAGGCTCCGGGGGTTCACCATTCACCTGCCCCCGCGGCTCAATGGCCGCCCACGCAGCGCCGCGTCCTTACTCTCACCCCCTAGTCCCCCCTCGCCTCACCGCCCGCACCCCTCGCCCAAGGCTCCATCGCGTCTCCTCCCACGCGACACTTTTCCAAATTCGCCTTCTGAATCGTCTCGCCGCCATTCAGTTTGCTGTTTTGAAAGCAATAAAATTAGGCGAATGCGCACCTTCTCCTTGCCTCGTACAACGTACTTTTGATAGCCTGCCTCCTACGCCACAATGCCAGATTTGCGGTATATCTGCGGTTATATTGCCATATCAAGAAATTCTTGTCCTCCAAATCGCGGTTACGTGTGCCTATTCAAATATCTACGTCACATCTGAAGGTCAATATATCTATGTATAAAGTAAGACTACCTATGCAGAGTATTTCGCAAAGCTATAGAAAGACAATGGAATAGCAGTCGTTATACTGTCGTTAACAGGGAACTTTGAACTCATTCATTAAACTATTCAATGAACGCCTGGCCCGGCTTCTGTCCATTCGTGTTACATAAACAATGAATACATAATTGTAAGCCACCCTTAATTCATTAATTCGTGTAAAAAATAATCCAAAGCGATTTTTTTGGACTAATCCAGAAAGAATGTTGGCTTCCAGTCGCTTAAACAATGCTGATTTTACGTTTGTATCTCGTTTGTAGAATGCGGAGCCTGCATCCTCTTTTTTACCAGATGCAATGCTTTGTGGTCGTCTCGTGTCCCTTCAGCGAGTGAGAAGTAAATTGGTTTAAAGAACCACACGAATAATACTGCTACAATAATACATAGTTTATACGTATACGTTATAGCTGCCTATTTAATTCGTAGATCTTAGACAGTCGTCACATTACCGGTATTCAAACGCCAGAAAGCCTGTCCATCAGTCTATCCAAGGAGTATCGTGATGGCCAGTAAACTGGGTTGTGGACGTCTGAGAAGCAGTCGCACCATGTTAAACAGGTATTTATTCAACCGCATCCGGCTAGACTGGAAACCGACCCCAAGCTAGTTGGGAAAAGGCTAGGGAGATGTTATACCTACCTATTCGATGGGTAGTGTGAAAACGAAACCCGGGGCCCTGGGACGAAGGAACAGGAGTGGGTTTTTAGTCATTAAAAGTCTGACACTATCTCCTGCTCCACCCAAGAGCGAGATTTGTCATTAGATAATTTTCCCACCTAAAAAAAAAACCTATTCGATAGTTTTTCAATCAAGTTTTCCAGGTT
This sequence comes from Mythimna impura, assembly GCA_905147345.3. Classification (NCBI taxonomy): domain Eukaryota; kingdom Metazoa; phylum Arthropoda; class Insecta; order Lepidoptera; family Noctuidae; genus Mythimna; species Mythimna impura. Next base: position 10,703,888 of record LR990343.1, on the reverse strand, counting down.
AATGGTGCGCCATAAAGGTCCAGTTTTGAATTATTTGTAGCAATGTGATAAAATAATAAACGTCAACGAACGAAACGAACGAAATTTTCTGTTAGGCCAATTGCTTTTCCATAATAACTTTTTTTTAAATAATATAAACCAGTGCTTGACTGCAATCCCACCTAATGGTAAGCAGTGATCCAATCTTTGATGGTGAATTGTATCAGTTTATTAAGAGCCCATTCATTCTAGCCTTGAAAACACTTAAATTATAATCAGACGGGAAGATTGCAGTAGGCAAATTGTTTCAATCCTTCAATGTACGCGGTATAAAAGACGAGACGAAATGCTTAGTCCGGACCGTAGTGTATTAACAACGTAAGGGTGGACACCCGCTGTACGTCGGATTGTCCGATGGTAGAAAGGTGATGGCGGATTCAAGTTATGTAATTCCTGCGCACACTCCAAAATGCATTCTGTAAAATACCCAAAGGCTGGCTACCCTTCGCCTGTGCTTCAGGCTTTGTAGATTGGTGTTAACCAAATCTGGATGACCAATTAGCCTCTTCGCATGCCTTTCCACTGAGTCCAAAGCTACCAGATGGCATTTTGCAGCACCAGCATATGTGGCTACAGTACTCTACAAACGATCGGCCGTGTTTATCGGTGTGAAGTACCGCCGGACCTTTGCAAGAATGCCGAGTTTTCTAGCAGCTACCTTGGCTTTGGACTCAATGAACCGCTCAAAGTTAGGTAAGGTTTGAGAAAATTTCAACTCCCAAGAGCTGAAGGCGGTCGGTGCACTCTAAGGATACATTCTGAAAAGCAGGAGCCAAGGTGAACGGGCTCCTTTTGGCAGTGAACAGACAGACACGATTCTGAAACAAAATAGTTCTTTGATAGAACTTTTTTGTTTCAGATCTTTTTTTATTAACAGATCGTTAATGAAATAATATCCTGTCTTTGTTTTATTTATTTCATGTAAAGGTCAAGGTTAATTAAATTAATAAATACCACGAGTTTGATAAAAATATCAATGTTATTGTTTTCAATGGGGAGCATGCGTCAAACAGGCGCTTGATCCAAATTGGATCAGTGTCGCGTGAGTGGTCATCAAGATAATGAATAGTCGGCAGTAGTGGGCAGTGGCAGCATGTACCAGACATTAATAGGCTCATAGTAGGTAGTGCGGCGCGTAGGCTGCGCGTGGGCGAGCTCAGCCGACACGTCCATTCAGGGGAGCTGCTCGCCCACGCGACCGACGCCTTTCCGTCCGATCCCATCATGTTAACGATAGACTTACACGAATTTTACCTACATGTAGGTGAACGGAGCCCCCGTCCGTTACGCAAGTGCCGATTGTGAACTCAATATTCCCGATACACAGGTGTAACAAGGCTGCAGAAAATGCCGCTCCGCTCAAACAATGAATGTGACCTGCTCATTTAAATGCGCGCATACTAGCTACTTGTAAGTTGTAGTAGTACATTGTGTAAGTGACAGCGTCGATGGCTCCATGCGAATACAATTCGTATTTGAATGGCGGCGGCGGCGGCGTGTGCGAGGCGGACGCCGGAAGCCGTGACACGGTCGGCCGTGTTATTAATGAACGACTCCGATACGTATGGGCGGCCGGTGCCTCCGCGAGCCGGCCGAATAGCGAGCACGGCCCGACTTATGGCCATGGGATGTAGCGGCCGGGCTCCGCGAGTCGGTCGGGTAACTGTGTGCACACTGGTGCCGGTGCGTGTGGGCGTAGGAGTGCGTGCGGTGCGCTGGCGCACAGGAATGCGGCTCGACCCACCCGCTGCCAATGACCGCCTGCAAGGGACGGTTTTTTTAATGGCGGACTCGCTAGTTCCCATCCTGGCAGCCGTTTTAACGATCGGACTTGTCCGGACAAAGCAGAACGCTCGTTTATGTTATGTATGACGGACTAAAATATAAGTTATGCGTTGCCTGTTTGTATGTATGTACGTTCAAATAATAAGTATAAGTGTAGACGTGTGTTTTGGTATTGTATTTTAGCAAGTGTGTCGAGGTCGCAGGCCACTCTAGCACCTACACTACAGTAAAGTGATGTCGACTTAAATTAACACAGCGTTCTATTTTCGTCCAACTTCTGAGATAATAGGCATAGTCGAGTACACTGTAATAGTTTGACTGGATCGCCAATTACACGAGTATCTTATGACAAGCCAGCCTTATAGCACCGTCGCAGTTGAAAAAACATCAATATATTGTGAACGGACTTGAACCCCAAGCAATCGATAGAGAAATTATTTTCTGGAACACCAAACTGGCATTGTATTTACACCAATAAAAGAGTCCTAAATAAAGCTATTAAAAAATAAAATTGCTTGAAAGTTGCAGTCACTGTTGTTAGTTATTTCAAATTCTAACCAAAAGTGACTTCTGAATGACAGTAATAAAGCTTAAAGATCTGCTATAAGAAAACGACTTTGTATGGAGAATAGCACTGTGCTTAGTGTTACTGAACATAATTTATATTATAGTGCTAATATGGTGTTACTAGTATGTTAAGAGGGTTTATGGCGTAGTTGTACGTTGTTATTATATAGCTACGTTACTGTGACTAAAACGAATATGCTAGTACTAATAAAATAACGCGTAGGTATATTGCGGCCAGTGCTGCTATAGATTAATTTATATAGTTTTAGACTTGCATTTATACATATAACGTAGTTATTAAATAAGTTATTAATCGATTGAATCATGGTATCTATACTTGCTTGATAGTTGTATTATCAAGATCATTAATCAAGTAATTAAATATGTTAAGGTAAGGTTTTCCCAATTTTCACTTATTCAAGATAGTTGAATCGTAATTATTGTGTGTTTTGTTCTAGGGGTAAGTAGTAAACTTTGAATGGAGAAGACACTCTAAGTCTTAAGACTGACTGAAGTGTTAATACACTGAATTAGTTTACCTATTAAGTATGTAAATTGATAATGAAAATAAATGTTCCTTCAATGCTACATTATCTGTAAACTTTTAACAGAATAATTGCTGTAAGTATACATTAAATAATTCTGATTAAAATTAGCAAAATAAAATATAGTCGTCACCGACCGTGACCGTGTACGGATTATTTCGTGAATGAACTCACGCGGAGCGAGGATCGCTTTGACGTCAACAACGATGACGTCACTCAGCGACAACCTGCCGACGCGCTCTCTCGACCAGGATCTACGCCTGTCATCATTGAGCACACTGACATCACAGCAAATTGGAAATTAGCATTTCTCACAACTATCTTAATTCAAAGAAGCAGAAGTTATTGAACGGCAAAGCCTACAACAATCGCACAATATTTGTTTCAATGTCAATAACCGGAAAATATTGATTCAGTAGGAGGCACTTTTTACATTGAAACAACATTATATAAGGATCAGGATTAGATATCAAATTATCAAGAGAGTTTGACATCAGCCCTTAGAGATAATAAAGCAGTGTACGTCATCTTGTATTCAGTAACTATAACAAAACATTGTATAAAGATTTAATTACAGATCCAAGGCATTTCTAAATATCTATTTATAAAACGTGTGTAGGCGGGATCGTAATTATATTTCGTCCTGTTGTTCAGAAGATCGTACAATGTTATCTTGTTTTTTTTTTATTTTAAAATAAATCGCTGATATAAGCTAGACGGGCAGGTATATCGGCCAAGGGCCTATCGTGGGCCACCTAACTAAGCCTTGCGTGTGTCCGGCGCGGAGCCGGGAGCAGAGCGCCGGCGGCGGCGGCGGCGGCGGCAGGCGTGCCGCTTCAGCGTGGGATTCGTTACATTTACACCATTAATTTGAATGCTACTATTTATAGTTCTGTTATTATTATATCGAGAAAGGTAGCAGTCATACGGCCCACGCGATCAGAAGCGAATCAGAGTCGAAGGAAAATAATTCGACGAAACACGAAATATGTTTTACGTACATCCTCTTTTGCAACTTCATGCTCAGATTTAGCGCGAAACTCATCGATTGCTTTGCCTACGCACAACCGGCACACTAGCAGAATGTTATAGAATAAGATTCAACTATTTTATAACTCCTACTGTGTAGTACTATTAAATCTATGAACTATGCGCACTGCATGAACAGCGTCTAATGTATCTATGAATAATAAATAAATAATAAGTTATGTCCAGTGGCGTTAGTATCGATACAGCAATATTGTATGGTGATGTCACGTCACAAGTTGCCATTCAACATCATCGGTTCATTAACATCATGTACCGAACTACAGTGATTTGCGCAGGGAAAAACAGCACTCGCAGTGAACGGCGGCGCGGTGCGCTCACCGCATGCGCGCTGGTGGCATGAATGGAGCGAGCCCATTGAGCGCAAGGCTCCGTTTCACCGCTTCTAATGCAACACGCCAATTACGCGTTTAGGTAACTGCACACTTACAGCACAGCTTACAGCCAGTGTCGGCGGTGCTCGTCACCATTCAAAATGATGAATGAGTTTATTAACCAACGCGTATTTTTTTAAAGTTTCTGCAATGCGGAGCAAGTTTTTACACTGGTTGGAACGCTCAACTATCGATTTAGTAATAACAGCAGGTGAAGCTAAAGTTCAAATAAGTTTAAAGTTTAAAATCACAACTTCTACATCTATTATTTATACTAATATTATAAATGTAAAAGTAACTCTGTCTGTAAATCTTCATCATCATCGGATCAGCCGAGTCAGAGAACAAATCCTCAAGTCTGCTATTACAATAGTGTCAGAATGGTCTATCATTGATTTCATAATTGTTGATTTTGACAAATTTGGTAATATACTAATTAAATGGCGTCATTATGACTTTCCAAGGGTCAACCACTGACACTCCATTGAAAGAAGTGGCCTAGAATGGTAATCTCGTACAAATTGACAAATGAATGTCTGACGTATGCGGTAATCTGCAAAAATTTTGACAGTTCCTTTGATCAGTGACCTACTAGAACGGCATTGTGCAGTCACTGCTTTTAAGCTAGATATTGACGTTCTACCACAACTCTATTACGAGACCATTGACCGATCAATGATCGATCATTATGAATTAGCAGATTACGAACTTTTAGCAAAATGACAATGGGATCGTGTTGGAATGACGAATTTATAAAAATAGCAGATTTGGGCCCCAGCTGTATTGCCTCTATGGTCGTTGGGTTATGAATAAAAAAACAAGTTCCTCCTTATCACTGACCAGCTTATCAGGATCGTAAGTTACTTTGAAATATAGCGCATGTTTCTTCAAACATAGACCTTGTTCTGAACTTCTAACACAGTCCACAGTAATAAATGAGCACTATAGAGAGCTAAGAAGGCAAACCTTACCTGCTAACTTGGTTAACATTCTACTACTAAATGCTACTATTCCAGCAGAACAAATCACTCGTTGTCATGAATGGAATATTTGACATTGGCGTGTGCGCACGTGCAGAACTCAATCAGTCACGGTTACGTGTGATAGGTACTATTAACATTATATTTATGTACATTATCACATACGAGCTGAGTGCTGTGCTGAGTAACAAAGAACGGTAGGAAGGAACCAGTGTTTGCACTTTATGACTAACATCCTCCGACAGCGTCACCGATACTGAGAATTCAGTTTATGATTCGATCTGCTTGCATATGCGGCCCACGCGTTTAACAAACTTCAGGTGAAGGTGAAGTAAAGTACACGAGGATTATTTAACAAACGCTACGCTAGGTATAAAAAAACTCGAAAAATGATTTGATGTAAATACCTATTTCCGCACATTTTTACCTTATCAGCGCACTTCTTTCGTAATTTGCACGTGTCCTACAATCACCGATATAATACTCGTATCTAATACCTACAAAACACTTTCCTAAGCGATTAAGACTCTGTCGTAACAAATACGAGGCAAACGTACAATTACTTCTCACGGGATCGGTTCATCAACATCATATTGAGAAAGTCCGCCGGCTCGCATCCAGTCTCGCCGGAATCGGTTCGGACACTTTTTCCATCGAAGTGAAAAACCTTCTCACGCGCAAATCTCGTTCCCACGCGTGAGTTTCCTCGTTCTCTCAATCGAGTGAGGCAGCCTGTTCAGAATTACAATTCTAATGATTTCCTCGATATACTTGTATTACACAATCGAGTTTAATTATAACTGTGATCTTAATTTTAATAACCTTGTTCATTACGACATGGCTTCAGCATTTGTTAAGTAATAAAAGCAACATGTAACCTGAATACAAGCGCGGAAAAGTGTATGAGGAATTATTAAAGTTTTCGTTGGACACTCCCGGTGGAGGGAGGATATATATAAATTTCGCACATTCGCCTCTACTTCCAGACTGTCCCTATGAGAATAAGCCCTCTCGACTTCTCGCTGTACCTGAACATAACACGCAAACTCCATTAGTGGGTCATGTATGCCCACGAGCCACGATTGATGTGCCTGCCTCCTGCCTGGCAGGCTGGCACTTAAACCAATACGCCAGCTTACCGTAACCTTACTAAATAATTGCATTTTTGGCGCAAAATAGATTGTGAAAATTAAACCATTGAAGCGGCAAATAATATTGCTGAAAACATTCCGAAATTGTATAGAATTGGACAGGTATAGGTTGGGAGAGATCTAAGAAATATTTCAAAGTTTTCTAAAATGTAGGATGTCGAGGCCCCAGAGGTACAGTTGCAAGCTAGACGTGATTTGTTCATGTAACCATGTTATACGTGGGACAATAAGACACTTGGATGTCTCCTCTTTTCGTATTTGGCGATTTAACGGTCCGAAAATAACCTATATTTCATTTGCGAAAATGTTTTTGGGATAATTTCGAGTAGGGCTTGAACTTGTACTGACCGTAGGCCCATGAGGGGTAGATGAGGCACGTGTTGAGCCCCTGCTTCGCTGCACCACTCGGGGTAGGCGCGCCGGAACTCGTCAAAGTCTCCTGTTGACAAACAGAACATTATTAAAACCACTGAAAAGGCTATAAGTATTTAAATTATTGGTAATTATATCTTTGGAGCTTCGCATTGGCACTGCGCCCGGATTTCACTAGTAACGAATATTAGGGTTAAATGTAAAAGCGCATGTCTACGATGGAAAATCTTCTTTTAATTACTACTTAATAAGCCTAATTTTCTCTGAATGAATTAAGCATAACCCATAAAAAATAATAAGATTCAATATCGTATTTATTAGTATTCGTCAGTGGTATTAGTGTGAAATTTTTCTTTTAAATCAATTTTTTAAGCAAGGCTACTCATTAAAATACTTGCCTCACTATTGGCGCTTCCAACCAGAAAATACGGTTTAATAACCGGAATAGAAACGTATAATATGCACAATTAATTTAAAATTATGTTAAGTTATGTAATGCAGAATAGCGCCTAACACCTAAATATATAAAAAAAAACTCTAGTTGACTGAGAAGCTTCTGCAGCTATTTAAATAGATAATAAATAAATTATGTGGGGTCTAAAAGATCACTCGCCACTCCCTATAACTGCATCTGGGAGATAAGATGACTTCTTGGACGAACACCTGCGGTCTAATTAGAGCAAAGTGATTAATTATTATGCGCATGTTAGCGAGGAAGCTAAGGGAATAATGCGCTTCAGCTTATATTTCTTTTGGTGGCGTATATTTGTATGGGACTTTTGACGGATTTGATTATGTTTATCACACTAATATTATAAAGGCGAAAGTTTATTTGTGTTTGTGTGTTTGTTACTTCTTCATGCTCAAACGGCTGAACGGATTTAGATGAAACTTGATACACGGGTAGACCATGTTCTGGAATAGCAAATAGGATACTTTTTTTTATCCCGGGAGTACGTTACCTGGGGATAATTTTCTACTATCACCCAGGCGAAACCGCAAGCAGCAGTACATAGTAAAACACGCTTAACGGCCCGTTCACGACCTTGCTGCTGTGAGCGGTAGCTAAGCGCGGGGCGGCGAGTAAAAGTACGTTTGACTATCAGAATTTTGCTGTTATGTAATCAAAATGCTGTCGATATTTAAGCCGTATCGAAAAGTAGTTATGTGGTTATTCTCCATGTGACACGTCATTCAAATACCATCTAAATAGTTTCCGAGTATGATTAAAGAATAAACTATGCATGGTTTGCTTCAGATGCACGACACAAGTTCATGGAATTCTTCAAAGAAGGACGGCAGGTAAAAATAACAGAATTAACGGGGGACCCCTTCCGAATACCACTGCGTGATTTGAAGCCTTCAATCGAAAACTCGAAATGATAATGCGCTCGTGAGTAATACCTGTCCATGCCGGGGGACAACGACCAGATAAGGGAAATCATGATTAATCGATAAGATTTTTCTTTTCAATAATGTGCATTAGTAAACAGGCCACTTACAGTCCTCGCCCCATATCATCGAGCCAATATGTTTTAATCTAAAATACATATATATCGCAGCCGCTGGTTCAAAGTCCAATTACATTGATAAAAAACACATGCCTTGAAAACCGTCCTCCAGGCAGACCCTGGAGTACTTTTGTCAAGGCTAGTAGTTTCGTGAGGTTTTCAAAGGCTGGAATTCTGTTTCATATTTCCGTACTGTTGGTTACTACAGCAGCCAATTGTTAGCTGTAATTACTAGTTGCGCGTTAACTATTGACGCAAATCTGTGTAGGCGGTCGTTAATTCAATTCCAAGTTGATTTCGTTCATTCATTGTTCTGTCCATTAGTACAGTTCCATTCATAATGATGCACGTCTGACATTTACTATCAAGCTTTAAAATATCTTTTACATCGGGGTAAAAGAGTAACGCCGAGGATAATTTTAATGAGCGAACCTAAGTTGTTGAATATTCCTTATTATGACGTCTTTTCCGAACAAGATAGACCTCTTGACTTTTAGAAAATCTTCAGAATATTTTATGGTAAAGGTCATGATTTTATTTGTCGGAGTTGAAATGTTACTCAACCCACACCTTTAATGCCCACAATCCAAGTTACCCTTTTAGTTGGAATAGAGACAGCTGGGAGGAATCCAGGCAGGTATGATAACAAAACAATCGTAAAAAATAGAATGGAACAAAAGATTCATAATAGGTTTTTAGTATGTATAGTTCTTTACACGGTGCTGCTGGCGACAGGTGCGGTACATAGACGACACGCAGCGTTTCCGTCGCGTTCGGCCGCTTCCTGTCGTTCGCTGCTCAGCCCACGATTGTGATGCTAATAGCGCTCCCATTATGTCTATCACAGACCTATAAGAGGTATAACCAATGGTCACGAGCACGACAGCCCATTATTGACGCCTATTCAATATCCTCCGCATACGATATCATTTGTGGCTGAACAGTTAATCGACGTTTATTGGAATATTGAAAAAATATGCAATAACGTCCCAATTAGTCTTTAGTGGAGTTGTGTGCCAATATGATAAGGAAAAAGCTGTTTCAAGCAGGTGATGGTGGACATGTTTAGTGACCAAATTGAACATGCATATGCATCGCCCTTGGTTTTCATGTAAGTAATCATAATATTATCATCTTCGTGCCGCAAGCAAGCAGAGCATCTTTAAATATTTTGTCCAACAATAGCCAGCCAAATTAAAATGTCGGCTACCGTAATGACGGTGAATAATCAGATAGCAGGACGAGTGTGCCGATTTGCCACTTTCACATTAAATATGGGCCATTGGGTGAGCTGCAGGCCTGGCAGGCAGGCTGGCATCACGCAGACGCGCGGCGCGGGGCGCGGGGCGGCGGCGCTCGGCATCGATCCGATGACTCATCGCGGCCCATTCATCCGCCGCACTCAATGAACCCGTCGTACCCTCTTCCACGTCTCCGACACCCCTCCCCCCACTTTTCACGCTCGTCCTCGGTAGCAAGGACTCCATAAAACTCGCCCCTCACCGCGCAAACCCAATCCTTCAGCCTGCTACACCCACTCAGTAGAAACGTGATCGCTTCGCACACATTTAGCACCCACTCCTGACCGCCCACCGATCGCCATACAACAGTCTACCTAAAATGTAACTTTGATGTAATTTGAACTGATTATATTTTTACAAGGTTTGGGGCATAGAGGACAGAGACCTTGAAGAGGATAAAAAATTATGCAAATACTGTAAAGTATAAAACGAGATGTGGAAATACGCATGGCACATAGGCAGGATCATGCACGCAGCACGGTGGTGTCAGCGCGGGGAGGCGCTGGCGTGGCGTGGTGGGTGGCAGGTGCGGACTGCGGGAGGCCTTGGCCCGGCGGCGGCCCGCGTCCTTCCAGCCACGTTTATCAACAACCTTGTGCGATTTTAACCACCTAATACATCATTATGCAGACCTGTGAACTATCCCGCATAGGTACAATTTTCTTCTTGATTAAGTGCTTGTCTTTCTGCTCTAAAAGTAGTGAGTGCCATTTCCGCAAATACCAATATTATATGACAACTTTTTGCTTTACTTAAAGATCCGGGTACTTGTGCTCATATAAACTTTGGCTCTGAAAATGCATCCTCGTTATGAAAAGTTATTCAAGTTTTTCCTGGGTGGCGTTTGTAACATAGATCTGCTCGATGCTTAGGATAGATTGTTAGAGAATAAAATGCTTATTATTCATATTATTATGAAAGACGACTATCAGATAGACAGTGTCCATGTTTAAAAGATAATTTACTAAGAGACTGGATTGGCGGGTGTCAATCCTACTTGATTAATAAACTATAACTTTAATCTCGCAACTTCTTCTCATGCAATTCTAATAGGGCCGCACAAAAGGTATAAATTTTGTCATCTTCCTTCCAGTATCTCTACATTTTGGAGACACTAAAGATCGTCTTCATGTCTTAGAATTGCATTGCGGTAAAATGTAGTTAGTAAGTAGGTTGAAGCGAAAGCATATGTCATTGATAATATATGGCATCTTTAAATAGACTTTAATCAAGCCTGTTGGAACAATTTAAACCAATTTACTAAGGTTGGTGGGCGACTTATAAATATGATTGCACATCGGCCTCTATTAACTGTTCTTCGAGTTGGGTCAATTAAATCCATTCACAATGATCGTGACAAACAAGTCTTGTTAAATGAATGACATAAACATTTTAACCTTTTGGCATCGCAGCCAATAGCCAACGAATAGCCAACGCCAACGGATTTAACCAATAGCCAATACATCAAACACAGCCTGAGTCTAGATAAAGATACAGTATTTTCTGCGAATCATGTACTTGTTACCTGTGCAAACAATCCTTAATAATTATTAAATTTAGAATTTTCTGCTAAGAAAACAATAGAGAATAACACTAATAAATAATTACGTTCGGCCAGATTCTGGGAATGTATCAGATTGACGTCACTACTAACGATTTGATTCAGGTTCTTAGAATCGACGGAATGGGAGTTTTGGATTTCAAGGCGATATCACGAAAATAGATATTGCTTGTACTTAGAAAAGTGTATCTGTACTATATAAACTTCACAAAGTAGCCCACGCGTTTATGAAGAAATGTCTATGTTAGGATTTGGAATAAATCGCAAAACAAACCTATTTGTTGTTTGAACAGTGAATCAACTTGTGTGTACGGAGATTATGGGCAGTGGGTCTACAGGTCTAGGGTTACAGACAACGTAACTGTTTGATGAGTACAAAAACACGGTCTACTTCTTCCTCAAGCCACAAACAAAGTCCAACCATGATGAGTATGACGGACACGAACCGCAAGCATAGGTTAAAGTTGTAACACTTACATTGTCATTTCATTACTCATGATATATTTTAGATGATGCCTCTTCATCCAATGCGAAATTACATATATTGCGGTTAGACAACTAAGTGTCCTTAGTTAACCACCGCAAAACGTTTAATTTCCTGTTCATTAATTTAGCTGGTAGGGTTTATTTGCCAGCGTATTGAATTATAAATGGTCAGACAGGACATGTAACACTAATTGACTGTCGGCTCGATTTCAAGTCGATAATGAGTGTGGCGCCGTTGTGGGCTGCCCGCCAGATAGTGCTGCTGATAATCGTATCAGTGTTTAACAGAATTACATCGCGCTGCACCCCGACCTCACATCACATGTTATATTATCCACAATTATAACAATGTACACTTGTACGCTGATATCTAATTTATGAGCCATATTCAAATGTACACGAGCGTTAACAAATTGGTGACCTTTACGTGCTTTTACGGCGTAACAAGTTACCTTTTTTTTTTATTCAGATTCACTGTAGCGGAACCAGACATAAATAAAATCAGAATACAATACGTAGCACAAAATAGTAATCCGCGGATTGGACATTACATCAGCACATAAAAACTGTCAATGCCAATGTTACGCCTTCCGATGTACTTGTTTATATACACACTGAACTCCATTCAAAGTTTTACGCTTTAGATTTATCAATGATACACTACTGATTAACATTGTCGGGCGTCTTTTTGAGGATAGATAGTTTTATTAATATTAAACATATATTATATTAAACCTAGTTGACAAAGAGCTCTAAGCATAATGTAATATTGTTTGCAAGCGGTTAAGTTAATTCTAACGTGATTCTCCTTTATGAGATCCCGCTTCCCTTCCCCATTTGCTTTTCCTCTATGATAAATATTATCATATAATATTCGCGTGAGCCATCCACTCCGGCCAGATGCACACGATTTCCTCTACGATTATAAATGTTAAGCCCCAAAGAGTTTACATTCAGAGCGGAGCTCACAACATCCTGTTGTTCGCAAGCACGTGCCATTTATTTTACGATTGAGCTGCTCTGTACTCAGACACTTCAAATGGGCAATTCACGGCCCAATATAGATCAATGGAATATCTTATTTACAAATAATGCCATCGCTGAATTTATTAATTTTCTTCCGGTGTTTCGATGTTGCCTATTCATTATTTTAACAACAAATAAGTAGAGAGCATAAAAAGTTTATTCACTGCGGCATTATTGAGCGATCTGAGCATTTTCACTATAGAAAATGGTAATTCCCATGAATACGATTTGCTCAATATGCGTGATTCAAGCTTATTGGGCATAAGGATCTCTATTCAAGTAGAAAAATAATTATTTTCCCTTAATGCTTGGGCAATTTGGGCTTAAATTTTTGATGTATCACGCGCATTCTTGAAAAGTTGTTCAAAACTGCATACTTTTAGATGAGCACAGCATGTGTTTTATCGTGTAAAATATTTTCCATTCACATTTTATTCACAGTTTACACGCAAAGTTGAAATTGACAGGACGTGAGTGAAACGGGAACTTATTAATAAAATTGCGGCGCTCTTCCGTCGGACAAACCGACGAAGACCGAAGCAATAGCTCCACACATCCGGCCTGTTTGATCATCCAGTCTATATCTGATAAATTTATACGATCCTCTCAAGTTTCTTACTAATGTAGTTGTTGAAACTAACAAATATTTGATGGTTGAGTCATCGAAATGAACAGAACAGTCGTAAAAAGATATCGCAATATTTATCCTCAACGAACAGTGGAAGTGTGGACACTTTCGTAGGATATAGAACTTGTATGTATGAGGGCTAAGACTACATCCCAATACTTTTAATCAATATTTGCAAGGGGTACAACATTGTAGATGGGTTTGTCGTTTACTCATTGTGTAAAAATAACAACAGGGGCAGCTGTTATAAATTACTTACGTAATTATAATTCATCCTGTTATTCAGAAACTAGTAGATTTCATTCAAGCAACTGATCATTATTTTCTTTGTAAAATAAATTATATAGCAATAAATGGAGCACTAAACTGTGTTCATTTACCAGTCCAGAAAATAACGTAGCGTCGGTACAAACAAGCGCATTCGAGACTGCGGTGATTATAATCTAACGTCTCGCATTGAGGAGCACAATAAGTAGTCGACTTCCTCTCCCACGTTTGGAGGAGCGGATGCCTCGACTTGCGACCTCCGGCATGCCTCTTACGCCCCTCACACATTTTAAACTAAAACATATTGAATCGAAGACGTTTCGTTGCATCTGATAGTAGTATTAAATAACTACCGGGTAATGCAGTCTCGTGTTGATCTAGCTCTTTTCCTATACTTTGCTATTACAAAATAAATCGATACAATCGATCTTAATTAGTGCGGAAGTCTGTCGGTTTTATTCCGGTTTGCAAAATCTAGATATCAATGCTCCTTTTTTTCTTGTTATAAAGGAAGTTAGCAGTGAGCTGCAGCCCACGAAGTTTTTGTAATTTTTGGGACATCAAAAACATAAATTGCATTTAGGTGATGAGCATTTCATAATTCGTGTACGTCGCTTTCAAATTCTAAGATCGATAAGTATCGAGATTTTTTTTGTCAATGAATGTTATGAAACGGTTCCTCGGCGTGGCAACCGGTATTACGTGTTACCACCATGTTAGGTAATAATTTACTGAATGAATGCCGCCGCCGTGAGAATAATACATAGGTAGCTACTTATTTGATAGTCATGTATTTGAACTGTAACATACTAAAACCTCATTAACCGACTTCAAAAAGAAGAAGGTTCTATGTTCGGTTGATTTTATTAATGGTAAGTATGTAGCCAGATATCTTAGGCTACATAATATCCGAAAGACAGTTTGAGAAAGCAGTCTGTTTCAATTATTCTGGAAGAAAATCACTTTTCACCTTCTTTAGACAAGAGGCACAAAAGATAAATAAAGAAACTTGAAATTAATGAACATGAAATCTTGTTAAAAACATTTAACAAGATTTGGTAATAAATCTATATAAAGATTATGTAGGTATGTTGTTTTACTGCAGTAGGTATATTATGCATTTGCAGTTGCACTATCTTTCATTAATTTGATCACCCTCAACTACAACTAGACTGTGTGACTAGAGATAAAATAAGTATTAACTATGTGATTAACTGGAGCAGCTTAATTACACTGACAATAAACTGTCTTTGAACTAAGATTGGTAGATCGACTTTATGTATAGTCATATGTATAAAAAGCACACAACTTTCTGGTTATTGCAGCAGCAATAAGGAGCTCAGATAGGCAGACACTAAATGTAAAATACTGGTCTTCCTGGGGGAGCCTCCCCCCTCTCGCCACCCCCGGAGATAAGCCACAAACACACAAAAGTTATCATGTGCGTGTGAACTGAGGGACCGCACCGTATTTTGCAAAATAAAAATCATAAAATTTAGTAGTAGACTCAAACCAATTGTAGAACAAATCTGAGAATTTGTAAACAAATATACTAAAAACTACAGCCCTTAAAGTATGGTCCCTTAGTACTCACAGACCATCAGCCAGATAACGAAAATTATCTGAAAAATTAAGGTATTGTGATTGCAGACATTGAATTAGAGAGTTTGTAAAGATATTTACTGGAAAAACACAAAGCATCAAAGATACAAAATATATAACAACTAAACTGTGGTCGCTCATTAAAGATAAATGTTTTAGTGAATATTACTGAATCTAATAATATACAATCTTTCTTTTTCTACGTGAAGTTTTAGTAAGAGCCTTAATATATTTTGTAAAAAAGAATTGGAATAGAAATAACGACGCAAAAAAAAAACTGAAATTGGTTCCTCAATCCTCACCTTCTCTGACATATGTTCATGTTCTAACTGCTAGATGATCGGAGATATCAGAAAGTCTAGTGTATCTATCTTTTAGTAGAAAGTTTCTACTAAATAATATGCATCTAAAATAGTACATTTCTTACCTCTTAGCTTTTTGTTTAATCTTTTCTATGAGAGCAGTGGTGGCCGAGTGATAACGGCCCCGACTTACAAGTTGTAGGTCGCGGGTTCAAACCCAGCCAGGCGCATTACTTTGTGTAATTTATTTCATCACCACTGCTCTCAAAAACGGTGAAGGAAAACATCGTGAGGAAACCGGCATGTCCTAGAACCAAAAATTCGAAGACATGTGACATTCACCAATCCGCTCTGGGCCCGCGTGGTGAATTACGGCCCATTCCCTCTCCTAGAAAGAGGAGGCCTGAGTCCCAGCAGTGGGAACATTAAAAGGCTGATTATGCTTATGAAAATAGATGGTGTGACCACACAATGAAACAAAATGAAGGCAGTACTGTCGTCGTCTAGCAGCTATAACATGAACATATGTCAGAGAAGGTGAGGATTGAGATAATTAAAACCTTAGATAGCGATAATTAAAACTGGTCCCTTGTTTTTTTTTTGCGTCGTTATTTTTATTCCATATCTTTTTTAGAAATTACAATAAGGCTCTTACTAAAACTTCATGTAGAAAAACAAAAATTGTATATTATTAGATTCAGTAATATTCACTAAAACATTTATCTTTAATGAGGGGCCACAGTATAGTCACGGTAATAATATCTATACAGTATTGTAACTCGGCCGTATCTTTGAAATAAATGCCTACAGCCGCGCGGTACGTAAACATGCGATAGGGCTGCCCGCACTATGGCTGCCCGCCTCCAGCATTTTAATTACATTTGCTTAATTTGTGTTTCCATTTAGTTTTGTGATTGTAAATATACTTTTTTTATATAAACAAATAAAATACTTTGTGAATTGAATAGGAAGTCAACTCAACTGAGACGTACCTACGAAATGCTTTAATATCAAATTTTAAAGTACAAAAATCCGCATTCTAAAGCTTAATTAAAAATTGTTTTGGGAAACATGGACAAGGTGGAGAAAAAGGAATATCTTTTACTTGGTTATAGATACCTGCAGCTACTTTACAATTTATATGTTTGGTTTTAAATGAAGAATTCATGCAACCAAAAACAGCACAATATATCCTACTCGTCTTAAATATGTACTTACTTGAACTTATTTTTATTGAAAAAATCGCGCGGCACAGACGCGACTGTCTGCATCCCGAGCGCACCCCGAGATCGAGGCGCATAGGTATAGCTCGCATTTCGTCCGTTTGTATGAAGTTGCAATACTGTATAGATAATGGTATAGTCATTATATTTGACTGGCCTGTTGGTCTAGTGGTTAGTGGCCCTGACTGCTATGCCGGAGGTCGTGGGTTCGATTCCCACCCAGGACAAATGTTTGTGTGATGAGCACGATCATTTGTTCTGTGTCTGGGTGTAATTTATCTATAATATGTATGTATTTAGAAATATATATGTATGTTTATCAGTTGTCTAGTACTCATAACACAAGCTCTGCTTAGCTTGAGACTAGACGGCGTTGTGTGATAGTTGTGGAATATTATTATTATTATTATACATTTTGAATCTTTGATGCTTTGTTTTGTTATTCAGTAAATATCTTTACAAAATCTCTACTAAATGTCTGTAATCACAATACCGTAATTTTTCAGGTACTTTCCAAGATCTGGCTGATGGTCTATGAGGACTGAGGGACCACACTTTAAGGGCTGTAGTTTTTAGTATATTTGTTTACAAATTCCCAGATTTGTTCTACAATTGTTTTGAGTCTACTACTAAATTATATGATTTTTATTTTGGGAAATATCAGTGTGGTCCCTCAGTTCACACGCACATAAGCATTCAAAATTGTATTTTTCATTAACTTATTGAATATCTTATGTATTTCTTAAAAAAAATATATTTTGATATTACAAACAAACATTTCAATTTTTAATAATGTGAAACATGTAATAGATTGCAGTGTTTTGAATTTAACAGTATTTTTTTTGACATTTTCTGTCTTCACTATAATTAAATGTTTGTTTTATTTTTATTATTGATAGGCTTGCTCTTGACTACAAGCGAGATACTACTTTTTTGGGTACTATGCCAAAAGGGTGATATGTAAACTCTATTACTAAACCTGTGGTCTGTTTTGCAGTTTTGTATTTTGAGTTAAGAGCGTCCTTTTCAAGGTACATTTTCACACAATCGGTCTTACGTGATTATGATGTTATTACACATCTTTCTGTAGCACAGCTGTCTTGTGGATTTTATCTAGGCTTCTATAGTGAATCTATAGAAATCAAAACATAAATTTGTATAAAACTTATCTAGTACTTAAAGACCTCTGAAAAGTTGCTATTTTACATGAACTTTGGCCCTCCTTAATATACTTGTCTATTAAAAATATAAAAAAGTACACCAATAGAAGCCTTGCATATTTAATCGAGATTCTGAATGACAACAATTTTTCTGAAAAACTTTTAAGGGTTTAAAAAAACATGTATTTCCTGGAACAAGTTTTGTGAAATATTCAAGTAAATTATGGAATTACCGAATGCCAACAGAGTTTTCAGGCATTATCTCTTTTTTTGCATTGCCTATTCATCAAACATTGCATTGAATTGCATTAGATGAAGCAATAAGCTTTTAAACCCTGCTTGATGTTGACGATAAGCAAATGGAAAAGGACTCTCGTAAAAATGTCTCAAATCCTACTGAAATGACAAATTTTGACAGGTTTTCAGGCTAAAGTAGAGTTTGGGAAATACTCAGCTTCAAATACTTAAATCATCATCATCAGGTGTGTGTTATCATCATTTTAAAGATATAATATTTTATAAAAAATTTGGGTTGATTTTTTAAAACTCAATCTTTAATTTTTGGCAGCAGTTCTGTTACCATATGAGTCATCAGCTGAAATTCAGAGGGGAATGAAAAAATATTTAGCCAAAACTATAACCAAATGTTTGGTATTTGGTTATAGTTTTGGCTAAATATTGTGTTTCATTTGGACACTACAAATTATAAAAGAAATCTAATGATACACATATTTTAAAGATTTTATGGTAGAGAATCCAACTCGTACTAGGCCAGTTTTTGTTAGGTAAAGATAAGGTGGTTAAAGTTTGTTATCAATTTGGTTTGAAATGTGGTAATGCTTTTTAATGGTCATATCGACGGATGAAAGCCTAATTGACCTAAGCGACATTAAAAATAAAAAATTGAAACCTGACTCAAACAACGGAGAAAAAGTTGCTGATTCCGAATATGTATATAACTCAATATTGGAAAAAATCTTGTTTAGATCAATTAGCCTTTAATGATAAAAACACTTAACTAATTATGACTATATATACACTAAAGGCAAAAACTACTAGCTAAAATGTTTTATCATTAAATACCTACATTAGTCGTTAAAAAAAAAATTAACTATTAGCCTTTCAACCGTCGATATATTATCAATTTAATCCAGAACAAACTGTCTTAAGCTGTTGATCCCCGCATTAACGCCGGCGTTCACGCGCCATTGTCTTTCTATTGTGTCTCTAATTACGCACTCAAAAGGTTAACTATAGTTTTAAATATCTTTTCTCATTTTAAGTTGAGGGTCAAATTAGAGGCTTCCAGACTAATGACAGGTTGATAAAGGAGTAAGTATGTGGGAACAAAATAGGCTGTGGTTACTCCAAGTAACTTGGGACGAGGTTAGGAAAATGATGATTACAATAATAATTGTCATTTATTCTCTCTTCACAAAGCTTGCTTAAAGTTTATGTTTACAAGAAAATGTCTCAACATTTTTCTCACTTTAGTGCAAGACTGGTGCCTAGTAAAGGTTTTTGGAAAAAAACCTGTGGTACAGGTCACCAGGCCGCTTCCACAGCTAGAATTAGCTATTACAGAGTTACCCTGCAAGAGTCCAAACAACTAGGTAACAGTTAAAAAATAAATAAGCTTATCATAAATGATTTTTGATTGGGTAATCTGTTTATCAAGCTAAGGCTCTTGTTTAGCCCTGAAACCATGAGATTTCTCATGGTAGAAACCCTTGTGATATAATGGATGCTGCTTTATATTCAATCAAATATAAATGGTGTAACTAGTTTTGTCCAGTTTGTGAAGGAGATGGCACAAACGCTTAAGTCATCAATTGGAATAAATGGCTATCCTATTTTTCATTACATCTGCCTATTGCTATTAATAACAGGAAGTATGGATAGGATTTTTGAATGATGTAATAGCTGTAGATGATCAAGCAAATTAAACAAACTTGTAAGCTGAAGTAGGCTTGTATGACAGTGATTGCATAAGTAACACAGTAAGACAGATGCGGAGAACATCTTTGTATTATACTTTGTAGAGATTTAGGATTAGGGAACAGAATGGTAATATAACATCAGAAATAGTGGAAACTATTGTTTTGGAAGTTGTTTACAATGTAAACAAGTTTCATGCCATCAATAGTACATACTGTGTCATATTATCATTTGGATAGTCTGAAATGGTACTATACCATGTTCATGGGACTGCAATGACACTAAATACTGAGGACGATTGTGTGCTGTGGGCAGCACCCAATGTGATACACTGCGCAGGAGACACGGCCCACTAATGCGATTAGGTAATACATGGATTCACTCGTACCTTCAAGGCAGACGACCTGCACGCCATCTTGCTTTAGCCTCCGCAGCAGGATCCCGTGAACAGAGTCCGGGTCCCGTGGAACTCCGTCCCCGTACAACACGAATATGCCCCGTGTACGGCAATGCGAGATCCTCGCCTTCAACTCTTTACACTGCACTGTCGATACGAGCTCGATCTTGCCCGCTGCCAGCCGCCGCAGCATTATACTCGGAATAGAAAAGTTTACTGCGGAACGGATGTGAGCTATCGAGTACTCGTTGGAACCGCGACAGTCTATTAACACAGTATCCCTCTCGTCGGAGCGCAACTTCGCCAACAACCACTCCTTCGACACCAGGTCGCACTCGCATTCAGAATCCGTAGGCATGTTGTAATTACAACGTTCTCTTATGTTTACACGAGCCCTT
The DNA here is from genome assembly GCA_905147345.3 of Mythimna impura. Taxonomy (NCBI): domain Eukaryota; kingdom Metazoa; phylum Arthropoda; class Insecta; order Lepidoptera; family Noctuidae; genus Mythimna; species Mythimna impura. The sequence goes on along the minus strand of LR990343.1, from coordinate 10,683,228 downwards.
TGCGACTTACAATCGCCTGTTGCACTAATACATGAAAATATTATAAAATGAGTTCATAAACACCGACATTCTCATTAACACTAGCTATTAACGAATCCGAACTAATAAAATCTAATAAAAACTGAAGAAAGCCATTTAGAATAAACACAACAGTAATGTAACGTTCACCGCGAGCGAACCAGGCGCTAGACGGCCACAGAGTACTTTGGTAATATACAGTAGACGGCGGAGCAAAACGCAACAACGACCGAACGAACGATTTCATCCGACATGGGCCGCGGGAGGGTGAGAAGGGTTAAGGGGGCAAGGTGGGTCTCATTGGGCGACAAAACGGTCGGGCGTCGCGTCGGCGCCAATCGGTAACCACAGATAATCGACAACGGTCGGAAACTTAAACACAACAAAGACTTTAGTCGACTTTTTCATATTTAGTCGACTTAGATGAATAAAAAAGAACAAAAATAAATTATTCGACAAACGTTTATAAAAATGTTGATTCAATCAACCATCAATTACAAATTAAACTTAGATAGCATTTATTTGATGCAACACAGACAATATACATAAGCACAATAAAATAACAAAACTAAGCTCATACAAAATTAAAAGAATCACATACATACATCAATGAGTGTATTAGAGGAAGTTTGAAAGTGGCGCCAGTGACTGAAAAGTTGAAAGGGAATCGTTTGTCCTGGTATGGTCATGTAAAGAGGAGAGATGAAACGCATGTTACTAAAAGAGTTATGAGTATACATGTGGATGGGTGGAGAGGGAGAGGGAGGCCAAAGAAAAGATGGATGGATTGTGTGAACAGTGATATGAAAGAAAAGGAAGTTAGTGATAGCATGACCGTTGACAGGATAGAATGGAAGAAAAAAACATGTTGTGCCGACCCCAAATAAGATGGGACAAGGGCAGGAAGATGATGATGACATATAAGTAAGTAAGCTGTTTATGCGTTGGGAGAATAGTTCCATAGTCAGAATATTTTATAACTAGATAAAAAAATATTAATTCTGCCCGCAACTTAGTCAGCGTAGACTTTAGGATTGGGTCTACAGAGAAATAAAATGGAAATTTTATCGTTTTGACTACTTCAGCGAAAGCCAAGAAAGCTGACTCGACTCGATACATTTGCTGGCAAATTAAATACTTAAATACTACGAAAACTAGAATGCGCATTTAAGACTATGTAATATGGGTAAAAGACTAAAGCCTACTCGTACGTATTGGTAAATAGTAGGTAATAAAAAAATGGAACTGTCAATGTCAAATATGTCAAATACGAGCAAGTTTCAGTTTGACAGTTTCATAATTTCAATTTCGTTGATTGTGAGTGAAAATGTAGGTGCATTTTAACGAGTTCTCTTTGTTTTATAATTTTACCAGCTGATCTTTAATTAAACTGAACTGCTGAAAAACGATATACATACCCTTATCATTTTTACGATGGAGGACTTATACGACGACTTAGATAACTACGAAGATGTGCATGCTCTTGAAGAGGTAGGTGTTGTGGTTTAGCGCCAAAACGGCCTGTCATATATTTTGTCTCGAAAATACTCGAAAACATAATTTTTTTGCCAGCGGCTTCTTCCGCGTGAAATTTGAGTATATGTTGCCTATGTCATTCAGAGCTAAAGAATTTTTTAAATTGGGCTCGAAGTTTTTCAGTTTATTCTTTAAAAGCAAAAATACAAACCTTTCTTAATAATAGATTTTAGACAAAAAATCCTCAACCAAAGTCTGATTGTAAACATAGTTTCTCATTATATGATCACATGCTTTGTCATTTTGTTATAGCTACGTGCTGAAAACAAAGAACTGAAACTGAAGCTTGAAAATCGTTCAGCTGCTATAGAAAAGCTTCAAAAAGTAAGTGTCTAATTTATAGCAATTTTAAACATTTGAATGCCTAAAACTTGATGATTGGTCCATCTAAAAAGGGCATACAAGCATTAACATCTAACCTCCTCCTTTTTTATTAGTTACAAAAATCAGCTTTTCTGCATCAATGGTATCTTTTGGCACACTACACTATTTTTAAACCAGCACAACCTTTTCTTGTCCAGTTTGATGTCTATAAGCTGCAATCATTCTTTTCAAATCACACTTGCAAACCTCTAAAAATCTAAAATCATAAACAAAACCCACTAACTCAAAAAGAAGACAATGAACTTATGGTGGCATATTACATAGTGTAATGTACAATATATTATGAGCCTCTAAAAATCTATTGAGATTTTTAAATCAAATCATAGTAACTTATCATGAATTACATTCCATACTAGGTGTCATATGACACATGTTAATTGACACCTGGTACCACTGTACAAGGTGGTATATAACATAGTGTGATGCATAATATCTTAACCTATGAATTTTGCTAACTAAAGAAGATGGTACACTAACGGATAACACATTGATATTGTAGGAAATATTGCAGGATTATGACAATCTTGAAATGGCATTCAAGCAACTAGAAAATAACTACTCTTCTCTGCTGATGACAGCTCGTTCGGAAATTCAGAGGAAGACTGAGAGGATCACTCAACTTAATACAGAGTTAGTATACTATCCATATTTTTTCACTTCTTATTTACATGACTAAGTCCATATTGACGCTAGCTGGATGAAAGTTATTAGGTATCTTTTATTAAATTAGTAATATTTTGTTTTAGAAAAGATATGATGGTATTGGATGCTTTAAAGAGTGGGAAGCGCATAAGAAGGAACATTAACATAGGTGTAAAGCAAGGTAGGGAGAACCAGGTTAAACCGTTAAAAGAAAACCACAAAAACAAGGAAGTTAATGTTAAACGGAAGAATGTTGATATTAAGCAAGAAAGGTAAGAAACATATCTATACATTTATTTTGTCTCTATCTACTTATACTATGCTTTTGGCACAGCCACTGTTTTAACTATTTGCACCTTTGGTAGAACATGAGTAAAAAATTACAAGAATGACTTATGGATGCCATAATACTTAAAAACTTTTTTCTTGTCAACTTAAAAAGTTTTAAACTGGCGACAACATGGCATACAACAACTATCATGGATATTTCATAGAAAGAAGAATAAATAAAAAAAGCAATTAATCCAGAACAAGACCATTCTGAATGTAAAAAATGAAATGGCTCTATACAATTGCAAGAATTGCAATTGTGCCCTCGTTTTACTGAAGGTGTATATTGTATTTCAGTCACTAAAAAGGTGACAGAACAAAAAAAACCTTTTGGAAATAAAGAAACACACATACTTTATGTGTGTTTCTTTATTTCTATACTATATTATTTCATTAAATAGTTCCAAAATAAGTACATGTTTGAAGAGGTTTTCAAGTCCTGTGCATGTACACCTAATAATGAATGTTTGCATCAGGTTATTTTAAGGTTATATGTAGTAGTGTCTTGTGTATAGTCTTGTTCTTGTTACTTGATATGACTTATGATGAAGCCATATTGAAGCAAGCTAATGAATAATAATAATGAGATTGTTTTCCTGCATATTATGTTGCTCGTTGCATCTTGTAATCGTCTTGTAATGCAGTAGTTACCAATGAGAACATTAGTTTAAAATTACTGTCATTTTTGCATTGCTGAAGATGTTGTAATGTACTCTGACTTGTAACTTGAGCTGTTCGTCAATTGCATTAGTCACCATGTTATTTCAATTCAAATTAATTCATAATTTGTAGGTCACAAATTTGATTAATACTTATTAAGCAAGTTTTCTTTAAACATTGTATTCCAGTTGAATAGTGGGCACTCTTCTCTTTTACATTACTTAGTAAGCAAGTTTTCTGTAGAACATTGTATTCCTGTTGGATAGTGAGCACTGTTATTCATTGACTAGATATGTTTGTTTGTTGGGTTGGTGTCCACAAGCCCACTTCCAAAGCACAATAAATGTGCTTTGGATGATAACTACTTTACTAGATAACTTTACTATGCTATACTTAACTTACTTTACTTTGCACCCTGGTGCAAAGTAAAGTAAATTATCTGCTTTTCTAATAATTGCAGTAACTTGCTCAAAATTCACATTCTAAGACATGTCAAATCTTCTTTCAAGTGTCAAAAATTAAAAAATAATACTATTTTTCCAATAATATTTTTGAAAAAAAAAATTAATACTTAACTGCTTACTTATTACTACTATTTTTTTTATCCTTGAACCTGTTGGTTATAGTTGCTTTGCATTTTCTTACTTCTATAGTGCTATGTAACTTGTCTCCATAATTTAGCTTCAAGCTTTGCCATAAAAAACGTAATCTCTCTCTACATATTCAACTTATTTTTAGGGTAGTGACCCTCCTAGCTTCGTACGGGTGTTACCATCGATATATATGTACTACGCACTAGATTATAATACGGCCGTTGTAACTTGGCGACCGTGAACATAGGCTCTGCGAACTTTAGCGCATGTACAATCGTAAAAAAAACTGTTATTGTCATTAATTTTTTTAAACCAAATTACGAATAAAAATTTAATAATGCAGGGAGCAAGTACAAATTTTAATAAAATAAATATTAAAACACTTTGAGACAGAAAGCTACAAAAATAACTTATGAATTAAAGAAACAAACCTAGCACTACACAAAAATCTTAACAATATAATAATAACAACCAACGAAGACTTTTGTCACCGCCTGTGCTTAAGACAGAGACAGCGACACGAAAATAACACCAATGCTAACGTGTGAGTGAGACATATTACTGCGTACCGAACATTGCCGAAAAAGTACGAAGCTTTACGAAGTTACCGAAGAGAGATGTCCAATACGCGTGTCTGATGGTGTTGTTTAATCATACTGTAATAACTCAGCAAGAAATGTCAGCATTTCATTGGGTATCAGCTTTTAACCGACTTCAAAAAGGAGGAGGTTATATGTTCGGTTGAATGTGTTTTTTTTTTTTGTGTATGTTCACCGATTTCTCGGTCAATTGTGGACTGATTTTGAAAATTTTTTTTTTGATTGAATGGTTATGCTTCCGAGTTGGTCCCATAGAAATATTGTTATGATCTGATCATGAACTTCGAAGATATGGAACAGAACTCCTCATAGTATCACAGCAGAACCGTCGTAACAAGTAAAATTGCTTTGTTTATACGTGTAGTCGATGACTGACTGAAAGTAGAGGGGGAATATATCGAACTGATCTGATGATGAAGCCTGAAGTTAGGCACCGGAAGTCTGTTTAAATTAATGTAATCTAACCGTGTTTGGGATTATTAGAATTGTCATGAGATGCACTCTGGCTATAAGGTATTTAAGTTTGGCTGATGGGTACTTTTTAGTGATGGTACCATAACTAAAAAGTATAAAATAAAAAACTTTTTACAAAAAAAATACAACCGACTTCAAAGTAAAAAAAACACTGAAAAGTGTAAAATAACTTTAATTTCGGAAGTCGGTGTTAAATAAAGAAGAGACAAAACTATTATAGAAACACCGACTTCCGAAATTAAAGTTATTTTACACTTTTCAGTGTTTTTTTTTACTTTGAAGTCGGTTGTATTTTTTTTGTAAAAAGTTTTTTTCATCGGTAAATTTTGTCTTTAGGTAAGCATTCTGTCATTCATTAGCACTTAGGTATTACGTACCTACCTAGACGATATTACGGGCAGATTAGTATTTAAATATACATTAGGTTCAGTTGAATTTGTAGTCTTACGTGTGATATTGAATTACTGATATTGAGATTTCGTCCTTCATACTCTATAATTATATTCTAGATTTGTTCACTCTGGTCAGCCGAAAAGTGAAGAATGGATAAAAATTCTTTAAGAGGATAGAAGTGAAAACACGTGGCTTCCTACAAAATATTCGCTTATCTGCTCTGCACACTTTCAAGCTGATGATATTTAAGTTGAAAAAAGATAAAAAAAAAGTTTTAACTGCAAAAAAAGTTATAAAATTACAACGGGAAAATAAATAGGTATCTCCGAAAAAAAAAGCGGAATCTTTAACTGGATAAATTTACCGTTGTTGTTGTTTTGTTACTAGATATTAGCGGCGCAGTCTTGATCTTCATTCACTCAGGATAGCTGTTCTCCAGCAATATTTTACGCGATTTTGAATTCACTTATTTATGAAAGTAGTAGAACGTGGTTTTTGAATTTACACTAACGAGGACTATTGTTAAATTTTGAAATAGAGTGTTATTGTAATGAATTGTAGGCAAAAAGCTGTGTCACTTCTGCGGTATAAAAATCTATATAGATAACATGTCATTACACTATGTTGAACGAAACGCGGAAGTGCCACGAAATTCATGGCGCTTAAGACATTTTGGTCGTGAAAAAAGTATCTCTAAAAGCTATCTAGGCGCTGTGTTTTGATAGTTTTGTTAGACGACATAATGCCAATCTAGCGCTGCAGCGAACTTTTGTTTTAGCTTTTCAGTATTTTGACAAATAGTTTCCATGAACGTGCTTGTCTATCGCTAGAATATAAGTCGATGGGTGTTACAAATCTTTAAAATTCTCGGCTTTTCTCTACTGTTCATACTTTACTAATATAAACGTGAAAGTAGCTCTGTCTGTCTGTTACGCTTTCACGTTTAGCTACTAAACCAATTTTGATGAAATTTGGTACGGAGCAAGCATGAACCCCAAAAAAGGACATAGGCTAATTTTTACCTGGCTTCGACTTCGCCTTCGCGTCCGCAATAAACGACGTACATACGGACGAAGTCGCGGGCAAAAACTAGTTATAATATGTATATGCATGTATTAAACAACACTAGTTTTAGTATATGCGAAACCTGAAATATCTGTCTAGTATTTTTATATAAAGAATCTATGTACAATATTTTAAAACCGTATTATGAAAAATCACAAAGTTATAAGCTTGATATGTTACCGGACTGTCCGTAGAAATACATGGTCACAACGAGGCGCGCACGCGCCTTCTAGCGCTCATTGATAATAATTTTTCAGTTTGTATTGTAATTAACTGGTGATAATATTATCCATCACACTTGCAGGCTTTGCTCACACTACATTTTATCACTTACGTGGCTTTACAAATAAAGTACGTAATAATATTTACCTAAACTTGACCATCTTGAAGTATTTAAAAATGTTAATCATCTGTATTTACAATAACTAACTTAATCACTACTTACAATGTCTTACTAATCGCTCCCTACTCAATTACACGATAGTTTTACTTACGATAGATAATAGGTAATACCTACAAGATCAACCAACAAAAGTCAAAACACTTGTGGCGCCACGGCGGCCAGGCGCTCGCGTAATTCAACCGGGACGAGAGTGCGACGCATGCGCTTCGTCCTGTGGCGTTTTGGCGACAGAGGGGAAGGGAAGGGAAGCCCGCTGTACGCTCGCGCCGCTATGACCTCCCGTGGCCTGTGTTGCACAAATGATTTTCTGATAGGTACTTAATGTCGCGCGGTGTCCAGCTATTTTTAAATATTTTAACTTTTGGAAAAAATATAACATGGTGTAAAAATTATTGGAATCGATTCAGTTACTGATTCTGAACAAACTATATTCAGGTTTCGCATATACTAAAGATAAGGTTGTATACCTTCCTCATGAATCACTATCGATTGGTGAAAACCTAATTAAAAACCGTTCGGTAGTTTGTGAGTTTATCACGAACAGACGCCGTTGCGGACTTTGTTTTATAATATGTACCTAAGGATTGCATAGAAATCTTGACTGTTTCTAATAGAATTTCTTTTTGCAATTTCAGCCGCGAACCGCCTGTCTTGCCGATACGAGACGCGGGTTCTGATTCTAGTACTTACAATACCAATAAGTCAAGCAAAGCTGCTGGTGTGAAGTTAGAATTATCTGATAACAGGAAGAGCAATGTTAATGACAATATTGCACAACATAAGACTGAAATTAATGAGTCTCCCAAGACCTCTGCCAGTAGCATAAAGGATAGAAGAAAATCAATGTTGGTTGCGAGGTAATGCTTCAACTTTCATGTATAAACATACCATTTTTTTTAAATATCTGTAAGCCAGTAACATGAAGTATTATCATTTCAGCATGCCCATTGACACATTTAGTTCCGGCGACGAACTAGAAAGAAACTGTCCAACCAAAGAAACAGGAACTGATAATGAAAGCAGAAACATAAACAAAATGCCAATTGATAGACCTAGTAATAAAACTTGTGAAACATCCAGTGTGGATGACAGAGTTCACAAGCAACATGAATCTTCTTCAAGAGACAACTACAAAAGTCGAACGAGCAGAAACCAAGACAGTAGCTCATACAGAGGCCGGGATAAGTACGAAGTTTCATTGAAATACAGGAAGCAGCACAGTCCAGAGAGAGGGCAGAAGAGGTCACATAGGGAACATCAAGATGAATATCTCAAACAACACAGGGAACTTCAGGTTGACTATCCCAGAAAATCCAGGGAACTTCAAGACGACTATTCCAGAAAATCCAGGGAACAACAGGATGACTACTCTAGACAACCCAGGGAACATAGAGAATATCAAGATGACTATGCCAGAAAGCCCAGGGAACAAGCAGATGACTATACCAGAAAACCCAGGGAACATCCAGATGACTATACCAGAAAACCCAGGGAACATCTGGATGACTATACCAGAAGACCCAGGGAACATCTAGATGACTATCCCAGACAACCCAGGGAAAATCCAGCTGACTATCCCAGACATGAACGTGGAAGATATCCAGGAAGATCCCTAGAGAGTCCCCCACCTGAATCTTACAACCGTCGTCAGCGCACGAAATCGGCCCACCGATCCGATTATGATAAATATCCTCATGACCAAGAAAAAAATAGACATTACAATGATGATAAATACTCGGCCAAATATAAATCAAAAGATTATGAAGAACCTGTTAGTAAAAGACAGAGGACAGAATCATATGGCAACCCCAACTCTCATTCTATGGACGACAAGAGGCATTACCGTGAGAGGGAGTCTGTGGATACACAGCCCATCCCAGACTTCTCTCCACATGAGTATGATATGCTTCGCTTTTCCTGCCAGTCTCCTGACTCTGTTCACACTGATGCTGCTATTGCTAATCCCATTAAAGGTAATAGATCATGTGATAACTTATACTATGAATAGATTAATATTTGGACACAATTTATTTATGATAATCGGATTTTAGACCCGTAACAATCGGAATGTAATATTAAATTTTAAGCTTTTTGTTAGAATGCATGGAGAGTAGTACAGCAAAAAAATAAATAAAGAGTTATTAAAATCCTACAATACTTGAAATTTTGCAGAAATTATGGCTACAGCTGCTACACCCTTAGATGATCCACGATTAACAAGTAAAAGATACTGTATTCGGAAAGAAAATGGCAAAGAGATATTATCTACAGTGGTAGGCAGGAATATTGATATAAGACTAGTTGACAAAGCTGTGTGGAATATTCAACCTGTGGACATCCCTGTTGCTCTTGTGCGTCTACCATCACAATGCAGTGATCAACTTGTGAAAGACATTTATATGGACATTGATAACCCAGTGACTAATCTAGATGTATCAATGGAATCTTTTGAGGTTCGTGGGACTGATGATAAAAGTCATGAAATTCGTAGCAAACTAAAAGAAATTCAACATAATACTCAAGATCTTAAAATAAGTAAACAAGCACCAGAAGATATTTCAAAGCAACCAGTTAACGATGAAACAGTTTCGAAACCAAATATCGCCAAGTATCGAATTCCGAAAATCGGGCAAGTTAATAAAAATGCTCAAAACAAGATGGATGTTCCTATCATTGATCTGGCTGAGAATGTACCACACCATAAAAAAGTTGCAACAGAAGAAATTGCTCAAAAAGAATTACTAACTCATAAACAGCAAAATAATAAGCGCGAAGATTTGTTTCCTAATAATAAAACTAATAGTAAAGTAGAAGGTATTAAAAAATCAAAATCACGAGACAGAAACGAGAATCAAAATCATAGCACACTGACCAAGATGGCTATTGTGGCTGATGATTTAGAATTAAGTGACGACAATAGTGATCATATGGATACTGACAAAAGAGTAATTCCAGAAAAAGTCAAAATAATTTGTGAAATACCTTTAAACATGAATGAAGGTAAAAGTAATGATTCTGTTAATAATGTACAAGATGACACGGTTGTTAGTGCTCATAACACAGAAATCAAAAGTACTGTCGACACTGCTGGGATAAAAGATGTAGCAGAAGAGGAAAAAACTAAACAATCAGACAGTACAAAGAAACAAAAAACCAAAAAGAAAAAATCTAAATCAAAGGAGGTAGCAAAAAATTCAGTGGAGACTACAGCTGATCCTATACATGTTCATGAAAAGAAGCCAAAATCCAAAAAAGAGAAGGAAAGTACACCTAAAGAAACAAAAGAAAAGTTTTGTGATCTCTTTGGCGATAGTAGTAGTTTAATGACTCCAGAGGATTTAGGAATACCTTCATATTTACCGATTTCTGAAGATGCGCAAGATGCCGTTGATATGAAAATCAACGAAATTATTGATGCTGCCCCAATAGCTGATAAAGATAAAATTACTGGCGACGTAATGTCGCAAAACGGAATTGAAGTTACAATACAAGAAACAACAGTGCATGACGACAACCCTAAAAATGATTTACAAAAACCGAATACAGATGTAGATGATAAAGATATTAAGACGAAGGCATCATCCAAAAGAAATGAAGAAATTATAGATACTAACCAACTTCCATCTCCAATCATTTATGAAAATTTAAACCCTGGAACAGACTTAAATGATCCTAATGTTGTCAAAACAGTAATAATTTCAACAGGCATACAGCCTGATATTGCGTACGAAAACAAAATAGAAGAAACAAAACCTGCTACAGTTGTCGAAGTTAATATAGTAGAGAACACTGAAGATACTCACCACTTTGCTGCAAAGAGAGATATTAAAAAGGATGTCTTGAAAGCATTAGCTACTTCTACACCGCATAAAGATTATTTTGCCGAGAATCAAGAAAAAATCGATGCCGCAAAAACTGATGTTATTTGTGATCCATCTGTAAGCAAAGCGGTTGCAACGATCACGAATTTAGAACCAGTAGACAATTCAACTGAGAATAATACTTTAGAATCTAATGATGCACCTGATGTTAGAATATTTGTCAAAAGGCGCAGAAAAGTCGTAAAACGACCACCGATGACTTAGATAATAGAAACTAGGTTAAAGAATGAAGTCTGATATGTTGAGTTGATATATCATAGTATTGCAATGCAATCTCGTTATAACGAGTTTGGGAATTACAGTGAAGTATACAGTTACCACAGTACCTACTTGAGATAGGTGCAATTGTTAAGTGTTCACGTATTAATGAATCAATACAAAATAATGTATTCATCAGTGTATATAGGTAATGAAAGGAGCAAGCGCGCGCCCGCGAAAGTTAGAAAGAGTGGCGGGAGGTCTGTGCCCAGGAGTGGGACAGAAATAATAATGTGCAATTCTACAATTTTACTCATAAGAATGCGGCGACGGATGAAGATAATTCATCCGTCGCCGCGTACAAATGTAATACCAAAAGTTAGAGCATATTTCCACCGGATTTAGACAATATTTACCTAAGTTCCTACGTCTTTTAAAAAAAACTTAAAACGAAATTTAAGCGAATTGCATTTCGCACGTTTTTACAGCGCAAATGGCATGTTTCCATTTTGTTTTTTCTGTATTATTACCAAAAATATTTCTAATATCTTTCCGTAGGAACATAGCTAATATTATCAAGTTACAAATTATAGAATAAAAATTGGGAAAACGTTAAGTTTTCATTCATAATTTTTGGTATTACGAAACACAACCAAATTTATCCCAAAGGGGAATTAAACTTTTCCCATACATTGTTGGCATGTATTTTTTTTCTTTTCGCCAAAATTGAAATCTAGCCATATCTTAAAGGACTGTATGATAAAGCAATAGCAAAAAGAATTATGTCTACCAGCCGTAACCAAACGGAAGTTAGAGACTATTTAGTATATTGCTATAGTTTGTTATCAGACGTTATTTTTCTTAAATAAAAATACTGTACGTCTGATATTTTAAGTTTACCATTGTTAAATATAGTTTTAGTTTGGGTTTTTAAGGTAAGTACGCATTAAATAGTGTCAATCACTATCACAACACTAACGCGTATCTTTTCGATTCGTTTATCACTTTTTTAAAAAATTAGTTTTAGTGATGAAAAACCGCGAGTGTGGAAAAAATATTACAGTAATAACCAATTTAATCTATTTTATCAATGGAAACCTCAAAATATTACGTATTATATTTCCATTTCATTATAATGTAAAGAAAATAGGTAACGCCTGACAAAAATATACTAGAAATGCTTCTATATTATCTTCGTTCGGTTACGGTTTAAATACCTGGTTCCTTTTGTTATTGATTCCTCGTATTGACTTCTAACATATAACCTAAGTTTCATTTCTGACGAAAAGAAAAATGTAAAAAATAATAATGCCAATGCATTGGCCTTTCCAAGAGTTAGTGCTATCGCGGCAAGCGAGATGTCAGTGTGTGTGTGCGTCATGTCATTAGTACAGTTGCGTTTTAAATTGTATATTTCTAACACTATTGACTTTCTGAATTTCTTTTATTAAACTTCAAATGCAGGCTCTTACAATTATTTTTTTTTGGGTGTTTAATCATCCAATGATTTTTGCCGCTCTTGGGCGGACGGGAGGGCGTGTCAGACTTTACCTGACTAAAACCCACTCCTATGTTCCTTCTTTGCAGGGCCACAGGTTTTCCTTTCAGTAGTGAACCCATGGCCCAAGTAGGATTCGACTCAGCTGGGTTTTGCTGACATCTTGAGGCGCGCATGGAACACTACGCGCCGTCGACGACTCGGGCTCGGTCCGGAAGGTTACCGGACTGCCGGATGGCGAGCTTACCATTGCTCGCCATTCGCAAGCCCAAGCCCACGGTGGCTGGAAATCGGGGTCGTGATACCGGCGGCTGGGGCGTGAGGGCATTCCCTCGTGCGTGCGGCGCCTCCTTCGCTAGCATTTTTGTTTCGCAGAAGGAGGCGATCGCCTGCCATTCCTCCTCGCCTGTACCAGGGCTCGGCGCGAGTGGTCGTTGCCGCCGATGGCCCCCACAAGGACACGGCGGTGCTCCGCCCAAGCGAGGCACACCTCTGTCATGCTCCACCGTGTCCTCCTGGTAGTCCACCCAATGGTGACACCCAGGCGTTTCTTCCGCCTGAATCCGCGGAATTTCGCCCCGGCGTTGCATTTCCACTCGTAAATCGTGCAAGGACTGTTTTCTCCAGATCCCATGGTGGCAGGCCAGCAAGAAACCGTGCGGGGATACCATGGGAAACCGTGCGTTAGACAGATTTTTTACGGACTAGAAAACCCACTCCTTTTTTTTGCCTTCGTTCCGAGGCCTTGGGGTTCTCTTTCGCACAACTCATGGCCCCAATAGGCTTCGACCCTGCTAGGCCCCTATGGTTTGCTGACATGTCCTCGAGGCGCGCGTGGCACACTACGCGACGTCGACGACTCGAGCTTGGTACGAACGGTTAGCGGACGGCCGGACGGAGAGCTACCCATTGCTCGCCGTCCTCAACCTCAGGCCTACGGTGACTGGAAATAGGGGGCTGGGGCGTGAGTAAGGCCGTTCGGATCCTGGGGCGGAATTTTTGGCGTTCCGAAGGGGGCCAGCAGGGTCGAGCCTACTGGGGCCATGGGTTGTGCGAAAGAGGACCCCGGGGCTTTAGAACGAAGGCAAAAAAGAATAGGACTGGGTTTTCTAGTCCGTAAAAGTCTGACACGTCCTCCCGCTACGTCCAAGAGCGGCAGAAGTCATTGAATGATTTCCCACCTATGAAAAAAAGCACTGCTTTAAAACATTTTCCAGTTTGTTTCCAAGACCACCTTTGTATGACGTTGATAGTTATCATATGTTGAGATATCGGCACGGTAATGAAATTTCCAAAAAACGCATTACTAGTCCGTACATTCACTAACGGTTCCCCAAAGTATTAATATTATAGGCAAAAATAAAGCAAATAATGACCTAATTTTACTAATAATAAATTGTAATACGCTCACATACACACACACAGCTGCGTCAATCCCTCACTTGTTTTTATCAAACAGAGATAGTAATATTCCGCGAACGAATTTTGAGTACTCGTCAACTTGTAGTTGCGAGTATCATACGCCGCCGGGCTCTACGTTCTCAATGCGAGCGTCATCTCAAGTCATATGAAGCGAGAATGTAAATGTGATTCATTCGGATTTGGTGCCTGATGTCCTTAATTTTTAAGTAAATAAAAATACTAGGTATATTCCCATAACAGTCTTTATTTTCCTTATAAATTACTGTAAATTATATTTACATTGTCAATAGTGTCTATATGATACATTGGAAAGAATAATTAACACCTAAGCTTACAGGAATTTGTACATAATTACTAACTAATTTAATTAAAGATACAATTAATTTCCATATCAACTTAAAATTATTTACATAAACCAGGAAGTCTTTCAAACAATATTGCTTGTATTAATTTACTGCTTTAAAACAACTTTGTTGTGACGTCATAAAAGAATCCTCAACGAAGTCATTTAAAAAAAATTCTGACCAATGTAATTATTGCTCTCCAAGATACTATTGGAAGATAATTTTCCTTAGTATTATTTACAAACTCGCAAATAACATTTCCCATATTTGGATTTCTTATCTGATTACTCCGAACTCTTAATCATTTGACGATATCTAATCGATTATAAAAGATGAGTTGACAGTTTACCAATCGACCGTGACTTTGTGACGCACATTATTTTGTTATCTGCCGGTGTAAACAATATTCTTCGATAATAGCGCGTTGAACTTGTTTTATAAAATCATTTATTATAAAATCATCAGGATCTGTGTTATAAATTAAGCTTCCATTCTCATTCCGCGCTTTGTATTAAGAAATTGAAACCGGTCGTCATTGAGATTGCGTCGCTTGCTAGCTAAAATAGACGCGCGAACGATTCGCGGGCAAATAATCACCGTTGTCGATGACTGGTGGTGTTCACTACATGTAGTCGCTTGGTGTTCTGGGATTGGATAGCGTTCCTATGATGTTGTTGGCAGTAGGTATGTCATCGTTTCTGGAGATGGCGGATCCCGACGAGGTGCCGGAGACTGACGAGCCAGGTGCAGATGGTCGTTTTCCTAGTTTCTTAATGATGGTGGGTATTTGTTCTTGGACGTCGGAGTGCGGTGTGACGTGTTGGTAGCACACGGCCGAGGCGTGTCCCGAGCGCACAGACGTCAGCGCCGTGCCGCTGCTCCACGTGTTGCTGGCAGGATCGTACACCTCCACTATATCCAGGAATGACGTGCCGTCGTAGCCACCTGCAACAGAACAGTTGTGTTATGAATGCCGTTGTATAACTGAAACTTTGGTGGGGCGAGTTTTCTAAAAGATGTTGCGAATTTAAATTGACTGTTTCGGGAAGTACTGAAGCCTGTTTTAAAGAATATCTTCTCAATTGGATTGGGTTTTTAAAAATAAAATTAAAGTAACTTCTATTTACTGAAGTTCCTACTAAACTTAATTTGAATAGAAAGAAGCGTAAGCCACATAAGTAAGAGACACTAACCGAGCGCGTACAGTTTGTTGTCGAGCACAGTGAGCGAGAGCGCGGAGCGCGCGATGTGCACGGGCGCCACGAGCTCCCAGGCGTCGCGTTCCGTGTCGTATCGCTCCACCGACGCCAGCTGCTGCGAGCCGTCGTAGCCGCCCACCACGTAGATGTACTGGTTCATTGCTGCTACACCTGGAAATAAACAAATTGGTCATTCATGGAAATGGAATGATATTTAACGCTCATGAATCCCAATGTCAAAAATTCAAACTCAATGAAGCTCAATGTTTTGAAACTTACCAGCTCCACTCCTAGCTATATGCATAGGCGCGACTTCGTTCCAGATATTGTTCTCGGGATGGTAGCACTCTACCGACGCGATTCGTCGCGCGCCATCGAACCCTCCGACCGCGTACAACAATCGGTTGACGACGGCTACGCCAACTCCTAGGCGAGCGCAACCCATTGATGCTACTGATGTCCATGTGTCGCGTTCAGGATCGTAGCTGGGTAGACAGAAAGTTGAGTGTTATGAATGCTATAGACAATTGGATAGCTTAATAATTTTTTTTAATCAATAAGTAACTTTATCCAAAATAATAGAAGGATTTTTCTGAAAATCTGTTAAATATTAAGTAAGTTGGAAGGAGAAACTGTCAAGTAACAGAATAAGGATGCACATACTGAAACGTGACGTCAGCGTCATGAGGTTACGTGTGTACAAAGGAGATAGCGAGACATTCCCACCATGCAAATATTGTACAAAAATGAATACAGACATTGGGCGGGTTTCTGAACTGAGTTAAAAGACGGACTGACTGAGTGAGTTAAGAGTGTCTCAAAGATACTCTCTTAACACACTCAGTTTGAGACACTCTAAACTCTACTTAAGAGCCAAAATTTACAGGTTAAAGTAGAAAGTAGTTGCTTAAATCAGAAATCGGGGAAAAAACCCATTGCAAAATTAATTTTAAAATGTAGATAGAATATTCCTTATCACTACGATATTTTCAAGGAGTATATGGATAACTACAGATAGTAGGTAACTACAGATAGCTGGATCAATTGGGTACCCCTTCTACATTAAAATAACTTAGCAAAGGTGGCAACCAGTTGACGCTGTCCTTGCGAAAGGACGTCTACTCATGATAGCTTACAATGACATCTTTGGTAGTTTAAAGTTTTCAACACAGTTGTGAATCAAGCCCTTCGGTACTTTATTATTGAGCAGTGGTGGCCCAGTGATGGTAACAGCCTAGACTTGCTAGTTGTACGTCGGCTAGAGTTCCAACCCAGGCAGACTCTACTTTGTGTAATTTATTTCATCACTCTCAAAACAGTGAGGAAACCGGCATATCCTAGGACCAAAAATTCAAAGATACCTATGTAGGTACATCAATATGAATTGGGCCCGGGTGGTAGATTATAATAATGACAATTTATTTATTTCACAGGCAACAAATTATCCATAATGTTAGTAAACAATTACCTTAAACCTAGTTACGTCTTATATTATAATTATCTACTTATACTATTTTAAGCATTCAGCACAGAAGATGACTCCAGTTTCATCTCCTCCACAAAATGCCCAAAAAAGGGAGAAAGCACACTCCGCGAAGATTGAAGTCCATGGTCTAGATAGGAGGCCTGAGTCCCAGCAGTGAGAATATTATAAGGCTAATCAGCCTTAGCGCAGCATAATCTGCTGCGCTATGCTAGTAATCGAAGAACGTGTACTACTAAAACTGATCTACGTGACTTATTCGATACCTTTTCTTTGTACAACAAAGCACATTTTATTTATCTATAAAGTTAAATTATAATAAGAACATTTTATATAATCGCAAGTAACGTACACTTGCAAAAAATTACCCATTGTTAGTGACTTGCCGCAGTCATCGAAATATTCGTATCATGCTTAGGTACCTACTATAGTTCTTTTATCTAAAATTCTTTTTTCGTATATTGTAGTTCTTTTTTTTTATCAGTGAGAAAACCCGAACAATATCTTTTTCTATTATTATTTGAATAGACGACTGTTTGGCTGACTTATTCCTTATCAGTTTCAAGTATACCTATTATATTATCTTAGAAGAAATAGTAATATCAATTTGAAGCTAAAATTGTATTGGATAATATCATAGATTGTTGACCAAGATCAGTTATATTTGTCATCACTTAATTGGAGGACTCTTTCGGTTTAAAAATATCTTTATTTCCATTAAGACACAATTATTGTCACTTACATGAGAACATTAAATTTAAAAAAAAAAGTAGTAATACTGTCTCAGTGTGGGTAAGTACCTACATGAAAAATACATTATTAGTTGTTGACAAGTTATAAGAAGCGAATTCACTCTACTGACATCATATTGATATTTTACATCTTTATCTATGTATATTAATCCTTACATATTATTAAACAAAGTCCCCTATCGCGTCTGTCTGTCTGTCTGTATGAACGTGATAAACTCAAAAACTATGGAATAGATTTTCATACGGTTTTCACCAATAGAAACGAGTGATTCTTGAGGACGGTTTAGGAGTATAAAAATCATGTTATAATAGAGAAAAGGCGAAAACTTAAAAGATTTGTAACGACCGTGCGATGCCGGCGGGTCACTAGTATATCATAAAGTTGAAGAGTTTAGCGAATTAAAAACTGCCCCCCTAGCCAAGTTACGATCGTTTCGTTTGCGTCGAACGCCTCGAGTAGGCCACGCCTCCGATTCCTTTGTCCTGACGTCATCTCAACGCTCTTTCACGTGGTCAGAACAAAGGAATAGGAGGCGTGGCCTACTCAAGCGTTCGACGCAAACAAAACGATCGTAACTTGGCTAGGGGGCTGTTGGCTTGGTTAGCGTATTTATCAAGGAAAGCTATAGGCTATATGTATAACATCACGCTATGCCCCATGGGAGCGGAGCAGTAACCAAGGACACTGAGGACATCTCAACATCATCATCATCATCCACCTCCTATCATATCCTAGAATAGCATATAACCCTATAATCCCGCGACTCATGTATCGAGAGACATCACGCGACATTGACTGACTGCACAAATCGCACATGACTTCGGACGTCATCAAGATGATGACAGACGTTGTGCGTGACTTCGTAATGCATGATAACGAGCGATGTCAAGTGATTTCGCATGACGTCTCTGAACACACAAGATGGTCGTCATCATTCAAAATACAGTTAGGTAAAATCATTGATTCTAATTGATGTTATTAACTTATTTCCATTTAAAGAATAATGTTGACTAAGTTGATTTCCGAATGACAAGTACTTTTTAAAAAAATCGTTAAATAATGTTGCAGCGTTAATTGAACTTTATGTGTGGGCAATAAAATTATTTTTCCAAAAAAACATTCACATACTTACATGGTTGGGTAGTAATTACTTTACTAACGCTAATAGATAGATGTTATGCTTACCATTCTACTGATTTGTGATATTCTGACCCCGCGGAACCGCCAACTGCATATAATAATCCGTCCATTACTGCTACTCCTACCTGTGGATAAACAAAATAAGTAATTAATTATAATTTGTACCTTTGCTTTCATATACGACAGTTTTCATATAGGTCGATAGTTTTAAATATTTTAATCTCTAGTCTCACTAATATTATGAAGGCTTACTTTATAATATTACTGAGACTTAGAGGTTACTTCTTCAAGCTCGAACGGCTGAAAGGAATGAGTGTGTTACATAATTCCGAAAAGTGTAATATCGAATAACACGTTCCCGTAAGTTTACTAATCCGAAACACTTAACAAAAAAACCTAACGCCACAATCATGGAATCTCGAATAACCAAATCTCTCAGCAGAAAAAAATTCATCCTGCATTAGTGAACCTCACCTCAGTTGACGTAGAGAGATCTTTTTGAATGAAAAATACTAATAAAAATTGTATGTTAATTATCTTTGTTTTATTTGTTTTATCTATCTCTGAGATTTTTATTATTATAATATTGTTGGCCACACGGGATTTTTCATAAGAAATCCCGGGAAGATCCATATTAATATCAACATTTCGATGCAAGTACATGAATAACTCTACCTAATTCCGATCCCAGGTCATGACATACGGCGCTCTCATGATTTACAACTACCATACATGTCATACAGTTGGCTACATACCCTGTGCCTCGGTGTTGACATGGGACTGCAAGGCCTCCAGTGTTCCGTGGCAGGGTTATACACGTCAACCCAGTCGCTGTCATACGATGAGCCAGGCGACGTGTTACGACCACCAACTGCGTAGAATAGACCCTGAAACAAGAGAAAAACAGATTAATTGATTAGTATGTGGGTTCGAAACCGGGAAAGCAAGTAAAGCCGATGGTCCCAGTTGTCATTCGTAGAGCACATTCATTGTGCGTATAGCTAAGGAGTGGAATTTCCTGCCGGCGTGTTTCCTGACAGCTACAACCTAGGGGTCTTTATGTCAAGAGTGAATAGGTTACTTCTAGGTAAGCGTGCTCCGTTGAGCGCATCATCGCTTACCATTAGGTGAAATAGCGGTCAAGCGCGAGCCTATCAGGGATAAAATGTAATTTTAGTAAATCTGCAATAATGTTCAACGCCTTATTTATAATATACAACCTTATTTTTAGTATATGCGAAACCTGAAACACCTGTCTAGTATTTTTATGTAAAGAATCTATGTAGGTACAATATTGCAAAACTGTATTATGAAAATTCACAAAGTTTAAGCCCGGGTACCTGGTTGGCGACATAAATACATGGTCACCGAGCCCGGGCGACTGAGGGGATGTTTTGCTCCCGCACCCGGCTGTGCGCTGGCATTTAATGCCCGCTATGATCTGCCGTCACCTGTTTTGTACTTAGTGTCGGTGGTGTCCAACTTGTGACCTTTTTTAAATATTTTTGGGAAAAAATATAACATGGTGTAAAAATGATTGGAATCGATTCAGTTACTGATTCTGAACAAACTATATTCAGGTGTCGCACCAAAAATAATGTTGTATAACTATCGCATTTTATAAAGAAAACGAAACACGCCGTGTGAGACTGATAAATGTCGACAATAAATATTGTTTAACGATGACGTTGAGAATGTTACATTTAGTCGCCGTCATCCTGACGCGCAACATTTAGGATTAAGTTTGAATTGCGCAGCGCACATACGATCGCCACGTATTCGTTGACTCTTATTGTTAAATATTATTTTAGACTTATGTTGAATATTATAAGTATGTAGGTAGGTATTCTAAGAACACGGACTTGAAACTACTTAGTCATTTCGTTGCCTAATTGTTTTGGTAGTTTTTTTTGTTACTTTTTTATTAGTTATTTCGGAGTCTGTATTGGAATTGCATAATTTAATTCCGCCAAGTCTGTTCCATCATCGGACCACAAGACGTACGGCGCTGCGCCACTGGTAAATGGTAGACATCCCACCCATACGTACAAAGCGTTTTGAGAACACATTCATGGTGCGTACAGCTAATGAGTGGAATTCCCTGCCGGAGTCTGTGTTTCCTGATAGCTACAACCTAAGGGTCTTTAAGTCAAGAGTGGATAGGTTACTTCTAGGCAAGCGTGCTCCATCATCGGCCACATCATCGATTATCATCAGGTGACATAGTGGTCACACGCGAACCTATACATAATAAAAATAACTGCCTTGTTGGTCTCCTAATCGCAAGCGCGACTGTTAAGCGTCGGGTTCGATTCCCGTGTCGGGTAAAAAATGTTATTGGGTTTTTCATTTAGAAATTACTCTGTAGGCCGGAGTTTGAAAGTTGGAGGTGTTACACCCGGGTTATTTTTTCATACTTGATTTATGTGTGAAATTATCAGTATTTTGGCGATCCAACATAGAATTTCGAAGCAGTGGTCAAACATCCGGGGGAGGACGCTATACTAAACTGCACACTGGGATGGGTGCGGCCCATTCGTCCGCCGTCCCCGAGGATCTTATCGTAGATCTTGAGCGCTGCCTTCCACTTGCGCAGAAGTGAAATATCGGGTCTCTTTAGTGGTATGAAGTGAGACGCGGGGGCGGGGAGTGCAATCCTTGTACAGTGATTGGCTCGCCGATGTGTACGATGCGCAAAGCGATCTCCAGTCTTTCGCCGAGCGCTCAAGATTCGTGCCGGTATCTGTGTGCGCCTATTCCAGTCTATCGAGTCCCAAAAGCCTACTTGATTCGTTATCAATGTTATCATCATACATGATTCTCTAAATGAGGATTTTTTTGTTTCTTTCGCAATACTCACATTGAGAACTGCTGCTCCTAACCCTGACCGCGGCACTGTCAGCCGAGGCAGGGTTGTCCAACGGTTATCGTCCAAGTTGAAGGCTTGAAACCAGTCTATCGAGTGCTAGAAGGCGACGTATATGATACATGACACTCTGAGTTAATATTTTGTTGCTAAATGTGCATGTTATTTTTTAATTTGGATGGGTAAATGTAAAGAAAGCAAAAATAAAACATAAGGATCGCAGCAAGCCTTCTGTAATTTCTGTGAATACGGTCTTACGAACGACAAGCATTGGGAAGCTTGCCATCTAGCCGTCGACGGCGCGTAATGTTCCACACACGCCTCAAAGAAATGTGGTAACGGCATTATGTAAAATCTTCGTTTCTGGAGAACTGTAAATCTGCGTGCATCCTCTCAAAGCCACTATTTGGTGCGGCATTCACGCGGAAAGAGTGAGGGACACCATCGGCAATATGATCACTATTACTGGCGATCGCTACAGTGCCATGATAAACGATAAACTGGTGGGTCAATGCCCGCTAGGGCTACGGGAACATTTGAAAGAATTACAGTGGCTCTAGACCGCGAAGAGCAAATGAAGGAACATGGGAGGGTTTTAGTCAATAGAAGTCTGACATGCCCTTTTTCCTGCACCCCAGAGCGAAAGAAGTAATTAAATGATTTCCCACTTCACAAAAAAAAAAATGTGGAAAGAAGGAATGGAGAGGGAGGCAAGAGAAGAGATAGATGGATTTTCTGAGAAATGGTAATGGAAAAAAAACTTGCTAGCTTTGTGATAGCATGACGTTTGTGAAAATGTAATGCACCGCTCCAAGTAACATTTAACAAGAATAAAATGATGATGATTCTGTCAAGGCTCACCTTAAGAAACGCGGCTCCTAGCCCCGAGCGCGGCACTGTCAGTCTGGGTAGTGTTGTCCAACAGTTATCGTCCAAGTTGAAGGCTTCGAACAAATCTATCGAGTGTCTAAAGTAGCCGCCCGCGACGTAAATGATGCGAGGAGTGTTCGGCCGCCTCTCTTTGACCACGGGCTTCTTGTGTAGAGTGAGATCCTGCAACAACAATATTTATGATTTATAGGAATTCTAGATTTTATATACGTATTTATACAAGAAGGTGTATTTTTTGTAAATCGACGTTTTGGAGAAATATAATAATTATGAGTACATGATTATTATGCAGGATTATAATAAGGAATCCAGAGTTCAAACTCTATTAACACTTTCGGTGCCAAGAAAATAATACGACGACTTCGACTGCTTCAATCTTATAAAACATTACATTGCTATTTGGTCATAATTTCAAAAAGTTTCTTTTTTATGCGCGGTACCCTAAAACTTTTTCTAAAATAAAAGTAAGTTACTCCTTACAACATTAACTATCCACAAGTAAAAGTCCTATCAAAATCGGTTCAGCCGTTACGAAGATTAGCCAAAACAAACAGACGAAAACATTAAAATAGATTTATTATTATTATAGGTATCGAATATAATTTCCTAAACATTCAGTAAAAAAAAAATGATATTACAAACAGACACTTCAATTTTATTTATAATGAAAGCATAGATAATTCGTATATTATGTAGCTATTGTTGACTTGAGTCCATGCCCCAAATCCCGACTAGCGAGCAAATCTAAAAATGCTTAGCATACTTAGTTTTACAATATTATTGTACGGCCCATATGCTGGATGCTGGCACATAAAGGTTGGCTTAGCATAGTCCAGCGAACAAGACAATGACTATGTTTAAATAATTCGGTATGAGATCAAGCGACCGACGACAAGATTTCATAGAGCTGCCCATGTTAAATTTATAGGACATTAAAAAAATATTCCACAACTATCACACAACGCCATCTAGTCCCAAACTAAGCAGTAAAAACTGATAAACATACCTATATATTTCTAAATACATACATATCTAAACTAATATTATAAAGAGGAAAGATTTGTTTTTTTTATTTGTTTGTATGTTACAATTTAACTCAAAAACTACTTGACCGATCTCAAAAATCTTTTACCATTAGAAAGCTACATCTTCACTGAGTAACATAGGCTATTTATTTTCTACTTTCATGCGGGCGAAGCCGCTGGCAAAAGCTAGTTAGAGATAAATTAAATTACACCCGAACAAATAACATAACAAATATAATCGTGCCAAACATTTGTCTTGAGTGGGAATCGAACCCACGAACTGCGGCATAGCAGTCAGGGCCACTAACCTCTAGACCAGTGGTTCTTAACCGGTGGTCCGCGGACCACTGGTGGTCCCTGGAAGCATCCCAAGTGGTCCGCGGAACCATCCTAATAAATAAGAATGGTCGGGAATAAATCTTGAGAAATTTTGGAGCCAAAAGGCAATTTCTTTACAAAACTTCGAGACGTTGATATTCGTTACCTACCTTTATTTTCATCGACATATCTATGTTAGCAGCGGTTCTCGGCGCTTCTGATTATTAAAAACAAGCACCTAAATTGGTTGGATGCCACTGCCGATATGCGTTTGACTTTGGGTAGCACTGAACCAAGAATTCAGAAGTTAGTAAAGAGTATGTAGTCACAAAAATTGCATTAAAATCGTAACTGTATTGTACATAATTTACCGTAAAGAAAATTAAAATACTGAGGGCTTTAAATAATTTTATGCATGTTTTATTTATAAATGAATTGGAACATTTATTTACATTTAGGTACTTTATATTAACTACAAACTAATTAACCAACTTGGTGGTCCATGGCAAGACAAAAATTTTGTCATATGGTCCCTCATGCCTATAAAGGTTAAGAACCACTGCTCTAGCTAGACCAACAGGCCAGTCGATGGCTAATGAAAACGATACGTCACGGCTGAAAGGTACTCTTAAAACTTTTAATATTAAAAATAAAACTAACCTTAAATATTTTGGCGAGGTATTCCCGGCAGGCGGGCACTTTTTTGAGTACTGTACACGTACTCATCTGCTCTTTGAGGAAGCTGGGCGTCAGGTACTGGCAGCGCACCGCTTGCAAAATGTGCTCCATGCGAGGGTGTCGTCTGTCCTCGTCGTATTTTACCTAGACATAACAAAAATATAATTAATAAAATAAAAGAAAACAGACAAAAGGTGACGGACTGAAATTAGTAGGTATTCTTAATTATTATACACCGTAACAGCTTATAAATGGACTAGCTTTTGCCAGCGGCTTTGTCCGCGTGAAAATAGGTTTTTCTATACAAACTTAGGACCCCCGTTTCATCCCCTTAGGGACTAAATTTTGGAAAATCCTCTCTTAGTGCTCACCTACGTCATAAAAGGAAGCCTTGTGCAGAATTTCATGTTCCTAGTGCCAGTAGTTTCAGCTGTGCGTTGATATGTCAGTCAGTTTCTCCTTTTATATATATAGATAGATAACAAGAGTTCATGTAAGGCGAGCTTAACTCAAAGTTGAGTTTTTTTCCAGCAAACCATTGAGTGATAGGGAGAGATCACAATAGAGGGCAAGATCCAGTGTACAATTTAGGTAGGTTTCTAACTTTTTTGTATATCTCAGCAAACTCTGGCATTGCATTGACGTCGATTGAATAACGTCAAATATTTCGCCAAATTACCTAAAAGTTCCATTTAATTATTATGTGTCTATAGACAATAAGTGAGCACATAATAATTTAGACTGCGAACTTCTACTGAGAATTTCCTTAGAGAAAACAATAAAAAACTTGACCCGGAAATCGAACATAAAATAGAACTTCTCAGCAGTAAAATGAATATATAAACAAAATGATCAGCAACATATACATGCAAACGTTATACTAAACAGGCAGGCCATGTTGGGGTAGATCAGTTACTAAGTAGTCTTGCTTGCTTTGACTGATGGCAGTAGTGATAATAAAAGCAACAAAAAGTTTAAATCAGCCTATTATTGAATTGTTGCTTACGTTTAAACACAAAAAGTAAACGAAACAAAAAAGGCTAGGTCCTAAATCCTGATACATGTCAATTTATTCAACTAATGACTTCTGAGCAACAGGATCTCATACTAATACCTACGTAATAGATATCCGCATTAGTTAAATTTAGTAGAAATGATTCCGTCCGTCAAGTCGATAATGAAGATGTTTTTCGGGATCATTTAAGGGTCAGCTCAAACCATGGTGCGACGCGATGTGAGCTAACCCTAATATAAACTGTATCTCCTTATCCATTTTCCCTTGCAATCCTAGAATCAATAAAGCTAGAACTACATTAGACCGACGCACACGTGTAACACGCCTGATTTGTACGTAGAACGATGTCGCGTTGCGTGGATCAAGTGTAGTCTATAAGTCTAGTTTCCATATAAAATTTATGGGAGTCCGACGCGCCCAGATCGGCGTGTGTGGCACACGTTTGCACAGTGTAGTTCTAGCATAAGTTACCTTTTCCTCTGTAATAACTATAGCGTTTAATTAATTTTATTAACACAGTAATGTGAATGTCAACAAATAACAGCACAATGAGAGCATGAGTCTCACATTCTATATTTACTTATATAAATTATGTGCAAATAACGCGTTGTACTAGTCATAATGTAATTATGCTCTGTTGAAACAGATTTATTTGTGCAGAAAATAAGCTAGTTTTATGATGATGATGATGATGCTGATGATGTCAATTGCATCCTTTATCACACAACGTGTTATTAAATAAGCAACTGTAGGGACGCACCTACCCTAGGTTGTAAGTAAGGCTTTAGTCTCGATACATTTTCGAGTCTTGGGAGTAAAAAATCGAGACTCGGTCAAGTCTCAGGAGTCCCGGGATAAACGAGACTTTCGAGACTGGTTAAAAAGAAAAAGATTTATATTAATTTAGGTATCAATACAAGATTTTAGTCAAGATAAATAAATATATAAATAATAATAAATAAATATATAAATAATAATAAATAAATAAATAATCGAGTAAAATAACAATTACGAGTTATTTTTTTGCTTTTTTAAAGCGAGCACGTAAAAATCATAAAGCATCTAAAATTAATCTGCGTAAGAAAAAACCCTCTCTGTTTTCACGCTGCTACAAGCCAATCTTAAGAATTTGAATTATATTTCAAATTCTGGAAAACGTTTAACATGGTTTGTAAGTCATACATAGAGTTAAACGGTACTTGCCTTAATGAGTCTATTTTCTTTAATACGGTTAAAGAGTTTTTCTGGAAATTTAATTTTTGAAGGTAAAAACTCAAAACGGTATCTACTGGTAAGTGTTGTGTCGTACCGTGCAGTGTGTGCAATATTTAGTTTAATAGATTTTATAGTCTCAATAGACTCGTTATTCCCGAGACTGGAGGGTTAGTCTCGAGTCTCGTAAATGCGGAAAAAACGTTGAGTCTCTCGATATTTTCTAGAACGCGACTCCCGGGTCAAAAGCCCTAGTTGTATAGTTTGAAAGAGTTACCACGGCCCTGAAACGGAAAGGGCAACCTAAGAAATGTAAGGTAAGTTTATTGTTTGATTGTTTAAGCTGTTGATCCCCGCATTAACGCCGGCGTTAACGCGCCATTGTCTTTCTATTGTGTCTCTAATTACGCACTCAAAAGGTTAAGTCCGCGAAAGTCAAATTTTCTTTAGCTAACCTTATTTTAATAAATAATAATATTTTTTTTAGTAGTTTACGTCTTTTTTATGAAATGACCAATCAATAGGGTAAGACAAACTTAGAGGGATATATTGATGATTATAATTCCATAAAAGAGTTATGAACATACATGTGGATAGATGGCGAGAGAGAGAGGCCAAAGAAAAGATGGAAGGATTGTGTGAAGAGTGATATGAAAGAAAAGGAAGTTAGTGATAGCATGACGAGTGACAGGGCAGAATAGGAGAAAAGAACGTGTTGCGCTGACCCCAAATAACACAACAAGACAAGGGCAGGAAGATGATGAATTCCATAAATAAATACGTATTACGCCCGCCAATCATATTCTATTCATTTCATTCTATATTCTATTCTATTCATTCACATACAACTTGACAGTGACCTGCAAAATGCAAAAAACTTCAGAAAATTTCAATTATATTAACATACATAATGTATGTTTATTTTACTATAAGTATATGTACATACTTTAGAACCCTTGTTTTGACCCGACTGCAAGAAGGGTTGTGTTTTTTGCGCGTATTACATCTTGTATGTATGTAATATTCTTTATTACCTCATATCTTACAAACCGCTGGGTGGATTTATACAATTAAGATATCAGTAGATTCGTCTTGATAACCCGAGTGTTCTTAGATAGGTGACATTAATAAAAACCAACATAACGACTGTGAGAAGCTATAAGTACTTTAAAGTAAAAAAATAATAATTGGATATTGCAATCACCATCATCATCATCATTTCAGCCGAAAAACGTCCACTGCTGGACATAGGCCTCCCCCAAGTGTCGCCACAATGAACGGTCCTGTGCGTCTCGCATCCATCGGACTCCCGCAACCGTTTGGTAACGGTTGCGGGAGTCTGATCATCGGTCACCTACAAGGTCCTACAAGGTGGAGTCATCGGTCCACCTTGTAGGAGGCTTTCCAACGCTACGTCTTCCGGTACGTGGTCGCCATTCCAGAACCTTTCGGGCCCAACGGCCATCCGTTCTGCGAGCAATGTGCCTTGCCCATTGCCACTTTAGTTTGGCGATTCTTCGTGCTATGTCGGTAACATTGGTTCTCCTGCGGATATCCTCATTCCTGATTCGATCACGCAAGGAAACTCCGAGCATAGCCCTTTCCATTGCCCTTTTGGTGACCTTAAGTCTTCTGATGAGGCCCATTGTAAGCGACCACGTTTCGGAGCCATATGTCATCACTGGCAACACGCACTGGTCATAGACTTTCGTCTTGAGACACTGTGATATTGCAATATGGGTATCAATTTAAAGAGCTCATCACGAGGATTGATTTCGAAATGGTATATCAAACCATACCTATAAAAAAAAATACAATAGGAAATATGTAATTTGTTATCTTCTAGCTGTTACTAGCAACTTCGTATAACATTAGCTACATCCGTCAAATTTTATTCAACTACTTCAAAGATACTTCCCCCTTCCGGGAATCAAGATGCCCCCCACCGCTGGAAGTAAGTCCCAATCCCGCAGGAATATAAAAAGTAGCTTAAGATTCTCATTATAACAACACATTAATTACAACATTAGCTATATCCCAATTGGGCACGCCATCATCATGGCGGTGAGTTCCCTCTTTTAGAAGTGGCTGGAAAGGCGTCACGGCGTCCTCACCTTCCGCATGACGCAGGTCCTCACCGGACATGCAGTGGGAATATTATAAGGCTGATTATGTTTATGCTACCTTTGAGCATCCCTCTTAACACCGATACAAGATAATAGGGCCAACTTCAGTGCCCTATCGAAGAAACATTAAAAGATAACTTCAAGAATAATCACTAATTGCACAAAAACATACGAAATCGTTAGTGACGTATTTATGTCCGATAATGTGACTTTTTAATTTGATTACCTACACTACAAAATTCTCGCCCACGTCATTCAATGATAAACAGAGGCGTAGCGGGGACTGATTTAGACGTGGGCGAAGGCACATTAGCGACGCCGTTTTCTTTCATAAATTCGAAAACGAGACAGCGACTATCGCAACCCAGTGTTCAACCGCATCGTCGCTTACTATCAGGTGAAATAGTGGTCAAACACGAGCTTACCAATTATAAAAAAACCCTCGTTCTTAAAGAGCCCTCGCTTGAGCGAGGCCCTTTTGGGTGCGTGGCCGTGGTCGAGGGCCCAGTTCGCCCACATCTAACTACGCTACTACGATGACAAACATATCGGCGCAGACAATAAGTGATTTGAGCTGTTTACCTTAAAACCGATCGTTCATCGTTGACTGGACTTTTTATGACGTGACACTACATTTTTTATGGTGATCCAGCGCCTGAGGCGTTAGCACACTAATAGTATAAAGGCGAAAGTGTGTGAGTGTATGTTTGTTACTTCTTCACGAATGACCCACTGAACAGATTTGGATGAAATTTGGCACACGTATAGACCATATCCTGGAATAACAAATAGGATACATTTATTTCGGGAATATGTACTCTTTGGTAAAATTTCTACTGCCACGCGGGCGAACCCGCTAGCAGCAGTTAGTTTGGTCATGTTAGTACGTCGTACCTATATTTTCAAGGTCACCTAATCGACCATGAAAATATAGTTTAAAAACTTCAAGTCATTTACGAACCAATTTATTGTACGCCCCATTAGCCTCCTAATTGCAATCTGTCTTTGTTTTAATAAATTTTTAGTTAAAACAGTTTCACTTGAAGTTGAGTTGTAGTTACAATTTTTTTTTTATTGGTATAAACTAATGTTTAGTTTTAGTTTAGAAAGCAGTGATGCAAACGTTGATAGTGAAGCGCACTAGTTTATTAAGAGCATATTTACTCTAGCCTTGAAAATACTTAAATTATACTACTTAAATATTTAATATAATGGTCAAAATTAAATGCAGTACAGTAGGTATTTAAAAAATGCTTTAAAATTTGTAAAGTAGGTAATTTATTGCTGTGATAACGAAACTGAGAGTCATGGTTTTACTTAAAATATCGCTCATGTAAGAGTTCAACGATATCTGCTGAGATAAGATAGCGGCAAAGTATGGCAACATTCGCGAGTGGGGTGCATCTAGCATTCCGTCGGTCGTTGCTCTATAATAGCGGTTCACAATCTGTGGTCCGTGGACCTCCGGAGGTCCACAAGAGCTAAAATGTGGTCCGCAAAAGATTACAAATTTTTTAATTGAAAAGTAACATTGATGCGAATTGGTTTTAAGTTTTATCAGAAACTAGCTTTTGCTAGCGGTTTCGTCCGCGTGAATGTTGGTTACTGCGGACGCGAAGTCAAAGTCGAAGCCAGATAAAAAGCGGCCTATGTTCATCCTTAGAGTTCTAGCTACCTCCGTACCAAATTTCATAAAAATCGGTTCACTAGTTTAACCGTGAAAGCGTAATAGACAGACAGAGTTACTGTCGCATTTTATAAAAATAATAATAACAATAAAGTATAGATATTGTGTTTCTATGATACTGCCAATTTTGATTTGGCTACAAGTTTTAAGTTTTTTTAGATTAACATAGTTAAATTTTCTTCTGGACTTTTGGTCCCTGGTCAAAAAAAGGTTGAGAACCACTTGTCTACAAGCTCAGCATGCCACCAGTGATAAACGGATTTATAAAACTTGATAATTATTATTATTTGTTCTTTATGTGGCCTGGTAAAGAGGACACCCTTTTTAATTTAATCGATAAGTACAAAATAGTCTGACGGAGGTGTATTTAGTCCGCTCTGTCTTACAATACAAAAAAAGTTAAATATTTTAATCTATCTATACCTACATATAAAAATGAATCCTTATTTCCCTTGGTCACGTATGGACCAATTTCGCTAATTCTTTTTTGTCGAATTTGTTATTGTCGGGAAAAGGTTCATGCGGAAAGAAAAATTAAAAAATTTGTGCTGAAAATTAAAAAAAAATCGGACTATTTAACCTTTGAGTAACTTTGATGAATCGCAAGTTTGACAGTTCATTGCAAAGACAGGACAACGTCTGTCGCGTCAGCTAGTTTAATAAAAGGCCGTATACGTGTTTGTCACGTGATCAATTTGAAACAGAAAGTAATTTTGTGTGTATATTTAAGGGGGTCCCTGGAAGGTTTGAAAATATAATTGGACCCGGATTGTCCGTATACCTAATTGGTTGAACAAAAAAAAAATGGAAATCAGATCGAATCCTGACATGCCATTTGACCTTTGCCAACAGACTGTAACATTGAATAAGCATACTGAAACTTGTGCACTGAATAGTGCTACAGTGACACACATTCTGTCGTAATATTCACTCGTTCATTGGAAATTAGCACAAAATGTTTAATGCATTAAGACATTCTTAATGTGTTGTGTAACGAATTATTGTTAATTATTCATAAGACAAGGTCGAATTTTTATCACTGTTATTTACATGTCGGTGTTTAATGTGAACTCTCGATGGGCCCCAGTCTCAGTGAGCCGGAATGGGCAATTATCCACCACGCAGGTCCAGGACGAAGTGTTATTTTTATTTTACGTTAACTAGCGACTCGCCCCAGCTTCAAACGTTTGTCGCACCGGCGGCGGCGTCGGCAATCGCTGGGGGATTTCCGGCCACCGTAGGCGCGAGCTTGCGGACAACGAGCAATGGGTAACTCGCCGTCCAGCCGTCCGCGTCCAGTGAAGACTAGTGAAGCAACGGAAGTGTCTTAACGGAAGCGGAAACGGAAACAGATGTCTAATGTAAATCTGTGGATGCGGAAGCGGAAACGGAAGCGGAAGTGTTAATACTATGAAGAAAAAGCACAATTTTTTTTTTAAAACAACAGTTGGTTTACGTCGTAATCACGTCACGAGGCGTGATGATGCGCAGAGTGAACCAAAAAAAATATAATAATAAAGAAAATCATTGCGACACATTTGTGTACCGCCCCCCGCCTCTTCCGATGTGTCCAGTCGTCCACGCCCCCCCCCCCTACGCGCTCCTCGCTGTATTCTTCCGTTTAGAGTTCTGTTGTAAATTATGCGGAAGCAGTAGCGGAAACGGAAGTGAAAAGCTTGCGGAACTTCTGCAGAAGCGGAAGCAGAGTTCTGTTGCAACACTAGTAAAGACCGAGCCCGGGTCGATGAAGCGTAGTGTACCACGCGCGCCTCAAAGAGATCTTATGGAAGCCTACTGGGGCCATAGGTCGACTTTTGAAAGGATGACCCGTGGTCCTGGGATGCAAAGGGCAACTGAAGGAACATAGGTGTGGTTTTAGTCAATAAAAGTCTGACACGCCCTCCCACACCGCCCTAGAGAGAGATAAGTCATTAGATGATTTCCAAACTTATAAAAAAAAAACGGGTGTCACAACATGAATTATACACCTAAACCTTCCTCATAAATGTCTATTGGTGAAATCCGCATAAAAATCCTTTCAGTAGTAATTTTTGAGTTTATCGCGTACAGACAGACGAACGCGGTGCGCACTTTGTTTTATAATATGTAAGAATTAACTTACCCAGCTTAGTACTGCATTGTAGACTTCCCTTTCTTCCCGTACGTTGAGTTCGTCTTTCCGAATCATACAAATTAATTCTTGAGGCGTTAGTTGTAGGAACTCTTCTTCTTGACAAACCTGTAAACAATCAATA
Source organism: Mythimna impura (assembly GCA_905147345.3). NCBI lineage: Eukaryota > Metazoa > Arthropoda > Insecta > Lepidoptera > Noctuidae > Mythimna > Mythimna impura. Next base: position 10,650,140 of record LR990343.1, on the reverse strand, counting down.
TTTTAAATTGTTTGTTTTTCAAGCGTAGATTTTATATAATTTAGGTGAAGCGACCTTTTAACCTTTTAGCTTGCCTTCGGCAGGGATACGTTTGCTAATATGTACCGTCAAACAGGGTGATTAGGAATAAAAATTTGAATAGGATTTTTACTTTGGTATGTTTTTATGTCGGCGAAATCAATACTCCCGAAGCTGGTGTCGGTGAAGTCAATAGTACGTAAGCCAGTTTGAAAACAAAACGAAGCATTGTGTGACGTACACACACACCGCTTGACAAGAGAGGGTTCTACTGAGTTCGCGCGAACCGAGCAGAAAAGTTGCAGCCGCACTGATGCGGTCCACTTTTCTCTGTCGATAACCGTGTGGGCAACACTGCTCTAGAAACTGTCTCACGGCTCGTTGTGAATTGAATACCTAAAGCCGACATTACAATAAATCAGTTGCGTGGTCTGGAATATTAGTTTGTTTATTGCTCGTTACCCACTCGTCACCCACACAAAGGTTCTCTAAAAGAGATTCTTACTGTGATCGGCAACCTGAGCCGACATTTATATTATTGATGTCTGTCAAAGCATCGACTTTTATTACAAATCATGAATAAATATGAGTACATTAATGCTGGGAAAAACTGTTAAATAACGTGAAATCCCTTCTTGGTTCCAATTCACCCCGTTTGACTGTATTAAAAAGAGGCAAAGTTTAAACGTAGGAGATAATTATCTGAAACATCTGATTTCAGAGACAAAGTGACAGAAAGTATTTATAGTATTGCAGTCTGGCACATATTACAAGATGTGTGTGTGTGTGAGTGCCTAAAAAATTTCATGAAGATAACTACGGGTGCAAAGTGATAAAATTTATCGGCAATTTTGCCATTTCCTGATAAATGCTGTAACTTACAATAATATCAATACGGCAAAAAAAAAAATCAGATATCGCCTTATTTTTTGCACTTTTAACTCATGAAAGAAAATTGCCCATGTTGTACAATATGATAATTTTTAATAAGTTACTAAATACTAAATACTTTTTCCACTTTGCATTCGTTAATAAGAGTCAAGAGTGCAGAGCGTAGTTAGGCGTGGGCAAAGCGGCCCACGCCCACGGCTCGCACCTGCCCCCCTAGCCAAGTTACAATCGTATCGTTCGCGCCGAAGGCCTCGAGTAGGCCATGCTTCCGATTCCTTTGTTCTGACGTCATCTCAACGCTCAGTCACGTGGTCAGAACAAAGGAATCAGAGGCGTGGCCTACTCGAGGCGTTCGGCGCGAACGATTCGATTGTAACTTGGCTAGGGGGGCTGATTCTCGAAGGGGCCTCGCGCAAGCCCTCGCTTGGACGCTCTTTATTCTTAAAGAGCGTTTCCACATTTGCGGGATCCCGCGCTTGCGAGATTGGATTCCCTAGTTGCAACAGTTGCGTGTTTTGTTTTCGAATTTATGAAAAAAAGGCCTCGCTGATGCGCTTACGCCCACGTCTAAATTAGTCCACGCTACGCCACTGCAGAGTTCTTGCCACGATAAGTAACCGATTAATCTTTCTGATTTTTATTTCGAATATGTACTAGTACCTAATGTACAAACATCCAACTAAAAATCAAAATCATTTCCTGTGATAACGAAGAGCATTAGCTTACCAACTCATTTGTACTTTATATTAAAGACAAATAATATAGAACGTAAAACACAATATTTTCGTCGTTCCCATATAAGGCCTATATACATTGGTAAACCACGGATTGGAGGGGTACCAAAATGTTTGCACTCCTTCTAGCATCCCACACTGTTATTACATATTTCTCAATCATTTCTGCTTGTCCCCAACTTGACTAAAAAATTTTTTTAATTTATTTATCACTAGATGACCCGGCGAACTTCTTACCGCCTAACAGTCAATGAATGTAGTATACATATCTTTCGATATGGTCAACCGATTGCATGCGATGAAACAAAACCTAAGTAATATATCAAGTTACACACAATTTTAATGAATAAAAGTTATCTACATCGATTTCGTACATTTAACGATTATATGTATATATTAAATAGCAACAAAAAAACCACTAAGGTTTAAACTTGTGCTATCATGAGTATATCTCAATATCGAACTTATACATTAAAGCATTTTATATGTGAAAGTTATTGTCGATAACAATTCATAAACATCTTATGTTTTTAAATAAGTTAAAACAATTCCTAAATAATATTTTTGCAATATTGCTTGAGTTTACATTTTTGTATGACAATTTCAACTGTAAACGTGTTGAAGCTCTCTCCGCTCGTTCCAGCGTTTATATTTTTCAGTGCTGCTAAATCAGTAAATCCTTTGTCCACCATTAGTTAATTTTCAAAGGTCTAATATGAATAACGAAAAATCCATACCCATCCTAAATTATTATAAATGTGAAAGTAACTGTCTGTTACGCTTTCACGGTTATACATACTACTGAACCGATTTTGATGAAATTAGGTTCGCAGCAAGCTTGAACTTCAAGGATGGACATAGGCTACTTTTAATCTGACTTACACTTCGCGTCTACAATAACTAATATTCACGTTAGCTAGTTAAAAATAAATGAGTAGGTATAATTTTTACCTGAATTTTCCAAAAATACTAGATATATCGTTTGCAATGATTTATGAAAAATACTATAATTCACCCAAAAAAAGTTGGCAACTTTAACGTCAGGTGACGTTAATTCACGTTATCCCTTTATCTATAGTGGCGAATTCGCGATAATATGATATTGTTACCGAATCGCGCGTCACGTAGGTACGCAATAGCCCACGTCGTGGCGTGACTATGCTCAATATCCTGGGATACTATTCTAACTAGTCATTTCGCACGATAACACACACGATATTTTGTTTGCTTGAATTAGGTATCATCATTGCAGCTGTGCTACTTATGCTGGAACACGTGACCATTTTGTAAGCCTGTTTTTAGCTTATTTTTGGTTTATATTGGTAACAGCTGAGAATCAGTTTGTATTGTTTTATACGATTTGTAATCCAAGATTTATCCATATTTTGAGTTCCTACATTACCACGCATATAACTTATTGTATTGTCAATTATTTGGTAGTTAATTGCAATTCATATTCATTATTTTGTGTTTTCGTTTCTTCGATCTTTAGCTTATCTAAATGAGTAAAACGTGCAACAGCTAGTTATTTAGGGAAATCAGAAGTTCGATCGTCTTCATTCGGTGTAAAGTGTCCCAGTTCACGATAAGTTGTCAAAATTTTAATCAAAAACGAATACGCAGTATGCGTATTCGTTTTTGTTAGATTAGATTATAGATTTAGAGTAGCTTATTAACGATTAATTCAGCATTTGATTTTCTTAATTACATAAAGGGATCCAAACGACTGAACCTACTTACAGGTCACAGTGTACTGCAGTGTTTTGTTTTTTTTTATATTTCAGATTTGGTTCAAGTAGATTGGGGTGTGTCCACATCAAAGCGAAGTCGCGCTAACGAGACATGCACGCGAGCTGCTCGTGCACTGCACGTGTGCAGTTACTGCAATTGTTTGGTGCGCCTCTTTAGCGACACTCACCCAAGGTTTGCACAGGGGGTGCACGCGGCGCACGTTCTGCGTGCGCACAGAACGTGCGCTAACGGCGCATTTGAGAGATGTGTACACACCCATTCATGAGTCCAGTCTGCTAAACTTCGTCCAGGGACTTTGTTAGCTTATTATTTTAGGTACGTACTGTCAGGGTCAGAAATGCAGTAGCACTCTCCCAAAGCTAGTCTCAAAAAATTCGATGCCGAAGAAGGCAATGCACTTTTGGCCCTGGTCTATATATAAATGTTGCTCTAAGCACCTGAGTAAAATGTCTCTCAATGAAGTGATGGGCTTTCTTCTTCAGGTCGACGCAGCCGTATTGCTCTGCGAAGTTGGCGATGCCGATGGCGTTGGACGGGTCCAGCTGCCGCTCCAGGAAGGCACAGCATGCGTCAATCACGTTCGAAATCTGTCGGCACACAGCTAAAATAAGTGTAGATTGCTAAAGTTTACACGCTTATTTGTGATTGAGCTCTTTCAAAGACACATTAAGAAAGGAATAAAATCATGTTTTCTTTTCGAAATGATAAATGATATTAATTTTACAAATCTACACAAATATTATAAAGAAGATCTCTAAAAGTACTGATCCGATCCTTTTGATTAATATAAAATATAGCCTATGTCACTCAGAAATAAAGCAGCTTTCTATCGGTGAAAAAAATTCTCGCAATCGGACCAGTACTTTCAGAGATTACCTCCTACAAACAAAAAAAACTAGGCAAGTGCGAGTCGGACTCACGCACAGAGGGTTCCATCCACAGATATCGGTTCCGTCCAAACTTACATACGTAAATAGTTCAATTCGCGAATGGAATCTCAAAAATTTTGAAGAATGGAACCCGAATCGCAAAAAAAGTTTTTTTTTGTGACTAACAACAAATTTACTGTTTTCAGATTTATTCCTATACCTGTGCTATAAGACCTTGCTTTATGCCAAATTTCAGGATTCTGGGTCAACGGGAACTGCCTATGAATTTTTATTTCCTTGAGAGTGTCGAAATATACGTTTTGTGCGACATAAACGGCCGTATCTTTTTTTTCATTAACTTAGAGGTTTGATTTATTTTTACAGCATCAAGGGATCGCAAACTTGACTACATATATGGTTTTAATTTCAACTCGATACCTCTACTTATTCCCGACATAAAGGGTCTTGACAGACTGACAGACGGACGGACAACAAAGTGATCTTATAAGGATTCCGTTTTTTCCTTTTGAGGTTTTTTTCTTTTTTGTTTTTTTCGGTGGGAAAATCATCTTATGACATCCCCCGCCCTTGGGCGGGGCGGGAGATAGTGTCAGACTTTTACTGACTAAAAACCCACTCCTGTTCCTTCGTTGCCTTTCGTACCAAGGCCGAGTCTTCCTTTCAGAATCAGACCCTTAGCCCCAGTAGGCTTCGACCCTGCTAGGCCCCTACAGTTGCTGACATCTTCTTGAGGCGCGCGTGGAACAGCACGCGCCATCGGCGACTTGGGCTCGGTCCGGACGGTTACCGGACAGTCGGACGGCGAGCCACCCATTGCTCGCCGTCCGCAAGCCTGCGCCTACGATGGCCGGAAATCGTTATCGGAATCCCGGCGGCGATTGGGGCGTGAGGACCATTGCCTCACGCGATCGGCCGCTTCCTTTGCTAGCATTACTGCTTCGCAGAAGGAGGCGACCGCCTGCCACTCCTCCTCGCTCCGGACCATGGCCTGTACGAAGGCCCGGCGCGAGAGATCGCCGCCGCCGATAGCCCCCACGAGGACACGGCGATGCTCTGCCCAAGCGGGGCACACCTCCACCGTGTGCTCCACCGTGTCCTCCGGGTGGTCCACACAATGGTGACACCCGGGCGTTTCTTCCGCACGAACCCGGTGCAGGAACCTCCCGAACTTACCATGTCCGGTGAGGACCTGCGTCATGCGGAAGGTAAGGACGCCGTGTTGCCTTTCCAGCCACTCCTCAAAGAGGGGACTTACCGCCATAATTATGGCGTGCCCATTTCCTTTTGAGGTAGGTACGGAACCCTAAAAATAACATTACGCTACAACCCACGGGAGCGGAGCAGTAACCAAGTCGCGGGGGAACTTAAGTGATAATTTTATAAATAACACTTTTCTATGTCTATTTTTTCGTCAATTTATACTTGATGGTGTCGGTCTTAACTAGCTGACTACATCATCAAACACCAAAACTATCTCAGAGGCCGAAAACTCTTTTTAAGTCCATACAATAAACATGTAATGGTCATATCATATGAGAACAATACAGATTAGTGTCTGAGATGGCCTTTTGAGCAAAGAACCACACACATTTGTGTGGACCTGTTTAGTCAGTGGAAGCATTTGTCAGTATTCGTGTAGCTTTACTCAGGACTGCTAAGGAGACCAACGACTGCACACAAATATGTATAAACATCGCCTTTCCTTGAAGGGTTAAAATCGCTCGGAAAACCACGATGATGCTGAGCGGATTCGTATCTGTAGAGTCATTCATTAATCATCAAGATATTACAGTTTTCTGAAGACATGGCTAGATTGAATAGGCTCTTAATAAACTAGTGCGCCTCACCAGCAATGATTGCATCGCTGCTTGCCATCAGGTGAGATCGCAGTCAAGCACTGGTTTATATCAATAAAAAAAAAAATTAAAATGACAACACCATTACTGGCATTTATTGCAATGATAGCTAGTTAGTCATTGCAGGTTCAAGTAAAACTATGGTCAATGGGCTCCAAGAGGATATTGTGCTAGTTAGGTACCAAACAAATATTGAGATGACGACGAAAAGAGATGTATTGTTGAAGAAGAAATGCTGCGCCCGGCCTCAAATGAATTACGCCAAATATATGTATATGTTTAAATATATGGCCAACTAAAACTGGCCAGATCGTTAATACCGTTACCGTTTGATGATATGTCAATCCACGTTTGGCCATATCATTAATGTAGGATTTCTATGATAATAGAAGGTCTGAATAAAGTAGGAACTTATGTATAGCTCTTGTAAAAACAAACATAAGCTTAAAATTAAAATAAAACACCCTGCATTTAAATAAAAAGTCAATTGAAAGGGATATTTTTAACTGTATTAAAAATCTTATTCTTTACTAAAAATACTAATTATGAATGGACTATAATAATTATGGATAATTTATGGATAATAATTATGGATGGATGAATGGACACCAAGTATGAATGGACTTTTACAATTATTAAAGGAATTTTAAATAAGTTAGAATCCTTTAGCATCTTGTGGAAGGAGAAACTGTCAGTCAAGTAACAATAAGGATGCACATACTGAAATCTGACGTCACCGGCGATAGATTACGTGCGAATAAAAGAGACGTTTTCATCACGCCGCCCCCACTCTTCGTCATTTTAATATTTGAAATGCTACTTTTTGTCTCATTTAATAACCAATTTATTTGCATCAAATACTGTAGAAAAATAATATAGATACCTACCCAATTTTGATGAGAGCAGCAGGATGAGGAATCAACAAGTACGTACTTTAAAATTGACAGTTTCTACTCAAAATCAAGCACTATATTCAGTATACATTTTGCACTGTGTCATTTGAATTCTTTTGAAACAAAGAAAGGAAAGGCGATGTAAACAAGCCTACTTAGGTATGCATAAGTTACCAAGAATAGGTATGCATGTATGTGAATGTTAATCAATACGATGATACGTTCATTCTACACTCAGATATTTATTAACTTTGAAAAGCTATTGAAAATATTAATTCAAGAGGTTTTTATAGGGAAGATTTAAAATCACTAATACATATGGCTGTCAGCGGTAAGACCGCCATTGTACAGACTCCTAGAAATAGCAATATTGTAAAAGTTCTGCAGCATTTTTTTTTGTCGGTGAGAAATTATCATGGGGCTTTAAGTCAAGATCAATAGGCTAAGACAAGCGTGCTCCATGGTAGACCACATCATCGCTTACAATCAGGTGAGATCGTGGTCAAATCAATCTTTTATTATTATTGATAGGCACCCTTATCAATAATAATAAAAGAGAAATTTCCCCTCTCGCTCCACCCATAGCGGGAGGTAGAGTTAGCCTTTTACTGACTAAAGCCCACTTGTGTTCCTTCAGTTGTCCTTTGAATTCCAGGGCCTTGGTAACTCTTTCGAACAATCCCGTTACCCTCGTAGGCATCGGCCCTAGTGGGCTCGGTCTGTTTGCTGACATGTCTTGAAGGTGCGCGTGGAACACGACGTGTCGTCGACCCACTACTTGCCATCCGCCCGCAAGCCTGAGTCTACGATGGCTGGGAGTCGCCCTGCGCCTCCCAATGTGAGAGAGAGAGAGAAATAGATATCTCTGAGTAACATTGTAAACTTAGTTCTTGTTATTTTTTATAAACAATGATAGAGCAGAGAAAAGGTTATTTACATCTTAATCATTATTTAATTAAGTTGAATTCAGATTATTCACAGACTATAGCTGTTTACAGAGGAAAAACCCGCATATTGACGACAATCGATATCAAATATATTTTATGCCAGTCATTTTTTTAACCAGCTACCAAACTGGTCTGGTATTTGCCACCATGACTGTTTAGACGATGACGTTGTGATTTTATAGAGCAAATAGTGGGTAAATTAAAATAGGCGTTTCACTGACTGCTGACTAATGTGGGATTTGTGTGTTTTTAGGGTTCCGTACCTCAAAAGGTAAAATGGAACCCTTATAGGATCACTTTGTTGTCCGTCCGTCTGTCTGTCAAGACCTTTTATCTCGGGAACGCATGGAGATATCGAGTTGAAATAAAAACCATATAACCATATAAAAACCATATATAGGTTGTGAAAAACTCATACTTCTAAGATAACGAAAAAAAATATATGGTCGTTTAAGTCGCAAAAAAACGTATATTTCGACACTCTCAAGGGAAGCAAAATTCATAGGCTACTTCCCGTTGACCTAGAATCCTGAAATTTGGTATAAAACAAGGTCTTATATAACAGATATAGGAATAAATATAACAGTAAATTTGTGGACACGTCACAAAAAAATTCACCAATTCGATAATAATGATTTAAATAGATAGATTAAAAATTTGGAGATGTCTCTTCGTTAGAGGTTTGGTTAAGCTAGGTCGCGTGGCTTCGACGATAAGTTATTCGTAGAATCGCGCATCGAATTGTTGAATTAGAGACTTAGTTATTCGAGTTTTTCGTAGCAGCGTGTATTCGTTGTGAAGAGTTTCCTATTAGTAAACATACGGGGTCGTGTTATTCGATATTACAGTGTTTCTAAATCATGTAATTCGAGATCGCGTGGCTACGGCGTTAAGTTTTTCGTGGTAACGTGCATTCGTTGTTAAGTGTTTCGGATTAGTAAACGTGTCATTCGAGGTTACACTTTTCTGAATTATGTAACACACTCCAAAAAAAAAACTTTTGCGAATCGGATAAACCTTCGAGACTCCATTCGGAAATTGAACTATTTAAGTACATAAGTTTGTAATGAACCCTCAGTGCGCGAGTCCAACTCGCACTTGCCCAGTTTTTTTTACTTCCTTTTATACATACACTAACTTCTACCAGCGGTTTCGCCCGCGTGAAAGTAGGTTTTCCATACAAATTTTTGACCCCTGTTTCATCCTCTGAGGGGATGTATTTTGGAAAATCGTTTCTTATTCTTTGTATACATCATAATAGGAAACTCTGTGCTAAAATTTCAGCGTTCTAGGTACAAGAATTTGGGCTGAGCGTTTATAAGACAGTGAGTAAGTCAGGAATTTCCTTTTACCTACATATACAGGATAACATACAACAGGAAATATATACATGGATATCCCACCCATACGCACAAAGCGTTTTGAGAACACATTTATTGTGCGTATAGAATAGCCAAGGAGTGGAATTCCTTCCTTGAAGTCTGTGTTTCCTGATAGCTACAATTTAGGGGTCTTTAAGTCAAGAGTGAATAGGTTACTTCTAGGCAAGCGTGCTCCATCGTCGACCACATCATCGCTTACCATAAGGTGAGATGGTGGTGGTCAAACGCGAGCCTATCATTAATAAAAAAAAAAATATGATTAAAACATTTTTACAACTTGTAATGTTTGCTTGTATGTTTGTTCAGGGCAAATCTTTCAAATGGATTTTGAAACAGTTACCCTATCCGATTGAGCTGAAACTTGGTATACCTATGCAACTTGGATGACAATACATTATTGTGGTACCGTGGAGCTGGTCTGATGATGAAGTCGGATAATGGCAATATGAACTAGGAACTGAGCGCAATAAAATAACTCTATTGTGTTTGAGCTCTTTGAAACGGTTGCTTGTTATGACAAAAATGCTTTTTATTGAAAACTTATTTTGTGTATAATATTATAAACACATCACGCCTTTATTCCCAAAATAAGACTTGCCTACATACATATACAAGCTTATTTAAAATTTTACGGAATAAAAAAAAGCTGTTCTAAATGTTTTGTTTACTTAAAATAATATTTTTTATATTTTTAATTTTTTTTTTTAAATATAATATGGGTTTTAAAAAGTATTTAAAAATGTATCAAATATGTGTAAAAAATAAATAAAGAATCATTTTATTTTAGGCAAACAGTACCCATATCACCAATACCTTCTAGACATACCTACATAATAAGTCACAGGTCTTACCTAGTTTAGGAGGCAGGGTCCTAATATTAGAAGATACCTTTCAAATTTAATGTACCTATGTATGTAAGTCTTAACTTTGTTTATAAGGTTTTTAATTGATTCAATAAAGTTATTAATATTATTATTATTATATAACTATAGTACATACACATACGTACATAGTTATGCGAACATAAATGTATTGAACAGCTTACTTCTTCTATATAATTATGTTTTATCATTCAGAGTTACTCTACTCATGAGTAATAATTTCAACTCTCCAAAATTGGCTAATGAGTTCAAAATAACCCTGTATAGGAGAGTTCGCCATTTATAAGTTTATTTATGTACTACCGATAGGGTTGGGTTAAACTATTAGATATCATCTGATGGTAAGCAATCTTGCGCAAGTCCCATGTAGATGAATAATAAAGTTTTATCATAACACAACGTATAACTTACTTGGAACATGGTGGCTGCTGGCAGCAGCTGGCAGACGGTGATCTCCGTGATCCTGATCTTGCCGGTGTACAGGAAATATACCAGCCACGCTATGGCTGAAGGACAAACGCCTTGCAGACGTACTCGCGACATCTCGCACTCTTTCAGGCCACTTGTGAACATTGCCTGTGAATGAAAAGGTATGTTAGTATTGCTTAATCTTCACTTTAGGTTACCGCGGAGCATTAAGGGCAACTGAAGGAACACATGTGGGTTTAAGTCACTAAAAAGGTAATACGCCCTCACGCTCCACCCTAGAGCGGCAGAAGCCGTTTGATGATATTTCAAGTCTCAATTAAAAACAAAAAACTGGGCAAGTGCGAGTCGGACTCGCGCACTAAGGGTTCCGTACAAACTTAACTATGAAAACCTCAGACCAATAAAAAAAGTAAAACAGTTATATTTCCGAACCGAGTTACGAAGATTTTTCCGAATCGCAAAAAGTTTTTTTTGTGATGTAGGTAACTAAAAATTTACAGTTTACAAATATTTTCCTATACTTGTGCTATGAGACCTTGCTTCATGCCAAATTTCAGGATTCTAAGTCAACGGGAAGTACCCTATGAATTTTGATTTCCTTGAGAGTGTTGAAATATGCGTTTTTTGCGATATAAACCAGACGTTTGATTTTTTCATAGCTTCAAGAGACCGCAGACCTGAGTATATGGTTTTAATTTCAACTCAATACCTTCACGCGTTCCCGAGATAAAGGGTCTTGACAGACAGACAGACGGACAACAAAGTGACCCTATAAGGGTTCCGTTTTTTCCTTTTGAGGTACAGAACCCTAAAAAGGAGGTCTTTTGTTCGAAAAAGTTACCGTGGCCCTGGAACGCAAAGGGCAACTGAAGGAACACGGGTGTTTAGTCAGTAAAAGTTTGACACTCTCTCGCTCCACCCAGAGCGTAACGTTGTTTGTCTTCCTAACATTATACATTTGAAAGATATACCATGATCCTAGAACGCAAAGGGCAACTGAAGAACGAAGGTGGGTTTTGGTCAGAGCCTGATATGTCCTCTCACTTCACCTAGAGCGGAAGACGTCATTGCATGATTTCAAACCTCAAAAAAAAAGTTATACACGGCACTGAAATAATGCTGTTTGCTCTTCCAGTTTCTCTTTTACAGGAAATGATGATTCCACTTCAATTGAGCCATAAACAATTGTAAATTTTGACACAGAATACTGGTTTAATCATCATCTTCATCATTTCAGCCGAGACGTCCACTGCCGGACATATGCCTCCTCCAAGTTTCGCCACAACGACCGACCCTGTGCGTCTCGCATCCATCGGATTCCCCGCGACCCAGACTGACCTGGTCAGGGTCGCGGGGAATCCGATCGCATTAATCGTACTCAATTCATACTGGTTTTATCAAGGTCAAAATTCTGTATCAGACTATTATATTTGCCTCAATCGAAATTCGACTCTTCATCAGGGGCGTAGCTACCGCTGTATCAGCCGATAAGAGGCCCCCGAGTTACATGGGCCCCCCCAAGTGTCCAAAAATTTGTAACAAGATATCCACAACCATAAATTATCTAATTGTAAGATAATTAATAATTACTATGTGATAGGATATTCTAATTGTATAGCTCGCTCCGCTCATGCTAGCATTCTGTACATAATATTATAATGGATTACTTTTTTATTGGTCTGAGTGGATACCCACTTAACCTATTCTAGTCTACCACATTCACATCTATTAGTAATAAATATTCTTTTCACGTACCATCTATTAATAATATCTGATATGAATAGGTATTACCTATTGAATTATTCCATAGCGAAAAAGACGATGGACAAAAACATTTTCTATATCGCAATGTCATAGAAATGTGCAAGTCATTGTGCACGTTTTAAATGTAATGCTTCGGAAAATCGTCGTGTAGTTACTAACAATATTTGTTGAGCTCAGAGGCTCGGCCTATGATAAGGAGTCATTGTTTATCGAACTGTTTTGCAAGTACATAGATACCGACTCATTGAACGTGTTTGAATGAATGAGTAACAACTGTCTATGTAGGTATCTATAAGGACTGGTAGGGAGTACCTACTGTGTAAAAGCTTCGCCCTTTTGGAAGTAGAAAATTATCCCAAGGGAACATACTCCCAAGATGCTGTTCCGGGTCATTGTATACCCGTGTGCCAAATTTCATTCAAATCCAGCAGTTTGAGCGAGAAGTGAGTAACAAACACACGCACATACATACACAAAATTACGCCTTTATAATATTAATAGTGTGATAGCCGAATCTATAGCATTGTAGTAATGGGATCCAAAATTGGAGTGGTACAATCAGCAGTTTTAATTTTAATACACTGTCAAATATATAATAATTCTGTTGTTATTTCAGTCAGCCGGCCCAATTACAGCTGTTAAGAGCATTCATCCGTTAAAACTACGCAGAAGCCAAAATCAATGATTTCCGACGGACAATATAACAATAATGTGTTTAATTTCTATAAAAGATATTGACGTCATATTATTGGGAATTTCATAATCTAGTGTATGTTCCAAAAACATTTTCAAATGATCGTATAGTTTTCCCATTAGAACAGTTCTTATCCAAGCCGTTTTTAAAACTAGCGGTCGACAGTCTACGCAGATGCGAGATAGTAGTTAAACCGTGTATGGTAAACTTACAACATTTTACTTAAAAAAAAAATGATAACATTGACTAGTTCATGGCCCAAAAAAAAATACGATTGCTGTAAGTTTTCATTCAAGAAAAGTAATCTCAAAACTGTCATTTTTAGCCGTTTTTGGAGATATTAAACGTGTTAGTTTAGGATAATATATGAGGCATTTTTGTTTTTTTTTAGACTTATTAATTGAACGCATTTACGATCTATGACATGGTACAATAATTTTTTTAATAACTTATTTGTTTACACTACAATTAATTATTTAATATCACTATATAATAGACGCGAAATCGCGTCAGCGCTTTGTACCGGCCGAAGTCTTTCAGATTTTTAGTCTTTCTATTCTACAGTGATACTAAATAATTAATTGTATTGTAGTGCACATTATTGTTATATTTTCCGTCGGAAATCATTGATTTTGGCTTCTGCGTGGTTTTAACGGATGAATGCTCATAACATGAGTTTGACGGGCCGGAAACCAGGACTTATGCCAACGGGCAAGAGTTACCGAGGCACTGAAACGCAAAAGACAACTGTAGACGTGGTGCCTTAGTGGCTATTGCGTTCTAGTGCCGCGGTGGTCTCTAGGGACCACCGAGTTATTTGATAATTTCCCACCCCCAAAAACAAAGGTGTACTGCCAATACTTACAAATAGATTATTATTTGTATATGTTACCATCAAAGAATATCTTCAGTTAGAAATAACAAAACCATTAGTAATTATAGATGTATGTACCTACCGTAACTAATATTAATATTATTTTATGTAGTATTATTTTTGCAGCATGACTGGCATTTATTTAATTAGAGACGTGTGATAAACATTAATTATTTTATGATTACGTGACATTCCGTCTTCGACTCTATAACATGCTTCGATGAGCTTAACGCCGTTTGCAGATCAGGAGCTGAGCTAACTTAAATTAACTTAGCTCGTGTAGCTGAGAAAATTGTGAACTACCCATTATAAGAATTATTTATTATAAATGAGAAAGCATATCTATCTGTTTGTATCGTGCTTTTTTTATATGGAAAATCATTAAAAAACTCTTGCGAGTGAAAGGGAGTGTCAGATTTTTACTGACTAAACTCCATTGTGTTTTTTCATGCTCTTTGTGTTGGTGCAATCCTAGAAGATCCCGTCAATTTTGTTGACAACTTTCTGAGGTGCGTATGGAACACAAAGCGCTGTTGATCGGGCCCCCATTGCTCGCCAACCGCAAACCCACGCCTAAGTCGACTGCTAATTCCTGCAACTTCCGACTTCCAGGGCGTCTTCTACGGCGGCCGAGAGAAGGATGACTTCTCTCTCAGGCTTTCCGCCACCTTCTTCGCTTGCATTACTGCTTCACAAAAGGAGGTTTCATGCTGAATCAATATCAATAAAATTTGGTACAGAGTTTGGACTTTCGAGATAGATAAATGTTATTTTTTATTCTACAGATACGGTCCCTTGAGATAACTTGCGCTGTTTAAGCCGCTGGAAGAAGCTTTTATACTGGAGAGCTTTTAGGGGTTGCACAAAAGCATAAAAATTTGGTACCCACTTAAACGAGCTACGGTAAACTAAGTTAGCATAGCTCTTAGTCGGCAAACGGCTTAGGTAACTAAAATAAACTTATCAAATGCTAATGATTTTCTTGACAGTCCAATTATCCAGTAGGACGAGTTTATCCATTGTAGGTACGATATCTATCTAGCTGTCAAAATATTGATTGATGAGACGTTTTTACGGAGATCGTCATTGTTTGCAGAAGCAAATCTATAGGACTGGCGTTTGAACAGAGATATTTGTAATTACAAAACATGATTGAAAAGAGTGTCCATGGAGTTTCTTGCACATTCTTTTCCATAGAGATATACGCTTTGGAAAGTGCAATTAGCATCATTTTTTCTGACTGACTGACTTCTTGACATTTCAAAAGTGCCTGTAAATGGTTTATTTGAAATAAAATGCTTTAATATAATACATGGGGGCCACGACGCATGCAAAAAAGCAGAAAATGTTATCCACTGGTCATCTCCATCATGGCTTATCGTGACTCCGCTTTACTATTTCTGTGCTAGTAGGGCCTACTTTGTAAAAATAAAAAAAAAACCCTCAATATTTTTTAATACAGGGCTGGCAGGGATGAAACGTATGTTACTAAATGAGTTATGAGTTTACACGTGGATGGATGGAGAGGGAGAGGGAGACCAAAGAAAATATGGATGGATTGTGTGAGAAGTGATATGAAAGAAAAGGGAGTTAGTGATAGCGTGACGAGTGACAGGGCAGAATGGAAGAAAAAAACGTGTTGCGCCGACCCCAAATAAAAAAGGACAAGGGCAGGAAGATGATGATGAGGGCCCCTTTGGAACTAGCTACGCCCCTGCTGGCGAAGTAGGAGTACAGGGGCTATGACGTGTTAAAATGTCAAGTGTGCGAGCGAGAAAGAGGGATGGCGCTATACACCGTATATAGCTCCATCCCTGTAACAGTTTAGTTTAGGTCGTCAAATGGATCGCGTTAAGAGCTCGTGGAAGAGCCTCTGGTTCGTCTTGGAAGTTTATAAAAATTGTCCGAACATACTCACTTTGAAGTACGGGCTCCCCGCTGCCAAAACGACTTTGTGGACATGGAACAGCTCATTGTCGACTTCCAAAACGACGTCAGTCAACATGTGGTGTGAACGCATCGTGAACATCATCTGAAAAAACAATGCATTGTCATATTCTATGACTAAATATTTGAACACACAAAATGTGTACAGCTGAACATGCGGGGTCGATGGTTTGAGTCTCATTAACTTAACCCTAGAATTCTTTTTAGTGTACGTGTAATTAGGGTTACCAGGTCTTGGCACCGAAAAGCCGGACCGATCAGCCAGTTTATTAGCCGGACATTTGGGTGAAAAGGCTGGCCATTTTTTTTAAATAGTTAGTTGGTAATAATAAGTGTCGAATATACTTTTCGAATATGCCTTTAGTTAAAAAATGTCATTTTGATATTACAAACAGACACTTCAAATTTATTTATATGTATAGACTAGCGCCACGTGTCACGCCCCGGTTTCGCACGGATGTAAAATACTTACTACCCTCGAATGTGATTTCTCTCCGTCATTCAAAGGTTTGCCTGAAGTAAACTCATTGTTGAGTTACGCCCGCCTTTGTACATGAATTGTTAAATCAATAATGTACTGTATTAAGTTTTACAATAAAGAATTAATAACAAATATTCGTTTATTGCTCTTTCTATTAGTGGCCATCGCATCTTCATCCGTTGCGTGGTTTCGGTGGAGTCAGCGGATAAATAGACAAACGCGGCGTACGATTTTATTTTATACTATATTAGCTTTGCCCGCGGCTTCATCCACATACATAAAATATTGCCTATGTCACTCAGGAATAAAGCTGTTTTCTATCGGTGTTAAAAAATTAGCAATCGGACCAGCACTTTCAGAGATTACCTCCTACAAACAAATAAACAAAATCTACCTCTTTATGATATTAGTGTATGTACCTATGTATAAAGATTAAGGTTATAAGGTCTCATGGTTAAATAATTGACCTGTTTTATTACTTATCGCTGATATTATAATTTGTTTTACTGCTAACAATTTAATTAGGTATTGTATTATTCATTCATTTTCTTATAAATATATAGATAACGCTTCTTTATTACATTAATAGTCATAAAAAAACTGGCCAAGTGCGAGTTGGACCACCACACGAAGAGAGTTCCGTGTTACAATATGAAAATCGAGCAAATAACGTCAACAAAATAACGTTTCTTGCAAGGGTACATGGCAACCCCCTTTAATTTAAAACTTTATTATATTTGTTGTTGTAGCGGTAATAGAAATACACATTCTGTGAAAATTTCTACTTTCTACCTCTTACTGTTTATGAGAGCCCGCTGACAAACGGACGGACAGACGGGACAGCAGATACTTAGTTATTGAGTCTACCCTAAAAATCGTTCCTAAAACTTGGCCAGGTCTAGAGCAAATACAGAAACACGTTTAAAATAAAAATAAAGATTTTATTTTACAAATCGGTCCATAAACGACAGAGTTCGAAGGTAACAAACATAAAAAAAAATTAAAAAGAAAAAAACCGAATTGAGAACCTCCTCCTTTTTTTTATTTGAAGTCAGTTAATAAATATCGCCCAGTCATCGTCACACAAAACATTACGCTCAGCTAATTTAATTTATGGTCACCATTACTGAGTTCAATGTCCATTTGTTATCACAAACAGTAGACAAGAAAACACTCCTGTTTCAAAACCATTTTATGATGTTACTACTCGTAGTAGGTACTTTGACCGGGACTTCGTTCGTGACTCCTTCTTAGTGCTCGCCTACGTCATGAAAGTCTAGTCCCAGTAGTTTCAGTTGTGCGCTGATAGACTGACATATCAACGCACAGTCGTAACTACTAGGTCTAGACTTTCTCCTTTTATAGTATTTAATAGAAGAAAGAACATTATCATGAGTATGGGAAGCGGAAGGATTAGAGAATATTTCCTGTCAACATGACCCATAAATGTGTAATTATAGAATTTTATTCCTATAAATAGGTATTGAATACATTATGTGTGTGTGTGTTGTGTGCTTCTTACATATTTATTAATTTTATTTAAGTACGGGTATTTATGTAGTTTTAAGTTCAAGTTGTGCACTTTATATCCATGATTCGTGTAATTCTTGTGATAGGTTTGAAACTATCGCAAAAGCAACAATTGATGGAAAATAATAGTAATTTAATTACGAATAAGATGTCGGTTGAAATCTTACGTAAAATCAGTTTTTTTCCTGCGCGCGAGCTGTCACAGGTCCAGCGAGTGGGTCACAGATCCAGTCTCTCCGAGAGGCTATGGTTAAGCGCTTAAACTTGTCCTTAGAGGCAGTCTCTGAATAGGGCGATGCCAATTTGGTCAGGTTCGCTGCAGCTAAAACCCAGGCGTGTCTATTTTCCGCTAAAAGGAGCCAATTCAGACCTGCTCCAACTTACCGGGGTGTAACCGTGCCGATAACCGACCATCTTAATCTTCTTGGTGTTACGTTGACGTTAACTCTCAACTTTGGGCCATACATCGAAGCAAAGGCTCAACTGAATCCTCGCAAAACTCAGACTTACTACTTACAGTACTTCACGCCGGAACAGTTGCTCAAACTTTATCAAGCGCAAGTTCGATCGTGTAAGGAATATTGCTCTCATCTTTGGGACGGATCTGCCCGATACCAGCTTGATGCACTTGAGACAATTGGGAGGCGAGCCAGGAGAATCATTGGCAATGATGCATTCTTCGAGTTGAGGCTTCAAAGTCTTGAGCATCGACGCCGAGTTACTGGCCTGTCGGTTTTCTACCGGTTGTATTTCGGGGAGTGTGCGTCGAAATTGCATAGCCTAATTCCGCCTAGCCCGTTCCATCATCGGAACACCAGGCGTACGGCAATGCGCCACCGGTACATGGTGGACATCTCACCTATACGCATGAAATGTTTTGGGAACACATTCATTGTGCGTACTGCTAAGGAGTGGAATTTCCTGCCGGAGTCTGTGTTTCCTGATGGCTACAACCCGGGAATCTTAAAGTCAAGAGTGAATAGGTTACTTCTAGGTAAGCGCGCTCCATCGTCGACCGCATCGTCGCTTTCTTTCAAGCGCGAATCTATCAACAATAAAAAAAAAAGATTTGCTGTAAGAAAACCCAAACTCTTGCCTTTTGCCCATCAAATGTTCTTTTGCTTCTAGATTGATATGTGTTTTTGTGTGCAATAAAGAAAAGAATATAGAAAAAAATCTAATATTCTATCTCAAACTTATGCAGCAAAACAAGTTCTCAACTGACCGCGCGAGCGTCGATAACTCGATAGCAGACGGAATTTACGAGCATGACTCAGCTCAAATAGTACATCAATTTATGTAAGCATTTCTGACTAAAACCTGTTTCAAAAAAATACAATCATTTCCATACATATTAGATACATATGTAAATACAGCTCGACAAAAATTATGTACCTATAGCTATGAAGGTGGCTGATAAAAACATGCATTGTCATGGCAGAGCGTAGCGTGGTGCGGACCGGCGATAATGATGCAAAGTAACTACATAATATGTTTATTTATTGGCTATATTATGTAGGCATTACATTCCACGCGTTCATATATTCCATTTGTCCATTTTGGCCTTGTCTAAACACTAGTTAGAGAGATGGAGATCTCATGGACTGAATGCTTCAATATTGTCTCGACCATTCACCATACTTGTAACGTCATTTAGCTACCTAGCGTCAATGAGAATAAACTCAATAACTAATTGAGTATTCACGGTTATGTCTGAGACATAATCCCTGTGTCATTTCAATGCGCTATTTATGCCGCAGTTAATGGTGCGAAGCTTTTTCCTTCAGACAACGATGGATTTGCTCTTTTTACTTGGATGATTTCCCATCCGATGACTTGTCTCTAGGGTTGAGTGAGAGGGCCTGTCTGACTTTTACTGACTAAAACCCATCTGTGTCCTTCAATTAGCATTTGCGTTGCAGGACCACGGTATCTGTTCCAAAAATTTCCATGGCCCTAACGAATGGATTTGTTGTTGGCATCTATACAAATGCGTAACTGCGAAACTGGTGAAATCACGTCTAGACTTAAGTGTCATAAAGTATTAGTAGCTTTGTCATACAATATGAATCGGCTAAAGGGTGGGGCCATTAAAATAATATTTATCTCAACCAAACAATTTAGGCATGTTAGGACATTCAAATATTAGATAGGTAGCGTACGATGATTAATTTATAAATTCAAGATGCATGCACCACGTGGTGGAAGTCGTGAGCAATTCCTTGTAAGTACTTGCTTATTATATTGATTGTTAATTTTGCATTCATAAGCATTTTCGTAACAAACAGGTTCCTTAGGGTTTTTTGCTGTAAGCTACGGTGCGGACATTATTTAATATTGATTTTATTGTAATTTTAAATATTTAATTATAAACGATTGTAGTGTAAATCATTTGAATGGAATTCTCAGATTCCATGCTAACTAATTCCAAAGATTCAAAGATCCAAAGCATTTTATTTCAAATAAACCATTTACAGGCACTTTTGAAATGTCATGAAGTCAGTCAGTCAGAAAAAAAAAATTATGCTAATTGCACATTCCAAAGCGTAGATCTCTATGGAGAAGAATGTGCAAGAAACTCCATGGACACTCTTTTCAATCATGTTTTGTAATTACAAATATCTCTGTTACATGTTCCAGCAGTGCAGCAGCAACTAATAAAAGTTAGGTGACTCCATGACTCCCTATGATGCTATTTCATAGCAATAAAACGTTGTGCCACGAATTTTTCCTCACACGATTTGTTTATAATAAATTAAAACTGTACGAAATTTAAAACGGTAAATAGACTTCCATTTATGAATGAGAATGTGTGTATAACATTAGAAAAATATGATATAACCTAAATAATCAATGCTGAGCTGTAACGAGAACAAGGGTTTCCACATGGTGTGAAAAATAAGGCGTCACAATGACAAAGCATTTCTTGTCACGTAGAACAAAACTGTGAGGAAAAACGAGATCATAATAATTTACAATGCCATTACAGTACTACTACTGTAATGATCATTGCACTCGAATTTTAAGTAACCCTGTGTGTCGTTATTTATATATATTATATCCGTGATTTCTCCCGGACCCTATCCGAGATATATGTAGATACGTACCTATACGTCCACACGTGTCAATAAAAATTAGAAAACAAGCAAAAGAAATAGCAGAAGCAGACGAAGCCGCGACTGGGAATGCATTATTTCTTTCTCCTTCCACAAATTGTAATCAGTTGAAAGAAATATACTACAATACATTCCTTGGGCGTACAGCTAAAAAGTGGAATTCCCTGAGGGAGTTTGTGTTTCCTGATGGACAACCTAAAGGTATTTAAGTCAACAGTGAATAGGTGACTTCTAAGCAAGCGTGCTGCATCGTCCACCACATCATCGTGAGGTGAGATACTGGTTAAGGGCAAGCCTATAAATAATAAAAAAAAAATATTAACCAAGCCTTAATTTTTAACAGATTTATCTACACGAAATTTTATCTTATTATTCATCACTCTTGTAAGTATTCGCTGACACAGACAAGGCACAGACCAAACAGAATCTATGTTTGGAACAAGTAGGTACTACCTACTTGTCCAAAAGATTTTTTTGGTGGTTTTCCGATGAGTCAACAACTTCAAGTGAGATTGGTTTAAGATAAGTTCATGGAGGTCGACTAAGTTCAAGTATGTTGGGCTAAATAATAATGTGTATTTGAGTTGCTTGTAAATTATCGCTAAGTTAAATATAAATTCGTGCTTGACTGCCTCCTTGATAAAGATAATACAAGAAAACAGCTAATGAGTGGAATTCCCTGCCGGAGTTTGTGTGATAGCTATAACCTAGGGGTCTTCAAGTCAAGAGTGAATAGGTTACTTCTAGGCAAGAGTGCCATCGTCGACCACATACTCGTAGTCACTTATCATCAGGCGAGATAGTGGGCAAACGCAAACCTATCAATTAATAGAAACGTAATGTATTGCAGATATTGATCTAAAGGAGCAGCCATATTTTGTAAATGATCTCTCAATAAAAAAACAGGTCAATACTTATTTAAGTAAATACGATTCAAGAAAATTTTGTGGCACAAGTGTGATACTGACAAACATATTTTTTTATATTCCGTTTTGATAATAAGTAGGTACCAGTCACCAATTCTTGCATCTATTAGTTAATTATCAGCAAACTACTGCATAGATACTTCGGATATTCTTACGTCACAAGAGGTCAATGCGATTTGCGAGCATCAAGGAACGTAAGTAATTTGATTAAATACAAAATAACAGGAATATATTTAACCAAAAAACTGGCTCGAATGGTGCCAGTCATGTTAGTGATTGCGAAGCGGGTTCGAGAAATGACGTCACGACTTCGCGAGTTCACGGCCATTGGACAATCACTGTGTCAGTTGTTAACATAGTCCGGCCAGGCGCTAATGCCCGATTCATAATGTATTTCTGATTGTCAATGCTTTTTTCATATTGCTATTTTTAATTAGGTAATAGGTGAGAGAGGAGAGAGAGAGAGGTGTAGTGGTGGCCGAGTGGTAACGGCCCCGACTTACGAATTGTAGGTCGCGGGTTCGAACCCAGCCAGGCGCATTACTTTGTGTAATTTATTTCATCACCACTGCTCTCTAAACGGTGAAGGAAAACATCGTGAGGAAACCGGCATGTCCTAGAACCAAAAATTCGAAGACATGTGACATTCACCAACCCGCACTGGGCCCGCGTGGTGGATTACGGCCCATTCCCTCTCCTGGAGAGAGGAGGCCTGAGTCCTAGCAGTGGGAACATTAAAAGGCTGATTATGCTTATGCTTAATTAGGTAATTAATAAAAAAAAATATTATGGTTTTCAAACAGTATCTTTATCCAAAATTGTTAATAGAAAAAAAAATCAAATTCGTTCAATATTTAGAAGTATTTAGATTAGTTACAAATCTGCTGGAAGGAGAAAACCTGTCAATTAACAGAATAAGGATGCACAAACTGAAATATGACGTCACCGCCATTGGATTACGTGTGTACAAATACAAATGAGATAATATCGAGATGTTCCCACCACGCCTCCACTCTTTCTCATAAATACCAATATTTGAAATGCTAATTGCTGCTTCTGATGCTGTTTTCAGAAAGACATTTATTTTAGTGTTATTTGACGTGTGGTATAAAATATTCTTAACTAAAAATACAGACAATTACCCAATTGGTTTGCGTATAAGATACCTTAGATAAAAGGCCTGCCACATTATTCCCAGCAACTCCTGAACTGCCAGAATCAAGTGGCGACAATGTCCAGCCTCGGAGAAACGATGCAACTGTCTTAGATCCAGCAACAAAAATAATCAGAAAATAACAGTGGTAGAGAAAGAAAAGCATAATTTTAACAGATCAGAACTAGGCCAATAGGCACAAAGGGACGCATAGAAAGCTAGTAAAGTTGTCTCCAATTTCTTATCAAAGCACCAATTAGATATTTGAAAAAAAAAAATACTTTTCACAAAAAAAATAAAAAATAACCGACTTCACTAAATTAATTTTTAATTGATTAATTGATCCTTTTAGTGTTTTTTTTTTTAGTCAAGCCGGTTATTTTTTTTTGTAAAAAGGTTTTTATTTCACATTTTTAGTTGCGATACTTAAGGGCCTATTACACTACGCGATATTCAGCACACGATATTCAGACTGTCTTATTTTTGTTCCGAGTAAGACCGGTCTAACCCTAATTACACTACGCGACATCGACTACGACTGTCTGAATATCGAGTAGTGTAATAGGCCCTTTATAATCACAGTGCCTATTTCTCATGACAATTCCAATAAACCCAAACACTGCTACGATACATTTTTTTATTAAGAAGTTCCCGTGTCTACCTTACCGTTAAATTAGCACGGTGGCGCTAATTTAACGGTATTCAGTCATTCATTGCAATACATCCGGGTAATTTGGCTTTTAAACTATTAATATAGAGAAGAAAGCAAAGTTAGATTTGTAGTTTTACTTTAAAAGCTTCAGTGAGACAATCAATTAGGTAATAAGTTTGTAATTCGAATATGGCTCCGGACGCGTTGTGATTGCGACACGTTTGTTGGCAAACAGTCCAATTTTTTCGCGGGGCTTCGGAGTAAATGAGACAGCGTAACTTTCAACCAAGCTATTTGGGAAACTGTGTAAATGAAAAGCCTAAATCCTAGGTCCCTTGAGCTCCCAGTTATCCAGGTTTGACTGTAGAGCCTTTTGAATTTACAGACAAGAGCAATAACAGCCTTTGAGCAGTCGCCTAGAGCATTGACTGTAACAGGTAACAGTAAACTCAAACCTAACTAGCCCAACTCAAACTTGAAAGTCATTTTAGGTGACTATTTGTTATACTGTGTCACGATCACTGTGTGTCATTTAGTCACAGCACAGAGCACTAACTTCGTATAAGCTAGGTGAGATGTTTTGAGACCTTTTTGTTCTAGCACCACCAAATAAAGTTTAGTTCAAAGTTAAGATTCCGATCGTACGGGAACGTTCGAAAGAGTTACCGTGGCCTAAGAACGCAAAGGGAAATTAAAAGAACACAAAGTCTGACACTCTCTCGCTACTAGAGCGGGAGAAGTCATATGATGCACCACCCACCTCAAAAAAAAAAAAAGGGTGCCGTAGAGATGTTATGCGGAAAAATGAGGAGCAAGTCAGGAGAATTGTTTTAAATAACTTTGAATCAAAAAATTATACACTGAAACCTGCAATTAAATTAGGCCTAATAATAATAACAGAACGCAATACGTCGAATTTAACTCTACAAGTATACCCCATTGTTTAGTTAGGCTAACGCAAAAGGGTGATGATTTTAACGGGTGGTAAATGGAACCCAAAGTGAGTGTTAAGAAATACACTGAATTTGTCAAGGTGTTGGCGTTTTAATAAATAATTTATTATTTATTTATTTAAAACTTTATGCACTTATATAACACTGTACAAAGGAGGGATTTAATGCCTTAGGCATTTTCTACCAGTCGACCTTAGGGTGGTGCAGAGACATAACATGGCAGGCAAAATTTGGCAATATTTTTATTGTGTAAGAGTATTTGAAGCCCTGACTTCTGAGCTAAGTAAAAACCTGTGTTTAAGAAATTGGTTTCTTCACCCATGAATGTTGCTTAAATGCAATAAAATTGTCTATTCCTTAAATATATGTATATAAAAAAAACTTAAATAAAACAGATGCTGATGTCGATTGTCGCCAAAAAACTACAGTACTTGTTGCCGGAAGTATCGCTGACGTGTGTAGTTTTTCTGATAGTTCTAATTAAGTTTACAGAGTTGATTGAACCTTCTCAATCACCCAAGTAAAAACAGTGGCTTTTAAGGGCCTGCGCACACTTGAGACAAGACTGTCTTAGACCGAATTGTCTATGACGTCGTCTAAATTAGTTTCCTTTATATGTGATAAAAATTAACAATCAGTCGATCAAAATACCATTTGTGGGTAAATTAACATTAGTAGGTAATTCAACATACAAATTATTCAATAACAGCTATGTATTATATCGTCTTCAGATGAATCATTTTTGTTTGCACCATCATCGTCGGTATTAGATTGAAATAATTATGGATTCTATGATCGCATTTTTAGTAAGAAATTGAATTTCACTAAAGCACTAGAAAAATCCACTAGCCACTAAAATCAATATTTCGCAATTAAATGGGGGGTTAAAACCACCAGTTTAGTGGAAAATCCACTAAGTTGGCAACACTGGCCGTACGCCAAGACAATACAGTCTAGCGGCGCGCCGCTAGACTGTATTGTTTTGATAGTGTGCGCCGTGACGTAGACAAAACAGTCTTGTCGCAGACGTCGTAGAAAATTCTGTCTAAGACAGTCTTGTCTCAAGTGTGCGCAGGCCCTAACATGTTGCGTGATGATAAATTATTTTAAAGAGCGTCCATGGATCTACGCTTTGGAATATGCAATTAGATTAAGTTTTTCTGATTGACCGACTTCTTGTCAATTCAAAAGTGCCTGTAAATGGTTTATATATATAAAAGGATAACCAAGAAAGGACAAAGGAAAGGAAGGAAGGGGGGAAAGGGAGGGGAAGGGGTGAAAGGGAGGGAGGGGAGGAAAGGGGGGAAGGGGAAGAGGGGGGAAGGATAAGGTTAACTTTGAGGTAAGCTCGCCTATGTCCATGAACTCTGATATCCACGTGATAAACTGACTGACTGATATATCAACGCCCAGCCGTAACTACTGGGACTAGGAGCGTGAAATTCTGCACAAGGTTTCCTTTTGTGACGTATGCGAGTACGAAGAGAGGATTTTCCAAATTCACCCCATAAAGGGATGAAACGGGGACAAAGTTTGTATGGAGAAATCTGCTTCCGCGCCAGTAAACCCGCACGCGGAAGCTAGTTTGAAATAA
Organism: Mythimna impura; assembly: GCA_905147345.3. Lineage (NCBI taxonomy): Eukaryota > Metazoa > Arthropoda > Insecta > Lepidoptera > Noctuidae > Mythimna > Mythimna impura. Next base: position 10,623,783 of record LR990343.1, on the reverse strand, counting down.
ATGCTTTAATTTAATTCAATCAATCTATATAATTTGAAAAATGTACAAAGTCTATGCAGTACAAAGTTCACAATACAAAATTATCATCAAGATTCTTTAGATAATGATTCGTCATAGTGTATGTGATCTTTGGAACCAAACAGCACTGACGGCCCACGGCGTGGTTCTCCCGCGTATCCGCATGCGGTTGCAGAATTCGTACTGTCCGCATACAGACATTCACTTCAAGTGCGCTCTGACTGTTTGGTTCTAAACATTATCATCATCCGCCTTCCCAGCCGCCGGGATCCCGATTTCCGGCCACCGCACCGTAGGCGCGGGCTTGCGGACGACGAGCTACCGCCGTCCGCAAGCCCGCGCCTACGATCGTCCAATGACCGTCCGGACCGAGCCCAAGTCGTCGACGGCGCGTAGTATTCCACGCGCGCCTAAAGGAGATGTCAGCAAACCGTAGGGGCCCAGCAGGGTCAAAGCCTACTGGGGCAAAGGGTCTACTTCTGAAAGGAAGACTCTAACCTGGTATGAAAGGCAACGAAGGAACAGGAGTGGGTTTTTAGTCAGTAAAAGTCTGACACACCCTCTCGCTCCGCCCAAGGGCGAGGGATGTCATTGGATGATTTTCCCACCGAAAAAAAAATCATCATCTGCCTAGCCCTAAACCAAATATGATTATAGTATCTATCTGCATCAAATGATAAATGATATTTATTTTGCAATAGGTTTTTAAATAAAAAAACAATTTAACACGTCCATTTTTTCATCAATTTAAACTAGATGAGGCCGGTGTTTCCTAGCTGACTACCCTGAGAAGAAACACTATAAAATAAAAAGTAGAAAACTAAAACCCGACTACGCTATTAGTGTTTCGATTATTACCTACCTATAACGTGTGACTACGGCTTTTCTTTTTGTTCTATTCTTGTTTTTCCAGTTACTTTGTTTATTTCAGCATCTTGAAAATCTTGTTTCATACTTTTTCAGCGCCTTTTTTTGTCGTAGTCGGGTTTTAGTTTTCTACTTTTTTTTTTTTTTGAAAGATTTTGGTGTTAAATCACTGTGCTTCTATACTATTTATTTTGGTATGAATAAGTGAAGTCCTTTCAAATGATACCAAAACGACGTATTTATCTTATTTTTTTTAACACTATACTTTTTGTCCACTAGAGGGCGCCACATTGAATTTTGATGATATTTTTTATAAGTACCAGTGAAGCCCTTTCAATTTAAACTAGATGAGGCCGGTGTTTCCTAGCTGACTACCCTGAGAAGAAACACTATAAAATAAAAAGTAGAAAACTAAAACCCGACTACGCTATTAGTGTTTCGATTATTACCTACCTATAACGTGTGACTACGGCTTTTCTTTTTGTTCTATTCTTGTTTTTCCAGTTACTTTGTTTATTTCAGCATCTTGAAAATCTTGTTTCATACTTTTTCAGCGCCTTTTTTTGTCGTAGTCGGGTTTTAGTTTTCTACTTTTTTTTTTTTTGAAAGATTTTGGTGTTAAATCACTGTGCTTCTATACTATTTATTTTGGTATGAATAAGTGAAGTCCTTTCAAATGATACCAAAACGACGTATTTATCTTATTTTTTTTAACACTATACTTTTTGTCCACTAGAGGGCGCCACATTGAATTTTGATGATATTTTTTATAAGTACCAGTGAAGCCCTTTCAAATGATATGAAACACGGTGTATTTATAATTTTTTTTAAACATGACTTTTTGTTCGCTAGAGGGCGTCACTTTAAATTTGAGCAATATTTTGGTAATGTACAAGTGAAGCCCTTTCAAATAATACCAAACACGGCGTATTTATCTCCTTTTTTATTTTTAACGCATTACTTTTTGTCCGCTAGAGGGCGCCATATCGATTTTTGTGACACGTCACGTAGCCTATGTTTAGCGGACAATTCGGTTCTAACGATACCTCATACGTCGAGTTCCGATAAGTAGATTAGGAGCTATGAGGGAACAGATGAACATACTCACATACATACATAGCCTGTCAAAATCATAACCCCCGTAGTCGGGTAAAAACAAACTCAGGGGTCAAAATTAGATAATGCAATTCTGACGTATTATCATGAAAAACAGCAGTCCAAGTGATCGGTACAAATGCGAGTTACCACTTCATCGTCTGTACTATCAGTACATAATACCAGTACATAATTATATAATATATATCAGTATTGTATATAATGTTTTGTGACAAATTATTTTTTTAATTGTTTTTTTTTATTAATTTTGCAAAAAAACGTTTATTTATCGTTCATACATAATGTATACAGTGAGATAACGTGATTGATAATGATACGAAATATAAAAAGATTTGTAACATACATAATTTTAGTACGACTTAAAATTCTGGGATAATTAGTATGTTGGGTTTTTTATAATTTTGACAATAAATAGAAGACAAACAGTTTTCAATTTATCTTCCTCCATACTTAAGTGTACTTTACATGCGATTAATTGATTCTACGCCAAATTCAGTTTAATGAATATAATTGAGGGGTCGTGTTCTTCAGAATATTACATAATATGTAGATAATTATGTCTACCTCATGTTTAGCTGTGAGCCGAGACGATCCTTGTAAATAGCTTAGAAATAATAAATCAGACTAAAAGTCGAGCATCGAGTCATCACGATGATAATATAGCTATTTCGTCTGCAAGTCGGGGTCTCAATAATATTACTGCTATTTTGAATGACCTTTCAAATCCTGACGCTAGGTCATTGAACTGTGTAGTAGATTTGGGATGTCACTTTGTGGCGTTGACCTCAATTTTTAGACGCCAATTGATAAAAAATGTTTTGTAATCTCTTTATATAAAAGAAACTGACTGACTTACATATCAACGCACAGCCAAAACTATTGGTACTAGGACCGTGTTTTGCACAAGGCATTATTTTATGACGTAGGCGAGCACGAAGTAAGGAGGACTTTCCTAATTCAGTCTCTAAGGGGATGAAAAGGGGGTCTAAAATTTGTATGGAGAAACCTATTTTCACGCAGGCGAAACCGCTGGCAGAAGCTATTATTATTTTATTTTATTTGATATAAACTAGTGCTTGACTGCGATCCCACCTGATGGTAAGCAGCGATGCAATCGTTGATGTTGAGGCGCACTAGTTTATTAAGAGCCTATTCACTCTAGCCTTGAAGACACCTAAATTATAATCGGACGGGAAGACCGCAGCAGGTAAATTGTTACAGTCCTTCGTTGCTAATTGATAGCTAGTTGATTTTATATGCAATTATTTTCAGTTCTACTGTTTTTTTTTTTTCGACTGGGAAAATCATCTAATGACATCCCCCGCTCTTGGGCGGAGCGAGAGAGTGTCAGACTTTTACTGACTAAAAACCCACTCCTGTTCCTTCTTTGCCATTTTTCTGGGGATCTCTTTCGCATCACCCATGGCCCCAGTAGGCTTCGACCCTGCTGGGCCCTTACGGTTGCTGACATCTCCTTGAGGCGCGCGTGGAACACTACGCGCCGTCGACGACTTGGGCCCGGTCCGGACGGTTACCGGACGATCGGACGGCGAGCTACCCATTGTTCGCCGTCCGCAAGCCCGCGCCTACGGTGGCCGAAAATCGGGATCGGAATCCCGGCGGCGGTTGGGGCGTGAGGACCTTTGCCTCACGCTATCGGCCGCCTCCTTTGCTATCATTACTGCTTCGCTGAAGGAGGCGACCGCCTGCCACTCCTCCTCGCTCCGGACCATGGCCTGTACCAAGGACCGGCGCGAGAGATCGCTGCCGCCGATCGCCCCCACGAGGACACGGCGGTGCTCTGCCCAGGCGGGGCACACCTCTACCGTATGCTCCACCGTGTCGTCCGGGCTGTCCACACAATGGTGACACCCGGGCGTTTCTTCCTCACGAATCTGGTGCACGAACCTCCCGAACTTACCATGTCCGGTGAGGACCTGCGTCATGCGGAAGGTAAGGACGCCGTGAGGTCTTTCCAACCACTCCTCAAATAGGGGGGACTTACCTCAGTTCTACTGTGAGGTTGGGACATGGTTTGCGGGATTGTTCGAAAGAGTTACCGCAGCCCTGGATAGCTAAAGGGAACTGAAGGAACACAGGTGGGCTTTAGTCAGTAAAAGTCACACTCCCCTCGCTCCATTCGGGGCAGGAAAAGTCAATCGATGATTTCCTACCAAAAAACTAAAGCTTGGAAAATGGAACCGAATACGCTTAGCTATAGATATTTCCTACTCTAAAATATAGCTTTACAGCTAATATATTAGAAGGCTTGGTTCTGAACTTTTGACCGAGAAATCGGTGGAAATACATAAAAAAAAATACATTCAGCCGAACATAGAACTTCCTTCTTTTTGAAGTCGGTTAAAAATAGTAGTAGGTGCCTTAAAAAAGAAAAAAAACTGGGCAAGTTCGAGTCGGATTCGCGCAGGGAGGGTTCCGTACAAACTTACCTATGAAAACAGTTCAATTCCCGAATTGAGTTTCGAAGATTTTTCCGAATCGTAAAAAAAGTTTTTTTTTGTGACGTAACTACAAATTTACAGTTTTAGATTTTTTCCTTTATTTGTGCCATGAGACCGTGCTTCATGCCAAATTTCAGGATTCTAGGTCAACGGGAAGTACCCTAAGAATTTTGATTCCCTCGAGTGTCGAAATATACGTTTTTTGCGGCATAAACGGCCGTATCTTTTTTTTTCGTTAACTCAGAAGTTTGATTTTTTCACAGCTTCAAGGGAGCACAGACCTGACCATATGGTTTTAATTTCAACTCGATACCTCTAAGCGTTCGCGAGATAAAGGGTCTTAACAGACAGATAGTCGGACGGACAACAAAGAGATCCTATAAGGGTTCCGTTTTTCCTTTTGAGGTACGGAACCCTAAACTAAAAAAGGTAATATTTTCAACTTCCGATAGTTTTAAACTATCGGAAGTATCGAAGTTTTGCAATAAAGAATCATGCTTACCTTCATAAAGTCACTAATATAGTTTCCCATACAGAACGTCAGATCGCCAATTTCATTGGAGCCAGTGCCAACTTCGCCTTCTAGCACGTCGCAGCTGATTGGTGGCATGTTATCCAACATGTTGCCTCGGCCCACATCTTCATCTGTCTCCATACCTAGTGGACAAATAACTCTATGTAGGTAGGTATACTACGGTTCTATAAGCGCACATGGGAGTTTGATCAACGAGAGCACTCCGTAAAGGTGCCGCTTGCTGGCGGTGGGGGATCCTGTTTTTTAACCCCGACGTAAAAAGAGGAATGTTATAAGTTTGACCGCTATCCTGTGACCCAAACAGATGACCTGGTAAGAATCCGATGGATGCGAGACGTAAAGGACCGTCCATTGTGGTGTGGCGTCTGTCTGTATAGACAGACCAACGCATCATAGGTCTTAAACGGGTGGATAGATTTGGGTGCGGTAATATTTTTTTTATTTTTTTTTTATTTTGACAGCAGGTTTTCTAACAATGGTTATTAGACATATTTGATCTAAATCTGTTCAGTAATTTACAAGATATGTGGGAGAGGGGGGGGAGAGAATGGGGGTGAAAGTGGGAGTGGGGCAACAACAGAAAGTTTGCAAATATGGCCATGTGAGGTATCAAATGAAATCAAATAAATTATCGGAGAGGTTTAAATATAGCTAGCTGACTTAGCAAAAAAAGCTGTGCGATAAAGTAAAACACACACAGGACCGTTCATTGTGGCGACACTTGGGGGAGGCCTATGTCCAACAGTGGACGTCTTTCGGCTGAAATGATGATGATGATGATGATGATGATGATGATGATGATGATGATGATGATGATGACGACGATGATAAAGTAAAGCGGTGAGTCAGAGAAATCAACCAATAGTAGGTATTAAAGCAATTTGATTGGCGGAAAGCCCAGCCTATCTGTGTTTATCCTTATGGTATGGTTCTCGTATTGGTCAACTTCGAAGAATGTGTTGTGCGATCACTTAGCTAAAAAACGTCAACTGTTAGACATAGCAGAGGATTTTGTATGAACATTTTCAGAAGTAATCGACTATAGTCCCTTTGCCACGAGTACTGAAAAGAGGATCTAAGAAGTCCTACCCAATTCGACGCTGGTAACATCTACTTCTAGAGTGTCTGACGAACCTAGATCAATCACTTGGCTCTAGTAGTTAAGCATTACGAATCGCTGTGTGAGCTGCTTTTACACCATTTCGGGGCATTGTGGGTTCTTCTTTTGGGAATAGTGGGGAACTTTACTAGTAGGTGACAGCAAAGCAAAGCATCTGCGATTGATACAAGCGCCAGTTTGGCTTCTAGGTCACAATGAGACAAAAAATTAAACATATAGACAAAAATTAGACATAACAAATAAAGTTAATGTTAATCTACTTTGAACGTACGAGTATAGTTTATATATATTAATTTTGTAATTAGTTACTTTTCTTTATTTAAAACATCAAATTGCAATTTTGTGAATATTTTATGTTTTCTTTCGAGCAAGAGATCTCAATTTTAAACCAAAAATAAATCTTAATAACCGATTTACAGTGTCCTCTGTATGGGTTTATAAAATACCCAACATGACAAATTCATAATAATTAAAAGAATATACTCACGGGGCAATAGCCCGGCTAAAAATTTTCTATGTAAAAAAAATATTTTACCTATGTAAGACGGGTTGCATTGTGATCCGAAAACATATGTACCTTGTTTCATATCTATCACTTATGGTAAATATGTAATAAATTATTTACTAAAATATTAAATTATTTTGCACAATTTCAATTTGAGATCAAATTCACTACACTTCAAAGGCTGCACAGCACGCACTTCACTATTCCACAATTCACTTGTCTATTTCTTTAAAATTTAAATATATTGAAGCACTTTTGGGCCTATACCACTCATGGCTATGTTGAATCCCAGAAAGTGTTGTATCAGCCGCAAGAGTCGCGCGCTCACTGACTGGGCAGGACAACATACACGTTGCAGACCGAAAGTTTGGTAGTCTGAACTAAACGAGGCAAACGTTGCGAGTCATGGTGACTCGGCATAAAACCATATCGCATTTTCAATAACCCCGAATAATAAAAATACAAAGTCATTGCGTAGGTACTCACATGTTTTGGGTTTGGTAACCACCTGAGATAATTTATTTATCTTGTTTATATAATAACAGAGCTGTGTAACACAACAGACCAAAATATAGTCGCGCAACTTGTATTGTAGTCACTAGGGAGGGACGTAACGGAAGTGGTAATATCGAAAACGAATTCGGAACCGGATTATTTGTTTTGTTTTGGCGGAGGCAGAAGCATCAAATAAAACACTACAATTAAAAACTCGGTTAAGTATAAATGAAGAGCTAATGCACAAAATTCCAAATTTAAAACAAAACCACAACTGAAAGAGTAATCGTCAGGAGGCAAGGGGGGAGGGAGTTTCTTCGCGCGATAAGTATAAACTTGTTATTTGTTAGGTACAATTACAATTTATCGGAACCGAAATCGGAATCGGAGGTGTAAAATCAATCGGAAGTTCCGAATTTTCAGAATCGGAACCGAACCTCCGTAACATTTCTGATAGTCACTATCTGTTTATTTCTTCAGCCCTTATCCTAATTGATTACGAATTATATATCAGTGTAGGGTATCACATCTTTTATGGATCTACATTTGCCTTTAGTAAGTCATCTCATCTTTCTAAAAAAAAATCCGTCACTCTTTCCCTCGATTTTGACTTTGCTACTCAGTGTGGTGGACTAATCGTAAGATCCGCTTCTACTAAAAACTGTGCCCATATCTGTATCAATTAGCGACTAAAAAGGTGTCAAGCTGGGTGACCCGCTGTATTTAAGTTACTGGCAGCTTCAAAACGGATTAGGCGGGTTACGTGAGTTGCATGCGTTATGACTGCCGGGCAAGAGTCCACAGTGGGTTCCTGATGATGGAAGGCGCCGTTACAGCTACGCGTAGTAATAGCTTCCACGTGGCGTATACGTTTATTGTACCTAACTCGTATCCTAACGCTGGAATGAACCTAGCCTAGTTTTATACAAGCTCTGTTCCATTTTTTATTTATTCAGTAAGTAAATAGCGGTATTTTATGCATAGTCATTAAATAATCCGTCAATTAAAGTTATTTATTCACACTTTTAAATAACGTGTTATTCTTGTGTTTTTGTAGATTGAACCAACACAGCTAATTGGAATACGGGGTTACCTGCAGAATACAGGGCTCCTTTTTGCAAAACGAGCTTTAGTTTATCGTGACGTTTTTCTTAGTCTTTCCTAATGTCACATTTTTAATTCTGATATTGAAATGGTGTAATTTGTGGAGTATAATTATATCTTAGAGCTTTAAGAATAAAATGTCAAAAACCTACTTTTTAACGAAATCCCAACGTTTTGCTTGTTCTTGTTCTTGCAGCAGATTTATTTTTAATTCCGCGTGTTATATTATATTATAATTAAAATATACAAAATTAAATTATAAATGCGACAGTGTCTCAGTGCGGTGTCCGGTACGCTCTCACAGCTATACTACCAAATGTACACTCAATACTAATATTATAAAGAGGTAGTTTGTTTTTTTGCTTGTAGGAGGTAATCTCTGAAAGTACTGGTCTGATTGCGGAAATTTTTTCACTGATAGAAAGCTACTTTATTCTTGAGTGACATAGGCTATATTTTATGTATGCGGTCAAAGCCGCGGGCAAAAGCTAGTTCTTAATAAAGATGATTTTCACGCTTAAAGAACTTAGCTTAGTTTGACGTCATTACCTATTGTTTTGTGTCAAGGTTGCCGCCGAAATAAATTATTATATTCAAATATTAACATAAGTAATTAAAATAAAATTTTCACTTCAGTTACTGAAACAGTATTATTTAATTTGGACATTTGTTTATAATATAAATTACAGTGCGTTTTAAGGCTACCACAGACAGGAGCGACGCGAAAATGCAACAGCGATACTATGTACGACTACCTAACAGCATTTTTTCTATGGATTCTGGAATGTGCTTTCAAATCTTGAAAAAGAGAGTAAATTTTCCTTCAAGCGTAAAATTCGGAACTACTAAAAGTCCCCTGAAACTTATTTTGGGCTTGTCTTCGTCATAATTACAATACATTTTGAGTTCTCTTAATTGTAATACCTAGTTGATATGTGTATCATACAATCATACCTACTGTATGTTAGTATATTGTTTTAGAATATCTTCCTTGTCGCAGACATCGATGCACAAATACATCCAGTACATGATTCTGAACCCTCAGTTACGGATTTTTTTGTCAATGTTTTCCTAATTAAAATTTTTAAAGTGATATAATAATATGATATAGAAGCTTGTCGCGAAATTTTCCTGCGTAAATGAACAAAAAATCTCACGTTTCACAAAATCTCTAATATTTACAAGTTATAACAACTGCATCTACTTATAATTTTATTTGATAAACGAAGAGTTAATATAATAAACGATTGATATAATTTTCAAATAACTATTTTTTACAAGCATAACATAAATCTATATACATAAAAAGAGAAACTGACTGACTGGCATATCAACGCACAGCCAAAACTACTGGGACAAGGAGCGTGAAATTGCAAAAGGTTTCCTTTTATGGTGTAGGCGAGCACTAAGAAAGGATTTTTCAAAATTACCCTCTAAGTGGAAGAAACGGGGTCTGAAGCACTCTGAAGTTTGAATGGAGAATTGAGAAACCTACTTTCACGCGGGCGAAGCCACTGGCAGAAGCAAGTTGATTATAAAATCTTTAGATACCAATCAAAATACACAAAACTTATTTAGTCTAATATGAAAGAACGAAAGCTTTTTATAAATCATAACGGCTTTTAACTTAACCTAATCCAAATGATTCAATAACATTAGAAGGAGATCTTAAATGGTCACTGTTCTAACCTAACCTTACCCACATGATCACTTCGTTCGCTCGCCATCGCGTTCTAATGGTCAGTATTCTAACCTGACCTAATCCAGGCGCGATTTTCAACTTAACCTAAACCAAAAGATTCACTAACATTAGAAGGGGATCTGGCGCTCGGCGGCCGCTGCCGCGGCACGCTCCCTTCGCTCGCTCGCCTTGTCGCTTTAATGGTCACTGTTCTAACCTAACCTAACCTACATGGTCCTTTCGTTCGCTCGCCATCACGTTCTAATGGTCACTATTCTAATCTGACCTAATCCAGGCGCGAGGCTCCGCAGCCGCATTATATTACAGTAAAGGTTTTACTGTAATATAATGCGGCTAATAGGTACTAACAGTGTGTTAAACGATACTGCTGCGACAAATATATATTTTAAACGATGGACCTAATGATTTTCGGTGCAATAAACTTTATATCCAATAAAGTTATACGAAATAAGTTTTAGACTATATTAAGTTTATACGTAAAGAAATCATATCAACAGTTGGTATATCTCACGTTTATTATATCTTGTGAATGTTATTGAAATGAAAATACATCAAATAATTTTATATGATATGAGACGCACCCCATAATATTTGCTAAAATGTTGTGTTTATTATTGTTACGTTCACTTTGCTGAATAATTCTAACCTGACGCCAAATGTTTCATTCATTTTGGCGTTATTTTTAGCTGAATTGATTTTTTTTTCATTGATTTAGTACCTATTACTTATGTTTTTTGCTAGCCTATTCTGTTCTGTGTCACTCACTAGACTTATGGAAAAATATACATATACTTCAATCTCTATCTGCACGGGCTGTACGACAGGACATGGGAAAAACGCGTGATTGATTAAGCATCTAGGTAAGTACGTATGTAGGTACTTTAAGTTATGCAATATATAAACATTAGGTACTTTACCCAATAATACAATGTTATTTAATGCTTTTTAATAAAGATATATTGTGGACATTAATATTACTAAACAATACCACAATGACTTGCAGAATGTGGCGGTTTTTTTTGTGAACAATACTATAACAAATATATTAAGATTGGCATTCAAGCTTAGTTATATTAACTACCAGTTCAAAGATCCTATTTACTAGTGTCCGACCGAAAATTCAGTTTCGGCTTCAATCTTTCGGCAAAAAAAAAACGAGTTTCGGTTTTGTTTTGGTTTCGGCGGCAAACCTGCCGAAACTACGACCGAAACCGAAACTGCATTCGGGTGTTCTCGCGCTGTGATCGGTCATGTTCGGCGCGTTAATTGCATCCAAGCGGGTAAGCGACAAAGACATTTTCCGCGTCCACGTGCCTTATCATATCGTGACTGGCTTGTGTTCGCAGTTCTTTTTTTTAATTGTTTTAATAGTGCTTAACTGCGATCGCACGGCCCTGTTTAATAAAGCTGACAATCCGACAAGTACGACATATGTCAAAAAGGGACAATTCGATAATTGTTTTGTTTAATAAAACTTTTTGAGCAACATACAGGACTTGACAAATCTGCTTTATTATACCTACATAAAATTGTCATGACATATTGACATATTTGTAGAATTGTCCGACAATCCTGACAGGTGTGTTACCTTGTGTCGCGAAATAATATCATGAAAGTTGATGGTGTAAGAAAGTGTTTTTATAAAAAAAAAAAATTACAAAAAATGGTACTGACATCGAGCAGCGAGATTAGTAGTGATGATGAATACTTAGAAGAATACGAACGAGGAGACGACGGTCATTTAAAAGCAGAATCAATTTCTCCTTTTTAATCACATATTTTTGCTTTAAAGATAAAATTCGGGTATGTAAAACGACCGTAGAACATTTAATTGTTATGATAAATGATATTTATTCTGCAAATAGGTTTATAAAAAACTTTTTTTTTACACGTCAATTTTGTAAACAACGTTAAAATTGGTAATCAATACATCACTGCATAAGAAGGGTATGTGGAGCTGTCACTATTGAATTACTCGGAGAAGAGGTTCGCTGGCCTAATAATTGTTATCAGATACCATCACTTTTTAGGGTTCCGTAGCCAAATGGCAAAAAACGGAACCCTTATAGATTCGTCATGTCTGTCTGTCTGTCTGTCTGTCTGTCTGTCTGTCTGTCTGTCTGTCTGTCCGTCTGTCCGTCCGTATGTCACAGCCACTTTTTTCCGAAACTATAAGAGCTATACTGTTGAAACTTTGTAAGTAGATGTATTCTGTGAACCGCATTAAGATTTTCATACAAAAATAGAAAAAAAGCAATAAATTTTGGGGGTCCCCATACTTAGAACTGAAACTCTAAATTTTTTTTTTCATCAAACCCATGCGTGTGGGGTATCTATGGATAGGTCTTCAAAAATGATACTGAGGTTTCTAATATCATTTTTTTCTAAACTGAATAGTTTGCGCGAGAGACACTTCCAAAGTGGTAAAATGTGTGTCCCCCCCCCTCTAACTTCTAAAATAAGAGAATGATAAAACTAAAAAAAATATATGATGTACATTACTATAAAAACTGCCAACGAAAATTGGTTTGAACGAGATCTGGTCAGTAGTTTTTTTTTAGTACGTCATAAACCGCATTATTATGTTACTTGCTGCTACGGAACCCTCCATGGGCGAGTCCGACTCGCACTTGGCCGGTTTTTATAAAACAAAATGATTTGTAGATATGTCAAAAGTCGACATAATTGTCGCGACAATGCTAAAATTGTCACTGACAAATGTTAGAACTAAGTTGACTGTAACTTTTTCATTGACAAATATGTCAAAGTTTCACCTGTCGCTTTTTGAAAAAAAAAAAAAAACAATTCTACAATTATGCCAGTTTTTGACATATATGTCGAATTGTCAGCTTTATTACAGGGCCCTGGTGGTAGCAGATGGCAGTGATGCAATCGTTGATGGTGAGGCTTACTAGATTATTGAGCTTATTCACTCAAGCCTCGAAGACACCTAAATTATAATCGGACGGAAAGACCGTAGCAGGACAAATTGTGCCAGTTCTTCGATGTACGCGGTATCAACGACGAGGCGAAAACGCTAAGTCCGGACCGTAGAGGTTAACAATGTAAGGGTGGATACTCGCCGTACTACTTTATAGATGGACTGATTTGGTACGGAAGCAAATCAAATCCGTGGTTCGTCCGTTCCAAATTCGAGCGTGTGATAACACTATACAATACGATTCAAATTATAATAGGAACGTCAATTATTTCTATCTGACAAATGTTACTGGAAAAGTACGGTTTGCAAAGAAAACTTATTTGCGTATCAATAACGGTTTTTTTTTTTTACTTTGTTTAACGCAGTATTGGGCGAAATTTAGTTTAATTGATGATTGATGGTTTTTTTTTTTTTTTCGGTGGGAAAATCATCTTATGACATCCCCCGCCCTTGGGCGGGGCAGGAGATAGTGTCAGACTTTTACTGACTAAAAACCCACTCCTGTTCCTTCGTTGCCTTTCGTACCAGGGCCGAGTCTTCCTTTCAGAATCAGACCCTTGGCCCCAGTAGGCTTCGACCCTGCTAGGCCCCTACAGTTGCTGACATCTCCTTGAGGCGCCGTCGACGACTTGGGCTCGGTCCGGACGGTTACCGGACGGTCGGACGGCGAGCCACCCATTGCTCGCCGTCCGCAAGCCTGCGCCTACGATGGCCGGAAATCGGGATCGGAATCCCGGCGGCGATTGGGGCGTGAGGACCGTTGCCTCACGCGATCGGCCGCCTCCTTTGCTAGCATTACTGCTTCGCAGAAGGAGGCGACCGCCTGCCACTCCTCCTCGCTTCGGACCATGGCCTGTACCAAGGCCCGGCGCGAGAGATCGCCGCCGCCGATCGCCCCCACGAGGACACGGCGTTGCTCTGCCCAAGCGGGACACACCTCCACCGTGTGCTCCACCGTGTCCTCCGGGTGGTCCGCACAATGGTGACACCCGGGCGTTTCTTCCGCACGATGATTGATGGTTAATGATTAAAATATTCAATCATGACTAATGACTACTTAATAATAATAACTACAAAAAATCAATCATTAGTCATGATTAATGATAATGATTGATTGGTTTTAATCATTAGTCGTGACTAGGGAATCCAATTCCGCAAACGCGGGATCTCGGACTTTTTTGCGGGATCAGAAATGTGGGATTAGTCATGAATCAAAAAAATTCAATCCCGCAAACTTGTGGGATCCCCCGAAGTTTGCGGGATTGTATTTGTATTTTTATTTGATTCAGACGATGCGACATTTTTACCTACTATGTATTTATTAGACCCAGCTCAGCTTCATTAATAAGTGATTTACCTAATAACTTTACAATGGAACTCGTGACTTTTCTGTAGAATTTTACCTTACAGCTAAATTTTCGTGAGTTCTGTATTGTAAGTTGAACGGAACGTAATCAATATCAATTTGGTGGTACTCTGACTTTTATTAAGGTAGGAAAACATTCAACTACTTCTCTCGATCTAGGGTGGAGCGCGAGAGCGTGTCAGACTTTTACTGACTAAAAGCACACCTGCATTCTTCAATTGCCCTTGCGCACCGGGACCGCGAGTTTCCTTTACAGCAATTCCCCGCGGCCCCAGCGGGCATCAGCCCTGCTGGGCCTTTACGGTTTTGCTGACCGTCGACGATTCGGGCTCGGTCTAGACGGCGTGCTACCCATTGATCGTCGTCTGCAAGCCCACGCCTACTGTGGCTTGTAGATGAAGGTAACAGTCGCGGTGGCTGAGGCGTAAGGATGTTTGTTCCCTCACGTGTGCCGCCGCCTCCTTCATTAAAATTAGTGCTTCGCAGGAGGCTTCCGTCTCCCATTCCCTCCCGCTCCGGACTATGGCCTGAATCAGGGCCCGGATCGGTTTTTGTATGTTACTACTTAAAACAAAAAAAAAAATATTTAAAAAATCCCAATCCCGCAAATCCCGCGGGATTCGCGGGATTGATTGATGACTTCGTCGTGACTAATTTTATATTTGCTTACCAGCCATTAAAAAAAATATCCGACTACTACACTTTGTTGTTGAGCTGTTGGCTTTTTGTTGGCTATTTTTGACTGTTGTCGAGTTGTTGTTGTTGAATATTGACTTGTAGTGGGTTGTTCTCGAGTAGGTAGTTGTCGGATCTTGTTGAGTTGTTGTTGATGGTTATTGATTTGTAGTGGGTGTTTATTAAGTTGTTATAGTTTGTTATCCATTTATCGTTGGTTGTTGTGGAGTTGTTGCTGGATGTTGTTCTATTATTTAGAGTTTTTGTTGGTTGTTAATGAGCTGTTATTGGCTGTTGTTGAATTATTGGTGGTTGTTATTGACTTGTAGATAATTGTTGTAGACTTGATAGGGGTTGTTGTTGACTTGTTCTTGTGGTTTTTGTTTGGTTGAACGCGCTAATTTCAGGAACTAGCCCATTTTTCGAAGAAAGCTATATACGCTCACGCTACAACCTACGAGAATAGAGCAGTAACCAAAGACGCGGGTGAAACCGCAAAGACAGCTAGTTTTTAGCAAAATAAAATTTATGTTGATAAATGCTACTAACTAAATACTTAAGGACTAACTAGCTATCCAACGGCAGTTTTGAACATCAATCGTTTAAATTATTATGTTTCAGTGATCCGATTTGACAGATACGACGTCACAACATGGCGCTAAGTCGATCCTATTCTTATTTGAATTGCATAGAAAATGGCGACAGTTGGAGGAAGCCTTCGACAATCAGTGACATACAGACAATAAAAAGGTACAAACTCAAAATCAAGGACTCGCATAATTTAAAATATTAGAAATAAATCATACAAATTGTGATACAGTCTGTATACAAGGCTTATTATATTATATTATCTTAGTACAAAACCTAGGTAGGGGTCTAACAGGGTTTTTTTTTTCATTTATTTGTTTCAAAATTTATACAAGTAATAGGTACAATACAGATGATGCAAATCATAAACTCATTAGAGTTTTACCGTGCATCATAATCATCGACACAAGATTTTGCCTAACTAAAACACAATAAAAATATCAAATCCTAGATCAAACATAATTAAGTATATCCGAAGAGGGTGTATGTAAATAAGACGCAAAATTGTCGAGTGAACGGGCGTAACATCGCATCAGAGACCAAGCTAACCGTCTCTTGGTTGATGTCCACTAGGGCTACAGTGAATTTCTGAAAGAAAAACCACGGTCCTAGAATGCAAAAGACCACAGAATGACAGATGGGTTTTAATCAGTAAACAAAAGTCTGACACACCCTCTCGTTTACCCTAGAGTGGGAGAAGTCATTGGATGATTTCCCGACACAAAAAAAACCTATACTCTATTCGCGATAGCATTAGACAGAAGTTAAAAAGAAAATTTTCAAAAAAAAAAAAAAACAATTAGCCGAAGCTGGGCCAACGTGTAAACGGGACATGAAAATTGCTTGAATCTATCTCGAAAAATAAATGCTGTGCACACCTGCTTCTATGAACCTCTTTTGTCTAATGCTATAGTGAATGGAGTATGGTACACTTAGATGAGGAGATATTATGATGATACCACCTTTTTATTAAAACCTATAAAATAATGTAACATTTATCTTATGGCTTTAAAATCAGTTGTCATTGCATTTGTTATCACAAAATAATCAAACGCATGTGAATGAATAGGTATTATAAAACTAGTGATAAGAGGAATTTATCACAAAATTTAAGGGAAATAGCATGATAAACAATTTTTTTTTATTATTTTACTGAATACTGCTGTCTAACAAATTTTCACTTTTTTTATATAGCTTTCTTGAAATGTTTATAAAATGTTATTCTACCTTCATTTAACCTGAAAATGTTAGTAGAAAGTTTATATCATGTCTTTATTTTTCGTTAGGACTTACCCTGCATTCTGAATTCCAAACAAATTGCCTGCATTTACAGTTATCTGGAACTACTATTGGCACGCTAACATCGAAAATATCGTATTTTGGAACACGGAGCACTTGTGGTGGGATTTTTTTTAATATGGATAGCCTCATGTTTGACCACTATATCATCTGGCTAGTTTGATGTTAATTTATTTGACTCAAACATTCAATTTATATACATACAATGTAGACTTAGAATCCACTTTGCTACCCATCCTTGTTGACAGTTCAATTTTTCAAAGCGGGTGCAGCATTTTAACCAAGATAGAGAAATAAATCAAGGATTTTGGGGTAAATACATGTTGCGAACTTACAGTTCATCCATTTTAAGAAAACTACCATTTTTAACCAAATATATTTATATTTCTTAAACAAGACATGTCTGATTTTTTTTTTTTGGTAATTGGATAACTCTTAAATCATTAAACCCCAAGCGAACGCCGGTGTTCGCTCGCTCATTGTCTTTCTATTGTCTCTACTTACGGTAATCAACATTTTTAATAAATTATAATTACCCACTTTCAGCTTGAGTTTAAAAATCATGTAAACTAGTGTAATAATAAAGTTGCAAACAGTACATGTTATTGGAAGGACCTTTTATAAGAATGATGTTTAATAAATTCAATCTTTATTTTATAAACAATGGAAATGAGTTATCAAAAGTAATTATCATTCTAATGGACAGTTGATTTATGCAATGCTGTCAGTTATAGAATCATGCAAAAAATAAATACCTACCTACATGGTAAGACTAATATTCTTCTATTTACGTCATAATAAGATTGTATTCATATTTTATTATAGAAAAATAAACCAGACCGTCCTAGATTTGAAATTGGCATCTTACAATTTATTATTATTGAGAATTAAAGAAAACTTGAAAAGCTGGTTTCAACACAAAATATAATCAATGCTTACCTGCGATATTTATATTTTATGTGATGTGATGTCAGTAGTAAATGCACTAGTAATACTTGTAGAGGACCTCAATGCGAGCAGTTTATAAAAAAATCCAAGTAATCCAATTCATAATATAAATCGTAAATTCACTTCTAAATACTTTAGTTTCAAACTTTAAAAAACCACGTCACAATTTCACTGAAATGTAAATCCTGTTTTTGGAATGTCTTGATTATTTCTTGTAATATACTTCCAATTGAAAATTAATTTATATTTCTTTTGGTTCACTAAAAAATAATTTCGCAATTTGCTTTTGCTTCTTCCGTTCCTGATTTGACATTGACAACTTTTGCAGGGTTGACATTACAAACTAACAATTTCTATACCAATTTAGATATCTCCAGCGGCTGATTTTCGTGACTATTAAAAAGATCCTTTGAATCAGTATTCCAGTTTTTTAAGTAATCAAAACCTCTATGTACTGAGCCTGAGTGGTTAATATAGTTATGTTCAAGAATTGGGTTAAAAAATAGTAGGTCGTAGTAGCTAGCTGTAAAAACAATGATAATTAAACTTCTTCTTTATAATTAAACTGAAAAATAAAAAATTTAGAAGTCCCTAAACACTAGTACTATTTAGAAACTGGCAATTCTTTCAATTTCTATTTAGAGCTGTCCATTGAATCGATTTTGGGTTTCGGTTTCGCACTACTACTACACTATAAATCTATCTGTCGAAACATTTTTTAAATAACAAATCGCAATCTGCTGTTATAATTTCAAGCAAAATTAAAAAGTGATATAATTTTCATAACAATCACTGGAAATAAATTAATATTTTCAATGAAGAGTTATTTTTTTTGTTACTAATAACTAAATCCGTGTCACTAACATACATGTCCTTGTCACTCTATTATATGTCCAGTTAAAAAAAAACCTACAAATTCGACAATGGCAGACGCAAAGCAAGGTAAGATTTTGCATTTTTCGTATTTTCTTACTCCGTAGTATTTATTTCGAGTGCTTTCATGTAAATTTTACTCAAGTTCTTCAGTCTGCATATTTGATCAAGGATTTAAAAGTGATAAACGGACTCGTTTTACTTTGTCCATGCTGCATCATCAACGAACTCTTTTTACTATTTTACACCTATTTTGCTATTGCTCTACGACTTATCAAGATATGGTGCGTTATATATATGTGCTTGCGCTAGTAATTTGCAGATTTTTTTGGCCTTTGAAGATTAAGAAATGTTTAAAACCCTTTCAATGTTGTTACATTCACCATAGTGCTCCTTTTGTATGAAGTTTCTACTACCTTTTTTTTGCAGAGGAAACCACTCAGTAGTACCTATACTACTGAGTGGTTTACTTTATTATTATTGTGGTAGTCCAAGTTGAGAAAGATGAGATTATATGTTTGAAAACATAGCTATGTTGTCATGTTTTATTTTTAAGTGTTATTGACTCTGAACTTTTTTTATTTTATTATGTTATAAATGTTGTTCTGTTAATAAACAGAACAACATAATCATATATGATGTAATCTAATAAGATTGATTTACTAAGAAATGATGTTTGAAAGTTTTTGTGTTATTTGATAGTATTATGCTTTGCATCCTCAGTTTGCACCATATATTTTACATCATCCACTTTTTTAATGCCTCACATTTACAGGCAAATCCCCTATTGAAGATTTCTACAATGGGTCATCGCAATCAAGAGTGGTTCTGGCAAAGCCTCGACTTGGTGGCTTTGGCTCCTCCAGTTTTGCATCAAGTTCCAACAAAGGGCTTAATCCATTTGGTAAGTGACAACTTAAGAATTTTTTATGCCTTTGCCTGGCATTTTATAGAGACCTCTGCTAAAGTTGCCTTTAATATTCAGGTTCCATTCTGCGACCTTCTCAGCTGAAACCTGGCACTAATCCATTTCTGAAAATTGCTGAACCAGCTGAAGGTTCAGAAGCAACAAAGGAAAAAGATGAAGAAACTTCAACTGAAGACAGACTTAAAGAATCTAAACCTGAACCTCCTAAGTTTGTACCTTTAGGAGCTGCTAATGTCACTCCTCGCACCAGCAACACAGTGCCCTCTTCGGGTCCGCCTGCCCCAGGATCCTCAGGATTTGTGTTTGGTCAAAATTTAAGTGAGAGAGTTGTTATAAAGGAAACAGTTAATAATGGGGAAGCATCATCAGCAGAACACAGCTCATCTAATGGAACAACAGAGTTATTGTTCACAAGTGCTGCAGCAAATGTCAAGGAAAATCAGGTCTGTGATTAAATTAACTAGTTTAAAGCTTTAGTTAATTAGTGTAGCAATTATGTCATATCATTTTGTTAGTACAAATGTTCATGTTCCTCCATAGTTGGAACATGTTGAGCATATCTGCTACAAAGTTGGTTGCTCCTAATCTCATACTTTTAGCAACATACCTAGATACTTTTAGGAGCTTTAATTAAATAGTGGGTAGTATAATTTTTTTTTTTTCAGTTCTATAATTAAACTAAAAAGAGAATGAAAATCACCAAAACTGAACCCAGTGCATCAATAAAATACATTTTCCTAAAATGGTCTGTAGCATAGTAAAATGTAGCAGAAAGAGTTTTCTTTAATAGTTCTCTGTTTATAAACTTGTTTCCAAGCAATGTAAACAAAACTGACCTCTGATGTTCCAGAAGTAACATCTACTATACCCTATTCATCTGGGCTTGAGACAAAATGTAAACAAAGAAAACTATGTAGGTACCTTCAACCAAGATTCTTCAATGTGTTTGAACACTTAATAACAGTCTCCTTTTCTGTTGAATGCATTGGAGTTTTATTTGCACGCTTTTTCTTCGGTTACAAATACATGACAGACTTAAATGCTAATAAATCTTATAAGAAAGTATTGATTTTTTCTTATTTGTGTTGTTAAAGGATTAGATTGCCGAGTTGCCCGTTGCTGAGAACATGCTACTGCTTTTTTTTTGTTGTAGTGAAGGCTAGATAATAACTCAGAACAATATTTACGTAGGCCAGTTGTTCTATGGAGAGGCTGATTACATCACCAAGTCACCACTATATTAAAATTAAAGCTAATCTAACTACAGGTGAATCAATTAAAAAAAAATAGAAATAGTTTGAGCTACAGCCTGTAATCCACCTAATAAAGCATAATGATGTTTAAATCAACTCCCAAAACTATTGAGTTAAAAGAAATCAACATTATTGTAAACTATAGTGTATTCCAAGCTTTTAATATCATATATTTTTTTTCTTTTATTTGTTAATCTGAGCTGACCTACTGTTGCTGCCGGGATTCCGATCCCGATTACTGGCCACTGTAGGCGCGGGCTTGCGGACAGCGAGCAATGGGTAGCTCACTGTCCGACCGTCCGGTAACCGTCCGGACCGAGCCCAAGTCGTCAACGGCGTGTATTGTTCCACGCGCGTCTCAGGGAGATGTCAGTAAATCGTAGGGGCCCAGCAGGGTCGAAGCCTACTGGGGCCACGGGTAGTATGAAAGTGAAATCCGGGGCCCTGGGACGAAGGCAAAAAAGGAACAGGAATGGGTAGTCAGTAAAAGTCTGACACTATCTCTCGCTCCGCCTAAGAGCGGGATTTGTCATTAGATGATTACATACATATTCAGCCTTTTAATGTTCCCACTGCTGGGACTCAGGCCTCCTCTCTAGGAGAGGGAATGGGCCGTAATCCACCACGCGGGCCCAGTGTGGGTTGGTGGATGTCACATGTCTTCGAATTTTTGGTTCTAGGACATGCCGGTTTCCTCACGATGTTTTCCTTCACCGTTTTGAGAGCAGTGGTGATGAAATAAATTACACAAAGTAATGCGCCTGGCTGGGTTTGAACCCGCGACATACAATTCGTAAGTCGGGGCCGTTACCACTCTGCCACCACTGCTCCATCATTAGATTGTCATTAGATGATTGTCCCACATAAAAAAAAACCCACTGCTGCCTATTCCTTCCATTTCTCTCATTATCATCAAACAAATTTTCTAGAAAGCCATTTTTTCTTTAGTCTGTTCTTTGATTGTGACTCACACTAGCTCTATTATCTTACTTTTCTTTTTTATTTAATATAAATAAAAAAAAAACCATAGCATGCTATCAGAACCAACGAACAACTGGGCGATCTCATCCTTTAACAACACAAATAAGAAAAATAATACTTTCTTATAAGAATTATATAAGTATTTAAGTCTGTCATGTAGTTATGACCCTGTTGCGCTGGACACATTTTACTTTGTCAAGTATACATGACTGTGGCAGGCAAAAGACTAGGAATTAACACACAGGGATACAATCTAAATATAGATAAAAGTAGAAACTGATTGACATATCAATGCACAGCTAAAACTACTGGGACTAGGAGCATGAAATTTTGCACAAGATTTACTTTGATGACGTAGGCGAGCACTAAGATAGGATTTTCCGAAATTCAACCCCCAAGGGGATGAAATAGTACCCTATTTCTATGTTTGTATAGAGAAAATTATTTTTACGCGGGTGAAGCCGCTGGCGGATGCTAGTCAATAATACTTTAGCATATTAAAGGGCCTTTTACTCTACGCGATATTCAGCACACGATATTCAGACTGTCTTATTTTTTGTTTCGAGTAAGATCGGTCTAACTCTTATTACACTACGCGATATGTCGAATCATAGACTAAAACTGTCTGAATATCGAATGGTGTAATAGGCCCTTAAAGTGTAACTCTATATGGTATTGTGTTGCTAGGAGGACAGTAATCCCGGCGAGTCGTCGAGCGGCGGCGACGGGCTGGCGGCCGCGGCGGCCGAGTACGAACGCTCTCACGCGCGACCGCCGCCGCCCGCTGCGCACGTCAACACTATCACTGGCGAGGAGGGCGAGATCAACGTTCTGCAGGTAATGTTCTTAATGTTAATGTCTGAAAAAAAGCCTGTAGGTTAGCTACAGGCTTTTTTTTATATGGGAAATGTAGTTCTAGGCTTTTACTTTTAGGCTAAAGGTTCATTATAGATTTTGCATCGCAAAATGTCTGTATGTAAGTTTTTTTTTTTTTAATTGATATAAATTAGTGCTTGACTGCGATTCCACCTGATGGTAAGTGGTAATGCAATCGTTGATGGTGAGGCGCACTAATTTATTGAGAGCCTATTCACTCTAGCCTTGAAGAGACCCAAATTATAATCGGACGGGAAAATCGCAGCAGGCAAATTATTCCAGTCCCTCGATGTACGCGGTATAAACGACGAGGCAAAACGCTTGGTCTTGGTGGAAGTTGCGTGATATACAGTTTAATTAAGTAAAATGTGTCTCTATAGCTGTAAGATTTTAGTGCATTGCAGTTTAGGTTCCTAAGAATCAAATAAACAATATATTACATTCCATGAACTGCAACTTAAAATATAGGCTACATCAGATCTACAGTTATAAATACAACTTACGAAACATTAAAGCTTGCATTTTGAGAAATTTTTGTTGATTTTTTCCCTCAGATCTACAAAAACGACACGACTGACTCACATTCGTGTGAAAAACAGACGCCAATACAATTGAGTAACGTTGTCATATTCCCCTTTGCAGATATCGTGTCGCCTGTTCGCGTGGGAAGCGGGCAGCTGGCGCGAGCGGGGCCGCGGCATGCTGCGCCTCAACGACGCGCCCGCCGGCAGCGGCGGCGCCGCCCGCCTCGTGGCGCGCGTGTCGGGCTCGCTGCGGGTCGTGCTCAACACCAAGCTGTGGCCCGACATGGTCGTGGAGCGGGCCGGCACCAAGTCGCTCAGGATCACTGCTGTCGATTCCCAGCAACAGATTAAATTGTTCCTTATTATGGTTAGTATAATGCGCGTGTGCGGTGTGTGTTATAATACTAATATTTTAATGTGAAAGTAACTTTGTTTGTCTATCTGTCTGTTACGCTTTCACTATTAAACTACTGAACCGATTTTGATAAAATTTAGTACACAGGAAGCTAGAACCCTAAGGATGAACATAGGCTTTTATCAGTTTTCGACTTCACGGCCACGATAACCAACATCTACTATTGGTATAAAGTTTATGCAACCTTATTTTTAGCGAATCCTGAATATAGTTTGTTCAGAATTAGTAACTGAATCGATTCCAAATTTTTACACCACACAATATTTTTTTTTCCAAAAATATTTAAAAAACGGTCACAAGTTGGACCCCACCGACACTAAGTACAACACAGGTCACAGCAGGTCATAACGGGCATTAGGCGCCAGCGTACAGCTGGGTACGGGAGCGAAACAACCCCTCTGTTGCCCGAATGGCCCTGTGACCATGTATTTGTGTGGACAATCAGGTAACATAACAAACTTATAACTCCGTGACTTTTCATGATACAGTTATGAAATTTTGTACATAGATTCTTTACATTATAATAGATTCTAGACACTTGTTTCGGGTTTCGCATATACTAATGTTGTATGTACTAGCTTTTTGCCAGTGGTTTCGCTGGCTTAAGGATGAAATCATCCAATTGGAACATAAATATATACAAAACATTATATAAGTACAATTTAGAATTAATTCAGATCTCTACTATTATGTCCTAGTTCACCGAAATCCGTCCAGTCTTAACTGATACACAACCAAATTCGCGAACATCCTTTCACATTAATCATAATATTAGCAGCAACCTCTGCAGGCTAGGTATAGAAGACTGTGCTGACGTGCCTCAAGAGATCTTATCTTATCTTATCTTATAGTGGGGCTGGCCCTAAAACCAGAGCACTTAGACCCTTCTGGATCTTTTGTGCTAATCCCCCTCCCTTCTACTCAATCCCAGCCCTCCGTGCACCTTCTTCATGAGTCCCAGTATGGCCTTGATGCCTCAAGAGAATATTGTATAATATCAAGACACTTGAACTAATCATCCTGCAGATTGCTAGCTAGTGAAGTGAAAGGCTAGAAGTACATACTAAGATTGCATATAAATTCTTTCAGATAGATTAGCATACATTATCTTCAAGGTCGTTTACTTTGCAGTCACTATAATATGTATTTGTCCTGAGTATACTTATTGCATGCATTGTGTTGAAAGTAAATTCAGTATTTAGAAGTCAACCCATATGGTCCCAGTAGGCTTCAGTCCTGCTGGGCCCCTACGGTTTTACTGAAATCTCTTTGAGGTGTGCGTGGAACACCGTCGACGACTCAAGACTCTGTCCGGCTGCTTACCGGATGGCCGGACGGCGAACTACCCATTGCTCATTGTTCGCTAATACCTCTGTTAACTTTTGTTTTGCTTTCTTCACAGGGCGCTCCAGGAGATATAGTTCAATTGTACCGGGCCCTGACAGCTCGCATTTCTGTGAGCAAACGTTCGGCGTCTTCAAACATCGGCTCACAGAATGCCACTTCTCAAAAGGCCGCTGAAAGGCTTGAGGCGGCCGCAGACGATGAAGACTACCTTGAAAAAGCTGATGGCGACGAACAAGACGGCACCGCTGACGATATCGCACTCGATGACGACGTCCAAGATAACGAAGTAGCCAATAACGAAAGGCTAGAATCTGACCATGAACAAAAGACTGAGGAACACGAGTCCAATGTAGATGGCATGAAGCTAGACAAGGACAGCAAGGCACTGAAACGGAAAGAACCGGCAGACGACGAGACATCCCCTAAGAGACAGTGCCCCGAGATAATAATAGAGTGATAACTATCCTTATGTTCATAACGACGCGTTGTATAAACTTTGTGATGTAAATGTGGACATGGTTCATTTGTTCGACATCTGCTGAAAGCTCTGGGTTCAAATAGAAATCTTTATGTAAATGTAACTAATAGATAATGTGTAGAAATATTTATGATTAAATTAATATAGCATTTTACAACATTGTTGATTATTACTAATGGAGGATCCATTTCTAATAATTATAGCGACCGCACACGCATTTGAGTAATAATTTGAGTACAAAGTAGAGTGGCCGCAGTATTAAATATGTGCTATGAAACGGCTCAAAATTTCTGTTCACACATTCCAACCGTTGCATGCGAACGCAATTGGTTTAGCAGGTTCGGCCAGAGCTGAATACCAAATACAATAACTGATGTGGTTTATTTTCTGATAGATTTTTAAATAAACTATTTCACAATAGAATACACATTGTTATTAAAACACCTGTTTCCTGTTCCTTGTGTCCTACATTGTACTGTAAATATTTGTGATCTCATTTAGAAATAAACGTTTTTGTATTAACGTCAGATAAAACAATGATGGTCAGTATGGAAAGCAGGCTCCTACAGCCGACGATGGTTCATCGAGTAAACTGCGAAACTGACTTCACAAAATGTACCTACGATTTAACCAATTACACTGCGCCGTTATGTTGATGATGAAGACTAAGAACAAAGAACCGACTTCACTACAAAAATGATTACAATATTATTATTATTTAATTCCCGAATCGAGTCTCTTAAGATTTTTCCGAAACTCTATACGTTCACAATAAGTTTAATTTCGGAAGTCTGTTTCAAGTTTCGTTTCTTCGTTATTTAAAACAGACTTCCAAAATTAAAGTTACGAAAATTGGACCAATCTGGAATAGCATATATTATTATAATTTTTAAAGTAAATGATTTCGCAAATCGGTTCTTATATGTGTCGGAGTTTATTTATTTATTTAATACTTCATGCACATAAAGGTACAGAGGCGGACTTAATGCCTGGCGGACTTAATGGCGGAGTTCTGAGGTACCTAACAATAAAAAAAAAACTAGCCGAAATGAGAACCTCCTTTTTTTAAGTTGGTTAAAAATAGTCCAGTTATGCTTTCGGCTGTCCGCAGGCGTTCACACACTCATTCTTTTCATTCTCAAAGAACAACTTCGCAAGTGAGGTTGGGACAGAGATTGTAACCCAAAATGCAACTATGGAAGCTCACGAAAGTATAGCATCCGGTTTTTATAAAGAAATTGTTATAATATCACAAATTATAGTAAGTCAAGTGATGCGATTGGATTTTGATTATACAAATTCATTCAACCAATAGTTTGATCATAACAATTTTCCACCAGAGATAAGTTGCGAGGATATTATGAAACCTAAGCTACGAAATTGACCTTTTCCACTGATGCTAAGCTATGTAGCGGGTCGAGTAAGTAAGATGTGCGAGGAAGATGCGCATCTCTAGTTATGTGATGTATCTGTCGTGGCCAGATCTTAGAATGATATGGCCAACTAAAACTAGCCAGATAAACGTTAACGTTTGATGATATGTCAATCCACGTTTGGCCATATCATTAATGTCGGGTATCTATGATAATAAAAGGTCTAACGAAAGTAGGCCAAACGAGGATTGACATATCAAACTAACGTTTAAAACGATCTGGCCAGTTTTTCTTGGCCATATCACGAAGTGATCAATTTCTAAGATCTGGCTAAGACATATCGATAGCAGGGAAGGCACGGGGAGCGTACGTCTACTGTGGGTAGGTACTCCGCTCTGCACTTAGAGATACACCACTCGCAATCGTCCATAGCACGCAACTATATCACGCATCCTAGCACGAGTCCATAGCACGCATTGAGAGCATGCATTCATTAGAAAAAAATAGCTTAGTTAAATCTGGTTCCACCATTGTTAAGCTAAAACCAATGAATATGGTTGGTAGATATCAAACGCATGCATAACAACGTAGCATACCACATCACCGGTGGAAAAGCACCCGTTAACGCGCGTTTGATAATAGGATATCCCACAGGCAATTTCTGAAAGGGATGCCGTGGTCCTGGAACGCAAAGGACAATGAAGGACACAGGTGGGTTTTAGTCGGTAAAAGTCTGACATGCCCTCTCGATCCACCCTAGAGCGGGAGAAGTCATTGGATGATTTTCTACATAAAAAAAACACCTATTTGTCGTTCTTTTTTTGTGGGCAGGCCCTCATACCTACCCTCCTCGGAAAATCTGAGGGTGATACATCAGTATGTCGGACTCTAATCAATTACAAACCTAGACAGCTGATCGCAGAGGTGTCGTGTAGATAGCGGTACTGTTGGAACAGTGCCGCGGTGCTCATACTCAAATGCAGTCACATAAAGGCAAGTTGTGTGCGTGCTTGCCAAAGGTCGTCGGCCTATATACCACCCCAACGCTGCGTCTCTCAGCTTCAGTTCACACCGAGACGTGACGCGACGATACTGGAAGAGGATCGCATCGTAAAATCGTTAGCAGCACTATGCCACGGGGCGCAGTGGAATGTGTCTGTTAAGCACCCAATACTCCTGTGTGATGTTTTTTTAATTTTATTTTTATATTATTCCTCTTCCTCTTCTGCAAGAAGTCCGATTATAATAAGATCCCAGTCTATCATTATGATTTTCACTCGAGCTGGACGTAAAGACAAGGCACCACTGCTTCTACGCCACGAGGCATATTCTGAATTCTCACAATGGAATGAGTATCTTTTGGTATACTATTTTTTTATTTATTTTAGTTGGGAAAATCATCTAATGACATCCCTCGCTCTTGGGCGGAGTGCGAGGGTATGTCAGACTTTTACTGGCTAAAAACCCACTCTTGTTACTTCTTTACCATTGTTCCAGGGCCCGGGGATCTCTTTCGCATCACCCATGGCCCTAGGCTTCGACCCTGCTGGCCCCCTACGGTTGCTGACATCTCCTTGAGGCGCGCGTGGAACACTACACGCCGTCGATGGCTTGGGCTCGGTTCGGACGGTCGGACGGCGAGCTACCCATTGCTCACCGTCCGCAAGGCCGCGCCTACGGTGGCCGGAAATCGGGAATTCCGGTAGCTGGGGCGAAAAGGCCATTGCCTCGCGTGTGCGGCTGCCACTCCTCCTCGCTCCGGACCATGGCCTGTACCAAGGCCTGGCGCGAGAGATCGTTGCCGCCGATAGCCCCCACGAGGACACGGCGGTGATCTGCCGAGGCGGGGCACACCTCTACCGTATGCTCCACCGTGTCCTCCGGGAATCTCCCGAACTGACCGTGTCCGGTGTCATGCCGTGAGTTCTTTCCAGCCACTCCTCAAAGAGGGGACTTACCGCCATAATTATGGCGTCCCATTGGTATGGTAAATAAAGTTATATTTTGAGTACCTAGCTCTTTTAAAATCGCGTCTTGTCTCGGTGTGAGCTGACCTTCAAAGGGATGCAGGCTCTACGTTCAGTAAAATCCCATAGTTCCTACCGCGCTGACACGAGTCAGGGCCCGGGATACAAGACAATTTGCACGCATGTTCATCGGAACAAAGTGTTCTTTAACTTTTTTATATTTTTATTTTTAATAGGTTCGCGCTTGACCGCTATCTCACCTGATGGTAAGTGACGATGTGGTCGACGATGGAGCACGCTTACCTAGAAGTAACCTATTCACTTGACTTAAAGATTCCCGGGTTGTAGCTATCAGGAAACACAGATTCCGGCAAGGAATTCCACTCCTTAGCTATACGTACAATTAATGTGTTCCCAAAACGTTTTGTGCGTATAGGTGGGATGTCCACCATGTACCGGTGGACAATGTAACTTTTGTGATAGTTGTCTTTGCATAATTACATACAGGCCATACAGCCAAGGAGTGGAATTCCTTGCCGGAATCTGTGTTTCCTGATAGCTACAACTTAGGGGTCTTTAAGTCAAGAGTGAATAGGCAAGCGTGCTCCATATTATGGTCGACTACATCATCATCGCTTACCATTAGGTGAGATGGTGGTCAAACGAGAGCCTATCATTAATAAAACAAAATAATAATAATAATTATACTGAGCTTAAGCTACTCGTACGATGGCATCAGATACCTGGCTCTATATCATAAGTCTCTGCTTACTCCGCATTTAATTAGAGCCATGATCATGGTCATATCTGCTAAACAAGTCATTTAAATAAATTACCTTGTCAATATTTTATTAAGGTCCAATTTTCGTCAAATCAGTTTGTACACAGTGCTTATTAACCAAACTACTTAATTGATCACTTGTCATTTCAACATCATTAACTTAATAATAAGTGTCGCAAATCTAACACCCCCACAGTTCGACGGAGCAATACAGGGGTGATACAGGGTGCTTCCATGTGGATTATTTTATTAATTTACGAGATTCAAATATTTACTTATACTAGAAAAGTAGTGTTACGCTGACTCAAAAAGTAAATGTTCCGAGTTCGATTCTCAAGTTGTGTAATAGTAGTTTTTAACTTTAAAATAGAATTGTCTTCCTTTAAAAAAAAAAAGAAAATTTAAATTTGTATATTTTACAAGCTTTTATTTAGTTTCACCTGGTACGATGTTTGTTTGTCTGTCCCGGTTACCGATTGAGCTGAAATTTTGCATGCATGTGTAAATCTGATGACAATGCAAAATTATAAAGTTAATCAATCAATATTTTGTAAAGAAAATGGTTTTAAAGGTCAGCGGGGATCTATGCGGGCGCAGGCGGCAGTACGGGTATGTGAGCATTTAACTCCGGCCAGATGTTCAAGAGACTAAACCTAAGCCTTAGTGTAAAACTAGCTATTGTATTCGATTGCCCTGTTTTGCGTTAAAGCCCATGACCACAGTAAAGTGAGTTTTTTAGCCATGAATGGCTCTAGATATATCCTCATATATGGTCTTTACTTCGTCGTCGGAGTTTGCCGAGGTCGGGGCGTAAACCTGTAAGAAAAAAAAACGCGAGCCTATCAATAATAAAAAAAAAACTTCAGCGAATATCTTGACAATTTTAGAGTAAGATATGCAACCCTGTCCCCCTAGCCAAGTTACAATCGTTTCGTTCGGCGCGAACGCCTCGAGTAGGCCACGCCTCCGAATCGGTGGCGTGGTCTACTGGGCGAGGCGTTTGCGCCGAACGATACGATTGTAACTTGGCTAGGGGGGGGCTGGTCTAAACAGTATCGAATCGATTTTCAGCACACTGCTCACAAGGGATTTTTGGGCAGGCAATGGAATGATATTAAATAAACAAACATTCAA
Source organism: Mythimna impura (assembly GCA_905147345.3). Taxonomy (NCBI): domain Eukaryota; kingdom Metazoa; phylum Arthropoda; class Insecta; order Lepidoptera; family Noctuidae; genus Mythimna; species Mythimna impura. The sequence goes on along the minus strand of LR990343.1, from coordinate 10,593,112 downwards.
AAAGAGAGACAACCTGTAGCTTCCTAGTAAATTATAAACACTTATCTATTCGAAATATCGACACCCCAACGAGGGTACCTACGTAAGTACCTAATTAACTAAGACACCTACTTATCCACTTTACAAATTAGCTTCAAATAGTAAACACCTAAGTTGTTGATTGGCAGCACTATATAGTCAACTCTATTTACAATATTCCTTTATTTTTGTAAAATGGCGGATAATGTAACGTCGTACTCCACGTTCGAAGGGTTTCGACCTCACTTTAATGCATTGGCCAGGGTCGGCTATTTCAAAATAGTTTTAAAGCCCTTGTCTCCAGCGAAGCGATCCTTGCATACCGTATACCGTTTTATATGTTGGGCTTTTATATTAACTTACAATTTGCAACACGTCATACAGGTTATTCAGGTAAGAGCTTGGTAGTAAGCACAAGCAGGGGCCCAAGTCTTCAAATTTTATATGCGTCATTCCGACGCGATTCCATTGTCATTTTGCTAAAAGTTCGTAAGTAATCTGCTAATAATTCATAATGATCGATCATTGATTGGTCAATGGTCTTGTAATAGAGTTGTGGTAGTATGACAATATTGAGCTTATTAAAAGCAATGATTGCACAATGACGTTCTAATGGTAGGTCACTGATCAAAGGAACTGTCAAACTTTTAGCAGATTACCGCATACCTACGTCAGATATTCATTTGTCAGTATGTACGAGATTACCACTTTTTTCAATGGATTGTCAGTGGTAGACCATTGGAAAGCCAATATATAGGGTTACTAGTAATTAGCGTACGATACTTAAACACGTGATTGTGCTCATGATAACCAACAACTTTTACTATGGGAACAAACCTGAAATCGCGAAAAAAAATCAGCTGTTCAGTACATTTATGTTTGCCTAATGTACTGAACAGCTGATATTTGTTTCGCGGGTTTCGCGATTTCGGCTTTGCTCCCATAATAAAAATTGTTTGATATCATGAGCACAATTACGTGTTTAAGTATCGTACACTAATTGCCAGTCACCCTATATAGATTACCAAACTTGTCAAAATCAACAATTATAAAATCAATGATAGACCATTCTGACACTATTGTACGAGTAATAGCAGACTTGAGGCCCTGATAGGTAAAGCACAGTGATCTTAGCACGTTTATTTGATGGGCTGCGGTATTATGGAACGAAGGTGTTACCGCGGCCCTGGTGGAACACAATGGGCACTTCCTTCCACCCCACTTAGAGCGGGAGAAGATTAATAATTCCTACAAAAAAGCCGCTTTAGTTGACGCAATTTGTTACCTAACTTATAATTTCATCGCTACTAGACTGAGACGGATCCGGTCTCCGAGCTACTTGAAACACACACACGCAGCTAATTAGCTTGTGTGTCTTACAAATTAAATATCCAGACGCAGTTGCGGAATGCCAGTTACAGAAACTCGAAGATAAAATTTTCTCCATTTTCACAGCGCCTTAGTCTATGACAACTAACTCCTTCCGTGGCTCCGTATAAAGGATAAAATAAATTAAAAAAATATTGAATTCCACAATGCGGTATTGATAGGTAGGACCCATTAGATGAGATTATTTTTGTCTGGATTATTTTAATAGGTCCCGACTGTTGCAGTCAATATGTTCTGTATTAGAATTTATTATTTGTTTTATTTAATTTGGTTTTTACGCTACTGGACTGAACTTGTTTTTTTCTTTTTAGTATTTATCTATCTAAAGTTATTTTTACGCAGTCGGGTTTTTTATTTTTTAAATTTATTTTTTTATTTTACACTTTTTAGTTATGATAATCTAATAACACTATTTATTCACTCTATTTTAGGCGTACATTTATCACTTTAAAGTTCACAAACCTATCGAGTCATCCGGCTCGCTTATTTTGTATCTTAAATAAAATTGAAGTGTCTGTTTATCAAAAAAACATTGGTTTACTAAATGTATATCAAAGTGTATTCGAAACTTTAACAACAATGTGAATTTTAAAATTTTTGTTTTTTTTTTGGGATATAGCTAATATTATGATGAGTACCTACCTTAAGCTACTTTACCGCGGAAACGGGACTTAATTCGCGGTTTTCAACTGACGGATAGTTGATGTTACAAGGAGTAACTTAGGCTTCTTTTTATTTTCCCGCGGGAACGGGACTTAATTTCCAGGGGAGGGATATATCTCTGGAATAGATAACCTTTTTTTTACACGATTGCCCCAAAAAAGAGGAGTAACGAAGTTGCGAGTTGTAACCTAACCTAACCCAACAAGTTAGCAGAAAAATAAATGACATATTTCCTATTGTATTTTTTTTTAATATGGTCATGATGTACAATTTTGGAATCCTCATGATGAGCACTTTAATTTGATACTTACACTACCCAAAAAAATAAAAAAATTTTACTCTAATGTATAGCGTCCCACAGTCGTTATGCTGATTTTTTTTCAACGTCACCTATCTAAGAATACTTGGGTTAACAAGATGAATCTAACGATATGCTAATTATGTAAATCCGTTCAGCGGTTTGGAAGATATGAGGTAATAAAGAATATTACATACATACATACATACAAGATACGCGCGAAAAACATAACCCTTCTTGCAGTCGGGTAAAAAGGTAACCAGTGGTCCTAAAACAAAAAGACCAACTGAAGGAACCTAGGTGTAGTATTACTTAGTAAAAGTCTGGCGCGCTCTCCGTCTCCACCCTAGTGCGAGATAAGTCATTAGATGATTACCGACATAAAAAAGCTTTCCGTCAGTGAAAGTCCCGTCAAAATCGGTCCAGCCGTTTCGAAGATGTCCTCCCCCCGGGAATCAGGATACCCCCCACTCCAGAATTAAATCCCGTTCTCGCGAGAATATAACAAGTAGCCTAAGGTCTCATTATAATATTAGCTATATCCCAATGAAAGCCCAGTCCAATTTTGTTTAACTGTTTCGCAGACGTATCCCGTATTTTGAAATTCCAGTCCCAGGGGAAAATTAAAAGAAGCCTAAGTTAATCCTTGTAATATCAGCTATCTGTTAGTGAAAGTCCCTCAAAGTAGGTCCAGCCGTTTCGGAGATGTCTCCTATCTCCGATAATTAAGTCCCGTCCCGCGGAAATATAAAAGGTAGATTAAGTTAATCATTTTATCATTAGGTATTATATATTATCCCAATGAGTCCCGTCAAAGGTTAACCGTTTCGAAGACTTATCCCGTATTATGAGACCCCGTTCCCGTGGAAATATTAAAAGTAGCTCAAATTACTCCTTGTAATATTAAATATCCGTCAGTGAAAAACCTGTCAAAATCGGTCCAACCGTTTCGGAGATATGCACACTCCTGGGAATTAAGATTCATGTATGTAAAAAGAGAATTAAGGTACTCGTTATAACATTAGCTACATCCCACATTGCAAGTTGCATCAAATTTTCTTTAACCGTTTCGAAGACTTATCCCATATTAAAAAATCCCGTTTCCGCAGGAAAATGAAAAGTGGGCTAAGTAACTGCATGTAACATTTTCTATCCATCAGTAAATGCCCCATCAAAATCGCTCTAGCCGTTTCGGATATTAGCCGGAACAAATCGACAGATAATCAAAAATTTCAAAATGCACATTTTTGTTCTATGTATCGAATACACTTACATGTAGTAAACAAATGTTTTTTTTTTGATATTAGAAACAGACACTTCAATTTTATAAGCCAGGCGGATGACTAGATATTAAATTAAAATAACTAAAAAGTAAAAAATAAATTTAAAAAATAAAAAATCCCGACTGCATAATTTTTAATGGCATTTCAATCTAAAGATATAATAATGTAGTTTCATCCTTTATGCTTTAGGTCCGACACAGTATTCATCTGATAGTGGACACGCTGTTCATACTGCTCACCACGCTGAACTCGCTGGGGAAGCAAGCCGCCTTCAATGTTAGGACCCGCCGCATTGATAATCTCATCACCATCATTAACGGTTTGAATTTTTTTGCAGTTGAAATATGTTATACAGGGCCGCTCTTAAATTGTAATATGAAACAAGGGATATATTTCTATCGAGTCCAGAAGCCGGTGTAATCTAGATTCCTAAAAAAACCGGGCAAGAGCGAGTCGGACTCGCGCCCTGAGGGTTCCGTACAAACTTAACTATGAAAATTACCGAATTGTTACGAAGATTTTTCCGAATTGGAAAAAAATTTTATTTGTGACGTAACTATAAATTTACATTTTTCAGATTTTTTCCTATACTTGTGCTATGAGACCTTGCTTCATGGCAATTTTCAAGATTCTAGGTCAACGGGAAGTACCCTATGAATTTTGATTTCCTTGAGAGTGTCGAAATACTCGTTTTTTGCGACATTAACAGCCGTATCTATTTTTTTCCTTTAACTTTTAGAAGTTTGATTTTTTCACAGCTTCAAGGGACCGCAGACCTAAGTAATAAATTATTTTTTAGCTTTTAATTTCATTTAATTCTTGGATAGGTCTTTACAGACAGACAGACTGACAGATAGACAGACGGACGGACAACAAAATGATTCTATAAGGGTTCCGTTTTTCCTTTTGATATACGGAACCCCAAAAACAATTAAGAAAAGGAGATTAATACAAAAAAAAACCCAAATCAAGATATTAATTCACCATACCTATTGAGCTGAGGGGTTGTTCGAAAGTGTTACCGTGGTCCTGCCCCCCTAGCCAAGTTACAATTGTATCGTTCGCGCCGAACGCCTCGAGTAGGCCACGCCTCCGATTCCTTTGTTCTGACGTCATCTCTACGCTCAGTCACGTAGTCAGAACAAAGGAATCGGAGGCGTGGCTTACTCGAGGCGTTCGGCGCGAACGAAACGATTGTAACTTGGCTAGGGGGGCTGGAACAAAAAGGACAGCTGAAGGAACACAGTGGATGGTCAGTAAAAGTCTGATCCCGCTCCATCGGCGTGGGTGAAGTGGGCCCTCGCCCACGGAGTCGCACCCAAAGGGGTCTCGTACAAGCGATGGCTCTTTTCTCTCTCTTTTCTCATTTTTTATAATTGATAAGCTCGCTTTTGACCACTATTTTACCTGATGATAAGCTACGATGTAGTCGAACACTGGGTTGCGACAGTCGCTGTCTTGTTTTCGAATTTATGAAAGAAAAAAGCTTCGCAGATGTGCCTTCGCCCACGTCTAAATTAGTCCACACTACGCTTCTGCGGCGGAAAAAGTTAAATTGGAAGCTACTTGTATACGTATGGTGTCTAGTCGTTTAAAGGCTGGTACTAAGTCGAAAGCTGAAGGAAACGTTTGAACAGGGCTTTCTATAAGGTTAGTACCACCAGGTTTGCCAGAAAATCACTTTTTACAATTCAAATTTCTTTTACAGGACCCATCTTCGCAGCTAGCAAAGCTTACCACGTGGAAGTATTAAAAGAAAACGCCTTGATGATGTCACGACTCCTCACTTTGTACCACGTGGCTATATTCACTTGCGCCTCCATGTGGACCGTGTTTCCCATCGTTAACAGACTCCTAGGTACTGAAGTACACTTCACTGGATACTTTCCTTTTGAAACTACGAGCACGATGGCGTAAGTGGAATTTCCTAATTAAATTGCCTTCTTAGGTACCGATAGAGCTTCGGGAACTACGAGCACGATGGCGTAAGTGGAACTTCATAGTATAAATTGCCTTCTTAGGTACCTATAGTGCTTCGGGATTGTTCGTCGCCCTGGAACGCAAAGGGCAACTGAAAGAACTCAGTCTGACACTTCCTCTCACTCCACCCAGAGCGGGAGGAAATCTTTGATGAATTTCCACCTCAAAAAAAAAAGCTGAATGGTAGGTATAGCAGTCCTTTAAAGTCGATAGTGAGGAATGTGTCCGCCGTGTTTTACTACCAAAAACGAAACACCATTTATGTTCTTAGACAATGACTTGCCAATATAATGCACCAATGAAACCAATGTATCCTAAGTCTTCGAAAACTTGAGGCTAGAGGCCACCCCACCAATTTTTATGATAAGTCGTTTGTAGTTCAAACAGTGCGGCTGTGGAATGCTTTACCCGTGTCAGTGAGGCAAGCTCAAACGCTAACAACTTTTTAAAATATGGTTAAGGATCACTACCTCTCCTCTTGAACGTCATTAAGTATATATTTTTCTGCTTTTATATTTATGTATTACCTATATATTGTTTGTATTCTATGTATTTTGTTATTTTTGTATTGTATTTATGAGTATATAAGGTGTAAAAAAATTAACTTTAAGAATTTCGAGGGGACATTGTACTCCTCATTATGAACAACTTTTACTATGGGACCAAACCTGAAATCGCGAAAAAAAAATCAGCTGTTCCCTACGTTTATGTTCGCATAACTCGTCAAAACGTATGGAGCAGGTGATTTTTTTTTCGCTATTTCAGGTTTGGTCCCATAGTAAAAGTTGTTCATAATGAGGAGTACAATGTCCCCTCGAAATTCTTAAAGTTATTTTTTTTACACCTTATATATGTAAATAGTACCTACACCATGAATTATCTGCGTATCTTTTTCTCGTTCTCTGTCAAATTAATCCATCCAAAGGTTGTCTGTAAAAAAACTTTTTAGTTTTGATACTTACCACAACTAAAAAGTACCCCTCAACCAAAACTTAAATACTTAGTGTGCAAGTTCTATAGTAAGGTTACCTATAGAATTTAATAAATAATCAAAACATTGCATGACAATTCCAATAAGCCAAGCCAAGGTAGGTTACATTGTTTTATTACGGAGTTTTTGTGCGTACCTTCCTTCATCAGATTAGCTCGATGGTACCTTATAGCCAGAGTGCATCTCATGACAATTCTAATAATCCCAAACACGGTTAGGTTTCATTTATTTATTACAGAGTTCCGGTGTCATACATTCCGGCTTCATCATCAGATCAGTTCGATATATCCCCTCCCCTTCTTCCTTCAATCAGTCATCGATAAACATATAAAAAAAGCAATTATACTTGTTACGACATTTCTGCTGTGATCCTATGAGGAGTTCCGTTCCATATCTTTGGAGTTCATTATCAGTCCATATTAATAATATTTATTTGGGACAAATTCGAAAGCATAACCTTTCAACCAAACAAATAATTTTTAAAATCGGTCCGGTCGGTATTGACCGAGAAATTGGTGAACATACATAAAAAAAATACATGCAGCCGAATATAGAACCTCCTTCTTTTTGAAGTCGGTTGAAAAAAACGCTTTTAGCGATAAGACTTATTTTTGAGTTTTTCTGTAATTATATTTTTTGTGCACAATAAAGAGTAGATAAGTAAACTAAGATAAGATATAATATATGTTTATGTAAACTCAATATGTGTTTGATCTGTCATCAGAAATCAGGAAGTGCGAATCTTTTTTTCTTATTTAATTAGAAACATTTTTGATTTGCATTAAAAAATATAATCAACATTTTTATTTAAAATCTAATCTTTAAATTTTAGATTCTCGTTGGCATTGGCCTACATGATTATTCTGATTACTATCCAAGCCTATGGTAATGTGACAATGGACTGTACGATTGTAGCGTTCTATGCGCAAGCCAAGATACAAATACAGATACTTCGATACAATCTGGAACAACTGGTGGTGATTGATGACACTAATAAGAAAAGCACTCAGATAACAAAGAGGCCCATTCACACGTCTTACAAAGACGAAGAACAGGAGAAAAGTGAGATACAGGACAGACTCAAGAAATGCGTGTTGCATTATAATCAAATCCTAAGGTAAATCCAAAACTACTTATTTAATCGGTTGTACAGATTCAGCTGAAGGATCTGCGATTTTGAGTTAGAACCAGTTGGCTAAATTGATTGCGGCTATTTTAATCTATTTATGCAGAAAAATAATAGTTACACTTCTCCTGTGTTATTAGGTTTACTAAAGAAGTAGAATCGATATTTGGAGAGGCAATGGTCATCCAATTCTTTGTGATGGCCTGGGTAATATGCATGACAATGTACAAGATTGTTGGGGTACGTTCTTATATAATTTTGTTGATAATGAACTACCTACTTACGTCGATCAACTGAACTTTTCTATTCTTAAACTTGTTCCAGTTAAGCATAGTTTCAGCGGAGTTCGTGTCCATGGCCATGTATTTGGGTTGCATGCTAGCCCAGCTGTTTATTTACTGCTATTTTGGGACACAACTCAAAGTTGAGGTAACTAATTAAGATATTAAGCTTGATTTCCTTCTACGCTGACATCGTTTGCTGATGTCGGTCGAGCGTTCCGTCGGTCGCGTATGACAAAGAAAAGTCGCAATAAATCTGCCGCGGACGTCAGCGTTGCTGCGCGATGGCCCATAGAACATTGTGTTTATTCGTACGCTCTACCGACGTTAGCGACCGATGTCAGCGTAAAAGGAAATCAAGCCTAAAGCGCCGCTCGAGTACTAGTAGACGCCACTTCATTACGTACAGATTGGCTGCTGAAGTGCTAAATAACTGTAGCGAGTTCAGATGCTAAACCAAGCGTAGTAAAAGTAATTCATCTAAATTTGGCAGGGCCTTGTGTAATATGTGGGTGCATTTGTTTTCAGAGCGAGTCGGTGAATCAATCGATATATTGCTGCGACTGGCTGCGCCTGTCCCCAAGGTTCCGGAGACAACTCCTTGTGATGATGCAGTGCTGTGACCGGCCCCTTGCGCCTCGTACCGCATACGTCATCCCTATGTCTTTGGACACCTATATAAATGTAATGACGAAATTTTTAACTAGGAACCCTAGTTAATAATAGAGTTCGCTGTTTTTATTATTATTTTATACATAGAAGTGACTTTTTTCGCAGGTGCTGAGGGCTTCGTACACCCTGTTTACATTCTTGAATCGTTAGGAGCGGCAAAACATACACCTTAGTATACGTAGATGTCCCTATCTAACAGGGGGTAAAACAAAAAGCTTTAGAATACAGAACTCTTAAAAATGACTGCGAATCTGAAAGAGGGAGCAGTGCACTGTGAGAAAAGTAGAGAAGAACGGGGTTCCATAATTGGGAAGCTTTTGCTGAATTAGTTGTTATTTTATTTAGAGAACGTCGGACAACTGAGTTCTTGAGTTTTGTTCAGTGATCTCCGCGCACAACAGTATTAGAGGTCGCTCGTAAAATTGACCACCGTTTGATTCATTGCGCCTATTTACTGCCGTTTTATGGCCCAGCGCCGCCAGAAGTAAACTGTAGTTGATCCCGAATCCTGCATTGTTCTCCAGTTGTTTCTTATATCGGTTGTGTTATATATGTATGTGGTATACTCTCTTGCTACTCGTGTTTGCAAACTAGTTATTATTTTATTGTGAATTGGCATTATAAGGTCGACCTCGCTTACGTAGGCACGAAGTTATTTAGGCGGCGCGACGCAAAAGAAAGCACCATTGTTTTTATATTCTGTCTGTGTCGCTGAAAAATAAATACATATTAGAGGGAACTATAAATAAATATTGGTGTTTTATTTGTTCGTCGTAACATTTTCACAACTGTGTAATATCATTATTTTAAGCACTGTTTCTTGAGTGAATCGCTTAACTTCGGTCGTAAGGTGCGTGCGGTGTGACTCACGCGGGCTCCGCCAGACAATCCAGAAGCCCGAATCGCCAAATCCCGCCTCTTCAGTGCTCCGTACGACGTAAGTGCTGAAAGTCGTGTAAAAAGTTGTATCCGGCCGCGAATAGCGCGTGTGGAATTCCGTTTATAAATACGCGAGTGCGGGCGCGGCGGGAGATCTTTGTGTCGGCGGCTCAGGCGCGTGCTGCGCAGGGCTGCGGCGCTCGCGCGGCCCGCAGGCAAACGCAGCAGGCATGCGCACAAGCCGATGATATTCACGGGCGGGGGGGCGCGGCGCCGCACCTCGCCCGCGCCGCGCGCGCGCGGCCCCGCCCGCCCGCACCAGTACCAGCGACTCCATGCCGACTATGTGAGTCTGAGCGACCATTCTATTTACTAATAACGCTACCTACACTTATCAATAACGTGGCAATCGATTGCTATTTTGCGGCTACTATGAATGAAAATTAAAATATTTCTTCTTGTAGCCAGTCTCTTCGTCTACGACAGTACATATATTAAGGCTAAGAACTGGATAACTGGTCTGCAGAACTCCTGCCTGACCAATCAAATTTAAAATACCTACACTTACACACACATACACTTTTATGAACAGCTGTCATAGAAGTTGGTACCCTGTAGTTTATGTGAACACTAAACAAGCGGCTATTCGAGGATGTCGGGCATTAAACGATCCGAGATATATAAATTCTATCCAGCAATTAAACAGGCATAACGGATGTAACTAATGCAATAAACAGAGAATGATAACTATCAATCTCGAGTGCGTCACACATTCCGAGTTTAACTGTTTTTTTTCCTGAAGGAGTATTGTAGGTCTTGAAGCTCCTACGACCTTACCTACCCATCTACGGTCTGCCACAAAGCAGTGTTGTTGTGTTCCGTTTTGAAAGGTACCTGTGTATTCTTCTTCTTAACAATAACAAACTTAGTTTCTTCTTAGTTTCCTTTGATTTACCCAGCATTTAGCCATGGTAATTGCGTCCGCTGACGGCGACTGTGATTCTCACCCAAACTCGTAACAACACCATGCAGTGCAAGATGAAAGGTGGGCCGTGGTCTGTGGAGACCATAAGACATTTCTACATTGCTCATGATACATTTAGCTTTGTCTCTGTGGCAAAGTACCACTTTTTACAAGGTACCTAGACCGCAGTGCCCGTAAACACGACATCACTAAAATATTAAATTTCTTTAAAGAAAGAAAAACGTTGATTTGTGACTCGCATAAATGACAACAAAATAAAATCAAATCTATATCTACATATAATAAAACAGTAAAATTATTTTGCGATGGTATTAATTGGCGCAAAAACTACTGAACCGATCCTGTTTAAATTTTGCATACATAATCCTTATAGGTCAGGGCAACTTATAGGCTATAAATTATCACGCTATTTGCTATGGGGGGTGAGCAATAAACCAAAATGTCAGTGTTGAACGACATTTGCCGCGAGTTCGATCCCCAGCTACAGTTAAAATTTTGTCATTATTTTATCTTCTTTTTTGTAATAAAATAACTTTTACCATTTTTTCAAAATAAAATCGACATTTTTATTCGATATCTTCTAAATATTTTGTAAAAACTAATCAAAACACATAATAAAATCAAAGCAGCGACAAAAACCACGTATTATAATGTTACATTATTCAGATACTCGCAACGCCATCTAAAGACTCAAAGTAGAAATAATGATGACAATGACAGTTGAACTTCATATTTGATAGATGGCATTGTGTATTTGACGTAATTTTCTGAATGGCGGAAGAATGACCATCGCCCACGTTTGCAGACAGTTTTATTCTTTAAAATTGGACGAAAATAATGGTTAAACTGGTGATAGACGGAGGCATTTTTAACAATCCACCTGCTTTTTTTTCCCCGTGGTTGTAACAAGCTAATTGACCGTGATTATTCAAGGGATACTAACCAAAGGCGATAAAAGTAAATACTTATATGTATTTAATTATTGACTTTAAAATAACACGGCCAAATTTTCGGAAGGGATTGCATGGCACCTTGTGTTGGAAGGCCCCCAGGTGGACCGAAAACCTGGTGAGGGTCGCGGGAACCATATGGATGCCAGACGCACACCGGACCGGTCATTATGGCGACACTTGGGGACAACAGTGGACGTCTTTCGGCTGAAATGATAATGATAATGATGGTATCTTTTTTCTTTTTTTAAGGGTGGTAATCATCCAATGACTTCTCTGGTTGGAGCGAGAGGGCGTTTCAAACTTTTGCTGACTAAAACTGCACCTGAGTCCTTCAGTTGCCCTTTGCAACATCTCTTTGAGGAGCGCGTGGATCACTAAGCGCTGTTGACAACTGGGCTCAGTCCGGTCAATTACCGGACGGCCGGGCGGCTAGCTACCCATTGCTCGATGTTCGCAAGCCCGCGTCTACCGTGGCTGGTCGTCGGGGTCGAAATCTCGGCTCGGCGTGAAGACGTTCGTTCCCTCACGCGTACGGCCTGCTCCTTCGGAAGCATTACGGCTTTGCAGAAGGAGGCGACCGCCTGCCATTCCTCCTCGCTCTGGACCATAGCCCGAACCAGGGCCCGGCGCGAGAGGTGACTGACGCCGATTGCCTATACGAGGACACGGCGGTGCTCCGCCCTTGCGGGATACACCTCTGTATGCTCCACTGTGTCCTCCGGGATGGCACCTTTCAGTCTAATAATGGCATGTTTTATTATTCGCAGTCACTGCTTCATATAAAACGGGGTCGAAAGTGGTTTGCGTTTCTGATCACAGTTCGACAACGTATGATGTATCTCAGATTCCTTGCAGCCTTACGTCGACATCTGGACGTTACCTCCTTCCAATGAGTGGTGACCAACACTCGAACAACCCTCTGAGGGAGGCCAGTCTAACACACACCAACACAACACACAACACACACGGAACGGAATAACACTAATCGGCTGCTACATTTGTTTACCGTAATTTCATTGTTATATGGATACACAAGCTCAGGACTGTTGAGGGTGTTTCAAGCGGTTTCTATTCCGGATTCGGTTGGAAGTACCCTGATATTACCATTTTGCGAATCGCCCGAAAGACCCGGTGTAGTATGCGGTGGAAGTCTATCCCACTTGGATGAACCGCCGTTTCCTCATAGTGGCAATCGGTGACAGTAACCTCTCGGTTTGGCCATCAATATGCGAGTTCGATTCGGCGGGGATAGACGCGCTCAAAATTTCGCCGAAATTCATTCAAAAGTTTGGAGACTCTTCATAGGATAGTTCCTACTACGGAAAAACATTTGTCTGATATACGGGGACGTCAGTCAAATACACACCAAAAAATCCTAGGTAAATGAACAAGTATTTTTTACGCTCAAAATGATCAAGCTTCAACAATCAATGCAAGCATGCTCTCGCAAATTCTTCATAAGTACTGTTGTGGAGGAAGATAGTTGATGATGATGATGGTAGTTTTTGGATTCACTGGCTTATTGGCTTTGCACTATCAGCGCACGTTATCCAGCTGAAGGTCGGTGTCCCGATTATGCTCCTTCGTTTACCTCTACCAAAACTGTCTGACGACTTAAACTCTTCAGTGAAACGTTATTGAGGCGAAAATTTTACGGGAGGTAACTCTTTCGAACAATCTCGCAGCTCTAGCAGACATCGGCCCTAGAGGGCCCTATCCATTTGCTGACATCTCTTTGAGTCGCGTGTAGAATACAACGCGCCATCGATTCAGGATTGCTTTGACCAGACGGCCGGACGGCACCACCAAAATCCCGTGTTTGCGATAGCTGGTAATCTCCCTGCGGCTTTCAACACCCGGAGCGTCACTTGCAACGACAGCTGAGGAGTCAGGATGTACTATTTCTCATAGTTTCAGCCACCTTCTTCGATCATAGTGCTTCACATGGTTGACATTTTCTCCACCAATCGCCTCCACGAGGACACGGCGGCACCGGCGCTCCGACCAAACGGGACTGACTTCCACCGTATGCTCCATCGTATTCTCCCGTGATACCCGAGTGTTTCTTCCCGTTGAATTCGATACAAATAAATCCACCCACATCCGGTAAGTCATGCACAAAGAGAGGATGCCGTGACGCCTCTGTAGTCACTCCTCAAAGACAGGTATTGCCGCTGCGATTGTGACGTGCTCACTGTGGCGAGGGGTTAAAATCATACAATGTTGTTTTCCCAGAACATAAACCAGAAACATACATAAACTAATGCCTTTTCCCTTGGGGTAGGCAGAAATACCAACTGCTACGACCCATACATACTCTTTCTATTCATTGACGTTCATACATCTGGATCTGGACGAGTACATAACATGTTTCTTGAAGGTAACTTGCGTTTTTACCTTTAACCGTTTTATGTTAAAGTACAATAAATAATAGCGATACTTTCGGAATGAATTGCAAGCACAGAATGATTGTACAGTTTTACGAACTTAACGCGGACGAAGTCGCGGGCAACAGCTAGTATATCATAAACTAACTGAAATAAAACATGATAACAAGAATTTAAAAAAACTGGGCAAGTGCGAGTCGGACTCGCGCACTGAGGCACAGTATAATGCTGTGACTGGGCGTTCCGTAGAAACTTGAAAGGTAAATTGCGCTTTACGATATGACGTATTAAAAAAAACTACATACTAGATCTCGTTCAAACCAATTTTCGGTGGAAGTTTGCATGGGAATGTACATCATATATTTTTTTAAGTTTTATTTTACCCCACACATTTTACCACTTTGGAAGTGTCTCTCGTGCAAACTATTCAGTTTAGAAAAAAGTGATATTAGAAACCTCAATATCATTTTTGAAGACCTACCTACCCACACGTATGGGTTTCAGTTTTAAGTATGGGGAACCCCCAAAGTTTATTGTTTTTATTTCTATTTTTGTGTGAAAATCTTAATGTGGTTCACAGAATACATCTATTTACCAAGTTTCGACAGTATAGTTCTTATAGTTTCGGAAAAAAGTGGCTGTGACATACGGACGGACAGCTTAGATAGACAGACATGACGAATTCATAAGGGTTCCGTTTTTTGCCATTTGGCTACGGAACCCTAAAAAGACCTGTGCGTGGCCAAACATATGCTACAAAAAAAAAAAAAAAACGCTGCGTTGTTACTCAAACAGGGCCTTTGATACCACGAACACACTCACGGAACACAGACTAAAGATAATAGATAAAATCAATCAATAGGTATTTCTCACTAGAACTGAAGATAAATCTGTAACTCGGTAAGTAAACATTCCGACAGTCGTAAAATCGGTATCTAAGTGCTTACAATTTATATTGTTTCTTGCCATGCCCAGTCTAAAATAAATGGAGATGTAGCGACTAGCGACGACGGATGAAAACATAATTTTGTAAATCACGTTACATCAATCATTTTTATGGAACTGTCTCCTGTACATCTTATCATAGTTTTTCAAACTGTATGATTGATCCAGCATTGGCTTAATTAGTTTCAGTCAATAGAAATGGTTGCGTTTACGTGTTGTGAGTTTTAGGCGCAAAATAAAAGGTTTCTTTTAAAAAAAAAACTTGCCAAGTACGAATCTAATCTAAAACTACAATTCCCGAATGGAGTCTCGAAGATTTTTCCGAATTGCAAAAAAGTATTTTTTTGTGACGTAGGTAACAACCTGTTTTCAGATTTATTCCTATGCCTGTGCTATAAGACCTTGCTTTATGCCAAATTACAGGATTCTGGGTCAACGGGAAGTACCCTATGAATTTTGATTCCTTTGAGAGTATCGAAATATACGTTTTTTGCGACATAAACGGCCGTATCTTTATTATTCGTTAACTTAGAAGTTTGATTTTTTCACAGCTTCAAGGGACCGCAGACTTAAATATATGGTTTTAATTTCAACTCGATACCTCTACGCGTTCTCGAGATAAAGGGTATTGACAGACAGACAAACAGACGGACGGACCACAAAGTGATCCGGTAAGCGTTCCGTTTTTTCCTTTTGAGGTACGGAACCCTAAAGACACAATCTGCTGATATTTTTGAGCTTCCTCTGGGCGCAAGTTCACAATATTTTACACATAAAGAGAAATTATAATCTTCCCCAATGACGGCCTGTAGTGTACATCTATGACGCCACATGAAACTAAAATTTGAAATCCTGCATTGCATAGAGTTCTCCGCGCGATTAGAATATTATATACAACAGCCCGCTGTTGTGTTGTTTTGTTTTGTTATGGATTTTGTGTTTTTCAGGCAATTGCCTGGACACAAAATCCATCTGGTCGGAGGATCCTCCCTTTTCAACGGGGGTTTGCGGGACTTTACACCTGCTCTCCATACCTCTACCTTAGGTAGAATTTCAAATTCTCTCAACCATATAATAATGATCAAGTGATAATAGTAACCAAATCGAAACTTCTTCAGACCGTTAATAGCATGTTAATCAGTTAGCTACCAGGGATAATAGAGACTTCACTTGACTGTACTGATTATGGATGAGGAAAAATAGCGTGAGAAAGTCTTGACTAGAGGGCTTAGTAAAGTTGATAATTTACTATCGTTAACGCTAGTAGAAAACTTCGAATGTATGGGAATGACATCATCTCAACGTTAAGTCACGTGGTCAGAACAAAGGAATCGAAGGCGTTACCGACTGTAGAAAGAGGTTCGAAACGAAATGGTTGTACCTTGGCTAGGCCTGCAGAGCTGTGGGATTGTTCGATAGAGTCGCCGTGGACCTGGTTTGCAATGGGTAACTGAAGGAACACGGGGTTTACGGGTCAGTAAAAGTTTGACACTGTTTCTCGCTCTACTCAGAGCGGGAGAAAATATTTGGTGATTACTCTAAAAAAAAAAATTAGGTAAGTAGGTAGTCTAAAATCTGCTATCCACACTGGATGACCCAAGGAGCATAACAAGCTGTATAAGAGATGTATTTAAGTTCATGTATAAACTGTAAGCTGTATATTAGCGTTTTATGGGCTGTATGAGCGCTTTTAGATATCTACAGCTCTTAGAAGTGTAAAAAATGCCCCAAATTACTTATACAGCTTTAAGCGTTAGTGGAGCTGTATAGTAGCTGTAGAACCAACGATACTACGCTACTAAGCTGTTATTCGGTGTACAATAGAACCTTTACAATACAGATATTAATTTTCAGATAAATATTTAAAATACACTTACATATCATATGTAGGTATACACTAACTAACTAAAAGTAATCTAAAGTATGGCATCGAAAAACACTTCCGCATCGCTCTCGACTGGTAATGTCTTCAAAAGGCTGGCGGTATTGCCACGCTATATGGCAATGCTTAATATTCTTTGTAATGGGTAAAAGCCAGCCCCTGGGTCACGCGAAGTGTCAACAAGGCGTTTCGAAAGGTCTATAAAAATAATTTGTGATCACTCAGACCCCATGATCCGAGAGTTTCGAGATAAGTTCGTATAAGTTTTAGGACCCGATGGCGATCCCTGGGGGGGTTCGGGCGTCCCCGCAGTCTCCAGATCAACCCTCCATTGGCACAGCAACTCTGGTTGTGTTGTTGGGTTTAACATCGCATCACCTCGCTCAACTGCCATCTTCCATCTCTCCTATTCACTCCACACACACTCCAAAACAATGAAAGGTAAAAAGAAAGGCAAGTGTCAACAGCGGATGCACGTCCTCTCATTTCAAGTGCACCTTTCTAATATTAGAGGGCTGCACTCCAATATCGATGCGGTCCACCACCATCTTGAGACTGACAAGCCACACTTGCTTTTCTTGACGGAGACCCAAATTAGATGTCCGTCAGATACGGCGTACCTCAACTACCCGGGATACTCACTGGAGCATCATTTCCTGCAGCGTGCCGGGGTCTGTGTGTACGTCCGTAATGACATCTGCTGCCAGCGTCTCCGTCACCTTGAAGACCCAAGTTTCTCTACGTTATGGCTGTTGGTGGACACTGGTATGGACAAAATTGTTTATGCCTGTGTCTACCGATCGCACAGCGGTGATCAGGAGACGACTCGGCTGTTCGACCACCTCAGTGAGGCCGCCGATAAGGCTCTGCATCGGCACCCTGATGCGCAGCTCGTCGCTCTGGGGGACTCTGCCACCAAGACTGGCTTTTCCCATACCAGAAGACCGACCACGCTGGGAGAGAAGCGCGAAACTTTGCAGTATCGATGGGCCTTTCCCAGCTGGTTAAGCAAGCGACTAGGGTGCCTGATGTAGTTGGTCATACTGCCAATTGTTTAGACCTTCTGATGACCACCGATCCGGACAGATGTATTGTAACAGTTTCCTCACCACTTGGAACTTCAGATCACTGTCTGGTGAAGTCTGTTTCGTGCTTCTCCCCACCTGACTGCGACTCACGCGGTGAACGGAGAATATGGCGTTACAGGTCAGCAGAATGGGATGAGATGCGGCACTTCTTTGCGTCTTATCCTTGGCAGCAGGTCTGCTTCTCTTCTAAAAGTCCGTCGAGCTGTGCGGATGCTATATCCGATGTGATACGTCAAGCTATGGAGTTTTTCATCCCTTATAGAGACGTACCCATCGGAGGCTCAGCTCACCCATGGTTCAACGCCGATTGCGTTCAAGCTGAAGAGCGTAAGCATTCGGCGTTTCTCGCCTGGGTTGACGCTCGTGACCGCAAAGCTCCGGATCTGAGCTCAAAGAAGAGAGCTTTCAACCATGCTGCCAAGTCCTACAAAAAGGCACTAAAGAAGGCTCGGTTCGACCGCATTACCCATATTGGCACAAAGCTCTCTGCACAGCCGTCCGGTAGCAGAGCGTTCTGGTCCCTTGCCAAATCGGTCGAAGCGAACTTCTGTAGGCCCACATTGCCTCCGCTGGTTAAGCCTGATGGAACACTGGCTCACACGGCGAGAGAGAAAGCAGGTGTCTTTGCATCTCTTTTCGCTCATAACTCTCGTCTTGACACTAGCAGTGCTACTCCACCAACTCTACCTCACTGCAACACCTCAATGCCCGAGGTTCGCATAAGAAACAAAGAAGTTTTGAGAGCACTGTGTCGTCTAGACGTGAATAAAGCTAGTGGACCAGATGGTATACCAGCAATAGTTCTCAAGGCATGTGCGCCCGAGTTGTCTCCTGTATTGACGCGCTTGTATCGCCTCTCATTTAGGACTGGTATAGTGCCCAAGTCCTGGAAGCTTGCCAACGTGCAACCCGTGCCCAAAAAGGGCAGTCGTGCCGATCCTGCCAACTATCGGCCGATTTCAATAACCTCCATACTCTGCAAGATTATGGAGCGTGTATTGAACTCGCGCCTCATGGCATACCTGGAAGGTAACGATCTCCTCAGTGACCGACAGTACGGGTTTCGCCACAATCGGTCTACTGGGGACCTACTAGTGTATACCACTCACATGTGGGGCGAGGCCCTTGAGAAGAATGGAGAAGCGATTGCTGTCTCCTTAGACGTCTCGAAGGCCTTCGACAGGGTATGGCATGCCAGCCTTTTGAGTAAGCTTCCAGCGTACGGCATTTCCCCTGGTCTTATTAACTGGGTAAAAGACTTCCTGAGTGAACGGTCTCTCCGAGTTGTTGTCGATGGATGCTCATCAGAGCCCATGACGACCAATGCCGGAGTTCCTCAGGGGTCAGTTCTCTCTGCAACTCTTTTCCTGCTGCATATTAACGATCTGCTGATGCCCGGTATCTATGGGTATGCAGATGATAGCACAGTTGTAGAGAGATACCTGCCAGGTGCTCGGGCTAGTAAGGAGCTAATCCGGTCCGAACGAGAGGCTATGGTAGAGCGTACGAATGTCTCACTTCAGGCAGTCTCCATGTGGGGCGAAACCAATCTAGTAGGATTCAATGCCGCCAAAACACAAGCGTGTCTATTCACCGCCAAAAGGAGCCCGTTCGCCTTGGCTCCTGCTTTTCAGAATGTATGTCTGGAGTGCACCGACCGCCTTCAGCTCTTGGGAGTTGAAATTTCCTCAGACCTCAATTTTGGGCGGTTCATTGAGTCCAAAGCCAAGGTAGCTGCTAGAAAACTAGGCGTTCTTGCAAAGGTCCGGCAGTACTTCACACCGGGACAGCTTCTAATGTTATACAAAGCACAGGTCCGATCGTGTGTGGAGTACTGCAGTCACATATGGGCTGGTGCTGCAAAATGCCATCTAGCAGCTTTGGACTCAGTGGAAAGGCGTGCGAAGAGGCTAATTGGGGATCCAGATTTGGTTAAGTCCAATCTACAAAGCCTCGAGCACAGGCGCAGGGTAGCCAGCCTATCGGTATTTTACAGGTTGCATTTTGGAGAGTGTGCGCGGGAATTGCATGACCTGATTCCGCCATCTCCTTTCTACCATCGGACAACCCGACGTACGGCGAGTATCCACCCTTACGTTGTTGAAACTTCAACGGTCCGGACTAAGCGTTTCGCTTCGTCGTTTATACCGCGTACATCGAAGGACTGGAACAATTTGCCTGCTGCGGTCTTCCCGACCAACTATAATTTAGGTGTCTTCAAGGCTAGAGTGAATAGGCTCTTAATAAACTAGTGCGCCTCACCATCAATGATTGCATCGCTGCTTACCATTAGGTGGGATCGCAGTCAAGCACTAGTTTATATGAATTAAAAAAAAAAAGTTAAGGAAGCATCACCAATATTATCGTACCAAACCAATAATTATCCTGCTCCTGTGAATCTAATCAACAACCGAAAACTGCTGATCCTATTATCATTTTTGGACTTCCCATAATCATAATATGACGTGCGCGCACTGCCTTGCGGTGGAATGCGGTGCGTTTATTCTACCGTGCGGTAGAATAAACGCATTCACAGGGCCGCACACTGCCGCGAAACTAACGCACGTTTTAACCGACTTCAAAAAAAGGAGGAGGTTATCAATTCGGTTGTATTTTTTATCATCATTTTTTTTTATTTTTGTTACCTCAGAACTCCGTCGTTTATGGACCGATTTGCTAATTTTTTTTTGCCTTTATAGGAAAAATCCAGTTCTGATGATGGGATCCATGAGGAATCGAGGATACCTACTCCTCAAAAATTATAGGCCACCTTATAGTGATTTTGTTATTTT